>OY759214.1:51597704-52947960 GCA_963662175.1 Aradus depressus | reverse complement strand
GATCGAAAAATACAGTGTCTCCAGCAGCCCTATCTCTCGTACTGTTATCTAAGTAGAGGTGAGAGTCAGACATAATTGTTCTCAGAAGAACCAAAAACAGATGAAAAAACATAGAGGAATTTCAAAATGAAAACAAGGAAGGACCCATTTCCGAGGTGAGCCCTACCTCCCATACTAACCTACGTACGTGCATTTAAAATTTGTAATTGTTGTCAGGCGTTGAGGAGTTACATAAGAACTTCACTTCGGAAAATTGTGATAATCGGAAAATCGATGAAATTTCTCTTTTAAACTTTCAAATCGGTAATAATCAACAGAAAACTACTAATGGCCTGGACATAAATCTTTATTTCATTTTTTAAAATGTTTAAGAATATGAAGAAAAATTACGAAAAAGTGACATTAATGAAGGTTACTGAATGCCCTGTCTAAATTAAACAGACACCGTCCAATCGGCTAGAGCCTGGGCAGAGGGACGACCCCCCCCCCCCCCCCCCCCTCTCCTCCCCCCCCCCCCGGAGGTCGAATAAACAATAAACATGCCAAAAACCGTAGTAAAATGTCTTTTTGAAACCTATTTTGATAGACGTTTGCTTAAATAATGTGAAAACTGTTAGTCCTATCGAAAAATTGGTACACCAAAAATATTGCTCCTTACATTTCCAATCGCCAAACTGTCCTCAGATTTGAGGTAGGACCAATACGAACAATGTTACAGTGCCCCAAAGAGTGCAATAAATGTCCGTAGGAAATATCTCTAAGTAACGTTTAAATTGTAAGGCATATTGTACGTTATTTTATAAAGAAATAAACTGGTGGATTACTTTTATTTTTTTTTTGCAGATTTACTCATTGTGTTTAGATGATATTTTTGTTAGTTAGTTATTATGACTCATTCTTGGGCTTCAACTACCCGAGCGCTCTTTCATCACTCAGATGGACATGAGCCCAACTATACTATAGGAGTCATAAATGTTGCTTACCCTAAATTTTTTTTCTCCTAGGGTAGGCATGCTCACGATTACCTCCCAGATAAAAAACCTAAGGGCCTGGTCACGTTTCGTTTTTCAGTTATTTTAATTTTGTAATTCACCTAAAATATTTTTGTTGATCAAGCAATTACTTGCAGACGTTCCAGGCAATTCCAAATCTTGAATATTTTGTTAAATTCTGATCAATAAGAATTCATAGAAAATTCTAGAATAGTAAAACCCTATATAAACCAGAGATGCCATTCGGCTGTTCAACTCTCTTAGTGTACTTTGACCAATCAGTGAGTTCAATGTAAATAGTTGTTTTTATTGTTTTTCCCATTTGATTGTGAATTGAACTTATTTGGACTGTAATTATTCTTTAAAAAATCCTCCAACTCGAAAAATAAAGTTTGGATAATCGGAGCGATAACTGACATTCCGATAATCGACGCTTCACTACTTTGACTAGTTGGTGCATTTAGGTACTGAGTATTATTGAACATACCGTTGTATCAGTTTGTAGGAAAAAACAATATCCATTACTTCAAATAAATTTTCCTCACTTAGAATTGAAAAAAAAAAAAAAAATGGAGAATAAAGGACATATATCATGAAATATAAATGAAAACAAACATTTGCTGAAGGTCTATCGATTGTATCATGTTCGGTGTATATTTTCTATTGAACAAACATATATACAATGTAAAATTATATAATTAAATTATATATTACTATTTGTTATTATGTAATACTTAAAATTATATGTAATACTTTGAGTATTCGCCATCAGACTAAATCTGTTCCAACCTGATCTGTTACTTCGGATTCTATTTATTCAGCGATCTTTGAACATCAAGAATTCAATCGAAATTACGGACTACATAGACTATTTTCAAAATAAAAAATGTTTACTTAAAATCATACCTAATTGATTTACAAAACTCCAATGGCACCAATAAATAACTGATAGCCACTAATGACTAAAAAATCATTAAGTAGTGCTTGCCAAATGCTTAATGTAAGAAGAGCAAAAATAATAAAAAACCAAACACAAATTTCATAATTTGATAACTATGACGATAGTGAATCGCCTCATTTCGTTAGGGTACATATAAGAAGAAGAATTCAGTTCGGCAACCTTGCTAGATAAAACTGTGTACACATCACGGCTACCTGTGAGTATAGCAAAAAAAAAAATATCTCGAAGGGCTATGCAAAAAAAAAATGTTTCCGTCCCGATACCAAGCAGAATTTTTAAACTTACTTGACAATAATTCTACAGAAGACAGACTTGAAGACGAAGAACTTATACAAGAATACTTTTTTTTTAAATTATCATTAAATAATATTTTTTGTGTTCATTTACATTTTTGTTGGTTTATAAAAAAAAACAAATAAATGAATAAAGAATGGAATGGAATTTTGTGTCGCAGGTTGTCAAATAAAATATAGTGTGACCTCTCACAGATTTTTATTAGTAGTGGTAGCTAGCCGGCTTTCGAGGTTTCCCTCATCATCAGGCAGTCTACAAAAGAAACCATCCCTAATATAATATAAAGGCAAAAATAAATAATTAAATTGAAAAAATAAAAAATAAAATAAAAATAAAAACAATTTTTTGAATTAACCATAGAACCTACCTGATAAAAAATATTTTTGAATAAAACTAAATAATTTTATAATACAAATAAATAAACAAAACAATCTAAAACGTTAACAATTTAAAATATCATGGATGGGGACAGAGTTATTCCTGTCCACCATCTGAGTCACAACTGGGAGAACGGAGTACGTGAGACTGGACAAACCTCCCATCCCCTCTCTAGAGTTGAGGAGGGGGGACTCTCTCTTCCTCCTTTCCAATTTGATTTCTACACTCTCCAATGTATCCATCTTTCTACTTTTTTGGACATGATGCAGTAACGAGACTGAACCGGCCTCATGTCCTGTGTTCTGGAGGTGTTGGAAAAATTAAGAGTCGCCCCTCCTCAAATGTTCCCTCACTGTAGTCCTCAGCTTCCAGCCTGTCTGCTCAAGATAAAAACATTCACAATCTTTACAATTAATCCTATACACGCCGGATTTGTCAGAGAGGTCCACACGATCTTTGGTTTTTGAGAGCATCCCCTTAAGAGAAGTCCTACTTTTGAAACCCACATTCACATCATCTCTATTTATAATCCGAAATAATTTCTCTGAGAGTCTGGGTAGGTACGGCAGAACACACCAGCCACCCCCGTCATCCCTCTCTTTAGTTTGGTTACACCCTCTGTACACTGAAGTTACCATTTTCTCCTCCGTCTTTCTCTTCAATATACGGTCTACCAGGTCGGTTGTGTAACCATTAACGACGGCGAGGTGTCTGATGTGCTCCAACTCTCTTTCGTAGGAGTCACGGGAAACAGGGAGTTTGAGGAGTCTGTCTATGAAAGAATGAAAGGCTGCATGTTTATGTTTTGTGTGATGAGATAAACTGTTTGGTATTAATGTTTCTGTACTAGTGGGTTTCCTGTAAATGTCGAAGGTTTAGCTCTTGTCCTATTTTGGGATTTGTGGATCCAAATAATTGATACTATTGTTTTGTTCTAAGTCTATGGTGAATTTTATAGTGTCTGTAAGTGAGTTTATATAGTCGTGTAAGCTGTTTAGTTCAGAATTGGTTCCCGTGAACTCCACCAAAATATCATCCACGTACCTCGTCCAGAGCGCTATTTTGTGGAAATGTGGGTTTCTGGGAATTTTGTGTTTTTGTTGCAACCCACTCAGTGATTTCAGGAATAATGCTGGTAAAAGGTTGCAAGCCACAAATTCGAACTTTAAATTATGCTATAGATTTTGGTAGTTGAGTAACACGACTACTAAAATGAGTAAAAAATTTGTTTCATGTAGGTAAATCTACCAGTCATATTTCTTCCTTTTCAGTGTAAAATAATGGATATAATACGTTCTTTTTAAACAGGGAAAAATTTATATTTTGAGGGTTACAATCTTTTACCTTTCCACCGTCGATATCAATTCCATATCATCCTGGGCCAAACAGAATAAACTCCTCCTTAATCCTGAAAAATATATGGGAGGCAGTGCTCGAGAATGAAAAACTAGTCTAACAATAAATGAAAACCACAATATCTTCAAAAAGGTTTTCCCAAACAGACATTTTTGTCAACTAACCAGTCACAAATGAGATGTACCTGGCTACATGTAAGGTAAGAACTTCACAACCTACTTCATACAGAAGTCCCAAATGTCGACCTCCGTATGAAGTAGGATGACGGAGAAGCTGATTTCTGTAGAGACCTCCTAAAAATACAAATGCCTGGTTATGAAACCGAACGTCTTATATTATTATTTTATTTTTCCACATTTTGAAAGCGGCTTTTTCATACTATAATTTTCTGTCAGCAGTAGTTGACACAGAAGAATAATAGTAGAAAGTATGTTGGACATATTTCAAATGCACATAAGTGTTCAAAAAATAATTTCTGTTTTTATTTCAATTTAATTTAAAAAAAAAACATCTCCACTGTTTTAAAGAATTCCAAATGTTATATGATGTAAAGTTGATTATGTTGGTATGTAAAATAAAATAAAATTCTTGAAAAAAATTGTTTCTATATGCTTCTAATTTTCTTTCTTACCTTTCTTTGATTGGCGCCAAGACTAACAGTTATGAAAAATCAAAATGACTAAGAGGTGCAAAATACATTAAATAAAATTACGCCATTCTTATTTGATTATGTATACATATTCGTGAATAAAAAACATTCGTGACAAACTTGAAAATTATTGCTCAGAATCCTTGAAACAAACTCAATATATTACTCCTACTTTATCTTTATAATTGTTTATTGGATCACAGTACCTTCTTATCTTGGTTCGTTGCTTGTTGCGATGGCTGTTGGGTTCTGGAGTTCTGCGATGATCAGTCTCTGCTGTCTGTCTCTAAAGTTGAAAAGAGCTCCAACACATCTCCCTCTCTGGTCTGGTGCTGAGTCCTGGATCTGGACTGTTGGCTGGAACAAGCGCTGAAGGGGACCTATCTCCTCTGGAACAGTTGATGAAGTAGGGCTGATCCTCCCTCTGCGGAGGTCTCTGACGAAGTAGGCTGATCCTCCCTCTGCGGAGGTCTCTGACGAAGAGGGCTGATCCTCCCTCAGCGGAGGTCTCTGACGAAGTAGGCTGATCCTCCCTCTGCGGAGGTCTCTGACAAATTAGGCTGATCCTCCCTCTGCGGAGGTCTCTGACGAAGTAGGCTGATCCTCCCTCTACGGAGGTCTCTGACGAAGTAGCCTGATCCTCCCTCTCTGGAGACAATTGACGAACTGCGCTGATCTAGGTAGGGTTCGCTCACAGCCATGTTCCCGCCCCCCGGGACTCTTCTGGGTACCTATTGGTGGTTCAATCCCCCATCCTTGGGTTCTCCTTACAATTGGGGTCTTCCAAGACTTCCTGTCTTCCAATCCAACTATTTTCACTTCACTTTTCATAATTATTTTAAAACAATTAATACCCCTAATTTTGGGTATTACAATGATGATCAAATATTATTTGTTTGTGTATTTAATAAAAAACTGTGTTAATAAACTTCTAATTTTTTTTTACCTTCCCATAAAAAAAAATTATCTTGAAAAAATTTCAGTTCGAATATTTTTAACGACGTGAGTGGAAAATAATGCCATTCCTGAAAAATGTATTTGCGTATGCTCGTCGAGCGGAAAAAAATACTTTTTTTCTTTTTCCAACTTCTGGAGTAGTTGGGTTGATGATAAAACTAGAAACACCTGTACGACATTGAAACCTCAATTATATGTCGGAGTTGGTGAGAAACTTCAAAGATACGGCCGTAAGAATAGCATTTCTTCAGAGGAAAGACTGAATAAAATAACTCTCATACAAGGGTATAAAGAATTTAATAAATCATAGAAGTATATTTAAAACAAAAAGGTTAAATATCACTTAATATATAACAAAAATATTATAATATATAAAATGAAGGAGGCGGGAAACTTCTTCCTTCTGGTTCAAAAAGGAAGACATCTCAGAAGAGGCCAGTCCTTTATTAGCCCTATTTTAACATGTTCTTTATCCACATTTTGCTCATACAATTCACAAAATAACAGAGTAATAGTAGGAATTTACTAACAATCATGTTGAAAACAAAATTAAATTAAAGAAAACCGTCTTTAAACGCTTATGGATAAACCTTTAAATAATTTGAAAGTAAGCCCTGTACACATGAAATGAACCTTCATTGATTTCAAATAAAAACATCTTATAGCTAGTTATACAATATAGGCACAGAAAGGTACTAAATATTTGCTGAAACAGAAATCGACACAAAATTCCATATGTGAATTAAATTACCATAAGAACGACAAATAAATTTTCATTCATTGCAAAAGGGCATGCGCGGATCCAGAAAGGTTTTTTGGAGGCATAAGAACTTTTCAAGAAGCTGGAGTATGTTTGTGTGGATGCTTCAAGAAACTGCAATTTATGCCTATTTTATATATTTTACATGCTTTTTTTATTTTGCGTACACTGCAACAACAATACAAAATGTCAGCTTATTTTTTAATACAAGCAGCAATTTATGCATACAACATAATTACGTATCATTCAGTAAAACTTTTAAAAAAGATAGCAAAGAATTTAATTAACAGCAATTTATAAATATTACATATCGCATTCAACACAATAACTTAATTAAATTCTACTTTTACAAATACTTTTTAAAATAAAAATAAAATAATTAACTCATATGAAAAATAAATATATAGATCCATTGTATAGTTTATAGTAAACTTGATACGACGCTTCTTTTTATCAGAAAATCTATCAGTAATTTTGGTAGGTTCGATATTTTTATCAGAATGTGCAACAATGCCAAACCAGTCAATCTCTCTTGTCCCATAGTGGATCTAATACACGATTTGAGCCTTTTTAACAGGAAATGTTCCCTCTGTAAAGCTTAAATCTTTATATTTACACTTTACAAAATACTAAACAGTAATACTTACACTTTTGAAAAATGTACTTTATAACTTTTCTATGTTTGAAAAGTGTAAATTATGTATTTTACTATTTCATTTGTCAATTTTTCCACTTTGTGTTTTAGAGTGTGGGTATAATTTTTTAAAAATATTTTTAGGACCAACCTAGCCCCAACTTTAAATTTCTACTCGGGATGTCGTTTTCTTTTTATTTAAACATTGGTATATTTTTTTCAGAAAATATAAGAAAAGAAATTTATGGAACAAGAACCACATATTTTCTATATTTCTTCTTCGACAATCTTACTTAGGAATAAAAAGAATATCATTATTTTCTATACTTCTGGTTGATGGCTATCTTCCAACACTGTTGTATTAATCTGTTTTTCTCTAAATATGGCTGGCTATCATGGTATCTATCTGTGGACATTGCTGTTTAAAAGTTTTTTTCAGAAAATTTAAGAAATCCGTGCCACAAGGACTACTTACATTCAACAATTCTTCATGTCCGTCAAGTTAGCCCCCCCCACTTTAGCTTTCTGAAATTATTTCAAATGGAATCGATCTCGCTCGGTTTGTGCTGATAATTATTCCGTTTGGGCTGCTTCGCAAAACAGTGTTTTTGAGCAATTAAAGATGGGAGGCCAACTTGACGCTAGCCCCCCTGAATTTGGATTTTCAGAAAAATGTTGATGTCAATCGATTGTGCTGATAATTATTTCGTTTGTGCTTTTTCACAAATTGAAACATATCCGGCGGGGCAAACTTGAGGCAATCCTTCACTCTTAATTGTTTTTTTCCCTTTATTTCAACGCCAATGAATTGCGCAAGTTTTGTTCTGAATATTGCTGACAATAATTATTTTGTGTTACTGCGGAATGTGCTGTTGTAACAAAAAAAAAATATGAAGGACTAGCTTGACGCCAGCTCCACCTCTAAATTACCCCTTTGACAATATTTTAGCGCCAATCAATAAGCCCTGAAAATTGTGCATTTTGTGCAGCCTCGTATTACACCACAGTTGAGACGAGAGAGGAAGGAAGGGGACGACCTTCTCACAATATTAGCTGCATTCGGGGATCCAATTTAATTTGATCAACTGATATATTATGGATGAAAGATAATTTTGTTCCAATTTTCCTGGAAACGTTCCTCTTCGGCTTAGAACACATCCCGGATATTATGTATAATTTTTTTCTTTAGTTTCTCTATGAGCACTTATGGTATTATACAATATGGTCTTAATAACAAAAAACATATTCGCGGGCTAACTTGACGCCAGCCCCCTCAAAATGTGATTAACTTTAATTACTATTATAGTACTTATAATTAAAGATATTGTATTATGTATTCTTACAATATGATTCATTGAAGTAATAAAAGAAATAAAAAATATCAATAAATAAAAACATTAATGTGTAGAGTAAATTAATAAATATATTAAACTGTACAGTGAATGAATATATAAAAACTAAAAAATTAGAAATTTTAAGTATCTTCAGTGGATGAGAGAAGATAAATGAACAGTGAAAAGTGAAATCAGTAAAAAGGAAAATACGTTTCCCGGTATATGAGCCAAAAAATTATAACGTAACCAAGTTTTACTTTTCCTTACAATCCATATCAGTGGGCTAATTCAATTACCAAACCAATAAAAGTAAATAAAAACCAATAAACTAACAATAGTAAAATCTGTGATGCATGAGAGGATTGTTATTTTACACTCTGTTAAATAATCACTTCCCACTATATCAGCCATCTTTACATAAATGATTCCACTGTGTTTTTATATTTCATTGGTATTATCGTATTGTAATAATACATAATACAGTATCATATAATTATAAGTACTATAACAATATTTAAAGTTAATCACATTTTGAGGGGGGCTGGCGTCAAGTTGGTCGATTCACACTTTTTTTGTTAAACTGCATATTGCAAGGTAGCATACAAGAAAATATTATCAGCAGAATTCCGCACAACTATTCATTAGGTTGAAATATTTAGGAAATCCGTGCCACAAGGACTATCTATATTCTATAACTCTTCCTTGGTTAACATAAGACCAAACAGAATATATTGTTCTTTACTTATGGTTAACCCTCCGAATACCATGGTCCAGCTGGAACAGAATACCACTAGGGTCTTTGGGAGACCCCATTTGTAATTTTGGTTCTAGGTGACGTTTTATGAGTTGGATGGTTCACTTTCAACTCTTTCACACCTATTGGTAATTAGGAAAATAAAAATCGTTTTTGAAAAAATTAATATTTGCTCAAAAAATATTTATTTGTGAAAAGTGACAATTATGAAGTGAGATAAGCTGCTATGGTGGAAAAGCGAGTCCTTAACATGGTTGCTCCATAAATTGGTCTCTGGAAAAGGTAGTCTGAACTGCTTAGCATAGAAACTGGTTCACGATTGCTTTTTGTGACTCCACTGCAGATAAATAATCCAATATAAGAATATAATTACATCATCCCACCTTCTTTTCTCTCCCTTCGTATTTTTGTTACAATTTTCAGTTTTCCGGGTACCTCTCTAAAAATGAATAACTTGAAGAAATATAAAATGTTACCTTGTCTATCAACATCTGATGTGACCCTACTAACTCATAGTATCTGCTTGATGCGTACATCGATATGGCTGTAGTAATGTGTTTTTCAGAAATTATATAGAAACGGCGTCATTAAAAAAAAGGACAGTTTCTCAGACTCGGGTTGTGAGGTACGTCAACATTCCATTGTTGCCGTTAACAATGACTTTTCTGATAAATTCATTTTTCTAATGTTCAAATTTTAAAAAATGAGGTTTTTGAGGAACTCATATATTCTCAGAATATGATCTAGAATGACTCGGCCCACGTTTTAGAATCCCGTTCAGGAACGATAATTGTATTTTTATAATGTCCAATTCAAGATTTAAGTAGATTTATGTTGAAAGAAAATATGTTTGGTGACAAAATGGAAAAGCAAGAAAATTGTGTAGACATCGATACGTTCAGTTCAGTAGTCTTAGTACAATGTGGGGCCGCTAGCTAAGAGGTAGCGTCCTTCCTTACTGAGCTCAAGATCCAGGTTATTTATCTGGGAGGTATATAACAACATTTCTTTCTTTTTTTCATCATGCCAAGACCCAAGAGAAGATGCTAAACCCTCTGAGTTCCATCATTTTACGAAAAGGTATCTTCATTATTTATTATTTTTGCAAAAATCAAATCTCATTGATAGTAATAACAAACTATTATTTAACAGATCTCTGTTTATCAGACGATAGCATGGCAGATCCCGATTTTTATGTTGAATGGTAATGATTATGACTCTGATGACGATGAGGACATCCCAAAATCAACATCTCTCTCTGGCCCTCCTGGTTGGTGGCTGCAACCTCATTTAACACATTCCGTTTCCGTTTTTCTTTGTCCGTGTTCAATGAAACCAGTTTTGTGAAAAGCCGTTATTCATTCACGATCCAAAGTGTAAACTGACTGGAATAAGAATGTTTTTTAAATGAAAATTCGTGCCGGAAATTCAACTTAAAATTATTTTTTAAGAATCCGGAGTAGGCCTCACGCATTCAATTTCCTGTAATAATCTGCGATGGGTTTATTTTCCTTCGTCTCCAAAAATCCTCCAACTCGAAAAAAAGTTTGGATAATCGGAACGATAACTGACATTCCGATAATCGACGCTTCACTACAAATTTAACTAGTTAGTGCATTTAGGTACTTACTAAGTATTATTGAACATACCGTTGTATCAGTTAGTAGGGAAAGAGATGTCTATTACTTCAAGAAAATTTTCCCCACTGAGAATTGAAAAGAAAAAAAAAACTGGAGAATAAAGGACAGATATCTTGAATTATAAATGAAAACAAACACTTGCTAAAGGTCTATCGATTGTAACATGTTCGTTGTATAATTTCTATTGAATAAACATATATAAAATGTAAAATTATTGTATATGTACCAGGTTTGACGAAGTACGGCAAATACAATTATGGGCTAAATGGGTTGATTTTCTGTTAGATTTCCATGTAGCCCTCCTCTACCATCAATAAATTAACAAAACAATTAAGTTTGGTAGGATGGAACCACAGAAAGTTACCTATTTCAATCATCTACTCACAAGTTATCGTCACTGCAGGAGGAGACCATAAGGAAACTTTTCGTAAGGCAGCTTAATAAAAATATTATTTGGAACAACAACAAATAATTTTACAACTTAAGGTAGGCATAGTACTTGTTTCAGTTGATCTCTTCACAAGATGTTCCTGTTGAAATACTAGATTTACCAAAAAATTATAATGTTTACTTTCTGAAACCATTAGTATAATGAAGTATTGAATGGTGTGAAAATTCGACATAGATTTTTCAAAGAAACTTGTTGATGACGATTCGACCATTTACGCGATGATGTCTGTCTGTGTTATGCGATTGAAACTTTGTGAGCGCTCTAACTCAGAAACCATTATAATAATGAACTTGAAATTTAGTATGAAGAAGTCACTTGTGCTAACTTACATCAGATTTTATTTTGACTTTTGAAACCTTACTTCCAGGACCAAGGACATTTTACAAGATTTCCTTTGTAATAATGACTTAATTTTAAAAGAGATGCCATTTGTTTTCAACAATTTTTTTTTCGCAGTATCTTTTCCAAAAATTTTCTTTGACCCAAATATCTAGAAAACCAGCGAATGTTATTGACATTTATCAACTATTAAGTATTCGAAACCTTTATTCGCGCAGTAACGACCAATGTCAAGAGAGTTCAAGTGTATACTGCCAATGTAACAATTAAATAATTGGTTCTTGTGACTTTGATAATTTTACCAAAAGTTGCAAAAAACACCCTCAGTCGTCTACATACAAACAGTACCTAAATATCATAGCATAATACACCTCAGTCGTCTATATACAAACAGTACATATCATTGATAGGTATTCCACGTCTGTTAGTTGCCGTGTCCAAAACTTGAAAAATGCAGAATATATTTAATGACAGAGGTGTGTGTTAGCTTTGGTAATAGCTTAGCTTTTATGACTCATGCCCGGGCTTTAACTACGAGGTCATATCGCCTACTACCTGAGTGTTCTTTCGTCACTCTGGTGGACATGAGCCCGACTCTACTGTGGGAGTCCTAAATTTTGCCTATCCTAAATTTTTATTCATCTAGGGTAGGGGTCTTTAACGAGTACCTGACATTGTACAGGCTCGGGACCATCGCTTAAGCTTTGGTAATATATTTCTAATCAGAATATAACTATTTATTCAACATTAACAAAAAATAATAACATTAGGCTAACAACGTCGAAACATAAAAGTTAATATTAATCCCTCTCAACAGAAAGTTTAATTCGAAAAATTAAGTGGGCCAAATGAAAATCAGATAGATTAAGAGAGTTAACTTAATAACAAAGAGATTTCAGTTAGAAAAGGAGCGTTTTCTTGACACATACGTGAGCAGATCTGTGGAAAGTTGTAGGAACATTCGATGCGTTACATAATTTACGGACCCTAAACCTATGCAATCATACATATAAAAAGGATTGGAAAATTATGAAATAAAATCAATGCAGTAACTTGTAAATAAAGTGTAATTCCATAATTATTTTTGTTGAGTGAAAAAAATGTTTCCTATGTAACATGATTGTGAAATCAGTGCTTTGGATTAAAATGTCATCTCTTTGGGTTCTAGCGTATCAAGCAATCATAGCAAAAAAAAAAAAAAACTGTTATACGTATATACTTTTTTTTCTTTAATAATAATAATTTCAGAACAAAATACGTTCAGGATGGCCATAACCCTGCCATGGAAACGGGAAGAATTGTCAGAAGTGTGGAACTGGCCCGTTATATTCTGGATAAATGGCTTCGGTTTGTGGGCTGAGTATGCTTCAACTCCACTGAAAAGAAGACTTTTGAAATGTGTGAGAGTGGTGGCCATGTGCTATCTGATAACTGGTTACACCCTGCTTCTTCACGGCACCATCCACAAACTGACAATCGGCTTTGAGGTCGATGACATATACAAATTCTTCAACCTCACAATAACTGGGATCGCAACCTACAAAGCCATTCAGCTCGTCAGGTACAGAAGACTTCTCAAGGGCGCCATGGATTTACTCGATGGTAAGACGTAAACAAATAATTGGGGTGTACAGAAAAGTGTGAATCATCTGCAATGTACTTCCCCAGCTTAAATTAGTTATTACCAAACTAAGTTTTCACTCTCTCTTTTTCCCCTGGGGCAATATAGCTGAAAATCAATAGGTGTCTTATTCGGGGACTTCCTAATACTTATATAAAATTCCAGCGACACTCATTAGATTGGTAAACTAATAACGTTATTAGTGGTTTGCTTGCTGTCAACCAAACAATCGAGGTTTATGTTACCAGGCGTCTAATGAAATATCGATGTGTAGAACTTCTCATGACTTCCTTCTTCAAACTAATGAAATATGAATTCTAGGTAGAAACTAACAAACGTGAAATATTCTTTTCGAACATCTGACAAAATTAATGTACAAGGCATGGTTATTGTTCAGCTATTTAAAAAAAAAACATTGATATTTATTGCATGATGTCGGTAACTCAGCAAAAGACCATGCAAAAAATTATAATTTTCAAAAAACTATCTAGCTGCCAAGTTGGCTGCTTTGTTGTTCTGTCATGGCATCAATATATACGAAAAACAAAGATTAGGATAAAGAGGATCTAGTTAAATTAAGAAAGTTTTAATACCTTTCAGTTTATACAGACTTTACGTCAAGAAAACAACATTTTTAAAAATGTTTGACTTTCCTTTCAACATCAACTGCTAAATATTGCCAAACTTCAGGTGACCTGAAAAACCTACATATTTAGCTGCAAACATCTGCATTTGTCATAAGTCGGCTCATGACAAAAAAACTCCAGGAAAAAATAAAAAGCAGGAGTTTGAATAATTTGCTACAAAATGTATCAGTTTTATGTTTTATTAAATACCCTAAGGTTTAAAGCCAGTATTCGTGCACTGTCTACTGTACTCTATTTATTTCATAGATATAACCTTTTAAATATCCCAAGGTTTAAAGCCAGTATTCCTGCACTATCTACTGTACTTTGCTTATTCCAGAGATGACTTCAGCCACGAGGGAGCCCCAGGACGTGGCGACTATCCGTACTAGTATGAGGACCATGTGGATCGTGTACGTGGTGGACATCGCTCTTCCACTCTGGGTCCTCATCGACTGGTGCTCTCGACCTCTCACACTTTTTTTCTTTCATGGTCAGATGACACAAACCATGGATATATGGCCCTTCTATGTCATAGAAACCGGGTCACAGTTCATCTTCACCTTCATCACTCAAGCTATCTGCTTCGCTCTGTTCGCCTGTGGATTCTATTTGTACGACAGTATCTTCTTTTCTCTGGCTGAGTACATCCTATGTCATATCACTGTCCTGAAAAATAATTTAGAAGGGCTTCATCTCAAAGGAGATGTTGAGGATGATATTAAGCTGAATGCAATTATAAAACGTCATAATAACCTTTTGGAGTAAGTTCATATATGTAGGTAGATATGGTCTTATAAACATTTGGATTCCCTAAACCGCTGTTTCATATCGTTTTCAGATCTAAGCAGGCAGGGGTTGCCATTTTTTTTTTTTTTTTTTCTTCGACAAAACTAACTAACGTAGTTCTTCATACATTTTTCAAGTATTTTGACTAGAGGTTTTTTAAATTTATTTTTATTTTGTTAATTTTTCAGTTTGTAAATTATTAAAGAATTCGAACACTGTCGGGTTAGAAATTACTAATATCACTCCAGAACCGTATTCTACTGTCGAAAGTATGTATTAGTACATTTTCAATTTCATTTGAATCTGATAGCTTCAAAAAAAAATGAATATGGCGGAAATTAGGAATATTCAACTCTCAATTATTGAGTACTATTATAGTACCATTTAATTATTAATTTCATTTCGATCGAATTTTTATTTACTAAGTATTCTAGTGTGAGCAAAATTCATAACAGTGAAATCGTCGAAGTAAGTGGCGTAAGCTGAAATAAGTCTCAGAACATGATAATTATATGTATTTATTTGGTCCTTAGATCAATGGCCTCGTCCCATCTCGAATGAAGGTAATCTTAGGGAGTTCATAAGTGTTGAAAATGCGTTTTAACAGGTGCATGTTCTTCGCCCATCGTAACTGATCCAGGGCTACTAAGGCCTTCTCATATTGTGACCCCTAATATCCACGGTGAAACAGCGGTGTCTAGTTTATATGATCTTCGCCTGTATTTCCCTGCAATATCTGAACGTTGTTCGCTTACAGAACCCTTCAGTGCGTGACCTGATCAGATTTTTTGTAATATATATATATTTTTTTATAGAATATGCAAGGATTTGAACGAAGCTACAAGAAGCGTGTTTTTAGTACTGCTCGTAGCAACAGTGACAGTGATCTGTGTCGGATTGTTCATAATAACTAAGGTAAGTTAATTGTTGTTACCTGCATATATAAGAAGGGAAAAGGCGGTCTCCTAATAGACAAAGTCGAGTTTCAACAAATGAAATGCGTCCCTTTCTTACTAAAATATTTTCTAACCGTTCATTCCATAAGGAAGGATCTTTGGTCCCATCCTTAACAACACATATCCTGCCGATATCCATTCTCTGAACACCTTGATAGCCACCTAGGCGACCCGGTCCACAAATCCTGATCCTAACATAGCCCTTTTCCAGGAACACCTCAATGAGATATAGAAATGGTAATTGCTAAAACTGCAAGAAAAATTCTGATCTGAAAATGTTTTGACCATTTTTGTGAGTATGTCGGTTTGAATGTGATTAGATCTTTGAGTGCTCTCGAACTTAAATACGATTGTAGCAATGAACTCAAAATTTAAGATGATTAGAGTTTGGAAAAAATCAGATGAAAATTGATATTTTATTTTGGGGCCTAAGTAATTTTCAAATATGTTTTAATTAGTTCGGAAAATAATTGGATTAGTTATATTGTGAGTCCTCAAATCATCATCTTCACTCTTTACCATTCCGTTGTTTTGCCAACAGGTTAAAGTGAACTTTGTACTGGTTCAGAACATAATTGAGGTGGTGTCCATAGTGACTGGCCTCTCATTTCTGTACTGTTGGTACAGCAACGAAATAACTATTCAGGTAACTTACCAAACTATTAACAATATATGATAATCATTACAATTATTATTCTTATAGTATTTGAAAATAATATTTTTAAAACTGACTTGAAAAGAAATATAGATAATACCCAATGTAATCCAAACAATACTTTTTCCTAAAAAAGGTTTGTTCTCGGCAAGATTTAAATAAATGGAAACGAAATATCTCTAATGACAGTTGAGTTTACATTTAAAACAAGGCAAGGTGATTTTTTTGGATTGTTGCAGCTGTTAACTGGAATAATTCCAGAAGAAGAAAAAATCCCCTTCCACTTAAAAAATATCAACACTCACTATCAAAGAAAAGTATCGAAAAGACCTATAAAGTCTGATTTTCAATATTTCGAAAAAGAAGGAATCAAATTCAGAATTCCTCATACCGTTAGTTTCTTAATGAACATCAGTGTGCCATCCGTTTCGTACTTCAAGAGACTATTTTATTTATTATTATTTTTTTACACTGCTTTCTATTTCCTCTCCAGTCTTAATTGTATTACATTTATTAATTTGTAAATTATTTTGCTACTTCTAAGTTGAGGAACGCGGACATATGGTGGAATTTGTAATAAATAAATAAAACGTAACTTATTTTTTGAAATATTATCTATTCCACTAAAGATATTTATAAAAATAAAACTACCGGTTTCGGCCTCACACCATCGTCAGGTCTAGTTATGAACTAAGTTAGTTTGCAGAGTGCGACCCCTCCAATACATCTCTGGTGAAAGGTGCCATTTCAACTAGGGAATCCCCCGGCTTAACCGTTAGCTTTGACAAAACACTAATTGTTCTTAATTTACATAAAATAACATCCTTTGACTAATAAGTAAAGAATAAAACTAAAAAACATAACAGATAATAACATATATATGGAAACCTATAATAATAACAGATAATAACAAACCTAGGTATATGTGGAAATAGAACCAGTTCAGGGTTTTAGCAAAGGGGAATAGTTAAAATAAATTTGGTCATTCATACAAATGTTCCTTTTGGTAGCTTTATTTATTTCTAATTGTTCTAAGCTATCAAGTAGCCTGCTTTTAGAGCAACAATGGTGATATTTTATGCCTGTAGATGGGTCAAAAGTGTCGATAATGTGAGTCGCAAATGTAGAACGGTTGCCTCGGTTCTTTATTTCGGCTGTGTGTTCCTTGATCCTGTCTTTAAAACGACGTCCCGTCTGTCCAATGTATAATTGACTGCACGTCGCGCACTCTAAGCTGTAAACTCCGCTTTTATTCTCAATATCGGTTTTGTCCCTACCTCTCTCTAAGCATTGGCTTATGGGATTGATAGTTTTAAAACCGATATTAAAACCTTCTTTTTTTAACAATTTACCTACTTTCTCTGAAATTTTTCCATAATAAGTTAAGCTGACCCATCTATTAGTGGAGTCTATTTAGTTTTTCTAGTTTGGTCAGTTTATTCCTAAAATTATGAGTTTTGACCCTCTTTTCAATTTTATTTATTGTTTTTGGCTATTTCCCTAATGATCTTGATTTCTTTATATTTTGATTGTTGGCTCATTGGAATTGTGTAAGCTCTGTGGAACATCAAATACGCGGCCTTTTATTCGATACTTGATAGCTTAAAACAATTAGAAATAAATAAAGCTACCAAAAGGAACATTTGTATGAATGACCAACTTTATTTTAACTATTCCCCTTTGCTAAAACCCTGAACTGGTTCTATTTCCACATATACCTATGTTTGTTATTATCTGTTATTATTATAGGTTTCCATATATATGTTATTATCTGTTATATTTTTTAGTTTTATTCTTTACTTATTAGTCAAAGGATATTATTTTATGTAAATTAAGAAAAATTTGTGTTTTGTCAAAGCTAACGGTTAAGCCGGGGGATTCCCTAGTTGAAGTGGCACCTTTCACCAGAGATGTATTGGAGGGGTCGCACTCTGGAAACTAACTTAGTTCATAACTAGACCTGACGATGGTGTCCGTGGATGCCGAAACCGGTAGTTTTATTTTTATAAATATCTTTAGTGGAATAGACAATATTTCAAAAAATAAGTTTGTTTTATTTATTAGTTATTTTGCTGTCATGTTTAATTGTTATATTGTTTTTATATACGTTCAGCCATTTTCACCCAATGCTCGAAAGAAATATTTGATCTGATGGGAGGTACCTTGGTTGGCTTTCTACGTTGCATGGTAACTGAGGAGTTGATCCCACATGTTTCGTTTAAATATATGTGTATAAGTATTGTATTTAATAATTGTATTATGTATTTGTATTCAGTATGGAAATATACGAAAATGGGGTTACCTGTGCAGCTGGATAGGAGGCAGTGAGACCCAGAAGAGAACCCTCCTCATTATGATGACCAAGGCGACCCAACCGGTCACTTTAGGAGGATTTTTGGAAATAAATTTGAACTCTTTCATCAATGTAAGTACAATCATTGTTCATGGACACCACGAGAAATTCTAATATATATATATATATATTACATTATACATACGTATTATATTATACAGGGAAGTTATTGTAATGGATCCGAAAATATAAATCAAAATTGTCATCATATTTTTATGTTACAAGGTCATTACAGTATTTTTACACTATTTTCGAAAAGAAGTATGTGTGTATGTATGTGCGTAGTCAATTTTTCCTGCACGATATCACGCGAACGAAATATGATATCGACTCCGCTTTGGTGCCAATCGAAGCGTATCAACGTAAATATGACCTGAAAGGAATTTTATCAAATTCGATCCACCAGTTTTTTTGTTTGAACAAAAATACTGCTAAAAAAGTGGATTTTAGGAATTCTTGAAAAAGATTTATCCGATCTAATTTGTTCTGGTGGCAATGTACCATCCTTTAGAGCCAGATTGAAAAATAGGCTATATGGCGTCTGAAAATGTTGAACGGGAGGGTGAGTTATGAGAAGAGCTAAGCATAAAAACTGTTCTCGCTCGTTAACGGATGGTCGGATTGTCATGCAATTTCACATGTAGTATTCTTAAAAGCCAAGTTGAAAAATAGGATGTGCCACGTCTCAAAATTTTGAACGGGCAGGGGGGTTGTGGAAGGCCCTATGCATAAATATAGTGCTAGTTCATTAACGATGGTCGGATCGTGATAAAATTTCTTAAGAGCCAATTAAAATATTGTCTACCTGGCGTCACAAAATTCTTAAGGGGAAGGGGGTTTGTGAGGCGGCTAAGCATTAAAAATAGGTCTACCTCATTTACGGATGATAGGATTGTAATGAAATTTAACATGTAGCATTCTTAAAAGCCAAATTGAAAAATAGGGTGTGTGGTGTTCTGATGACAGGGCTTGGAAAATCTCATAACATATTTTTTCCGCAAATCTGGGAGAGGAAGTGCAGGAGATAAGTTGCTCTCAACTACATCATTCAAGTATGACGCTAGTAATATTCTTATCTTCCATGACTTTACTGGGTGCGATTCAACTTCCTCTCAGTTCTAGGAAAAATGAAGTGATACTTTGAAGAAGCTTCCACAAATGAAAGAAGTGTTTCAGAAGCCAGATGCCATGATGATTTTTAGAGGATGAAGATGAAACGATCGAACAAATCGATGCAGAAGTGGATGACCTCACATCTCCTCCAATCCAGGATGATGCCGATTATAACGTCCCCAATACTACCGAACATGGAGATCCGCCTCCATCATCAAAACGGCGAAAAACAATGATATAATATCTTTCATTATACAATAATTTCATTTCTGTCAGTTTTTGTATTTAAACGGTTTTTAATATAAATGTTCAGGCCAAGAGGTAAAAAAAAAAAAAATATATATAAATGTTGAATAATCTTTTTTTTTCATTCTACTATTAAAACACTGAACAAATATCATTGATAATAAATAGAAAGGTAGTTATTTATTATCAATGCAAAAATTATGTAGGTTATTCCTAACACATATAATATTATATATATATATATATATATATATATATATATATATGGATATATATCCGCTGCAACGCGCTTATTATTGGGTTTAGAAAAAAGTTGGAATGGTAAAATTTGTTTAAACTTTTGTTCTCTTTAAGATTGGTAACAACTATCAAAGCTCTAAAGCGAACCGGTCAGAGATATTTGAAAAACAAATCCAAAAATTACGTTTAGGCCACAGAAAATTCGGCCGAGGTCTTTCGAATTGTATATTATACAAGTCGAGAAAAAAAATAGAATACCCGACCTTTTGCATGGTAAAATGTACCTGGCTACTGGACTAAGTCCCAAATGTCGACCTCTGTATGAAGTATGGTGAGCGAAGAAGCTGATTTCTATAGAAACCCCCTAAAAATACAAATATCTGGTTTTGAAACTGAACGTCTTATATTATTATTTTATTTATGTTTTTCAGATTGTGAAAACGGCTTTTTCATACTATAATTTTCTGTCAGCAGTAGTTGCCACAGAAGAATAATAGTAGAAAGTATGTTGGATATATTTCAAATGCACATAAGTGTTGAAAAAATCAATTCTGTTTTTATTTTAATTTAATCAAAAAAAAAACAACTTCAACTGTTTTAAAGAATTCCAAATGTTGTTTGATGATCAAATATTATTTGTTTGTGTATTTAATAAAAAAACTGTGTTAATAAACTTCTAATTTTTTTTACCTCCCCATAAAGAAAAATGATCTTGGAAAATTTCAAGTTCGTATTTTTTTATGACGTCAGTGGGAAATAAGTCCATTTCTGAAAAATGTATTTGCATATGCTCGCCGAGCGGAAAAAACTCCTTTTTTTTCTTTTTCCAACTTCTGGAGTAGTTGGGTTGATGATATAACTGGAAACACCTGTACAACATTGAAACCTCAATTATATGTCGTTGTTGGTGAGAAACTTCAAAGATACGGCTGTAAGAATAGCATTTCTTCAGAGGAAAGACTGAATAAAATAACTCTCATATAAGGGAATACAGACTTTAATAAAACATAGAAATATACTTATTTAAAACAAAAAGGTTAAATATCACTTAATATATAACAAAAATGTTATAATATATAAAAGTATTATAACATATAAAATGGAGGAGGCGGGAAACTTCTTCCTTTTGATTCAAAAAGGAAGACATCTCAGAAGAGGCCAGTCCTTTATTAGCCCTATTTTAAAAATGTTAAAATAGGGCTAATAAAGGACTGGCCAAAAGGACTCATACAATTCACAAAATAACAGAGTAATAGTAGGAATTTATTCAAGAAAACCATTTTTAAACGCTTATGGATCGCAAAATAAAGTTTTAAAAAATTTGATAGTAAGCCCTGTACACATGAAATGAACCTTAATTGATTTAAAATAAAAACATCTTATAGCTAGTTATACAATATATGGGCGGAAAGATACTAAATATTTGCTAAAACAGAAACCGACACAAAATTCCATATGTGAATTAAATTACCATAAGAACGACACATCAATTTCCATTCTTTGCGGAAGGCAAGGGGAGGTTCAGAGGGGGCTTAACTCATAAACCCTAATAACTGCCGATGTAATGAATGTATCGACATGAAATTTCACATTTAAACTCAAAACCCAATGAGGGCTGTTTGGGCCTACATTGTTGTCATCAGAGAGGGATAATCCCTGAATACTCTCAATTATTTACTTCGTTCAAAGTTTTGGATTATATCCTCTCGTTGCGCCATACGTCGTGTTTTGCGTATGTGCCATGTGTGTCGCAAGTGCAATGCTCGCCCTATTGTTCCTCTAATGGGCAATTTGCCTGCGCCTCGAGTTAGTTACTCTCGTTCATTTCTACATAGTGGTGTGGATTAAGCTGGACCATTCCTTGTTAAGGAATCTCTGCGCAGGAACTCTAAGCAGTTCAAAGCTTACCTGTGTATCTTCGTGTGTTTATCTGTTAAAGCAGTTGATCTTGAACTAGTGTCTGCTCTTTCCTCGGAAGCGTTTCTTGCAGCATTTGACCGATTTACAAGTCGTAGAGGTCTGTGCTCAGATGTTTACTCCGATGGAGGTCGCAATTTTGTAGGAGCCGATAGAATCCTACGTGAAGCTTGGGAGGCAAATATTCGTTCTGCTAAGGTTCATCTTACAAAGTTGATAGGCAATCGCGCCTTGACGTTTGAAGAGTTGATGACTGTCTTCTGTCGTGTTGAAGCAGTCATGAATTGTCGTCCTTTGATCGATGTTCCAGTGTCACCTGCGGACTCACCAGCTATAAGTCCCAGTCACTTCCTTGTTGGATCGTTGTTGATAACACCTCCTGAATCAAGTTTATTAGAAGAAAACCCGAATCATCTGAAACGTTGGAATCTTGTCTCCCAGATAAGGCAGCATTTCGCTCAACGCTGGGCTAGTGATTATTTAAACACCCTACAGCAGCGGCACAAGTTTCAGAAGGATCCAATGAATCTTCAAATAAATGACGTTGTGTGGATCAAAGGTAATACAATATCAGGCAACGATTGGCCTTTAGGGCGTATCATAGCAATATATCCTGGTAGTGACCAGCGTGTTCGTGTAGTTAGGGTTATGACTATCCAAGGTGATTACACGCGACCAGTATCTAAGCTAGTCAAGGTGTCAGTTTAAGTTTCGTTAGTGCTCTCTCGCTCTTCATAGAGTGTTTTGTGTTCCCATTCGGAGGGCTTCCCCAGCGCGAAGTCTTCAGTGACAGCCCCCTCTGAAGTGAAGAACGCAGTGTGGTTCCTTACTTCCTTCTCAATCATTTCCCTCATCCCCTCTTGGTTTGCGAGAGATAGAATTCCTAGAAGTTTATTTGATTGTTTCTTAGTTGAATAAGTTTCTTTAATTATTTTATGTTGTGTGATTTTATAGTGATTTGTTTATGTTTGTGATATCACTCTATTGTGTTGTTTAGTTTGTTCACTATGTGTAAGGCTCACATAACTCACATTTGAAAAATTAGTTCAAATTTTTGGTGGGTGTATGTTTGGGCCTACATTTGTTCAGGGAGTGATAATCCCTGAATATTACCCCCTCCCTCTGGACCAACTTGGTCCTGAGACCATTGTGCAGTTTCGGCCCCGGCGTCAACCTGTGAGCTTGACCCCGGCCATTCTCGTGTGTTAGACTCAAGTTTGTGTGAGTCTAGTATACGTACAGACCCAAAACACAGAAGAAGTTGAAGTAGACCAAAAAAGCTTAGCTACACAACATTCTCAGGAAAGTTCAAAAGAACAAGTTGTTCTTATGGAAGATAAAAATAAATGTGTCTGTTTGGACCTACATTTGTTGTGGTCAGGGAGTGATAATCCCTGAATATTATCCCCTCCCTCTGGACCAACTTGGTCCTGAGACCATTGTGCAGTTTCGGCCCCGGCCATTCTCGTATGTTAGAGTCAAGTTTGTGTGAGGCTAGTATAAAGTGCCAGTCTAACTGTCGTGGGTATAGAACGGCCTTACATCCCGTTCTGTATTATAGTTAATGGCTACTCAATGTGTCTAGAAGTACAAGCGTTTAATACTTCGTTTAGTTATCAAATGCGGTTTCTATTGTGAGAAACAGCGTTTATGTGTTTGATGTGTTTTCTAACTTTGTACTTCTGTAGAAATAACTCCGAGCACTCTAACCCTGTTCTTTCTATATAGCCTGGCCAGGCAATATATGTATTTCAATTATATCAGTGTTCCTCCACCTTATGTATCTTATGGACCAGACTGGACCACAGACTGCAATCTGTAAGTACATAGTATAAGAAAATATTAAAATAATAGAATTGGCCTCATTTATGTTAAGTTGGATTTCTCCCGGAACCAGCTTCTATCGAATACAGTCCACTACAGAGAGCTTGCCGTGTTTACAAAAGTTGTGCGTAGACAGTTTCAATGTAGAAAATTTACAAATAATTTTAGACAGAGGCAACCCTAACAAAAATTCAAACAAAAAAATATTTAATAAACATAAATTTCTCATATTCACCCAATATCCTTTTAGTAAGGGAGATCTAGACAAATCTCTTTTAGAAATTCTGCGCCCCAACAAAACATATGGAGTATACTGTAGTCCTAAAATTAAATCGAGCCTTAACGAAAAAATATACGATTCACTCTTCCTCCATCTTCAAAATATACTTGAAGGAAAATACCCGACAATCAAAATCAAATGATACTTTAATATTAATTTAGATATAGAAAATTCAGATGAACAAAAAGAGATCATTCATAATCAACACACTGGAAAGAGCTCTCACAGAGGTATAAATATCATGTATTAAGAACTCTAAAAGAGATATTATTGGCCAAAAATGATGGAACATATAACAAATTACGATAATAATTGTGAGATTTGTAAATGTGTTAAGTATGATAGGAACCCTCCAAAACCACCATTCAACATTACGCCTACCCCAAACAAACCATTTGAAAGAACACTTTCTCATGTTTTCCATTTTGATAATCACAAATTCTTAACAATCATTGACTGTTTCTCCAAAAAATGAACTATTTTCCCAATTATAGCCATTAATCAAAATTAACTAATAGACAAATTATCGGTATATCTGCAATATTATCCAACTCCCCAAACAATACAGTGTGACAATGGCACTGAGTTCGCAAATTTAGGAGTTAAACATTTTCTAAAATATAATAATATTGACGTACACCTGACCACACCAAACCATCATAATTCACAAGGAATTATCAATAGAGCTCATTCGGCTCTTGTTGACTTTTCCAATATAATAAAAAAACAACATAAAGATTACAAGACACAAAATCATCCTTCTCGCTATTATAGCTTATAACAACACACTCAGTAACCAGCTTAAACTCAGCCCTAACGAAATAACGTTCGGTTCATCAAACAGAGAACTATTTGAAGAGGAATCCAACAAACTAATTTTGGAAAACAAAACAAAACATTATCATGATGACCTAGAAGCCATCAGACAGAGTATAAAACAAAAATTAGAGACGGAAAAAGAAAACAGAACGAATAAATTAAATGCTACTAGAAAATCGATAGACATACCACCAGGAGCACACCACATTAGGACATTTAACTTAAATAAATCAAAACCGAAATTTAAAAGGGTAATAATTCAAAATTCCAAAGCAAGAACGTGTAAAAACAAAACATTTAAATACCACCTCTCTCAAATTAAAAGACCCAACAAAAACCCTAAACGTGACCAACAGACAAGAATAAGACAGGATGTATCTGTTTCAGGTGAAAATGAACCCGATGATCCTACTATTGGTATTTCATCTCCTATACCAGGACCAAGCAGTCAAGTTAATTGATTTAACTGAGAGCCCAGGAATTGTATCGGTTAAAATTCAAAACACTTATATCATGGAAAATTATTACACTTATGTACATCACCTAGATTTAAGTAAACTATTCCAAGAACTAAACCAGTCATGTCAAAGATACGGCCCGCGGGCCGCATCCGGCCCCTGGGCCATATCATTACGGCCCGCGATCGCAATGTGTCACAGAAAGAAGAATCAGCATATAGGGAAAGCGGAATAAAAAAATTAAATTTGTTTAAGCTTTATTTAAAAAAATTAAGTATTCGTCCTCTGAATTGGCATGAGGAGCCTCATAATACCCCCTCGGGGGCACGAAGAACGGATTCTCTCTGCAAAAAAAAAACAAAAAAACACAGATACATATGAAAAACCAATTTTCGAAAAAATTAAATATTAATGCAGTATATAATGACATACTCAAAAACGAGTTTTGGGGCGTTCCCCGCCATGCCCCAATACGTGATCGTGAAGGCTTCTTCCGGGGTCT
The DNA here is from genome assembly GCA_963662175.1 of Aradus depressus. Lineage (NCBI taxonomy): Eukaryota > Metazoa > Arthropoda > Insecta > Hemiptera > Aradidae > Aradus > Aradus depressus. The sequence goes on along the minus strand of OY759214.1, from coordinate 52,922,062 downwards.
CCCAAAACATTAGGTTGTCTACAATCTGACTTTAGACTGATGGAAGTTCTACCTCCCATCGGGTTCCGTTGACGGAGACAGCGACAGTAATTTGCCCCCTGCTGCTCCCAAATCTCTCAATAGGGAATGTTTCTCCAAAGGGAAGCTCCCCAATCGCTCTGATGTGAGAATCGGCCGCCGTTTGGAGCCTTCTTAAAAAGGCCCTATGGCGGTGGCACAACTGAAACATAAGACCATTGACCCAATAGTGATGAGAGGGGGAATTCATGTAAAATAGTATTTAATGAAAACATTTTAGTACCTTTCCAAGAGGATTTTCAAAAGACCGGCGTTGAGTCATTGAAGCAAAATCTATAATCAGGCGGGCTGTTCCAGAGCTCACGGTTGATAATTTAAGCAGTAAATCGTTTTAGCGTATACCAAATTTTATTTTAACATAAACCACCTTCCACAATTCTAGTTCTAGCGAGTTGGAAATATATATTTTGGCAATTTAAAATTGATTTCACTGAATGGAATGAAGTGAGAGCGCCGGTTTTGGCCAAGTGTTTTTTGACTGAATCATTCTCATATCAGTGTAAACGGTTTCCCCATTAAAAAGCACATTTTCATAATCCTCGAATGTTATATTTTTAGCAACGGATGATTTCTTTATTCCCTTTATAACTTTTTTTATCTTTTTACTGATATCCAAGGCGTATATTTTCGGTCTCAAGCCCACGAATTTATTTGTAATTTTCCCGTTTGTCTCATCTTTAAACTTTCCAAGAACTTTTTTATTCAGATCGGAATGCAGCGGGTGGTCGGTTGGATAGTTGGAAGTGTCAAAGTACTGAGCCATAGATTTCATATCATCGTACCAGTCGGCGGTACGTATCAAATAAACTAGGCTGTCTGTATCGGTGTAGCAAAGTTTTAGTCTGTCCGGTTCATATTTTTTTAACATTACGTCGTAGTGAAAATCGTACATAACCGCCTTGGATAAGTCGAGAATTGACATGCCTACGTATATCGGTTTGTTAAATACTAATTTAGTTTTACTCGTAGTCACGGCAACCAAGTTCTCATGGTAAATAACGCGGTCCAAGAAATTGGCTTTTGCTATTAGTTTCATGAGCCTTTTCGGGTTGGTAACCAGCTCCATATTCATCCGATTTCTTATATTCTCCATTGTTTACCGAAGTTCAGTATTACAATCAATATATGACTGTAACCAACGAGACTGTCGAAATTGTATTGCGCGATGAACCTTTGTGACACGCAATCCATGTTTAATTGCCTGCTTTAAATTAACACAATGTACAACAAACCGTTTCCGAGAATTTAAATGGGCAACTAATTTCGGGAATTTGCCGTCTGGAGGGATCATTGATTCAGGTAAAAAGGGTAAATCATTATCGTCTGTATGTAATTCGGAGGGGTAGTCTATATCTACTTCAAAAACATAACCAGTTTCGTCATCTTCCCCCAACTTCTCAATATCTATATTCTCCGGATTCTCTACCCACTTGAATCCACCGGACGGCAATGGTCTACTCATCGCATGCCCGTATAAATTATTTGCATCTAGGTAGGCGATGTAGGAGGATTCCTTTTCCGGATCATACTCGGGCATATATTTATTATTCGCCTTCGCATACCTATGGGAGACTTGGCATAAACCCCCGCGAATACCCCTTTCGAAAAAAAAGCACCATATCATAGTCTTGTAATTGCTCTTATTTCACCACCGTATATTTTAACATGGCGTCCCACGTCATTCCTGGAGCTGTGAAGTAGTGGGCGGCATCTACTTTGTGCGAAGTCAACATAACATTACGGAACTGCTGAAACACATCCGCAAGCAATAAGACATCCGTCTTTAGGTAAATATCGCTATAATCCCCGAGAGTGGAACTCTAAAAGTTTCCCACACAACCCGACCACGTTTATAATCCTCCTCACTTAGAGGGGTGTCGGTCAGGCTGTTGAAAAATTTTTCTCGGGGTGGTAATCGTTCTTCCTCCAATTTTTCCCATGAATCAATGTAGTAATAACAAAAAAAAAACCTTCTTTGTTACAAGATGCAATTGATGCTCCGTAAAATATTTAGACGTTTCCTTAAACGCCTCTTCCGGACTAGATAGTCTAAGCTTCGACTCATAAACCGGCAAGAATCAATAAACCGAAGTTTCAAGCCATGTATATGCTTAGTAAGAACTTTTAGGGCTTTGTGGTGGTTTACCTCCTCAATTATTTTATTCTTTAAACAGTCACGGACATCTTTCAAGAACCCCTCCAGATCGCCATATTTATCGAATCGAATGAAGTACGATTTTACGCGCTCCTCATATGGGGCTACGTTACATTCATCCGGTCCAAGTCTTAATAGCGTCTGTTTACGGGGCTCAGTTCTTGATGTTTTAGCAACCGGGGCGTCCTCACACGCGGATTCGTGACGGCGCCCGTTATAAATGTTCGAAAATTGATGTCCGCAGTGTTTACATTTATACCTATTACCACAACTCAGCTCATGCCGCTTTGATAATCCCTACTAAAATTAGTATTTTATAGAAAGAACTCACTCCTGGGGCCATGGCTAACATCGAGCGTAAGGCCAATTAAAAAATATATATATCGGGTTCTTCTTTGATAAGAAGGTTTCGTAGTTCCTCCATGTTGCGTTCTCCAAAATCTGGGAATAATAAAAATATAAATTAGCAGGTGCGTAGGACTGGCATAATTAGCTACCATTAGATAAACATTTAGGGAAGTCTTCTTATAACAAAACTACTAAAATGCTCAAGGGAATGAAGAGCATTGAACCAGTAATTTGAAAGCGTCGCCATTTTGAAACAGTGAAAGTTACTTGAACAAGTATAAATTGTTAAAGTTATTAAAATAAAATATTTAGCAATTTATATAGATTCCCACCTAAAATGGAATTTTCATTCAGAAGGATTAACTAAAAAAATCAGATATTTATCTTTCCTATTAAACAGACTAAGAAACATTGTCCCAGTGAAAACCTTAAAAATTGTCTACAATTCATTATTTTATTCTATAATTTCTTATGGTATTGTGATATGGGGAGGACTTCTGGCAACTTACTACAACAAAATTCACAGTGGCCATAAATGTCTCTTAAAGAGCTTGTTTAACAAACCCTTAACTTTCCCTTCTGTTCAGTTATACAAGGAATTAAATTTATTGACACCCAGAAAGATATATATTTACAAAACCCTCCCTCCTATTTTCCACATAAGACCCTACTTGTTTAATAACAACAAAAATATAGCCGAAATAACTTTGCGAAATAAATCAGATTTTCAATTACCCCATTTGACAAAACAAATTACGCAACTTAATGTTTACTACCTAGGCCTTCGAGATTATAATCTAATACCACTTGCCATCAAAAATTGTAGTATTCAAAACTTTAAACTGAATGCTGGATGAATAAAATCAATGATGAAGAATTTTTAAAACTAATGTCATTTTAATATACTTTACATAAGTATATGTATAGTGTCTAACTCCATTAGCGATCATTTCATGTCAAAACTTTAGTTAGTTATCTTTTCATATTTTATACATCTCTTTTAGATTGTTTTCCCGCACTCATGCCTAGGCCTTGTGGGATTTTCCTCAAATTTAATTTTGTAAACTTTATACAGTATATTATATCAATAATTGTAATAATTACATTATATTTCTCACTGTACATATAATACTGTATAATTTGGAAAAATAAAAACTTTATAAAAAAAAAAAGTTTCTGTTTTATGAGATACAAGCCGAACTCCCCTTTTCCTATGAGAAACTTTAAGAAGCGCCCCACTATCCCCAAAAAATAATTTCAACGTATTTTTTTTTACAAAATTTAATTATTTACAACTTTTGACTTTTATAATTTGATGGTTTGATTTCAATTGATAATTTTGAAAAATAATTAATGCAAAAATATATATTAAACTTTTGAAAAATATGTGCTTTTTAAGAGGTTTTTTAAAAATATTTTTCAATGGAGGAATTTACAGACTTGTTTGTGGGAACTTTCTTGCTACAATTCTATTATCAATAAGATGTCAAACGGGGACTAATCATATTGGATTCTGTCTGTTCCTATAAATGCCATTTGAAGCAACACTTTCACTTTGTCACTTGGCAATAATAACAATTATTGGATCAACGTATTCCCCAAGTAAGCTACTTCACAACTAATTAACGATCCGCTGAAGCAGATACTAGCTGGGGTGTCTGGTGATGAAAGATTATAAACCTTTTTACATTTGAATAATTGAAAATTGTAACATGAATGTATTGCTGAAGTATTGAATAGGATTCGAATGAGGGATATTAGGAGAAATGTCAAAGTTCCCCGGGCAACGCCGGGTATTACTGCTAGTATTATTATCTATATATAGCCTAGTGAATCTAAAACGAAACCTTGTTGCTTTAGAAAAGAAATATCTTGCAATAAGCTGTGGAATAAGATATAGATGGCAACTTAATAGCTAGTGAAATATCCTGCAGCAAGCTATGGAATTAGATATAGATGGAAACTTAATAGCTAGTGAAATATCCTGCAGCAAGCTATGGAATAAGATATAGATGGCAACTTAATAGCTAGTGAAATATCCTGCAGCAAGCTATGGAATTAGATATAGATGGAAACTTAATAGCTAGTGAAATATCCTGCAGCAAGCTATGGAATAAGATATAGATTATTTACTTTTCCTTATTTCATATATATATATATATATATATATATATATATATATATATATATATATATATATATATATTCTATATATTACTAATAATAATACTTAATAAATAAATAAATGCTTACCTGAACGGTCAGCCACAATTTCACAAGTAATTATGTTCGTGATGTGGAGGTTCCCAGATCGGATCCCGGAGGAGCCGTATATGTTTTCTTTGTTGTTATCATTTAATTCAGTTAATCATTCTTTCTGTCCTAATCAGGAGTTCACACTGACATTGAACCAAAGAAAAAAAATATGGTTATATGTAAGAAGAATGATATTAAAATGTGACAACGAAGGATTAGAGTCACAATACAATTGTGACTAGAATTATGTCGTTCTTGAACGAACTAGTTCAATTGATCCGAACAAATTCAAATTGCTATAACCTTTAAAATAATTATTTATGTAATGTAATTGTCATATCTGCTAAGTTTTTATTTTGTTATTTCTGTTACAAGAATTCATAACTATTTTATCAAAAAACTATTACGATAAATTTCTGTTGTTATTTAATTGAAACAATTATGTAGGCGGTGGGCATATAACCTCACATAAACATTAGACTTTGTGAGTTATTGTTTTTGGTATTATTGTGTGAATATTTTTTACAACTTGTTCCGTTTTTTATTATTTATATAGACATTTGTAATGCTTAGATTATTTTCTGTTCTTTCATATTCTAAAATAAATCAGTTTTGGTCATGTTGCCTGGGATCGGAGTTTTTGGTACAGGTAACATTGTTAAAGTTGTTGTGCCTTTTTTAAGGGAGAAAGGATTCAAAATAGAAGCACTATGGGGAAGAACATTATTTGAAGCTGAAGATATATCCAAAGAATTGGAAATTCCATTTTTTACCAATAAAATTGACGATGTATTGCTTAGAAAAGATGTTGACCTTATTTTCATAATTTGTTCGCCAAATTTGCATTCTCAAATAGCAGTTAAAGCTCTTGGTATTGGTAAGCATGTGTTGTGCGACAAGCCGTCAGGGCTTTGTCAGAGCGAGGCACTCAAGATGGTCCGGGCCTCCCAGTACTACCCATCTTTAATCTCCATAGTGAACCACAGTCTCCGGTTCTTGCCGGCCTTCTCCCAGATGAGGCGATCCATCCAGGACGGGTTCCTGGGAGAGCTGACCCTGGTAGATGTCCGAGTTCAGATGGGCTCCCTCCTTCATCGCTCCTATGACTGGCTCTGCGACGAGGCCATGGGCGGCGGTGTCCTCACCCTCGTCGGCAGTCACCTCATCGACCTCGTCACCTTTCTAACGGGACAGCGGGCGGTCCAGGTCCATGGGCTCGTTCGTACCTTCACCCAACAGACCCCATACATCTCCGGGATTCGTAGCGTTACTAGTTCAGACTTTGCCACTTTCCAGATGCAGCTCTCCGGTGGGATCTTAGCTACGGTCACTCTGAACACACATCTACCGGGATCCTTCTGCCAGGAGGTGGTTGTTTGTGGACGAGGGAGCGGGTATTTAGTGGTACGTGGTGGGGATCTGTACGGGTGCCCCAAGGGGGCGGATCCCCCCAAGGAAGAAGTCATGTACCTTGATGTAGAGGACCTAGCCAGCCTGAGTCCCGCCATCCCACGCCCATACATGAAGGGCCTCTTTAAGATGATGGGAGCACTCCGAGAGGCCTTCCTCCCAGTGGAGGACAAGCGGGGGTGGGTGAAGGAGCCTGTGGCCCTGGCAGCAAGCTTCGAGGACGGTCTCTACGTGCAGGCTGTGATCACGGCTCTCCGACGTTCCAACATGAGCAGAGAGTGGGTGCGGGTGGCTGTGATCACGGAGGAACCCGACCCTAATCCCATCCTTAGTGCCGCGGTCCGCCGTGCCGGCATCTCCATCTAAGTATTGCTAACAGCCCTTTCAATTCAACATTCAATACGACCTTTTTAATGTAAATGATTGGGACCTACAAGGTTGTACATAAAACAAGATTTGAGTTTATTTATCATTTGATTTTATACAATGAATTTTTCTGCAACAGATGGCACTGTAATATCAATTTTTCTGCAACAGATGGCACTGTAATATCAATATTTCTGCAACAGATGGCACTGTAATAACAATTTCGATGAAAAGTGAACAGTTTGGAGTGCTTTGCTGATAGTGGGCCGGCCATTCATAAATTACGTAACGCAATTTTTGATCCTATGGATTACTTATGGATTTGGCCCTTGTCCATACTTCACATGGATTAATTCTAGTACTGTACTATCTAGTTTATGCTCGATCTATATTCTACATATTTCATTCCGTCCATTTAGTTATTGTACAATCAATTGGTATTAACAGTTTTTTTTAGATATATATTTAGTATTATAAATGTGTTGTGTTGTGCGGCCCGGGTATCTTATTTGTATTAAGGAATGTCGTGATACAGGCAGGGACGCTTCCTCGTGAAAAATGCTCTTTATCACTTTCCTGGAAGTTCTACTGTAGGAGTCCTAACTTCTGCCCACCCTCGGTTATTAGTTAGTTAGTGTGTGTTTTTAGCGACTATCTGATATCGAACAAGCTCGGTTCGAACCCAAGCCTCTTTTATTTATTGTATGTATTATTTTATATCAAGGCTTACACCTAATTTGTGCGAGGAAAGTTCGACTTTAATTTTCATTTTATGAAAAATTGCTGTAAAATATGACAAAAATAGTTAGTATAAAGAGAAAGTTTTATTTGGAGTTGATACAATTACTATTGACATTAGGTTTTCCATCGATCCAGCTGTTATCAAATAGCTCTCCAAGGTTATAGTAGCTGTTAGAGGGCGCTGGTAGCTGAGTGGTATGTGTGCTTGCTTACTGAGCTCAAGTTTGCGGATTCGAAACCCGGCCTAGGCCCTTATTTTATCTGGGAGGTAAAATAAACTTAAGCCAACCGTCCTTCGGATGGGTACGTTAAGCGATGGTCCCGAGCCTGTACGATGTCAGGTACTCGTTAAAGACCCCTACCCTAGGTGAACAAAAATTTAGTGTAGGCAAAGTTTAGGACTCCCATAGTAGAGTCAGGCTCATGTCCACCGTTTTGGTAGTATATACCCCGTAGTTAAAGCCCAGGTATGAGTCATATTAACTAACTAATAGATATTATCGCTGGTTAACCAAATCACAAAACATATTAGTTTGAGTTTTTTTGTTATTGAGGTCCATGCCCGGGCTTTAACTACGAGATTATTTTTTCCAGTTTGAAGCTGTGGTGGACCTGAGCCCGACTCTACTGTGGGATCCTATATGTTGCCTACTCATGTTTTGTTACCTAGGACGAATCTTTATGGACGAATTACCATTTTCAGTACCCAGGCTCGGGACCATCGCTTAACCTCCCATCCCATGTACAGCGTGCTGAAGGTTTTTTTACCTCCCAGATAAAAACCTTATGGTCTCAGCCGGATTTCGAACCCATATTAGTTTGATACCATGTATAGTTTAGCTTTGGGGGAACTATGAATATTGTTCTTTTCAGTTAAATTTTCAGCTGCAGTATTATTAATTTGGACAGTTAAAGAGCTAACATTTTTACACTCATTTTTTTTTGAGACTAGACTTCTAAAAAATAACCAGTCTCAATGGAGAGCTGACAAAATGTAGTCTCATTTTAGTATGTTCAGTTTATTCTTTTTAAAAAAACGCATCCGTAAGTGGTCGCGGCTAAGACTTAGATTTGAACAAATGTTTGTTTGTGTGTAGAATAATAAACCAGTCAGAGATATATAGTGTAACAACATATCGGAATACTTTTGAGTCTGAAAGCGGGAATTCCCTGTTGTTATTAAGAGGAGAATTAAGAAGAGAATACGGTTGGGTAAAGCGGAAGAAGGCTGCGGAGGGACCGAGGCTAGGTCTCTCATATGTTTTTTCTAAGATTGCCTCCTTTTCATCCTGATTTAAACCAAATTTTAAAAAATGGGGAACACTTACAAAAGTTACCAAACACAATACAGATCTTAATATGAATTTCATTTAAACATTAGTCCTAACGAATAAAAGAAAGTAATTGACTTCTCTCCTAAATATGAAAACAAATATTTAAAGAAACATGAATGGATAGTTGAAATGTCTACGAAATTGTAATTACATTACCATTTTCAGATTTGGAATCCTAGGAATCTTTAACGAGTATCTGACATACAGGCTCGGGACCATCGCTTAACCTCGTATCCGGAGGACAGCTTGCACAAGGTTTTTTCACCTTCCATATAAAAATACCCAAGGGCCTCTACCGGGTTTCGAACCCGCGATCTTGAGCTTAATAGGCAAGCATGCTGCCTTTAAGCTACAGGCGCCCTCTCTCCTATTTTTGCTACCCATGGTATGTTGTCTGGCATTTCCGAGACCATATCTGACTTCTCAATTAAAATTATTAAAAATATATTTGGTGAAGTTGACGCGCAATAAGGGGGCCAATATCCGGTATGGTGTCAAATTATTCCATATTCATATATTACAGAATTATTGAGACAAAAGTTGACTTTCATAGCTGAAGAAGTTCTCCGTAAAGAAACTGGACAATCGTTAAGAGAAATTAAATTGGGTAAAGTTGTCATACCTGCAACAAAACAACGGAAGGAATGTCCGGGACCATACTCATAGATTTTATAGTCCTAAATAACAGGAGTATTGTGCCCCAGTTTGCACCTAGCTACGTTTCTCACAATGTGAACAGGAAAAGTGCAACAATCAAAATCACCTATGAAATAGAGTATATCTCTGAAACGTTGAGAGATTAAAATTACATTTTTCATTAAGGATGAAAAGGAAAATGTTGTTAACAAAAATAGTTTTATCGTCGTAGCTATTCTCGTTATTATTTTATGAAGTTTTGTATACTGCATTTTTTTTTTTTTAAACTTGATTTATTCCAAGTCCCGGCTGGCACCACTTTCTGCTTCCTCCGTAGTTTTCTGCTCTTCAACAAGTAAATGGAGACAATCTAATTGTAACTGCGTTTATTTCATTTAAATTTATTTATTTATTTTTTTCTTAAATTATCTTTGTTTAGTCTTTTATTCATATTATTTGTTTCCTAATTTCATTTCCAACCCTGTCTGGACATCCTCCAGTTAGCTTAGCTCCAGTTCTGTTCTCTTGTGTCTGTTTTTCCCTTCACCACTGTACGTACCACTAATATGTTTTTCTTATTTCCTTGTGCATTCTGACATTTTATTTTATGTTATTTATAGGTTTCTTTTCTTAGTGTTTTTTTTATGTATTTATTCTTAGGGGACCTCGGTTCCGGAATAAAATTTATTTTAATTTCATTTCAATTTTTTTTTTTGTATAGTTGTTCTATCTAGTCTGATTCGATAAATGTACTTCAAAAAACCTTTTAAAAAAATGATTTTTTTTATTTTTTATGAAAATGTTTTTGTTTTTAATTATTTAAATATATACATACTTCTCAATAGGTAGGTACTTAGTATTGTACCAGTTGTATTATGTTATTAGGTAGTATTGTACCAGTTGTATTATGTTATTCACTGGTATTGGAAGCATTTATTTAGGTTGTGAGTTTATTTATTTTTTAATATATATTTTTTTAAACAATAAATTATTTGAACTGTCTCTGTTACTTTTCTGACTTGCTCCTGGGTCAATCCATCTCAAGTTTCTGAATACTGGTTGCTTGCTTATTTTACAAAACTTTCCCTCTGGTTTTAGAAATGGAGACTCCAACTTAATGTAGGGAAGACTGAAGCTAAAATCTTCGCACTCCGCAGATTCTCCATAGAGGAACAACGCCAGCTGCAAATTGATGACCTCCCAATTGTCTGGAACCCCAAGGACCAGGGTGTGCGCTATCTTGGAGTACTTTTGGATACACGACTCACATGGAAACTACGCATTAACAGAAAACTACAACTATCATATTCAGGACTTAACACCCTCTACCCTCTCATAAAGAGAAACACACCACTTAAACACACATGTACTATTCTCTTATACAAGACACTCCTACTTCCACTTCTAACATACGCCGTCCAGTCTGGATCGGTACCAGCAACTAACATGAAACGACTACAAACATTTCAAAATAAAGTACTCCGAATAGCAACAAACGCACCCTGGTTTGTCAGGAATCACAAAATCCACGTAGAACTGGGAGTTCCTCTATTTGCAGCTCACATTGAGAAGCTTGTGAAAAATCACCACGAAGCCCTAGTGCATTGTTCCGGGGCTGTACACTACAGTATAGGAGCGCCTACTCCTGGGAGGCGACTCAAACAAAGACTGTACCAGGACTTCCTATTTTAAACCCTTTATTTTATATATATTTGTGTAAAGCATCATCTTGCTGGTCCAAATAAATGTTGTTTTTACAAAATTATTACTTTTTGTGTGAATGAAAGGAAGGGATTGAGTCTCAGAATTGAATTTTGTCTATGAAAACGTATCTGCTGTTAGTGTTTGTAGACCAGTACGTTCCTTCAGCTTGGAGGGCTCAGCAATTTTCAATTTTGGCAAAGTTTAGACCTGGTCTTCTAATCGTTCAAAATTTCGAGTTACGATTTTTCATTGAAACTTGTGGTTTCAAGGTTCCTTGATTATACATATATTCACGAAGATGTCTGTGATAGGAACGGAAGTCGACTTGCAAAACGCCATTTCTCATGGTGAGAGTCGTACTATGACTCCTGGAAACAAGACAAGGCGTCCGCGTGAGCTCTCGCGAGCTTACTTCGAACAGATCTCAATAAGTCAGGCTAAGCTGTATGATATAAACGACCTACAAAAACATATTGGCGTGGAGAGCAGAAGGTTTTATGCAACGCTGAAGTGAAACACTTGTAAAAGGTGACATCGATATCGACAGCAGCGGAGAACATGATTAGGTTTATTATTGTTTTATCTGACCTATTTTCATATTATTCTATTCCAGCATGACACTTGTCTTCTCTGTAAATATATTTTTTTAATGGTTTTATTAGTTGATTGTATCCTTTTCTTTCCGTACTTAAAACATTCAAAGGGAGAAGACAACAGCTGCTTGCTACAAAAACTACCCCTGTCCCTGAACGTATAAAACTTTATCAAATACAGAGCTAAGCCGCAGCAATAATGAGTTCAAATAAAAGTTGCTCAGTATCAAAAAAATGTAGATCTACAAACGGAGTACGTTTTGGAAATGTATCTCATCAACCTTAGAAGCCAGAAAGTTTTTTTTATCTTCTGAAAATTTCATTTTTTGGACTTACATGTTTTTGTTATGAATCCCTCAATTGATAATTATTTTAATAAAAAAGTTCATGATGCTTTGCCCATGGGCCAGGAACGGGTTCGTTTTCATTGCTAGACTAGACCCTGGTGGAAGGAAGTTAATAGAAAACGCCTGATATCCTGGTTTTGGGTTGGTGCAATACACGGTCTGGTCTCAAGGTCTAGTGACGACTATAATTATTAGCCACATATGTCTTTGGAAAATACTGGGAAACAGGTATGGCCAAATAAATAAACAACTCATTTACTTATATTTAAAGAAGCGTCATTATTTATTTTTTTTTTTAAATTGCTGGACTATAATGACTTATTATTTCATTACGTTATATATATAAATATATATATGTATATTTAATAAAGTACTATGGGAGAAACATGACAGACACTGAAAAACTGCACAATGAAACACATCAAATGAATTTAGGAAAACAATAAAATAAATTGAAAATAAAAATTTATATATATATATAAACAAATTTTATATATATATATATATATATTACAATTAATAAATACAATGATAAATTGGTGACTAAATGTCAATCAATACCAAATTAATCCCAAATAGTCTCATTTCCTTTTTCTAAATACAATAGTAATAATAATATAATTATAATAATGGATTAAAAATATATATATTAACAATAACATTAAAAGTATAAGATATTAGGTGTGAGTTCTCAATTAATATTTTTGTAGAAATGATGATACAGTATAAAAAATGAAAAGTGAACAGCTTTGTGCAGAGACAGCTCTATGAGAGGTGAAAGGAGACTTATAATGGACGGGGAAAGGAAAGAAGGTAAATGATGATGGATGTAGAATGACTAAGGGAATGATAAAGGAAGGTAAAAAGTAAATGAGGAATGGGGAATAATGATGGGTCAAAGGAGAAAAAACTGATAAAGGATGAAGAGTGAATGAGGAAGGGGGAATGATAAAAGGCAAGTAAATGAGGAAGGGGGAATGAAGAAAGGTAAATGATGATGATTGTAGGTTACCTGAGGAAGGAAGACTTATGAAGGGTCAATGGTAAAGGAGGAAGGGAGAAAAGGTTAACATGTTAACTGCGGGGTGAATCTGTCACAGCGTTACATATAGCCGGGATTCAGTATGAGGCCTCGCCTGGTCTGCATGACGTATGACCGGGATTCAGTATGCGGCCTCGCCTGGTCTGCGTTACATATAGCCGGGATTCCGTATGCGGCCTCGCCTGGTCTGCGTTACATATAACCGGGATTCAGTATGCGGCCTCGCCTGGTCTGCATTACATATGACCGGGGTTCAGTATGAGGCCTCGCCTGGTCTGCGTTACATATAGCAGGGATTCAGTATGCGGCCTCGCCTGGTCTGCATGACATATGACCGGGATTCAGTATGCGGCCTCGCCTGGCCTGCGTTACATAAAGCCGGGATTCAGTATGCGGCCTCGCCTGGTCTGCATTACATATGACCGGGGTTAAGTATGAGGCCTCGCCTGGTCTGCGTTACATACAGCAGCAGTTCAGTATACGGCTTCGCCTGGCCTGCATTATCCCCTGGGGCTTCTTTCCATAATTTGATATTAGTGAAATCTTTATATCAGCAGTGCCAAGATTGACTGAGGTCGTACTACAGTCTGTGCAGTACCTACCTCCAGGAGAATAGGTTTCTTACATGTACATAAACAAGACATGCTAAGAGATGTGCAGATGCGTATCAACAACATTACAGGTACGATTTCCTTAATAATGGAACAGTACGATATGCATAGATCGAGCACGTGGCGTTATGCAGCACAAGTTAGCAGGGTCGGGAGCCGCACACAGCTCTTGTGGCGTTAACACGGTGCGGTAGATATCTCTGTCGATCATATCTACTTAAATTTGCTATTAATTCCGTACCTGCTGATTAACCAGTATTATATATGCCCCGGCTTTAACTCAGCTTACATGTTAAATAAAGATGGATGCGTATATGGAAAAAAGGTAAAGTGTTAAGGATGAAGAGAGAACGATGAAGGATGAATGGTGAATGAATAAGAATGAAGTGTGAATGAAGTTCACGTGATGTGGCTGCCATTATCTGGAGGAGGTGGTCAGTTAGATAGCAAATCTTATTCATGCAGAGAAAGTTCTGTACAGGGTTGAATGATAAAGAGTAGACGATGATTGAAGGAGGATCAATGCTGAAGTTCACGTGACCTGGTATTATGGGAGGGGGGGAGTGGTGAGCTTTCTGAAGCTAGACAGGCTTCTTGTCCTGAGGGATGAATGAAGATCGGCTGTGACAGACGAAGCTCACGTGACCTGACTGGAGGGGGGTGTGATGAGCGACTCGAGGTATGTCAGCTGGACTGGCTTGTCCAGGGATAGCTGCTTCAGGGCGTCCTCAACTGTGAACCACTTCCTCTGTCGGCCTGCAAACAATTGCAATTTTATATTATTTTATTATATGTCTCGCTCAGGGACTTCTAAACCTTTATATCCTGAATTTCGTATTGATACATTCGTTACGGACAGTTATAAGGATTTTTGAACTGAGGGTGTCGTCCTTACTGAGTCCTGGATCCACGTATCACTCTTCCAGTCACTTCTAATAGAGATAGACGACTGATTCTTGGTAAATATGCCTCATTCCAATAATAATGCATTATATCAACATTTCAAACAGATGAGATAGTGGCTTAGCGCCTAACCTTTAAATTTCATATGTCATTCTTTTTCAGACGTTTGTCTATGGAAAAATCGTCTATAAATCAAATGTTACTAATGAAACTTCTGACGTAACAATTTTTGACAAATTTAAAGTAGGACCAACGTACAGCGTCTGACTTCTCTAACTACAAAAAAAATATAGATATTAATGAACTGCTGTTAAATACAAAACCTATGGTATGTTTAAATTGGGAATTTAACGTGCAGGGACCCAATCCAAAGAGAGATACGAAGAGAGAAATATCGGAAACTTAGCAGAGCATAAGGTGGGAGAGTCAAGGCCGCAAAAAAGGAATTTTGGGGGAGGTTCGCTGAGGAAGAGAGCAGCAGGAACCCGTGGGGAATATCATGACATGAGGTCAGGAACACTGCCCGTATCCTGCCGGATATGGAACACGCTCCTCATTGAGATCTACTTTTGGCGGTTGGAAGGCAGAAGAGTGGAGGCCCCCTGGGAGTGATCTCATCAACGCCGCTAGTCCAGAAAGCATTCCCTATCGTCAAGACATATCTCTTACCCCCTCTAACTGATATGACCACCTATTTGAAGCACCAATGTTACTACGTTAACATTCCCCATCGTCAAGACATATCTCTTACCCCCTCTAACCGATATGACCACCTATTTGAAGCACCAATGTTACTACGTTAACATTCCCTATCGTCAAGACATATCTCTTCTCTTACCCCCTCTAACCGATATGACCACCTATTTGAAGCACCAATGTTACTACGTTAACATTCCCCATCGTCAAGACATATCTCTTACCCCCTCTAACCGATATGACCACCTATTTGAAGCACCAATGTTACTACGTTAACATTCCCCATCGTCAAGACATATCTCTTACCCCCTCTAACCGATATGACCACCTATTTGAAGCACCAATGTTACTACGTTAACATTCCCTATCGTCAAGACATATCTCTTCTCTTACCCCCTCTAACCGATATGACCACCTATTTGAAGCACCAATGTTACTACGTTAACATTCCCCATCGTCAAGACATATCTCTTACCCCCTCTAACCGATATGACCACCTATTTGAAGCACCAATGTTACTACGTTAACATTCCCTATCGTCAAGACATATCTCTTACCCCCTCTAACCGATATGACCCGTCATAAAAAGTTACAAGACTTGTGATTTTTCCAGTCCATTTGAAGATTTACTTGTAGCCCATTGTCACCATATACATATATTAATTGATACCCTTATATCCCTACCTGTCCCTAATACACTACCAATCACAATTCTTGTAGGAATATATTTATTTTAGATGGATAAATCCTTATGACCTACATATAGAATCTAATACAAGGTAATAGTGAGTCTTCTTGTGAGTCCTAGTAAGTGCCTGCCTGGGCTGTTATATAGGCCCATGGAACCTTCTGGACCCATGCTCCAGATATATATATATAATTGTCTATCCATGGTGACCTAGAAATAAAACCTATATTAATTATATTTTAAATATAGAGGACTGGAACGACTGGTCGGTCCCTAGGTCGGCCATTGGTTCTAAAACTTTCTATAAAGTCGAAACGTTCTACTGACTTCTACACTGGTCCATGTGGCTTTATTAATTACAAATTAATAATTTTTTAATATTTCATATTACATATTTTCCTATATGTAGGTCATAAGGATTTATCCGTCTAAAATAAATATATTCCTACAAGAATTGTGATTGGTAGTGACAGGTAGGGATATAAGGGTATCAATTAATATATATGGTGACACTATGACTTGTACCTGGAGAAATAGGACATTACTGACATAGCTCCTGCACTACAAACTGATCACTTACCGATACTTCGTGAATCCTCCCACTCAGCAAGTTCCTCAGTGACCACCATCACGAACACTTCTGTCCTGTGCTTCCTTTCGTCATTCTGAGAAAACAACAATAATGTTGGTTAAGGGTAGAATCAGAAAATAAATTAAAATGTGTTGTAAGTGGAAAAAAGTAGGTGGATCACCTGGAATGTACATCCCCAGTGCGGATTAATCAACTAAGGTTCCACTCTCCCTCTGAAACCAATTTACCACCGAATTGGTTGGAAATCAATAGCTGTCTTTTTTACTCAGAGATTTCTGAATTGTCATACTAAATTTCTTGTTGATACATTAGTTACGTAGTCAGTTATTAGGGTTTTTGAGTTAGGCCCCGCTTCCCTCCCCTTCTTTTTGAGTTAGGCCCCACTTCCCTTTGGCCGTCCAAATTTGATATGTGCTTTGATAAGTTTTGGATTTAAATATAAAATTTTGAGTCGATACTATCATTACTTCTGCAGTTATTAGATTTCTCTTGTTAACCCTCCCCCTCCCTACCCCCTTGGCCGATTTGGCTGAAAATCAATGTGTCCTCCTAATGGGGTTCTGGATGATTTGTAAATATAACCTACCCGTTCTGGAACTATAATTTCTCTATAATTCTGGAACTCGTATATACAATATCGAGAATTGTCGTGTTCACATATTATTTTTTCATTTTTGTAATAAGGCAGAGAAGAATGGCAAGGAATTACATATTGGATACTAAACAGAGCTTCAAGTTTTGCTCTTAAGTTAAATTGATTACGTACATTGTGTATTTTTGAAAATTATTTGGATTTTTTGCATTCCAACTAAATTTCATATTCTGAATCTGCCTATTCAGGAATAACATTTAGAATACATATGATTTGTGAATCGCTTTCTGTTTTCTCAGATCCCATGTGAAATACAGAATCAATATGAAAGACATGTTCAATTTAAACCTTTAGTTTTATAAATTTCTTTGCCAAAAAGTAATATAAGGCAAAGTGAGCCGAGTACCTTGCTAGTAATAGTGATATTGAAATAACAGATGTTGAGTAGCGACGACAAAGTGAGCCGAGTACCTTGCTAGTAATAGTGATATTGAAATAACAGATGTTGAGTAGAGACGACAAAGTGAGCCGAGTAACTCGCTAGTAACAGTGATATTGAAATAACAGATGTTGAGTAGCGACGACAAAGTGAGCCGAGTACCTTGCTAGTAATAGTGATATTGAAATAACAGATGTTGAGTAGCGACGACAAAGTCATCAATAAATCCATGTTTTTTTCCATTTATTCATAGTTTAATTTAATTTTTCTTAGCATCAACCACTCGCATTAATTCTGTAAGGTCGAATATAAGTTATCCTTATGCGTAATAAAAAAAAGAATTCCATTAGAAGAAAAATAGAGAACATGCAGTTTATCCATTATCAGGTCGTGAATAGCTCAAGACCGGAATTGCACTTTAAAAAAAAGTCAATTCAATTATAATTTGCTTTCTGCAGGCCGAAGATTTACGAAACTCCATTAACGAGGTACATCAGTTTGTTTGCCCCCACCCCGCCTTCTGGGAAACGACTAACGCTGTAATACTGAAACTGAGCACAAAATGAAAGGTTGATATGTTAGACCTAGCGAGAAAATCAGTGGGGCAAAAAATGTCGATTTAAAAAAATATTTTCTACTTAATAAAAAGGATAGTGTTTTTAAGGAAGAGTAATATATGTTTACAGTTATTTTATTTATGTTGATAGGCCAAGGAGGAAGAAGGATGGACATTAAACAGGAACCGGACTTAAAAGAAGAGACCTCTGTCGGTATCTGTAAGAAATGTACATGTAGGGTCTACCACCGAATGAACAGCATGGATTCTATTTTCGAAAATGTCAACTTAATTGAAAATTTAAACTAACAAATACGCTTACGAATTAATGCTTATTTTGGCAATTGAACCATCTAAAAGGGGCCTGGCAAGCAATAAGCAGAGCTGCTCTGGTTTTACTCTAGCGATAGAAGAATACTGTTCATTATCTGGTCTCCACCTGGATTGTACTCTAAAGAGTGTGCCTTTAGATAGTAAGAAATAGTGTGAATAAATGTAAAAAAAAAACACTTAATCGATAGATTTATTGATAGTGAGAGCAGCGAATGTGGCCTACTACTCAGAGAAAGAGAGAGAGAGAGAGATGCGACCTACAGTTACCTCGAAGACACCCAGCCGGCGGCCCAGCTTGCCGAGCACACCCGCCTCCTCTATCACCTCACGGACTGCTGTCATTGAGGGCTCCTCTTCAGGCTCCACCCCGCCCCCAGGCACGATCCAGTGGTCAGGACGACTCGAGGAGGTCACCAGCAGCACCTGACAACATTATACACAGGCTAGCATTAGTACAATATATACATTCCGTCGCAAATTGGCTCTAATATACATTGCAAGTGTTGAGAACGATGCAAGTAATGTACTTTCTCCTGATTTTGTCTGAAAAAAATATATTTTTATAATCTGTTTAATTTTAATGCTCTTTCATGATTCGCCACGTTAAAGATGACATTTTTGCCGGAATGTCGAAAAAGCTTGCCTGCCCCTCTTTTGTGGCCAATTGACAATTCCCAAAACGAATTTCGAATTTTACCTTGACGAGATAAACCAACATTATTTTAAAGGGGCTCCCTCCCCTTAGAGGACTTATAAGTTGTCACAACTTCCTTGTGAAGGAGGTAGAGGCTGCTTTCACATAGCCCCCCCCCTCCTCTCTACTTCGTAGTAACAAAAAGGATCGAACAACGTTAAGCTATGAATAGTGTCGTAGTGTCGATACTCGATAAAGTTAGTTATTGTGCCACAAACACAGGTTTTATCTCCGAGGTCATACTGCCAGAGCGCTCTTTCGTCGCTCTGGTGGACATGAGCCCAACTCTACTATGAGGTCATACTGTCAGAGCGCTCTCGTGGACATGAGCCCAACTCTACTATGAGGTCATACTGCCAGAGCGTTCTGGTGGACATGAGCCCAACTCTACTTTGAGAGTCCTAAATTTTGCCTAACCAGGTTTATTTACCAGGGGCGAGTATCTGACAGCGTGCATATTAGGGACCATCGCTTAACGTCCCATCCGCAGGACAGCCTCGGCCGGGTTTCGAACCGGCGATCTTGAGCTTAGAAGGCAAGCACGCTATCTCGGAGCTACAGGCACCCTCGATACAAAGATAAATATCGGATTTTGTTGGAAAAGGATAATCAAACATTTTCAAAAAGGATTAATCGTTGCCAGCACTAGAGAGGGCTTGCAGAGGAAATGTGATAACAATAACAGATGATGAGAGGAAATAGAGATGGTGACCCTGACCGCACACAACACAACAGCAACATGCTGCGTACTTACATGAGGAGTGGGACAGTGTGGGTACACAAACATACCTTATCATAGGAGGGGGGGAGGCGAAGGACACACAAACACATGAGAACAGCTAATAACAACTAGTGATGGACGGACAGAAGTGTTATTTGTAGTACGGCTGCTACTGCTACCATCTAGTACTACCAAGGAGGTTACGTACGTAGAATATTCTAACCTCCTTGAGTACTACTGATTTTGAATAACAGTTATGAATAACAGATACGACTGTTGAACTGCTACCTTGAAACTGAGACAAACATCGGAACAGTGACTCATCCTAGCAGGCACACTAAACAATATATGCCTATATGTACCTATCGTTTTATTGTATTTCTCTCAACCATGTTTTACTTCAACTATGTTTTAAAAATTCTAAAAAAAACATTTTAATTATTAATAATAATAATTATTGCCATTGCTCCAAAGATTGTACCATTTTATATTTATAGATTTAAGTAAACTAGTAGATATAAATTATGCACTTATAATTGATTTTCTAACTAGGTTTTCTTGTTTTAAGAATTATAGTAAGTTATTATTATGACTCATGCTCGGGATTTTAAAGATAAGGTCATATCGCCTACTACCAGAGCGGTTAACATGAGCCCTATTCTCCTAAGGGAGTCCTAAATTTTGCCTACCCTAAATTGTTATTCATTTAATTTTTCCAATAATATTTACCAAAAGTAATCATGCAATTCCTAATAGTCCAACGAAACGTTTTCTTTAAACTTTAAATCATAAAGCGACAGCTTGAGATGGCTTCTGCACATGTCCTTCCTTGTCACTTTGAAATGAAAAATAGGACGGGATCCATCCGCTATATAAATATGTGTTTCGAATGTTCCAGTTGCTGTGGCTCTCACGTCACACTGGCAAAAACAATCCATTTAAACATTGTTATTGTTATTGTACACAGACAATGAAATTGTACAATGTTCAATGCGCTGGCATGAGAACTTTACAGTGCCAGTTAAAACTAAATATAGAATTTTTCAATTACAAATTTTAGCTTAAGGAAGCGAAAATATGAGAGAAACCTACTAAAAATACATACAACGTGGTCGTGTGAAGCGGGAGATTTTGGCAAGCCGCTTCTATAGACAGCCACCAGAACAATATAGAGTACATAGGCAGAACTCCAGTACATAGGCAGACCTCCAGTTCATAGACAGACCTCTAGTAAGACAGATCTCTGGTACATAGACAGACCTCCAGTACATACGACAGACCTCCAGTATATAGACACACCTCCAGTACATAGACAGACCTCCAGTACATACGACAGACCTCCAGTATATAGACAGACCTCCAGTACATAGACAGACCTCCAGTACATACGACAGACCTCCAGTATACAGGGTGTATCGCAAGCAGATGACAATGCTCGGGGGGGTGAATGCCCCACTCAAGTACACTAAGAAACCGGGGTAATAAAAATCCGTTTCAACTTAGTGTAGAAATAAATGACATTTTAAATTTTTTTACGATAACCACGTTTTTTTAGCAAAATGTCCGTAAATATCACTTTTTGGTTAAGGTAAAGTAAAATCTGACTACACTGTCGTAATCTACGTTAAATTTCCTAATAGGTGACATGTTTTTTGACATGAAAATCGAAAAGATAGAAATAGGAGGCTAACGTTTATTTCAAAATGAACACCTGTTTAAATTGTTTGGCAAATTTTCAGTTTACCGTAATTTGTTTTCTTTATTCGCTAGGATGTCCCTAATTCACCAAAAGTTAGCAAAAATACCTAATGTTGTTCTTCATTGTCGACCATTGCCGGAATGAGACAGCAGAAAATATGAAAAACATGGGTAAACCTAACTTACACAAAGCGAGACTTTTTATAAAATTAACCTCTATGTCGCCACACCTGTATATCATAACTTTGCCGATTTATAACCTATCTTCATATCAACAAGGAAATTTTAATTATTTACTTATTTGTATTGTACTTTACTATGTTCAGCAATTTATGTTAATAAGTGAAAAATATCTTGAGTATTATTATATCTACATGATATTACTTGAAAAATTATAGCCAGTAAAAAAATATTCATTGTTTTCGTGTCACTAAACTGGGTCAGAAAGGAGCTCCCAACAGGTTCCTGTCTTTGTCTAGCTCCTACCCTTAACCAGATCTGATGGGATGTGAGAGTGTCATGAGGTGGCTGACACCAAGACAAGACGACAGAACAGAGCATGTTCCAAGACTATACAGGACAACCTAATGAGAAGTGGGTCACTATGGGAAGGGTTGCGTGCTTCCCAACATAGTATAAGTTACAAGGGATGAAACTAACCCACCATTAGAGTAGTCCGGTCCCGGAACCCGACCTACCGTCAGTGGCATATTATATGCTTTCTCCACTTCCCAAACTATGTCAACTACAGGGGAAATTAAGTAATCAGTAGGAATTCAATGTTGAGTTTCCTCCACAATTTCATGTTTTTGAAAAACAAAATTTTATTAATTTTCAACGAAATCGGCAGGAAATGAAAAGGGAGATCAGTTAGGGGGGAGGGGGGGGGGGGGGGGGGGGGTGATAGAATTCCCCTCCCTAGTTTATGGTAAACTGGTGAAAATTAAAAGATTATAAATGCCGATTACAAATAATTTATTTTTTCTTTACAATTCATTACTGTACTTATGATTTTTACTGTTGATTCCTTGTTGTTTTCACATGACAGTATAGCTTGTAATTGAGCTGTTGTCAATAAATAAATTAAAAAAAAAAAAATAATAATAATAGGACAGGATTACAGAATTCCCTCAAATAAAAATTTAGAAAATTGTCATTTGGAGCTGTTGTCGCCTCCAGGACAGTCTGGGGCTAGAGAAACTTCTCGTCCGAGAGGTCAGCTTATTGAGGCCCATGGGGGATACCTGAGATTAGCCATGGTTAAAATTGGATCTAATCAGGCCAAGAAAAAAAAAAAAACAGGTAGGGGCGGAGGGGGGTTGGTTTGTGCAAATTAGTGAGGTAGGGCGGGAGAGAGAGGAGTCACGTGGTTTGTATAGCGAAGAGGACATTCACAAAAATGTTACGCTAATCAATCCCTTGAGGACCAAAAGAAATGGATCATCGACTCTGTCACGTCATCGACATACTTAAGAAAAATAAATAAAACATCATTAATGAATCACCGGCAAAGTACTTGCCCCGCTTAAACTCATCAACTAGGTTTTCAACCTCTGTCACCGATTTGGTTGAACCACAAAAACTCGATACATTCATTCTATGGCAAATGATTAAGAGTTTGGAGGTAAATCCCCCCCCCCCCCCCCCCTTAATTCCTTTTGGTTCACTGAACGTCAGGAGGAATTAAATAAATAATAAATATTTGTATTCAATTTTTGATTCTCAAGTTCGGAAAACAGGAAATTCCATTGAAAACTCGACATAGATTTTTTGACATATTATATAACTTTCTTTACACTATGTAAAGTGTGGGAGGGAAAGGAGTCATCTCTGGGAAGTTTTGAATGAGGCAGCTAGTGCCTTAGTCACTAGGCCATACTCCGTAGACCTCAGTTGGCATTGACAGAGACGAGAAGGCCGGTTGCTCAGCTGAGCTGTACCAAAATACACTCAATTCTATAAATAGTTAATATGGGCTCCAAGTTCACTATA
Source organism: Aradus depressus (assembly GCA_963662175.1). Taxonomy (NCBI): domain Eukaryota; kingdom Metazoa; phylum Arthropoda; class Insecta; order Hemiptera; family Aradidae; genus Aradus; species Aradus depressus. Next base: position 52,898,537 of record OY759214.1, on the reverse strand, counting down.
TATATAATTAAATTGGGGAACTTCACAAGCTGATAGGAAACTTAATGATAAAAAAAAAAGTTCCTATCAAGCTGGCAACGAAAATGCACCGTTTCTCCACTCGCAGAAGCTGCATGAAGTTACTGGAATTCCATAGAAATATGATAGGTATTCACAAATTTTTCTAGGTTTCGGTAGGTTGAAAACAAAAACGAAACTTGATAGGAAGCTGCGAGTCTGCCTGCCTGTCTCTCGAGGGACCCAACCACTTGAGCTTATGGTTCTGTCTCGAGGATCCAACCCCAGCAAGATTAGGAGCGCCGTCTGTCCTTTCCTCATAAGGACAACAATTAGGGGGCAGCTAAACTAAATATTTTCTGAGAATCGAGAAGTAGGATGATGTCATAAAAACAGTTAATAGTTTTTTGAAAAGGGGGGCTCCCTGGGGCCGATTTCGGTAAACAACGTCAGGTTTCATCCTTATTGGGTCTTGGATCTAAGTATACAATTATATCGATATATTTATTCTACCGCTAGTTAGACATACACATAGAGAATTTTTAATTAATTTGTGGTGTCGATGAAAACTTAACATCGTATTTCTTACGGATTTCATAACTATAATATCCTATATTTCGTACAGCTGGAGGTCTTAAACGCGAAAAATCAATTTCGACTTCAGCCATGATTACATAATTTTCCTTTTAAGAACGTTAAAATTGCATGTCCAATTTAATACTAACAGCATTTTAAGCAGTTTTTTTTTTTTTAATTTTTAGAAACATAACAATTAACAATATCAGTTAAAAGAGACTCGAAATGAGTGAGCCATGTGTTCAGTAACTAAATAAGAATCTATAAAATATTCAACAGATAAAGATCCCACATTTCACAATATATTTTATCTAACATTGATAACCATAGACATTTTTTATTTTCCCCCACTTTTTTAAACTAAACAAATGAATAATTAATTGTGAGAGTAGCAGCATCACATTGGCTCTGCCCGGGGATTTGTGAGAGTAGCAGCATGCTCTGCCCGGGGATTTGTGAGAGTAGAGGCATCACATTGGCTCTGCCCGGGGATTTGTGAGAGTAGAGGCATCACATTGGCTCTGTCCGGGGATTTGTGAGAGTAGAGGCATCACATTGGCTCTGCCCGGGGATTTGTGAGAGTAGAGGCATCACATTGGCTCTGTCCGGGGATTTGTGAGAGTAGAGGCATCACATTGGCTCTGTCCGGGGATTTGTGAGAGTAGAGGCATCACATTGGCTCTGCCCGGGGATTTGTGAGAGTAGCAGCATCACATTGGCTCTGCCCGGGGATTTGTGAGAGTAGCAGCATGCTCTGCCCGGGGATTTGTGAGAGTAGAGGCATCACATTGGCTCTGCCCGGGGATTTGTGAGAGTAGAGGCATCACATTGGCTCTGTCCGGGGATTTGTGAGAGTAGAGGCATCACATTGGCTCTGCCCGGGGATTTGTGAGAGTAGAGGCATCACATTGGCTCTGTCCGGGGATTTGTGAGAGTAGAGGCATCACATTGGCTCTGCCCGGGGATTTGTGAGAGTAGAGGCATCACATTGGCTCTGTCCGGGGATTTCCCGGAAACTCGAGATGGAACATTTTTGAGATTGATCTTACTTCCCCAGCTATTCGACATAGAGGGGAAGTTACGTCATCGGTCAAAAATTCGATGCGAAATTTTCAACGGAATTTTATGTTTTCCTAGATTCCAAATATGAAAAAAAAAGAAATCTATTTGTCTGCGAACAGGATAACTCTCGATAGAATGAATATATCGACACGAAATTGTATATGTGAACCCAGAACCCTCTAACGACGACACAGATTGTTTTTCAGTCAAATCGGTCCAAGAGGAGGGGGGATTAGGGGAGAGGCTTAACTCAAAAACTCTAATAACTCCAGTCCATCTTGTTCTAGGGTAAAATCCTCAGTTATGGAGTTTAAGAAAAACTATTCTAAATTCTAACTTTCTAATAAATTCGCACTAAGGAATAGGCTAACCAATCGGGGCTTATTGTGACAGCTGGCTCGAACAGTAGACATAAAAAGGCTAACCAATCGGGGCTTATTGTGACAGCTGGCTCGAACAGTAGACATAAATAGGCTAACCAATCGGGGCTTATTGTGACAGCTGGCTCCAACAGTAGACATAAATAGGCTAACCAATCGGGGCTTATTGTGACAGCTGGCTCGAACAGTAGACATAAATAGGCTAACCAATCGGGGCTTATTGTGACAGCTGGCTCCAACAGTAGACATAAATAGGCTAACCAATCGGGGCTTATTGTGACAGCTGGCTCCAACAGTAGACAGAAAGCAAAAGGCAATAAGTGGTTTCAAAAATTGGGAAACTGCCCAAGAATATCAAATTGGCCCAACGAATAATGACGGGCGCCAGAGAATGACACTCGTTTGTACCAGTAAATGACGTTAGTTAAAATGGCAAATATGTTCAAGAACCAAAAAAAATTTACGATATCTGGACAAAGAATAAACAGCTTAACTCCCTCTGCCCTCATGCCGCTTGCCTCTCTCACTACTCGAAAATTTAACTCACTTTTTAACTTTAGTTAACGAAACCATGGATATAGTTAAATAGAAAAGTTTTTCATATTGATTCCGTCATAATTTTTTCACTTGAATCAATAGTAACTGAAACAACATGAAGTAACTTGTTTTGTCTCCAAGTAAATGTGATGAGTGATCTTGCAATCGCATGTATTCTAAATGGTATTCCTGAGCAGGCACATTCAAAATATGAAGTTTGCCTGAAATATATTTTTCTGTGATGATGCGACAAACAGACAGACACAGTTAAGCCCTCAATAGTTTTCTAACATAGCACCCCTTATAACTTCATTTACAAAGATACAATATCACTGAAATCTGCCCATAAACTCTAGAAGCAACTTCTCAATTTTTTCAGTCTGGAAGACAAGAAAGTTCTCCATATTATTTAAATTTGTTTACCAAGGGAACACTTTAATCATATTCTATAATAAATGTTAAGTAGTTCCACTATATTGACATAAATAGTTTTGAGTGGGGCCAACACTGCCGTGTATAGCTCTTCAACGAATTTTCATAAAATTTAAATTTTTTTAAAAATCATCCTTATAAGCCCAGTCAAAAACATAAGATCATGTGGCATCTGGCTGGGATGCCGGCTGTTGCCCAGCACATCATCAATAATCAGCTGTATACAGGATTTTCAAATTTATTTGGAAAAAAGCTTAGAATTTCTCGAAAACAAAGAAAGTTTCGGTAGGAAGGCGAAACAAGAAGTTGTGTGTCACTTCCTCCCTCCGCATGGCTAGGTTATATAAATTTTATAATTTGATGTTACTTTCTGGATAACGTCACTCACCGAACAAGGTCGGGTCAACCTACTGGAAACATACCTTTCAACTATTTCTAACAAATAATGATGTGATGACAGCGGCACACAAAGATACTGATGATGGGCAGAGCCCCCTCTATATGGATACATGAAAGTACAACCATTTTATGATAAATAAATGAGAGATAATTACAACAGTTTCTTGAACAACCAACATTAAAATTTGAATGGATGTCGTTTACTTCGGAAGTTGGTTCAGATCAGAAATCAAAACTAAAATTACATTCAGGGCAATGAATCAAAAGTTGCGATGGAATCGCTTCGTCTCTAAACCCAACACAAGCCACGTTCATTCTTATGTCATCATCAAAAATTGATATAAACCATCGATTTCTCGAGAGAGCTGAAACAACACGTTGATTTCCATCGAAAACTGATAATTACTTTTTGATAAGAATCATAAAAGTGACTCCCTCCACTCCATTTAAATAATACATAATTTCTTATTCCCAGATTGGCATTCTCTTTCGTCTCTTAACCTGAAATCCCTAGAAATATTAGTGTCAAGGATGAAAATATAGATAACTTACTACTTGCGCTGTGATAACTTGAACGTTTCGTAAAATGTTGACTACTGAAAATGTTGTTCGTAAAATGAGAACAGTTTTTATATAATTCCCGATTTGATATAGGGGGAGCCTCTTCGAAAAGAAAAAGTATATCTTTATACATTTTCGAACCAGCCTCGACGAAATCGTTTAAAATAATAAATTACACATTGCTGTTGCAAACAATTTAAGCGAACAAATTGAAATTCTTAGGTCTCACATAGCCTATATTTTTATTGTGGTAATACTTAAAATAATCAGCAAATTTCGTGAAAATTAATTGAGCCCTATACCCACGCGATCCCAGTATAAACATTCAGTAACAATTATATAGTAGAGTTTCTGGAGGTCGCAGTAGTTTAGCTTTTGGAATTCGTCCTTATTGTAAAAACATTGTTTAATTCGAAGGGATGAAATCGTTAAACTGATTAGGAATTAAACTAAGAACAATTCAATGCCTTAAAAAAAAAAAAATTTAATTAAATAATTGTGAGAATTGAACTTAGTAAATGATGAAGCACATAAGAAAAATATGGATCATGTATTTTCTCAAATAATGAACATTTACCCACTCGTAAGCTTTTTCAGTCCTTGAGTTAACAAAAAAAATGTATATTTCGTGATGTATTTTATGAGCAATGCATTATAAATAAAAAAAATAAAAATAGACGGACAGACTAATATACAATTAGAAATTAATTAAGATATTTAACATTTCTCATAAAATACTACTACACAAAAAGATCAGGGGGGAAAAATAAATTAAAAATGATTGATAGAATATTAATTTATGATTTACCTCGTTCTCGGATTCACTTTTAACACAAATGCAGGCAGCACGTCTTCTAAAGCCATCTTGGTCATATATTCTCGTCGAACCCGGTTTTTCTTTTACCATTTCGGCGCTTCTGGACGAATAGAATTTTATAACAAATAAAATTAAATTGATATTATGTAAATAACTAAAATGAAGAAACAGAAAACTAAAAACACACTTAAATAAAAAAAAGGTTCAAGATAAAATGATCACCGCAATTCTCCAGTGACCGCCATTCTGATAAGAAGGGCCTTTCAAATTGATCGTAATGCCATCTCAAAAATATAAAACAAATAGTATCTCCAAAAATGAAGTACTAAAATGGAAAATGATAACTAAAATTGAGCACTGAGACCAGCACCCCGGCAATCGAGACTACCAAGTACACAGCGGCACAGGAGCGTCCATGTTGCTACCTCCAAGGATCATCAACGAATAGCCATGAGTCCCCTCATCAGCTGACTAAACTTGTATTATTATTACATTCCTTTCGTTTAAAACAAATTAATACTTAAGTACAGGAAAGTTTGAAAAAAACTTTACTATAGCAATATTTTTCTTTAGCAGCTTATGGATAATTTGCATTAATCTAATCAATATAGTTAGAATCACATTCAGAATAATCCTTTATTTTATTGTATAAGAGAGTTTCTTCCTTTCCTTCAAATATTCGATTTTTTAAATGTTAAAATTTTAAAAAAAATATTGATATGATGTATTAAAGTTTTGAATGTGGCAACACTGAGTCTGGACGTTACGATCTGGTTACATTTGGCGGTTCGTTTGCATGTTATTATGAATTTTTCGTTTAAGATTTGAAAGATTCATTTGATAAAGATGATGTCAGCGATTGACAGTCCTACCATATTAGAGAAGGTTGAATTTCATTTTTAATGTTTCTGTTGTGTTTTCTAGGTTTCATCAACTAATCATATTATAATTGAATTTTAGAAGCAGAGTATAAAACATTTTTATGATGTCTTAGAAGAAATGTTGGATCCCCTGTCTGCTGTCGAACAGTATCGCCAGCTTTTTGAAGCCCTCAGAAATAAAGGACAGTATCTTGCCAAACTCGAAGGTCAGTTTGCTTCAATTCATTCTTCATCTCATTGTTTTACTGTATTAATTTTATTCTTCACGGATTCTCTCGTATGACATTATACACTTCATTACTCAACAATCGAAGTTTTGACTAGCTTAGATAGAAATGTAGCCCATTATATTAAAAAAAAGATGTGTACTAATGCGTAAATTTTTTTGTTTTCGTGTTTTTTCGGTATTTTTGTTGTTCTTTTCATACTTTAGGAGTTATTAATCATTTGACTGATTTTTTTTTTTTCTGAGAGTAATTAAGTATTTATTTGTGTTGCATGTCTCTAAGAATAAGAACTAGCAAGTTACCCGACGTTGCCCGATTAGTAACTTTTAAACAGGTTAGAAATTAAGATGATTTTAGAAAAAAAATGTCATTGATTTTGATTCCCTAAAAGTGGGGTGCCACTTACCTGCCCCCCTCGGTATTAGATTATGTACTATGTCAGGACATAATACAAAACTTAGAAGGATGCTACTTGTGAAATTTCATGAAAATCCCAGAGAGCCAGCACTCATTTTATGTTTTGAGATTTACTCCCCCAAAAAAAATAATAATAGAAAATAAATTCAACTAAGGGCTTCGGCCGGGTTATGTAGATAATAATGTATAATAATATGTAGCAGCTTTATTATTCTCTTTATTATTTTCTGAGTTCAGAAAAACATACTTGATTTGCAAATGTTTACTCCCATTACTAGTTTCTGAAAAAGTGAACATAACTTGTATTTAGTGACCATATAATAACAAAATTATTTAAAAATACAAAAATGCTAACTGAACATTCATATTATTTTAGTGGTAACATAGGTATTTTACCTAATATTCTCAATATATATTGAGTACAAACGTTAAGTGTATTTCCTTGCTACTTACGACAAATTTTATTTAAACAATTCTGTATAGACCTAACTTCTTTGCAACGAAAATTCTGCAAATTTACGTTTCACATGTATTATATTTGTATGTCTGACCTGACAAGTAGATTAACTTTATATATTGCAAATATTAAGTAAAATACCTAATTGTTAATACAACCAATATAAATGCCCACAGGTCTCCATCAACACTTATAATGAACAAACATAGTAAATATTGAAAAAGTTCTTTACTATATTAAATTAATGGCGAACATCGTAGTGATGGTTACTAATTACATTTTTTTATAAAATAAACATTTATGAACTAATGTTGGAAGTATGCTGGAATAAATAAGTTTTGAATAAATCTGGAAAAAAAGAGCTGCAAGTAAAGAATAAAACTTGATCAAAAATATTTTGAAGAATGGAAACTCGGTAGTTATCATAGTTGTGATTTTGTTCTAGGTGAAGTGATTGATATGAGAGAGAAGGTGGAGGAAGTTCGAGTTAGGAAGGATGCATTATACTCCAAGATGTGCAGAACAAGGGCGACTTTGGAGGAGTTGGATGTGAAAAGAAGAGGAATGCAGGAGATGGCTGAAGAGGAGAGAGTCACTCAGGAGGAACTGTCGGACATGTTGGAGCGGGTCCTCAACCGAGAACAGGGTAAATGTAACAGGGTGAACTAAGTTACCGCATGAACAACATGTAGCTATGTAATATGTACCAAGGTCAACTTTGTTACCGCATGAACAACTACGTTACAACTGTAGCCAAGTAGAGAGGCCAGTTGAACTAACTTTGTATTATGCCACCTGATAAGAACTGTTTTCCAGAACTAAACTTGTGTCAAATAGTCTCATCGAAAAACTTCAAAAATGTGTAATTTTGAATACACACTTTGAAATGTTCCGAGTTCGGGTAGGTGCTGGCCGTTGCCTAGAACGTTCTAAGAGTTCTGATTTGAGACTCAGCGCAAGCAACTTTTAAACAAAAAGCAATAAGACTAGAAATATAATAAGAATTAAACTTGCTGAAAATTGGACTTGATGGAATATAGAGAACTTGTGGGGTAATTAATAATGAACATTATGAAAATGAAATATGCTCATGGGTAAATATAAATATAATAATATATAAATATAGTTTGAGTTTTTGAAAGAAAAATAAATAAACGAACTGTTAAAAAACAAAACAAATTGTTAATAAAGTAACTTTCATAAGATATTTAGAATGTTAACAATAGAAGGACAATGAAAGAACAATTCAAAAAGTAAATGAATAAATACATACATTAATAAAACAGGCGATAATGAAAGGAAATAGATAAAACAATCATAAAACATCCTTATGTTGAATTTGTTTTTTGTTTTTGGGTTGAATTATAATTCTTTGTTTGAAAATTCTGTTTTTTTTTTTTTTTTTTCAGAGAAAGAAAAGAATACGGAGAAACTAAAGAAGGACAAAAAATATCTGGTTGCTATGATGAGTTACTTTAAAAGTTACCTGGATATCTATATTGAGATGGGGAAGGAACGTCTGCGGGTCTACTTCAGGACGTTCGAGAAAGGCAAGACGAAGGAGCCCCAGGTTTGGGTGGAGATCCTAACTCAAGACTTCCACGCTTACCAAAGTCAGTGGCACGGTTTTTTGTTTTTCTGACTCATTCTGAAATACGAGGTCATATCGCCTACTACCAGAGGACTCTTTCATGGCTCAGATGGACATGAGCCCTACTCAACTCTTTTTGTCCTAAATGTTGCCTACTCACGTTTAGTTTCTAAAGTGGGGGTCTTCAATAAGTACCTGACATCGCACAGGGTATAGATCGTCGCTGAGCATCCCATCTGAAGGATGGCGTGTTCAAGGTTTTTCACCTCATATAAAAAACCTAAGGGCTTGACCTGGTTCGGAACCTTGAGCACAATAGGCAATAATGCTACCGGCGCCCCCAAAAATTATTTAATTAATTTACAAATTACTGCAGGCTCTCAGTTATAAATGGCAATTACTTTGTAATAACTGCGATGACAATATGAAGATTGTAAAGACCCTCATCAGATTAGGATAAAGAACAAGAACAAGATAGTGCGAGAGATGTCGAGATGTATCCACTCCAATACTTTGTGGATGGTTGTGAAATATTCTCTTCTAATCACATTAGTGTTATAACCGGGGATGGGAAGACGTCCTCACATGACTCAATCTCCAGGCGATGGCTTCTGTTCCTGCCTGCTTGAGGCAGTGATATGGCAACTCTCCGACTAGGGCTCTCTTTTCAAAAAAAAAAAAAAGAACTTCATTTTTCAATGTATAATAATATAATAAGTGGGAGCTATATTATTCTGCCTTTTATTTTCTGATTCAATTGATATTATTTGAAATATTAAAAAAATATATCGATTGAATAAGAACCAACAATTTAATGAATAACTGATGATGAGAGAATATACCCGAAACGTCTGTCTTGTTATACCTGCCACATATATTATTATTCTATTTTTAACTGTAAATATCCATATTTGCCGAAAAAAAATAATATTTTTTCTTTTGGTTATCCTCTCAAACAAACATATGAAATTGATGTTCCTTTTACAAAAACTGTTTTTTGTTCAGTTTGAAAAGAACAAAACAGACTGAATATAAGGGTTGGGATATACGAGTATGGAGCTGTTACATGAGACTGTAAGTGTGATGTGTTGTTTCCAGTGGTGGACGCTTCTGTGAGGCAGACAGAGCCGGAGAGCTACACGCGACTCATGAAGATGTTCCTGGAGGGAACCCCGCTCCGCCTCTTGTTGATTGAAGCCCGACGTCTGTGTCTAGCTGCCTCTCTCACACCCCGCCAGATATAGTAGTTGAGCCGACTTCACTTGAGCTGGGTCCACGCTACAGAACCTTCTTGGGGGCTTTATCTGTCTCACCTGACCCCCAGCGTTATGTTCCCACTTAACTATTCAACGGCTTAACCAATTTGTTTGCGGTTTTTTGAGGTGGTAAAATTCTCTGGAGGATATATTGGAAATTTAGAAGCTATCCGATTGTAATGAAAATGTAATAAAACTATTGTTAGTTGAATACAGTTCTGGAGCGATTAGTGATTTTTAACCGCTGATCTGACTGTTTAAAACAATTTTCAAACGTTCTTAGAAATAGCATGAAATAAAAATAAAAAAAGACCAATAATCTAAACGAAAAACTTCATAAATGTTCACATTTTAAACTTTTTGCGGTCGGGGTGTTGTGAAACTCATTTAAACTACACATTTTGGTAAATTGTAATCTATTAATTCAATCGATCGAAACCCAAATACGGTGTTTACATAAGTTTCACAGTTCCCCAATCGCGAAAATATCAATTAAAATACATTTTTGAAGTTTTTCGATTACATTATTTGGTTCTTTTTTTTTGTAAAATTTCTGATTTAGCTCTTTGTCACTCGAAAATCACACAAAAAATAAAATAAAAGGATGACCAATAATTGAAAAAACATTAATTGCTCCTTATCTGGGTTTCAATAGAGCTGGGGAGGGGGTTAAAAGTCCGAGATTTCTAAATGATAAAGTTGATAAGTTGGCTAGTAGAGTGAGATGCGCAAGGAAGGGATGTTTATGAAATGTTTCTGACATTGTGGACAGACCGTCAATAAGTTTCATTTCATGCTCTCATCTTTACTGACGCTCCATGGAACATGTCCCTTAAATATTCTTTCTTTCTTTGTCAGCAACAAGTTGTCCGAAATGTCTTGTAAGTTTTGTTCTTACATTGCCGTGGACCTGGCTATACTCAACACGAAAAAGTTAAACGTTTTTTTCTTTTTCATTTATTGTTAATTCTTCTTAAATTTCTGGAACAATGTTTTGATCAAATCGAAATATATATAGATAGATGTATAGTGATGGGCAGCTGTACGTAGTACTGGGACGTTGGTGGAAGCCCGGTTTAAGGCCTAGTACTGAGGAATTTTGTTGCGGAACATTGTATAGAAACTGTTCGAAAATGTTTCCGAGCTGTTCAGAAACATTCCTGACACAAAGTTCCTTGTATCTGGGATGTTTCGATACAGTTCTGATACATGTTTCTTGTTTTCCAGCGACATGATAAAATGTTGCGCAACATTTACAAGTCTGGACCTGTTTTGAACAGTTCAAGTGTCGGTCGTGTGGAGCACGGAGAAAACTCTTTGATTAATTGAAAATTTGCAATCTTTAATTTGTTTATGGGACATAGAAATTGTTTTACAAAAATAAGAATGAAAATAGTGATGCGTTGAAACAGTTAGCAAGAAAAGAAGTGCCATACGCAGGAATTGAAAAAAATGCACAATTTAAAATGTGAATTAGGAGAGAACACTAAGAAACGGTTCATCGCCAAAAAAAAGTTATTGGTTTAGAGGAAGTCGGAGCGCCCATATGGAAGAATCGATTGCCTTAAATTATGTTCCGTTTTGAAATTTTACTTCCAATTATTTTCAAAATCAATTGCGGACATTGTCAAGAAATTCCGGGAACCCGAGCCATCTTCCAACTTTAGTACATCCAAAAGATTTTTTGTTTATATATTTCCGGCAAACGTTTTCTTGATTATCATCTTTTCTTTTTATTTCTTTTATTTTCTTCTAAAATGACGAGAAATTCGCCAATGGGAGCAGCATCTGCTACTTGCGAAGACATTTTGAGACTAGTTCGTTTGAGGGCCTTTTGGACGGTAGAATAATGTATCAAAACAAATTTGTTCCGAAAACAATGTCCCGCGACACGAATCGGAGCATTGTTCTGAAACAAAATTCCTCAATGAGTAGTAGGGTTAACTTGACAAAGTGTCCAAAATGTGTTTGGTCTGGAAATACTATAACAAGTTGTGAGCTTGTCTCTCCGTCCATTATTTTATATCTCTAAAAGGTACAAAGCTTACTTTTCACGATACAATGAGGTGGCAAATAAGGACAATTGTTTTTTTTTTTTATTATTTATTTAGTCATGTCACTGTGTTATCTAATTATTTACGACGTCCATGGCCCCGGAAGGGAGTTCTATCTTCGAAATAAAACTCACTCCCGGACGGGATTTGAACCCGCAACAAAACATGGTGAGACCATGCGACCAAAGCCCTACGCTCTAGCCACCATGGCCCCCATGGTTATTTTCTTCAAAAGAGATTTCTGATGTAAGTTTTTTTTTTTCGAGTTTGTGATTTCTAATAATGTGGAACCTTTTGGTTGCAGTTTTGTTTCTCCAAAATTATTTGAAACTATTTTTTCACAAATATTATCTGTGTTTTCGTTGTCTGTTGTTTATTTGAAGTTTTCTTTGTCACTTTTCCATTGTTGACCATTTCATAACGAATCCTTATTTTTATTTTTGTGAGATTGGATGAAATTACTTTACACGCATTGTCCCATTTAAATGTGTCTATTTTGTTATTCACCTTCCAGAACCTGCGCAGGTAAATGGGAGAGAAGTGATTTTGTTGGCTGAAGGCCGCAGAGAAGAATCCCCTAATAATGTGTAAAATGATTGTTTTTGAGATGATTTTATTTATATAGTACCTTGAACTTTGAGGTTGTGTTTTTGTAAGATGTGTTTAACGCATTGAGACAGACAAATCTCACATTTGGCCAGCTGTCTGCCTCCATTTGGACTCTTTTTAGCCCTTATATTGTATATTTTTTCACTGAATATGTAGTCGCCGTCGTCATTTCTTATTCAGGTTGTAAGTAAAATAAACGCCTCCCCTTGAGCTTCATTGTAGTTCTTCTTTGTTTCTTTTTCCTTTTACCTTCCCACACCTCAAAAGAAGTATTTTGCTCAGGTGGAGCCCGTCTCTACTATGAGAATCTTAAATTTTGTCTATCCAGGTTTATTCACCTAGGATAAGAGTCTATAACGAGTACCTGATATCACAGGGTCTGGACCATCGCTTAATGTCCCATCCGAGGGGCGGCATGCTCAAGATTTGTCACCTCTCAAAAATAACCTTAGGGATTCGGCCGGGATTCGAACCCGCTGTAATATCCTAAATATATGGACTTTAAGTTTATTAATATGTAAGTAAACACAATGCAGATGGAAGTGTAAAAGATGGAGGGCAGGGTCTTGGCGGAAGAAGGGAGCCAATCGGCGTGCAGGAAAGTTTCCCGGCGGGAGGATGTGGAGAGCTAGAGACAGACCAGCTACCTTCACTTTTAGAGTCACCATCGTAGAGAATGAAAGTGTTGGAGGAGCTCCCAACTGTTAGAGATGTGAGTTTTAGAACTTTGTGTCAGTACAATTTAGAGTCACCTTCGTAGAGAATGAAAGTGTTGGAGGAGCTCCCAACTGTTAAAGATGTGAGTTTTAGAACTTTGTGTCAGTACAATTTAGAGTCACCTTCGTAGAGAATGAAAGTGTTGGAGGAGCTCCCAACTGTTAGAGATGTGAGTTTTAGAACTTTGTGTCAGTACAATTTAGAGTCACCTTCGTAGAGAATGAAAGTGTTGGAGGAGCTCCCAACTGTTAGAGATGTGAGTTTTAGAACTTTGTGTCAGTACAATTTAGAGTCACCTTCGTAGAGAATGAAAGTGTTGGAGGAGCTCCCAACTGTTAGAGATGTGAGTTTTAGAACTTTGTGTCAGTACAATTTAGAGTCACCTTCGTAGAGAATGAATGTGTTGGAGGAGCTCCCAACTGTTTACTTACTGCAACTCATGATAATATGCTCTGGATCCTCGGTATGATGCACTTTGAAGAGGAAGTAACAACTTAGTGAATAATTATCAAATAATATAAGAGATTCTGCTAAAAAAAAAAAAAGGGTTACTTCTAATGTTTCATTTTTTTTTTCTTCAAATTTTCCGTAAAAGTCAGGAAAAAAAGTTTTTCATCTCATCTATTTATTTTCTTTATTTTGATAATTTGTAATTTATAATTGAATATACAGACAATATATTAATATAAAGAGTCTTTTATTTTTTTAATATTTAGTTTTAATCTGTAGATAAAATCGATTATTGTCTATTTACTATTGGATGAATCGACGTGAATTAAGTGGGCGGGGGAAGACCGGCTGTGATGTCTAAGCTAAGTAAATTACGAAATTGGCCATGTCCTCGATTATGGTGATTAACTATTATACAACGGCAAAACTGTGAAAAAAATACTCTTTGAGATATGCCATTGACTATTTACAATGAAGGAAAACTATAACCTGCAAAATGATGGACCTAAATTGTAATTTAAAAGATGAGGATAGATGATGTGTTTTAATTTAACTGATTTAATAAGGGATTGTCCCTGATATTTTCAAGTCTGTGATGTGGCAGTGTGGGGACTGATGTTAGATACGGCCCGAGCTCCAATGGACCTACATTCAAATAGCAAATACATTTATGTGAGTATTGTTAATTATGTCATATATCCTATCTTAGTGCTGTACATCTGGCAAAGTGTCAACAAAAACAATCAAATCTTACATTTCATCTTCATGTATGGCTCATTATTTTAGAATAATTATACAATTAAAATGTTTACTTTGTTGAAAAATATTTTGAGGTTTCTCCCTCAATGTTTGATTAATTCACATAAATATAATGTTATTTGTGATCCTGTTAGTCGGCGCTCATACGCACCTCTTGAAGGATACTGCCAAAAACACAATTGTTGGACGGAAGTAAAACAAAATTTAACTGTCGAATAAGATATTATAATTATATATATTTATTAATGGTATTTCGTTTTTCAACCAGAAAGGTAATGAAGTTCCTGTAGCATTTCATATACGGCACTGCAAGAGAACCAGGACACTTCTGCCTTCTGTGCCAGTATTCTATCATGCAGATATGACTCCAGAGAGGTCATTGTTTTGAGTCGTGGTAGTATCCGTCTTAGTCAACTATTTAACCCCGGAGAGCTCTCTAAAAATGCTATGAACTATAAATGTGCACAAGTCAATACCTATTACAAGTTGTTGAGAATCACTTCACTTAGTACTCTTGAGGTACTTGTCTGCATTTACATAGTCCCCTCTCCCCCTTCCAGAATGTTTATTTGATAATGATATACTTTTACATCAATTCAGCCGGTATTTTTTAAGAGTTCTTCCTTTTTATTTTACGTACAGTTGCCGGTTAGTTAACAAGATCACTAAACACTTTAATTGATACAATTTGAGGACTACCAAATATTGTTCAATTGACTTGAAAATTCTCCTGCTTCATTGATTTACAGGAGTCATCCTTTGAGTAAACAAACATTTTCATGCTTTTGGAACATCCCCAACCCAATCCTGTGCTCTCAGAAAGTGTTCCAAAGTTGAGCTCGCGAGCTTACTTCATATTTCAAATAATAATTTACTAAATTTTATAATACTTTTTGTAGCGATTGATTTGGTACTCCAATACACACACATCCACTTGTCAATACTTTCTTCGTAACTCACTTGTCATCTTTAGTTTTCTTCATACTGAAATATGTTGAACTTTATACATCTTTAATAAAAATGTAGAGTAGAGTGGCCTACAGGAGCCTCCACCCTCCGCGCCGCCCCTTCCCACCTCCTATATTACACCCTGCTCCTGGAATGCGGGTTTATGTGTCTGTTTGTGTATCCATAGTTGCAGCCGTTCATCCACCAGGTAGGGGGCCACTCTTCGATGCTCTGTCTGGACGAGAACCGCCTCTGCAAGCCTGCCATAGATCGGGAGCTGGCTTTCTACCGGAGCCTGCCCCCTCCGCTCCGTTCCTTTACCCCCCTCTTTTATGGCACCGTCCAGGTGGACGTGCTGCTGGAGGGTGAGTTCATGTGTCTGGTCGCATCCAGTCAGGATAACATCACCCCGTCCACCTCTTCATCACCCAGGTAAGCTCCGGGAGAATAAAGCAGTATACCAACCCCATCCTTTTTAATATAACGTATTCAATTTATCTTTAAAATATACCGTACAGTATGTAGTTGGAGGAACCCGTCAAGAAAAAAGTTTACACTTGAATATGCTAAATTTGCAAGAAATTTGATTTACGGTTCAGAAAAGCTAGATAAATAGAGGATGGAGGTGCCTGGAGGCAGGACTTATCCATGGCGTTGAAACTCCTCTTACATCGAAAAACCTAATTTTTCAAAAAATGTAAAACCCCTAAAAATATTATACGTATAATATGTTCTTTGACAGACTGAGGCTGCGGAGATCGGGGAGTGTGGAGCTGATGCCGTCTGTGTCCTCGTGTATCTTCGCGACTGGGGAGGACTCTGGTCCTGGGACTGAGGCAGCAACTAGCCGGATGAACCCCTGGGTTCTCAAGTGCCTTCGGGACCATTTGACCGCCCTCGTCACCGCCATCCGCCTCTCCAGACAGCCCAAGAGTATCCTTTGTCACCAGCCCACATCTCGGAGTTTTAGGAGAATACATAAAGAAAAAGAAAACAATGACAAGGGAGTGTAGTTAGATTACATATGGAAGCGTTCCGAATGTGAACAATGCTTCGATATACTAATAAATATATCGACACCTTCCCGGTAAAATATCGTAAGCTATATTTTTGTGGACATTGAGATATTTATAATGTATGATTTCGTATTTTCATTCCCAACACAAAAATTGAAATTACTTTTCGATTTCTTAATTGCATTAATTGAAAAATTTGAGAATAAAAAGTTATAAACAACATTTAGAAACATGATATAGATCACATTAATTCAATGATAATTCACAATAATTCCAATCGTCAAAATACGTTACACGTTGAGCCGACATTTTGAACCTGAGAGCCATAACAAAAATTTTTTCAAACGTAAGTTGTTCAATCAATGATAATTTTAAAATGTGGTATTAGACCCTACTTGTAATGAAGCATTTGTTGGATAAAAATGTACCCCATTCTCTGGAGAGGGGCAGAGCTCCCGACATCCTCGGAAGAGGTCATGCGATACATCGTTTGAAAGATCTTTTCGAGGAATTTTAGAGGCAGAAGTGTTATTTACTTCGGCTTAATAAGGGCTGAGTGAAAGAACGTTTATTAGAAGAAGAAAAAGAGAATGTTTGAGAAATTCAATTTCAGGCTTCGATAACTTCGGTCATTATTTGACATAAAGGAAAAGAATAGCATGATTAGTCTCAACTTCATGCCATTTTTATAATTTGGTAAAGAAAATCATGTTATTATTAAGTCAGAACATGTCATTCGTGACTCCAGCGTCCTCTTTTATCGAACCAATTGCATATTTAAAAATTAGAGACGAACAGAAAAATATTTTTCCTTTAACATTTTATCATTTTGCCTCCATAAAGGGATGTTTTTAATGAAATATTTTAATTAGCACACCATAACCTAGCATAACCTCAAAGTGTATGCATATAAAGTTTTTGTTTTTGTTTCACGTGTTTTGTTTTCTGATATGACTTTGCTATACCTATAAGATGTTTGGTGGACCACTAATTGCTGTTGGTAAGATATCTTGAGCTCCTTGACAATGGTCCTTCTTAGACTTCCTAGTTCTGGAGAACCTCACCTCTCCCTTCAGGCTCCCCTGCATCCTGGACCTCAAGATGGGGACAAGGCAGTACGACGAGGCGGACAGTCTTCCAAAGAGACAGTCCAAGATGTACAAGGTTGTTTCCACTACCACGGGGAAGCTGGGCCTCCGTATCGCTGGCATGCAGGTAAGTTACCTTCATCTCTCTCAACGTTGGTTCATTCCGTTTAGATTATTTTGTCTGAGTTGAACACAAAATCAGATCCTTTATCTTCCTGTATATCCAATGAAATGATTTTACAAAACAAAAAAGTAAACAAAAAATTCATTTGTTAAAGGGAAACGTAAATAATTTATTATTAAAAGTTAGTAATTTCATCGTTCAAGGTATAATACGAATTGTATCCAGGCATGGAGGTAGGCTTCAAGAATCATGATCATACCTGTCTATCATAACCTTGTATATTTCTAACCTATTCATAGGTTTAGGTTAGGGTTGGGTAATTTGTTTCAAAAGATTGAGGTTCATTTTAAAATTTTCCTATTAAATTTCACAATATATTTATTGAGTCGACCTCTAAGTTGGAACTCCAAGATAATTCTTGAAGTTAGAAACTCGATCTTGGATTTTCGAACGATTACAATACTTCCTCATACTAAAGATATATGAGGGTAACATCTATGAAACCTGATAAAAATACCTTCAGTACTGAGTTGATTTTTTATTGTTTTTGAGTGGATAAGAGAAAGATTCTAAATTTACAAAAAGTCACCCCTACTCTCGAGTGCCACTTCGCCGAGAGTCTTATCATCAAAGTTGCCAGGCTTTAGTATTTTTATAAGGCTGTTTGAACATACCTAAAATACACTGTCTAGGTGTACCAGGCGAGCACGGGTATGTTCCTCTGTCGTAACAAACTGTTCGGGCGGAGTCTCTCTCCGGCTGGCTTCTCTCTGGCACTTCGACAGTTCTTGCATGATGGATATCGACTCCGGACCGAGCTCCTCTCTCCCTTCATCAGACGGCTTCAAGGTAACATTCATCCATGGCCTAGTCCCTATATATATTATGGTGAGTTGGTGTTTTACAACTAGGGACCAGAGAATCCAAAGCTCTTATCCCTTGCGTGGAAGCGCTGGGCTTCCCCTTTATTTTATTACCTGTATGTTTATACATACTAACTAAACCAAATCTTTCATGAAGTACCCAGCCTCCCAGTTTCCTTAATGAATCTGAGAATGCATCCGTGGTTCAATCTTCTAAAGTTCTCCTCTGTGATTATATCTTTGCGAAAAATGTGGAATCTCGTCCGCGCACACGAAGTGTGCCGCCGTCTCATCTTCTTCTCCACATCTGTCATAGGTGGGACTGTCCTTGACTCCTACAGTGTTTAAGTGTCTAAAGAATGGACCGTGTCCTGTGAGAACTCCAGTCCCCGCTTAAGACCCAGTCCCTATGTGCACATGTCAATCTAACTAAGTATGTTAATAATATGTGTATTATGTTTAGTTGTGAAAGACTATGGGAATATGAAAATCCTCAAGTTTTGAATTTTTTAAAATGATTTATCTTTACTAAACCAGTGTGAATGTGTTGAGTTTAATTTAGGTTTGACTATTGTTGCAGAGCTGTCCGATACTCTGGCTGAGCAGGGCAGCTTGCGACTCTTCACCACCTCTCTGCTCCTCATCTACGAGGGGGACTCTTCTAACGAGTACCTCGTTCAGGACAGGTAAGTGTAGTAGTTGTTGTAGGGACAATAAATTTAAAAGAAATAGCTGTTTGCTTTTGAGCTTAGTTTTTTGATTATCCACAAGGAACGCTAGATGAAGTTGATTTTTGAAATTGGAAAAATTATATAATTATTAAACATTTTATAGGCTTTTGATATTTATTCGATTGCGTGCAAGATTATTTGATCATTTTTTTCTTTAAATTAATATAATTGTATCCTACTCATTAATGTAATTGTAAGCTCAATACTTGGCCGCTAGGCCTCGAGGCTTAGAAGTTGTAAAATTGATTTTTGACCAATAAGCACCTTTTCTTGGGAGCAGCTCAGAGATTATTTCATAAAAATCGTCAGAGATTTTTCTATAAAAATCCTTTGAATATATTTAACTCCTATAAAGTATCCATACATTCATCGATAATTCTGTTTCGACTAATGAAATGGCTCATATTTTTTATCGATATAATATTAATTTTGGTCATCGCTAGATTAAAAAAAGCAATATATCAAGAGTGAAACAAGATATATATGATTTTTTTTTGTGATTTGGGGATCTTTGATCTTACCTCTCTCTCAAAAAAATGAGTGCCTATGTTAACCCATATTTCTTAGAGGAATGTAGTGTTTTTATCCTGGACACGATGGTGAAATCTAATGTTGTTACATTGAATAACATGTAGTTATTTAAACTATTAAAATTGATGATATTAATGATAACAGTCAATCTTCATCCTATTCATTTGTTTAATTACGCTTCATAAATTATTTTTTATATCAATCCTATTAGAAAATTTGTTTTTGTAAAAGTGAGTGTTCTAGAAGATAACCTCAATCCTTTTCAGTTCTTCTTGTCAGGCTTTGGATTCGTGGAGGGATTCATCTGCAAGCTGCCGTTATTCTTTCCTTTACGTTTTTTTCAAACGATTGATTTTTCAGTTTATCCCAAACATAAATTTGAAGAGGAAGATGTGGGGACCTTCGTGGCGTGTGAACGAAGTGAAAAAAAAATGTCACTAATTTTGGATCACCCTGTCTATATTGTTTATTCAAATATCATAATTATAATAACAATGAAACTTGATTCTTGATAATAACAAAGAATTCGTATGTGTGGAAGATTTTGGTTTTCAAAACATTCATTCAAAATTTAATTTGCACCATAAATAAATAACAAAATTTAAGAATACACTCTTTATTCTTTGAACAAATAATTTTTTTTATTATTAAATTTCCTAAACTGTCTTGGAAGAAGATTACCAGTCTGCTAACCTTTCACAGTAATACATATGTTACGTGCTGTATAAAAACACTTTAATTATTGTATTATTCATTCATTTTTAAATATTAATGATAAAATGAATACTACTTCCCGAAGTACGCGAAGGATAGGGGAAGTTATGTAATCTGTTAAAAATTCGATGCGGAGTTTTCAACAGAATTTAATGTTTTCCGCGACCTTCTGATTCCAAAAGTGAGAAAATTGGTCTGTGTTTGTCTGTGAACACGATAACTCCCGATAGAATGAATGTATCGACACAAAATTTAATATGTATCCAGAACCTTCTAAGGATGACACGTATTAATTTTCAGAGACGAGGGACTCGACTTAAATACCCTAACAACTGCCGAAATCAATTTATCGACACAAAATTGAGTATGAGGATTTAGAAGCCACTTTGTAAGTCAAATACTGAATTTTAGCCAAAACGGTCGACTAACTTTAGAGGGAGAGCGAAAACGTAATTGATTAGTTCCTGCTGGGGAAGTGCATAGCCGGTGATTCACCGTCGGCTTATTTTTTTATTTATATTTGGCTGCCGGGAAATGGTTATATTTCTTAACATTCAATAGTAGCATATATCCCCAGCCATTATTACATTCTATCCTTGCTGTTTTGTGCATTAATACGCACTGCACATATGGTAATATATTTTATGAGTAGCAGGAATACATTTTTATAAACCTTTCAAACTCTAGTAGGAGGTTATATGACTCGGTTGGCGGGATTTGGGTTGAGAAGGCTAGAGATGTTGGAAATAAGGCGATTGGCGGGAGGTTGAGGCACATTCAACAAAATGTCTCCATTATTGAGCAGCTATAAATATTGAGTGGATTGAGCTCTCCGCTGTGTAAATTACGGATATTCCAAAACTATTGACACAACTAAAGACTATCAGTTGTCATACTGCTATAGTTTGGTATCTTACAACTTTATCTAGTGTCAACTTCTAAGTTGAGGAACGCGGACATATTGTGGAAACTTGTAATAAATGAATAAAACAAACTTATTTTTTGAAATATTGTCTATTCCACTAAAGATATATATACATATAACTACCGGTTTCGGCTTTATACCATCGTCAGGTCTAGTTATGAACTAAGTCAGTTTGCAGAGAGCGACCCTTCAAATACATCTCAGGTCAAAGGGTGCTATTAAAACTTGGGAGTCCCCCGGCTGTACCGTTAGCTAACTCATGAAATATTTCTTAACAAAACCTAGTTCTAAATTTACATAAAACAATATCACTAGACTAATACGTGGAAAAATAACAAATAAATAAGTACAAATACAGGTAAATAATAAAAAATAGAAATAAAATTAATAATAATATTAAGATTTAGATAACTTGAAACATATATGTGGAACCAAATATTAATAACAGATAATACAAACATATATGTGGAAACAGAACTGGATCAGGGTGTTAACAAAGGGGAATAGTTGAAATAAATTTGGTCATTCATACAAATGTTCTTTTTGGTAGCTTTATTTATTTCTAATTGCTCTAAGCTATTAAGTAGCCTGCTTTTTGGGCAATAATGGAGATATTTGATGCCTGTAGATGGGTCGAAAGTGTGGCTATTGTCAATTATGTGGGTCGCGAATGTAGAACGGTTTCCTCGGTTCTTTATTTCGGCCGTGTGTTCTTTAATTCTTTCCCTAAAACGACGTCCTGTCTGTCCAATGTATAATTGACTGCACGTCGCACACTCTAGACTATAAACTCCGCTTCTATTTTCAATATCTGTTCTGTCCCTACCTCTCTCTAGGCACTGGCTTATGGCAATAGCACCCTTTGACCTGAGATGTATTTGAAGGGTCGCTCTCTGCAAACTGACTTAGTTCATAACTAGACCTGACGATGGTATAAAGCCGAAACCGGTAGTTATATGTATATATATCTTTAGTGGAATAGACAATATTAAAAAAAAAAAAATAAAAAAAAAAAAAAGTTTGTTTTATTCATTTATCTAGTGTACTGTTTTTGGTATCTTGCAACTAGTGTACTAAACAAACATCCGCATATCTCAATTATGCCCCATTTTTGTATTTCTACGTATTTGGTTCAGAAGAGTTCTGTTCAGCGCACTAGGTAATGCTGTACGGAGATAAACTATACTTGGTCGAGTAACATCTGACCAATATAGTGAAATAAAAATAAAGGAGCTGTGTGTGTATTATTTTGGAATATCCTTTTCTGGTGCAAGGAACTAACTAATCCTAGGACTGAGTTCTGAGAAAGAAATATAATAAAATATATTCAAATGAAAAACAATAAAATTTAATGTGTTTTTTGTTTTTTTTTATTGGTGTCTAACACTGATTGTAATATAATATTTTATTGATAGGTTATTGGAGAAGAGGGACAGTATGGTGAAGAATGAGCGAGCATCGCAAGAAGAGGACTTACCTCCGGAAATGGAGCCCGAGGGAATGGAGAGAAGTGCATCGGTGGAGAGTCTGAGTTGGGCTGTTGAGGAGGTACCGGAGGTGAGGAGGTCGTCTCGGACCCCGATCTACCTTCGACGTAGGAGCAGCAGCTGTGCTCGCCATATCAGGTACCATCCAGTCACTAAACACTGGCTCTAGCTCTGTCCGTTATTATGATATCTACTTTATTTATTTTACTTTAATAAAATATTTTTGGTAGGTTATTGAAAACTAAATATGAAACTTGCAAAAATATTGAGTTCAGTTTTTAACAGATAAGAGAAGGGAGCCCAAGTTACAAAAATGTAGGGTTCCTTGGGTCACCCCCCACTCCGCCGAGACACTCTACAGCAAGAACAGTTTTATTAAACTGGAGAAGGTTACATAAACATAAGAAAAAAAGAAAATATTTACAATAAAAACAGATTTGGCCTCTACAATAAAGTTTATTTAGTTACTACGATTTATAAATGAAATAAAATATGTGATTTGGCCATTACAAGGCTTTCTTCTTCCAACCACGCTTACAGATCACTCTCTCTCCCCCTTCTCAAAATTATTTCATACTGGCATTACTGGGTGTAAGAATGTCTGCTCTCAAGATAAAGCTGTACAAAGAAACAAAATGAAATGATTTTGAGAAGGGGAAGGGGAGAGAGAATGATCTGTAAGCGTTTTTGGTATAAGAAATCCTGTAATGGCCATCTCATTTTTTCATTTTTTTATCATTAAAAAAAAAAAACTGGTAGTTCAAGCCCGGGCATGAGTCATAAAACCTAAACCTGTATTGGTAGTTTTTTTTTTTTAATTATAAAAAAATGAAAAAATGAGATGGCCATTACAGGATTTTCTTATACCAAAAACGCTTACAGATCATTCTATCTCCCCTTCCCCATCTCAAAATCATTTCATTTTGTTTCTTTGTACAGCTTTATCTTGAGAGTAGAGGTCATATCACCTACTACCAGAGCGCTCTTTCATCACTCTGGTGGACATGAGCCCGACTCTACTGTGGGAGTACTAAATTGTGCCTACCCTAAATTTCATTCACCTAAGGCAGGAGTCTTTAACGAGTACCAATACATAAACCCTATTTTAAAGTTCGTTGCTATGAGTTACTATTTAAAAATTACAATTAGATATATTCTTATAGACATTTAGTTTACATTCTGCGGGCCGCTGTAACTTTTTTCATATTGATCCTATCTTAGATCTAAGGACTTATTAGCGATTGGAAATTTTATAAGGGACAATTTTGGTAAGAATTAACTTTTCGATAGAACTAACCGTTTTCGAATACATCAAGGAAACGTCTAAAAATATGTTTCAAAACTACATTTCAAGATGATTTTCGGCATGTATCTCGAAGACCGGATACATCAAGGAAACGTCGTCATCAAGGAAACGTCATCAAGGAAACATTTTTGATTACGTCATAAACATAAGCTGTATCTTGTAAAATATAGTTAGGTCGCGGGGGAAAGTGGTCTCAATTTTCGTTCTATTTCGGTCAAAATCTAATCAAATTTAAGTTAGAACATATGACCCCTTCATTCCAAATTCCAAGTTCATAGCTACAATTGTTTTTGCGGTAGAGTGCTCACAACTTTTCAGACTTGTCTGCACCGACTTAATGGGCGAAATATAGTTTTTAAACACAAATTTTTTTACGTTTCCTTGATTTACCCAAAAACGGTTAGTCCTATCGAAAAATTGATTGTTACCAGAAATGTTCCTTATAAAATTTCCAATGGCTATTAAGTCCTCAAATTTGAGATAGGATCAATACGACAAAAGTTATAGCCCCCGAAAAATGTAAACTAAATGTATAATGTCTATAAAAAATATATCTAATTGTAAGTAATTTTTCAATGGTAACTGATAGCAACGAACTTTAAAATATACTTTATGTATTGGTAGTTGTTTTGAAAACGTATAAAAATTAAGAAAAATATGTGTGTAATGAGGTCATTAAAGGACTTTCTTATACTGATCACTCTCTCCCCCTTCTCAAAATTATTTCATAACGCTGTACACTGGGACAGAATGAAATGATTTTGAGAAGGGGAAGAGAGAGAGAGAGAGTGATCTGTAAGCGTGGTTGGTATAAGAAAGTCCTGTGAGGGCCACATCACATATTTATATATAATTATGTTCTCTTATGATTAATGTTTACTGAATATAATGCATTTTGAATGTTCATTTTATTAAATGTTACTGTTTCGAAAAAAGCTTATTGTGTATTTTAGTCCTTATTTACATTGTATTGTGTATATGACCCTTCCACCACCCTTCATCGTACCGTTCTAATATTAAAGGGTGGACAATCACCGAAACTGATAAATTTTTGTATAATGATAAATGCATATATAATGAGTGCGTTTTACATTTTTTCGACTCGATCGTCTGAAATCAAATTATTAATCAAATCTCTGGAAACTGTTGCTATGGTAACGATAAACATAAAATAAGTTCATCCAAAAAGAATAATAACAATCATATAAAAGTCGTGTTTCATGCACCTGTGGAAAGTTTTAATACAAGTTGGCTTTCTTTTTATTTTCGTGGCAGAGCGTCTCCACCAATATCTTGTTATATGTGTCAAGCTCTTGTTATGTATCAAGCTCTATCGTAATTACTTTTTTAAAAATATTTTTATTATACTCGTTATATTATTTTTTATTATATTATTTTATTATGTAGTTATTTCTTAATTAATTTATATATTTTTATATATTTCGCTCTTTTTAGCCTAAAGGACGTGAAATCGCCTCGAAATATTGTCCTTAAAAGAAGATACGTAATAAAAGTATATGTATATTATATTATTATACTACGTATTTTTTATTATTATTTTTAATAATAGAGCTTTGCTAGAATTAAATTCTAAGATAAATTACAAAATACATTTGTAACAATATTTGTGATAACATGTGTTTGTCTGGTTTAGGTCCATGTCAGACGTGTCTCTGGCGGAGAAGAAGGGGGAACCTGTGGTCGACGTACGAATCATCGACTTTGCTCACAGCTGGCACGAAGGAATGGGACAGTCGGCGATGGGCGAGTATAGTGGACCGGACGAGTCCTTCCTGTTCGGACTGGACAACATTATAGCCATCCTCAAGGGGATAGACCGGGACGTCAGGTAACCGAGTCTCAGTCACCCCTCGGTTCACTCAGTTACCAACGCCTACTCTGTTTACAGGGGAAAAAAATAATAAAATAAAAATTGTATATAAAAATTGGAACAAGGCTGTTTTTGAGCAGTGTTAAGGTCCGCGTAGATGTGTCCTAGCTGTAACAACGAGGAGCAAGTTCGAGCAGTGGAACGGTTCGCTAAGTTGATTGAATCCTTCCACGATTAAAGTCCGTTCCTGTTCCGAACAACGTTTCATTCATAACGCCTCCTGGCTTCCTCTTTCCTCAATAATAATGTACCCTGTTAGCCTTCAAGAATTTTGGTCAACTCAAAATACTCTTTAAATTTCTCTAAATAATCTTCTAAAGATTCTTCATCTCACTCTAGAAATCGTGGTGGGCATTCCATAGTGAGAAATGGTTGGGCAATGTTTCACTTACAAAGGAGTGGATACGATGTTGGTGTCACGGATTTTGATCAAACTTTTTTGTATCTTCTAGGTCGAAAATAAGAAGACACATGTCTCACAGTCAGTTCCAATGGGCCTCCTGGTTTGGTCGCAACAAATTTTTGAAAATTTCATTTTGGCCATTTTTTATTTTTCTCGGCGGGTGCTTTACTGCATGAGGACTTCTTTACAAAATTTTTTTTGTTTTTTTTACCCAGATTTCAAAAAAAATGTTTCGCGATAGATTTGAGCAGGGAAATGATTAAAAAATACATTTGTTTCCAAGAGTACATGATCGAGAAAATTTTTTTCATGAAAACTAATTTAAAATTCGTGTTTCTCATGTCAAAAAACCATTCAGTACAGATTTTGGTTCAAATCAAAAATTGATTTTTGGACCCCAAATTTTGGGCGATTTTCATGAGCCCAGTTGTGAACTGTCAAATTCAAACGCTTATAATTTCTAATGTAATCAACCTATTTTAATTATCGATAGCAAGTTTTAAAGAACATTACTTTCTCTTTCCGACGAAGTATTAAATGTCTAGGATCTGTGCCCACTATAAAAAACATGGCAAAAAAATTAAACATTTATGGTCATCTTCAACCTTTTTTTTGGAATAGAAAGCATTGATCAAATATTCAATTCCTTGTTCAATTCCTTTCCTGTTTGCAATACGTATGTTGCATTTTGAATTTGTTTTTATTTGCCAAGTGTAACGTGGTGATATCACTTCCATTGAGGCGCTGCAGACACCTTCATCATTTGTAAATGTGTTGATGATGTGTCCAGCATCTTTCTGGCCTCCCCAAGAGTCTAACATTAATAGGATTATTAAAATTGTTGTCTTCTGTATAGGGTTGAATTATATTTGTCACAAATAAGTCGGAATGCTTTCTGGTAAGCTTACCGGATTTCGAAAAAGTTACAAATACATTATTAAATTCTTTCATTAAATTGGTTATAGAAGCGGAGACACGAGGCCCGAATTCACCACTTGGTTCTTGCATGCACAAAAATACTTGCGGAAGAAGAGTTCCTGCAGCAGTAATGGCATACTGGGCCGTATAGCTGTAGGTAACTTTATTAAAATCACCCAGAAACGCTTCAGTCTTTTTTTCACCCAACATAAAGTCCTATCTATATGGTGTCTGTATTGGCAGCCCTGTTTGGTCGATATTAATGACGAACCTTGGATCGGAATTTATTATTTTCTTTGCTACCCTTTTTTGGATGGTTGATGCCTCACGTAAAATTGCATTTAAATCAGACATTTTAGGATTTTACAAATGTTGTAATTTTCCGTCGTCGAATAATGTCTATTGACTTTTTTCGCCCACCCTTCAGAAGCTGCAAATTTAAAAATCGAGGACTGGTATTGAAGAGCTGCCGCGGCCGCCCACTGTTGAAGCATTATTGTTGAAACCGGAAGTTTCTTTTCCCTTGCTTCACGGAGCCTAGCATATGGTCCACTCATCAATTGGATTATATTGTTCGTGAGCACCACCTCCATTACTGATGTCCTTTTCCCAAAGCTTTAAATTTTCTTTGCGTTTTAAAGAACTTCCGCCGTATTTCTGCAAAGTTGATAAACTCCAGTTTGGGTGTTCTTTTGCTAAATTACAGATTTTAATTTTTGTTTTGAAGGATATAATATCTACTTTTTCTTCCTCCCGAAAATCACTTGAACTCACTTTCGCAAGTTGACCTGCATCGATGTTTTTTTTCTTTTGTTTTTTCAAGATCTTGGAGTAAGTTTTCAAATGATGTGTTCCATTATCACTTTCGGAAATTCTTTAGATCCGGCCCTTCCTGAAATGTTCGTCAAAAATGGCTACGCTCACAACATTTTCTGAAAGACTGTCCAACGAAAACTCTTACAAAATAGGTCACTAACTGTCCAACGAGCACTCTTACAAAACAGGTCACTTACTGTCCAACGAGCACTCTTACAAAATAGGTCACTTACTATCCAACGAGCACTCTTACAAAACAGTTCACTTACTGTCCAACGAGCACTCTTACAAAATAGGTCACTAACTGTCCAACGAACGAGCACTCTTACAAAACAGGTCACTTACTGTCCAACGAGCACTCTTACAAAACAGGTCACTTACTGTCCAACGAGCACTCTTACAAAATAGGTCACTTACTATCCAACGAGCACTCTTACAAAACAGTTCACTTACTGTCCAACGAGCACTCTTACAAAATAGGTCACTAACTGTCCAACGAACGAGCACTCTTACCAAATCCTACCATTCCATCTGTAGATCCTGAGATATTCTCCTGCTCCCGAACTTTTAAATACCGTATTTATATATATTTTAATAGTTGTACATGGTTTCATTGAGGAATATGTTATTTAGTATTTTAATGAATAATGCAATGATTATTCAATTTTATTTATTTGTATATATTTGTTAATAGTTTTTCAGTCGTTCATGTCAGCCTTTTTTATTTTCTTGTTGAATATTGAAACTTGTGGAAAATAAAGATGTTTATTGTTTATAATAAAGATTTTTTCTAAAATTATTTTTAAGTTCCCTCAAACCCTTACTGGTTCCAGTCTTAGACTGGAGCAACACGAATCAAAGTAGCCACAAAGAAAAAAAAAGTTCATGAAAGCTGCGTGGAGTTTGAGGATTACCAACTCTGATGCCCCTTTAGTTCGCCCTATTTTGTTTAAAATCTGTTAGGTGACTTCCTTCTGGGGTCTTGGGGTCACATATGAAATTTCGAGTTGATACATTTATTACATCGGCAGATATGGGACTTTTTGTTTTAATGCCCTCCCTTTGGCTAAATATGTGTCGTCCTTAAGGATATCTGCAAGTCGAATGAAAGTTGTAGAGAAAATGAAAAGGCACATTTTATATATTTTACCATTTTTCGCAGGTCTCTCGGTTCACGAGATACACGGCGGAAATGTCCTTTTGAAACCATTTTTTTAGGCGTTTGATCGATTTACGCAAAAAAGGTTGGTCCTATAGAAAGATTGGTTTCTACCAAAAATGTTCCTTATTATTGTTCAATGGCTAATGTGTCCTCAGATTTGTGACAGTGTACAGTACAGTTCTTGGAAGAGACGGGTTCAGTGAACATTTTTGATAGGTACCAAGTTTCAGCCTTTTAACTCTATTAGAAAAGGCGTTCGGCAGATTTCACTTCATCCAACCGAATTAATATAAGGTTTAGTTAGATAGTTAATATGAGGTATATAAAAAATAAAATATATATTTTAAAAATTATCTTTTTATTTATTTATTTGTACAAGAACAATATATATTTTATAGCCTATAGGCTATTCTCCTTAGAAGATGCATCGCACATAATTGTTCCCTTATTTATAAGTACATAAAATTATATTCTGTTCTTTGGCACTAACTATTACATGTGTCAAGTGGTAATCCACTATAATAGTTATTGATAGATAGTTCTAGTTCCATAATGGATAGATTGTATTTAACAAATATTTTATTGAATACATGTAGCTATAATAATTTTATAAATTAAATTATAAACGAATAGAACAGGGATGGCTGCTATTTGGAGGCCTCGCCCCAAAAATAACTACCTATCACATTTTTTAGGGTGCCTTAAGTGGACACTAACATAACCCGTTGAAGACGAGATTCACGTTGAAAAATATTCAACCTTTAATTTGAATATTTTTTACTCTCTTGTATTTTAGTATATTTTCAACGGGACTTTATAAGTATAATTTCTGGTCCTAAAATTATAAAATAAAAATTTTTTATACATAGCAACTCCTGTTTTTTATTACTAATTTTCAATTTATTGTTCATAACAAAACTAATGGTATAAAAAAACTTGATATTGTTTCCGAGATCATATTTTTAGTGGTCTTCGCTGCACATTTCTTTGATAGTAAAGAAAATGTTAAATAGTATTTATCATTCTGTTCTTCCAAACAGATAACTTATTTTTCTTCATTTACATGTAGAAATGGACTTAGTGAAGACAATTGTACCGTATGGGGTTAATTTCAAATGAATATGTTATAATATTTCGCATTTATAATATTTTATTATAATCCAAGTTGAAAATGTGCACTTCTTCAAGACTCGTTTCATACCAGAAATTTATTAACGTTAAACAAAGGTTCTAAGATCAAATGAAACAGAGGTCTAGGTAAATATTGTTTTCAAATGTGAATAGAAAATACGTATGTTTACATTTCTATTCTGCTGCCACTCTCAATAAATACAGATTTTATGCGACCTAATACGAAGCCTCTCCAAAACAATTCTTTATCCTCAAATCGTTTTGAACTTCGCAAGATTTAAATAAATAATAACGAAAATCTCGGAGGAGTTTCGTTTAATTATGCTCCAAAACAAAGAAAAGGGATTTTTTGTCGGGAGAAAAAAGTGTTCCGCTCACAATTAAAGAAAGATGCCGCGAAATGCTTAATATTTTCAATATATCGGAGCCAAATTTTAAGTATGTTATGCCATTAGTTTCGTTATGAACAAAATATTTGATAATAATAATCAAAAACAGGGTTAGTATTTAGGAAAAAATATTTGTAACGTATTTTGTTGTAATTTTAGGATAATAATAGATAATTGAAATCTGTTTATACAGTGAAAAGACTGGAAGATAAATGTCAAATGATTTTGCAAAAAGTCACGAGGAAAAAGGCCAAACGTTAAGAAAAGCATACAGGTGGTCGTCGAGTATTGCTGAAACTTCGCACAAAAGAACAAGATATTAAAGAAATTCTACATTTTCAGGCTAAGTTGGATAGTTGAGTGAATAAAACGAGTTGAAGTACTCCTTAAAAAATATATATATTTTATTACACTAAATAATTCAATTTAAAGAAACAAAATTGAATCTTAAGAATTCGTAAAATGTAATTAAAAATTAATAAAAAAACATTTATAATAATTTGACGATGACTGGCAGTTGACAATTTTGTAACAAGAACTAATCACTACTTCCGAATACATTTATGCGATCTGTGTCCATTTTGTGGAAAGGTAAAAACAAAATAGAACATTTATGTTCCACAAATATACAAACACAGTGTACCTGGCACACAGGGACTTAAGTCTGTGCTCACGATGACCTAAGGCGAAACCGCTAACAATATTTTTTATGCTGTCATTTTTCGGTCAATATTTATATTATAAATATGATTTTTAATATTATGGAAACGTCGAATATTCATGACAATGGCGGAGGCAGAAACTGAAGAATATTAAAGAACTAGTATCAATGCACACCACCTAAGGAACCATTCAATGTGTGATCTCACCCTTCTCTACAATTCAAATATATATATTATTGGCGATGACTTCAGTTTAGGGAGGAACATTTGTGACCACCAACTAATCTTATCAATTAACATTCTTTGTTTGTTTTTTAAGTCGTTCTATTTGTTCTGTATTCTTCATTTTGTCCCATGACAAATTCAAATTTTCAAGAAATAATCCCATTATGAAAAAAAAAAAAAAACAACATTCATATTCTTAACAATGAATTAATTAAACGAAGAAGGCTATAGGCAGGAGCGGAACCTCCGGTGGTGAGGGAAGTAGGATATAGGTTGGAGACGTCGCCATAGGCGACCTGGTAGATTGCGCGGCGCACAAGCGCATCGAAACTGGAAGATGCGTTAAAGGCAAATTGTATCTTACAAAAGAAAATCGACATTACATCTAAATATTAGTAAGATAAAAGATTAGTGTTATCCAGAGTTTTAAAGTAAATTTGAAGCAGAATTAGCCAAGGAAACATGTTTTCCAAGTTTTTGTATTTTGGAAATCTAAAAACTTAACTTTTAATGAAAATGTATCAGACGGACTGCAGTGCTACTGTGCCAACCATCGGAGCTGTAGCCTCTTCAGTATAGCTTTCTGGCATACAAGAATTATTTAAACAAATATATAAATAGATGATTACTAAAAATAGGTGTGTCAGTTGGGATGAATACGAGTTGGACATCCACAATATAACATTTCCATGTTAGTGACATCCTTCAGCCATTGATTAGATGCTGAAGAGATGTTCCCCAGGGGTGCTTATCGAAAATAAAATATCTATATTTTGTATAAAAAATGTGGTGTCATCATCTCGATAGGCGATAATGTTGTAATGATATGTCGTTTCTTTTTCCAAAAATACATTATCGATCAAAGATTTTAACATTTTGTTAAGTAAATAAATTCAAAGTAAACAAAAATACAAATGTTTTATATATTTTATGAACATAATGTTTTATACATAAAAAGGCAAATCTAAAATAAAGTA
The DNA here is from genome assembly GCA_963662175.1 of Aradus depressus. Taxonomy (NCBI): domain Eukaryota; kingdom Metazoa; phylum Arthropoda; class Insecta; order Hemiptera; family Aradidae; genus Aradus; species Aradus depressus. Next base: position 52,866,051 of record OY759214.1, on the reverse strand, counting down.
TGAAGAACAAACTCAAGACTCGAAAATAATTTAGAAATTGCAAACTGAATAGGTACAAAGATGATGAGAAATTATCATTGCCACAAAGCGTCATCATTACTGGTTAACTGGGGGGGACTATCTCTGTATTACTATCCAACTGGGATAGATCGAGTTCGGAGGTAATGTGAGGGTATAATAGTTCTAAATTAAATACACATAGCGGCTGTTAAAACACAAAACTATACAATAGCATAACTATAAAAATATCGATACAGCTAAAATAAAAACAGAAATATCGTTATTATGATATATCGCGTATCGACAGGCATCCCCACCACTGCGTCCCACTATACACACAGTTTAATATTTATAATACATTGAAAGTTTCATTGATCTTATTATGTACAATATGTTAACGACAAAGCATGAAGTCCAGGCATTGTGTAGAATCCTTGGTTGTTAGGCAAATTATAAAATTTCGTTGTTTTTAAAAGAGTGTGTAATATTTGTCTTATGCTTTTTGTTTATTACTGGGCATTAAAAGAAATTCCAAAAGGTAATTCAGCACAATACAAAAAAATACTTGTTATAAGCCGTTAGCTTTATTGAAGACAGTGAAATCTTGTTGATGGGTGGGACGCAATGCTAGCAGTAGAATAAAAGAGACTGGTTTTAAACTTTCATAATTGTACAGAAAGATGAATTATAACTTCAGAAAACTGGTTATACACTTTGATAATTGTACAGAAAGATTAATTATAACTTCGAAAAACTGGTTATACACTTTGATAATTGTACAGAAAGATGAATTATAACTTCGGAAAACTGGTTATACACTTTGATAATTGTACAGAAAGATGAATCATAATTTAAACAGACAGGTTATACACTTTGATAATTATACAGAAATATGAATTATAATCTCAGCAGACTGAGATTACACAACTACATTAATTATACAGAGAGACAAAATAGTTTTTCAGCAAATTGGAGATATACAACTTTGTTAATTATACACACAGATGAAATAGTTTTTACCATATAGTTTTCCATTAATATTCAAATAATGGAATTTCAAATTTCCCTGTATATCGTCATAATGTTTCTTCGCTAGGGTCGACACTGATATATAGCATAGAGTCCAATATACTTTTCACATCGAAGATTTCGACGAACCTTTTTTTTTAAGTATAAAAAATGTAGTGAGCAAGGATTGATTTCTTCTTTTGAAATCTGAAAAAATAAAAACGAATTAATCAATTGATTTGATGCGGATTAGTGCACCATAGAAGTATTCAACTCAAGGAACTGATGAACTCTACATGAATAAGAATTTACATTTCGAAAATGTTCATCAAAAGCAGAGATGAGCACAACAACTTTGAGAACATTTACAAAATTATATTCTCAATGAATTCTGGTAGTAGGCAATTTTCGAAGTGATGACTGAAAACACTAAAGAGACCAATTACTGCTGGCTTTAAGTATTAAAGTATTAAATGTTGGTCTTCAGGAGCCTTCGTCGCCTCACTATAAAGATCGAAGTATGTCTTCTTTCCGACAGATGATATCATTAGAACAAACCATATCATGTATTCAAAATAATAAAGTACAGCATCTCCTGTCTTAATATAAAATCCATTTCACAAAAAGCCAGCAATAGTGGGTCTTTCTGGTGTCTGGTCGTTAAAAGTTCAGGGTTTTACCCAGTCACTTGGCAAGATTACCTGAATTTCGCCTTTGACGGTAACATATATAATGTAGGTTTGTTCCGGAGAGAGCGATGATACACAAGTTCTGACAGGACTACCCGGCTAAAACTCTCAATCAACATTTTTTTTTTAAATTAAGAGTTTCTGATGAATTTCGGGTGTTGCGTGTTGTTTGTTCTAAATGATCATGAAATATATATTATACAAAATAGTTGCTGAGTCGATCGTTGTGCGCTCTGGATCGAGAAGCCGCCGCCAGTATAGCACAGCGGGTTGGCTCAACCTACACTGCGTTGCCGCCATGATAGTTAACTAAGATTGGCCAAGGTTAAAAATGTTTTTTTTTTCTAACATGGAATTATTTATTTAATAAGAGTGATAAAGTTGAGACAACTTTAGAAAAATGAGCATATAAATATATTTTATTGAAATAACTTGCATACTTAAATACAACTAACAAATTGAGGACGCATGCTTGCATACTGAGCTCAAGATCGCGAGTTCGAAAAAGAGCGCTCTGGTAGTAGGCGATACGACTTCGCAGTTAAAGCCCGGGCATGAGACACACTAACTACCTTACATATTGAACTTATTATTGGGGGCCATGGTGGCCGTGCGGGCTAGAGCGTAGGGCTTTGGTCGCATGGTCTCACCATGGTTTGCGGGTTCGAATCCCGTCCGGGAGTGAGTTTTATTTCGTAGATAGAACTCCCTCCCGGGGCCATGGATGTCGTAAATAATTAGATAACACAGTGACATGACTAAATAAATAATAAAAAAAAAAAAACAATTGTCCTTATTTGCCACCATGGCTAATATGCACCGTACATGAAGCCAAAAAAAACAAAAAAAAAAAACTTATTATTATTATTTCCTAATAATAATTGGAACAGCTGTTTTTAGTCTAGGTTACTTGTTATACAAGATTGTTTGCTAATGGCTGCTGCTGAGGGCGCCGGTAGCACAGTGGTATGCGTGCTTGTCTTCTGAACTCAAGAACGTGGGTTCGAAACCCGACCGAGGCTCTTGGGAGGTAAAATAAACTTAAGCACGCCGTCCTTCGGATGGGACGTGAAGCGATGGTCCCGATCCTGTACGATGTCAGGTACTCGTTAAAGACCCCTGCCCTAGGTGAATGAAAATTTAGAGTAGGCAAAATATAGGACTCCCGCAGTAGAGTCGGGCTCATGTCCACCAGAGTGACGAAAGAGCGCTCTGGTAGTAGGCGATATGACCTCGTTGTGAAAGCCCGGGCATGAGACATAAAACCTAACCTTGCTAATGGCTGCTCACTTGTACATTATTCTCATGTAAAACCAATATAAATTAGAATTTTTAGGATATTCGTATTCATATATATAATCACTAAATTGAGTAATTTTCACTTCCCCATTTTATGGGGGCCCTTTGGAAATTAGTTATTCCCCCTCTCCTACAAAACTAGTTTATTCCCCTATAAAGTTTCCCTATGAGTATTATGACAAAATGTTTTCATATCTCAGATTAGCGTTTATAAAAAAAGTTTACAATACATTTATAATTAAAAAAAAAACAAATAAAATGATAACATACAAATACAAAACGAGGGCACCGGTAGCTCAGAGCTAGTGTGAGCTCAAAATCGCGGGTTAGGAACCCGGCCGACGTCCTTAGGTTTTTTACCTGGGAGGTGAAAAACCCATGAGCATGCTGTCCTTCGGATGAGACGTTAAGCGATGCTTCCGAGCCTATGCGATATCAAGCACTAGTAATCCCTACCCCAGGTGAATAGATGGGATACTAAAAAATGCTAATAACTCGCATTAGAATGAACACATCGTCATAAAATTTTATTGTAGATTCAGAAGCTCCTAAGTGAGACATCCACTGATTTTCAGGCAAATGAGGCACAGGAGAAAGAACGTCATCGAGAGCGGAAACTTACTTTATTATACTGTTGCTAGGGACGTAGATTGGGGGTGATATAGTGAAGGAGTGGACTTACACTAAGTGAGGTACGTTTTGTTGTCGACGTTGGTACGAAGGCTGGTAGTTCGAGTATGGGACAAACTCAGCTGACGTCGTGGCGCCCGGCGTCCACAACATAGCGCCTTGATGAAACTCTCTCGAAAGTTTTTCGACATGAACCCGTACACTATCGGGTTCACGCAACTGTAAAAACATTTTTTAAAAAATTGTAATAAATCATATAACAATGAATCCTGGGTGTAACCTATGTGAAGACTCTCACAGTCAGCCATCTGATAGAAGAGTGCCAACATCTGACATTAGGAGAGGGAAAGTGGGAGGATGAGGGGGAGGGGATATGCTTACGTTGTCCGGATATCGCACGTAATCAGATTTAAAGTAAAGTTGAAACAAACATTGAAATTTAAGAAGGACTCCCTCCATAGAATCGGGCTCATGTCCAACAGAGAGACGAAAGAGTGCTCTGATTGTAGGCGATGCAATCTCTTAGTTAAAGCCTAGGCGCTTGAGTTACACAAACAAAAACGAATAAAAGGCTATGAATGTCCCTAACAAACAAATGTTCGACAAACGTCGGTGGATTATATAACTCACCGTCGTTTTGTGGTTAAATATGAGCGATTCCACGCAAAGAAAATTCAAATCTGCAAGTAGAGCCATATATTTTTTGAAGTTTTGGGCATAATCAGCCCACCGTTAGCTGTTAATACTTTTTCCGTATAATTTAAAGATAATATTAAACTCTTAGGTCTCCATATTGATACGAAATTAACATGAGCGGAACATACGGCTGTTATCGGTAAGAAACTTAGTTCTGTTTGCTTCTTATTTCGTGATCTTAAAAAGATCGTGCCAGAGGAAACGTTAACTACCTAAAACTATATATAACACCTATCTAAAGACACTGCGTCATGTTTTCTTCTTTTTGGAAAGTAGGCTTCTGAGATCACCTTGCTAAGTATGTCCTCCACCTCCTTAGAACACCAACACGGAGTATCACATGGGCATATCGATACAAACGAAATTTTATTTCCAAATCAGATAGTTGCAGATCAATATTTACAATCAGATAGCTAGTAAATTTTATTTCCAAATCAGGAAGGTTAGCAAGATAATTTCCTGCATTCTTCTGAGCGAGAAAAAAAATTATTATACACTCGTAAGCAATAAAAAAGTCGTCGGTGAATCACCGAATCACCGGCAATGTACTTCCCCAGAAGGAAATAATCAATTACTTTTCGCTCTCCTTCCAAAACCAGTGGACCGTGCGTTGTTAATAATCAATAGCTGACTTACAGAAGGACTTCTAAATCCTCATTCTAAATTTCATGTCAATAAATTCATCATATCGGCAGTTATTTGGGTCTTTGAGTTGAGCCCCCTGCACTGAACCTTCCCTTTCTTTTAGCCGATTCCGTTGAAAATTAACAGATATTGTCCTCATGAAGGTTTCACTTTAAATATGAAATTTCATATGTACGTTACATCGGCAGATATTGGGGTTGTTGAGTTGAGCCCCAACCTCTGAGTCAAACCTTCGTCAGCAGTCCAGTTTAGCTACTTAACTTGGAATTTTGGAACATAATAATGTTGTCAGATCTCCTCACTCCTGAGTCTACTTGTCAATAAGTAATCCAGTTAGTAACCCTAAATATACTGCTTTCCAATAGTAAACACTTAATAACCGGATCATTACAAAAGAAAACTTGACAAACTCAAAATGTGAGGAGAAAACACAACTGTCTTTATATCTGTCATCATAATAATAGTATCATTTAGTTACGTTAAACCATATCAGTAAGAGTTCCGTTACCATATCGGTAAGAGTTCTGTTACCATATCGGTAAGAGTTCTGTTACCATATCGGTAAGAGTTCCGTTACCATATCGATAAGAGTTATGTCTGCTTCTTAGTTCGTAATTTTAAAAAGATCGTGTCAAAGGTAACATTTACTTTATATTACTGCGCCTATTTCCATTCCATAACTAATTATGATTTGATTTCTAGCTATAGTATTAATGTTATTAGACTTCAAAAGATAGCTAGATATAAGAATACTAAACAGCAGCTTCAGAGGTATTTAAAAAAACTTCAAAACCAGCCTTTCTCTGCGCTGTTTATATTTGAAACATTAATGGTTATTGGGAAAAATATAAATATTTTTCCTCTTAAAAATACTGTACATGATTAAGATACAAAAACAAAGAAGTTTTTCGAATAACTAAATATTACTCCTCTCTTTTTGAAACGAGTAACTCATGAAGCAATTATTTTTTTTTTAAATGCACTTCCCCACATCTTGAAAGCAATAGACACAACAAAGTAATTTAAAATTCATCTAAAAATATTTATGATAGGGGAAAATCTCTTTTAAGAAACACAATTTTTTTTCATTGTTCTACAATAATAAAATAACCGTTATATAAAAGTGGTGTTTGAAATACCAAAGTATTATTTCGTACTTAGCTTTCATTTTTATTTTCTTGGTCGAGTTTTCCCGCAGATGATGTCCTCCTTTAACATCTCTCCAATCAACTTTTTGTTTACTATTTTTATTACTGATGTCATTATATTTTATGACTTATTGTCATTTATTTTATTTCTATTGGTGTATTTATTTTCCTTTTTTCATTATTATTTTTTTCTTTTTCTTCCTTTTTTATATTTTGTGACCTGAGCAATACTAATCATAAAAATATTTATCTATTTCCTTATTTAGGAGAAAATGCTTTGTCACCTTTTTCTTTAGATTATGTAATGGAAATAATTTAGGTAATTAAAATAGTTTTCTTAAGATAAACCCAAACCTATTGTAAGTTAATGTACGATATTAGGAAACTAAGGTTTTGTATCCTTCTTAACTGAGACAGTTCAATATAACTAACTGAACTGAATTTGGAACGTCTATAGACTTCTTTCACGCCGCCTAGTGAGCCTAGTAGCATTATGATAATGTGATTTCCTACTTACGAACTAAACTGACGATATATTATCAGGCCATATTAACAGGGAGGTGGGGTGGGGGTAAGCTGATCGAAGGCTGCTATTAATCACTTCCAGCTAATGAATGGACAGAGCTAATTCGGTTTTTCATTCACAGCAACTTGATTGATTGAATACAGACCATTGGTCTTTCTTTGTTAAGGAAAAAATAAAATAATAAAGAAATAAAAAATTAAAGAGAAGTGTTGTCAGATCAGACAATGAAGGGGTTTTATAGGTGCCCCATCACACAAATGTAACTATTAGCGTCTATTCTTGCGGAGATTTTTTTTTCTCGAACTTCTCTGTATTTCTCTTTCCTTTGGACTACTTTTGTGATGTAACTTTGCGTTGAATCACTTTACTTGAAGCTGATTACGTGCGATACCCGATCAAAGAATAAAAACGTTATTCCCCACCCCCACTACCTCACTCTATCGGGAGCCACCTCTCGCCCATTTGCACTTTTATCAAACATTTTATTTATCTTCTTTATTTTTTACTTTAGCGAAAAAATATATTGCATAAAAAATATATAAAAAATAATAACTGAGAAAACATGAAATAAGTACTATACTCCTAAATTTAGGGTAGGCAAAATTTAGGACTCCCACAGTAGAGTCGGGCTCATGTCCACCAGAGTGACGAAAGAGCGCTCTGGTAGTAGGCGATATGACCTCGTAGTTAAAGCCCGGGCATGAGTCATAAAACCTAACCTAACCTTTACTTTTATCGAGGGCGCCGGTAGCTCAGTGGTATGCGTGCTTGAATTCTGAGCTCAAGAACGTGGGTTCGTAACCCGACCGAGGCCCTTAGTTTATTTTATCTGGGAGGTAAAATAAACTTAAGCATGCCGTCCTTCGGATGGGACGTTAAGCGATGGTCCCGAGCCTGTACGATGTCAGAAACTCGTTAAAGACCCCTACCCTAGGTGAATAAACATTTAGCATAGGCCAAATTTAGGACCCTCACAGTAGAGTCGGGCTCATGTCCACCAGAGTGACGAAAAAGCGCTCTGGTAGTAGGCGATATGACCTAGTAGTTAAAGCCCGGGCATGAGTCATAAAACCTAACCTAACCTTTACATTAATCGAGGGCGCCGGTAGTTCAGTGGTATGTGTGCTTGCTTACTGAGTTCAAGATTGCGGGTTCGAAACCTGGGTGGTAAAATAAACTTAAGCACGTCGTCCTTCGGATGGGACGCTAAGCGATGGACGCGAGCTTGTATGATATCAAGTACTCGTTAAAGACCTTTGCCCTAGGTGAATATTAAATTAATTCTTAATTTTGACAATGTCTCTATGTACAATTACTAATCGCAGACTGTGAAGACTTGTGCATTTCACCGAGAGATTATTTTATAAAAGTTTAGTTCATCAAATTTAATATTAATTAAACTATGAGGCGCATTGTTGATACTAGGGCATAGTTCCAAATTCAAGAAGAGATCTGTACCAGACGAGGCAAGTGAAAATAATAATGAAAAACAAAATAGCTACCTGTTGAAATAGGCCATAAGATGGAAGGCGGTGGCCATGTACTTGAGTTTCCCGGTCCGGATGTTAGGAAGAAGACCCCAAGCAGTGAGGAGGTTGTCGATGAGCAAAGGGCCCCAGCAGACGACAAAGACAACCACGACAGCAACCAGCATGTTGATCACCTGGAACATGATGCAAACAGAAACACAACAGACGTGGTCAGGAGGCCAGCGGGAGACTGAGTAGCTGTCTGTCCGCTGGACCACTCCACTCTCTTCTGAGATGTTGGTGGGGTCGCCGTCTACCAAATACGCAACCCGTTATTGGGGGCTAATACAATCTATACAATACGCCACATAAAATTTAGACGAGTTGCAGCACTGTATCCAATTTTTTTAGAACATTGAGTTTTATTACCAGCCTAAATGGCGCCAAAAATACTTCCATTCAAATTTGAAGAACATTTAGTTTTGATCATTGATTTGTCAAAGCAACAGTCTCGGAGATAATACAGCACAAAGTTAGCACTGATTCTTGGTCCAGTGGCATATGTCCAGATTTGGGTCAAATTCTTCAATTAGCGACAGGACTGTGGATGGTTTCCTTCGCATTGAAGGGAATTTACACGGTATTAAAAAATGAAAATTCAATTTTCAACGATTAAAAAAAAAACAATTATATATTTTTCCAGATGAGCGCTAAAGATATGCAAAATTGTTATCCTTGTAACCTAATGAAGATTCAGACCGTAGAATAGTGAAGGGCTGCATTTCGGAGGTAAGAGGAAATACGAACATACACACACACACCCACGTAACGTAAATACAGACATCCGGAAATGGTCTTGTTTTGATCCTGAGAGTCATCCAACATGAAAAAAAAAAAACAGTAAAATTCCAATTTCGAATTTTGTTATGATAACACAACTGTCCTTACGAGAATGTAAGAATATGACTTTGAAGAAAAAAACAATAACAAGACTGAACCAGACCAAAATTCATTGAAAGACAGGCACAGGAGTTGGTGATATGAGTTCATAGTCAAGGCCGGGCATGAGTCACAAAAACAAACAAAACAGTGGTCGACAGGGGCATAGCCAGGGGGAAGGGGGTGGGCACGTACCCCCCCCCCTCCCCCTGGCCAGAGCAAAAAACCAAGGTTACGAAAATTGTGCTTTACTTAAATGTACATGTACAAAACAAGTCATATTACATTTTTTAAATATACATGAATTCGACCATTTCATTCCTCGTTCAAAATCTTCATTTATGTTATACTTTATACTCTTAATGCTGATTTTACCTGCGCAGTGAAAATGCAAAGCACAGCAGCAGCAAATGCACGCTATTGGCAGTGAGTCATTTAATTCTAAAAACACAGAAACCACAGCGTGCATTTGCTGCTGCTGCGCAATTTGAATATTTAAAACAATTCTGAGTACTAACTGAACCGAGGGAGGAGATTCAATTGTGATTTGTTCTAATGAGACTGAGCCCGGAGCTGCTCTTGTACAATCAGACAGGATTTAAGAGTAATGCAGTCAAGAAATGGCAGATCTACAGTTCTGGGATCCTCAGGCTTTTCTTTCAAAGCAGGGGTCCCTCCAGAAGTGTTTGATTTGGTTAGGTGGGGTAGGGCAACAAGTAAATTAATATTTAAAAATATGTATTAGAGTTAGTTATTGTGACTCATGCCCAGGCTACCAGACATCGTACGGGCTCGGGACCAACGTATCGTCCGAAGGACGGCGTGCTCAAACTTGTTTCACCTTCCAAATAAAAAACCTAGAGCCCTCTGACGGGTTTCGAACCCCTCATATTGGGCTCAGTGAGCAAGCACGCATACCACTGAGCTATCGGCGCCTTTAATATGTATCAGATCTTATCCCTTATCGTATATATTTATGGTTTTTTCAAATATTTATAATAACAAAAAAATAATAATTGTATTATTTGTATAATTAAAAAAGTGAAGAATTGTTTTCATGGTATACTGGAGGGAAAAACTTCATTGCAATTATAGATGTACAGATGAATCAATTATTACATTATTGTCGTTCTGAGTACAAAAACCGAACTAATGCAGGGAGGAGGCCAGTAAGGGATGAGATTCCGTGCATTCAATAATAATAATAATAAAGTGAAAAATAGTTAAACTTAACAGTAAATAAAGTAAAGAAAGAACGGTCTGAGGCTCAAGTTCCTCCGTCAACTGCACAAGACACATTAAAGAGATCCGTAGATCTCATGTTTTACTGCCCTCAGCATCTCAATAATATGGGCCCTTTAAAGTGTTACCAGGACATCGGTGAATTACTGGAAATCTACCTTCTCCTAAGTTCCAAAGTACTGAACCCTCACAAATATCGGAGGATTACTTCCATTATCATAATTAATCTAAGTTCATTTTTTACTTAAAGAATTTTTTTTTTTTTTTTTTCTACAATCTGTACAAAATATACAATGGGTAGAAGTGAACAAGAAATAAAAATATACAATTGATGGGAGAAGCCAGCCAGTGCTGGCACTTCTAACTTAAAGAAATAAAAGAAAACATAAAGAATAATTTATCTACGCAAAGTAAACGAAAATCAATTCTATTTAGTTGATGAAAAAACGTATTATTACTATTTATTATCATTATTATTTTTTTTGTGAAAAGAAAGAAAATTGTGAATGAAGAAAAGTAAGAAAATTGTGAAAGGAGAAATGAAAGAAAGTTGGGCGGCCTTTCATTTAAATATTTCTGACTGGTCTGGAGTCTGACGTTTTTCTATGGAACATTTTTCTCTCTCTGAAAATAATACATTCATTTATCATTTTTATATTATCATATTTCCCCTTTTTTAGAAATAAGAGAAAAAATCAGAACCTGGACTGGATTCGATAAGGTCAGGTTCCATGAAGCTAGTGTCAACTGGGTAGATCCGATCACACACTGAGGGGTTCCATAGTCCAACATTCCCTTGATATTTTCATTAATACACATTTAATAATTATAAGTTCTGCTCTGGAGGACATGAACCCGACTACATCGTACAGGCTCGGGACCATCGCTTAATGTCCCATCCGAAGGACGGCATGTTCCACGTTTTTCCACCTCCCAGATGAATGAGGGGGGATGATCCCGGGTTTCGAACTCACGATATTGAGCTGATGAAAAGTGATTAATCCACGAATTGTGAAACAGGCTTTCGAGGTGGCCTCAACATCAGACAGTCATGGAAGTTAGTAAAAAAATGTGTATAACAATTTGGGGAGCCAGCTCCTTGACAGGAAGATAAATGACGACTTGTAACATAGGTAAAGAGATTGTGTTAAATATGAAGGGAAGGCGGCAGCCAGGTGTGAGGAGCTGGCAATGTCAGTGAGTGAGTGAGTGATCCCTGGTCTGCGATTTGTCTGCCATCTGACAGCCAAACAAACAAACACCACACCGCCTATTTCATTCACATTTATCAAGCTATCCTAATGACATTCCTTCTCTTTCTAAACGCCAACACAATATCAACATGGAGAGTTGAATGTCAATTATCCTTTCGTGAATATTCCATATACCATTTTGCCATATTAACGAAATTGATTATGCCAACATCTCAGAACAGATTTAAAAGATAATATAAGTGGCCAAAACAGACAGACAGACAAATTCTGATATTTTTTCTTACCTGTCTTTCGCTCTTGTAGTTAGAAATCTTGAAAAGAAGAACATTACATGGTTAGAGTTGAGGATAAAATAACGACTAAATAAATAAAATATAAAAACAGAAATAAATAATAAAATATATGAATATCATGAACTGGATAAATAAATATATACTAGTTAGGTAGATAAATAAGAATTGGATTATTGATAATAATATCTATAATAAGCATTTAAATATGTTATTATATATATTGAAGGTTAAGTTAAATTATATATAATAATTCTTCACATCTATTTATTTTTTGTTTTTTAAAAACTAGAAATTACTGACGTTTCGGGAAGTACACCCATCATCAGTATCTAGAGTCTAGACTAGACACTAGTCTTGACTTGATATTTGAAGAGGTCAATTCAATATATTCTGTAAAAACAACATTTGGATTGACTGATGTTAACATAAAGTACAGATAAACTAGAAATACTCATGTTGGTAGTAGGTACTTCCGAAACGTCTGTAATTGCTAATTTCTAAAAAGTGAAAAAAATAGTGTAGAGCTATGATATTATATGTTTATGACTATCATCATTTTCATAATTGACACACATAATTCACAGTAGCACTCATAAATAAGTTTGTTCTTCATCTGAAGCCATTTTTAGTTTCATAAGTCTGTGATAATACATATAGGTTTTGTATAAATCGGAGTGTAAAGTATTGGACAAGTCTGTGTACTTGCTAATCAAACCAATTACATGTGGAAAGACCCGTATAGGAAAAATTACTCCGAAAATCACTGTAATAATTACTATACACCACCGGAGCGATGGGGACTTATTACGAGGAATCAACCCGTAAATTTTACGATCCGCACAGTAAAATTTATTTGATTCACGAATAAATTGTTTAGTTATTCTACAAAAAGTAAACATTTCTATTACAAAAAATATATTTTTCTGCATAACAACAATAGTAGTAACAATAATAATAAAGTATTCTCGTAATTATGATATTAAGGATATTCTATACTTGTTAAAAAAAATTACTTTGAAGTTTGAATTTTGAAAATGTTAAAGATAAACATCTAATGCATATTACATAATTTTTGCGAAAAATATTACCATGTATTTTGTGAGCAATAAATACTTAAAGTTACAATGAATGTGATGTTAAACACGGTGTCTTAGAGCCCACATAAATTGTAAATTCTTTGAAATAGGATGGTAAAAGATTATAAAAATTTGTGTATATCGAAGTACGTATAAACTTTAATAATTTAAAAACATTTTTGACAGAATATGATGGATATTCAAATAAATTTTTACCCAATTTTTGGTTTCACACACACAAATCACAAAATCAGAACGAATTTCCTGGAAGATGGATAACTCTCATAAAAATTGCCCTCCTTGAGCAAAAAGCTAGATCCCCGCCTGAACGGAACGCTGCGCCTGGTTAGGTTCTAGGGAGGAGTGAGTTGTCTCTCAATCCTAAAATTGTTTTATCTGTATTTTACTTACGAAAAATTCTTGGATGCGCAGGGCAAGAACTTGAGATTTTATACAAAGGCGTTTTATGACGAAGTTCGGTAACATACTTTAAATAGTTCTCCACGATGCCACTACATATAGCTGGAATCTTCAAACATTCACCAACGAATGTCGTGACGTCAGAACTTGTTCTTCTCAGTTTTGTGATAAGTAGAAGAAAATGTGAAGTGGCGCGATGGCCAATCGCAGATATCGATGGGTGATAACGATCGACAACGATATACGATTTAAATCTAAATTTTTTATTTTCACAAATTATTTGATATTGAGTATAAGCATTTTTTTTTAGTTCAGGGCCTAAAAAATGAAAGCACAACCTTAAATTTAGGCCAGAATAATGAGAAGTGTGGGGTTATAAGAACATTTCCGAAGGAGGGGTACCAATCCAGTCATCTAAGAGGACAACATTCCCCTCACCTAGTCCCAGTTTTAAATTGACATTTTTACACAATAATTTGTTTAAGCATATGCTCCTAATTTCCTACAAGAAATTCTATGAAATGAACGCTTCCATCGGAGATAAATAATAATCTATTTATTTTTCTTTAAAAGTGATTTGGAACTGACCTGTCGAACAGTGTTTTGGTGGTCGTCTACCCGTAGGGTGGGCTTGAATCCACCGCTTCTCTTTGAACTGAGCGGGTAGCTCTCGCAAGTCAAGTTCCTGAAACAGCATTGCCACAGTTACAGAGAGGCTCAAAACAGAGCCTTCTTATCAAAATGATTAGAAAACTAGTTGTCTTTCACTAAGTCCATTCTTTTTAGAATTAAAAGAATGCAACCCAATTATTCTAACTTTAATTGCAAGGCTTCATTCATCGTATTTTCACTTCAGTTTGAGCAATGGACAAGTGTATTATTTCTCAGCAAGTAGATCTATCAAAAGTGCCACCGAAGTTTGTTGAAATAAGCTAAAGTTCATAAAAGCGGAGGGAAGTATGTAGCTAACTACGTAGATGGATGGCTGCCATCTGTGACGTCAGCTTAGAATCCATCTCCTTTGCCCGTCATTTCTAATTTGTTTTTACCGTTAACTAAGTTAGTCTGTATTTATAATTAATAGCCCTAGACTGTTGTTGTAGCTTGTTTCGTTGGGTTATTCTAAGTAGCGATACATAATGTTTACGTAACTCTTTTTAAGACATAATAAATAATGCCTTAGTTTCGAGCTTAAGGGTGGAAATAAAAGGAATAATTTCATGGAAAATAAATTTGCTTACAAAGTTCTTACATCCCAAGAACTGTAGTTGAGTGGTTCATGCTTGTGTCACCTGGACAATACCGTATTTTAGCTACAACTTGATATTTCAGTCATTTTCATTTTGTCCACTTCAACATTTTTTGATATTATATAAATAAATATTGTATGGACAATAAAATCACGATAAAAAAAAAATTCAGAAAAATTAAAACGAAATAAAACTTATGTAGATATTTAGCTTGATCAATAGTCGAGGGGGGCAGTCACTCGGTCTTCGATCTACTGAACCCTGAAAAGAAGAAGTTTGGGAAACAACTAACATAGCCTTGGACTACAGCACAGAAAAGTGTATATTATGGAGTTGAGGTGGCTTGTGCCAAGGGATCTATGCATTCCCACCTTCCTGGGTGGATGTGTGCTATCTTGTCCACTGTACTGTGGATATCTATCATCTTGGAGGAGCCATCTCTCCTTTGTCCTAACCTCTGAAAGTGTTGTCTACTTGTGGCACACTCTGGCGCCCATTCTAGAAACCCATTACCTTCGGATCCTATTTCACAACCTTACATTTATTTAACCCATATCTTGTCAATATACTTCTATATAAGACCCCCAAAAAAAATTTTTTGTCTACCTTCCTTCAAGAAATCTAGACCACTTTTATGCCACAAATAGACAAAGCTCTTCTGGTTCGAATTATGGAGAAGGTTTATGACATTACAAAATAGTGTCAAAAATAGTTGTACTTTACTACTCTTGCCCCCATTATCACATAGGGTACATTTACCTAGCTCATTCCACCCAAACCAACCAAAATCTGTACCTTCTACTTAGGATTTCTTTGTATGAGTTATACAAAATAATAACACAAAAAGTAGATACAGATTTTTTTTTATGCAATCGTTTCAGAAATATGCGCTTATATCTTTCCGGAAAAAAATCTGAAAATTATGTGAAACTTTTCAGATGTTTCAAATAGCTATACACCCAAAATGCGTTGGAACAATGAGGGTGGGGATCATGTTTGCTACAGTCATTTCTCTCAAAAGAAAAAAAAATGTTGTTCATGGAAAAAAAATAAATTGTTTTGATTGTAATATTTAATGAGTATCCAGAAGTGTCAATGTGTCATCTATTGATTTCCATTCGATACGGTTAGTTGGTTATGGAGGCGGTGCGAAAACTTAATTGATTAATGCTTGCTGGGGAAGTACATGAACGGTGATTCACCGACCACTTTTTTGTGACCAACGAAGAGGAGTGCTAAACTTAATTAGGTGCATTAAACAATTCATATAATTTTTTTTTTTGAAGTGAGTTTTTATCCTATTTTGAAACAGACTGTTTTTAGAGAAGATACATCACTTACATATATTGTGCACAAAAACAATTAAAAATATCATCGATCCGGAAGAAGATTATCACATCTCAAAAAATAATAGTTTTCAGGATGGACAATTGAAATTTTACAACACAATTTTCTTTAAATTTGGGCACTTGATGACACCTTAAGTATAAAATTTGGTTGAGACATCATAAATAATGCAGTTTAGGTTAGATACCATTCAGAGATTTCACATTGTACCGTTATTTACTTTTTTATTACCCCTTTTATAGTTAAATTTTGTGATTTGATAGTCAATGCCAAACCAAGATCTCAAAAGTAGTTCAGTAGGTAATGGTTAAGAATAACACAAGTACTTTTAAAAACGTAAGTTA
This sequence comes from Aradus depressus, assembly GCA_963662175.1. Lineage (NCBI taxonomy): Eukaryota > Metazoa > Arthropoda > Insecta > Hemiptera > Aradidae > Aradus > Aradus depressus. Next base: position 52,849,816 of record OY759214.1, on the reverse strand, counting down.
TTAATATACAACAAAGAGTCTTGTTGACAAGAAAAAAAAATAGAAGAGATAAAAGTAATTTAAACTTAGATTTTTTTGGGAAGAAAACTTTTTTTTCTGATAGAAGTGAATAGTGAAATATTTAAAATCTTATAATACTATTCAAAAAATCACAAATCGGAGTAAATATCTTTATAATACTAAGGTATTATAGAAAGCCCTTTTTTTTATTTTAAAAAGAGAAAGCAAGGCTTCTTTCTTTTTTGCACCGATCCCAGGTTAATAATCTTCTTCAAGAAAAAAAATCGAGTTTTGATCAAAAGTAGTAACATTTTAAAGATGTGATACTATTCAAGATAAGCAAATGGTACGTAACTCATGGATGATCTGTCTCAACTAACAAGTGGTGATAATGCACAGGAAATAAACAAGAAAGGGCGGATGTGATCATCCGCTTTTAGCGCCCACGTGCTAACCATTTACACTAACTTTATAATGATCTTCACAATAAAATCTCCACAGTTTTTGACATAGAATTTCATGAAATTTTTTTTTTGTGAATTTTTGTGATAGTCTTCTTCCGGATCGACAATATGTTTTTGAGTCAATCAAAACAAAATTCGATCTTCTTAGAAAAAACGATTGTCACAATAACACAACAAATTAAAGCCATATTGAAGGCTTGCAAAATGAGCATACAGCCACCTCATAGCTGCAACACATTTTGAGTGCAAGCCATTTGAAACATCCAAAACTATCTCGCTCGTATCTCTGATCAAATAGCTCCAAAAAATTTCATACACGTTAATCTCATGCCCGGGCTGCTGTAAGGTCATATCGTCTACTCTAGCTAGGGTCCACTTTCTCGCTCTAGATATGACTTTAACGAGGTATCTGATATCCGACAGCCTTGGAGTCATCGCTTATTGTCCCATTCAAAGGTCGGCATACTTAAGGTTTTTTTACCGCCCAGATAAAAAACTCAGCTAGAGTTGGAACACGCGATCTTGAGCATAGTAGGCAAGCAGGCTACCTCTCTGGGCTAACGACGCCCAATCTTAGAGATTAAGCCTTAAATATTGGTTGATTTGACATGGAATGAGCTTATTAAAAGAATTAAAGAACAGTTACTATGAGAGAGCACAACTCACGCTTTTCCGGAGGTCATGTAGGAGCGCCGTTGTATGACCCTGCATATCTCGTAGCAGATGGCGGAGTATGTGATAGCCATGACAGTGGCAGGGAGGACAAGGATGAGAAGGAGCATGTATAGTTCATGCGCACGCCACATCGCATCTCGGTCCCAGTCGCGCACACACCAGTAGCCCTGGTACCGCTCTCCGACCAACAGCTGGATCTGGGACACATAGAAGGAAAACTGGTCACAAATAGAGATCGGAATTCCGGTCAATTTTCAATACCAATATCTACATGATCAGGAGCTTTGAAATGCCGGAATTTGCGCTGATGCTTAATACCGACATTTCCAGGACCAGGAGCACTAAGGTCCCGGGATTTTGGGATTCATTTTTTTTATTTATTGTTATATTATTACATTTATTTGTTTTATTAAATGTTATTATGTATCAGGAAAATACTCATTGTTATCTCTACTGCTATTTCTATAATTTTATAGAAAATTTATATATATATATATATATATACAAATGCAGCCCTTAACCTTACCAATAGACTCCTCATATACAAGCTTCTGTTGAGGCCAGTCATTACATATGCATGCCCAGTGTGGGCCGGTCTTGCCAGCAACACCAACATAAAAACTCTTCAAGTATCCCAAAACAAATGCCTTAGGTTGGTTGGAAGCTACTCGAGGGACACCTCCATCCTACAAATCCACGAAGACCTAAATATCGAGCTCCTACTCGACTATATAATATATCTTAGTAAAAACTTTTTCCTTAACCTTTAAGTAGGGAGGTGGTTTACCCAAACGTAAGTAGGGAGGTGGGGTGCTCACAACACCCAAACGAAAAAAATCGTAAAAAATAAATGCGTTTTTGAAAATTAGTATCTATATTACTATTTCATTTTTTAAACCCTACAGCTATATTTTATAAATGAATAATTAACTAAAATGCTCGAATTTTGTCTTTTTTTTAATGATACTATTTTAATAGGATTTCTTCTTTAGTTATTATTTTTCTATACCTTTATCAAAAATATGATATTGTAAAATCATATACAATTCTAAACTAAGTTACAATTGATTGTTAAAGGATAGCAGGAGACAAAAAAACTACTTTTTATAAAATATATTGTTGCTAACTATACAAATTCAAACAGTAAAGTAGTACCTATCACTTACTCTAAACATTCAGAACAAATTTTTTTCATGTAATTCATACACATAAATTTTTTGCAAGAACAACAAAAAAACTTAGTTTTCTTATCTGCGTTTCTTGGGCGAACAGTACATCTACCGGAAAGTAGTAGTACATCTACTCTGATTTTGGTGCTGGTTCTGGTGTGCTCTTCCCGGACATTTTTGCCGCCTTTAGCCTGATGTTTTTGGGAATCAAAGACCTCTATTCAATTTCTAGTCCAATCAAAAAGTTTGATCTATCCAAGTTTGTAGTAGGATTATTGCCCATATATATTGCCTGAGAGTTAATGCCGGCAATGTCGAGGATTCTAAAGAAGACAGTTAGGGGCCAACGAGCTGCAATATATGTAGCCCACATCTTGTCAATGACGTCCATACCACCTTTCGTTAGATTATAGAATGTAATTATTTCTGGCTTATTACTATCTCCAGTCGATGCATCCAAATCTTTAGAATTTGGGTACATACTTGAAAGGAGTAAAACATTTTTACCTTTCCTTGGTTTATAAGCAAGTGCAGTGAGCTGGTTACTGTAGGCAAAAATGGTGCTATTTTCTGTCCTGCCTTTTATCATACTTAGCTCAGTAGGAAGCTCCTGTTTATTTTTCCTTATAGTTCCGACATAGGTCAAATTTTTATATAGGAGTTCTCATACGACATATTAAACTGAAGTCGAACAAAAAATTCTATTTTATATTATAATAATGTAAGTAGGGATGTGGGGTGTTGTGAGCACCCATAGACAATAAATGATCCTAAAGATAAACAAGGAAATTTAAATCTGATGCCATTGCCACTTCAATATATAAACCGCTGTTATTTAGGAAGGTAGCAAAAAGATCAACAGGATTGCAAACTTATTAATTAAAAATATAGAGCAACTAATGTCGTGGGGTGCTGTGAACACCCCACCTCCCTACTTAAAGGTACTACCCAGGGAGGGAAGCATAAAAATATCCGATCGCGATTTTAAAATTATAATCTCTGTTTTTCGACAGTTTATAAACTTACTTTCAATTCAGTTATTTTATATTTGTTTTTGTTTTTTTGTTTTTTCTCCTTTATCATTAAGAGTTTTTAAAATTTTCTCTTAGAAAGTAGCATTGTTTTTTTTAATTTACTGATTATTTTTGACTGTATTTGTATAAGGGTAATGGTGAAGGAACCTTTCTGTAAACTTGTATTTTCTACAAAAATAAAATAAAATATATCTATCTATCTATCAAAATATATATATATATATATATATTGTAATAAACAAATAAACAATAAATAAGTAGATGAGCTCTATCTGACATATTGTTTTAATTTAATTGTTATAGTTTTACATTTATTTGTTTAATTAAATGTTATTATATATCAGGAAAGTACTCATTGTTATCTCTACTATTTATTTTAAATGTAACATTGGTCATGGCCCCTAGATATTGTAATAAACAAATAAACAATAAATAAGTAGGTACTATATAATATCTACGGGTCATGCCCAATTTTACATTTGAAATTATAAAAATAACACTAGAGATAACAGAGTACTTTCCTGATACATAATAACATTTAATAAAACAAATAAATGTAATAATATAATAATTAAGTTAAAACAATACGGTAGAGCTCATCTACCTATTTATTTTTTATTTGTTTATTACAATATCAAAGGTCATGCCCAATTATACATTTGAAATGATAAAAATAACACTAGAGAAAACAGCGCACTTTCTTGATACATAATAACATTTAATAAAACAAATAAATGTAATAATATAATAATATATATATTTTTTATTATTATTCTACAATCTGTGCAAAATTTACAATAGGTAGAAGTGAACATGAGATAAATATGTACACTTGATGGGAGAAGCCAGCCGGTGCTGACACTCCCTTATATATAATAATTAAGTTAAAACAATACGGTAGGGCTCATCTACTTATTTATTTTTTATTTGTTTATATCAATATCAACGCACATGCCCAATTATACATTGGAAATAATAAAAATAACAGGAGAGTTAACAATGAGTATTTTCCTTATATATAATAACATTTAATAAAACAAAACATAAATTAATTATTATAATAAATTATATATATTATATCTAAGAGATTTTTTTCAGTCCCATTATCTTATAAGGACGTGTCCGAACTTTCTCCGGATGAGGACTGCGCAACTGCCAAAATTCAAAGATTATTATTAAAAACCACATTTTGGTGAATCCAATCAAATTGGTCTTGTTGTGCTCTATCTGCAATAAAATTGACTTTGAGAACAGCCGGTCTACAAAAGCACGATGGGGTCCTTCTGCGTTGCACCCATTTGCCCACTGCTCCCTTTTTTCTCTGGACACATTCCATTATTTCCCCTGTGCCCTGCTCTTTGGAACTGCTCGAGCAGAAACCAACCCCTCTCTAGAAATTGCACCCCCCCCGAATGGTCCAATACACTCCACTCCCCCCTCCAATACCGCTCCAACTACAAGAACCGTATGATAATTCTTATTGTAAGATCTTTATGAGAGAAAGTCCGGTGAATCATCGACAATCTACTTCCCAGATTCAAATTATTTGTAATAAAGTAAGTGTTCTCTCTCATTTTCTAAACTCTCCTCCATCTTCCTTTTCTCATTTGACAGATATTCACTGGGAGTCTTAATTATGCACTTCTGAATCCACATTTTCAGGCAAATTGAAGAAGAGTTTAGAGAAAGAGCGGAAACTTATATTATTATAAATATTTCAATCTGGCGGAAGTACTTTGTCGATGGACACACAAGAAGACCCCATCCCGTCATGGGTGCGGACTTTCGCTTTTTCTCCTTTCTTCATGTCTAAGCAGGACTTCTTCGGTAGATTTTAACAACTAATCGGGTACCTCATTATAATTTTCCGATCCTCAGATTTATTTGGAGTTCGATATTAGGAAATAAATTAAATATTCAAAGCTTCAAATTTAAATGGGCTGCTCCAGCCTCCAGTTTACCTAACGTTTTCCTGCACAGCTACAGAGCTACGGCAAGACAAAAGGCCGCCCGACGCCTTAAAATGTTGGCTACCTTACCCTCTCATACAGAAAATCACAAAAGATATACATTTTTTTATTAAAACAAAATTTATTAAAAAGGATTAGGAACAACAATGTTTTTTTCAATTTTTTTTTCATTAGCCTCAAGAAAGCAAACTTCTGATTGAAGTATTTTTTATTGTATTTATTTACTTTATTTATTTTGGTATTTGGCCGACGCCCTCAAAATTTGGCCGCTTTGTATTGGGCCCTCTCACTTCCGCCTTCACGCGGCAATGCGCCTCAGCCAGACTGGGTATTCCCCTCCGTCTCCTTCCTCGCTCATGACTCGCACCCATTGGCTACTCAGGCAGAAGAGGAGCGAAAACTTCGTCCGTGTAGTTTTGAATTAGTATTACTTTTTTTCCTCCAAAAAGTACAATATACTTGAGAAATTGTTGTTTTTACATAGATGAGTTTTGGAACTTTTGGAAAAATAAGGCCAGACTCGTTATCCAAATTTATATTATTTGTATGTATCATTTATATATATATATATATATATATATATATATATATATATATTTTTTTTTTTTTTTCTTCGGGTGCTCCTGACCCCTTAGGGGGGTCGGTCACATCACCCTATGTTCTCCCGGCTCCTTACGCCGAGTGATCTCGGGATCTTATTGGGGGTTCTGTTCTGCCTGTGTCCCGGAGCCGGGGGCAGCCGCCGCACGCCTGTCGGTGGTCGGTGGGGCCCCCGGCACCGGGTTAGTAGGCTTTCTTGATTCTCCGCCAGGAGGTGACGAACCGACCAAAAGCCAGGTAGCCAGCCTCTGTCATCAGTCCCGGCAGGTCCAGTCCCAGGTGCGATCCTGTCTGGCGAATCAGCGCCGCCCTGGGCACGTCGTATAGCGGGCATTCGAGAACTACGTGTTCCGCAGTCTCGACGCCGCCACACGAGCAGGCTGGGCTGTTCTTCCTCTTAAAGAAGAAGAGCTTGGCGCTGAAGTCGCCGTAACCTGATAGCATCTGTTACGTCCAATGGCCTGGTTGTACCCATGGAGCGTCAAGGCGCGTCTGGACGTCTGGGAAATAGGTGAAGGTTGTACGGCCATCTGTCGATTGCGCCCAACGCTGTTGCCATCTTTCTACGATCCTGGACAATGCCCCTCAGGCGATCTGGTCTCGCCCGTCCTTGCATCTCCCTTTCCAGGGCTTGACGCAAGGCCATCTCCGTGTCTGCCTCTATTGGTAAGCCGCGTCTACAGAAGTACGAGGCGACGGCCCCATCCAAGACAAGGTCTATGGGTGGGGCCCCCGCCAGCACCTGCAGCGCAGCCGTGGAGACTGTACGGTAGGCTTTGGTAATCCTGAGGAGGGCTGCTCTTTGAGCTTGAAGTAGCAACGTACGCCGTCGCTTGGTGGGGTGAACCCACCATCCGGCAGCGGCGTACCTTGCTACTGCCTCGAAAACCCCGGTGTAAATAGTTTTACACGCGGAGTAGCCGAGACCCCACGTCGCTCGGGCTAGGTAGCTCAGAGCGTTAAAGGTAGCTGTTGTCCTCCCATTTATATTTCTACCATTCGGGTAACTTCAGGGTGTTTATTTTTATGGTGCATCTGAAATTAAATGGAAAATAATCTTTATTGTGGGACATACGTCCCCTAAGAATAATAACATAAAAAGTAAATAAAAGAATACAAGTCTCAACCAATTGAGACAGAATAAAAATAAAAGAAAAGAGGCCTTCCTCCTGAGAATAAATATTAATGACAGGCGTTCAATCACATGGACTACTGAGCTTAGCCAGCGCCCCCTACATCTAGCTCGCTCGCTCCCCCCACCACTCACCGTCCAGTCAGCCCGACCATGAACATAACGTGAAGACATCTTCATGAGGACCCCCTCTGATCTCATCTATCAACATGGACCAGCATCGAGGAGCGCCACAACCAGATAGGAAAAAACTTTTTTATTTAAAGTGATCAAATGACGTTCATTCCACTTCATTTATTGTGTTTCAATTATAATTCTTAGTTTCACTATTTCCACATTTATTTTACTCCCCCAACATTCTGAGTTCTTCAGGTCATCGGGCCTTGACTTCACAATATTAAGTGTCCGACCCTGACTCAAACAGACAGGCAATGATTAAAACAATAAAATAAACTAGTGAAAAATAATGAAGAGAAGAAAAAAAAATGAGAAAAACAAAGTATGCATAATAATATAAGACATGATAACACTAATGAGTTCTATATGAATTGTAAACAACTGGACTGATGAAACAGAAGAGTGACAATCTGTCCAGTGGAGTGAGAGACTTATAGGAAGACGAGAACTATCTTATAGGAGACAGCCTTAGGAATCAGAGGTTTGTTGAGTTAGGAGATAATAGAAAAGTAGGGACTTGAATGAAAGGAGTAGGAGCATGGCGGATCTGGAGAGGGAGAGAGTTGCAGGGGGAGTTAGCCTGGATAAGGAAGGAGTTGAGGTAGGTCGTTGTCCTGTGGGAATCTGTATAATAATAAAACAGAATAAAGTTATTATGACTTTAGCATGTGCTGTAACTACAAGGTCATATCGCCTACTACCAGAGCGCTCTTTTGTCACTCTGGTGGACATGTGCCCGACTTTAGTATGTGAGTCCCAAATTTTGCCTACTCTAAATATTTAGTCATCTAGGGTTGGCTTCTACTTGAAAGCTTCAAGGTGGGTTTGAATGTATGATCCTGAGCAGAGTAGGCAAGGACGCTACCATTGAAGCCCTTTAAGCTTGCAATACGTATACTCACCAGCTCCTAGCTCCTCTGTCTTATGTCAAGGGAGAGAAGACAGAAGGGAGGTAGATATAAATGGATAAAGTTAGCTCATTTAAAAGTAATGTAGTTTGAGTGGAATGGCGCTGCTGGCATGTTCCAGATGTAACCTGAAGCTCACTTTAACTTGGAATATTGCTACATTAGCTTCTAATGAACACACCACACACCTGTAACACATGCAACTTGGGGCTCTAACTTGCTTTAGTACCTACCGCACACACATCATCTGACCCAATTAGGATAATGAGGCCAGTTTTGTTAAAGCGTGCAGCCCCTCCTCAATATACAACAATTTACAGAACTCAGCAAGTAACTTATCACTCCAAGTTGTAGCTCTGGCAATCTGTAATTTTAAACATGATTTTTACTCAGGAAATCTTTCGGGGGCCGTCCATAATTTACGTAAGGCGATATTCATACTGAATAGCTTATCGTCGTTGTTGTTCCGTTTTCGTCTCTGTCCGTTCTCATCAGCGTGAGAGGTCGAGTCCACCTTTTCTGGGGCCGCATTATGCCCTTGCTACTCAGGTTTGGATCATATATCGATATAAAATGAGTCAAAAAGGCTCTAATATGTATCCAACAACCTGTCTTCGTCACATCCGATATCATTAACTTTTTTCACAGATTAAATCCATTTTTTTCTGAAAACGATTGATTTAACAGGCCCACTAGAGGACTATACCAACCTTTCTTCTACATAACGCCTGTGTTGAGGCACAAAACAGTGTTTTGATTTATTGCCGCAAACTTACCTAACGCAGGTAGCATAATGAAATGAACAGGAGTCTCCATCCCTCTCAAAAACACAGAGAGAAGTCCTCCACTCTGCTCTTTTTGCTAAGAAGGGGGAATTTAAAACTTCAGGTGATTTCAAGACAGTTACTTCAGCATTCAAGATTAAATGTTATAAAAAATAAAAAGTACAAACAAACAACAATGTCCAGAAAGGAAAATATATACAGTATTTATACACAAAACTTTAAAGAATTCACAAATTCACAAATATCACATTAGTTAGGATTGCGTTAGTAAATTTAATTACACTAATCACGTGTTGCAGAAAAAAAAGTAAAAAAATCTGCTTATAGCACCCCAACAAATATAATAATAATTGTGTTTGTATGGGAATGTTTTCACTTTGAAACTGGAAACTGACTTAAAGCCCTCTTTTGTTGAATGTGCGCTGCTAAGAAAAGATAAGTAGAAAGCTACTTGACAGAAGCGCACGAGTTGCCGCATTGTTGGTACAGAATGGGACCCGCTGGGGTAAAACAAAATAATTTATTTGGCACCCCTACTTGTTTTTAGAGGGGAGGACAGATTCCTCTTTACTCCCCAACCCCCCTTTTTTTTTTTAATTAATAATCTCTATCTTTTACATAGTAAATACTTACAGTAAGTACATACAATAATACTAAATACATACAAAAAATAATGAAATATATAATAATAATGGTAAATGAGTAAAAATAAACTGTTAAATAAAAGAGACAAAAAAAAGGTGAGGGTAGAATTTGGTTATCACCAGCATTCCTTGAAAAATGGCGTGTACATATAGTTGATCCCGAGGCCAACGCCGCCTCAGCTTTTCTCTCGAGTATGGGGGTTCCAAGTTGGTCTGCTGTTCAAGTAAAATCCAAGATAGCGGTTGGAAATAGAAATTGGTACGTTGTTGAACCGGACTGGAGTCGAATACTAAGGCTACAGAATGGAACTGGTCTCGGGTCATTCTAGACCAACAATTAATAAATGACCAAAAATAAATTATTCAGTTCGTAACAATACTTAAAACAGGGATCTTCTTGTTACGACCTATGGGTGTCATTATGATGGCAGGCGTGCCACAAGTTTCCATTTCAGTTCCTTTATTATACACTCAATACACCTTAGACATAGACATACCCACCTCCAATCACTCACACGATGACAGCATCATATGCCAATAACAGTGCCATCTAAATTTCTCATAACACAATCGGTATAATATGTTATTCAGTGAACACAATGGCCATGGTACGTAAGAAACAAGACACTCCACAATAACTTCATGATACCCACAGTAGAAGTCACCACACAGACTCTACATTCCATCCAAATTCCGAAATACGTTCACTCAGGTGAGGTGCATAACTTCCACGTAACTTGAAGGAAACTGAAGAACCCCGATTTACTGTCGCTCCAAATTATACACATTCCTCCCTAAATTACTTTCCATTCCCCTCAGCTATTAACTACATTCATTGTCATCGTAAATTATTATTTTATTATTTTTTTTATCTTCTCCAATAATAAATGGAGAAAAAAAAATATAAATAACATGGCAATCAAATATAATAATTATATTTTCATTGCCATTCTAAATAATTTTTTATTTTCTCCAGTTGCTGGATGTTGCCTTGGCAGCAATTGATTAGTTGACTCATGCCCGGGCTTTAAACACGAGGTCATATCGCCTCTATCAAAGTGCTCTTTTGTCGCTCTGGTGAACATATGAGCATGACAGAAATTATGCTTTTAGTTGATTTATTCAAAGCAAATGCAAAGATTTTTTGCAAGAGGCCGGATCGAACTTGTAACTGTTGATAATAATAACAAAAACTGAGTAGGCTGAAACAAACTGTTCTGACTGAAACAGAAAGATTGAATGAAAAACATTGAACTGTCAGCAGAAATTTGAAAACGTGAGTCGAAACCAGTGAAGGACAGGAACGGAACTTGGCTGGGAAACTGTTTCATTGAAATAAGTTAATGATTTTCCTAAATGAAGTTTTGGACTAATTAGGGAGGCGTGGGGGCCGAGAGAGAAGAGAAGTCAAAGTTGAGAAAATGCCAACTAATAGCTGGTCTTGAGAGTTCAAAGGAAAGAGGCGAGTGGGAGAAGGCGACGTGATCTCAGGGGGCTGCTTTATCTTGCAAAATGGAAAATACACTGTACAATACGAGGATCAGTGGATCCTGTCTCCCTCTCACCCTTAGGTACAGATCGGTGGATCCTGCCTCCCTCTCACCCTTAGGTACAGATCGGTGGATCCTGCCTCCCTCTCACCCTTAGGTACAGATCAGTGGATCCTGCCTCCCTCTCACCCTTAGGTACAGATCGGTGGATCCTGCCTCCCTCTCACCCTTAGGTACAGATCGGTGGATCCTGCCTCCCTCTCACCCTTAGGTACAGATCAGTGGACCCTGCCTCCCTCTCACCCTCAGGTACAGATCAGTGGATCCTACCTCCCTCTCACCCTTAGGTACAGATCGGTGGATCCTGCCTCCCTCTCACCCTTAGGTACAGATCGGTGGATCCTGCCTCCCTCTCACCCTTAGGTACAGATCAGTGGATCCTGCCTCCCTCTCACCCTTAGGTACAGATCAGTGATTCCTGCCTCCCTCTCACCCTTAGGTACAGATCGGTGGATCCTGCCTCCCTCTCACCCTTAGGTACAGATCGGTGGATCCTGCCTCCCTCTCACCCTTAGGTACAGATCAGTGGACCCTGCCTCCCTCTCACCCTCAGGTACAGATCAGTGGATCCTACCTCCCTCTCACCCTTAGGTACAGATCAGTGGATCCTACCTCCCTCTCACCCTTAGGTACAGATCAGTGGATCCTGCCTCCCTCTCACCCTTAGGTACAGATCATTAGGTACAGATCAGTGGATCCTACCTCCCTCTGACCCTTAGGTACAGATCAGTGGATCCTGTCTCCCTCTCACCCTTAGGTACAGATCAGTGGACTCTGCCTCCCTCTCACCCTTAGGTATAGATCAGTGGATCCTGCCTCCCTCTCACCCTTAGGTACAGATCAGTGGATCCTGCCTCCCTCTCACCCTTAGGTATAGATCAGTGGATCCTGCCTCCCTCTCACCCTTAGGTACAGATCGGTGGATCCTGCCTCCCTCTCACCCTTAGGTACAGATCAGTGGATCCTGCCTCCCTCTCAGGTTGGTGGTAATCCTTCCAGGTATGCACTTCCTTCTCTCTTCTACTTCTAAACAACTTTGCTTGCCTCGTCTTCCTTGTGTCACGTTGTCACTTCCTGGGCGTAAAAACACCTCACAGGTGCAAGGTGACAAACTACATAAGTTTATTGATCTCTTATTTGTTCTAGTTATTTTAAGCTAATTATATTTTTATTTCCAAGATACTATTTTTATTCTAATTATTATAATAGTGTCCCACCAGCCATTGAGGTGGAAGCACGTTTAGTGTCGAGCTCTCTCTTTATATAAACTGTACTGTGATCCCAGTGTATTATTTAGTGAAGTGTTTACTGTTTGGACTATTGGAGCACTATGTGATCAAAAATAGTGAGTAACTGTTAACATTATCATTTAGAATTTGATTTGTTTTCCGTATTTAAAAAGATCGTGAAGCGTTCCTGCAAGATCCTGTCTGCCGGGCACTCAGGTGTACCTCTACACCTAGTACTGGCCGGCTCATAGCCACGTCCCCCGTGGAGTGGGAGCTAGGCAGTGGGTCTGCCGTGAAGAAGGAACCCGGTTCAAGCCACCGTCTCGCCGATAATTTTTTTTTTTTTTTTTTTTTTTTTTTAATTTTTATTATTATTATTATTATTTTTTTTTTTTTTCAAATTTATTCATTTATATTATATTAATCTAACAATGGACGTTGAAGTAGAGGCCTTAGAAAATTCATCTACTCAAGGAGACGACAGTAGAAGCGGTGAGCCCTCCAGACCCCGCCGCAAGCGAACCTATACTAGGAAGACCACGAGTACAGATTCACCCCACAACAAGCAGGCAAGAGCGGTATCAGGAGGAGGAGACACGACTGAGGATGAACCGAACCTTCCCCCTCTATCCACATCTCAGCAGCCACAGCAACAGAACCAACAGCCCGCACTTCAGTTCCCTAAACCGCCTCCTATAATGGTCAAAAATATACTAAACTATAAAAACTTCTGCTCCTCCATTATCCGGACTGTTGGTGAAGCAACATTTACATGCCGGTCTCGTTTAAATGATCTCGTTGTTTACTCTAGAGACAGCGAAGCCTTCAGAAAAATAGTGACACACTTGGAACAAACTGAAGCTGATTTTCATTGCTATCAGCTTCGTGAGGACAAATCATATCGCGTGGTGATAAGGGGCTTACATCACACCACGACACCAGAAGAAATAAAGTGTGCACTGTTCCAGAAGCACGGGCTTCAGGTGAAGAACGTGCATAACGTTCGGCATCCAATTTTTAAGACGCCGCTCCCCCTCTTCTTCGTGGATTTGGCCATATCCGAAAAGAGCAAAGAAATATTTAAATTGCAGCACTTGCTATATACGAGAATACAAGTAGAGGAACCACATCGCCGTAGAGACATCCCTCAGTGCACGAAATGTCAGGAGTATGGCCATACTCATTCATACTGCCACCATCCCCCCAGGTGCGTGAAATGCCCAGGCAATCATCCCACGGCCAACTGTCCGAAGAAAGACAGAACAGAACCCGCTGTCTGCGTTCTTTGTGGAGATAATCATCCGGCAAACTACAGGGGTTGTCAGATCCATAGAGAGCTGCAGGACCTCCGGAAAAAGAGGCAAGCGACAGCCAAACCCCCCGAGAAAACACCGATGGCTCCTCCAGCAGTCCCACTTCTGCCAATGAGGCCAGCTCCTCGACCAGCGCCCCCACCCAGACCTCAGCCAGCAGCAGCCTGTCAGCCCAGGACCACCTCCTCACTGCCTAGGACCTACGCCCAGGTGGCCAGCCCACCCCGACCACAGCTACCTCCTCAGCCTTCTACCTCTCACTATCAACAGCCTCACAACCTTCCCTATCCTCACCCATCCAGCCAGCTCCCTACATCCTCAACCCCTGAAGTTATCAGTCACCTCACCTCCTTTCTCAATGACTTTAAGTCATTAATCACCCCTCTTATATCAATGTTAAGCCTCCTCGTCTCTAAACTCCTACCCGAATCCTCCCGATGATCCCTTTAAATTCCTTTCCTCTCCAGATCCTCCTTTGGAATTCGAATGGGCTGTTACCCCATAGACAAGAACTAGAACTACTACTAACTGACAGACATGTAGACATCGCTCTCATTACGGAAACCCACTTGACAACCAGCCTGTACTTCAGTATCCCAGGATACCGGAGCTACAGGTCTGACTACCCAGGAGATAGGGCCCGAGGTGGCGTACTCATCCTTATCAAACAATCCTTATCCCATCACCTTTTCTCCTCACAGGCTACAGAATCATTCCAAATTGCTACGATCTCCTTGTCACTTTTTCCCTTCCCTGTCACTATCTCGGCAGTATATTGTACTCCCAGTAAACTCATTCCCCATCACGAGTTCCTCACCCTTTTCCGGTCCCTGGGCCCTCGCTTCATCGTTGGTGGTGATTTCAATGCGAAGCATCACCAGTGGGGAAGCAGGGTTCCAAATTCCCGAGGACGAATCCTGAATGATGTTATTAACACCCAACACTACGACCTCTACTCCCCCGGCTCTCCCACCTATTGGCCTACTGATCCTAACCGCAACCCAGACCTCGTAGACTTCTTCGTTGGATCTGGCACAGGAGCCCTATTCTCCTCTACCTATTCCTTCCCCGACTTATCCTCAGACCATAGTCCTGTTCTTCTCACCGTTGGTCTAACCCCGTTATCTGTCCCATCAAAACCTTCCTTAACTCCCGGCCCAGTGAATTGGGACCTCTTCAGAACCTCCTTAGAAAACCAAATTGACCTAAATGTAATCCTTAAAACCCCTGAGGACTTAGATGAAGCCGTACAAAAATTCACCAAAGCCATACAGGACTGTGCTTGGAACGCTTCATCTTCTCCTACTCCTCCTACAGTTTCAAACCCGAACCCTCCTCTTCCTCGCCACATCCAACTTCTCCTTTCAGAAAAACGCCGCGCTCGTGCCCTATGGCAACGAACACGGTATCCTTCCGACAAAACTGCCTTCAATAACCTTTCCCGAAACCTCAAAATCCAACTGTCACAATTCCGCTCAGAAAAATATAATGAATACGTAGCTTTACTTTCCACCAAAGATAATTCCCTGTGGTCAGCAACCCAAAAAATCCTAAAATATCGTCCTTTATCCTATCCCATCAAGCATAATGGCTCCTGGGTCAGATCAGACGGGAAGAAGGCTCAGCTCTTTGCCTCTCACCTCAGTAAGACTTTCACACCCTATCCAGATTCCAACGCTCTTCATACTTCAGAAGTGGAAGAGTTCCTTACCATTCCACTGCCTCTCTCCCCTCCTCCTAAGGCCTTTCATCCCTCAGAAGTACAACACATCCTAAATAAAATCCCAATCCGTAAGTCTCCTGGATTTGACCTAATTACAGGGAAAATCCTACGAAACCTACCCCGCAAAGCTGTCCTATTCCTCACCCTTTTATACAACTCAGTCCTCAGAACTACCTACTTTCCTGTCCAATGGAAGTATTCCATCCTTACTGTTATTCCTAAACCCAACAAACCTCTCTCCGATGTCTCTTCCTACCGTCCTATTAGCCTGCTTCCAATTCTTTCAAAACTCCTTGAAAAACTCTTGTTGAAACGTCTTATCCCAATCCTTGAATCCCAGTCCATCTTACCCGAACATCAGTTCGGATTTCGTCCTCAACATTCCACTACCCAACAGTGTTTTCGGGTTGTCGATTGCATTTCTAATGCATTGGAACGCAAGCAGTATTGCACGGGAGCCTTTCTCGATGTGGCGCAAGCCTTTGATCGAGTCTGGCACCCGGGGCTCCTCTTCAAACTGAAACCCTTCCTTCCCAGTACCTACTTCCTCATCCTCAAATCCTACCTTAGTGAACGCCATTTCAAGGTTCGAGTAGGCTCTGAATACTCGGAACTCATGCCTATCCTGGCCGGTGTCCCACAAGGTAGTATCCTCGGTCCCATCCTTTATAATACATATACTGCCGATTTTCCTACCCATCCTCAGACATTACTCACGACTTACGCTGACGACACAGCAATCCTGTCTACCAGTCCTGATCCCGGCGTAGCCTCACTTGTCCTTCAGGAGCACCTCACTGAAATAGAGAGATGGTGCAAGCTCTGGAGAATTAAGTTGAATGAGCAGAAATGCGTTCAAGTCACATTTACCCTACGCCGCCAATCCTGTCCTCCAATCACCATTAATAACATCCTGATTCCCTCTTCCAACCAAGTCCGCTACCTCGGGTTTTACCTAGACAGTAGACTAACGTGGAACCCACATACACGACTTAAACGACAAGAACTGAATCGAAGATACGGACTGTTACGTCGACTACTTGGACCAAAATCAAAACTGACAACTAACAACAAACTTACGATTTACAAGACCATTATACGTCCCATCTGGACGTACGGACTCGAACTTTGGGGTGCAGCTAAACAGTCGAACATCAATCGAATCCAAGCATTCCAGTCCAAACTCCTGCGACGAATTATCAACGCTCCTTTCTACATTACCAATAAAGTCCTACATAGAGATCTCAATATTCCCACTGTCAACGAACTAATCCAATCCCGATTCCAAACATTTCACAGAAACCTTTCCTATCATTCAAATCCTCTCGCTCAAGCCCTATCCTATCATTCCCATCCTGACAATCCTCCCCGCCGCTTGAACAGGAGGTGGCCTCGCGATCTTCTCTGAGGATAGTGAATGGTGAAAATTAACTTTCGAGGGAGTGTCAGCGCTGGCTGGCTTCTCCCATCAAGTGACGTTATTTTTATTTTTTGTCCACACATTTGCTCATTATGTATGTATTGTATATAGATTGCAAATAAAAAAAAAAAAAAAAAAAAAAAAAAAAAAAAAAAAAAAAAAAATTATTATAATGATATTAGTGTTATAGTGTTAGAAATCTCGCTGCAGGATGTTAGAAGTGACCGAGCAAGATAAACCAGCAATGTCTACATCAACTAATTTACAAAACAGCAGAAAACGAAAACTTTGTGAGCCATGCCAACAACAAAAGCAAAGAAAAAATACAAAATATGCCCGCACAAAATGTGGTAAACACCTTTGCTTGAGTCATATTATCGTCTATACCAAGAATGTGATGATAAAAATTATAGTCCTACAAGAGAGACTGATTCTGATCTCAGTTCCTAAGCTGTTTTTTATTATATACCTACTCTTTTAAGGGAGTGTCAGCACTTTGTACAGATTGTAGAATAAAAAAAAAATATATATTTTATATCACTTTGTATGTCTCAGTAATTATTTTTTTGTTGTCTGAATTCTAATTGTTTGTTTTTGAAAAAGTTTAATGAACAATTAATGTAAATAATTATTACCTAAGACTGAAACTAAGAAACTAAACTTATCTGTGTTCAAAAGTTGTGACAATCATTCCATTATTAGGGTACTCACAATCTTTCAAGTAGCATGCTACTCCAGTAACATGTTACTCAAGTAGCATGTTTATTATGAGCGATCCAACTTTTGTACGATCGTAAGTTGCTAAATGACATGCAGCACTTCCTGGCGGAGAAAGAGTTAAACATTTTAACCTTATTTTTGTATAACCATTTTTGTTTGTTGTTGTTTTTTCTATGGAATAGGAGTTTTTTTAATTATGTTAAGAAACAGAACGGTATTCTCCTTCGTCCATCTTTTGTTGGTACACTTTTCTCTCTTTCTTTTTTCCATTTCGAAAAATTTATATTTTTATAAAACTTAAATTAAAAGAAAACGTAAATAAATGAAAACTACGCAAACAAGTCAGAAACAGAAAAGCAAACAAAAACAAAAGTTAAGGTTAGGACTTTAGGAGGGAAATGATAACGATAAAATAAATTAAATCCAAGGAGATCAAAATATTACTCTATCCCACTTTTAACTTCCATGGAAATGACAGATAGAACAAAATGGCTGCTATTTAGCAAGGGTACATCAGTAACACGCTCAGTAGCACATATCTAGGTCTGCTAAAGCGAGTGTCGAACTCGACTTGTTTTCAATTGAAATCAGTAACATGCTACTGGTAGAAACTCGACCAGTAGCACAAGTAGCACGCAGTAACATGCTACTTGAAAGATTGTGAGTACCCTTTATGTGTTTAAAATACCCTTTAAAGTAAACGATTTATTGAAATATGCTATTTATTGTTCCTTTTACCTATACAATAAAAATAATAGTTATAACATGTATTTAAAAATTTTTTTTATACAAAAACTAAAAAACACCACTCAGGTGATATAAACAAGCACGCGACTAACGGAAGACTAAAGTGATAATCACTAAATGCGTTGAATACATTTTATTTTATGAATTTTAAATAGTAAAGAACATTAAACATTTTTTATGATGGAGGATTCTGTTAATAGCCTTTAACTGTTCTTCGCCTATAATCTGACTTCCTCATCCTCTCTCCCTTTCTCCCCCACTTTTTGGCCGATTCGCTGAAAATGTATAGATATCGTCCTGTCAAATGTCATTTGTTTCATTAGCAATTATTAAAGTTTCTAAGTTAAGCACCCCCTTTAAGTACTGCATAAAGTTGGGAATGTGGAAAACAAAGCACAAGCTGTGATACTTTCATTTGACCCAGCCAATGGACAAGTGCATATTTCCTTGAAGACGACATATTGTAGAGACTGAAACCCAAGTATTGAGGAAAAAACCAAAGCTAATTTACCGCCTGAGGAGATTAGATATTTCCGCTCTATATGTAATTTAGGTAGAAAGAAGTGGAGCTGGAGGCAAGAGAGAAATTCCTACACCTCTTGAAATCGAACATTTCCAGTTATAAGTGTTCAACAGGATTACAATTGCTCTCTCCCACATTCCTTACTGCAATCCAAAATTTCAGAATCCCTTTTCTTTCTTTTCTTCATAGATTTTCCTTTAAATCGTGAAGTTTATTATTAGAAGGTTTTTCAAGATCAAGGAGGTATTTCACAGGCCGCTCGCTGTGGTTGCAAGTCAATTGTAGGAGGATCAAATCTATAGAACAGGAAGAGGCCAAGGAACCTCTAAGGGGGCCGTAGTGAATCAGGAAGTTCAGGTGTCTGGGAACGTTGATGACGAGCGACTGCAGACCAGCCCCGAAGAGTGCAACAGAAGCTATGAAACCCTATCAAGTTGAGGAGCAAAATAATGTCTTGGACCCTCACCAAGGCGGATGAACAGTCTCCGAATGTTTGGAGAAGAAAGGTACCCTTGGAGGAGATTGTATTATGAACCAGACCTTGTGGCGATCATGAAGGGAGTCCAGGCTACGGTGTCTGGGTTATGTTAAGAGGATGAACAACAGCACGGTACCTCGAAGAGCTTTGGATAAAGGAGAAAAACAGGATAATCCTAAAGTGCTAAGAATGAGGCTCTTTGTGGCCAGGATTTCAGGACAATAGAGCTAAAGGGTAAAACAGATCCCATTGGAGAGATGTAAGAACGAAGAAAATGGAGGAAGTTGAGAGGAAAACTGTATGTGGTGGAAGGAAGTAATGTGCATAGTAGCGATCTGCAGAAATAGCAATTCAAAGAAACAAAGAGGAAGTAGATACGTCACCTGTATGAAGAGAATGGGAACTGCGAGGAGGAAAGAGGCGCACCAGATGCCCAGGATGATCTTCTTGGCCTGGCTGATAGTACACACGTATTTGGCTTTCATGGGGTGTACTATAGCGTAGTACCTGGAACAGAGAACCAAAGATGCACATTAGTCATGGAGAGGTACCTTATCTGCAAGCGCTTCTATAGGCTGCTAGACTGCTAGGGAGGAGAAGAGGGCTTGGTAAGGAGCGGAAAAGGGCTTGGTAAGGAGTAGCCAATAGTCATACTCATATTTACGTCGATACTATCTTCCGACTTCCCCTCTTGCCTGTAGACGCAATCACGAAGAGCGCCGCTTCCCGGAGGATCACCGAAGCACAGGAAAGTACGGGTGTTAATAACCGACCGGATAAACCGGCTATTCTGTTTTTATGCTTCGATTAACCGGTTGTTTCCAGTTTTTCGTTTCAGACCCACTAGTTCCACAGACTCACAACTACCCCTGACTACTGAAAATTGTCAAAGTGGGGGCGCGGTGGGAGGCCCCCATACCATAAATCAGCCCCCGCGTGTTGCAATGGAGTTTTTCTGTAATCCCTTGAGATGCATTTTTAGGATAACCTTTCAGAAAGGCCAGTAGCTGTATATCGTGAAGAAGCCTCCATTATATGTCATTTGAGCAACTGGTATATTGTTTAAGATCCTTCGAACATTATCGACGGACTCGTTATCGAAAGAAGTATAGGCGGGTCTAATGTCTGCCATCAGGAACATGGCTCCTGAAGACGGATATTGTTCTAACTACGTCCATTATCTCTCCTCTCTCGATAATGTCCCTTTACTCAAAAAGTGGTAAGAAATTATCTTTGAACTAAGTAGGTAACTGTCATTCTAACCATTTATGAACCGAAGCAATAATAATAATGGCTAATATGCATCGTCCATTAGGCCAAAACAAAACAAACAAAATAATAATAATAATAAAAATAAATAAATTATAGGAAAGAAAGTTGTTGTATTCATTGAAACGACCTGAACGGGACCATTAATGTGATGTCCCATTGCTCACTGTTGTTGACAGAATAATTGATGTCCCCCCCTTTCTATGCCACCTAAATAAACGTTTTGGACCTTATGTGGCCTTTGTTTCATACTCGACAACAAAGGTTTTAACCACTCTGAGAAATATTGAATGGTAGCCATAGTAACTTGTATAGAAAACATTTTTTTGTTTTGGTCCCCCTCCCATTCAATATCTCTTCTTTTCCCCTCCCCTCCCCACCCTCCGAAAAAAATAAGTGTGAACTATGATTCAATAATCGTTGACGAAAAAAACATTTTCCACCTATCTTTTTGTGTGGGCCTCCCAATTCAAAATGTTGCCTACACATAAATGTTACCTTGGGTAGGTGTCTTTAACGAGTACCTACCTGACATAAAGCTCCGGGACCATCGCCTAACGTCCCATTCGGACGGATGCTCAGATGGCGTACTCAAGATTTTTTCACCTTCCAGACAAAAACATAAGGGCCTCTCGACCGGGTTTCTAACCCGCACATATAATTATATGTAAGTTACTCGTGTGTATACATATATATATCAGGTTTTTATCCTCTAAATATATAAAGCACAAAGTGGGTGGCTGTCCTGTACAATGGGTGGGTATTTTTGAAAAAAATTAGGGTTTAGGTACATATCATCAGAAACCCTGAGTATAGAAGGGTTCGCTTGGTGTCAGAAACAGTTATTTCAAGTCTTCTCAGATATGTTTGAGATATTGTCAAATGAAATTTTCCTTTTTTACATATTTTCTACTAACACTGCCTTCCTGTCATTGGAGCTGCGGCAACGGACGTTTTGACAAGATGGCAGCTTGTTTAGGGATGAGAGGAGAGTAGCAGTTGTACCCCCTCCCCTCATCTGCATTCATACTGAGTACACTGGATGGCAACATAATGTGAGGTAATTTGGTGTACCAAATGATGCATTCCTATTGCATACCTGATGAGCCACCTTGGGGCCACGACTGCGCCCCACACACTCTGGTATCCGAACTGTCATTTCGTGCCATCTTTAACAGAGTCCAGACAACAAAGAGCCTTTATAGTCGTGAGCATCAGTTAAACGATCTCTCAATTCCCCCTCCCCAATACCAATTCTAGACTACCGACCCCCCCCCCCCCCCCCGCCACCACGCCTTGACACCCCAACCTAATCCAATTTATTTTCTCCTCAGTTTAAAATGGTTTAAAAATAATCATAAACAATTTAACAAAGAATTATATATTTCCTGATATATACTAAAAGAAAAATTGTTTAGTTTTATGATTAATATTTATAGTTTGTTACTTTGACTCATGCCCGGACTAAAACTACGAGGTCATGTGGCCTACTACCAGAGAGGTCTTTCCTTGCTCGGGTGGCCATGAGCTGACGATGACTCTACAGTGGGAGACCTAACCCAGGATTAATATAATACCAGATGTAAAGAAGAAAATTTGTTCTGGTTGGTCCTAACTAAGATAGTTGAAGAAAAAATATAGAATATACCTTTGTAGCACCGATTCCTAATATTTTCTGCAAAACACATTGATGCAGCAATGTCAGTAGATAGGCTTCAATCAGATTGGATGATAATCAACCAGAAGTAAAAATGAAAATTAGTCCTAACTAAGAAGGCCGAAGAAGAAATATAGAATATAGGTGGTCGTAGTAGCACCGATTCCTGTTATTTTTCAAAAACACATTAACGTAGCATCTGAATGACGACGTGCTGGAGGACTTCGGTCGGGGTTCGGGTGCGTGATCTTGAGCACAGTAGGTAAGTACGCCACCCCTATGCTACCGGCACCCTTATGGTACCGCCACCCCTATACTACCGCCACCCCCTTAAAATTAATGAATGAATAGTACCCAATACACATACAAGCATAAATAAATAAAACAAACCTATTTTTTGAAATACTGCCTATTCCTTAAAATTATGTTACATAAACTCTTGGTTTCGGCATTACACCTTCCTAATGGTGCAAAGAATGGCTCAACATTTTTGAAGCCAACTTCATATTTTTCGTAGCAATTTATATATCCGTTTTGTCGTGAATTCGAACTTACTTTATCTATCTGCCGAACACTGTCAATTTTATCTCAAAATAAATAAAAGTGAAGCAACTACAACAAAGTTATAATTTTCAATAATTGAAAAATGTATTCATTAAGACAAAAATGCAGTGGAAGACTGGTACACAAAATAAGACTATATTAAATATATTTTCAGACATAGACACCTGGCAACCCTAGATATCGATTCAACTTATTTTATTTATTTACGTGGGGGAGAGCTTTGTGCAGTTAATTGGCAGACTAAGTAAGAAGGGGGTTAACACATCCTTCAGCCTCTTAACACACAGTTCAACTTGTAATGCATTCTGGGAGGTGAAATAAACTTAAGCACGCCGTCCTTCGGATGGGACGTTAAGCGATGGTCCAGAGCCATTCTTTAAAGTCTCCTACCCTAGGTGAATAAAAATTTAGGGTATGCAAAATATCCCTTACCTTTTTTCTATTTGGCTGAAAATCATTTTTACATGGTTGTGAATACACATAAAATTTCGTGTCGATATATTCATTTTAAAATGAGTTAGTTGAAACACAGCTACATGAAGCATGCAGGAAGCTATGTGATCGGTAGGATTCGTTGGCTTCAACGGCATTCAATGTTTTCCGAACTTTTGATTGAAAAAATGAAAAAAATGTCTTGTCTGTGAACAAGAAATGTATCCAAAGCTTTATACGGATGACATTTATTAGTTTTCAGCCAAAAAGAAGGGAGAGGCTTAACACAAATACTCTAATAACTGCCGATGGATCTGTTGACACGAAATTGCATAAGCGAATTCAATGCCCCATGAAGACGACACATTTCAATTTGGTAATGTCGGGATTGGAGAGGAGGCTATCAACTCTAATAACTGCCGATGTAATGATGAATGTATTGTGGTAAAAAGAAAATTATTGTTGTTAAATAAAACTAAATATAAATAAATAATAATTAATAATAATAAAATAAACAAAATAATAATCATTAAAACAAAAAGAATAAATAATAAATAATTAAAACAATAAATTACCACATTTCCTGTAGAAATTTTATAACTGGTCTTCTATTCAATTTTGATTTCTACAGCAATTTCCGAAAAAAATATCAAAAGTTCAAGACGTGCAATTTTTAAGAAAGTGCACGTATAAAAAAAAATTCAATTAACAAATTTTTCATTTGGATTTCTTAAGAGATGCCATCTTGTCTTCTAAATTTTGCAAAAATATTAAATCTAATCCAAAGGTTTTCAAATTATCTTACTGGGCCAACAGGGAAAATGAATAGAATAGAATTTACGAGAACAAATACTGGGTTTATTTTCTTAAATCTACATTATTAATTGAAAAAACTTGAAATATTGAAACAAACAAAAATCAAAAGAAAAATCTTAAAAACTAAATTCTTAAAACTAATTCAATCTTTTTTTTGTTTTATATTTTGGCCATTTTTTAAATTTAAGTTATATATTTCTGGGCATATATCCTGTACATATAAACAAACAACAGTGCCTTCTTTGCGAATCAATTTCACCGTCAATCCACTTCCATTTAGTTCATCACAACTTGAGCCTAAACACCACTCTCCATGTTCACTCAGACCGTCTCTATTGACTCGACTCTTCTCTCTTCACACTAAAAAAACAGCTGATGGCCTTGTTTTGTTTTCTACTTTTGTTTTAAAAGAAAATAGCTCTTTATGGAAAAATAAATATAATTTATTTTTTATTATTATTAATAATTTAAATGTGTATTTTGTTTTTATACATCACAGTACATTCAAAACACCATAAAGACAACCTTAATTGATTTTCATGGGGGGGGGGGGGGGGGGGGGGGGGGGGGAATCCAAGCAGAAGGGAACATTTGAAAAAGCACAATGACTCCCGATGTATTGAATGTAGTAGAGGATCACAAGTCCTTGGTAAGTCAAATATTGATTTTTAGCAAAAAATGTTGATTGGTCTTAGAGAGAACCCGAAAACTTAGTTGAATAATACGTGGGGAAGTATTCTGCCGTTTTATTCATCCAAGAAAAACTATTTTTTGTTTATTTTTGAAAGCAGTGGGTCGTATTCCGGTGAAGAGTGAGCATAGAATTTCTGACTCGGATACTTCGTAGTAATAACGAAAAGCAGGATGTGTTAGTTTGCTAGGAAACTAGTTATGATGAAAGTCAACAATAAACTATACATAAATAGGTATTTATCTAAACTATGGATAGTTGGACAGTGTGGATAGTTGTATTGGAGAGGGGAAGATGATTTGTCTTGTTTTGATAGCTAGTTGAGTATACTGCCGATATGAGTGCTGTCATCACTCACCCTTATCTCCCCTCTCTCTCCCTTTCTGCCCCCCCCCCCCCCCCCCCCCCCCCCCCCCCCCCCCCCCCCATTCTATCTTCTTTTTTAAACACGAAATATGGACTTCAAGCTTTTATATATACCATATGGTTCTATTTGAAGTGTTTCCTATCGAGAGACATTGTTGCGATAAACATCAAACCTATACTTTATTTCAAAGTCATACCTATATTTAGTCTTCAAAACTTTCTGGTTATAAGAATTTGTGTTGGTTGAAGATAAGGAGCAGGGCGGGCTCTACCACAGGGCGAACGGAGCGGCCGCTCCAGGCGCCAAGTCCCTGAGGGGGTGCCTCAGTGGTAAAGAAGAATAAAAGAAAAAAAATATTTTTGTTAGCTTTTCGATATTTTGATTGCGAGCGTGTGGCTAGTATGGCACGTGAATGATCTAATCTGTTGTTTTATTAGTTAGTAAAATAATACAAATGAATGATAAAAGTAATTTTTGTGATAAATAAATGTACCTTAATTCCTACATATTTTGTTTGTCATTCTACATCAACTGTTCCTATAGTTACTGTGAAGATTACAGTGCCAACGAGCATGGCTGTTTTCAATCGACAAATTAGACAAAGACTTAAGATGTTGTCGCAATCTTCCAAGTTCCGTGTTTGCACGCACAACTTGTATATATTAGGGGCAAGCATGGGGGGCACCACCCCGGGCCGGCCCTGATACGGAGCTGTCCATAAGTTTCGTAATGCGAGGGGGGGGGGGGGGGGGGGGGGGGGGTATGAGTTTTGAATTTTGTGATATTGGAGGAGGGAGGAGGGAGTGTTGCATATTGCTATGTAGCCTTCCATAATTTTACTCGTAATTCTTTCAACTTAAAAAAAAAAAACTTATTAATTTGTATTATTTTCTCGAACTTTAAAATGTATCTTAAATTTACCTTGAGCATACGATACTGTTACTTGTATTTAGTATGGTTGTTCTCCGTTCATAAAAGAAAACTTACAACGTAGAAGGTTTACATTAAGGATGAGGCTCACATTAGTTGAGTGAGGCTTACATTAGCTGAGTGAGGCTTACACAAGGCTTAGATTAGCTGAGTGAGGCTTATACGAGGCTTACATTAGCTGAGTGTTTAAGTTTTCTGGGTAACTTATCTGTATTTCCCTACAGTGTGTAGTAATTTTAATAACAATTTTTACGAACAATATAACGGTTGAAACTAACAAAACATAGTAAATATGCTGCATAACTAATGACATGATACTTTTGTAAGGCCCCCCACATTTCCGAACGCAACAAAGGCTATATTTTATATCGGCCGTTTTTGTGTAATTAGGAACCAAAGATGGTTACTTAGTAATAAAGTAGAACAGAGTTTGGTTTTTTTTTCTTCAGGTAAATGTTAAAGACCGAGGAGAGGTTACAACTCTGTCAATATGCAAATTAGATTCCAATAAAAAAGTCATTTTTCTTCCAGGATTATCTTGTCAAATTTTTTATAATAAAACCAAAAACTGACTCTTGGGGAAAGGACAATAGATCTAGTCCCAATCAGTCTGTTCAAATGTTATTGTGAAGAGTTTGGAACTAGGGATGAGAGTTGTTCTGTTGGCACACCTGAAACTGTTTGCACATATAGGGAATGAAGCGATGCGATCCAGACTAGACACACAATAGACGACCTTCTCTTCCCCCTCAAGAAACCAAAAAAAAACATACAGATTGAAGAGGACAAGCTTAATCACAAATTAAATTTAAAAATCGTTGTCGGGGAATCGCCGACATTGGACTTCCCCAGTATTATTTTTTTAAATTTGTTATATATTTCTGGGCATATATTCTGTACATATAAACAAACAACAGTACCTTGTTTGCGGATCAATTTCACCGTCAATTCACTTCTATTTAGTTCATTACATTTTAAGCCTAAAGACCACTCTCCACACACTCAGACCGTCGCCATTGCCAGGCCTCGACTCGTCTCTACACACACTAAAAACAGCTGATGGCCATGTTTTTTTTTTTTTACTCATTTATTTTAAAAGAAATTTCCTTTTTATAGAAAAATAAATATAATTATTTTTTCAATATTAATAATGTAATCATTTTAATGTGTGTATTTTTTTATACACGTAATTCAACCACGCATATACACACAGTAACACACACAGACAGTTTTTTTTTAAAATTTTTGGAATCAGGGGGTTCGAAATCCGGTGAAAAAGTCAAAATCTAATTACTGACCGATTACAAAATCGATCCTATATTCGTTTAACTGGGGAAGTAAAACGTACTCTGAACTTCCACTGATTTTAATTATTTTGGGCTAATCGGCTTTCCAATACACTTGTATAACTTCAATACGTGTCAATGAGTCAATACGTGTATTACGTCGAGTCAATACGTGTATTACGTCGAGTCAATACGTGTATACTTTTTGCAGACAACGTGTTTATTTTCCTTTCTCAGCTACACGATGATGTGCAGTATTCACCGCAGTCACGTTTTCCGAACCCTAATTCCAAAATTGAAAAAAAATTAATTGTCTATCTCTGTCTTTGTGTTTGTGAATATGATAACTTCCGATAGAATGAATATATATCGACAAGAAATTCTATATTTGTATTCAGAACGATATAAGGACGACATCTATTGCTTTTCAGCCGAGTCGGTCAAAGAGGGGCAGCTTTTAGAAAGGTGGGAATTACCCAAGATTTGTTTTCATGTGTTGTTTATGGCGAATAGAGAGGTCGATTTGAAATTTTATCTGAAAACGCCCCCCTCCTACCTCCAAAGCATCCCTAGAATAATTAATTGTGTTTGACGGAGGGGATAACCCTATTAATGTTATTATCTAAACTGATTGTGAATGACATCGGTATAATTAGTAGACACCCTCCCCCCAAGGTGGGATCAATATGGCGGGAGCGGGAAGCCAGTTCGGATAAACGGCAGAGATGACCAGATGAGCGCTAACTTCACTTTTAGTACCTTCATAGGAAACAACACCAAAAATAGCAATTTCGTAAATCACATGGTTTGGTCTTTAGGCACTTGTCGCTACAACAGACCGTTTTCGGATAGATGAAGCTAAATGTCAAAATAAAGCAAATATAAATAAGTTTAATGCCAAACCAAACCAAATATCACTGAGGGGGTTAGAAGCAAAGGGATGTAAGTGACAATTCGGCTGAAATTGAGATAAGTGTGTTAACATCTTCCTTGACACCTACCCTGACTACTGGCTAATGATCTTAACGATTGTTAGTACCAGTAACAATACTATCTAGTGGAAAATACATGGATAATACCTGAATTTACGATGTTACCATAACTTTGAAGGTAATTATCTCGAAATGACATTTTTGTCACTTACATCCCTTTGCTTCTAACCCCCTCAATTAAGCTTAAGGTCAAACCAGAGCAAATATAAATGAATTTGAATATCAAAGTAAAGCAAATATAAATGAGTTTAATGTTTGTTTGTCCGGGCGACATGCGAATAGGGCTGAACGTATTATTATGAAACCTGCAGGAAGTTTCAATAACCGGAATGGGACAACTCCAGAACGAAAATTACGCGCCCTTGTATTATTTTCAACATTTGCAACGGTATATCAATCATCAGGTCTCAGTTCCAAGTGTCAGAACAGAAGATAGATTTTTTGAATCGGTTACCAGAAAAAGGTTCGAATTGAATTGGAAATTGAGTCTAAATTAAGATATTATGATTTATTCACTTCAAATTAAGGTCCAGGTAGTCAGGGGCCCCCCTCCCTCTTCTTCAAAACAGTTCTCTCAAAACAATTTTTAATTAAATGAAAATTAAAATTGAAATGAACATACGGCTACCATAAGTAAAGATTGAAATTCGTTCTAGTTGGTTTTAACCAAAATAGCCCAAGAAGAAATATAGAATGTTGCACCGATTCTTCATATTTCTGAAAAAACATTAAGAGAACAATGCCGGTAGATAAACTTCAACCAGATACAAGGATAGTCCATTAGTAGAGCTGGTTCCTGGCGACTGCAGGATCGGGTATTTGAATGAATTTTCGGGTACCGGGTTCACGGCTCGAGACCCGCCCTCAGGTCCACGGTTCCATATTTCCACAAGATCCCTATAACGTGAAAGCGTGCAAGTTTTACACGTAACTTTTCGCTCTCCCTTTAACTCTTTGCTATGTTTATTTGGTGAGCGCTCATCTCTATTACTGCTCTTTAGAAGGTTCTTCGATATTCAAATTTGAGTGACAATCTGACTTCCTCATAAGTTGTAACCCTACCTCTAAATCCTCGATCTCTACATTTCAGGCTACATCTGTACTCATAGATATGTTTTCGCGCTCTCTCTCTAAACCTTCTTTCCTTTCATTTGAATCCATCCTTATGTTTTTTGAGGGTCCTTTGATCTCCGAATTCTGGAAATACCCACGTAAGTTTCCGCGCTAAACTTCTAAACCTGATTCTGACCTGGATTCCGGTCCACACTTCCAGACCCGAACTCGGATCCAAGATTCCTGACCTGGATCCGGGTCTGGTACCAAGTCCATCAACTAAGAGATTCTAAAGAGATTTTTAGAGGGTTTAGAGGGAGAGCGGAAACATACATATGAAGCTGGGTATAGCCTCAATCTCAGAGATCAAAGGACCTCAAAAGGGCAAGAACTGAAACTAAGGGTCCACCAAATAAAGATATCAAAGGTTTAGAAGAAGGAAGGAAACTTACCTCTAAGAAGGCCTTTGAAATTTTCTTTTTTTCCTACATAAATTTATTTTTCATTCTTTGAGGCGTTTTATCTTCGGTGATATTGGTTCTATCTCAAATCTGAGGACATGTTTGCTTTTGGAAATTTAATAACAAACTTTTTGGTAAGAATAAATTTTTGGTAAGAACCAGACTAACCGTACTCGGGGAAATCAGGGGCGTGACTATAACAATGTGTTTCTCGTAAAGCCAGGGAACGGCGGAAAATCGTATTTCATAGGCAATATTATAAAATTAGTCTCAGGTTTTTTGCAACTTTTAGTAGAAAAGATTTTTGATTAGATCATAAATATAAGGGTAACATACTTAGGCCTCGATGTAAAGCGGTTCCAATTTAGATCCGATTTCGTTGGTCAAAACTATTCAGGGGACCTTGAAACGTAAAAATCAGTTAAAAACTCGACCTCAGATTTTTTCCACGACTACAATACTTCCTTATGCTACATGTGTAAGAAAATTAAAAGTTATTTACCCAAGTTATTTTCAGATCGGAGTATGAGTACTAATACTTTGTACATATTTATAGCTGTTAGGGCGAGAGGGTAGGACTTTGGTCGCACCACGGTTGCGGGTTTGAATCCCGTCCGGTATATTTCATAGGTAGAACTCCATCCAGTGGCCATTTAACCAATATAACAACGCTGTTATAGAGACATGGCTAATACGCATGGTACATGAAACCAATTAGAAGAAGAAAAAAAAAATTCACGATTCTTATTTATGCGTTATTTTGTACGTTCTGTGTAAATAAAAATTTATGTGGAGAAAACAAAAAAAAATAATATAATATACCTAATCCATATAATATACCTAATCCATATAATATACCTAATATGTATCTCAAAATGGATTGAATTAAAATGTTTCTATATTATCTGCGTTGTATCTCCTTTTTTCGGTTAATATAAGAAATTACCTTTTTTACTCAAAATTTTGAATAAGGGGCACTTTTCAAAACCTAAATAGGAACATTTCTTTAACTTTGAGAAGGGGGATAAATGTCTCTATATTATGTCTCTCTCGCACAGTTGGCATCCCAGTTAGCCTCAACCACAGAGAGCTGACTGAGACGCTCACTGCATTCACACAGGCTAGAAAATTCTCATTTGTCAAATTTTATTAAAGTTTTTTGTAGATTCTAGTTCAACAATGGATATATGCAATGACCCAAAATAACTAATTCAGTTTGACACAATATCGATGACATTTTATATTTGGATTCAGAAACTTATAAATAAGAAAATTGTTGATTTTCAGGTAGGGTTTAGAGGGAGAGCGGAAATACAATTTTGTTCAATTAATGCAATCTCCACCGGTCACCCTATTTGGTCTTAAACAGTTCAACTATGATAAATATTTACTATAATAAAGTCCAGTATATTGGCTGTCGGACCTCACATTCCGTCGAAATTTATCGAATATATTTCCAAAGAAAATTCCTTTCCCCTGGCCTTCCAAAATTATTTAGTAAATCAAAATGTAGTTCTAGATAGTTGTGTTTTTTGAATATTGGCAGGTTCTCTGGGTTATTTATTTGCGTTGGTTAGTAAATCTTGGTTACAATCTACTCCCGGTTATGTAACAGTTACTTTAAGCAGGTTAGTAACTTTGTACGTCTCGGTTCAAAACTCAACTTCGAATTTCTGACTGATTACGTGACTTTCCTTATACTTCCTATAGTTGGGGAAGTAGAAACTATAAAAATACGTTGAGTGCAGTTTGATGGCCTAATTAAAGGGGAAGTAATGTTAGAGATAAGTTTTTACACAGCTTATTTTTTACAGTTTTCTGTTTTCTCTTATCTTATCACCAAAAGGCAGATGGAAACTACTTCAGCTAAGAGCCCCTAACAAAACGTATTTGGGCTCAGAGTGTTGTAAAAAAGATAGTTGGTACCTAAATGGGGAGGTGGTTCCAGGTTCCAGGGGAGGGAGGCATATAGCCTAAATGGGGAGGTGGTTCCAGGTTCCAAGGAGGGAGGCATATAGCCTAAATGGGGAGGTGGTTCCAGGTTCCAAGGAGGGAGGCATATAGCCTAAATGGGGAGGTGGTTCCAGGTTCCAAGGAGGGAGGCATATAGCCTAAATGGGGAGGTGGTTCCAGGTTCCAAGGAGGGAGGCATATAGCCTAAATGGGGAGGTGGTTCCAGGTTCCAAGGAGAGAGGCATATAGCCTAAATGGGGAGGTGGTTCCAGGTTCCAAGGAGGGAGCCATATAGCCTAAAGACGCAACCCTCCTCCTTCAGATAGGCAGGAAAAAACATAAAAATTGGAATTAAATTTGTCTACTCAATATTGTATTTTGATAAAAATACACATAAAATACATACATTATATAAAATAATAAAATAACCATAAAAGAAAATCGTGCTTTATAACATTATTTGATGTATAGCTTTAATTTTTTTTTTTTATTTTGGCAGAGTTCCTCCATAGATATCCTCTTAAGGCCTATCGAATCTAAATTTTAATCATTATTTTTTATTATTTATATACTAATTTATTTTCCTTGTTTTTCTCTATGCATTTTTATTATCATTTTTCTTTTTTTCCTTTCTCTTTTCTATAATTCGCACATTGCAACCTGAGGGAGGGACGTGAGAGCGTCCTGAAATGTCATCGTGAAGAAGACATTTCCGGAAAAGTTATCAACAATTATTATCTCAAATAATATATTTTTACACAATATGACAAAAAAATGAAACGTTTACAAAAAAAAAAATTAATGTAGCTTCCTAGATCAAAAAATAATTAAGAAAACAAAAAATTGTTGTTCCTGTAAAATTTACAAATTGAGGGTTAAAGCCTTTTACCTTAGAGGTGACGATATATTAAATTAAAAAATGTATATACTGTATTTATTATACTTAATCTACTGAATAGTATTATTATTTTTGTACTAATATTTTCAAGTATTCATTTATTCATTTAATGTATTCATCTTAATGTAAACATTCTTATGACATTATTACCATGTTAAGGTTTAACGGAAATAAATATTATTATAATTATTATAGAAATGCGATTTAATAAGGATACAGGAACATGTTCTCACTGGTTGCAATTATACCTATGTAGATACCTTAGTTAGATTAGGGTTCAGTTAGGCTACAAAATATAAATCTAACTCCTACAAGTATGGTCTTAATTTTTTTTTTTTTTTTTTTTTTTTTTTTTTTTAAGAATAGGTAATATAATATTAAATATTACTATTGACCTATCAATTTTCGAAAGTTTTTGATACAAAAATAAATTCTATTATAAATACAAAATTATAAAGATAAGTGAACAGTTGGATTATTTCAATGTAGGTGATTAGGGTTATGGTAAATAAAATTATATTTTAAAATATTGTAAAAACGCAGAAATATTGTGGGAGATGAGTTGGGTTCATGGGGAACGGGTCTACAGTTTTGTTAAGTGTCCAGTGTAGTGTTGAACCAGGGGAAAGAGAAGCTCATCCCAGATCCGACGGAACAAGTTCACAAAACAACTTTCAACTGAATTAGATTTATCCAACTGTGCACATTTTATTTTTTTTCAATGTAAAGAAAGAGTTCATTCGGAAAAATTTAAGGGAACGAAATCAAATAAGTGTGAATACAAAAAAAAAACGTTTTCCAGTAAAAGTATATATTTATTTATATGAACAATAAAACAGAATGATTTAGAAAAAAAAAATTGGATAGTAACTTAAGACTGAGAAACTAATTACAGAAAAACGTACAAAACTGCCTAAAGGAGTACAGTTGGTCACCTTACTAATATGGATGAAGAAACACGAATTGGATTTTACTGAGCACACAAACGTTTTTACAGCACAAGAAATTTGTAATTTCAAATTTTTTTCCGTTAGTTCTCCATTTTTTTAAAATCAAAATTGTCTGTTTTTTTGAACTTGTCAGTTCATATCAAATTGTATACCGATAAAAAAGTATTACGACGTAACAACCTAACCTCAGTTGTGGCCTTCTGTTTTAGTATTTGGAGTTAAGCTTTTTATTTTATGATAGTTGATTCGGAGTTCAGCTTTTGAGTTTTATGAAGCTGTAAATAATAACTACAAATAAACTGTTGGAGTTTAGGTTTTTTGTTTTTGTTTTCCCACTAGAATTTATTCTTTTCATATATATACTTATATAGACATAATTAAATTAGGATCTCAACATGAAAGTGGGGAAATAATGGTAAATCGTTTATTGAGGATCATAACAAGTGAATTAATTCTTACTGAATTACATTTTAATATTCTTTTGTTATAAAAGTGAACAAAATTGCTGTTTGCGTCACAAAATACTTGAATTTGTGCGGTTATAGAACCTACACATTGTATGAATGAGAGTTTTATAAATAAATTGTAAAATAAATAATTATATAAATAAATACATTTTTAACTAAACATAAGTAAATCCGATAACATAAAGGCATTGGATCTTTGGCGGTCATTTTTAGCGGGTTTTTGTCATTCTGCTGTAAGTAACAAGTGGTAACCTGAATAAGGAACAAAATGAGTTTAGGTTATACCTCGAAATTTTAATTGGTGTTATTTACTGCTAAACTTCATTGTTACATTTCATGATACATTTCTTGTTCTAGTAATTCTTGTTGTTACAGAAGAGCATATGGGTTTGAGGAGCCTTCGGTTGCTACCTGAGAACAGCTCCTTGCACACAGAGGTGATGCTTCAGTGACAAGTAGAAGGAAGTTGTGTCCAAAGCTACACAACAGATCAGCCAAATAAGCTAATGTAACTTACCGCCTTTTCACTTCGCTAACACACCTTGTTAAGCTGAAAGTGTATTTTACATATCCATCATTAAATACTCTTATTCATTTATTATTATCTATTTGCGTCTATTTAGATCGATTGACATAATAATAATAATAATATCAATAATTTATTATTCTATTGGACTGATCTTACAATAGATGTGAACTCCTTCTCTGGCAGGGATCATGGTCCGGGGTCCTTCAATAATTGTACAGAAGACATTCTGGAGATAGGATCTGCTGGATCAGATCTCAGCCATTCCGCTTACCTTCCTCACAGCCATCCTCCTTCTTACACAATGATGTATACATTTAAACAATTTGATTATTTACAATCATTTCGCAGCTTACTGGAATAGAAGTCCCTGAGAAAACCCAAATGCTAGTCTGCTTGGCTAAACATAGAGTTACTAGTGACAGTTAGACATGAAGATCTACGCTTTAATAAGTTTCGTTAACATAATGATGTACTAAAGAACAGCACAAATGTTTGTGAAGAAAAAACAGTTCTTTAATTTTTCTTGAGGTCATTGAGTTGTAGCCATTTACATGTCGCTTAAGAAGCACAGAGTTATTCTTATTGTTTTTGTTTTCTTCCTTTTTTTCTTACAGTGATCATGTTCTCTTGTTTGAAGGTTGCAAGAATGGGTGGAGAGCGGAGCTCTTCTGGCTGGGAGGCCTCTGACAAAGCAGCAGAGAAGAGACCGTGTTCGGCTGGTGGTACCTGAGAACTGGACAAGGAGTCTGTTGAGAAGGCCTCCATCAAAAGGAGGAGCAACTTGGGACAGATCTCTTTCAATCCCCGCTCAAGGTCATCAAAAGACGTTGATTCTCCAACAGAGCAACCTAAGAATGTCTACTGGGGGTCTTCATACTTTTGTGAGTATTTAGTACAAAAGTCATGTTTACGAAATTCTCTTTTCTGTAGTCATAATTTCCATGATATAAACGTATTTCTTTATGTATTATTTTCTTTTCTTTTCAGCAGTAAAGGCAATTGAAGAAGGTAAGTTGGAGTAGCTGCAGACCAGGATGGAGCCATTGGTCTTAGTTCACCTGAATTTTAATAACATTTATATTCAACTTACTGATATAATTTGAAGAAAAGTATTTGAAATTGGATTGTAGCTAATTAAAAAAAAAAGATGTCGAGGCGCCTCATTCAAATTTCAGGGCTCTAGATCAATTAGTGCAAGAGGTATGATGTGTGACAGACAGACATATATTGTAACGCTCGTTTTTTTCGTTACTTGATATTCTAATTTAAATTTATATTAATAATAGTTATATACAATAACGATTATTAGAGGACCGGGTTATGTATGATTTATAAATAAAAATAATTACTTTAAAATAATTTGTTACATTTTTCTTTTATTTTAAATTTCATCATGACATTTTTTTATGGGTTAGTATCACATAAATTTTACAGACATAGAGATTTTTCTTTGTAAACACAACATTCAACTAAACCTGCGGGACAGCTTTCTTTTCTTCTATTGTGCTGGTGGGTAAAATGATGTTTCCATCGTGGCACGTTGAATATGGGGTATCGCAACTGCGACCACGTCCTCTCCTCTCTTCTGGATTCCAAGTATTTCAGCTACTCTTCCTTCTTATCACAGCCTTTAAGAAATCACTTACATTTTCTACCAGTCACCACACTCACTTTCACTGAACCATCTCTCTCTGCACAGTTCTCTCTTACATCTCACCACCTACTACCTACTCTGAACAGAGCTGATACACGACTCCTTCCACGAGGGGACAGCCCACTTCTCTCTCGTTTTGGATTCAGCTCCGTCATTGGCCACAATTTTTACAGCCTTTAGCACTAAACATCTGGTTTTTTTTATATCACTTTCATATTCCCGTATACAATCCTAATTGCTTACATTTATTGTTAACTAATTATTAGCCTAACATTTAATTTTATGACATAATTGAAATAAATGATTTGATATATTTTGAAACTATATCGACCCTGGTACAAATCGATTTGATAACCCCTAGTAACCTTCCTTAGGTCTACTCAACTGATTATATTTACGTATCTTATTTTCCATTTCTTAAATATTACATGTAATGGACAATATAGAACATTACATTGCCCTCTGCTAAAAATATCAAAATATATCATTCATTTGCTTACATAAGTGTTTAGTACCAAACTATTTCATAATCTTATGGTTATATGTACCACTTGGCGACTCAAAATAACATGGTGACCCAGTTTCTATAATTAATTAATTAC
The DNA here is from genome assembly GCA_963662175.1 of Aradus depressus. Classification (NCBI taxonomy): domain Eukaryota; kingdom Metazoa; phylum Arthropoda; class Insecta; order Hemiptera; family Aradidae; genus Aradus; species Aradus depressus. The sequence continues at coordinate 52,812,984 of OY759214.1, read as the reverse complement.
ACACAAATTTTTTGTCTATTATGGAATACATTCTTCAAGGTAACTCTCTTTAATAATATTACACAACAATTAGGTAACAAATCCAATTCAATTAATTTATTTACGTCTTACCATAATGTTATATTAGATTTACTTTCTTATATTACTTTATTTTCTTGAACTATATTACTTTACCCTTCTCATTTCATCTATCTACCACTACTCTATTCTCCATACGCAAATTCTACATTCATAATTCCAACACTAATCATCAATTTGCCATACAATATACCAACTATCCTAACTATAATATAAATTTATTAAATAATCTCCCTGGTATCTCTTAACCATCCTGATCTCCTTGGATCTTCGCCTACTACCATAAAATACTCATAATCCAATTCCTTCCCACCTATAGGCTAAGCCTAAAAATTTTTAATATTCATTCTTTAATCCTTCCCTCTATTTAAAAGTACAATTCCCTCTCTCCTATCAATTATCTATTTTTTTTTTATTTACTTCCTTCATTACCATATTTATTTATTATTTAATCTTCCATTTATTAATAACATCACTGTCACAATTAGACATAACTCAGATAATTATTTATATTTTACTACTTTTATTTACGCTATCTCGACTTACTTTCCCTATTGATTTACTGCACTAATTTTTATATAATGCTCTTAAGATGATATTCTTAAAAAAAATATTCTTATAACATTTTCCCCGTTTCACTTACAAACATTTTTTTTTTTTTTATTTATTTTTATTATTATTATTATACGGAATTACTTACAAGGTTATTTAAAATTTTATGACGTTTGTAATCTATGCATCCATGTGGATGTTCTAATTTCATCACTTATTATTCTGAAACTACTAGCGATTATCGCTCTCAAAAACCATTTGTGGGTTAATATAACTCGTTTCCGTAAGGACGCTAAACTCCTTAAATCAACATGGCCCACGTTGTTGACAATTACGGTTAAATAACAATAACAAACCCTTTAAACTAATATTTTTTTTTTTTTTTTATTATAAATATTTTTATTTTATCACCAATACCATAAAAAAAACGCATGCATAAATATCAATAAATAGTTCACATCGATACTAACCCTTATTATAAAATTTCCCATAAAAATAACCACCATACATATAATATTTCAATAACTAAATATGTTTTTATTTAAAAACATTTAAAAATCACAAATTTTCTGTACAGAGTGCAGAGTAAACTAAACATTATTTACATCTAATTTTAATTATATAATTTTTTTTTTTATTCTATGACAGAACATCACCCACTATAATATTCATTAATCAGTCTCAGACCCAAAATTGGTCATTATTACCTCTTTTATAATACAACCACTCTAATACAAAAAAATAGCATACATCATATAAAAAAAATAACAAGACATACCATAAAGTAAAATACACACATCCAATATTGACATTTGTTGGACTGTTTACAAATATCAGTTGTTTATCATAACAGACTCTACATAGCTGTCTTATCCTTTATCTATTCATCAGTTCGTCTCCTCAATCTAGACTTGGTTGACATATCATGTTAACTACGTCCCATATTTTTATTTCTAACTTTAGTTTAATTTATTCTTTATTTTCAATTATTTATTAATTAGACCCTATTTACATCTCGAGTGACAACTTCTTTGTTTACATTAATTTTATTCATTTTTATTGATTTTTATTAACTCAAATTTTACATGCAAACAATTCTTGACAGATAAAATTGTGATATCAAATCTCAGGTACATTTTTCATTAATTAATTATATCATTTTATTTTGCAATTATTCATTTCGACAAAATTCAACATATTAACTGATACTTTCTATGTTTATTTTTTTTTTTATTAATTTCTATGTTACATTTTATAGTTCCAGATCATAATCCTAGACAAGCAATTTTTAATATCCAAAATTTCATCGGTTAAACATTTATTATTTTCTTTCTTTTATATTTATAATTTAGTTTTCGATTATCTATTTTTCTAAATTTGTTACTAATGTTTAAACTTATCTTTTTCTTTATTCGTTTATTTCTTTGACGTAGATATTTTGTTTTCGAATTTTTCAAATTATTTTTATTATGATTATTTTTGAACTCAAGTTTTTTACACTTGTTATAGTTACGTTTATTTACACATCTATGAAAATTTGTTTTTCCATATCCGATCTTTCTAGGACTTTTAATTTTATTTATCTCATGTTTTCTTAAGTTTGTGATTTTTTTATTGTATAATTTCCTTGTTTCTTTATTTTTATTATGATTCGGTCTTTTCACCACACTACCATTTGTTATTTGAATTGTAATATATTTAAATTTCTCTAGCACCTTATTGATGTTTATATTTTCCTTTATTTCTCCATTTTCCTGTCCCTCTACACTCATATTTCGATTTAATTTACTCTCGACAGCTTCTACCGCACTTTCTATCTTATTATTTAATTGTTCACATGTATGATTTATTTCTAAACTTTGATCACTAAATTTCAGATCAACAATTTTATTAAATTGATCGAAACGTTTGTTTACATTCTTTTTTACATTTTCAAATTTTATGCTTACGTCCTCCTTAAATTCCTCAAATTTTGAATTTAATTCTACCTTTATTTCTGACTTCATTTCATTAAAATTTTTTGATTGTTGCTCGAATTTTGAATTCATTTCATTAAAATGTTTTGATTGTTGTTCAAATTTTGAATTCATTTCCGAATGATTTGCGTTCATATTTTTTATTAACATTTCCATCATGGTGTTTAAACTTACATTTGTCTCACTCTCCGGCTGAAGGCAATTATCATTAGTTACTCTATTTTGTCCGCCATTATTGTTCGGATTCGTTCTCTGAGAACCTCTATTATAGTCGGCCATTTTGGACGCTAACTTTTTATACAGTTTTAAAATTAATTTTTACAAATATGTTTTTTTTTTACAAAATTACATATAAGGTCCTTTTATAATTTTCTTTTCGGGCGCCATATACAAATTTAATATTTCAAATCCTTAATGTTTCAAGTCCTTAATTTTTCAAGTCCTTAATTTTTCAAGTCCTTAATTTTTCAAGTCCTTAATTTTTCAAGTCCCTGTTCGAAGCGACATTTGTCACGCTCGTTTACTTGCGCTACTTGATATTCTAATTTAAATTTATATTAATAATAGTTATATACAATAACGATTATTAGAGGACCGGGTTATGTATGATTTATAAATAAAAATAATTACTTTAAAATAATTTGTTACATTTTTCTTTTATTTTAAATTTCATCATGACATTTTTTTATGGGTTAGTATCACATAAATTTTACAGACATAGAGATTTTTCTTTGTAAACACAACATTCAACTAAACCTGCGGGACAGCTTTCTTTTCTTCTATTGTGCTGGTGGGTAAAATGATGTTTCCATCGTGGCACGTTGAATATGGGGTATCGCAACTGCGACCACGTCCTCTCCTCTCTTCTGGATTCCAAGTATTTCAGCTACTCTTCCTTCTTATCACAGCCTTTAAGAAATCACTTACATTTTCTACCAGTCACCACACTCACTTTCACTGAACCATCTCTCTCTGCACAGTTCTCTCTTACATCTCACCACCTACTACCTACTCTGAACAGAGCTGATACACGACTCCTTCCACGAGGGGACAGCCCACTTCTCTCTCGTTTTGGATTCAGCTCCGTCATTGGCCACAATTTTTACAGCCTTTAGCACTAAACATCTGGTTTTTTTTATATCACTTTCATATTCCCGTATACAATCCTAATTGCTTACATTTATTGTTAACTAATTATTAGCCTAACATTTAATTTTATGACATAATTGAAATAAATGATTTGATATATTTTGAAACTATATCGACCCTGGTACAAATCGATTTGATAACCCCTAGTAACCTTCCTTAGGTCTACTAAACTGATTATATTTACGTATCTTATTTTCCATTTCTTAAATATTACATGTAATGGACAATATAGAACATTACAATATGTACATCCACAGGGACAAACAAACCCACAACAAGACAGTTTTCGTTAATTGAGATTAAAACCGGAAATATACAAATGACTTTCCAAATAATTTTGTTTTGCTCTATGAAAACATTTAAATAGTAAATGGCAAATAGTAAGGATAATGTGCCCCACCTTTTACTATATCTGTCTTTACTCCAGATTTGGTAGCTGTGCCAGCAGGGAGCACATCCTGCATAGCAGTTTAGGACCAGAAGCAGCATGGTTTCAGATATCTTACATTACTCGTAAGTTTACTTTTTCATTGAGAGTTTATATAGTAAGTTTATATTGGAGTTGAGAGGAAATATTCACATTGTTTTTTGATAGAAAGCTATTAAGAGGACTTTGTACGAATCATTATTTTTAAGGATCAGAAAGAAAATGCTCTTTACTTAAAAGAACGGAACAAAATATCGAAAATCTTCTGACATGACTTGAGGAATTATTTCAAGGATTTCAGCCTGAAATTAGAAACGTGTCAGAAAAACGGTCAAATAATTATTTTATTTCGCCAGTTTTTGATGACCTTTAATCTCCAGACTATAAATTCCTGAAAATTTCCTGAGTTGCTCTGTAATACGATTTTTGATATATTGCTTCGTGTTTACACGTAGACAATATTGCAGGTCAACTGTGTGGTGTTGAGGTTGTTAAATTATATTATCCATTTTTTTTTTTTTTTTTTTCTCAGGTGACTTGATTCAGGAAGTATCAGCACTATTGGTTTTGCATCAAACCACCGACCAAGAAGAAGGCTGAGGAAGCCGCCTCATTCGGAACCAGGAGTTCATTGAAGAAATAACATCAAATGCAGAACTGGGGCCATCCAGACAAGATGAAACTAACTTAGTTGGTTGGGTGGACCTGGTTGTTGTTGCTAGCTCCTAGCAACAGTCTGCATCCTTATCTCCAAGTGGACCAGACAATCCATTATTATACGACCGATTGAACTCGGTTGTAATACCACTTTGAAGTGACTTGGATGTTAACCTGTGAAAATTTACAGTTTCTATCTCTGTGTCCAAAAGTGTCTCACTTCTAGGCTGCTCATTAAACGAGGCTTATTGGTCGAGAGTATCTATTGGTTCTTTTGAATATCGATGTAAAGAAAAAAATAGTTTCAAACGGTTTGGTTCTAGTATTTATATTAGAAAGCAGTTCCTGTAAGAAGACAGAATTTTCGGGATACCACCAGCACCAGGAGCAAATATAGATTCTCTCTCTCTCTCCTCCCCTCCCAAAATGAATCTGACTGGTTCTCAGATCGATTTCGGGGATTTATCATTACTCTTGTTAACTGACCCATTGATAACAGGGGGAACGAATTAAGTGATCGTAGATGAGATGAGAAAATTGTTCGATAAATCGAAAACTAGAATTATGGCAGATTTTAGTTCCGAAAGATGTGTGTGTTTCAATGAATATTCGCTCTTTCTTCGATGAAGTGATAGGTCTTATTTGTCTGTACCATCCTTGCTACTCCTTTTTTTGTAATTGAAACAACAGAAAGCATTACACCATGCTAGGATATCTGTAGCCACTCATGTCTTCACCGGTACAATTAAGGCAGGCTCTACAGTATTTTTGGGGTTTGTGGAGATTTTCATAGCTAATTAGGGTAGACCTATCTACTTCTTTTTTCGGGGCCTATCAAACAAACCAATTACTAGTTTAGACATTGCGGACAAAACAATAACTAGGGAAAAGTGCACAACATGCATTTTTTTCTTGCTATAGTATTGTCCGTAATGCATAATCGTTATATTCTATAAGACCCTGAAGAAGGAAATAAATAGTTTCCAAAACGTTGGTCTAATGCTGATTTTTCTTTACACCTCGACTTCCCTCAACAATTGTATACATAATGTAGCTTCTATGCATCAAAGAAATGCATTTGGATGATAGCAGGCCGGCGTCTCACCACATTTTGTGGATTCGTTAAAAATATTTTATGTTTCCCTTCAACACTATACACTATCTTCACTGCCCTGCCTCACCACAAGTTCCATTTAACTCTGTAAGGTAACCAAAAGATTTGAAAAAAAAATTAATTTTTTATTAATTTATATATTTTTTATAACTGAAATACGTCTGTCAAATTAATTGAAATTATTTATTAGTTAGAACAATCATAAGATGAAGGGTTGTATTGTTACAATAATGAGATAAATATAAGACAAAAATGTATATATTCGTTATTTGGTTGTTTTCATGTACAATAGGGTAGCCATTATTTGAACATTGTGCTCACATTTTTGTCTTATTCTTGATACAATAATACTGTTATATAGATAACTAATTCGTTAGATAAATAAAATGTTGAATGTCATATGACTGCAATAAATCTTACATTTTACTAAGCTTTCAACAACTTCATCTGACAATGAGGAAATTAATATTTAACTATGTATACAGGGTGTAATCAAAATTTTGTGCAATACTTTGTGAGTGTGGAGAAAACAAAGTTCGTTGAGGAGCCTTCAAAGCCAAAAGTTTATAATGATACTCAACATTGTCTGCAGACATATTGTGAAATACTTAATAAGAAATAAAGAAAATCGTTTCCAAAAGCTTGGTCTAATTCTGATTTTTCTTTACACCTCGACATCCCTCAACAATTGTATACATACTGTCGCTTCTATACAGCAAAGAAATGCATTTGGATGATTGCAGACCGGCGTCTCATCACATTTTGGATGATTGCAGAACGGGGTCTCACCAGATTTTGGATGATTGCAGACCGGGGTCTCACCAGATTTTGTGGTTTCCTTAAAAAGATTTCTTTAACACTATCTTCACTGCCATGCTTGACCCCAAGTTCTATTTAACTTTATAAAGTGGCCTAAAGATTAAAAAAAATATATATATTTATTTATGTATTTTTTATAACTGTAATTTGTAATTATGGGATGAACAAACTTACTTGAAATTATTTTTTAGACAGAAAAATCATAAGATGAAAGAGATGTAATTTTACCATAATGAGATAAATATATGACATACTTATGTAGGTACCTATATATTCTTTATTTGGTTGTTTTCATGTACAATAGGTACCTAGCTACTATTTGAACATTCTGCTCATATTTTTGTCCTATTCATGATATAACTATTTATCTATTAGATAACTATTTATTTTTTAAATAAATATATAGTGTTGAAGATCATATGTCTACAATAAACGTTGGAGCACTCATTTTATTTAAAATTGTATTCTCTACAAGATTTTTTCAGAGCCATTTTATTCTAAATTAAACATTTTTAGAGACATTTCTGTTTATCCCCGTGTTTTTTATTATAACTCTTTAAAGAAACATTTTCGGATCCATGTTTATAGGAACCTGTTTTCTTATTTTGGTCTCTAGAATATACACGAAGTATTGCATGAAATTTTGGTTACATGCTGCACATACTGGTTGGAATGGAGTATACACCTAGGAACCTAAGCATCCAGTGCCTTATCCCTTCCTTGGTTGCTCTACTGAACGTTCCCTGTCAAGTATGGCGGGCTCAAGGTTTTGTTACCTCCCAGATACGCAACCTAAGATCCTCAGCCGAGTTTGAACCCGCAATCTGGAGCTCAGTAAGCTAGCACGCTACCTCTGATGTTCCACACAGACCAAGTTACGATCAAAAAACTATTATGAAATATCCTTAAATTCTGTTTGTTTTTTCTCAGTGAAAAAGCTTTATTTTTCCGGATAAGGAGTAGAAAATATGTTTGTTTAAGGTGGGAGGGGAGGAAACCAGCCTCTCTGATGTTTGTGCATCACAGAGAATACCTGAGGAGGCGAGGTCTCCAGGAAATCTGCTTATCGAAGGTCTGTTTGCAGCTCCCGTCCCCACGTCAATTCGGTTAGCTGTGCTCCTGTCCCAATGACGGCAGCTTCACACCGTAGCAACCAAAGCAGTCCTAGTAACATGCTGGCTTACTGTGACAGCCGGGGTCCTTTATATGGGGGAGGTAACAAAATATTAAGGACATGCCGTCCTTCGGAGGGAACGTGGTTTAGGGACTTAATAATAATAATATTTATACTCGTTATACCATAACATAATAGGATATATGTATATTCGTTTTACCATAACATAATAGGATACGTCAGATCCACTAGGATAGCTTATAAATTAGATACATGGACAGTTAGTTATTAGATCTTCAGTTGTACGTACATGTGATAAGTGATAAAAATAATAGCAAAAAATAAATAAATAATAATACTAATAAATACAATAGATACTGTTTTTAATTATATATTAAATTATGATAGATATTTTTTATAATCCTCCAAAAGTGTCTTCTGACTTCACGACGATATTTCGGGATGTTCTTAGGTCCTTTCCTCAGGTCACGAAGTTCAATATAAAAAAAGAAGAGGAAAAACGTAATAAAAATAAATAAATTGAATGGTAACTAACTAATAAAAAATATAGGAAGAGATGTCTATACAGACAGCATACCTTGAGAGGAGAGGATGCTGGTTGTCATGACAACATAATCCTTGTACATAATATACTGCTGTATTGGTGTTCCATAGCTCTACCTAAACATATCTAAATACATTGAAAAAGCATGTTTAAAGAGAATTGAACAACAAAGCAAAGCTTAAAGCATTTGTTGGCCCGGCTAGACCCTGTGTAATACAGAAGTCTGATTTCTTACAGGTTTAATATAAAGTTGGCTACTACCTCTCTAGACTCATAGCAGTTAGGGTGAGGACGGAGCAGATGGCGGAGACACCCTGCATGTAGTGGACCATCTTGCAGAGGAACAGACCCATGGTCCACGTGTATGAGAACAGCTTGGCAACCTAGCAACACACATGTTCATACCTTCATTACAAATCAATAAAATGAAACTCGTTATGAGCTTTGTTCTTCTGGTGGCCAGGTAAACCGAAATAGTCGCATTCACCTCAGGAATAACCACGAAGGGATTCGCCAGGAGGGTGGCGGGTGATTGGGAAGGTTGCCGGGACGGAACTAGAGCTATTTTAATTTAGGAATTATATATGTTACTGGTATGAACCTGGTAAGAGCTACAGGTATCTGAATTAGAACACCTGTGGTGACTTCAGGTGGACTAGTCCAGATTATAGGAGTCCACAGATTCACCAGAGAATCTAAGCGAATATTATTGTGTCGTAACATAATTCTATCGAGAGTTATCGTGTTCACAGATACACACAAACAGACAGACATAATTTAATTTTTTCTTTTTTCATTTTTGGAGAGTGGATATCGGAAAACATGAAATTCTGACCGATTACATAACTTCCCCTATACTTCAAATAGCTGGGGAAGTAACAAATATTATTATCCCCCCCCCCCCCCCCCCCATATGCAATTATGCAAATTACATTCTCTCTCTACATTAGATAATCATGGTGAATACATTTATATATTCCTGTAAAAGGATTCAATAATAATGATGTTTTAATATAGTGCCCGGGCTTTAACTTGGCCATATCGCCTACTACCAGAGCGCTCTTTTTTCGCGAGGAAAGTATTTAAGTATATGTTTGAACTCAACTATTTTCACACTTAGAATTTTCCGTAAAGGAAGTCAAAGCCTAAGGTAAACTCAGAATTGTATACATATGCCAACCAGCTGACTTGAACTGCTGATGTCGGGCTAAGCCGGAACCGATACACCATGTGGAATTAGACATTATAAATGTTAAACATGATCTTTGTTGCCGTGGCGGACCAAGCCTAACAGGCCGTTTATATGTACATGTGAATCAAAATAAATGTAACGGCACGGAATTGTTTAGTTAGTTATTATGACTCATGCCCGGTCTTTAAATACAAGGTCATATCGCCTACTGCCAGAGCGCTCTTCCATCTCTCTGGTGGACATGAGCCCGACTCTACTCTGAGAGTCCTAAATTTGGCCTACCCTAAATTTTTATTCACCTAGGGTAGGGTTTTACCTGACATCGTACAGACTCGGGACCATCGTTTAACGTCCCATCCAAAGGATGGCATGTTTAAGTTTTCTTTCACCTCCCAGATAAAATAAACTAAGAGCCTCAGCCGGTTTTCGAACCTGCGAACTTGAGCTCAGTAAGCAAGCATTCATACCACTAAACTATCGGCGTCCTGGTAATTAGCTGATTTAAAGTAATGCGAATTTTATATTTGGATCTAGAAGTATCGACAGCTATTGATTTTCAAACAAATCGATCCCTCAAAGTTCTAATAACTGACGATGGAATGGACGTATCGACACGAACTTTTATATGTCGATTCAGAAGTGCGTAAGTATGATTGATATCTTGTAGATTAAGCAAAGTAGAAGGGCTTAGAGGGAGAGCACAATCTTAGCTGATTAATCTGAGGAAGTTCAATGCCGGTGATTCAAAGACAAGTTCTTTAATTTTGTGCTAACATTTTTATTTATTTTATAATATGATGGAGAGGCCCCCGCTGTATTTTACAAATTTTCATTTGTTCTCCGCTTTTAACGCTAGAGAACATCTGTCCGGAGAAAGAGAGTGGGGGGGGGGGGGGGGGGGGGGGGTTGGCTAATGAAACCCTGCAAATTACATTGAATGCTAAATATGTACCTAATTCCAACTGTCCTCGTTCCTCGCTGGTGATGTTCCCAGAAGAAAGCTGTAATCAAATCTCTGCTCATTGCAGTTGGGAGACAGGTTTAATTTAAATTTGGCAACCCCCCCCCCCCCCCCCCTCCCTGTATTTTGAAATCTCGACCTCTCTTACCAAAGTAAATTGAATCAAAAATCTCATCCTGCCCACCATCACTCCACATCCTTAATTACCAAACAAGTAGTTTATTTTTTATAGAAAAAAAAAATGTATATATATTTATGTAATATATATATCTAATTGTAAAGGGGCTGGATAGTTTGTAAACTCTTTGTTATTTTGATATAAACTGGTCAAATTACGATGACTGTTCAGAGAATAGCAGCTGATTAGAAATGTAAATATACAAATTTTCATATTCATATTTGAAAACAATATTTACCTTCGTTTTATTTCGTCTTAGATCTTATGCACAATGTCAATAGTTTTCCGGTATGAATTAAAACGCTTTAATTTTATTTAACTTTAATTTCACGTTATTAGGACGATTTAAGCTATCTAAGCTATAACAATCATAATCAGAAAAAAACTATTTTAGATGCAATATTAGTTCATAGCGCTGTTCCGTCACTCATGTGCCCGTCTCTACTATGGGACTCTTACATGTGGTCTACTCATGTTTAGTTACCATCACTGAACGTCCCATCCGAAGGATGACATGCTCATAGTTTCTTTCATCTCCGAGATAAAAACGCTAAAGCCTCGGCCGGGTTTCGAACCCGACATGATGAGCACGGTAGGCAAGATCTCTACCTCTGTGCTACTGATGAAGCGACTGGTCTGGACTACCGCTCTGCTTCAACATCGAGCCTTCCTTCCTGACTGCCATCTCATTACTCCCAGAGGGCTGAAGAAACTTCCCCGCACAGTTGAGACCTTTCTTATCTGTTACATGTTCAACTGTATACTTCCCTTTCAATAAATACTTCAGTTCCAAAACCAGATAAATCCCAACTTTCTTTTCCGACTTAAAAAAAATTCGAATTATTATTAAAAGATATAAATTCATTTAAAATTAAATCCCGAACTGTCCTTTTCCTCGTGAAAATTTGTATAAAAAGGAGGAAAAACATTTCTTCACTCACTAGGTGCCGCGGAACGCCACTAAAATATGATTTTCAGTAGGAATCAGAAAAACGGGAGATTTATTTAAAAATTGAACGTTTTTTATACCGTTAGTTTTGTTAAAAACAATAAATTTGATAAAAACAGGACTGCTATTAAAAAAAAAAAAATTATTTGGAACAAAGTTTATGTTACAAATAATTTTGGAACCATTAAATTCTAGAACATTTTTTTTTTTTTTAAAAACAGCCAAGAAAGTTATAAAGTTTGAAAAATAACTTTTTAGAAAACATTTTTTGAATTAGTAGAAAAATAATTCGTTGTAAAAAGTATAGCATTCTATTTGAGGAACATAGTTATTCGAAGGATCTACCTGAAAGAAGATTTTGAGCTTAGCCGAATAGTTTTCATGATAGTGCGAGAAACAGAATTTCTTACTTTAAACATGTTAAGCTTTCTTTGAAAAAGATTAGGAAGGCACTTTACGTTCACAAGCGAGAAAAAAAAAAGTGATTAGAATTCTCAAGAGGGCCTGCCAAAAGATGTAATGGAGGTAGGTCAGAAGAGGGATTGTGCAAGGTACAAGAGAGAAATGTTAAGGAAGTCTGCAATGTTGGATCTCGTGTACACAGAATGTCTGCCGGTATCGTAGTGGATTTTTTACTGTTTGTGTCTGTTAACACGTTAACCCCCGATAGAATGAATGAATCGACATGAAATTTTATATGTGTATCCAGTACCCCAAAAGGCCGACATCTATCGGTTTCCACCTAAAGGACAAGAAGAGGAGGGAGGGGTCTCAACACAAAACCTCTAGTAACTGCCGAAGTAGTGATGAGATGAAATTTCGTATATACTCGTATATTCAAAACCCCATAAGGACGACACATATTAATTTTCTCGAAGTCGGACGATGGGGGCTCAACTCAAAAACCAATGCACTGAAAGTATCGACCCGAAAAGTATGAAGTTTCAGAAGTTAACTATTTTAGCCAAAATGGTCAAATGGTGGGAGAGGGAGCGCGAAAACAGTCGAATAATTCGTACTGGGTAGTAGATTGCCGGTGTTTTACCGATCTACTTTTTCAATCCAATGTTGAGACAAAATATAAGAAGGAAGGAGAAAAATAGTGGTAGGAATGTGGAGGTGGGAGTGGCTTTGTGTCGGTAGAAAGGGCTCCCCTCAACCCTTCAATCTCTGTGGCTGCTGGCAAGGGTGCTCATAGTTCTGTTTAATGTCTACTCAAAACTACCCCCTCTCAAGAATGTTGGGAATGTTTCATTAAAGAAGGCCATATCCCACCTCACTACCCTATGTCAGCTGACAGCTGCACACAGTCTGCAACTAGAGTAATGAGTCATCCGTGTACTTCCCCAATGACAATTAATCTGGTTACAGCTTCCTCTAGAAAACCAACAGACTGATCGTTTAAAGATCAATAGGGGAGGGGGGGGGGGGGGGGGGGGGGGTGGTACTGATACATTCATTACATGATCCATTAGCAGGGTTTTCCCCTCCACTAATCCTTCCTCCTCCCTTCTCTTCCTTCTGGATACACGTACAGAATATCGTATCGATATATTCAATCTATCGGATGTTGTCGTGTTCACAGATAGACATTATTTTTATTTTCTCAATTTTGGAATCCAGGGGTTCTGATAACATGAAATAACGGGGAAAACAACATGGAATTTGTGACCAATTATATATCTAGCCTGTACTTTGTATAGCTGGGAAAGTAAAGAAATTGAGGCAAAGAGATAGGGCGAGTATTTATGGGAGGGCAAATTGGTAACAGAAGAAGGGCCTCTTTATAGGTTCGTAGGGAGCATAGCTCAGAGGGTAGCAGCATTGATCCTCTCATTGGAACAGACACAGTCTCTTGAGGAAAGCTACGTTTGGTTCACTTGCTTCATTTACATATGGGAAGAAAGATAAGCCCCATTCTGTCTTTTCTTGATGGGAAATTTACAGGAGGGCAAATTGTTTGGGCTACGCTGTTCAGGGCTAAATGGTGAGAATGTACTGTGAAATGAGTGGAAAAGGGGTGCGTGTAGCACAAGGGTTGAAAAATGTAGAAAGATCAGTCCATAGGCCGGCAAGGGACTAATGAGTTGGGTCAATCTCATGTTAGTCGGGAATAGCCGCAATCGTGTATCAGTGTTGCCAGCAAATGGATTTTAGAAAAACAGTAGAAGAAATAAAAATAAAAATAAAAAATGTCAAGAACTAATCAGTCCCCCCCCCCCCCCCCTCCCGCCACTCTGCATTATTTCATTTTTCTAATTTCCATTTCTTCTACTGTTTTTCTAAAATCCACTTTATAATTGTTGTTATTATACACATGTAAAGGTGCCACATTGATGAACAAATCGAAATTTTTACATTAATTGTGCAAAGTTTAAGGAGAAGAAATGTGCCAACAATTGGAAAACTATTTGAAAGTGCAGAGTTCCCAAGTGCAGAGAGGAGCAGAGCCCAAAATATCAATCGACCACTAACGAGAAGTTCTATGTCGGACTGAGCGTTTGTCCTTAACTTTCTGTGTAAGCAATATAATGTATAAGCAACTACTGGAGAGGTAACTAGGAGGCTTCTGAACTTGGAAATGGAGGATACTTCAATTTGGGTTCTGTAGCTTCTTGAAGAGTTCCAAGTTGGAAATATAAACATACTATGAACAAGCCCCTCCCTCAAACTAATATTGTACCACTCCTAGGACTGATACTGGAATGAAGACAGGCATGAAACATGCTGAAAACATTCTAAGGGCTTCTAAATAGACGATCGAAATTAGACACAAAAACGGAGCTGTTACACTTACTTACTGAGAACATTATGGACATATGGTTCACAGATGCGCAAAAACATCCCACATAAAACGAATTCAGGCGTTCCGATCCAAAACGAAAACAACAAAGCACTTGATAACGACTCATGATACACAGAATGCCCGAAATAATACTGACTATTTACAGAAGGTTATTTTAACAAACTTTACACGGACACAAAGAAATATGTACATTATTTTTATAACACTCAACACATAACCCACAGAAAGCTGAAGAGGAGGTGCAACTCCCGCTTATTGCCACCCTCAATCTTTCAACAGTATTTGCCATCACATTTAATACCACTCCTACCTCCCATCCAACAAAAATCTCTTTCAATTCATTTTTTTTTTCACATTGTCATGCAAACCTATTATGTGTCTTAATGCTTGATCAGCAAGGTGCAGCAGAAAGGTGCAGGGAATGAAGTCTATCTGCAAGGTGCAGGGGATTAAGTCTAATAATTCTTTGATAACGTAACAAACTTCATGAGTTGATAGTGGAAGTGAAACTTCTCCAACACAGTCTTGCAAAATTTAGGACTACATCTGATTCTTTTCCGTTTCTCACCAAACTTTACTATTTATATTCGGACTTATAACAACGGGAATATAATTTTTTGACTACATGAGCTCAATAAGAATAAAGAATTTGGAAAAAAAATAAAAATAAAAATAAAAAAGGTGGCCTTTGATCGATTGTTAAAACTGGGGGTATGAAACTCCTTCTGTTTATAATGGCGACTGAACCGTGAACGCTGCAGTGTGTGAGTGGCTACCCTTCTGTAGTGTGGAGTTTGAAAAAGAACCTCTACCCCCCTTCTCCTCAAACTGAAATTCTTTTTTAAGGCGTAATTTTAGTACTAATTTTGTAGAGTCAAAACTAAATTTATCAAGGGACTAACGCGAGCAGGATGAATCAAATGAGGAGCAGGGATGCCTCTCAGACATATGTTAAAAGAGGGACCTAATATGAATCCCTGAGAGAAGCTGGCAAGATGGAGGACCAGCAGGTCAGCAGGGTCATAGTGCTTTCTTCTTTCTCCGCCAGGAGGCGACAAATCGGCTGAACATTGGTTTCTGTCACCAGATGTCGTAGGTCGAGTCCCAGGTACGATCCTGTCCCGCTTATCAACTCCACCCTAGGCTTGTTGTAAAGCGGACTATTGAGGACCACATGTTCTGCAGTCTCGACTCCGCCGCACGACCAGTTCGGGTTGCTTATAAAGAGCCTCTTAAAGAAGAATAGTTTGTCATTGAAATTTCCATGACCTGATAGTATCTGGGACAGAGTCGTAGAGTCGAGACGTACCCGGATTTCCGGGAAATATGCATAGGTCGTTCGGCCATCCGATGATCGTGATCGTAGTATATCATCACCCCAGGTAAGGAGACACCCCGTAGTACATCATGGCCTGTAAACCCCAGGTAAGGAGGCACCCCGGAGTACATTTATATTCTATTTTCCATTTTTGCTCCTTTTAAAACTTTTGTTTGAGTTGTGACGTAGGGAGGAGTAATCCAAGGAGGAGGGAGATAAAGGTCAATATGGTGACGTCAAATGCAGAATAATCCCCCCTGTTGTTGAGACAAGTCACAAAGAGAGATGGAACAGCAGATGGGGCAGAAAGATGTGAATATGGAGAAGGGACGGACACTACAGGAACGACTTAGTGATGAGAGGAGTGTCATCTGTGACGAGGGTAGGACGCGGTGGTGGGGGACTCTGAGTTATTCGTGAGTAAATTTAGGGGAAGTTATATAACCTGTCAACAATTTCATGTTGAGTTTTTATTGGAAGTCCTCGTTTTCCTATTCCCTGAATCCAAACATGAAAAATTGCCTTTTTGTCTGTATGACTAAGGGCACGATAATTCGATCAACACAAAATTTTACAAGTGGATCCAGAACCTCATGAGGATGACACTTATTGATTTTCAGCCAAATCGGTCAACGAGAAGGGGAGAGAGCCCAGCACAAAAGTCCCAATAACTGTAAAAGCACATTGCTGGTGTGCGAATCTTTTCATCTGTTCCTCCTGAAATGGTTTATATCTCTTCATCGACCCCTAAACCCTTCATCTCTTTCATTTATTGCCTTCCGCTCCGTTTAATACCTATTTTATTACCTTCTTTTTAGGGTTCCGAAAGGCGAAGACCTTCTACGAAACCCTAATAACGAGTGTTAGACAACTCTCAGCCCGTCCGTCCCTCATTCGGCTTCAGCTTTTTTTTTATGTGAAACATTTTTACTTCTTCAACTGGTCGAAGTATTTGGGAAGTTATATAATCGATCAGAATTTATATTTTTTATTTGTTTATTTTTCAGAGAGAGAGAGAGAGAGAGAGAGAGAGAGAGAGAGAGTGACAACTTCGTTGATTAATTCAGACTGGGGAAGTACTTAGTCGGTGATTCACTCATGTCGTTTTCCCTGGATATCCTCTATGTCGATGTGGCATCTGAAATTTCAATTTTGGCTGGGGGAGGTTGTTCCTGGGAGGAAGGCCCAATTGTTGTGTGGCTTATATTCTCAAAGGACTTGATGAGACATTGGGGAGGGTGGAAGGGGGCAGAGCGAACTTAGTAGGAAGACGCCGGTCACCCCAGCTAGTCTGCAATAAAAGTTGTATTTCCCCGACTGTTTGTCGAATTGTGAGGGGAAGGGGGGGTCATAAAACAACTTTCTATTAGCCGATTATCCAAGTTGGCTTTACTGGCAGGAGGCCTGTTGTATGGAGTCTAATGTCTGTTATTAAACTAGGATGGCCCACTATAAAGGCCCGAGCACTGCCATCATCCTCATTATACCGCCCAGGGCTCTCCCCCCTCCACTTAACTGGATAATAACCAACTGAAATACCTTGTTTACATAAAGCAGGTATTAATGAAGTTTTCCAGGGGGGCCCAAGTTAAATTATTAAAAAGGGAATTCTTACAACGAGAGATATTTTGGTAACTTTAGTAAAAACCACAAGTTAGAGTTGCTGAATAGTGGGAAATAAAGGGAGTAGTGGGGACAGGAAAAGTGGTGGGCGAAAAGGGAGAGTGATGGGGGAGAGGGAGAGTGGTGGGGGAAAGGGAGAGTGGTGGGGGGAAAGGGAGAGTGATGGAGGAGTGGGAGAGTGGTGTGGGAAAGGGAGAGTGATGGGGGAGTGCGAGAGTGGTGGAGAAAAGAAAGTGAACTGAGGGGGGGAGGGGGAGAAAGAGAGAGTGGTGAGTATAATTAATTCCTGAGTTATGGTACCGCAGAACAAGTAGACCGATCAATGGCTTTAATGGATGATAGTAGAAGTCCGCGTTATGCGGTCCGGACTTAGGGGTTTCCCGAGACGAGCGTCCGAAGGCTATCCAGAGATACCGAAGACAGGACTTCTGCAAGAGAAGACCAACATCAGAGCGGCCGATAGTGACAAACCTAACAGACGTCCGATTTATCAGTTTGCAAATTCGTACTCAGTCTGTTTCTGAGATGGGTCAAATACATTGAATGGCCGAAATGTGAATGTAAGTGCAGCTTCAAAGAAGGCTTGCTGAACTGAAGTGATGGTCCAGGAGATCACAGAACACCGGAGAGCACGCCTTCCGTTTGCGAGGGAACCCCAGGATTGGACAGAGAATGAAT
Organism: Aradus depressus; assembly: GCA_963662175.1. Classification (NCBI taxonomy): domain Eukaryota; kingdom Metazoa; phylum Arthropoda; class Insecta; order Hemiptera; family Aradidae; genus Aradus; species Aradus depressus. The sequence continues at coordinate 52,794,828 of OY759214.1, read as the reverse complement.
GAAGAACATCTTCTTCCCAGATGAGTCTCGTTTCTCTCTCCATTCAGACGGATGCCTTTGGAAACGACAAACCAGTGCTAGCTATAACGGTTCATCGGATTTTGATTAAATTTCACTTATAGCATTCTTATAAGCCGCGTACAAATATCGGCCTTATCAATTCTCAAAATCTGAAATGAGAGGTTTGTCCTGATTATTTGCCCAAAATAAAACAATGGGCGACTAGCATATTCATGAAATCTACATGTGGTCTTATTTCCAATAATATAAAAATAGTAATTTCCGAAGAGCGCCGAAGGCTTAGACATAGCGTTCTTGCCCACTATACTCAAGATTGCGGGTTCAAAACCTGGCCTAATCTTCAGCAATGAATGGATGGATAGCTGAGCGGTGGATCCGATCGTGACGAAAGAGCGCTCTGGTAGTAGGCGGTGTGACCTTGTTCTTAAAGCCCGGGCTAAAGAACTAAACAACAACAGCAGTTAATTCCGAAAAATGTACTGGCATCTACATAAAGCTCACTAAAAAAACAATTATAATGATATAGATAATCATATAGAACATTGCACCTCTGGGGAAATGAAAACATAGGGTTTCCGAGTCCTTATGCCCTATAGTTTTCATGACTAGGTGTTAGAAGGTGCAGGTTAAAGGGAGGATAGTCTGTAAGAGCGCCATGTTGGCCGCCATTACTCCAGTTTATCATATAGATTTGTCTCTCTCCTTGAGAAGAGAGGACACAGGAGGTCCTTTGATCATGGGAGGCCATCTTCCTGCGTACCTTGCCCTGCTCCATAGCTCCATCCTCCTCAGTTAACCAGAGATCATCATTTACATTTAGATGAACATTGTGTACTCCTGCTGACGAGCCTCTGTCAATTAGAAAAGGGAAATACTCTTAATTAACCGTGACCTGCAAATTCGGAAGAAAAAAAAAAATTCTTTTCTCTTTCTCCCACCCGTTAATTTAAAAAAAAAATTCTTAAGGTCCCGAAGGTTGAAAAAGAAAAACGGAAGGCGAGCTGGTTGTGTCTGCTTGCCCATCTTCCTAAAAACCACTCAAACTAAGAGGTTGTATTTTTTTTTCTAAAATATAAGCTTCGTGTAGCATGAAATATAAATATTGTTGCTCAGTAGCCGCAGTTATTTTATTTTGTTGTTGACTTCGTTATGTGGCTCTTTGACTTGAGAAACATATGTATCTAAATTCGAATTTTCATCAATTTACTTTAACAATCTCTAAATCTCAATTTTTTTTTTTCACAGTTTGACGACATACTATGGTTAGAAGGGTTACCCTTACAGTCTGTGACCTACGGAGCTTTAAGAAGGTCCCCCCCCCCCCCCCCCCCCCCTCCTGGCTGTGCCAACAGGTTCTCACTATGATAATGGGGTTATCAAACAGAGCTGAGAGCTGCAACATTAGCTTTATTAGTGGATATCAGGCGCCAGCATCTCTTCAGCCTCCTATCACAATGTTGATAACATTCTCAAGGACTTACAACTTCTGAGTGTGTCGCTGATTTAATAAATCCATACTAAGGTCAGTAACCAAGGGTTTCGTTTAGTGACTCGGACAGCCCAAAAGAAATCTTGTTGAAACTTTAAAGAGAGAAGAGGATTCTTATGTCTTTGTATAATTAACAAGCATCACTTTAGAGAAAAATAAATAACATCACTTACAATTTAGAACGTAACTCACAAGATAAGGGGTCATTCATTAATTACGTAAGGCATTTAGGGGGGGGGGGGGGGGGGGGGTATAAGCTCAATATTACTAATTCTTACTATAGGGGAGAGGAGTAAAGAATTTGATCTTACGTAAGTTTTTGAATTTAAGATCGACTACTTTCGCGCTAAGAAATGGCGCTATTGGATAGCGCCATCTGTACTTAGTTCTCAAATTCAAGTATTGAATCCTACAGAAATCATATGATGTCAGTACGTCTGATGATGAAATCGATGTTGAAAGGTTGGAAGAACCTGAAGAACAAAATAATCATCCCTGTGATTAATTCAATATCAGACTGGTTAGTCAGTCCATGGATAAATAAATAAGTAAAGTTTGGATTAATTATACATTTATATATTTTATGCTATTTATACATTTTATTTGTAGTAATTTAATGCAGCAATGAAAAAGTTAAGACTATTAATCGAAGTATAAATGCAATAAATAATATTTTTTAATCAAACTGCCTTTTATTTTATCAATACGATCATTTCTTACAAAAATTTCTTATCAAGGGGTAGGGGTTGGGGGGGGGGGGGGGGTGGTTTAGTTGAAATCTTATGATATCTTACGATTGTGGGGGGGGGGGGGGGGGGGGGGGGAGGGGGGGGGTCGAATTGGCTTTAGAAAAGCCTTACGTAATTTATGAATGGCCCCTAACCACAGTAACATTGCTTCAAGTAAACACAATTTAAAAAGATATCGAGCCATAGTGGAAGGTCCAGGAACAACCTATAAACACTCTTTGTAATTTTTGAATGTAAATAAACAGATTGATCAAATGAACAAGAACAAGGTCAAATATTAAGGTTACTAATTGGAACTTATCCCGGGACATACTACGAGTAGATTAAAACAAATACATGAAATAACCTGCTGAAAAAAAATGCAGACATTTCATAACAATATTCGCACTATTATATACAGGGTATTCTAGATTTAAACGGCCAGACTTCGGGATCATGGAACAATAAAACTTGATAAGAATATTAGTTCGCAGATCCGTTCTTTATGAGGCATTTTTTTTATATTTCGTTAAATGTATCGTGTACTCATGAAATCAACACAACTCTTCAAGCAAATATTGTAGAGAATGCAATTTTGAAGAAGATAGGTTTGTTTAAAATATAATTTTGGACTGGAAGGGGCGCTTTTCAGTATTGTTCTTACAATGAGAAGAGTCGACTTTTTCAAGGAACATTTTTTGATATCTCAGGGTGAAGGTGGCGGTATTGGATGCCATAATTGGAATTCAGAAGTCCTTAAGTGTATGCACATCTCCATGATATTCAGTCAAATGAGACAAAAGAGAGAGAGGGAAACTCACAGTTTTGATGGGATAGGAGGGGAAGAGTGAGGGAAGGTGACAGAACAGAGGGGGGGGGGGGGTAGGAGGGGAAGGAAGAGTGAGGGAAGGTGACACAACAGGGGGGGGGGGGGGGGGGTGGGTAGGAGGGGAAGAGTAAGGGAAGGTGACAGAACAGGAGGGGGGGGGGACCTAACATACTACATCACAATTTAATCAGAAAAAATTAAATAATAAATCTCAATATTAACCTATTAAATATTAACAGACCCATAATATGTGAACAGAGCATAATAATAGTTAACCAAGTCTATCTTAGAAGTTTCAAATTCAGGAGGGGGGAATGATTTAAATCAGTTTGTTCGTTGACTAGCTTGTAATGTGAGACATTACAAGCCTTTGGGTTGATCTGTTTCTGTGAGGTGTCTGTAGAAGGTGGAGTTATTGGAGGCTGTTTGTTTGAGGTGTCCCCCCTCTGTATATGTATACATTGGACACACAGGAAGGACCTTTAACATAAGATACAGGGAACACCTCAAACAGACAGCCTTCAATAACTCCACCTTCTACAGACACCTCACAGAAACAGATCATCAACCCAAAGACCCACTTAAACCCAACATATTACACTTGGCTTCTAAAGGCTTGTAATGTGTGTCTTTGTTGTATTTGTTGATTTGCATGGCTTCTAACAGAGATAACTCCCTATCTCTGTTAGAAGCCATGCAAATCAACAAATACAACAAAGACACACATTACAAGCTAGTCAACGAACAAACTGATTTAAATCATTCCCCCCTCCTCAAATTTAAACTTCTAAGATAGACTTGGTTAACTATTATTATGCTCTGTTCACATATTCTGCTCTGTTAATATTTAATAGGTTAATATTGAAATATAGTTAATATTGTGATATAGTTTATAGGTTAATATTGAGATTTATTATTTAATTTTTTCTGATTAAATTGTGATGTAGTATGTTAGGTCCCCCCCCCCCCCCCCCCCCCCTCCTGTTCTGTCACCCTCCCTCACTCTTCCCCTCTCTTTTTTGACTCGTTCTAAGTTTTTATTCAGTAGTATTCACTGAAAAGTGAATTTTTGAAGGCTAACATGTTATGTAGGAAGGCAGTGTGTCTTCTGTCAACTGTGTGTTCCATCCTGACTTGCAAAGCCGACCCTGCTAACTTGGCTAAGGGGCGGTAAGTCCCACTTAGCCCTGCTTAGGTGGCTGCTGAAAGAAAACGGGAGAACTAAGTCCAAGAGAAAACAGACAACTCAAATTGGAATAGACTCCTCACAATGATGAATAAAAAAGATGAAAAAAATAAACTTTTTAAATCCTTGATTTGAAGTTTCCTTATTACTTGAAGACACCATCAGCCCTTCTGTTATGAGCTTGTAGAATTTCTTTTATATATCTTTTCATTTTCTTATACTGATGTATAAAAACTTTATTATATGCACTTCGCTATCTAATACTTTTTAACCGGTGGCGTGATGGCCACTATAAGACCAACATGCAGTTAGGGGAAGATAATATGTACTGGTCTTCCGTTCATTGGGTTTCTAACGCTCATGAGCTGACCTGGTCGCTAAGACCTACGGAAACTGCTACCACATCCGCCCCTCCAACACATCCGCACCCTCCACCACATCCGCCCCTCCAACACATCCCCACCCTCCAACACATCCCCCCCTCTACCACATCCTCCCCTCCACCACATCCTCCCCTTCATCATATCCGCCCCTCCAACACATCCCCACCCTCCACCACATCGTCCCCTCCACCAAATCCGCTCCTCTACCACATCCTCCCCTCCACCACATCCCCCCCTCCACCACATCCTCCCTTCTACCAAATCCTCCCTTCCACCATATTCTTCACTCCACCTCATCTTCCCCTCCAACACAATTTGGTTCCTTCAGATTCAATGGATTGGATTCCGTCCGTGGTATAATATAACATTTATTTAATTTTTTTTCAAAACTACTCAAAAATCATTGTTGTCTACCATGGTAAAAGAGGGAAATGGAGAGATGAATTAAAAAAAATTCACAATATCGCTAAGACCTACGGAAACTGCTACCACATCCGCCCCTCCAACACATCCGCACCCTCAACCACATCCGCCCCTCCAACACATCCCCACCCTCCAACACATCCCCCCCCTCTACCACATCCTCCCCTCCACCACATCCTCCCCTTCATCATATCCGCCCCTCCAACACATCCCCACCCTCCACCACATCGTCCCCTCCACCAAATCCGCCCCTCTACCACATCCTCCCCTCCACCACATCCCCCCCTCCACCACATCCTCCCTTCTACCAAATCCTCCCTTCCACCATATTCTTCACTCCACCTCATCTTCCCCTCCAACACAATTTGGTTCCTTCAGATTCAATGGATTGGATTCCGTTCGTGGTATAATATAACATTTATTTAATTTTTTTTCAAAACTACTCAAAAATCATTGTTGTCTACCATGGTAAAAGAGGGAGATGGAGAGATGAATTTAAAAAAATTCACAATATCGCGCTACCCGAAGCCAAAATAAAAAAAACATTTGATGATACGACTTATTGCACTTATTGTATCCCACTGTGGTTATGATAGATAACGATAGAATAAATATATCGACACGAATATTTTATTTCAGTAAAATTAGCCAAAGAAAAGTGTATCTACACAAAATTCCATACGTTGATTGAGATATGAGTTAGAATCCTATTTTATGTAGCTTTTTACTTTGAATCATCTTTGGGTTTCAACCACAATATCATATCGCCTACAACCAGATCGTTCTTTCGTCACTCTGGTGGACATGAGAGTCTTTAACGATTACCCGATATCGCCCATGCTTTGGACCGTCCTTATGACGTCACTTTCGAAGGATAGCATGCTCAAGGCTTTTACCTCGCAAAAAAGAAAAAAAAAGTGAGTAATTCCCATGTAGTGTTGGCACAGATGACACTGGCCATGGACACAGAGGGGCTTACGAATGGTGTCCATTCCTGCATATTGCAAGCAGCCTCCTCTGGACCACAACCTATCTATCCCCTCTTACAACACAAAAAAGGGAAATTCTAAATTTTAGAATCTTTCAGGAACACGTTTTTCTTAACGCGAGGGCCGCGCAAAATTCAACTTCGTTATTACTCTTTTGGTAATATTTACAGACAGTTACGGGCAACGCCTGAAACTTGCCATTTTTACAATAAAACTATATTTTATGTAAAAAATAATAACTGTGCTTTATTGTGAATTTTGCATCTCTACTACATTTCTAGCGAGATCCTTAATAAAAAAAGCCGTCGGTGGACCACCGGCATTGTACATCCCCAGAACGAAGTAAACTAATAACTTTTCGCTCCCCCTCCAAACATTTGGACTAATATTCAATAGTTGACTTACATAGGGGCTTCTAAAATCCTCATGCATCATCAGAAAAAGACAGAGATCAAACATTTAGAGGGAGAGCTGAAACTTACGAGTGAGATCTAAAAAACTTGCACGCTATTAGGTTATCGGTAATTTTTTGGAACCGAATGCCCGAACCTTGAACCCGAATCCGTGTCTGGAATCATGGTACCGAGTGCGGGTTTTGAACCGTGAGCCGATGGCGGGACTGGTACCCAAAATTTGAAATACCCGGTTTTGCAGTCGCCAGGAACAGGTCTCGGTTTCACCCGGAACCGTCTATCAGTGCTACTAATGGGTAGCCTATCATCATATGTGGTTGAAGCCTATCTACCGACATTGCTGTTTTAATGGGGTTTTCAGAAAATATAACGAATCAGTGCCACAAGGATCACCAATATTTGGTCGCCTATTTTAGTTAGGACCAACCAGAATATATTTTTCATCATGGTATTTGGTTGACGCGACATTGATATATTAATGATTTTGGATCAAAGATTTAGAGGGAGAGCGGAAACTGAAGAGACCGTCGACCCTAGTCTGGATCATGAACCGAGAACCGGCAACCAGTGGCCAGGAGCCGGTTCGGTTCTAGCCGGTACGTAGCTCCGTCTACCAATTATGTTGCCAAGGTGAGCTGATTGGATATAATCACAGGTAATACACGACTTGAGAGAGAGAAATATGATATAATGGAGCCAGCGGACCAGGGGCTGGGAGAGTCTACAGTCCTCTAACTGTGTGTTGCTGAGGGATCCGAAACCAGTCTCTCTCCCCGACATGCAGACAGGTCCACACGATATCAATACATCGGGGAAACTATTCATCATTTGAATGGTATCGAAGCCATGATGATATCGAGGGAAAATATCAATAAACCCTTGACATGTATCCGCCAAGCAAAGCGAGCTCTATACTTTCAGGACTTAGCTGTGACCATGTTTCGTCCTGCTCTCCTAAAAATGGTCGCATCTTCTTCATATTTGTAACATATAATTAATTAGTGTTTCTTAAGCTTCTCTGGGATGAAAGTTTGTTGCATTTTTTCGCCATGTCTTTTACACAATAGTTTTAATTAAACCGCTGATTTTTGATCGAGGATTTCACAGACCCAACGCTACCAAGTTTGTGACACTAATGGGCATGGCGCCCAAGATGGCCATCGGAGTGTTACATTCAATAATATTGAAAAGGAATTTTACATGTAGATTCAGGAGAACTAAATTACTCTTATATTATATACGATAATTCCCAATAGATGAAACATAATATGTTTATTAATTATCGTGTCTGTAGACACATACACAGGATTAAACAGGTTGGAAAACTCGAAATTCCTGTGAAAATTCGACATCGAATTTTTGACCAACTATTCACTTCCCTATAATATGTATAGTTGGAGAAGTAAATTCTATATTTGCTACGAACTGCACATTTATTTCTTCCTTTCGGACGCCAAATAAAATAAGACAATACTGTTTCTAGGATAACATTTCAATTTATTAGAAGACAGCTCTTTCAAACATATCCATCTTGTCCAAACAACACTCTTAAAGACGTCCATCTTTGTCAACAAGACTAAAGGTCCCCACGCTTGCCCGGCCATCTTAAATACATTACATTCTACAAAATATAAATAGCTAAATATATTAATACTATTATTATTATATCTAAAAATATAAGGAATTGATCAAATATGTTCAAATGTATATACATAATAAATACACTAAAAAAATATTTAAAAAAAGTTCCTTTAAAGCAGATATAAAATACGATACTAAAATGAGTTAAATATATTAATATAAATAAATAAAAAAATATTCTTATTCTTAAACTAACATTTATTTAAATAAAAAATGTTAAAAAACATTTATTGCAAAATATAATAATGAAATGTGAAGTTATCCTTCACATTTATATTAAGTTAAAGTTTTGGGTTTGCAATGTCGAAATAATTCTTACGTTTGATCAGAAATCAGTTTCACATTATTTAGAAACCTGGGAGATCATTAGTTCACTTCCTGCCTGCCTGTATGTCTGTGCGTATGTATATTTATTTGGGCCAACGGGAAAATGGATGAACATATATTCATGGATGCGAAAAGTACTCTTAAGTATTATCCTTATAAGCTTTTAATTCTTTGTCCGGACGTCGCGATTAAGTTGTTTCTAGAACCATCTAACAGTTAATCACTAACTGGCCAGATAACCTGCTTAAAGTTACAATCGGGGCAACCGGCTAGATCATAATAAAGAAGGTTGGGAGAGGGATGTGGGGAGGGGGGGGGGGGGGGGCGAAGAAGTAAGTTGAGTGTCAACCAGAGAGACAGGCGGGAGTATGAAGTTGGACAGGAGAGAGGACACAAGATGGTCATGATCTCCCGAGGGGGGTATAACTGAGCCATGAGTCAGCCCGGAGGTAGGACAGGATATGGGAGAAGGATCAAACAAACAGGTGTTGAGGCAGCAACACTAACGCCAAGATCGGTGGTAGAAGAGAGGTTTCATCTTAGAACAATCTTTTTTCATTTCATTTGTTTCTTTCTGTTTATAGGAGGTAACAACGGAAATCACATTAGCGCAAATTTTATCCGACTGCGGAACATGAAGGGGGGTATTATTTTGCACAATTTTGTATGCACATTATACTCTTTGTTCTTTCGGAGAGCCTAAACAGCAGGACAGATTTTAATTCTTCATAAGACTATCTGACATTCTTGACAAAAAAAAAAAGTGGCGGACGTTGGCGACCTTATGATCAATCTCTAAAATTGAAAAGTCCACAGTCGAGTGGAGTATCAATGAAAGGGCTTAGAAAGACGATTCCAAAATTGATCTAGTCTTGTCCGCACTCTGACACTCAGTTGTAGAGTAGATCTGGGAAAGAATGTGTGGATATACATTACTTTGTCACTGGGGAGTCTGAGGCAGTCTCAATTTCCTTAAAATTACCTCACCTTGTTTCACCCTTAGATTATTTCATCCCCCGGGCAGATAAACAAAATAGAAAATCAAAATGAAATTAAAGTATATTTAATGAATAAATGAAATTGTAATTTAATTTCGTGTCATCGAGGGGGGTGATGAATTAACCATGAAAAGCTATCAGACGTTCAATATTGGACAAATTAAAACTGAGAAACAGAGCCGCCCTTAAGAAAAGGGGTAGTAGTGGGCGATGACCGGGGGTACGAGATCATTTTCCACATCCTCGATTTGGATTGGCGTCTCTCAGTCCTGCTGAGAAGACTGCGCTGGGTCCAATCTAAATGGACAAGTGACCGATGACGTGAGAACTTCCCAAAATTCTGTCTCCCCCTCAGGAGAAGGGTCACAAAATCATTTTATTTTGTCTCATTGTACAGCGTTATCTTGAGAGTCGACAATTCTGAGAAGTGGGAGAGAGAGTGATCTGTAAGCGTGGTTGGTATAAGAAAGTCCAGTAATGGCTAAATCACAATTTTTTACTGTATGATAAGTTTTCTTATATTGTCTGATTATGAGAGTAAGACTACATTTTTCATGAGAGATAAGACTACATTTTTATTGTGCAACTTGTGAAATAATAACATCTCACTATATCACATCAGCCATATTCCCATTTACATTCATTGTAGTAGCAAAATAAATATTTTTTTAGAATTTATTTATGTAGATAGGTATTTAATTGATAGAGGTTGATAGCTGGTCGCCTGGGAGTGAGGTTCCATCTTATAACTTAATTTGTCTCTGCATTAATAAGAGACTGCAAAATTACAGCGTCTTGCCTCTCTCCAACGTTAGTAGCCGGGCACTGTAATCCCCCTTTCAGGATAATAGTCTGTCTCTACATCCACCAAGGCTCCATTTCAGTTTGGTAGTAGGTCACTCGCAACTATTCAGCAACAGCGGCCACCCCTAGGTCAGCAGCCAATCACGCTAACCATTCTCCATGAAAAGTGTCGGGTGATCATCTATAATGATCATCTATATATATATGATGAGTTGAACATAACATGTTGCAAAAACAAAGTCCCTGAAAGTTTCATGAGTCTAGGTTGAAAGGTGTCTTAGCCTAACCCCCTGATTTGTGTAAACGGGCATTCCCTGAAAATTTCATCGATTTAAGTCGAACAGTGTCTATATGGCCTGTCCGATAGCGTGGATGTATCCATATTTTTATGTGTATCCAGAACCCTCCAAGGACTACACATATTGATTTTCAGCCAAATCGGTCGAAGGAAAGGGGAGGACGAGAAAAGAGGAGCTTGACTCGAATACCCACAAAACTGCCGATGTTACGAATGTATAGATACAACATTTAGTATGAGGATACAGAAGCCACGATGTAGTTCATATATTGAGTTTTAGCTCAAACTGTCGATTGGCTTTGGAGGGAGAGCGAAAACGTAAATGATTAATTCGTGCTGGGGAAGTACATAGTCAGTGATTCACCGACGACTTTTTTCGTTCCTTTAACAAATGTGTGTATAGCGGGAGAGTTACTGATGTTTGTCTTATGACAGTTGCTGTCCCAGTGTGAAGTGTCATTAATTTCTTCCATTCTTTTTATCTGACAGCTTGATATATCCTTACCTCATGGTTTCTGGTTCAAAAGGAATGATCGCAGTTACACACAGCTATAATGCCGTTCCAAGGGCAATTCCCATTTCGAGATGCAACTCACATTACTAAAATAAAGACGAAACATGTTATAAAGTACCTGCTACTAGACCCGCCGTCATTCACTGATATCTGTATTTTGTGTAACTGATCTTAATTTTTCAGTTGATTAATTAAGTCAAAAGTCAAGTCATTTGCAAAGAGGAAACTGCTCCGATCGAACTTGAAAATAGATTATATCTGCTGAAATAGCATTCCACATCCGCTGAAATAACTGCAACATCTTTAAAAGTTTCCATAATTCTCTTGTCTTCAAGTTTTCCCTGACCCCATCCCATCTAAGAAGTCTGCCATCAAGGGCAGCACTCAGAGTCCGGGATTCGAACCTAATACCTCTTCTTTCTAATTGTATTTCCGTACGCCCCCTTGAGTTCTTTGTTTAGCTGCCATGTCCACCACACAGATACTTGGTCTTCCAGTTTTCTTATTTTGATACAAACAACAAATACATACATTTTCCACTTTTTCTATGACTACAGGTTGTATCTGAATAATTTTCCTTTAGAATTTTGACTAGACTCGCTGCTTTAAAAATAAACATTTTTACGGTTGATAGCAAATCCGTACAGTTTCTGTTATGGAATAAGATGGATGAGCGAGGGAGGTGTTGGCTAGGAAACCTTTAGTGCTTTCTCCACTTTCACCATCAACGGGGCAACCTCAGACATGAACAAAAAAAAGTTTTCAAGTAAAACACCACCAGGCTAAAGAACCGACATAAAAAATGTTGGGGATGGTGGAGAGGTTAGAGTTCTCCCACCATTACATTGGCATTATACCCACTTTCGGCACCTGTAGATTCATTGAAACCCAAATCGGCACCTTTGACATTAGCCAACGTTTTACGGTGTGAATTATATAATTGAGGGTGCTGGTCACTCAGGGTAGCGTGCTAGCCTCCTGAGTTCAAGATCGCGAGTTCTAAACCCGGCCGGGGCCCTTAGGTTTTTAATCTGCGAGGTGAAACAATCTTGAGCTCGCCGTCTTTCGGATGGGACGTTAAGCGATGGTCCCGAGCCTGTATGATGGACAGGTACTCGTTAAAGACCCCTGCCCTAGGTGAATAAAAATTAAGGTAGGCAAAATTTAGGACCCTCATAGTAGAGTCGGGCTCATGTCCACCAGAGTGACGAAAGAGCGCTCTGGCAGTAGGCGATATGACCTCGTAGTTGAAGCCCGGGCATGAGTCATAATAACTAACTAATGATTAATTCATGCTGGGGACGTACGTTGTTTATTTTGTTTATGGTTTGATGTTGCGATGGAAAGGTTGAGACGTGGAAACCAGCTCATCACGTATTGGCGAGATGGTTCTTAGCCATCTTTGGTGGAAATCGGGTATGCCTTTTCCAAGATCTTCAGGTTTCTTCAGAGCCTGTGTACGGATCTCGGCCTCTATAACAGCTAGAGACGGAGTTTGAGCTCAAATGTTTATAAGGCCAAGCCCCTCCTCCCCAAATTTCCCCGCAAGCCCTTTAAGCCCCCGTCCCCTTTCTAAAGGTTATTTTTTGTGTCGAGTTTTTATTTTAAATTTTAATTTAATATTTAATCTATGTAGGAAAGAGCGCTCCGGTAGTAGGCGATATGACCTTGTCGTTAAAGCCCGGACATGAGTCATAGTAACTAACTTAGAAGTTGTAAATAGTTTTCTTACTGTCACTCTAGAACTCGATTTCTATGTAGAGGAAAGAGCGCTCTGGTCGTAGGCGATATAACCTTGTCGTTAAAGCCCGGACATGAGTCATAGTAACTAACTTAGAAGTTGTATATAGTTTTCTTACTGTCACCATAGAACTCCTTTTCTATGTAGATTTGTTTGTTTACTTTCTTAACCCCCGATACAAAAGGAGGGGCGTTATATGTGTGAAGCCTTTGTCTGTGTCTGTCTATCGGTGACATCATAGCTACAAGTCCTCTGAACCTATTTCAAAGCGTTCAAATGTTTATACGGCCAAGACCCTCCCCCCTAAGTCCTTCAATGTTCAGCCTGTACGATGTCAGGTACTCGTTAAAGACCCCTGCCTTAGGTGAATAAAAATTTAGGGTAGGCAAAATTTAGGACTCCCACAGTAGAGTCGGGCTCATGTCCACCAGAGTAAGGAAAGAGCGCTCTGGAAGTAGGCGATATGATCTCGTAGTTAAAGCCCGGCCATGAGTCATAATAACTAACTAAATGGTAGTATTGTGCAATTTTTAGAGACGAGGAATGAAATGGTATAAATCAAATATTGAATAGATTAGCTATGGCGAAATACTAAAGACATAAAACAAAAAAACAAAAAACAAAATCTTACAGAACCCAAAAAGTATTGAAAAAATATTAGTATTTTACTCGAAAGGGGGCGTTCAAGTATTACGTAACGCAATTTTTGAAGATTTTTGACCCTCCCTCCCCCCCAAATTGCGTTGCGTAATACTTGAACGCCCCCAAATATGTAAAATTAAAATTGTTTAAATTGAATCAGAATGTCTGAATGTTAACATCTGTTGATACCTGGTAAATAACTGTATTAATGGCAGGATGTCACTAGACCTACAAATCAGCCTATAATTGTGTGCAGTGTTCAGGTGGCAGTCATATAGCTTCAATAATTTCAAAAATGACATATGGAAAGCCGAAAATTGTAAATATTTCAACCCCCCACCATACCACTCCAGAGGCCACACCATGACAGGTCACTAACCTCTAGTTCAATTTGAAAGTGCAGTTGTCTCCAACCATGGCAACTTGACATGAAATAATCAACATTTTTTGATGGATTATTCTAATGAATTAATCTTACTCTACACTAAACATGGTCGAAAACATAGAAATGAGGCCGAGAAACGACATAAATCAGGATGGAAGCTGTTATTAATGAGAGACCGGGTGGGCTTCTAACAGGTGCCTGTAGGCGCAGTCCCCCATTAGCATCCTTATCTGTGATCAGGATATAGAGTAGGAAGAGGCTGAGCGATCAGTCCAGGGCGTCACTCGCAGGAGGGCGGCCTTAGAGCGGAGTGACCAGTCCAGGGCGTCACTCGCAGGAGGGCGGCCTTAGAGTGGAGTGACCAGTCCAGGGCGTCACTCGCAGGAGGGCGGCCTTAGAGCGGAGTGACCAGTCCAGGGCGTCACTCGCAGGAGGGCGGCCTTAGAGTGGAGTGACCAGTCCAAGGCGTCACTCGCAGGAGGGCGGCCTTAGAGCGGAGTGAGCAGTCCAGGGTGTCACTCGCAGGAGTGCGGCCATAGAGTGGAGTGACCAGTCCAAGGCGTCACTCGCAGGAGGGCGGCCTTAGAGTGGAGTGACCAGTCCAGGGCGTCACTCGCAGGAGGGCGGCCTTAGAGCGGAGTGACCAGTCCAACCACGAAAAGAATAAATGTGTCGACACGAAATTTTAGATGTGTGGCTAAAACCCTATAAGGACAACACCTGTCGATTTTCAGCCAAATCGGTCAAAGAGAAGAGGGGGATTAGAGGAGAGGCTTAACTGAACAATTGCCGTTGTAATGAAGCATAATTTCATACGTGAATTCAAAGCCCCAAAAGGACATAACTTATAAATCAGAGTAATCGGAAGAATGGGATGAGGATCTGAGGGGCTCAACACAAAAACAACAATAACTGCCGATGTAATGAATGTATCGACACAAAATTTAGTATGAGAACTTAGGAGGCCCTATGTAAGTCAACTGTTCAATATTAGTGCAAACTGTCGACTGGTTTTGGAGGGGAAGCGAAAAGTTAATTGATTAATTCGTTGTGGGGAAGTACATAGACTCGCCCCTTGGCATTACCACTCGGATTAGCTGGAGAATGTGAACAGAAAGCTAAGAGTGGCCTCCGGCTCTACAGACAGCTGCAGGTGGCTACAGTTTAAATACCTCACAACTTGTTTGAAGTTTTAATTACTTTACTTTGTTCGTTCTGTGGATCTTCAACAAAGACAAAGAGAGACAGGATAGCATGTCTTTATCTTTAAAGACAATAACAGAAGCTACAACTGTGGTCCAAAATTTTTTTTTTTGTTTCATTTTGTATAAAAAAGACGTTTAGAGACCATCAGTTCAATTTCTGTCTATAAGTATGTTTGAACTTCACGGGGCAACCTTCACAAGTTCTATTATATTGGAGAAATTCTACAAGTTTCGCGAATACAAAAACTTAGCCGTTTAGAGGGGCCCGCACAGATGGACAGACTTTTTTTTTTTTTTAACTCTTTATTTTGAATATTTACAATCGGTATAACCATAAGTAAATTTGATGAATGATACCTAGAATATACAATAATAATAATAATAAAAACAAAAAATAGAAAATAAATACATCGAAAGCGTATAATTATGTACAATAATAAAGATAAAATAAAATCAATATAGAGCCCTTCAAGTCAAACACCGCCGTCCTCTGTCATCCCCGTCCTTGATGGGCTTGATGAGGTCAATAACATAAAGGATTTTAGGTGATTATGGAGGGTAAGATTGGACACATAGAAGGGTGCTTCCACAATTGTTCTTAAGACTTTGGATTGGAAGGACTGGATACGCTTCATGTTAGATGGCTTACCACAACCCCATTATTCAAGTCCGTAGGTCCATATAGGTTTTATTATTGTCTTGTATATGGTCAGTTTGTTTTCAGTGGATAGTTTGGACTTTCAATCTTATTTCTATAGATTTATTGTAATTAATACTCTCATATAGAATATATATATAATTTCTCATATCTTAGATATGACAAATTTGATTGCATTGCCTTTGCTGCAGTGCAACGGGTCTCCTCGCAGGACTTTAATATCTTGTCTTATCCGGGAAAAGGAGTCCTCTCAATTCATCTAGAAAACATAATTGAAGGTGGTCCTCAACGATATTCAAGAAGATGGACATTTTGTAGTTCCTCAGGTGGATGAAGAGTAGTGGAAGTTGTGTAATCCTCATTAATAGAGGAGTCCATATTGAGTTTCCACCGGAATTCCATGTTTTGCAATCATCTGATTTAATTGCATAAGGATGATGACATCTACTCGTAGCTACTTTTAGCAGCCGAATGGGCCAAAAGAGAGAGCGAGGCTTCAACTCAAATGCCCCTATAACTTGATCTATCGGCACAAAGTTTTATGAGAATTCTATGAAAAATATCAGTAAGACAGACCTGTTGATTTTTTAACCAAATCAGTAATTTTTTTTTCAATGTGAGAGTGAAATGTTAATTGATTGATTGGCGCTGGTGTTCACTGCCTTCCATTCATCAGTGTCTTCCTATAAAAATGAACAAAAATGTTGAAGAGCCCTGCGGTACGCGAGGCATTTGTTTTACAAATGAGATATTGGGGAGTTTCCAGGAGAGCCAAGAACTTTACAGAAATGTATTTTTATAAATTTAATTTAGTTGATTTATGTAAGAGGCACCAGTGTGACGGAGATGGACTCCCATTCCAGAGGGCTTTCCGTCTTTACTTTACAGAGCCCTCTTTACACAGACTTTACCTTCCTTACTTTCTTCTAAAGCACGTCTGGAGAGAGATTTATCGATTCGGCTCCCGGCCCTCACTTTACCGCTAATCTTAGTATTTTTCTTATCTTTTCGTTCACCTGAAACGACTTATTTGAGCAAACGGAATCCTTATTTTTTGATAAATAGGTCTTTAAATTTAAATACATATTAATAAAAATATATATTAAACTAAAAAGTGTTTGATGATTCACAAGTAGTAGACTTCCCCAGCTCTATTTGCAATAAATTAAGTTTCAACTCTCTCCCTAAACTTCTGAATCCATAAATACATTTTATCATATCGATTCCTGATTAAATCGAGAATTACTGGAAAATCTATAAAGTTGAACCCCCAACCTAATCCTCTTCTCCCCCCCTCTATTTTCCTGTTTTGGCGGACAATGAACAGGATTAGGTCTCTGATGTCAATGAAATTTCTGTGAAAAGTCCAACATCAAATTTGTGGGCAGCTTGAGTCGTTGAGTTTTAAGTTCTCTTTATTCTGAGTACGGTTGGATGGCTCTAGTCTCTTCCTGTGTCTGTCCGCCATATCAATATCGTGCACACTGCTGACTACGATCATAACTAATTGGGCTTTAATACTTAATGCAATATATTAAGGTATCTCTTTTTTATTTGATTTTTTTTTGCTATTTAAGTTAAAAACTATGTATGTATGTATGTATTGGGTAATGAGAAATTCTGTAATTATTTCGTCTGTGACAAAACAGAGGACTCACAATCAGTCAGAACTAACCACTCAACGTGTGTGCGTGTAATGAAGAGCCTACCCGCACAGCCGCAACCCCCCCCCCCCCCCCCCCCCCCCCCCCCCCGGGGAAATTAGAAATCGAGAAGGTATTTGAATTTTTGAAATTGTCTCCTATGGTAGTCAATCTCACATGAATAGTATAATAGGAGCAGTTGTGTGTATGCATTGTCTTCCAAGATGTGTATAAGTTGTCTTCCAAGGTGTGTAGTGTATAAGTTGTCTTCCAAGGTGTGTATGAGTTGTCTTCCAAGGTGTGCAAGTTGTCTTCCAAGGTGTGTAGTGTATAAGTTGTCTTCCAAGGTGTGTATGAGTTGTCTTTCAAGGTGTGTAAATTGTTTTCCAAGGTGTGTATGAGTTCTCTTCCAAGTTCTATATAAGTTGTCTTTCAAGGTGTGTATGAGTTGTCTTCCAAGGTGTGTATGTTGTTTTCCAAGATGTGTATGAGTTGTCTTCCAGAAGTGTAAGTTGTTTTCCAAGATGTGTATGAGTTGTCTTCCAAGGTGTGTAATTTGTTTTTCAAGATGTGTATGAGTTGTCTTTCAAGGTGTGTAAGTTGTCTTTCAAGGTGTGTATGAGTTGTCTCTCAAGGTGTGTATGAGTTATCTTCCAAGTTGTCTATAAGTTGTCTTCCAAGCTGTGTACGAGTTGTCTTCCAAGATGTGTATACGTTTTGCTGATAATTTTGTTCATGCAGTATCGGTGCAATTCAAAATTGTCCCTTTTAAAAAGTAAATAAAACAAAGAACGTTTTTAAGGTTTATATAGTCTAATTGCACAAAAATAAATACACGGAGTGTACCAGTTTCGGTTTAAGCCATCGTTAGCACAAAGTTCAAAAAGGAGATTTTAAAAAGAATAAATAATGTAATCAAATGTAAAAATAAACTGAAGTTGAGAAGATTAAAATAGAGTAGAGACGGGCTAATCCGAAGTAATCATCTCCAAGAGTTGTTGGATTAGCGGCAAATTAAAAAAGTATTATACATCTAAAATGGCTTTAAACTTTTTTAATGTAATTTTTTTGTCCCATTTTCTGATAGAACTGAATGGCTTCTCCAGGTATCGTTCCTCTGATGTCATCCTATAGATCTCTCTTCAAGGAACCTAGCGAGTATGAAACTAACCGAGTCTACTAATTCCAAATATTAAGACTCACACAAGATGTTACTGTATTTTAATTTGTATATTGTTGTAAAACCATACAAGAACGCAAAGTCAGTTGTAGAAGGGCAAAAACTATGAGGACCTAAAACTGTAGTTTTTTTTTAGTTATGGTTAATTGGGCCGTGGAGAGAATCGAACATTTCTGGATCTACTTATGGCAGTAATGCACTCTAAGGCGGGTCTCTGTCTGCATTCATTGTTTTCCAAGGTACAGGCTTAGTGAGCCGGCCAGAACAAGACGTGAGGAACCTTATTGCGAGAAGACAATAGCCTGTCTTCATATAACTAACGAACATCACTTTCGTCTAAAAGAAACGTACATTTTAAACAGTTAATTCCCAACTGAATAAGAGAATTCACATCTTAACTTAGTTATTATGACTCATGCCCGGGCTTTAACTACAAGGTCATATCGCCTACTACCAGCCCGTTCTTTTGTCACTCTGGTGGACAAGACTACTGTGGGAGTCCTAAATTTTGCCTACCTATCCTAAATTTTTATTCACCTAGGGTGGGGGTCTTTAACGAGTACCTGACATCGTACAGGCTTGGGACCATAGCTTAACGTCCCTTCCGAAGGACGGTGTGCTTAAGTTTATTTTACATCTCAGATAAAATAAACTAAGGGCCTCGGCCGGGTTTCACACCCACTATCTTGAGCTCAGAAATCATGCAAACTATTGAGCTGCAGGCGCCCTCCAAATCATCTTAACTGATTACTTGTAAACTAACTATTTCCATACAACAACTGACAGATTCACTAGTCCAATCTCTCTCATCCGGTATACACAGATTTTTAAAACTCTCCATGATACGTGTGATTAGTGAAATGTTTTGCAACCACCTGTAGAGTGATAACATGTTCCTTTACATAAATAATAACGCTAAACTAAATTGAAAACATTAACAAAACTACTTTTCAACACAAAATGACTTGTAAAATGATATTTGAATTAAAGTAAAAAATAAATACAATTCAATTCAATTCAGTTTCTTTATTGGCCATTAAGGCGAGGGGTTTATTTACATTCTTGAACTTAAAAAGAAGGAAAACATAAAAATAGAATTAAAAAAAAAATAATAAAAGAAAATAATAATACTAAAATACGAGAAAATGAAACATAGCTAGTAAAATTGTATTCTATTTAACGTCCTCTATTTTTTAGACGCCATTAATACGTAGAACATTAGACACTATTGAGCTTCTTATTGGTAAAAGTGAATAAATACAAGTGAATTCAATAAATAAATCCGTAATGAAGTGAACAAGGGTAAGTTCGAGTATGACGGTTACATAATGGATTTTGCCGGTGCCATCTAGATCAATAATGAATATATGAAATGACCTTTTGACAAAAATAAATTATTCACTTCGTAATATACATTTGTCAAATCGTATCAGAACACAACATTATTCTTATAAGTCCGAAAATAACGAAGGTAGCCTATTTTAGCCTTATGGTTAATTAGACCCTCAAGATAATGGAGGAACCTCTCATGAAAAAAAGATGTACCGACTCCATCCGAGTCAGCGGAAGTATTTCCAGAGAAGCGAGACTTTGTTCTCAAGGGAGAGCTGACAGATAATGGGGGGGTTCCTGAATAACTAATATTGCATTAGAAGGTAGCAGGTTGTACTTCCCCAGGCCCTACCTTGTACAGAATCCCTCCAGATCCTTCCAGACACAAACATGAAACAGACACCACTTTCCATTATTTTAGTTAGTTATTATGACTCATGCCCGGGCTTTAACTACGAGGTCATATCGCCTATCAGCAGAGCGCTCTTTCGTCACTCTGGTGAACATTATTTTATTTCTTCAGATATAAAGAGAATAATTTTTATACAGTCAATTCGATGAGCCGAATTTAATGTTTTACGACACCCGCATCTGAAAATGGAAAAAAAAAATATCGTTCGTGAATCACCGGCAATGTACTTTACTAGCACAATTAACCAATGACGTTGTCGCTCTCCCTCCAAAACTAAAAAGGGCTAAAAATCCATAGTTGACTTACATAGGAGCTTTTTAATCCTCACTTTGAATTATGTGACTCCTTACCCTCCTAGGCAGGTAAATCTGGATCCCCTCAATGCCTCGACCCAGTTTGGATATTTAGGTAATAATTTATTGTACCTACCTATGTATACATGTATACTAATAAATAATTTGCAAATATGTGAGTGTTTGTCTATGGAGATGATAACTCCCGATTGAACTTATATATAGACACGAAAATTTATATGTGAATCCAGAACCCAATAAGGAAGATACTGCACCACTTCCGTAACTTTTCGTTATATCGAGGCTTTGTAATTTAGAATTTCCTTTAGTTCTTACAGGATGATACATTGCAATAAAATTGCACATCCTGTGCCTTATGGAGATGCAATGTCTTACCTTGACAGGAATACAGACAAGGATGAGAAGTAGGTCTGCGGAGGCGAGGCTGGCCAAGAAGAGGTTGGTGGTGCTCTTCATCCGTCGGTAGACTGCAATGGTGAAGATGATGAGAGAGTTGCCAGCAATGCCCACCAGGAGCGTTATCCCATATACAATGAGGGTGGGCACAAGCTCAGGCCAGAAGAAGGTCCGCATAGACTCTTCAATATCATAGTCGTAATCTTCATCGTAGTCAGAGCTGCTGTTGAGACCTTCCTGCATCCTGACGGCCTACCTCTCAGACCTGCAACAGCCACCATAGTCTTCAGCCTAAATTAAGTATAGAAGCTCTGTGATAAAATATGTGTCATTCCTTGACAAAACCATCACAAAACTACCATAAAACTGAACTTAAGATAAAGCTAAGAAAAGAAAACGGATGGAGAAATGGAGCGCGCGCATGTGGCTGCCCCCACTTCCTTCCCTCCCGCCTCTGTTTTAATGAGAGAGAGGATAAACACCGTTCAGGTTATCAGAATTAATATCTAATTCTATAGATTAATGATTAATCGCTGCTCAAATATTCCAAATCGGAAAATGATAATGTATTTTTTTTTTTTGGCTTTATGTACGGTGCGTATTAGCCATGTCAATGTGTTATATATAGTTATTTACGACATCCATAGCCCCGGGAGGGAGTTCTATCTACGAAATAAAACTCACTCCCGGACGGGATTCAAACCCGCAAACCATGGTGAGACCATGCGACCAAAGACCTACGCTCTAGCCCGCACGGCCACCATGACCCACCAATGATGATGTAATTACAACTTCACAGATGTTTTCAATTACCTCTATCAATAATATATATATTATATATAGAGGGCGCCGGTAGCTCAGTGGTATGCGTGCTTGACTTCTGAGCTCAAGGTCGTGGGTTCGTAGCCCGACCGAGGCCCTTAGTTTATTTTATTTGGGAGGTAAAATAAACTTAAGCACGCCGTCCTTCGGATGGGACGTTAAGCGATGGTCCCGAGCCTGTACGATGTCAGCTACTCGTTAAAGACCCCTAGCCTAGATGAATAAAAATTTAGGGTAGGCAAAATTTAGGACTCCCACAGTAGAGTCGGGCTTGTGTCCACCAGAGTGACGAAAGAGCGCTCTGGTAGTAGGCGATATGACCTCGTAGTTAAAGCCCGGGCATGAGTCATAAAACCTAACCTAACCTAACCTATATTATATATATGAATATTTTAAATAATATATATATAATTTAAAATTTTACTTTATAGTTATTTTAGAAAAAGTTTGTTTTTTGTTGTTTTGTTTGTTGGTTGACTGAAATTGAAAACATTTGGGCAACACTAGAGGGTTATGCTACCAGACACAGTATTGAAGTTATGCTACCAGATACAGTACTGAAGTTATGCTACCAGACACAGTACTAAAGTTATGCTACCAGACAAAGTACTAAAGTTATCCTACCAGACACAATACTGAAGTTATGCTACCAGACACAATACTGAAGTTGATATGTATTTCATTCAAACATAAGTCCTTTGTCACTTTTCTTTTAAATGCTAGGAGAAATATTTTTACAAATGAAAGGATACGTATATAATTTAAAAATTTACTTTATAGCTATTTTAAAGTTTGTATATATATATACACATATATATAACCTTATACTATATATATATATACAAGCAGCATTCATATATATATTTCATATAAAAGGGCGCCGGTAGCTCAGTGGTATGCGTGCTTGGCTTCTGAGCTCAAGAACCTGGGTTCAAAACCCGACCGAGGCCCTTAGTTTATTTTATCTGGGAGCCTGTACGATGTCAGGTACTCGTTAAAGACCCCTTCCCTAGGTGAATAAAAAATTTAGGGTAGGCAAAATTTAGGACTCCCACAGTAGAGTCGGGTTCATGTCCACCAGAGTGACGAAAGAGCGCTCTGGTAGTAGGCGATATGACTTCGTAGTTAAAGCCCGGGCATGAGTCTTAAAACCTAACCTAACCTATTTCATATAATTCCAGCATTAAGATTTTTGAGAAAAAGAATTTTTTTGTGATTATAGCCAGTCTAGCTATTATATTTCTATGTTGCACTCTATTAGCGGCTGCAGGAGAAAAGTTCAGATTTGATAAGTGCAAGCTGGTTGAATGCAAACCGTCAGTCTCTATAACCAATATATTATATTAAACGGAATCAACCGATTGTGTGACAAGGTTTGGCAGCACCGCTTCTAATACACTGCGGATTTAACCTGTTCAATTTCTTGGTACCTGCTTTAACTAATAATAATGTGGCGAATCCTGTGAGAATCCTTTTATCCATGTTTAGTTACGTAGAATATTGGTATCGCATAACGTCCCATCCGAAGGACGGAGTCCTCCAGATTTGTTTTACTTTCCAGATGTTCTCGGGTGGCTTTTGAACATGTGATCTTGAGCTCAGAAGGCAAGCACGCTATCTTTTTGCTACCGGCCATCTCCCGTAACGGGAAAATACTTTTCTCCTTTTCCGTTTAATATTTTCTTCCTGCCAAGAAGATTTTTTACTACCTCTATCTGAATTTATTTTTGTGGAAGTGATGTTTACCATATATTATCTATGGGGTAATTTTATTATGAGATTCCTGCTAGGATTTAACTTGTTTTCTACAGACCCAACTGAACAAACCCCGGCCAAGGTTTTTCAAATAGACCACGTCCTCTCAGACAACTTTACAACGTTGTACGACAAGTTCACACCTCACGTGGCCCCCCAACACAGGAGGCGGTGCTCCTCACCAGACAAGTTCACACCTCACCTAGCCCCCCAACCCAGGAGGTGGTGCACCTCAACAGACAAGTTCACTCCTCACCTGGCCCCCCGACCCACGAGGCAGTGCTCCTCACCAGACAAGTTCACACCTCACCTGGCCCCCCGATCTAGGAGGCGGTGCTCCTCACCAGACAAGTTCACACCTCACCTGGCCCCCCAACCCACGAGGCAGTGCTCCTCACCAGACAAGTTCACACCTCACCTGGCCCCCCGATCTAGGAGGCGGTGCTCCTCACCAGACAAGTTCACACCTCACCTGGCCCCCCAACCCACGAGGCAGTGCTCCTCACCAGACAAGTTCACACCTCACCTGGCCCCCCGATCTAGGAGGCGGTGCTCCTCACCAGACAAGTTCACACCTCACCTGGCCCCCCAACCCACGAGGCAGTGCTCCTCACCAGACAAGTTCACACCTCACCTGGCCCCCCGATCTAGGAGGCAGTGCTCCTTACCAGACAAGTTCACACCTCACCTGGCCCCCCGATCTAGGAGGCGGTGCTCCTCACCAGACAAGTTCACACCTCACCTGGCCCCCCAACCCACGAGGCAGTGCTCCTCACCAGACAAGTTCACACCTCACCTGGCCCCCCGATCTAGGAGGCGGTGCTCCTCACCAGACAAGTTCACACCTCACCTGGCCACCCGACCCAGGAGGCGGTGCTCCTCGCCAGACCAGTTCACACCTCACCTTGCCCCCCGACCCCGGAGGCGGTGCTCCTCATTAGAACAGTTCACACCTCACTTTGCCCCCCGACCCCGGAGGCGGTGCTCCTCATTAGACCAGTTCACACTTCACCAGACCCCCCGACCCAGGAGGCGGTGCTCCTCGCCAGGCCAGTTCACACCTCACCTGGCCCCCCGACCCCGGAGGCGGTGCTCCTCATTATACCAGTTCACACCTCACCTGGTCCTCCGATCCAGGAGTCGATAGGTTTCTTACACAGGGACTTATCCAAAATACCATATCCTGATACTGATAGTTTTTCACTCTAAAACTATAATATCTCCTCTCTCTCTGATATTGATACACGATAATAAACCGGACGTATAGTATCGATATATTATTTAAAAAAATATATATTAGTGATGAAAGATTTAAAACTGTTGATGAGATAATTAAATTCAAAGCCAAATAGAAAAATACAAATCATGTTTTATTAATTTTATGATTATAATACGTAAAAATGAAATCATAAAATTAACAATAATGTAAGAAGAAAATGGAATTTTGTAAAGTCTTTGGAATTTAGAAAAATATTTTGTAAAGAACTAAAGTAATATGTCAGCAACATATAAATATACTTTCCGCATAGTTTCTTGTTTTGAGTATTGAGTAACAGATTATGAGTACAAAAAATACTTGAATATAAGAGTCAATAGTATGAAAACGTTGAGTACAAAATGTATTTGATTCGGATACTTTTTTTTTGATAAATAAAACGCAGTGGCCATTTTTAAATCTTTGGGTGTTCGGGGAGGAAGTCAGGTGGAGCAGAGGAGGGAAGTGGGAGAGGGGGAGACAATATATAGACAAGAGTTTTATTATTCATCCGGATATCGCATGAAATCAGCTTCTGTGATATAACACAAAGCTACGCCCGGGTAACGCCAGATAACCTGCTAGTCTAGAATATAAAAGGAGCCATATGAAAAACGGAGGTGTGTGTATATTTCTTTCTTTATGTCAAGGATCCTGCCCCCGAGTTAAACGGATTACTTTCAACGTGATATGAATTTATTTTCTCTTGAACTGAAAAAGATTGAAGAGAAATTTATTTATGAAGCACAGACAGGCGTGGATCAATGGGGAGGGGGGGAAGAGAGGATAATCCCTCTCAAAATTTGGTGAAAAATAAAAAAAAAGTAGTTTTTGAACCACTGACAATGTACTTGCCAGGGACTTCTGAATCCTCATACTAAATTTTGTGTTGATATATTAGTTAAATCGAATCTTATAAGTGATTAAGCTGAGCCCTCGGCCGATTACGGATACACATATAAAATTTCAGTTATCATTTCCACAGACCGACCCATTTTATTTTTACATTTTCGTAACCAAGGAGTCGGAAAACTCTACATTAATTTTCGACCTGTATACTTATATATATATATATAAGTATACTTATATATAAGTAGTAATAATAAGGTATTGTGAATAAAGATTTTTGAGTGAGGTAATAGGAATAATTACCCTTTTCCGGTCTAAAATTGTTTATAAATTCAAAGAAAAAACAGAAATATAAATTTTTTTTGACACGAAGGAGGTTCATTAAAATACATGATATCTAAAAGCAATGAATTTAAAATTGTAGTTTGGAATAAATAAAGAGTTGTATTTTTTTAACTTTTTTATTGCCTCAGAAATAAAATTACACTATTTTTATGAAATACCTGTTTATATTTCCAATATTACGCATCTATTATATGCGTAATATTGGAAATCTGATACTGAAAATGGAAGAAAAAAATGCTCCTAATGCAAACAATACTACAAAAACTACACTAATTAGGTCTGATATTGAAAATAAAACAATTCTACCAAAATAAAAAATATATATGATTATAATTTTAAAACAATGAAAATAAAACAAAATATAGAAGATACACTAACTATGATTTGGAAATAAAAATAAAATAAATAAAAAGCTAGAAGAGAAACTCAGATAGAAACTGCTAATAATAGATAAACAAATGAGCAAACTTAAAAATTAGGTGATTTTTACGACCGCCCAGTTGTGTAAAAAAACCACAAGTTCCTTAAAGGTAGCATAATATTAGAGTATAATTAGTGGTAAAAAGTTCAACATTTGGATATTTAAAGATAATAGAACAATAAAGGCAGAGAACAAGGAATGTCAATTGAAGTGCATCCGGTTCCAATGTACTTGTTTTATTAAAGTACCTATGCCAACATATTAATTTGCGAAAAATTTCATAAAAATTAATAATCATTAAGCAGATAAACGTGGAATTAACTTTCAATATTATAAACACTTTTAGACTCATTATTTGTTTCAATAGTTTATGAACGTTCATTATGTACCTACTCAAAAGTAGATAATCAATTTATGTATCCGCAAAATATTCATAGAATTTTTCATGTTGATTTGGTCTGAAGAGTAAAAGTGATTGACTAATTTAAGTTCAAAAAAAAGTGGGTTACCTTCATTGTTAGCCACCCATTATTCTTGAGATCAAGTTATCAACATGAAAATTTCTATGAATATTTTGAAGAAAGGAATTGATTTTTCTACTTATGACACTAGTTAACTATACCCATTGTCCGTGTCATGGCCATCCAATATAACTACATAATTTGTTTTCCTCTCAGCCCTATCGTCATTTGTCAATTATTATAGTCTCTACTATAGTAGATGGTATCTCTACTACAGTAGGTGGCATCTCTACTCTAAACACTGTTTGGCATTCCTAATTGCTTATTGTCTGTCCTCTCTTTGTCAATCCTTCTTTCAATTAAGTACAGTTTTACAAATTACCTTTCAAAAAACAATTAAGCTCGATAGCTAATAGTTTAACAGACTCCGAATTTAATAGTATTTTAATTTCTTTTTAACAATATATTTTTATTAACCAGAATGGCCGTCCAAAAATTACCTATCGCATATTTTGAAAATGTTTGACCCCCTCCTCTGAAGGCATCTCCTGTACACAAGTCGGAGAGGGATATTGGAACAACTTTAATAAAGTGAAGGTGGGAGAGCAAATATTGGAGCTGTTGAAGAGGCTGCTTCTCGTCGGAATTACAGCACACAACTAGCATCTCTGAGGGGAGATCAGATATGAATGCCTTCAACACATCCATGTTTTCACCATCCGTCACAAATTCGATGTAAAGTTTTCATAGGAATTTCATGTTTTCAGAAAGCCTGATTTCAAAAATAAAATAAAAATGATCCTATCTGTGTATATTTGTTAACTACATAACACACAATAGGGGGGCCTGGAGCGTAGGGCTTTGGTTGCATGGTCTCCCCTTGGTTATCCCCAATAGACTTCAATAGGTCCAATGATCTGACCTAGTTAGACAAGACAACCCCCAGGATGGTATGTTTGCTGCCCCCTGAAGTGGCCGACCCCAGTCCAGTCAGCCAATGGCCCATCCTCTGACCTAGTTAGACAAGACAACCCCCAGGATGATATGTTTGGTGCCCCCTGAAGTGGCCGACCCCAGTCCAGTCAGCCAATGGCCCATCCTCTGACCTAGTTAGACAAGATAACCCCCAGGATGGTATGTTTGGTGCCCCCTGAAGTGGCCGACCCCAGTCCAGCCAGCCAATGGCTCATTCTCTGACCTAGTTAGACAAGACAACCCCCAGGATGGTATGTTTGGTGCCCCCTGAAGTGGCCGACCCCAGTCCAGTCAGCCAATGGCCCATCCTCTGACCTAGTTAGACAAGACAACCCCCAGGATGGTATGTTTGGTGCCCCCTGAAGTGGCCGACCCCAGTCCAGTCAGCCAATGGCCCATCCTCTGACCTAGTTAGACAAGACAACCCCCAGGATGGTATGTTTGGTGCCCCCTGAAGTGGCCGACCCCAGTCCAGTCAGCCAATGGCCCATCCTCTAACCTAGTTAGACAAGATAACCCCCAGGATGGTATGTTTGGTGCCCCCTGAAGTGGCCGACCCCAGTCCAGCCAGCCAATGGCTCATTCTCTGACCTAGTTAGACAAGACAACCCCCAGGATGGTATGTTTGGTGCCCCCTGAAGTGGCCGACCCCAGTCCAGTCAGCCAATGGCCCATCCTCTGACCTAGTTAGACAAGACAACCCCCAGGATGGTATGTTTGGTGCCCCCTGAAGTGGCCGACCCCAGTCCAGTCAGCCAATGGCTCATTCTCTGACCTAGTTAGACAAGATAACCCCCAGGATGGTATGTTTGGTGCCCCCTGAAGTGGCCGACCCCAGTCCAGCCAGCCAATGGCTCATTCTCTGACCTAGTTAGACAAGACAACCCCCAGGATGGTATGTTTGGTGCCCCCTGAAGTGGCCGACCCCAGTCCAGTCAGCCAATGGCCCATCCTCTGACCTAGTTAGACAAGACAACCCCCAGGATGGTATGTTTGGTGCCCCCTGAAGTGGCCGACCCCAGTCCAGTCAGCCAATGGCCCATCCTCTAACCTAGTTAGACAAGATAACCCCCAGGATGGTATGTTTGGTGCCCCCTGAAGTGGCCGACCCCAGTCCAGTCAGCCAATGGCCCATCCTCTAACCTAGTTAGACAAGATAACCCCCAGGATGGTATGTTTGGTGCCCCCTGAAGTGGCCGACCCCAGTCCAGCCAGCCAATGGCTCATTCTCTGACCTAGTTAGACAAGACAACCCCCAGGATGGTATGTTTGGTGCCCCCTGAAGTGGCCGACCCCAGCCCAGCCAGCCAATGGCTCATTCTCTGACCTAGTTAGACAAGACAACCCCCAGGATGGTATGTTTGGTGCCCCCTGAAGTGGCCGACCCCAGTCCAGTCAGCCAATGGCCCATCCTCTGACCTAGTTAGACAAGATAACCCCCAGGATGGTATGTTTGGTGCCCCCTGAAGTGGCCGACCCCAGTCCAGCCAGCCAATGGCTCATTCTCTGACCTAGTTAGACAAGACAACCCCCAGGATGGTATGTTTGGTGCCCCCTGAAGTGGCCGACCCCAGTCCAGTCAGCCAATGGCCCATCCTCTGACCTAGTTAGACAAGACAACCCCCAGGATGGTATGTTTGGTGCCCCCTGAAGTGGCCGACCCCAGTCCAGTCAGCCAATGGCCCATCCTCTGACCTAGTTAGACAAGACAACCCCCAGGATGGTATGTTTGGTGCCCCCTGAAGTGGCCGACCCCAGTCCAGTCAGCCAATGGCCCATCCTCTAACCTAGTTAGACAAGATAACCCCCAGGATGGTATGTTTGGTGCCCCCTGAAGTGGCCGACCCCAGTCCAGCCAGCCAATGGCTCATTCTCTGACCTAGTTAGACAAGACAACCCCCAGGATGGTATGTTTGGTGCCCCCTGAAGTGGCCGACCCCAGTCCAGTCAGCCAATGGCCCATCCTCTGACCTAGTTAGACAAGACAACCCCCAGGATGGTATGTTTGGTGCCCCCTGAAGTGGCCGACCCCAGTCCAGTCAGCCAATGGCTCATTCTCTGACCTAGTTAGACAAGATAACCCCCAGGATGGTATGTTTGGTGCCCCCTGAAGTGGCCGACCCCAGTCCAGCCAGCCAATGGCTCATTCTCTGACCTAGTTAGACAAGACAACCCCCAGGATGGTATGTTTGGTGCCCCCTGAAGTGGCCGACCCCAGTCCAGTCAGCCAATGGCCCATCCTCTGACCTAGTTAGACAAGACAACCCCCAGGATGGTATGTTTGGTGCCCCCTGAAGTGGCCGACCCCAGTCCAGTCAGCCAATGGCCCATCCTCTAACCTAGTTAGACAAGATAACCCCCAGGATGGTATGTTTGGTGCCCCCTGAAGTGGCCGACCCCAGTCCAGTCAGCCAATGGCCCATCCTCTAACCTAGTTAGACAAGATAACCCCCAGGATGGTATGTTTGGTGCCCCCTGAAGTGGCCGACCCCAGTCCAGCCAGCCAATGGCTCATTCTCTGACCTAGTTAGACAAGACAACCCCCAGGATGGTATGTTTGGTGCCCCCTGAAGTGGCCGACCCCAGTCCAGTCAGCCAATGGCCCATCCTCTGACCTAGTTAGACAAGACAACCCCCAGGATGGTATGTTTGGTGCCCCCTGAAGTGGCCGACCCCAGTCCAGTCAGCCAATGGCCCATCCTCTGACCTAGTTAGACAAGGCACTCCTAATTCTCTCTCCTTTAAGACAACGAAGCTGTATGTTGCTGTTGATTGGTCGACAGGATTATATCCTATCGAACCAACTCCTGCTAGATTAGAGAGGTGAACAGAAGAACCCTCCCCACCACAGTTCAGAAAAATTGAACTAACTTTCCATGACGTAGGGTACCTCTTTGGGGGAGTAGATAACACCCTTGCCTACAATCATAGAGGGAGGCAGTCGTAGGATCGAATAAGATGTGCTCGCCTGCTCAGTCAGGGTTCAAACTCCGACGGTAACAGTAATGTAAATTTATAATATATATTTCTGCCCGAAAAAGTCATGGTTGTTCAGAGGAGGACAGTCTACTACTTGTAGATAGCCCGTCAGCAAGAAGCATGGCAGCTGATTCCACGTTTAGCACGAAATAAATTTAAAAAAAGAAGTTGGGTGGAGTTAGTTTGGTAGTGAATTAGTCTATCATATTAGTCTCGATGACAGCTAGTGAACGCCAGGATACAGAATGTTTCATGCATTTCTAAATTGTCAATAAAATTTAACAAACAAATATATTTGCATCATTAGGGTTTATGAGTAAGTGGAACTCAAGTTGGTGGACGCTCAAGTTAGTGGTACTAAAGTTAGTATAACTAAAGTTAGTGTTAGTGGAACACAAACTCCCATCAGGCCATATATTGTCACACCATTTTGATCGCAAGTTCAGAAGTCCATAAGGACGACACGCATTGATTTTCAGCGAAGGGGAAGGGGGATTAGAGTGGGGGGGGGGGGGGGGGGGGGGCTTAATTCTAAACCCCTAACAACTGTAGATGTAACGAATGTTTCGATAGGAGATTTAGGAAAAAAATTCTGACTAGGGTCATGAATGCACATAAAAAAATTATTAGCGATGTATTCATCATAACAGATGTTTTTCAGGTGCACAGTCACACACACTCAAACAGGTATGACTTTTTTATTCATTTTTGGATTTAAGGAGTTCATGACATTCTGTTGAAAACTCAACGTCGAATTTATGAACGATTACGTAGCTTCCCCTACACTGTTGCTAGGGAAGACAATTTGCCACCTCAAATTACTAAATGCATATTCCATCAATAGACATTTGATAGGATATCAGGTAGAGAAGGTGTATCATGTGAAACGCCGCAAACCAACGAGAAATGGATAAACGGCTCAGACTCTCCGTCATTACAAACCTACTATCGGATCCCATGAAACCTGTTATGGGGATATTTCAGGTTAATAATGTTGTCATAATACAGAACATCTCCATATCCTATTATCCCTTCAACAACGCCATAGATATTACATTTCATAGGAGGGGGAGTCATTATATTGATAGACCTTGAATTCTCCGAAGATTAGTGTTACAAGGATCCATTACAGCACAAATTTATTGAATTTTGTCTGTTAGTTTTTATTGGAAATGCAAGTCTGGTGAAGCAGTCTAAGAAACCTATCCGCGGATTAAGGTCAGATTCTGATAGTCCTCAAAAACTTATAGAAAAGTTGTTTTTTGTGCGTGGATTTTTTCTTCACTTCTCCAAAAAAGTAGCGATTTGAATGTTTCTTTTTAATGTTTATCATAGTGAGAATTCAAGGTCTATTCATGTTGGTGTCAGCTGTTTTCGAAAAACAATTTAGCACAAGTTTTGCACCTCTAACAATATCATATAATGGTTTTCTGACAAATTCAACTGAAATAGCTGGACAATGGCTATATCTCATAATTTCATAAATGACAAACTTTATCAGAAGCTCCGAAAGCAATATTTCACATTCTAATTTTATTTTTCATAAGTGATCGGTGAATCACCGGCAATGTTTATATGATCTGGCTATTGTCCAGCTACTCTCCAGCTATTGTCCAGCTATTTCAGTGGAATGTGTCAGAAAGGCATTGTACGATATTTTAAATTGTAAATTGATATTTCTTCTCCCTGAGGCTTTAGAGATGACGTTGTGTGCTTTTCTTAGGGCGATGACATTTCTAAGAGCAATGTTTCTTGATGAGGACAGATGGTTTTCTTGGAAGATTGATGGATCTCCAGAGGTCTTCATGGTTGGTGATCTTTTTCTTCCAAGATGTACGTAGTATAGAGGAGGTTAATAAAAAAATAAGTAAAGTAAGGTCTCGTTTCTGTAACTTAAATTAAATGAGAGATTAAACTATTGGTTCATTAAGTTATGACTGTTGTTTTCCAAAATATTTTAATCTCCCATTAGTTCATACTTCATAAACTCACAATAACTTTTTGATATATTTCATGAATTTTAACAATACAGAATACCATTAAATTTTCGTCCATTAACTTGATGAATGTTTAATAATATATATATAGGTAATTCCAGAAACTGCACTCTTTAATGGAAGATTAAAAATAATGTCAACTTAATGACTATTCCAAAAACTTTTGTCAATTATGAAATACATATTCATTAGATTAAGGTCAGTTTGTTGGCATCCAAACTGTTAATGAACATTCTGGCAACACATTCTACGGGTTTAATAAGCAGCCTAAGGAATGTTAGGAAAATGGGGCCTAATAATGATAACAGTTTGTAGGAAATAGTTTCTGTTGTTGAGGGTTCTATTATCTAGGTGCAGTGACTGCAGCATCGGGGGAACAGTACGAGGATATAGGGAACTTTCCTTGGCGAAAAATAGCTTTCGTTCAACCATCGAAGAAGACACAGAAAACCTGCTTCCTGAAAATGGAATCGCCAAAACGAAGTCCAGGAAAAAAAAGTTGAGCGATTAAAATAAGTGAAAATAATCTATTTAATTTATAAAGAAATAGTTAGTTATTATGACTCATGCCCGGGCTTTAACTATGAGGTCATATCGCCTACTACCAGTCACTCTGGTTGATATGAGCCCGACTCTACTATGGGGGTCCTAAATTTTGCCTACCCTAAATTTTTATTCACCTAGGGCAGTGGTCTTTAACGAGTTCCTGACATCGTACATGCTCGGGACCACCGCTTAACGTCCCATCCGAAAGACGACGTGCTTAAGTTTATTTTACCTACCAGATAAAATAAATTAAGGGCCTCGGTTGGGTTTCGAACTCACGATTTTGAGCTCAGAAGCCAAGCAAGCATACCACTGAGCTATCAGCGCCCCCTATAAAAAAATATGTTAATTGTTTCTATACTTCTTTTACGGTTTTATGGTACTTTTAGGGAATTTATGTATATATAAATTACTATTGTTTAGTCAACAACGTTCAAATGTAAACACACAGCTGATCCGTCTCTCTGTTCGAGACTCAGTCCCAGTCAGTCCCCTGCTATAGTTGCCCAAGAGTGGACATATAAGTTTTTATTTATTGCCGTATTTTATTACGGCCCTACTTCATTTTTGGGTTTCTCGAACTTTTTTTTTGGACTTGCTATCTGCCAGTGTCCCCGTTCAGCTTTGTCTTCGTCCGTCCGACGAGCTTCGTTCTTCTGATCTCATCGTTCTTCGGGTTCCATCATCCTTCGAAGATCATCATTTTTGTTTGTATTTTAATTTCACTATTTTCACCACACTGTGGTTGTCAACATAAAGATATTTATCATTTTATTTTTCTTCGTGAGCTCACGTTAATATTTTCAGTTTTATTTACATATGTGGTATTTAAACACTGTTTATTACCGAACTACTTTCATTGTGGGTAGTTCATAGTCAATTAATTTTTTTATTATATTACTTTTAGTGATTATTTTTTAACAATACCTATATATTTATATATACATTTTTTTTTGTTTTAAGAATTGATATTCTGTTTGTTTTTATTATAGATCCGATATATCCGATAATATATAATAAGTAATTATTTACCCAATCTTTTCGACATATTTTGATAAGAATTTATTTTTAAACTCAAGTTAATTTTTAATTTTATTATGATTAACAAGATTTATTCGTTTTTGCGTCATTGAATATATTTTTTTCTCTTTACATTGTAATCAGTATTATTATTTTCTTCCCCTTTATTTTTGTCCTCCGTTTCCCTATCATGTGTTTGTCCAAGAATTAGGAAGCTCTGGTGAAATTCAATTTTTTTTTGAGGATTTTCGTATTTAAAGTAATGGGGAGCCATGAAATAAACAACTATTTACATTATATACATCACTATTTACAATATATAAATTACTATTTACATTATATACATCACTATTTACATTATATACATCACTATTTACAATATATAAATTACTATTTACATTATATACATCACTATTTACATTATATACATCACTATTTACAATATATAAATTACTATTTACATTATATAAATTACTATTTACATTATATAAATTACTTTTGTGTTCATTCAGAGGTGTTGGTCCCAAAATCTGGATTGCTCCAGACCTGAGAATCTTCTGGGCTGGGCTGATCTGTTGTGAGGCAGCACCCGGTTGTAATGATAAACTAAACATGTTCTATTTGAATAAACAATACCACAATGTTATATGGCGGACCTATCTGCGTATAATTGGTCGGTGGGTGATCTACATATACTGATATATCGTAAATCACAAAGAGAGGTTAATATAAGTGGAGCAGGTTGCATCATTTGCAAAGAGGTGGGTAGATGCTTCAGGCGGCTGAGTGGTTAGTGGGACTGAATACATGGTCATAGCCCGGGAGCAGTAAACGCACACATTTCAATTGATTTTTGAAAATAGTTGTATTATCAATGGCTTTACTTCGCCAGCTATATATATAGAGGCAGTTATGTAATCGGTCAACAACCAGACACTTATTGATTTTCAACCAATTGGTTTCAGAGAGAGAGCGAAAACTTAGTTGAATAATTTGCACTGGGGAAGTACATTGCCATTGAGGCACCGACGTTAAGAGAAGGAAGTAGAGCCGTAACTATTGTCCTTAGATCGGCCCCACCAAGGAGGCCATTGTTGGCTCCAAGGCACCGACGTTAAGATAAGGAAGTAGAGCCGTAACTATTGTCCTGAGATCGGCCCCACCAAGGGGGCCATTGTTGGCTCCAAGGCACCGACGTTAAGATAAGGAAGTAGAGCCGTAACTATTGTCCTGAGATCGGCCTCACCGAGGAGGCCATTGTTGGCTCCAAGGCACCGACGTTAAGATAAGGAAGTAGAGCCGTAACTATTGTCCTGAGATCGGCCCCACCAAGGGGGCCATTGTTGGCTCCAAGGCACCGACGTTAAGATAAGGAAGTAGAGCCGTAACTATTGTCCTGAGATCGGCCTCACCGAGGAGGCCATTGTTGGCTCCAAGGCACCGACGTTAAGATAAGGAAGTAGAGCCGTAACTATTGTCCTGAGATCGGCCTCACCAAGGAGGCCATTGTTGGCTCCAAGGCACCATTTAAATGGCTCTCCCTAAAATGAACCGTTTAACACTCCATTATTCAAATGGATGGAGAAAATCGTAATGGGCAAACATAAGCTGTTTTCATTTTTTTATGTCCTCTCACCGACAGAATCCAGTAGGCGCCTTCCTCATAAGGCCGCCTTCCACGCCTTAGATGGGAGGTGGGCCAAGAATTCTTACTCTGTATTTCTTGTGGTAAATGAAATTAAATTTGGCTATGTAGGTACTTCCCCAGCACGAATTAATCAGTTACGTTTTTGCTCCCCCTCCTTGGCCAATCGACAGTTTGGGCTAAAACTCAGTACTTATGTAAGGCCATAGCCACTATGTAAGGGCTTCTGAATCCTCATACTTTTTTGTCAATACTTCCATTACAACGTCAGTAATCAGAGCTTTTCAGTTAAGCCTCCCCCCTAATCTCCTTCCTCCTTTAAGCCGATTTCGCTGAAAATCGACAGGTGTTGTCCTTACAGGGTTTTAGCCACTCATCTAAAATTTCGTGTCGACACATTTATTCTTTTGGCAGTTATTACAGTATTTATGTTAAGCCTCCTTATCTAATTTTTGACTGATTACATAACTTCCCCTATACTTCATAGCTGAGGAAGTAAACATGCGGATAGTGTCACTTTGTGTTCTCTTCTTTAGAATTATTGCCCCCAACATTTACCACACAGAGACATATTTAACAACTGTGGTAATGTTGAAATCAATCTTACTTTCACAAAAATCAATGATAGCAAACTTATATATACGACTATATATTTTATTTGAATTATTTCCATGCTACTAAATTATATTTGATGATTGGCTACTGAATCTGTGCATTCTTGGATTGAGTTGGAATACATATGTTAAGTTTCATTGAAGTCCGCCAGATAATGGAGGGGTAAGGTTTCAAAAATCAGGAAGGTGGGGGGGCTCCTTCCAATTATATTTCATCGATGCGTTCCCTCATTACTCTTCTCGTTATTTTTATGATGACGTAATAAAATAAATATTGATAAGAAATACTAGGTAACAATATAAACACTAAAAGTACTTGTACTACCCAATCATACTTATATCATCCATATTGTAAATATTTTTCAAAATAATTAACTACATACTTATTAAAGTAAGGCAATTAATTAGCGCATCTTGGACACGCTGTTCAAATAAACAAAAAAATACCACTGACGCCAACTCATTACTTTAATATACCCACTTTGCCAGTATGAATAGTGTTTGAGAAGGAGAAGGGGGAGAGAGAGTGATCTGTAGGCGTGGTTGGTATAAGAAAGTCTTGTAATGGCCAAATCACATATTTTTATTTATCAAATATATACTACATAGATTTATATATGTTGTTATTTCATTAAATTCAGGATGCCCTGACCAAGGGCTGAAGTAAGAAAGGAGGGAGGATGCCCTGACCAAAGGCTGAAGTAAGAAAGGAGGGAGGATGCCCCGACCAAGGGCTGAAGTAAGAAAGGAGGGAGGATGCCCCGACCAAGGGCTGAAGTAAGAAAGGAGGGAGGATGCCCTGACCAAGGGCTGAAGTAAGAAAGGAAAGAGGATGCCCTGACCAAGGGCTGAAGTAAGAAAGGAGGGAGGATGCCCTGACCGAGGGCTGAAGTAAGAAAGGAGGGAGGATGCCCCGACCAAGGGCTGAAGTAAGAAAGGAGGGAGGATGCCCTGACCAAGGGCTCAAGTAAGAAAGGAAAGAGGATGCCCTGACCAAGGGCTCAAGTAAGAAAGGAGGGAGGATGCCCTGACCGAGGGCTGAAGTAAGAAAGGAGGGAGGATGCCCCGACCAAGGGCTGAAGTAAGAAAGGAGGGAGGATGCCCTGACCAAGGGCTGAAGTAAGAAAGGAGGGAGGATGCCCTGACCAAGGGCTCAAGTAAGAAAGGAGGGAGGATGCCCCGACCAAGGGCTGAAGTAAGAAAGGAAAGAGGATGCCCTGACCAAGGGCTGAAGTAAGAAAGGAGGGAGGATGCCCCGACCAAGGGCTGAAGTAAGAAAAGAAAGAGGATGCCCTGACCAAGGGCTGAAGTAAGAAAGGAGGGAGGATACCCTGACCAAGGGCTGAAGTAAGAAAGGATATAGATGGAAATAGGGGTTTGGATAGAAGTAAGTGGTTAAATCGCAGGCAATCCACTTCCCGGGAGAAGATCAGCAACGACGGACACCACAGACAGTATCTGATACATTTCTCAATTTACAGAAAACCAGACATTTTGAGCGCTATTCATGGTTCAATAGTTGATATCAAAGAATTTCTCTTCTCCAGTACGATTTGCTGGAATTGGTTCAACAGACTTGAAAGGAAAGACTCCACGATATGAGTTATTACTGAGAGAAGATTGGTTCCTAGACCACACAAGAAATGATATATGTGTGCCGTCTGTGGCCGGGATATGACAGTCTTATTGCAATGTTAGGGGTTAGTTGCAGCAGTCAGGTGCAGCCAAGTCCAGTCTTTCGACAGCTAATGCTCCAGCTACTGTGTAAAACAATAATGTACAGATACTTTACATATCGTACATGAATGTTGGCAACATTGAGATGGCAGGACAGACAGTCTCGACAGTTCCCGAACAACTAGCAGCTTATATTAAATACGAGTTAAAAAAAGGGTCGGTAGCCCTATGGGAGCCACACTACCACTTCATAATGAAGTATCTACATAACAAAACAGCGGCAAAGTTGCCCTCAGGGAGAACGAACAGTTAGACGATTAATTCAGGCTGGGGAAGTACATTTCTGGTCATAAACAAAATTTTTTTTTTTCATAAAGTTTTATTTATTTTAATTTTAGTTTATGTTCGTGAGTCGGTGTAAGTACAGTATGAGGCTTGCTATGATGGGTAGCCTGCCCACTGGTGTTCTGTTGAGTTGTGGTCCGAGCCGCACGTTACCTACCCCAAGTTGGTCTCGGGGGCTTCATGTTAGCACAACTCATGGGGAGGGGACGCTAAGTCCTGTTGACTTATCGGCCAACTCCCCATGTTTCTGGGGCTTACCCGCAACATAAAGCACCTCCGACGTCCTAACTCTACCGCTGCTCTATAACTATTGCAGTTGTTCAACTTTTGATAAATGTATCTGTAATTTAGACGTATATTGTAGCTTCCTGTCAACTTTCACAAATAGTTTAGAGGTTATTAGATGTATAACCAAGTGTCTTACTCAGGAGCTCTATGTCATTCTACATTTTGTGTTGTTAGGTTGGCTACATTGGTTACACCTACTGTTGTCAGGGTTTCTGAGTACGACCGTC
The DNA here is from genome assembly GCA_963662175.1 of Aradus depressus. Taxonomy (NCBI): domain Eukaryota; kingdom Metazoa; phylum Arthropoda; class Insecta; order Hemiptera; family Aradidae; genus Aradus; species Aradus depressus. Next base: position 52,755,656 of record OY759214.1, on the reverse strand, counting down.
TTCCTCTTGCCCCCCCCCCCCCCTCCCCCTTCTCTTATACTTATACTACTGAAAATTGAGGTGGCATAGGGCTTCTGGATACACATATACATTTCGTGTCGATATATTTATATACCCAGAAAGGAAATTGTTGTTTTCATTTTTGAAAAAGGGGATCGAAAATCAATGCTTGCTGTGGAAATAAAATTGAAAAAGAGGAAAGTTGGAATTAACATAGACCCTTCCCTCCCTCCACCCTTTTCCATTTGGCTAGAGCTAAAGTACATAAGGCCCTTTAACCCCTTATATAAAGTACCCCTTTACCAAAAAAAAAAGAGAAATTTGCCAGCTTTTATCCTATTCAAGTGGTTGACAAAAAGGTAAACTTAGGAGGGGAGATTGTGAAGTTTTACCACAAATTTCCAGAGAAAAAGAAAAAGCGAGGAAGTTCGCTCCGTGCTGTTTGGTGTCACCCCGTGTGTTATTATTTATCACCTGCTTTTATCACACTCTGCCAAGGGTTCCGCTTCTAACACCAATCCCAGTCCGCAATGGAGACTGTTTTATTTTAAGGTTTTCAAGTGTTGGAAATGGAGCAGGAAGAGTGGCTACATGGCAGCCGCCTCACCTCGCCTCTCTTCCTCGTCCATCGCAGGGTAGCCAACTCAAGTAATGTATCTAAAAGCATTTTTAATATTTAAAAAATCTTTCCTGATGTTCAGGATTCCGCAAGCCTAAGACATAGTCCCTCCTTAAATAGTCTACACGGTATCTTATAGTTCCACGTGACCTCTGTCTGAACAGGGCTTATAAGGATAGGACAAATGTCATTTTATGAACTCATTTTATGTCTACTTTTATAGATCAAATGTTACTATTCCAAGTCGATGACCAACACTGAAACGCTTTTATCATGTATTTTATGTCTGTATAACTGAAATTTTGTACAATTAAAGTGATATTTAGACCTAGCGAAAAATTTGAGGACAAAAATAATTTGGTTAGGAAATATTATGCGAAAAAAAAAAAAAAAAGTTGTTCGTATGTTGGTGTAGCCATACTGGTTCTTTCAGAATTGTGAGAGGTGACGTTATATAGTTATGCCTCAAATAATATTTATATTCAATTATTTTGTAAAAGTTCAAATATTTCAATAAACGAAAAACCTAGACATTTTAAGTAACGATAAAAGGGCACCGGTAGCTCAGTGGTATGCGTTTATTTTAGGCCCTTAGTTCATTTTATCTGGGAGGTCCTTCGGATGGGACGTTAAGCGATGGTCCCTAGCCTGTACGATGTCAGGTACTCGTTAAAGACCCCTACCCTAGATGAATAAAAATTTAGGGTAGGCAAAATTTAGGACTCCCACAGTAGAGTCGGGCTCATGTCCACCAGAGTGACGAAAGAGCGCTCTGGTAGTAGGCGATATGACCTCGTAGTTAAAGCCCGGGCATGAGTCATAAAACCTAACCTAAGTAACGATAACCGAAAACATTTCTGGGATCTGTGCACTGGAATCCAATACAGTGGAAAGATAATAAAATAAATTTAAAAAACAACTAGTCTTGTTTTACTTTTATATTGTCTAATTCCACAAAAAAATACACATATACCGGTTTCAGATTAAGCCTTTGTCACCACAAAGATCAAATGTCCCATTTAAGTTTACATAAATAAAGAAAATATAATAATAAAGAAATGTATTATTATTGTATTGTCTTTATTTTTGTATTTTCATCATTTTATTAGACGACTCGTTCAAGTCACATTTACCCTACGCCGTCAATCCTGTCCTCCAATCACCATTAACAACATCCTGGTTCCCTCTTCCAACCAAGTCCGCTACCTCGGGTTTTACCTAGACAGTAGACTAACATGGAACCTACATACACGACTTAAACTGAATCGAAGATACGTACTGTTACGTCGACTACTTGGACCAAAATCAAAACTGACAACTAACAACAAACTTACGATTTACAAGACCATGTGCGGACTCGAACTTTGGGGTGCAGCTAAACAGTGGAACATCAATCGTATCCAAGTATTCCAGTCCAAACTCCTACCAATAAAGTCCTACACAGAGATCTCAATATTCCCACTGTCAACGAACTAATCCAATCCCGATTCCAAACATTTCACAGAAACCTTTTTTATCATTCAAATCCTCTCGCTCAAGCCCTATCCCATCATTCCCATCCTGACAATCCTCCCCGCCGCTTGAACAGGAGGTGGCCTCGCGATCTTCTCTGAGGATAGTGAGTAATGACAATTAATTTTCAAGGGAGTGTCAGCGCTGGCTGGCTTCTTCAATCAAGTGACGTTGTTATTTTTTCTTTTTGTCCACATATTTGCTTATTATGTATATATTGTATATAGATTGCAAAAAAAAAAACATTGACATCTCAAAGATTTGTAAATATTATGTTAAGGTAGAACTCCCCTCCCAGGACACAGGAGGACAGCCTTAGGTAATGTGAGATAACCTGAAAATTGTATAAATATGACAAGCTAGCAAACTAAAATGTCACTAGATACACTTTATGTGCAATTAGACAATATATAAGTTAAACATGTTCTTTGTTTTTATTTAATTTAAGCAACGCCGGCTTATACTGAAATGAACTATAAAATACTTTATTTGACTAGATTTTCAAGCCATTTCAGCGTTGCTCTTAATAGTTGCAACAGATATAGACCTTGTGGATTTCTTCTTAGATCTCTATGTTGATTTTACTTAAAATGTTCTCTACACGCAATTTCTTTTGCCCCATCGATTCACGGCTGGGTCTACATATCAATCATCCTTTAACTTTTTGCGAAGTTTCAGTCATAAAACTTGAATAGATTCCAAGATATCAGGGGGGGGAAAGGAGTTATCCACTACAATAAGGTAATTTTTAATTCATTTCCATTTGTATATGTCAATATTACGTGAAATTACTAGGCTTTTCATGAAATGATGCATTCACTATTTGACGACATGTATACAATTAACTAATGCAAGATATACAGACCATATATGTAAATAACTCAAGCGGTGAAGTTCGGAACATACAGACAACAATTTTTTTTTTTTTTCATTTGTCTTATTGGCGGGGCGAGAAGGCAGGCGGGATCACCCGCGGCCTCCCCTCCCCCCATTAAGTTGGAGGGATGGGGATGGCAGAGAACCGGGGGTGTTTCGAGGTGTTTCGAGTTGAAGGCTTTTCATTTTCATGTTCATTTTATTTTATCTTTATTATTATTTAAATCTAATATTTTCTCTTTGTTTTGTACATATATTATATTATTTGCATAGTTCTTAGTTTTTTATTTATTTCTTTTTCTATTATTATTCTGTACAGAATCATATTCTTTCGATGTATATATATATATATTTTTTTTTTCTCTTTCTTTTAATGTTTTGTCTTTCATCAGATTTACTCATGGTATATACCGATTGTAAATATTCGAAATAAAGAATTTATTTTTTGTCTTATGCTATCCAGTGGTGAATGAGATTCGAACTCCTGAAACCGACAAATTTTCATGACTCAATGCTATGGCGTAGTTAGAAACTATTTTTCAAAACGTTATAATTATTAAATGTGTACTAATTAATAAATGACGGCAATGTCCGCCCATGGAACTCTTCAATGTGTGTCTCATTCACTTTTTTCTAATACTATCTTGTTAGTTATAAACTATTTCTTTCTGAGTCTACCGATGACAAAGTAAATACAATTTGTTGAAAAGGACTTTAATGTAGTCAGGGAGTGATTTATCTTTTTGAAACTTTACACATAAGTCCCAGTTGAGCTGAAGATCTAAGGACCGCGCCAACTTTTATTGGAGTTCACCAAAATGAAAAAGTTCACTTGAGTTAAGACATGTCTCAGCATCACCAAACTTTCCTAGAAATATAAATTGAAATTCTTTTCGATATCTTAAATTCTAAACTGAATTCTTAAATTTTCCAAAAGCATCAAAAATCATATCATATCACCAAGTAGATAATGGTTTGTTTAGTGGTTATCCTTCGGTCGGAAATTGGAATTCGCGAATCATGATTTATTATAAATAAATTTAAAAAATGAATTTATGATTCAAAAAATTGAATTATACTTAAGTATGAACAACATAAATAGTATACAAAAATGAGCAGGTAGGAGTTGCACGGAACTACCCCATAGGTCAAGCCGACACTGACTCTGGGCTGTCGGCTTCCTTCAAAAATTATATTTAACATTCTCCGCAGAGATACTGCGACATTAAAAAATAAAGAAAACGAAAAAAAATCTCTGCGGAGAATGTTAAATATAATTGTTGAAGGTAGCCGACAGCCCAGAGTCAGTGTCGGCTCGACCTATGGGGTAGTTCCGTGCAACTCCTACCTGCTCATATTATATATATATATATATATATATATAATGAATGGGAGTACTTTCGGTATTGCTACCATCCTCAGTCACGACTAACAAAATACTAAATGGAAGTTGAACCAGTTTGCAATCCGAACTGTCACTTCTCCAGCCCCCATGGAGTTTTTCCCTGCACAGTAGTATTAACAACATGGTAATCATTAAAAATGAAATTTCGTCTCAAATTGAAATCTTATTAAGATTTCAATTTGAGACGAAATTTTATTTTAACTTGTTGAACTTCCACTTAGTATTTGTTAAGTCATGTCTGAAGATGGTAGCAATACCGAAAGTACTCCCGTATATTATACATATTTTGTGAAATATACAATATTTTAAAAAACGTACATTTTCTTTTATTTTTTGCCTTAAAAAAGTTTAAAGCTCGGAATGGAACCCGTGCCTCCTCGATGAAAGCAAGGTTCCTGCCCCTCTGTCAGCACTTTATCATGTTCTAGAAGTAACTGAAGAAATTTGTAAAGAAAAGTAATTGTTATTATTATAGACCAACAGTCCAACCTCTGAAGCAACTATCATGAGGTGTGCAGCGCATCTTCAGCATTGATAAATACAAACTGATTACTAATGTTCTGAGTGGATACTACTAGTCTTTACCAGAAAAGTTAATTCAATTTCAGATTATTTTTTAAATTTGTCAAACAAATTAAAAGGATAAACTAAAATGTAGACCATTTAGTGAGAGCGAGGCTGGTTATTGCTAAACGTTCCCTAGTGGGCCACCCACATTAGCCTCGCCCATAAAGTAATGCAAATAACAAATAGGGGCAGTTCAATTAATCTTTTTACACCCCCCAGCCCCAGCTGATACGGGTATAAGGGAAGTTATGGATTCAGAGGAACACTTGATATTGAGTTGTCTAATCCTCTCAATTCAAAAATAAAAAGAAAAAGTTATCAGGAAATTTCATGTCGATATTCATTCATTACATCTACGATTACTAGGTTTTGTAGTTAAGTCGCCCCCCCCCCCCCCCTCAAAATATGACAGCATGTGTTTCTATGTGTGCGTCTGTAAACATGACGGTACAATGAATAAATCTATAAGAAATTTTATATGTGAATCCAGAATCCAATGAGGACGACATATATTTTTTTTTTGGGAGGGGGGGTCAACTTTAGCTGACTTAATGATTGGCCGAGTGGAGAAGAAACACTTCGAGCTGGGGAAGTACTTGACGGTGGACTTTGGACTTTCTGATGTGTGTTTGTGTAAACATGATGGCACAGATTCCCAATTTCGGAGTGAATATGACTTGATAAATAATCCACGCTATCATTTGGTTAATTAACTACCGACAATGCTGTATTAACCGTTAACTATCGATGTGGGGTCTAAAAAACTCCAAGCGGTTTTTGCTAGGCAGTTTTTCTCATTTTGGTTACCTCCTCTTCTGACTTTTTCGTATTAATTGTCCTTGAGACATCTGTGCAGTCTTAGTCTCCTAGCGATGTTCAAAAGGCCGATATATTTATTAAAATGTAAGTACTTGGCGTCCCCACATCGAGATTAACATTTTTTTTTTTTATTATTTATATTTAATGTTTCTAATTCGTTTTTACAGCTCTTAGCAACAATTTACAATGTCTTACAATCGTGACGAGTTTAGAATTGATAATCCAGACTTTTCCGAACGGATATTACAGGAAATTGAAAGACAGGAGCCGGAAAATTGCACATCAGATATTGAAGGTAACGAAAATTTTGTGAACATGATACGAGCTTCGAACAGAGTAGCTGTTCAATTCGTTTATTCATGAGAGTTTTATTAGATTTAGAGTTTGATTAGATTTAGATTTTATGCAGTTTTATTTTTGTTATTTCTATTTTTATATGTCAATTCTGTGATGATAATGTGATTTATGAGTCATGTCAGTACTTTACATTATCTGTCATTGTAATGAGTACGTTGAATTAATACAAAATATTTTCGCTAAAACCAGAACAAATTTTCATATTTTCTTAGGGTTGACTATCATTGTATCTTGTTGAAGCCTATCTACTGACATTGTTGCATTAATGTTTCTCTAAACTACAGAGGCTACTCCCAAACTTACTCGTAAGTTTCTACTCTCCTTCTAAACCTTCGAAATCTTAATTTGCTGGATCCTTACCTTCAGTTTTTGATCTTTTGTGGGCCTCCGATCTCTAAAATTGACCCATACGTATGTTTCCGCTCTCTAAAACTAAACTTTTAATCCATACCATTCGCCTTAACATGTAACATTAAGCTTACAAAATAGAATTTGACCTGGGCCATTCTCTTGTTGATCGAATACAGGAAATGATATCCTGAATATAGGGATAGAGTTTCGTTCAACTTACAACATACCGAGTTGAATTTGTGAGTGGATTTCCGTAACAGAGTTATAGAGCCGTCAGGTTTGCAAATTAGTCAATTGAATTAGATCAATTATGGATTATGTGAAGGGGGGGTTCTGATTGGAGGTTGGTGCCCCCTGATCTCCATATTGATACGATGGAAGCCATGCTCTGCCAATCTGCCTATCCAAGTTAGTGAAGGAGGAAGGCTGGGCCGGCTGAGATGACAGCTGCTGTCAGAACTCCTCGAGCCCTCGTTAGCCGCCCCTCTCATTCATATCAATAATTGATGGGGATAGGTAAGAGCAGGGGTCGCTCCAAGTCTATTACGGTCATAATAATATGTAGTGAAGGGCAGGAACGTAGCTAAATTTTTTTTGGGGTGGAGAGGAGAGAAGGGTTTATCCTCCCAACGTAACAAAAGGATCAGAGTTGAATAATCCCCAAACCTCACTACTCCTACACACTGTGTGTACTTTGCTTAAGATCGCGGGTTCGAAATCCTGCCTTGGTCTTTAGCTTTTGTGTAGGAGATAAAATGTTTGATCACGCCGTTCTTCGGATGTGATGTCAAGCGACGGCCCTGGCCTATGCGATGTCAAGTACTCCTTAAGACCCTTTCTTAGGAAAACCCATGTAGGATCACACAAACAAAACAACTCTTCACGTAGCGTAGTCCCCAGTGAATGATAATGATCAATCTACTTTGGTACATTTCCAGGATTGAAAGATCAGTCTTCAACATAATATGTAACTGTAAGGCCAACCTCACATTAGGCAATTCCGAAGCGACGCGACTGATACTCAAGTATCAGCCATTTGAGTTGCCTGTGGGTATGATACCCGTAGGCAACTTTTCTCTTCACACTGAGGATACTGTGCAGCGACTAGGATCTCTTCAGTCTCCATCTAGCCGTGGCGAGAAGCTGAGTTGTTCATCATGTCAAGTGAAGATTCTTCAAGTGATGAAGATGTCGTTGTGTCTTATTATTATTATTATTATAGAAAAAGGAAAATCCGAAGATTATGGCGCCATCCTTACATCGAAAGGAATGTTAACTGCAGATTATTTGTTGGTGCTAAAGAGCTGGAAAAGTCGGATTGCAAGTTCGTAGCATTCTACCGAATGACGAAAGAATCATTCCTACACTTGATTGGCATTGTTTCTCCATCCATAAGACAGAGGAACACACAAATGAGGGAATGTGTGAGTGCAGAAGAGTGTGTTCACTAGCCATGGCGAGGCGACGCAGGAGACTCAAGGGACGGGCGACCTTCCTAGCAGGTCGCGTGAGACTGGTAGGATACGGGTAGGGTACGCGTCTCCTGGGAGTGGCGTCGTTTGTGTCTCCCCACCACTCAACTTAGGAAGTGACTTTTAAGATACCCTCAAGATACTTGAGTATCAGTCGCGTCGCTTCAGAATTGCCTAATGTGAGGTTGGCCTAAGTCGACCCAGTGTTACGTTAGGTGGTTATTAATATTTATTCAATGATTACAAATATTTGCCATACTTTAAATAATTAACTGAATGACTTTTTTTAAATTAATTAGAAATAGAAAAATTATTAAAGTTTTAGAAAGCTTTCAAATTAAAGTAAATGATTCTCAAACGAAAGGTAATAAGAGAACATCATTTGAAATGTTACCTCTGTTTATAGGTTAATTAAGTTAATGTGCTATAATACAGTTTACATAAGTAGGTTATTTATGAGAAGGGAACATCTCCACAGCAGGTTCATGTTCTTGTCACTTTCCTTTCCTCTCACCTCTCAGATAAAATAAACTAAAGGCCTCGGCCGTGTTTCGAACCTGCGATCTTGAGCTCAGTAAGCAAGCACGCATACCACTGAGCTACCGGCACCTTCAGGGATTCTGGGTAGGTATATAATAAAGTTTCAACAACGAGTTTTTTATTTGTCATCGTTTTATTACAGTATCAATGTAATAAAAAGAGAATATTGTAATGAAATGAGTTGTCTGAATAACGAACTCAGTGTTTCTTTGAAGCTTCCACAAATCAAATGTATATTAGAAGTTGAGATTGCTCCACGTGCTCCTTTTCTAGATTAGTAAAAGCTTTTCTGCAAATCAATATCTTTAGACACTCCCTAATGGATGTTAATAATATCCTTTTTTTTTTAGGAAGATCGTTCCTATTTTAAAGATGCAATGCTATTTTTTTAAATGTAATTCTTCTAGAAATATTTAGGGACCAGTTTTTTTCCTTGATGGCAGCATTAAATTATTTTTTTAAATGTATTTATTCTTTTATATATTTTATGGATAGGATTAAAATTAAGCGCCTGGAGCTGATCAATCCCCCTCTCTTTCCCCAATCCTCCCCCACGGGGAATATAAAGGTAATTATACACTTGAGACAAATAAACCCACCAAAAACATAATCTATAATATGAATGATAGTTTAAAATAATCCTAGTTGTAATTCCTCCCCCCTCTAGCCTTGCTCTACATGAGACTTGTAAATCCATTCGCACCGCTAACATCTTGATTCGGATAGTTTCTAAGCCAACGTGTTTGCTGCAGACCCAGGTTCGCACTGTGTGACTATCTGGCGGACAACTATTTATTTTCAGCAAATTCCGATTCAGTTATTGAGCCGAAGTGGAGGGGGTATCAGAAAAGGGGGTCCCTGTGAAGCGCGGTGCGTTTATTTAGTCTAATAAATATATTGGAAAAGGTAAAAAATATTATATTAAAAATAAGAAATACTATTCTTTGAAAGACAAACAGATGGTAAATGTAATCAGAGGAGAGCAGGAATAATGTAAACAAATAATAGGGACAACCAGATACAGCGTAAGATTCTTAGTGCATGACAACAAACAAACATACCAAAACATAATATTTACCTACATAAAAAGATATATCATAGTATGTCAATGATTGAATATAAAAGAGGAGGTAAAAAAACCTTGAGCATGCCGTCCTTTGAATGGGACATTAAGTGATGGTTCCGAGCCTTTGCGATGTCAGGTACTCGTAAAAGACCTCCTTCCCGATCCTAGGTAGACAAAATTTAGAACTTTTCCACCAGAGCGACGAAAGAGCGATATGGGCTCTTAGTTAAAGCTCAGGCATGACTCATAATACTTAACTATGACCAGAAAAAACAAAAAATCCAATTGTTTCCTCTCAAAAATGTATTTTACATCGATATTAGTATAATAAGGCAATAGGTAATAAAACTTTGTGTACTTATTTAAACAATCAGTAAGTAATAAAAATAAAGCACAGATTAATTAATTTAATTATAATTTAAATGTGCGTAATTAAGATTCTTAAAATAATCATCAATCATCAATGTTGTGTTGCTTACTTACAAAAAAAATGTAAAATTACACATAATTTCTCTCTGACTGATAAAAAAAAGTGTTATAACCGGAAATCTAAGCGTTAAATCGAGTAAATAATACACAAAAAATCACACAAAAGAGTTTGGGAGTGGGAAAAAAGAGCGCTATAGTCGGGAAAGCGTTATAACGAAATTTTGCTGTATATATAAGTGTAAAAGGGATCCCTTATGGGTTCAAAGTTGAAGGGTTCATTTCAAAGTTTAAGTACTTATTAAATTTGTATTTAAATTAATTAGAAAATAGGAAGTGACAACTTTTAAAACATTTTCTAAATGAAGAAACTTTTAAATTGTGTTTTCCTCTCCAACTTTGATAAGGTTTCATCAACATTGACACCTCCCCATCAGTTAAATTGCAAAAATGAAAACAAAGGTCCCCAATTAGGGAGTTACTTTACAGTTTGGAAGGGCAAGGTTCACAGTCCTCCAGCCTTGTTCCACGGCCGACTTGAGCTTCAAAAATGTGGTACTTCCCTAGCGCCAATCAAGAACTAAGTTGTACCCTCTGAAAGCAATCTACCGATATGGGTTAAAATTGATAAGTACCGTCCGGTTTTGGATTTACACATGAAATTTCGTATACCGAGTCTTTAATTACAATACTTTTTGTGATCAGGTCTCTCTCTACTCTAATGGGTTCCTTCCTTTCGACCGATTTGGAATCAGGAGTTCGGAATACATGAAATTCCGTTGAAAACTCCGCATCATATTACTGTCCGATTACATAACTTCCCCAACATGTCTAAACATTGCTTTTCTCTTTTTAAAAAAACTATAACTCATAAAGAAAATATTAATTTATTTAATGCCCTTCCCCACTTCTTGAAGTCAATAGATACAATAAAAAATTTTAATTTCAACTAAAAATGTTCATGTTAGAAGAAACCTTATACATGGAAACGGAATTTTACTCTCACTGTTCAAAAATAATAATATAATCACAATAAAGAATCGTGTTGCACATCCAAAAAATTATTTGATACAAAGCTTTCATTTTTATTTTTTGGGCAGAGTTCCTCCACACCTCAAGGTCAGTCCAATGTACGTTATTGTTTTATTTATTCATTTATAATTTTTATTTATTTAGACTTTTTTATACATTCATTTTGAATTGATTAATCTATATATATCTATATATATACTGTGACGACAAAAAGTATTTGCACACCCTCTTTTGTAGGAAAAATTAAAAATTGAATAAGTATGTGCGGCTGTGATTATAATAATTTAATTTATTAGTAATTAGTGATTCATGTTATGTTGAAGAAATGGAAAAAACTTCGATGTATTAAATTAAAAAAAATTAAAAACAGAAAATTATATCGACAAAAAGTATTTGCACACTTCATTTATGATAAAGATACAAGATTTTATGCTACCTAATATTTCGTAATACAACCTTTGGCCGCTAAAATTGCCCCAAGTCTGGAAGACATTGACTGCACAAGAGATTCAATAACACTAATATCTATTTTCCCCCATTCCTCCTGTAATACCTCCTTCAAGTGTTGTCTGCCAGTGATGTGGTGTTTCCGAATTCTTAGTTCTAAGTGATGCCACAGATTTCCTATTATGTTGAGGTCCGGTGACTGAGGTGGTGTGTGAAGCCTTCTTGGTGCATTATAGAGCAGCCACTCTTCAGTAATTCGGGCAGTATGCTTAGGGTCATTATCCTCTTGAAAGATGAATGAATTTTCTATACCAAGCTTCTGGACGCTCGGACCTAAGTTGGTCCGCAGTATGTCCACATAACCTCTGGCATTCAGAGTATTTTCAATGAATGCCAGATTTCCGGTCCCTTGCCCCCCACACGCAGCCCCAAACCATCACATGACCCCCTCCTCCCTTTACAGTTGGAACAACATTTTGACGGTGAAATTCTTCATTTGGTCTTCGCCAAACAAATCTTCTTCCGTCACTGCCAAACATATTAAACTTACTCTCATCTTTAAACAAAACCTTTTCCCAAAATTCCTCTGGCTTCTCAATATATTCTTTTGAGAAATCAAGTCGTCTTTTTCTATTCTTCTCACTTATAAATGGTTTTTTTCTTCTACTTCGCCCATGGTAATTGGCTTTATGCAATACATTTTTTATGGTAGACACACTCACCTGCTGCTGAGAAGTCGAAGCGACCCTATTAGCAATTTCTTGAGCACTTATGAAAGGGGCCGCTCTCACCTGTCTCACAATTTCTTGACGTTGTCTTTCATTTAAAAGTCTTGGTCGACCTTTCCTTCTTCTGTTTTCAATAGATCCAGTGTCTTCATACTTCTTAATGATGTACTTCACTATTGACATATTCATATCAAGGGCCGAAGCAATCTGACGATAGCTTTTACTTTTCCTACGCAACTTGATAACTCTATGCCGAAGATTCTTAGATATTTCTTTTGTTTTCCCCATCTCAACGAAACTGACAGCACTGACTAATACTGAAGTGAGTTGATTCCTATAAACATATCTTAATCAATAAAACATACACTAATTTCTTTTAGAAAATAAAAATAAATAAATAAACTCCAACAAGCTTAGGTGTGCAAATACTTTTTGTCGATAACATTTTCTGTTTTTCATTTATTTTTATTTATTACATCGAAGTTTTCTCCATTTCTTCAACATAACATGAATCACTAATTGCTAATAAATTAAATTATTATAATCACAGCCGCACATACTTATTCAATTTTTAATTTTTCCTATAAAAGAGGGTGTGCAAATACTTTTTGTCGTCACAGTATATATAAACATCGTTGGGATAAAAACACTTCCGAAGAGCTTTTTTTGAAAAATAGTTATCTTAATTGTTATTAAATTGAAAAATGTGTCTACTTATTATAAACATATCTTGTATTAATTTTTTTTATGTACCTACTCATATATTTTTAAGTATTTATTTATTCACTTTTTATTAATTTCATTTTACTTTTTTTAATAGTTTTGTTATTACTACTAATCATAGATGTGTTAGACTCAATTAGTTATAAATCTAATTTATAACTATCTTAATGTATAAATTCTATTGACGTATCCTATTATCATGTATTGGTTTAACGGAAATAAATGTATTATTATTATTATTATCCCCTATAAGTGGGGAAGAAAAATGTGAGATAGGAGCCGGGGGGTGGGGGGTGGAGGGGAGGGAGATTTGGGGGTTTACTTAGTGTAACGAATGTAAAGAAAGGGTTCTTATTATATTATATTATTATAGGGCCTCCCTTAACTAACATAAGAAGAAATGACTGTTTTATCTATAATTAGATCTGCTCTGAGGTGGGTCATCTATAAGACCGCATTACATGCTGTAGACTCCTGGGTGGCTATTTAGCAAACTGTTACTTTTCAACTGTTATTTACTTTCAACAGTAGCAGATTGCTACCTTAATATAAAAATAACAGGTTCTAATAGCAAGGTAACTTATCACAGGCTATACTAACTCTCCAGTTATCCTCCTTTCCTGTTACTACCCCCCTAGCATGGTTCATTGCCGTTTTACTTTTCATAGTACACAAAAATATTAAAAAATAATTGTGATTTAACTTTAATAGTAATTATATCTAACAGAACGGATACTATAGGCTAGTTATATATACAATTTATTTAATATATAAATTTCTCATATAGGTAATTCTTTAAAACAATAAAATCAATTATAGGTACCTAAGATATTATTATAGGTTAGATTAGGTTTTATGACTCATGCCCGGGCTTTAACTACGAAGTCATGTCGCCTACGACCAGAGCGCTCGTTCGTCACTCTGGTGGACATGAGCCCGACTCTACTGTGGGAGTCCTAAATTTTGCTTATCCTAAATTTTTATTCACCTAGGGTAGGGGTCTTTAATGAGTACCTGACATCGTACAGGCTCGGGACCATCGCTTAACGACCGTTTATTTTACCTCCCAGATAAAATAAACGAAGGGCCTCGGTCGGATTACGAACCCACGTTCTTGAGATATTATTATACAGGGTGTAACAAGTCGAGAAGGCGATACTTAAAGATCTTATAGTAAACTTAATCCTGAACAGCCATAAATTCAGTTGCCCGGAAATGTCAATTATGTGTACGACAACAGGGAAGACATTTTGAACAATTATTGTAGTTACTCTTTACTTTCAAGTGATTAGTGTTGTATTAGCATTTTTTGATTATAACTTTTAAACAAAGCATTTGCGGACCTATGTTTATAGGAACTTTTCTGTTCAGAATTAAGTTTACTATAAGATCCTCAAGTATCGCCCTCTCGACTTGTTACACCCTGTATATACTAAAATCTATAAATATAAAATGGTTCAATCTTTTGAACAATTATTATCATTGTTAATACAATTATTATTATAAAAAATTAAAACATATGAAACGTAAAAAAAGTAGTAAAGTAAGACAAAGTGAAACACGCTTTGAGAGAATCAATTCGTCACCTGACCATGATTTCAATATGCAAACACATACCTATGTAAATATTATTATGGCTTATGGTTTTTTTTTTTTTTTTTTTGGCTTTATGTACGAGGCATAGTAGCTATGTCAATGTGTTTATCTAGTTATTTACGACATCCATGGACCCGAGAGGGAGTTTTATCTACGAAATAAAACTCACTCCCGGACGGGATTCGAACCCACAAACCAAGGTGAGACCATGCGACCAAAGCCCTACGCTCTAGCCCGCACGGCCACCATGGCTCCCTAGCTTATGGATATTATTTTGTTGCAATTTAATAGTCCTGCTGACCAAGGAATAACTTTGTTTCATGACTATTTTATTTTGAATACGCATAAATATTGAGCTGAATAAAGATGTGTTTATTTGCTGAAAAAATTTAGTTTGTTTGCTAACCACGTATTGAGCCTGATATTTTTTCACTGCCGAGAAAACAGTATGATGTTCAAATGATTTAAGAGATGTTTTTGTTTGCTAACCCGAAATTTAAATGGCAAATCATTTAATTACTACGTTATTAAAATTATCTTATAAAATTATCTTCTTACACATATATTGTATGTACAGGTCTATATTAACCGGATTACAAATTTAAAAAAAATTAACAAAGTTAAAATTAAGTAATGTTTAGTTGAAAATGACAGCAGGAGAATCGCTAGATGTGAACTATAATAATGAATTAACCCTGTTGAATATAAAGAGTGCTCGGATGTAGTGCGCAGGTTGGACTGCACATCTTAGTAGCCTCACCTGGGCCTCCTCTGACCCCAGTGTCAAGGTCCGCATTATGCTAACACCCCCCCCCCCCCCCCCCCCCCCCCCACCCCATTATGGCACCCAATAAATGATGTACATGTTCAACTTCCCTAGCTGCTAGCTGCACTTAGTATAGGGCAGGTCATATAATTAGTCAAAAATGTCAACATCACAGTCTGCTGTTCACAACAATTTCATGTTTTATAACATCTTAAGCTAATTAATCCAATAAGTGTTTGCTCTCTCTCTAGAACCAGTCGCTAAAATCAATACGTGCCTCAGGCACTTCTGGATCCTCATAAAACTTCGTGTTGTTACATTCATTAAAACGGCGGTTATTAGATTTAAGTTAAGCCCCTTCTTTTCCTTTCTGATCGATTTGGTTGAAAAACAATAAATGTCGAACTAACTACATAGTATTTCTGACTAATTGTATAGCTTGTCTTCAGGTACTTGGTTCGTATATCTGGGGAAGTAACCACCAATGTCTGTGAGTGAGTTTGTCTGTGAGTGAGTCTGCCTGTGAGTGAGTTTGTCTGTGAGTGAGTTTGTCTGTGAGTGAGTCTGTCTGTGAGTGAGCCTGTCTGTGAAACACGAAACTCCCGGCAAAATGAACATATTATCACGACATTTTATACGTGGATGAAGGTCCATAAAAACGACATCTTTTCAAATTTGAATCAGAAGACTTTCAGTCAAATCGGTTCCTGGGGACTGGGGGGTAGGAGGGGGGGGGGGGGGGGTTAACTCCATTAAAATAAACTCCTCCGAATGGATCCATCGACACAATATAATTTAGGTGGACATAAAAGAAGATAAGTAAGACACCTATTGTTATTTGTTAGTTTTATGACTCAGCCCGGGCTTCAACTACGAGGTCATATCGCCTACTACCAAAACGCTTTTTCGTTGCTCCGCTGGACATGAACCCAACTCAACAGTAGGAGTCCCACATTTTGCCTATCTCGGTTTAGTTATCTAGGATAGGGTCTTTAACTTGTACCGGACATTGCACAGGCTCAGGAACAGGATTCTGAGAAACACTTTAAAGCATAAGGTTGGTAGTTCGGATTTGTTAAATAGGATGAAAGTCAACTATGAGTAGGATTAACATTGAAAATGAAATTTTGTATTTTCCCGCCAAAAGGGAAAACATTCTACTAACTATATAATATTACATGTTGTATTATTTATACCACAGTGCTGACGTAGGGACCCCGGTGGTGGGGATGAAGGGCAAATCTGCCTACCAACCGTGCTCGGTGCTCTCAGTCCCACCGACAGCCTGAGAGCATGGCAAAATATTTAAACAAAAAAAAAACCGAAATTACCTGAAAAATTTTCCAACATGTGGGCTTTCAGCACAATTCTTTTTATTTTTTTAAATTGAAATATGAAATGCAAATTTGAGTATTTTAAATTACAGATGATAATAAGGCAGAAGGTGAACTGTTGTATTATGCAAAAATTATTACTTCTATTAACCTTGACCAACTCCATGGACAGTCTTTTGACCATTGTGTTTATCTTGTCTTGTATTATTTCTTAAATTCAGCAAGTTGGATATTATTTTCTTTTTCTCAAGAAATAAAACTCAATCTACCCCCCCCCCCCCCCCAGAAAAAAATATTCTTACTCAAGAAAAAATTGTACAGCTTCCAGAATCTTGTTGAAAATTACATCTTAGCTGGGCCAGATGCCTGTGAGAGGTTTTTTGACATCATTTTTCAAATATCGATTCTGATGGAACTTAGAATTTACGGAATTCTTAGAACAGTTTCAAGCATTAAATGGGAGTGCCAAGTCTTGGAGATAGCATGCTTTTTGGTCTTTTTACCTGGGAGATAAGAAAACCTTGAGACCATGCTTCGGATGGTACGTTTAGCGATGGTCCCGAATCTTTGCGATGACAGATAATCGTTAAAAATCCTTACGATAACCCAGCTGGCTGGCCACTCTTCCCACCAGTAGGTACACTTCATCTTCTTTGAGGTAGCCCACTCATGTAACCGTTAATTTATCTTATTCTGTACATATTTAACGACATAAATAAATAAAAAAATAGGTAGAAAATAGCATATTGACAGTTAAGTCGGGCTCATGTACACCAGAGCGAAGAAAAGCCTTCTGGTAGTAGGCGATATGAGCTTGTTTTTGAAGCACAAGGCATGAGGCACAAAAATAAACGTTAATTTTTTTTTTTTTTTTTTGCATTTATATTTCTTGAAGGAGAGGGAGCGGCTGTCTGTTGTGGAAGCTGTTGGGATGGCTGTGAGTGGATTAGCTCGGCCCTGGTGATGGACTAAAGCGCTACTTCTGTGAAGCTGCTACCATCTAAATAGCAGATATAAATAATAAATACGACTGTTGAACTGCTATGTTATGGTACTGAGAGACAAACTGACTCTCCCTAGCAGGCACACTAAACAATATATCTTGCAGATAAAAGTGTTTGTTATTTTACAATATCTGTGATTGAGAGATATTTACCTCGCTATCCCGCTTACAAATCCTCTTGAAATAATAATATTCTGTGTACACTTTCTTTTCCACTTTAACTTACATGAAAACTAGTTTTATTTTATTTTGATTCTCTCAACCATGTTTTACTTTAGCTTTCTTTATAGTTTTATATATTTTAATGGTCCTAATAAAAATTTTTATATTAATAATTATTGTCATTGCACCAAAGAATGAACCATTTTATATTTACAGATTGATGTAAATTAAACTGGTAAACAGAAATCACGTTCCTATAATTTACCTTCTAATAAAAAATTGGTTTAAAAAACAAATCAAAATTGTTAAAATCTCAAATTTCAAAATTGTTAAAACTATAAATTGTTTAAATACGTATTGTTTCTTACTAAATGTTTTGAAAATATATAATATATATTATACAATATATATTGTATATTATACAATAAACATTAAATTACAATTATTTATTTTAATATTTTTGTATGCTATGAAAGGTAAAACGACAAAAAAGTTAGGATAAATAGCAAAAGTCAAAAAAAAAAGAGAGAATAAAGTGACATTCACAAACTAACGTTAAATTAGCCTATATTTAGGAAACAGTTTGTTCACTAATATGCACAATATTCACCGGAGTTAATATAGTAAGTAGCAGAATATCAGTTGGGTTGGCCTTGGTAACAGTAGCATCAGATAGCAAGTCGGTGAGTAACAGGAAAGGAAAGTAACAGGTTATATCATTTGAAATTTAGTATACACTCCAAGTTATCCTGCTATTAACATCTTTAAATTTAAGTAGCAGTCTACTACTGATGAAATAAAATAACAGATAGCTGAATAGAAACCCAGCACCACAGTGATTCTTTCGATAACTTGCGGTGCACCAAGCCATATCCTGCGGCGTCCTCACTGATTACAAATTACAATCGAAAATTCGATACTACATTGAAATATGGGAATGCAGAGGAAGCTTGCGATGGCTGGAACACAGCTGCTTTTTGGATTTTTCCTTTTTCACATATTTTTGTTTTTATTTGTGCTGAAAATGAAAAGAGAAGAACTTGTTTTATAACCTTTTCTTGACGAATACACGCAACTTCAAAAGTATACTAATTAAAAAACAGAAACCAGAGAGGCATACTGACAGCTAAAAAACAGGAGCCAGAGAGGCATACTGACAGCCAAAAAACAGGAGCCAGAGAGGCATACTGACAGCGAAAAAACAGGAGCCAGAGAAACATACTGGCAGCCAAAAAACAGGAGCCAGAGAGGCATACTGACAGCGAAAAAACAGGAGCCAGAGAGGCATACTGACAGCGAAAAAACAGGAGCCAGAGAAGCATACTGGCAGCCGAAAAACAGGAACCAGAGAGGCATACTGACAGCCAAAAAACAGGAGCCAGAGAGGCATACTGACAGCGAAAAAACAGGAGCCAGAGAAACATACTGGCAGCCAAAAAACAGGAGCCAGAGAGACATACTGACAGCCATGCCCCAGCCTTGGTTGATGCTGTCATAACAGATAGACGCACCGGATCTCCGTAGTACTCCTCAATAACAATAGAAATTTTAGAATAATTCTTGGAGGGTTAAGATTGGTTTTGTCCTGAAAGTGCCTCAGATGAAAAGGACGACCTCATACACTTTTTGTTCCATTGTCTCTCTTTGTGTATCCCAAGGCAAACTTTTATCCACAAATATCTCACTAATAGAACAAATTCGACTCAGAACTAATTGTGCACTTTTTTGATAATTGGTGTTAAAAAATTCAACAATTTATTTTTATTCTTTACTATAGATTTAATAATTAAGAAAAATATAATTTAATTTATTGCTTATAAGATATATATATTTTTTTTTCAGTTTTTATTTTTTGTGACTACAATTTTACTATTTACTCTTATCGAAGGTAATAATTTGTTTTATATAATTTTGAATTGTTTTTGTTTCCTAGTTGCACTATTTCTATTAAAGGGGCATTAAAGGCATGTCCATATTTATTATTTCAATATTATTTTTACCTTTTATTTATTTATTAAATTTATTTATTTAGTTTCTATTTTACTTATTTGTTACAATTATATGTATAGGTATTAATAGATAGATAGTAAGTTTATTAATATATTGTAAAATCAATTATTATTATTTGTATAAAAACAGCTGTTAGGAGTGAAGTAACTTAAATAGTGAATAAATATACAAAGATGGACTAGTCGCATTTTGTTTTAAAACGAAATGTGAACAACCAATGAATGAAGAACAAAAGACGACGAACAGCGGTTTTTAAATAGTGAGAACCAGTCTAAGTTGTGTGGTGGAAGTGGACATTCTAGAGATAGAGAAGTGTTTTTAGGGTTAAGGTGTAGTGAACCAGTCTGAATGAGAGAAGATGTAGAGGAGATGTAGGAGTGAAAATTATAACATTGGAAGTACGCAGAAGAGAACAGGCACTTTTATTTTATATATATAGGTAGATGCCCAAAATATAAAAGAATTATAGATAGTGGCCACTATAAAACAGAAAAAAGACTGATTTAGTTTTAAGTAATTAGTAAGTAAGATTTATTTTTGTAAATAATTTGATTTAATTTTTTATTTTTCAATATTTAGTTAACCAATAAATAATGTAGGTTAAGAAAAAATAACCCCAATATTTGTTCTCTAATTCTATGCTATTCATATTCCCTGTGAATCCAGTAAGATAATTAATACCTTTGGATTAGATTGAACATTTTTGCAAATTTAGTAAAACAATATGGCATCTCATTATTATATTTAGAAGAAATCCAAATGAAATAATTATTAATTGAAATTATTTAAAATACATGCACTTTCTGCATATTTTTAGGGACTTTTTCGGAAATTACTATAGAAATCAAATATTAGTAGAAGACCAGCTATAATTTCTACAGGAAATGTGGTAATTTTATTAATTCAATTATTTTAATTTTACATTTTTTAAATGATCACTATATATATATATATATATATATATATTCTTTCTTTTCTATAAATATATGAATACGTATTATGTAATAAAAAACTCATTCATTGCTATAAAGGTTGTATTGTTTAGTGCAATAAAAAGTTACATATTGAATTTAGTTTGTTGTAGCCGTAGCTTCCAAATATTATGCTAACTCGCGCAACAAAACTGTCTTATTATTTTTCACTTTATTTTGTTTATTATATGAATCCACCAGAATCAAAACTCACAATATCCAAAAATCAAAATTTTGGGAATTTGCCAAAAACCGCTCAAGACTACAATTTGCTTCGCCGGTTCTTGCAAATGGTTTTGTTTACATCCTGTTAGCACTTTAAAATGAAATACATACAAAAAAAGCGTGAGATATCAGCAGGCAATGCTTCAGACGACTATAAAAATTACTACCGTATGGACGAAAATCGTTTTAACATGTTGATCACCATGTTGACACCGTATTTATCCCGGATGAATACAGTTATGAGAGATCCAATAACAGTTCGTAAGAGATTAGCGGTTACTTTAAGATTTCTTGCGACTGGGAGAAGCTTCGAAGATTTGAAGTTTTCTGTCATCATGTCTTCTCCATCTATATCCCAAGCGATTTTCGAAACATGCGAGACCCTTATCTATGTATTTCAGGATTATGTCAAAGTGAGTAAATAATAATTACGTTATTTTAGAATAATTGTGTATTTACCTAGTATACAATTATGTATGTTTAACAGTATGAAAGTAGAGCATTAAATATTACCTAGTACTTAAATTAAATGTTAGTATAACTGGAGAAGTAATCAGAAGCATTATTATAAATATTACATTCGTCGGTCATCACTGAAGGTGGGGGTGGGCTAATTAAGATCGACCAGGAGGATGACGAGCCAGGTAATGACAGCATGGGACTACTACTGGCAGCGTTGATTTTTACTGAGTCCCTATGATGGGTTTGCATTTCTGCCTCAAAAAGGATATCGTTGATTGATTTTTCTGCAAATGTTTTTTTGTACTGGCTGAAGGGTTTTTAGTTTGTTTGCCCATACCTTTGCTAAAGTTTTGCTAAAATACCATACGCATGCTGGTGACTCGTCATCTACGTCGTCTATACCAACACACTCGTCCTCCATGACTGCTTTAACAAGACTGAAGAAAAGAATGATTGAATAACTACACAACCATTCAGACTGTCAGTCTCCCCTTCACTTCTCGTGATTGAAGCTCGGATTTCAAAATATTTGGAAATCTGTCAATCCATTCATCATTCCATCAGTCATGACGTTACACCTTCAATCAGAATGTCAATCTTCGCTCTGACTGGCATTCCAATTGACCGTATAGGGGTCCCTTTAGACTCCAACCCTCAACTTAAACCTAGGTTTGGTGTCTTTTGATTCTAACCAACGTCATATTTGAATTCAGCTCAAACAATTGCAAAAATAACCACTGCAATCTCAATTTTGTTAATTTTGGATATTGTGAGTTTTGATTCTGGAAGACTTTTATATCTTTTTGGTACAAGTGTACATGAAATTAATATTTCTTCTATTTTCTGTTCATTTACTTATTATTCATTCAAATATGTGAAAAATGTTTATGATTAATATTTATTTACAAAAGAACGATATGATATTTACTGTGAATTTTGATAGAGCTTGTATTACTGTAAAATGTTAAGTATCCGTCGATAGATTATGTCTCAAAGAAAACTTTTCTACCATCCTAAATAGTACTGTAACACTATTTCCCACATCAGTGTAGCTTCCATAGCTGGAAAACCCGATAGTTATATAACTTTCCACATACACCCAAAAAAGGTAATAATTATATAAACATAAGTAATGGTAAATGGTAACAGTGAGTAAAAAGGAGATATTCCATAAAATAAATATTAGGCTTATTTTCCAGTAAATAATTTAAAAGTAATTAGTACCTACCATGGTGGTACCGTCCTAATTGTTTGAAAAAATACAATTTGGAAAAGAGCCTACTGACTGTCCTCAAATAACATTTATATTCAATTATCCGGAGCAAGGCACAAAGGCCGCAATACATTTGTGAAATATAATATGAAAATAATGATGTAAAGGATATTAGGAGGGGGTAAGTATATACAATATACGAGTATGTAACTTTTCCCTTTATATTTTCTTTAATGGACACTAATTTTCTTCCTCAAGTATTTCACCTAAATGAAAAATATTTGTTAATAAAAATAAGTTAGTAAATCATTTTAAGACTTAAGAATTTTCGAATATGTATATATATACTGCTCCACAAAAAAACCGGCGCACATTGAAAATTTCATTTGTCATCCCAGGTGTCTACCAGAGCAACTCTTAGCTCTGCTAACCTGCTGGGAGGGTCATGACGTCTTCTCAAATATCGTCCAAGCTCGTCCCAAAGGTGCTCGATCGGGTTTAAGTCCGGGCTTTGAGCTGGCCACTTGGTTCGAATACCGACTTCTTGTAGGTACTGTATAATTTAACAAGAACAGATCTTTCTCGGAAAAAATCTCAAAAGAAACTGGAGAAAGATGCGAAATACATAGGATAAACGACCATTGTCCTATTATCGAAACTTCGACTTTTAAGGATCAAGAGATTCAAAAGCCTCGATAGTAAATACAGAGAGGATATACAGGGAGGATTTCTCCCTATAGTTCCCTAACTAAATAAAACAAACTTATTTTTGAAATATTGTCTATTCCAGACTACTGGTTTCGGCCTTACACCATCGTCAGGTCAGAACTAGACCTAGTTTTGTAAATATCTTTGGTGGAATAGACAATATTTCAAGAATAATTTTGTTTTATTTATTTATTACAAGTTCCACAATATAGGCCGTCTTCCTCAACATAGTAGTTGTTTCCCTAACTGTTTATACATGCTAAACAATATAACAATATTTCATCCAAACAAAAAGGACTTACAACAAGAAAATCAAATTTTCAGAGTGCGCCGGTTTATTGTCAGCAGTATATATATATATATATATATATATATATATATATATATATATATATATATATATATATTGTAGCATTATCCTGATTAAACCAATTATTTGCGACATAATCGGGTTTAGAACAAAGAAATGAGGTTGCGAGAAGCTGCCACCAGAGACAGTAGTAGCACTGTCCAGAGGCTCTACTTGGGTCAGAACTGATATAGTTCAACATTTAGCGGATGTTCTTAATGGGAGACGTCCTGGGCAGGTGCAACTTGTTTAAACTATATCGAGGACAAAGGAAAGTACGAACAAAGAAGAGTCTAGCCTCCTCCCCATATGACGTAGGTGGGCAGTTTGGGCCAATGAACAGGCATCACGACCGGTTTTCTCCCCACCACAATCTCATCAGAGCTACCCAAAAAGCTGTGTCTACATCGCTAGTCTTGCGACTGATACCGGGTGGACTCCACGTCGCTCCGAGTGCCGATTTATCTAGAAATCTTTCTAAGTGCAAAATGTAGTCATACAGTTTAATTATTACGAGTCTTGCGACTGATACCGGGTGGACTCCACGTCGCTCTAGTCCAGCAATGGATCCCTGTCGGAATCCACGTTGTTCTGCGTACCGATTTTGAGATGAGATGCCAGCCATTTATTTCCACATTGAAGAGATACTCCGTTCAAAACATCATCCACCTTTAGACGCACCAGGACATCATTTCATCGCAGCAGGACAGGAATGAGGAATTCAACTAAGAGGTTTTATTTTTCAAATATTCATGGATTGCCAGTAAAGCCATATAAAAGACTAATAATGCCCTACAGACAAATTTTCAATTGTCACCTTTTGCCCATCAGGCTTCACTATTAGATTAATTATTTCTTTTCATTATTATCCTAGTATTCATTTAATGTTCAATTTTTGTGTCATAATAAATATGTGTTCATTCTAATTCTTTTGTTTCAATCACCCAGACGATATGCATGCTACTCCAGGGTGGTCAAATATAATTAACAAAGAGTTAGTTATAAGTGATCTCCAACAACTATCTTGAAGCTATTCTGATACTGAGGAAGTGGAGGTTATTCAGGCAACATTACATTGAAAGTCGCGGTATTTTTAATATTTAATCTATTAGCTTTTGCTCGAAATTAATATATCAATTTTTTTAAATAATCCACTATATATATATATATATATATATAGTACTGGATTAGTACTAGTGGATATCCACTATATATATATAGTCGGGCTCAAGTACACCAGAGTGAAGAACGAGAGTTCAGTTGTAGGCGATATGACCTCGTAGTTAAAGCGGGCATTATTCCACAATAACTGTTCATGTCACAGTAACCATGACACAGGAGCGAGGTAACCTCCCTTTCTGATTATTCGTTTCAGATTATTTACCTGACTGGTTTTTTTTTTCACATTTAATATTTTAATTTAAAAAGTAAAATATATTTGAAAAAATTAAATTTGAATATAGAGCTAGATATTGTCTGCAATTTGAAGTTTGTTCAGTAGATCGCGCCATATCAGGGTCTGTAGGACAATAGACCACATCAGTATAAGATCAACTGAACTGAATAGTGTTGACACAGCTGATCATATACCAGTGAAATCGGACCTAACCCAATTCTAGGGCCTCTGAACATCAACTATCTCATTCATCCCCTACATCATACACAGTTTAACACAAGTTTCTCCTCTCCCTTTCGATGAACTACGTATGGACAGTTACTACAGTTTTGGGGATAAGGCCCCACTCAACTGTTGTAGGAGATATGAGAAATAAGACGGATGCTAACAAGAGAAAACTCATACATTGCCAAAGACCGATGAAATGTGCTAGCTGGGGAGGCAGGGTTTCTAAGTGGTAGAGGTGCAGCGTTGCCAAGACTTGCACCGCCTCCCTATCAGCTGGAGATACGGCCCCACTCAACTGTTGTAGGAGATATGAGAAATAAGATCGATGCTGACAAGAAAAAACTCATACATCGCCTTGTAGAGGTGCAGCGTGGCCAAGACTTGCACCGCCTCCCTATCAGCTGGGGAGGTAAACTGGTTGAAGTGGTAGCGATGAAGGGTTGCCAAGACTTGCACCCCCTCCCTGCCTGTCAAGCAACAGACTGACTCGGTAATGTTGTGTCATTTAAACCCTAAATAGAATACAAACCACCTTTAAAATAAATATTTTCCTCTCCCTCGAGTTGTTTTTTTTCCTATTTGTTTCTCTCGTTCTTCCTCGCTCAAACAGGATACAAATTCTGCTTCGTCAAGCCACGAACGAGCTTCATAGCGCTCTTTTCCCCAACTCGGAGAACTCTTGGCCTACAACAAAATAAATACCGAGCACTACTCTGTTTTATTTTAGAATTGTTCCGGATTATTGAATTTCCTGTAAACCGACCCGGTTAATCAAATCTCTACTGTATTTTCATGTCAACGTGTCATCACGCAGATTCTGTCTCTTGTCCTTCATCATATCCAGGGAAAAAATATTAATAAAAAGTGGTCGGTGAACCACCGGTTTTTTACTTTGCCAGCACGAACCAATCAACTGTTCTCGCTCGCCCTCTCAACACCATTTATATATTTGGTAAATATTAATAGGTGTCGTACTGAGGGACTTCTGACTTCTCATATTAAATTTCGTGTTCATATTAAACATTCGATATATCGATATTCTTCAGGGTTTATGAGTTGAGCCCCTTCTCTCATCCCTTCGGCCGTTTTCTTTCAAAAGCGACAGGTTCTTATAAGGTTTTGTTTTTGTTTTTTCTCCGAGGGCAGATTGTATCACCGCGGCCAGAGTAGGCCTATTGTGTTCCTTGTGTGTTGGTCCCTACAGCAGCCCTGTATCTTTAATAAAGTCCAGGATTCCCTTCTGCCTCCATTATCTTCTTTGGTTCCATTATGGCAGACCCGAAGCAGTGAAATCTTCTGCTTTTTAGTGCCCCACACTGGCTTAGAATATGAACCAGAGTCTCATTTTTCTCGCCACATTTCTTGTACAGAGGGTTTCTAGCGATGTCTACTGTGTAGGTGTTTATATAAGGTCTTGGATCCACATATCAATACGTCATTACATAAGCACTTATTAAGGTTCTCGAATACAACCCCTCTCTTGGTCTCCCCATTCTTCTAAGCTAATTCGACTGAAAATTGATAGGGTTACACTTTACATTTACATACAAAATTTCCTGTCAATCCATCATTATTTCGGCAGTTATTGTAGTTTTGAAGTGTTTATTGCAGTAAAACATTCGCTGTTACTGAATCCTTTCGGTTATTGAATCAAAATAAAAGAAGTTTTTATTTTAAACACTTTTTGAGAGGACGCCGGTATCTTAGACGTAGCGTGCTTGCCTACTGAATTCAGACATTCAGATTCATAACCCGGCCAGGTGTTTTATCTGGTAGGTGAAAAAAACGTAAGCACGCCGTCCTTCGGATGGTTTTTAGTGCTTAAGCGATGTCAGTACTTGTTACGGATAACTCTAGATAACTTAACTTTGGAAGGAGAAATTCAGAACTCACAAGTTACAGTCGAGTTCAAGATCACCAGAGTATTACCCTGAAGTTAAACATAATGGAGATAAGTAGCAACGAGAGGTATCAAAGTGATGGCGGCGACTTGCTCACCTGATCAGCTCCACTCTCTACTGTTCATCTTCGTTTTATTTACTGGTAATATTCAATTAATTTTCATATAAAATTCTGTATGATTTCATGCAATTGGTTTCTCTCCTTCAATGACTGCTAAAACAGTTAGTTATTTGTTATTTCAATGTAATTTTTATCATCAACATTGCATGATTAGTAACTTTTAGCAGATTGGTAACTGTAACGAGGCTGATAAGGATGCTTCATGTAAAATTGATAACCCGATCAAGTGTTAAGGAGCTAAATGTAATCTTATGTTTTGGGCCCAACTCAAATGTTGAGATTAAACATAGCCTACATCGGGGATAAGAGCATTGGATGCTTAGGTCCCTAGGCGTAAACACCATATATATTATAGCCTACATCCTAAGCTGGGGTAATTCTTGAAATACTTCGCACGGTGCGTGTATATACGATCACCGTTGATGAAGTAGTACTCACTTCATGTTTTGGCCCTCCCACGACTCCCCCCCCCCCCCCCCTCCCCCCTTGAACGTTGGGGCTCAAAGCAATTTTAATTATCATATACATGCTTAGTCATTAGTTGCTTTGTAGTTAAGATGTTAAAGCTTACCACGGAGTTGAGGTGTTGACTATTTTGGAAACAGGGATGTTTAATTTTGGTAAATTACTATAATTTCACACAATGAGTTGACTAATATTCCCTAAACAGATATTTTCGTCATTTTTCTTCCATTGGCGCCCGAACATTCGTCTCGCACATAATGTATACGAGTTAAACTTGTGTTGCCAGTCTTCAACTAAGGACATTTATATTTACTTTTATATATATATATATATATAGTAGAACCTCGATATAAGGTTGTTCGATATAGCGTTTTTCTCGATAAAACGTTTTCTGGATCAGGTCCCGACCAAATGAAGGCATATTCAATGCATTTTTTATTTGATAGAACGTTTCTCGATGTAACGTTTATCGCGATATAACGTTTGGTTTTCGGCAGGTAAAATGTTTCTATGCTTCGATAAAGCGTTTTTTTCCACGAAAATTGCGAACTAAAAAAATAAAAATAAAAAATCGAAGAAGAATACGTATCCGGTGTAGTAAGAAGGGCGATCGGAGTCATAGACTTTACCGAGAAAACCCCCACCTACTCTTTCACCATTCCCACCCGCCACCCCTTTCCCTACCCCGTTTTTTATATTTTGTTAAAATATAGCGTTAAATTAGGAGCTGTTTTTTATTACCTTCTTATGAATTGATTATAGGTACATATATGCATTATATATATGTATCATATAATTTTAGTTGGGGCGGATTTGATATAACGTTTTATTCGATATAACGTTTTTTCCCAATGGGCCCGAGCAAAACGTTATACCGAGGTTTTACTGTATATATATTTATATATAATCTAATCTCCCCGTGATGAGCTGGTCAATATGTAACTTTAGAGATCTATTGGGAAACAGATCCGGTAAAAAGTTGGAACGGGAGACGGCACAACTCAATAGAATGACTACTAGAGTGACAAATATTACAGAGAAGTGTGATCATTTCTGTCATGTACACATTTTTATTCACACATTTCGTAATTTTTTTTTTCTTTTTCTAAGGGGGCTGAATATAAGAACAATTATTAAGAAAAAGATGACAAATGGTGCTGGCAACACTGCTTTATCAATAGAGAAGTGGCTGGCTTACTTAGTACGTACATTAAGATAAATAATTCATTAGTTGAGATTAAAGTAGAGAAGAAGGAAGTAGAGAGAGAAGTAATGAAGATGAAGAAAGGCAATATTGAATGTGGTAACGATATCTGGATACTTTGTGCAAAACGAAAAATATAAACATTATGTTGTTCTACTGAAGACGTACAATTATTATTTCATGAAAAAGACAATGGTTTTCGAAGCAAGAACATGAAGAACAATTAAACTGGAAAAGAAAAAACTTTTTGTTTTGTTTTCCAGTTGGTGATGTTTAAGGTTATTTCTAATTAAGTTTTTTTTTTTTTTTTTTGGTTTGTGGCCTTATGGTCTAAGCATATCAGCCATACCTCAGGCATCACTCAGAAACTGTAATGAATGTATCGTGAATTCAAAACCGCATAAGAGGGACACTTATTAATTTTCAGCGGAATCGGCAAAAAGGGGGCTCAACTCAAAAATCTTAAACTGCTGACGCAATGAATGTATATACATGAAATTATATATTTAAAGTCAAAACCAATGAGGACATAATTTGTAAAATTTCAGGGTTATGGGTCGAAGGGAAGGGTAGGTTCAGGGGAGGGGCGCAACTCAAAAACCCTAATAACTATCGATGTAATAAGATTATTGACACAAAATTTATTCTGAGGATTTATGAGTATATCTAAGTCGACTATTGAATATTATTAGTATTATTAGTTATTATGATTCATACCCGGGCTTTAACTACGAGGTCATATCGCCTACTACCAGAGCGCTCTTTCGTCACTCTGGTGGACATGAGCCCGACTCTACTGTGGGAGTCCTAAATTTTGCCTACCCTAAATTTTTTATTCACCTAGGGTAGGGGTCTTTAACGAGTATCTGACACTGTTTCTAATTAAGTTGTATTCGTTAGTTGCTCTATCTCTGCAAATTAAGACTTATTTTTTCTATATATAAAAATTAAATAATTAATTATAATATTGATCCCCCTCTTTAATAAGTGGAAAGAGGAAGACGGATACAATAATCAATAAACGACCAAAATACAGGCGTAAGTGCAATAAATGATAGTTGTTATTTAGGACAGTTTTAAGTATTGCCTTCTGAGCTCAAGGTCGTGGGTTCGAAACCCGGCCGAGGCCCTTAGTTTATTTTATCTGGGAGGTAAAATAAACTTAAGCACGCCGTCCTTCGGATGGGACGTTAAGCGATGGCCCCGAGCCTGTACGATGTGAGGTACTCGTTAAAGATCCCATCCCCCCAGGTGAATAAAAATTTAGGGTAGGCAAAATTTAGGACTCCCACATTAGAGTCGGGTTCATGTCCACCAGAGTGACGAAAGAGGGCTCTGGTAATAGGAGATATGACCTCGTAGTTAAAGCCCGCGCATGAGTGATAGTAACTAACTAACTTATCACTTGAAACAACTTTATAGATATTGACTTGCTACCCGAAACAACTTTATAGATAGAATAAGTTTTAAATAAAGTGAGAGAAAAATATCTACGACTAAAGAATAAAAATTGTTCGTTTTCTTCTAAATAAATATAAAAGAATTGAATATAAATTAAAACATGTCTTTACCCGGAATTTCTGAAGCATGTCATCGCTACTTCCCATAACCTGAAAATAATATATTTTTGCCAATATTTATTTTCTATTTTTCTCTTGGCCAATAGTTTCATATTACTTTTACGAAAGCACTAAAAACCATATGTGGGTTTATATAACTCGAATTAAAGAGAGATTCTGCGGGAGTAAAACCAGGGTTCATGAAAATGAGATGACCAGCTGGAGAAAGACATCCTCACAGCCGATCAAATATAAAGACATCCTCACGGCAGATCTAATATAAAGACCTCCTCACAGCCGATCAAAAATAAAGACATCCTCACAGCAGATCTAATATAAAAACATCCTCACAGCCGATCTAATATAAAACGGACGAGTCTCTCCTGAGAAAATGTAGCTCCGTCACCAGCGTTTCATGATTAAATGCAAACAAGTAACACACAATGTCTGTGTTCACTCAACGCAGGTTCTTTCCGTAAGTTGCACCTATAATTTAACACACGTAAGTACACATTTACATCCGTATTCGTCTTGCATTCATCATTTGTAATACTAAAACTTTGCATTACACAATCATGCAAAAATCTTCCTTGCATATCCGAAGCTTCATGATAATTTTTGAGAGCAAAAAATGTGCTGATCTAGAGTTTCAACCTTTCCTTGACAACTTTCTATTTGAGGTCAAAGCTTCTGGTTTGTTTCCCCCCTAAATCTTTGTCATTCACCTGACTCAAGACTCAACTTTGTCTTTAAGTTCTGTTTGGAACGTAGATGATCCAATTTAAATGTGGTGGGTAATAAATAAGAGTAAGTAGTCAAATTGCAACAAATTTTGAAAATCTCATACTTTTTTTCAAAAAGTTACATGTCGCACAATTTTTCATGACAACAATTTTCGATTCTACAAAATATAGATAACGGTTATAATCAGCTGCACAATAGTTAAATCTAAGTTTACATCCGAGGAAGTTTTGGCAATAACTGGGGGCTCTTGTTATCACTGTTGTCTCATTTAAATGCCAAAACCTAGTTACGTCATGGCGTCTAAGGTTCTGTAAGCCGAAGCTACAATTTTCATGTCCTGCCCTTTCAAATCATCCAAAGCCCTGAAGATTACATTACTACTACATCTTCATGAAAATTGTACAAGCCTTATATCAAATTGAGGAAAAATATAACAAAGGTACAGTAATGGTATCAGACATACGATCTCCCTTCTTAATAGAAAAATAGTCTGTTGTGAATTTCAAGAGTAACGTGATCTGGCAGGGGGGCAACAACAGCCTTTGTACTCTCTTCTATTATCTCAGAATATTCTGATTTGAATTTTTGGAAAAGGATAGTAAGGCGAGGGGGGTGATGGGTCTTCTCGATCTGGGGGAGCTATGGACAGACTCCAGTGGAGATGTGGCCTGCCTCTCGAATAGAATAATAGTAATAATTACTCCAGAATGCGCAGAGAATAGAACTTTAAACAGATATTTTGTACCTAATGGAGAGCAAAATTAGCCCCGTAGTAGCTTGTATTCATTCAAAGTAAATTGATTTCCAACCAAATCGGCCAAAGGAGAGGGGGGTCGGAGGATTGGAGTTCAACTCTAAAACTGTCAAAATATTCAGGATCCAGGACCCACTAAGGACGAAACTTGAATTTCAGTGAAATCGACCGTTTGGTTTTATAGGGAGGACAAACAATTAGTTGATCAATGCGCTGCCCGTGATTCAACTACAACTAAGTTTTTTTGTTCTTTCCACTAAAGTATCTGCCAATATTTGTCTTAGTACGAACGCCAGTAATTTGAGCATTTTCCCTCCCGCCTCGCCTCCCTTGGATCATGTAACCAGCTTCCCTCCCGCCTCGCCTCTCTTGGTTCATGTAACCAGCTTCCCTCCCGCCTCGCCTCCCTTGGATCATGTAACCAGCTTCCCTCCCGCCTCGCCTCCCTTGGATCATGTAACCAGCTTCTCTCCCGCCTAGCCTCCCTTGGTTCATGTAACCAGCTTCCCTCCCGCCTCGCCTCCCTTGATTCTTGTAACTAGCTTCCCTCCCGCCTCGCCTCCCTTGGATCATGTAACCAGCTTCCCTCCCGCCTCGCCTCCCTTGGATCATGTAACCAGCTTCCCTCCCGCCTCGCCTCTCTTGGTTCATGTAACCAGCTTCCCTCCCGCCTCGCCTCCCTTGGAACATGTAACCAGCTTCCCTTCTCACCTATTTACCAAGTTCGATTTTTAAATAAATGTTACATGTGGAGGCTGTTCCACTCGTGTTCTCATGATTTATTCATGATAAAGCTGTTTTACACAAGGTACCACGGCCCTCACAAGGTCCCCGGACCAGAACATAAGATAGGCCCTACCGCCCTTCAAGTTATGTAATCGGTCGAAAATTCGATGTCGACTATTTTTACGGAATTTCATGTTTTCTGACCTCTAGATTCCAATTATGAAAAAGAAATTCTGTCTGTTTGTGAACATAATGACTGCCGTTAGAATGAATGTATCTACACGAAATATATATGAATCCAGAACCTTCTAACGACGACACCTATTGTTTTTTGGGGGATGGGGGGGGGGGGGGGGGGAGGCTTAACATAAAAAAACACTAATAACTGCCGATAGAATGAATGTATATACGATATTGTATATGTGTGGCCAAAATCCCATAAGAACAAAACATGGACTTTCAGCCAAATCGTCCATTAGCTCAAAAACTCTAATAAGTGCCTTGTATGCTCTCTTTTGTCATTCTGGTGGACATGAGCCCAACTCTACAGTGGGACTCTTAAATTTTGCCTACCTAGGTTTATTCACCTATTGGGTAGGAGTCTAGGAGTCTTTAACGAGTTCCTGGCATCCTACGGGCTCGGGACCATCGCTTAACGTCCCATCCGCAAGACGGCATGCTCAAGGAATTTTCATCTGTTAGATAAGAAACCTAAGGTTCTCGGCCGGGTTTCGAATCAGCGACCTAGAGCTCAGAACGCTAGCACGCTATCTATGAGCTACCGGCGCCTCACAATTATTTCCATATACATGGGTATATGATGCTAAGGGAAAATAATTGTCATACGTCTTTGTACAGCTGTTATTACGGAAAATAATGGAATGAAAATATGGAATCGGATTTAAAATAAATTATTATATTCTAAACTTCTTTACTTACATTTTTGAACGAAAAAGGCTGTAATCCACAAAAAAACAAAAATTGTTTATAGCACACACAAAAAAAAAACACGCGAAATATTAAATTATTTTTGTTTGTTCGATGGGTAAATCGAAAAAAAAAGTCAAATAAAAAAAGTTTTTTTTATTTTTTTATTTTGCAAAAATCAGTTAAAATTTTGAAAAATGTGGTGTGGGAATGCTGGTCGCGATGTTTAAGAGGAGCCTAGTTAAAATTTTTAAAATGTGGTGTGGGAATGCCGGTTGCGATGTTTCAGAGGAGCCTCGCGCGCACTCTACCACAAGGCTGGTAGTCGACTGAGGCGAAGCGGCAAGCGGTATTTCTTCAGAAGAGGGGAGCACCACCCCTTCCCCCCCCCCCCTTTTCAAACACACATATGGGTGATTTACTGAGCAACCGCACAATATTTCGTGTCGATACTTCAGCAGTTATATGTATAACTCGACTTCTGCTGACTTCAGTACTTCCTGTACCCCTGGGATTACCAAGGTAACTCGACTTCTGCTGACTCCAGCACTTCCTGCACCCCTGGGGCTATCAAGGTAACTCGACTTCTGCTGACTCCCACACTTCCTGCACCCCTGGGATTACCAAGGTAACTCGACTTCTGCTGACTCCAGCACTTGGATTCAAGGAGTTCAGTGCTGGGAAACCATGTAATTTCTAACGTGATGCTGGGATGTGAAAGTACGACTACGTCCTTGAGCGACCAGAGTGGTGTTTCTCTTTACTTGGCGAATCTGGAGAGGAACAACAAAATATCTGCATGTTTTGGTAGCTGTCGATGAAGCGCCATGTATTCTTATCGAGAAGTTTGCCACAAGGCCTCTGTTTATTGTTAGTATCAGCCCAGAACAGAAACCAGACACGACCCTTCAAACATATCTGAAAAATGTAGATTGGATATTTTTATTCTTATGAGGACAAAGGATATCAGTCAAGGTCGACCAACTTCGAATATTTCGTCCACGTTCAATTTGCGATGAAAATGTTATTTTCTAGTTATAGTTCACTAAACTTGAGGCAGATGAAGTAAAATTACTGTATAGAAGTGATTTTTTCAGAAAATATATGAGAATGCGAAACACAAGTTCGACCAACTTCGAATATTTCGTCTACGTTCATTTTGTGATAAACCATAAAAAATGTTTTTTTCTAGCTATAGTTCACTAAGCTTCAGACTGATGAACCAATATTAGTGATTTTTTTAGAAAATATAAGAAAATACGAAACACAAGTTCGACCAACTTCGAACATTACGTCCACGTTCAATTTGCGATGAACCATAAAAAATGTTATTTTCTAGTTATAGTTCACTAAGCAGATGAACCAACATGACTGCATAGAAGTGATTTTTTCAGAAAGTATTATATAAATAAAATGTTACTGCTTTTATTTTTATGACGCTATATAAAAATCAGTTTTTTGTATGTATTTTATTTTAAAGTGCTAACAGGATGTAAAAAATGTGCAAGAATCGGCAAAGCAAATTGTAGATGAGAGGTTTTTGGCAAATTCCCAAAATTTTGATTTTTGGATATTGTGAGTTTTGATTCTGGTGGACTCATGTATTACATACACTGAATCATATAAATTTGGCGCTTTTTCAAAATATCAATTATTTTTGACTTACCATGTTTTGGTAGCAAATCTCCATATTATACTCTAAAGAACTACAAGCTAGAAATAAACTTTATATTAGTAGAATCCTCTTTTTGCTTGCTCATTGAGAAAACAAGACCAAAATCAAATTTATCAACAATTAACAAAAGTCTTAATATGCTTTTGTGATTCATTTATTAATAATTCATGACCGCAGAACAAGTCAAACAATGGCTTTAATGGAAGTTAGGAGAAGTCAGCATTATGTGGCTCGGACTTGGGTTGCTTGAGACGACCGTGCGGATGGCTATATCCAGAGATACCGGGAGACTGCACTCTGCAAGAGAAGACCAGGATCAGGTCGGCCCAGAACGACATTTCCAATAGTCGACAGATTTACCAGTAGAACTGAGTCTGGCTTCTGAAATGTGAATGTTAGTGCTGAGACCGTTCATTAGAAGGCTTGCTGAACTGAAGTGACGGTCCAGGAGAGCAGCCACAGAACACCGGAGTGTCCGCCTTCAGGTTGCGAGGCATTCCCAGGATTGGACAGAGAAGAACATCCTTTTCTCAGATGAGTCTCGTTTCTATGTCCATGCACGTTTGGAGAAAGCCGGGGGAGCCCCCTCAGGATTGGGTACCCTCCACTGATGGTATGGGCAGGGATATCTCTGGAGACGAAGACAGAGCTCCATGTTCCATTCCAAGGGAATGCTCATTTGTACATAACTGATGTCTTAGAGTATTTATTATATGGTGCCTTATGAGCTATTTGTTGGAGGAGATTTTATTCTTATGGAGGACAAAGCGAGACCACATGCCGCTAACTGGGTTACCCGGTACCTCCAAGAGAGTACTCGTATCCTCATCTGGCCAGGACACCTTATGGAACACCTTTAGGATGAGCTTGGCAGACGTATAAGACAGGGAATGAATCCTTCTTAAAGCTTTCAACAGTTGAAAACCGGTTCAGGAGGGAAATGAAAGGAAATACCACAAGAAGTTGTAACTTAATAATGATCAAGGCTGTGATGAGGGGAAACACCTGGAAGGTAATGAAGTATTATGTAGCTCAATGCTACTTCTGTCTCTGCACCAATCTGAAGAAGTCGGCGGTGAATCACAGCCAATGTACTTCCCCGGCACTAATTAAGTTTTCCATCTCCTTTCACAACCAATCGACCGTTTGTACTAAAAATCAATAGTTGACGTACTTAGGGTCTTTTGAAGCCTAAAACTAAATTTTGTGTCGATGCATTGAATGTACATCGGCAGTTATTAGGCGAGCTCCCCTCTGATCCTCCTCCTCTTCGGCCGCGTTTAATATTTGCAGTGGTCGGGCATTATTTCTTGTCTTCAGAGAGGCTATCTGGCCGCATTCAAAATGTGAAAAGAAAAAATACATTATTATTAATCCCGAGGAATATACAGATTTGTTTTCTAATGCTGGACCTCAAATTTCAACCTAGTGAAACATTTTCACTGAAAAGTTCAAGGCTGGTAATGTTTTAGTTAAAGGAGAAGTAAATTATAGCTCGGATTTAAGCACTGTTGGTGGTGTATATCCTCAAGATAAACATTTTAGAGTGATCAAACCAAGAATAACTTGGTTATTATACATTGAAAGAAGCTACAAGACTGACAATCCTGGAAGACAGATAACTTAACAAGACTATAAATTGATAATAAGTTGAAGAGGAGCAAGACATTGAAGATGATATTACAACAGAGTTACGAGTTTTAGATCTGTTATTCTTTCATTATCTGCAATAATATCCATCCATGTGTTCAATAAAGAGATGTTGAAAACAGTTTATTATTTCTGTTTTTTAAAATGTTATTCCAAAATGTCTAATCCTTTACATGCCCTTCCAAAACTCGTCTTATCCACTTTATTGTTCCAAAACTCATATAGCAACACACAGTTGACTTACATCGGGGCTCCTAGATCATCATACAAAAATTGTGTGTGTGTGTCGATAAATTCATTACATCGGCAGTTATTATGAATTTTCAATTGAGCCCCCTCAGCATGAACCCCCCTTTCCTTCGGTCGATTAGGTTGAAAATTGATAGGTGTTGTCCTTAAGAGATTCTGCTCATACACAAAATATCTCGTGTCGATACTGTCGTTCTATCGGCAGTTATTAGAGTTGTTGAGTTAAGCCTCTCCCCTAATCCCCCCTTTCCTCTGGCCCACTTGACTGAAAATCAATAAGTGTCGTTCGTGGATTCTGGATTCACATATACAATTTCGATGTCGATACAATTTTGGAGTTGTCATGTTCCCAGACATACATATTCTTATTCCATATTTGGAATCTGAAGATCGGAAAACATGAATTTCCGTTGAAAACGCCGCATCGAATTTTTGACCAATTACATAACTTCGTGTAGATGGCGAAATAAAACAGGTAATGAGGTTATGACGTTCTATCTACGAAATAAATCACTCCCGGACGGGATTCGAACCCGCAAACCAAGATGAGACCATACGACCAAAGCCCTAAGCTCTAACCCGCACTATAAAAGTTCTTCAATTGTGATAACATTAAACAGTTTAGTTATTTTCATATTAACTTTTACATATAATTTAGTTCGTTATTTTTACTAAACAATGAATATAAATGTAATTGGAGCATGAAGTTAGGTAAACTCTCGAAATTCCTAAAGCACCGTCAGAATAATACATTTTTGATGCTTAATATTTCTTTTTATTTTCCGCTAAGTCTACATTTCACTGTTTAATTGTTTTCTTAAAGTTTCAGTTAATGTAGCTTGAATTGTTTACCAGATATCCACAGACGTTAATTGTCCAGTGGTTTGTTTTACCGGAACAGAGTTACATACAGTTTCTATTTAGCGGGAGAGGTCAAGTCGTTCTCTTTGAAGAGAGGATGCGGGGAGCTCATTTGTCTCCGCCACAACTCGTCTGGCACTTTGTAAAGCTCTTTGGTCCTTTCACAAAGAACAAACGAACCGTTTCAATTGCCACTGTGTCTACTACACTCATTACACAACCACGACCATACAGGACCTGACAGAGACTCTTGGGCCGCTATCTGGGAGCTTGTAGCTACTACCTGTCTGCATAGCTACTACCTGTCCTGTCTGCCTAGCTACTACCTGTTCTGTCTGCGCAGTACTTACTACCTGTCTGTGTAGCTACTATCTGTCTGCATAGCTACTACCTGTCTGTGTAGCTACTATCTGTCTGTGTAGCTACTACTTGTCTGTGTAGCTACTATCTGTCTGCATAGCTACTACCTGTCCTGTCTGCCTAGCTACTACCTGTTCTGTCTGCCTAGCTACTACCTGTTCTGTCTGCCTAGCTACTACCTGTCTGTGTAGCTACTATCTGTCTGCATAGCTACTACCTGTTCTGTCTGCCTAGCTACTACCTGTTCTGTCTGCATAGCTACTACCTGTCCTGTCTGCGCAGCTACTTACTACCTGTCTGTGTAGCTAGTATTTTAACATTCTTCCACTCGCACCGTTTGATTTTTTCAAACTTGTTCAAATTTTTCCATTACAGGAAAAGGGAGGCTATTTGTTGACCTGTTCAACCCTTTCTATTCTATATTTAGACTTCCCTTGACTATAAGTTGGGGGTAGGTTTTCCCTAGTTTCTTTCCTCAGTGCGTAATTGAACTGCAAAGTGAAAAAGTCGCATTTGTTGGAAATAATCAAACAAGGGAGTAGTGGCTTTATAAAATGTAAGTACCGATTTTGATACATTTCAATGTATATTAATTCTTGACCATGTTATATTTATTAGTGAAAATACAGTATAATAATAAAATACATCAAAGAGGAAACAGAAACCTAACGTGCGGCAGTTGGTATTCAAGCATACTATTAGTGGGTTACCTTCTTCCAAAAAAAAATCAAAATAGATTTGATGAAGGAACATCGATCAAAAATATCGACATTCCCTACCGACATAAGAGATTTTGAAAATAAAATATAACCAAGAAAAAAACATTGCTGTGGAATCAAATGCAGAACCTCCAACCAGAAAAATCGCCTTGACATCTGAAAATTATAATTTTTAAAAAACTTCATTACAATAATTCTGTATAACATGTAAAATAAAATTATTATTTATTGAGAAGTTTTGAATTACTACTAGTTTTACTTTTTTTATAATATGTCAGATAATAGTAATACACATCCTGAATAGGTTTTAGTAAAAAGAAAAATGAGCAAAATGATAAACTATTAAATGTTTGGAGAAATCAAACGCGCGAGTGACCAAGTTAAAAAACAGGGCGCGAGTGGAGGAAGGTTAACCTGTCTGTATGGCTTAGTAGCCTACAGATACAACTGTTGTCTTATGAAACTGAGAGTCGAACGGAACAGCGACTTTCCCTGCAAAGCAGGCTAAAGAATATACTTAGCAGTTCAAAAGTATTTCTTATTTGATAGTATCTGTTGAAAGTGTCTAAGACTTAAGATTCTTATCTCTTAAGTATCCTCTTGAAATAATATTATTTTTTATACTTTGCTTCTCTCAAGTCTCTTTAACGATGATGGTTAAATCATGGTAAGGTCCTCCTAAACTGTGGTATGTTAAAAAAATGTTATTTTTTTTCTATTTTATTTATATGTTTGTCGCTATACCTCATGTGTATGTGGAATACCCTGGGCCCACAAGTAAGTTAACGCCATGAATAAAAATATTCACTTGTGTGGAGCGACAGAATGAGTAAGAATATTTTTGTTCTTGCAAATACGATTTTTATTGACATTTTTTCTTGTAACAGTTTACTGTGTTCGGGGTCTTTAGCTGAATCTAAAACATACATACGAGTACATTCTGCAGTTCAACTTGCTCTTTTCATAAGGGCGCTTGCTTTCCTCACCAGCGTCTTTAATAGCTGTCTCCGTCATGGTTACTTCCCTGCTCAATGGAAGAATGCTGTTGTAATAATGACACACAAGCCAGGTAAACCGAAGGACGAGCCTGGAAGTTATCGACCAATTAGTTTATTAAACAGTTCCTCTAAATTACTAGAAAAGGTAATATACACCAGGATACTAGCCTTTCTCCACGATAGCGACCTTTTTCCGCCCCATCAATTCGGTTTTCGCCCTAAGCACTCGACGGTCAATCAACTGCAAAGAGTGACTGAAAAAATCATCCAAGGTTTCGAAAGAAAACAGTATTCAGCAGCTCTTTTTCTAGACGCAAATTCTGCCTTCGATACGGTATGGCACGAAGGCTTAATTTACAAATTCCAGAGAACAGGAGCTCCTCTGGCAAACAGAACCTTCCAGATGAGAATAGCCTCCAGTTTTAGTAACAAAAAGCCCATTGAATCCGGAGTTCCACAGGGCGCCATTCTGAGTCCCATTCTCTTCTCACTCACGTTGGCCACCTATGCTGATGATACTCTGCTTGTATTTCAGCATCCAGATGTATCATCAGCAGTGGAAGCTCTACAAAGTGACGTTCATGTCGTGATGGACTGGTTCAATAGGTGGAATCTTGGAATAAACACTGCTAAAACAATGGCCAAAATTTTCACTCTTCCAAGGATTAACTTGGTCACACTCACACCGATTCGAATCAACAATGACCTCATACCCTGAACACCTACTGATGTGACAATCAAGGACCTTGGAGTACATTTCGACACTAGACTGACATGGAAGACACACATACATAGAAAACTAACACAAGCATACACTCGACTATCATAACTATACCCACTACTAAACAGACGTACACCACTCAGACACAAATGCTGCACACTACTCTACACAGCCTTGTTACGACCACTCATCACCTACGCATCACCCATTTGGCAAGGTGCAAGCAAAACTCATCAAGACAAACTTCGAAGGTTTGAAAACAAGGTCCTTCGTTTGGCAGTGGGCGCACCTTGGTTCGTCCGGAATCAGCAGATCCGAAGAGAAGTGGACATCCCGGACATCGAGGCATTCATCGCCAACGTGACCCGGGTCTATCATGAAAACCTCGTCCTGGTGCCTGGAGCCCAATTCTACAAGTTGGGAGAACCAACACCAGATAGGAGGCTCAAACCTCGTCTCTACCAACATTTTGTTGACTATCCATGAACTTTTTATTTTATCTATTTTTTTTTTGTTTTAATTTAAATGCTAGTATAAAATAACCTTTTAATGCTTTCAATTTTGTGTATAGCACCAACTTGTGCTGATCCAATAAAATGGTTTTTTTTTGTAGTTCAACTTGTGAGTCTGAGAGAGTCGGCCAAATATAACATTTAGGGAGAGGGGGAGGGGGGGGGGGGGGGGCTGTGATTCTCCTATTTCCAGGGAGGCCCCTTCCATTTCCTGAATCCGCCCGCCCCCCCCTCCACCTCCTCTTTACACAAACTCAATGCTGACATTTATTTTATACTAGCAGGTTCACCCGGCGTTGCCTGGGAATTACTTCCTCCTAGTTACGTGTCAAGAAATGTGCAGACTCACTTATCCGGAACAGAACAGCTCCTTCTCTATTTGAATAAAAAATTCGGGGGCAACGCAAAAAGAAGCGGCCCACCTCCCTAACTTCGGGGAAGACCGGCGCCTATTTCATTCAAAAACATCAGTGGTACCAACCATACAGACCTTCTGGAGAAGTTGGAGAGAAAGAACCACAAGCCAACTGTCGAACATGTTCCTGGGTGAGTGTGCAAAGGTTTTGGGGATGGCGTAGGAGCGAGCTACGGCAACAGACAGGAATATTTTATAGGGATAAGAAATAAAATAAAGGGGAGTTTAAAGTAAAACAATAATACATGTATTAAAATCTTATATTTGAAATGAAGACATAAAATAACATTAATATTATATCACAAGATTCTTATTATTTATATCATAATAAAAAGAACAAAAAAAAAATATATCATATATGGAAATATCTGTGATGTTGGTTTCTCATTAAATGAAAAGTTTGAAAAAAAAAACTAAAGGCAAAAGTGTTTCAGCCATGACCCAGCCCAGGTCGGGCTTACCTCAAGAGAAATGTTTAAAATAAAAGTTTTTATTTTTTTTACCGAGATAATACATCACTGCTCCAAACTTTTCTACAATTATTTTTCAGACTTACGGCCAAGTTTCGCTCACTGGAAAAAACCTGTATTATCATATGCAAAAAACTATTATTTTTAATTTACATTTTCTCTTTCAAAAAATCCGTTTTTCTTTTTGTTGGGAAATATATGGTAGTCAATGTGAAAATTTTTGAAGGGCGATAGTAAACCAAGACGAACAAAAAATGTCCTATAAGCCATAGGACGGATTCTCACTAGTTTCCAGGTTTTCATGTTTTTAGCTAGAAGTTTGTTTAAGATCAATAAACCACTTTCAATCCTTCCCTCTAGACTTACTTTTAATCCCAATAACCGAAAGCTCGTTGAAGTTTCTATAAATTATTTAGCCAAATGCCTGAAGACCTTAAATATGGCACACAACAACCACTGAAAGGATACCAAATAGCTTTTTATAAATTGTTGGTAGTTTCAAAACACGAACTCAACACTAAATTTAAACTCAGAGCTTGTCAAATTTCACTAAAACTTCCTAAATCAACAGTGGTATCAAAATGCTATATTATCTCAAGTGGTCTGATGAGAGAGAAGCCAGGCAACTGAATGGAGGAAAAGTCGAAATTGATAAAACCTCATTTCATATTTTGA
Source organism: Aradus depressus (assembly GCA_963662175.1). Lineage (NCBI taxonomy): Eukaryota > Metazoa > Arthropoda > Insecta > Hemiptera > Aradidae > Aradus > Aradus depressus. The sequence continues at coordinate 52,712,587 of OY759214.1, read as the reverse complement.
TAATATGTTAAATTAATTCAACTAATATCTGAATTTAGAATACAATTTATAGTTAATTATAATAGTTTTGAATGCTCAAACTGCTCCCACAGAACACAACACGCCCTTACTCATTTCCTTATCGAAACAACCGTAACGTTGAAAAATATTTCCCTTAACCTTTCAGTGGCTTCATCTATACGTCGCTTTCCTCTTCCGTCTTGTATTTTTTGTTTCTAGAAAAAAACCATGGGCGTAAGATCTGGAGACCTCGGAGGCCGTGCGACAGTTCCTCGAGTAAGGGTGTATATCCGGAACCATGGAGAGCAGTTTGAGCATTCAGTACCATTATAATTAACTATTCATTCTATTCTGATTAATGTACGAGTATTAGAATTAATTTTAATTATTATCAAAATATGAGATAGTGTGAACAATTTCTCTTCATTCATTTGCCTTTCATAAGGCCACGGTCTAAAATTTGAATATTGACACTAAAATGGCCACTTGAGCTAATACCTCTGTAGCTTATTGATTGTGTAACTTGGGTGAGACAAGTAAATACCTCTGTAGCTTATTGATTGTGTAACTTGGGTGAGACAAGTAAATACCTCTGTAGCTTATTGATTGTGTAACTTGGGTGAGACAAGTAAATACCTCTGTAGCTTATTGATTGTGTAACTTGGGTGAGACAAGTAAATACTTCTGTAGCTTATTGATTGTGTAACTTGGGTGAGACAAGTAAATACTTCTGTAGCTTATTGATTGTGTAACTTGGGTGAGACAAGTAAATACCTCTGTAGCTTATTGATTGTGTAACTTGGGTGAGACAAGTAAATACTTCTGTAGCTTATTGATTGTGTAACTTGGGTGAGACAAGTAAATACCTCTGTAGCTTATTGATTGTGTAACTTGGGTGAGACAAGTAAATACCTCTGTAGCTTATTGATTGTGTAACTTGGGTGAGACAAGTAAATACTTCTGACAATTGAATTGAGAAGTTTTGTAGGAAATCTAACGAGCTACCGGGTGGTGGTAACAAAAATACGTTAAGAGTTCAGTAAAGGTGAATTATTGATCAAAAACGAACTTAAAGGCAAAAAAATAACACGAAACAATTCAAGTGAGAATTAGAGCATGTTTATAGGACATTTTTCATTCGTCTTGAGAAGTACTACCATCCCCATCCCTTAAACATTTTCAAACTGATTACCTTTAGTTCATAACTAGACCTGACGATGGTATAAAGCCGAAACCGGTAGTTATATATGTATATATCTTTAGTGGAGTAGACAATATTTCAAAAATAAGTTTGTTTTATTTATTGATTACCTTTCATCTTGAATAATGTACGTAACCACCGGATAACCCGCCCATCGGTTAATCCTCTCTGGATATTTGACGCTCTTCTTATGTTATATGGAAAATGTAAGCAAAATAACCCATTTGAAAGTAATTTTTTAACATCTTACAATATTCGTTCCTACAAGAGAAAACATCGATGATTTCAAAACGTCGGCTCATCACCATCGATCCATAAATGCTCATCCAGACTTCTATGGCAATGGGACTATATATTACACAAAGTAATAAAAGCAAAGAAGTTGCTTAGCAAAGCGTTATTTGTAGGGTAACCTTCAAGTTTTCATATTAGATGGTATATTTCTACAATTCTGAGATTACCTGGGGCTGTGACTCCCCAACCCCACAGAACAAGTCCTACGTCCTTCTTTCTTAATGCTATTTGTGGAGTAAGACGATATAAATATTAACTAACTTCTTTGCTTTTATTTGTTTTCAAAATTAACTAAACGCGGACGAATTGTGGAACTTGTAATAAATATATAAAACAAACTTCTTTTGATAGGTATATTGTCTATTTCACAAAACAATTATACACAGACTACCGGTTTCAGCGTTACACCATCGTCAGGTTCCGTTATAAACTAAGACTTGCATCTGGAATAGACAATATTTAAAAAAAATAAGTTCGTTTGATTTATCTTTTTTTTATTTTATTCATCCAAAATTAATGTTTTCTTGACTAACCCTCCAATTAATGTGGCAATCATAAACAATTGCTAATACTTTTTCCTATTACTAACACAGTTACAACTATCTTCAAAAAATATACACAATTTAAGTTGGATTAATGTAACTATTTCGTAAAAAAATAAATTAGTTATAAAATATTAGCGAGCATTACATTTAATAAGAATCCTTATTGCTTTATTTGATTAAAATAAACAAAATTAGCTAGAAGGCGGATCAACACAATGTAATATCATAACATTTCATTATCACAAAAAGATTCATTAACATTATACAAATATATATATATAAATGGAAGTTTGGGCAATACTAGAGATCGCCTTTCTTAGCTAAACATGATTTTTCAAAAATCAAAGTAAAACTTCTGATATAAATAGTTCCGCAAAATATTACAGAAAAAACTCTCAAAAACCTGAGCTTTCGAACATTTCACTAAATATTTGAACTTTCCATGGTAAGTCAAATTCAAACATATTATTTAGGAAAACGTTTTGAAGAGAATCAAAACAATAAAATGGTACAACAATAATGGTACTCAGACGGTAACTGACTCTGAACTTGATACTTTTATTTTAAAAAGTAACTTTTACTAATATGTACAAATATAATTTCATCATTACAATTAACAATAAATTACATTAAGAGGTAAAAACGTTAACATTAAAGATATGCAGTTATGAAATGTCAAAAGTTGTTTTGTATAGAATAACAACAGAATTAGTTAAAAACACTAATTTATGGTCAAAAATATTTTATTGAAAAAAAAGAAGAAAAATATTAATAAATCTAATGTCTAAAATGACTTTATTTGTTCAACTGAATTATTTTACAGTAATTAATGACATAAATGCATTATTATATAGGTATATAAAATATTGTGAGATCGAATTTAAATTATTAAATACTTGGAAGACATCTTTATACACATATGTATTTATTCCATGCAGGATGGAATAACAAAAAACATTTACATTTCTTTCAACAAATTAATGACAAATTTTAAATTAATACAAATATTTCAATAAATGTATTACCCATTTCAATTATTAAAAGAGCCCAAAATAATATAGTAAAAATTAAGTTTTTCAAATAATTTCTTACTAGTACATTTTTAGTAAAAAATATGAAATGTTTAATTAAAAAGAAACAGAATAAAAAAGTCAATGTGATATACTCTTATAAAATTTGGAAACCTAAAGGGGAACCCTTATATTGAGATTTACATGTCTCGACCCGTTCCTCTGGAGATTTTAGGAGGTTCGAACTTTGACATTTTTGACACGTTATTTCTCATCCCAGCTCAAATTTAAGCAATTTACTTCACAAGAGGGGGGAATTCTCTTGGGTATAAATGAGGAAAGGGGGGTCAGGACATGTATAGGTTTGATTGTGTCACGGAAATAGTTCAAAACGGGATGCACTTTTGTCAATTGGGAGAGTTAGGCTACGTGCAGACGACAGACTGTTTTATTATCGCGCCAACAGAAATGTGCACTTCGTCGATGATTGTCCCAGTGTGTACACCAATCATTATTTATAGTTCATCTAGCAGGTTATCCCACGATATCGGGAGTAACTTTGCGTTATATGAGAAGCTGATTACGTGCGAAATGATGAGGATGTTAAAGTTACAGTTCATGTAATGTTAGGCGAAAAATTCCTATGGCACTCTTTGCGAAGTGGTAAGAGAAGGAAATAAAAGGTATGGCACGAGAATGGCAAGAAGAACGGATAACGATCTCAACTGGTCCAGTCTTCATCTCATCTGAAGCAGCGAGCGGTTTGTCGATATTTCAGATGAATAGAGAGGGGGAAAAGGTGGCCATCACCACCGGAGGGGAGAATTAAGGCACCATTGATATCTAGGAGGCAGTGGACAACCTGCCGCAAGCTTTACCTGCGCCACAAACTCAATTGTCTGTACTATTTATCTCCATGGAAGAATTGGGATCCTTGAGATGGCCTTCTTCCGTCTGTCCGTGGTCCGAGCGTAGGAAGCCCACTTCTGCCAAGATGGCGTCGACAGGGGTTCCATTCCATCACCGCATACTCCTCTCACTCGAACAGTGACACATCCGTCCACCTCATTCACCACCTGAAATAGATATAGAATTTGATGAATAGTGTACTAGGCATTCCCACTCATCCCAAGGATATTCGAAAAGAAAAGAATATATACGACAAAAAGAATAGATTAAAAAAAAAATGTTATATTATTGGTCAAAAGTTATAGTTTTGTCTCATCAGCATTCTCTAGAGTATTGCGAATACACTAGAGAATGCTGATGAGGCAAAACTGTGGTCGTGAAAGTTTGGTTCAATACGTGGCCAAACTTGCAGTATAGTTCTGTATATTCTTTTCCTTGTGGCCCGCGAGAGAACTGAAAAGTTATTAAAAACAAAAAATCGAATTGTCGGTCAAAAAAAACAAAATATATGGGGATATAGAGCCTGGCCAGGTCAAGAGCCTAAATTGAAAGAAACCAATGGGATTGATATACACAATTTTGTTGTAAGTCATGCATATTTCAGTCGTTATTTTGCATCTTTTATTTTGAAAAGCGACCCGCGCTTGAAAATCGAATGCATTGTGTGGCGCGCAGTGAAAACATAGGGCATAATGCGGTCCGCAAGCTTAAAAAGGTTGCCGACTCTGCTTTAAAATATCCCAGTAGTTACTCCTTCATGAACTGTTTAGTATATACTGAGTTTGCCGTCTTGGTCTCTGACTTGCTATGAAGTGTGCGCATGCTCACCTCTTAATGGTGCCCTTGTTAGGTTGAAGGGCTGTTATCTGTGACTTAGGGTCGGGACTCAGGGAGGACCAGCCAGTTGAGGAACACCCCGCCAGGCCGCACCACTCTCCATTCTCTTCCCTCTCCGTTCGGCACGTCTCCACCATCTCGTAGAACCTAAAACAACAATATACACTAGCAGGTTACCCGGCATTACACGGAAGTAACTTTACGTTAAAAGCCTTATTTTCCACTACTCCCACCTCGCTACTAGACAATGTTATGTATTTCCGTTATTCCTAACTTTAACTACGAATAGAATAAAAAATGTTTTTTATAATGTTTCTGTAACCTCTTGAAATAACTTCTTCCGTCTACAAGTAAACTTCCCCTCTATTCTGTGATTTTGAAATCATATGTATCTGAATACAAATTCAAAAGATGAAATTTGATTGAAATATGTCCAGTAATAATGGGACAATCTGACATGAAGGTTAAAAACTACATGGACTTTTGATCTTAAACGGATAAAACCCAGATAAAAACAGCCAATTTAGAGTTACAGGTTTATTTATTAAGATACATCGGGTCTTTGGAAATACACCCACTTCAGAATAAGGGCGGGTTCTGTTGAGTGTAACATTCTTATTAAAAAACTAGTTGCCTACCTTGTTTAACTATATCAAAATACTGACTTTACTCTTCATCAGGGGCGCTGCACGCAACTTCAAAACTAGCTCTAACTGTAGACGTGGTACCTCATTTTAAGGATTTTTCAAAATATTTATTCTTAAATCCCTTATTGTTTCAAAAATAAGATCCATTGAAAACTTTTAGAAACCTTCTCTCACACTCACCCGAATCTACAAACAAAATTAAAAAACTCTTCCCGTTTTCTAAAAGATCTTGAAATAAGCTTTCAAATTTCAAATGCTTTATGATCACTTGGAAAAATTCTTTAGACCCGACTCTCTCCTGAAAATGCTATGCTCCTAAAGACGTTATTTAAATGGCTACAGGGTCGACTTTATTTTTCAATTCGGGTAAGAATGAACAAGGATTTATAGAAGAGCGATACTCCATTTCCATAAGCGGCCATTTCGAATCAAGTATGTTGCTGGTTCTCCTTACCTCGGCACTAAAGAGTCAATCCACTGCTGAAGGTCTCGTCCAGTCCTCCTGGAGTTGGCAGCAGCCCTTCTATCTCGGCTGCTCCCAGCCACCCCTGGCTTCAGACCATAGTCTTCCGATCTGTGGGGATACCGCACCGGAGGACCCCGGTGAACAAACCTAACAAGCAAAACATCTAGTATAAGTTAACGGGCAAAACAAGTCAGGAACACAATGAGCCACACAGTCCGTACGGACCCGCAAATTCTAGGTTAAGACAATTCAATCAAAGTGATTGCTGCGAGGCCGTCACTTTCCACAGTCACTGCTTCCCTCTCAACTGTTTTAAAAATGCAGACCATTGAGTTAATATTCTTAATATAATGTGTTTTTTTTGTAAAGAGTATATACGCATTTTATTTTCTTCTTGTATTTCGATATTATGTCACGTAGCCATATTTCTTATATATACTATGTTTTTTAAATGTCTTACCATTACGTTTTCTTGATTTTGTTTATGTTTAAACGCAAATATTTGTAAGTGTTCAGTAAAGGAAGAATCCTCCACCCCATGAACTTCTCTAGGGGACAGGATGTCCCAGCCTTAGCAAAAGCTAACCTGAGCATTGTATAAATATGACCTAGCAAACTAAAATGTTACTTTTGAACTGACTGTCCACTACCGGCTAACTTACAAACAATACTGTCACATAACGAACACGACTTATACTTGGAATTATACAGCTACATTAAGACAAACAACATTACTTTGTGAACACACATACATACGTACAGACAGAAACAAGAACACACAAACATACGTACGGACACAAACACGAACCTACACTGATATATTATAACGTATTACATAATGTGCACGTTCAATAAAGCCATAAAAAAAGTACTTTGTTATTATTCATTTTATCAGCTTTCCCACTGCACTGTAGCGACACAGATCGCACAAATGTATTCGGACATTGACACATTTTTTTTACGAGAATACAAATTTTAGTATTGCAAGTGAATAAAATAAATGTAGTAAAAATTTTAAAATCATATTAACATGATTGTGATTGTTGATTTAATGAGTTTCGAAACAAGGGCCGGGGTTGTTGTTTATGAAGCTGAGCTCCACCGACCTGCGCTTGGACTTTGTTATAAGTAAAGTCAGTTGAGACAAATCAAAATAACCACATCTGGGTTCTATATCACAAGAGAATGGCTGGGAGTAACTCAAAGAGGAGTTGAAGGATGTATGACTCACTGTGCCTCCCTGGGGGTGAGAGGGGTCCCATTGAGCAGCTCCAGAGGGCAGACCAGGAAGAGTGTCTCAGCGTGCGGCCGGCCGTTGTACAGGATACGGAGAGTCCAGAGGCCGGGGAGGAGCGGAGTCTTGAGGGAGCTCCGCACGAAACCTGACTGCAACATCATGTCCTCCATTTTATCTTACCATTTTAGCAGGTTTCTTTAGAAATCAGCTGATGGGCTCACTCGAGTGAAAGACCTATTGAAGCTACAACTCTAGGGTTAGCAAACATTCTCCCCAGAACAAAACTTATCTATGTGTCCGCTTGCGTCATATCTCCCGAAAGGTAATTCCGATTTTTTCAGCCTTTGCTCAAATATTGTTCTTGTATAAAAGAAGGGCAAGGGGTTCTTGCCGAAAAGGGCAAAAATGGGGGTGAATTTAAAAACAAAATCTTAATTTCGGGTTAAATTCCTGAATTTGTAATTCTCGGTCAGGAAAGATTAGTTTGAGCTATAAAACGTGTACGGCATCAAAAAAGTAGCGCCTTACCTGCAAACAAACAGCTTCCGTTCACATTAACTACAGCACAATACATTATGTACTTACAATTGGTAAAAACCTATAAGTAATTTGATGACAATGGTGGATAATAAAAAAATATATAAGTAAAAAAAAAACTTTCCATTTTATACACAAATCAAAAATAAAGTTTCGTAAGTGACTAGTTAGTATTTGTTAAGACCCATAGTGTCTCTCTATGTCAATTATTATTAAAATTCTAACAAACCTACAGAGAAGCTAATGGTTGATTACCTTAAAGGTTTTCCGGAGTAGAAAATAAATATAAATTAATACCATAAAAAATATCATTTAAATAATTAGGATTTTTAGGATATCCTTATTTATAATCACTATAGGAAACATTTTTTACTTCCCAATAATGAGACTTTCTTGAATTTAAAGAAATCTTAGAAAGAATTCCCTTATAAAACTAATATTCCTATTTCGACCGTAACAATTTTATTCGAATGCTTCCCCTATGAGATAATTTACAGAATTATTTCAGACATTTATTAACGGGGGACCAATTATTGCACACATTTCCCCATCTCATGTCATTTCAAGAACTAAAAATTAACAAAAAATATATTCTGGGTCTACATTTCTTTATTTTTTAATGGAATAAAAGCTAATAAATAACTTAAAACCTTTTTTGGAATACGTCCATTAAATTCCATTAAAAGCGGATGGAAAGTCTTGGAGGAGACTTCAAAAATGTGGCGTGACGCTGAGGATGAGAGGACTTAGCACCAATAAAGGCGGGTTTTCCTAGCCAGCGTGTTTTGTGCGCCGCGTTCGTCGTAATACGCCCAGCGCAACACGCCGGCACTACCTAATAGGAATTTAGTGTTTGTGTTCTCCTACAGAGCGCAATACGTACGTCGAGCGCGTTGTACGTCGAGCGTGGTAAGACCGACTGCATTCAGAGGAGTCTATTGCGTTGTGCGCGGCGTGTCTCCATATATTTTGTGATAGTGTACTGATATTGGTTGTTTGTTTTTAGTATTTTTTATAAAATTATAATGTCAAAAAATTCATAATCTAAAAAAATACCATTTTCTACTGAAGAGGACGAGCAGTTAATTGAATATATCAGTTGTTTTAAATGTATATCTTTCTAATAATATATATCTTTCTAATATCTTTGATGTCATTCAAGATCGAATTAAATTGCTCACGGGTAAATCTAAAATAGCTTTTAAACTTCTCTTCTTCGTCAAGTAAATGCTTGTTAATCAATATATTAAAAGCTCCCTCTTCTTCTCGTTTTAAAAACACATTGCTGATAGCTTTTCTGTTTACGCAACTTTGCAGTATTCTTACTTCTTCATCCTCCTCCGCCAAATGTTTTTTTAATAGCAAAAGAGCAAATATTTTTAGCTTTTTTGGTCCTAAACGGCTCATCGTCACAACATTTTTAAATACTACTGGGAAATATAACGTTCCCTAGGAAAACAGAAATGCGCAGCTTGATAAAAAATACGCTCCTGCCGACGTGAAATTCCCTAATCAGTTCACGCTGCGTATTTCAAACGCTGGCTAGGAAAACCCGCCTTAAGAGTTTTCTACCCTCCGTGTGGCCTCCAACCTCCCTACTCACCATGTAGTCGCCGCCTATGGAGAGATGAGAGAGGTCAGCGAGGGCCCCCAGAGGGTCCACCCAGAGCAGTGTGAGGTTGGGCCCTGGAGCGCCCACCAGTTCAGACAGCCTGTAGACAGCCACTGGTTCAGAGAAGGGCCCCAAGGCGCGGGCCCAGTTCCTGGCTGTCGTCTCCTTCTGATCGTACTCACTCGTCACCTCCACTCTCTGCAACATCAAACATCCAGTTAGAGCAGTTCTATCACAAGAGATGTCACGGTCAAGAGGTCTATGGACACTTTCTTTCTGTTAGAGCTGTGTAATGATGCTATTTAAACAGACTGATTGAGCAATCACCGCTGATTCCAATCGCTGTTTTGCAAGTCACCGATCCTAAATATAATACTGAATTATTAAATAACCAATTCTAAATATAACACTACATTATTACATAACTATCCTCTTTTTTTGAGTGTACAGTAGAGCTAATAATGTTCAGTCGATGAAGACGTTATGTTTATGTCACGAGGAACTTCGTCTGATATTTTTTTAATGTTCAGTTATTATTATTATTTTTAGATAGATTAAGACAAATTGAGTTGATAAATAGGCCTAAAAATAAAGAGGACATAATTAACCCTCAAACGATAAGGTCGGGGTCTAAAGGACCCCAAGCGCAGTATTTTCTGGGTTGCTCCTCACCACTTGGACTTAGGCCATGTGACGTCAGGTCACCTCTCACTCAGTCTTCCTCTAGCGGACGTCGAGTTCACATGACAGAGGCGAGTGAACTACACTTATTTATAGCGATTGTTATAAGTCAACTTTTATTTGGGGTCTCTTCGGACCCCACCTTACGTTTTAAGTTAAATATTTTTAGAATTGCTATTGCTATTTTGATTAATGTAATGCTGAATAGGCGACCCCCACCTTACCGTTAACGTTTCATCATTAATTTGTATAAAATATTTTTTCAGGTATTTTATCATGGCGTCTGAGGATTTATTTTGTACGGCTGAAGAAATTCCGAAAGAATTATTGGGTCAGCAGGCAGAATGCGACGAACAGATGAGAAGATTGATGATATTCTCGACGCAGAGCCCGACGAATGTAGCCCACGTACCACTGATTGTGCCTACATCGAAAGAACTTTCGTGTTAGGCAAACATGAAGAAACAATTTTTACAGGTAGACCCCTGATTTCGAAGTACGCTTAAGTCCCTCAAAGACATATAATCAGCCATTGCCAGGTTCTAAGAGTGAAGCCCGTGGACTCACCGATGAAGAGAAACTTGTTCGGCTATTTATAAATGATGAATTAGTGGAAAAAATAGTTCAACATAGAAATGAGGAAATTGAAAGATCTGTACAAAATTACACTTGACAAGAGTGGTTTATAGATCCGACCTCTAATAGGTTATTTACATTTCTTTTTTTATACCAAGACTGGATAATTATTACCTATTGTTTAATAAATAATTTTGGAGTTATTTTTTGTTGTTTTTTTACCCTTAAAATATTTTTTATGATTTAATGTAAGCTGAAAATAAGCGAAAATTCCGATCGGGGTCCAATAGATCCCATCTTACCGTTTGTTCTCGCTTAGATTACCTTATTAGAGGGTTAAAATAAAGAGGAGCAAATACAGACAAACAGTGATCCGTGAATCACTGTGATTACCCACCTCTACTTTCTGTTGTTACTGCCAATGTTCACACACACACTCACCTTGAGAGAGGCAAGTTGTGGGGATATCTGGAGGACAGTCCAGTGATCGATAGGACGAGTCCATGTCTCCAGGCGAGCTGAACCTCCCCCGGGATCAGTTCTGTTCGCAGCTTCGTACAGCACCAGCGAGCCCTCAACGAAAACAATAAACACATTCGCAAGGTTACAAATATTAAATAAGGAAATATATTTGTTTGGTTTTTATTATTTCAGAGACAATGAATCAAATCGAATAGTTTAACAATTTTAAATAAACAAGAGACAGAAAATTTTTTTAAAATAATAATATTTTTACATAATCAGCCGAAGAGCTGGAGGGAATCCGGAGATTTGTTAAGAGAAGATGGATATGAACCCAACCCAACCCAACCCAACTACTGGTGGGGCACTTTTCACCTCCAACCCTCCATACTACTTTCAGCAAATGTATTCTCTCTAAAATGAACTGTTCGGAAGAAAAAAAAAGCTTATTGGTTTTTATGTTTTCGAATCCTTCCGTAATCTACCCCCATTCCTAATATAGAACAACAATTTGGCAAGGTCACTGAAGAGAAACGTTGGCGATGGAATAGAGGGTGCATTTTGTTATATTGACTGACCCTCGATACCCCTGGAATTCAAAAAAGTCTTGGTAGAGCCTTCCGTGGAGTGTAGGCTGGCCAAGACTCACGTCTCCAGCTAGATAGAAACACCGGTCTGAAGTTGGCCCAGAAGTAATGTGTCGTCTGCGTATAATGGTGTTGCCCGGCTCGGGAAAGTAGCAACAGAAGAGCGGGGCCAACAACAGTACTCCCCTCACAATAGAAAAATAAATACTTAACTTACCATGTAGGCATCGTACTTGTGGTAGGAAGTAACTTGAAGAAGGCGACCACTGGAGGAGAGAGTACAATTGTTGGAGAGAGAAACACGGCGAGCCGCGAGGCGGGCCAGACTGAGGCCGAGGGAGAGGAGGGCGTCATCCGGACGAGGCCCCAGATCTGAAGAGGAGTAAGAGGACTCCCAGTAGCTCTCCAAGCCAGGGGTATCTGAAGACAAGAGCAAACTGGAGTGTGGTGACGGAGAGAGAACCTGACTCAGGTCGGTTGGATCAGCCTCCGAAGCCAGTCAGTAGGCTGTGACTCTCATTGATACACAGAAAATCTTCTATTTGTCACTATCACATCAGTACTCCCTCGCCATGAAGCGCCCCCTTGCTGCTTTGACGCCGGAAATCGTCAACAATTATACAAGGAACACCCTTTAATTTTTTTTAATTCTCCACCTATACAATTACATAATCGGTCAGAAATTCAATGTCGAATTTTTACTGGGATTTCATGCCTTCCCGCTGATTCCAAACATGAAAAAAAATGCCTGTCTGTGAATACGATAACTCACAATAGAATGAATATATCATGCAATTTTGTATCTGAATCCATAACTGCATAAGAAGCGCACCTATTGATTTGCAGCCAATCGGCAAAAGAGTAGGGGAGGCCAACACGAAAGTTCCAATAACTGGTAGTAATGAATCCCTAGTAATGAATGTACCGACATGAAATTTTTTTATATGTAGAACCAAAACCTCATCAACTCTCAGCCCAATCGGCTTAAAGGAAGCTGGGGGAGGGGGGATCAACTCAAAAACCCTAATAATTGTCGACATAACGAATGTATCTACACGAAATTTAGTTTGAGTATCCAGGAAGTCTCTGAATAAGACTCATTGATTTTCAACCAAATCGCAAAATTTGGAAAGTGAAAACTTATTTGAATAATTCGCGCTGGGGATGTACATTCCCGGTGATTCACTGAGCACTTTTGTTGCTCTTGAATTAACAACATCTTCAAGTCTACTTCAGTTCCTGTCCTAAGATGATTCTATTATTGAGATTTGCTGTCGTGTCCTAAAGCCATCTTCATGATCCGATTCACTTTTTTTGTTCCATTTTTGAACAATATAATTTAAATATTCCTCAGAGAAATAACACAAACAGTAATTATATTATACATTTATCTCTGTAATTATCATAATTTAATGAAATAATAGAATAGATACAAAAGTAGAGAGGAACTCACTGGAAGGGTAGGCTCCGTACAGCCAGGAGTCCACCTGGTTGATGATACTCTGGTCTATTATCGGCTCGAACTTTCGGGCGAAAAATACTGCCTTCGATTTTGTAGCCTGGTCAAAAAACAAAATATATACTACAAGATCAATTTTCTCAACTTTTGATAAATTGTTATAAACAAAGCCGTTCGGGAGTGGGAGGTGTTATACATACTTTGGGAATGGTTGAAAACTATTTGGCTTCTATCCGTCTCAAGTTAAACAAAAACCATACAAGTTGATAATAGCTTTCCCGTTTGTTCGTTTCGTCATCATGGCGGGGAAATGGCTCAACATATTTCAATCTAACTTCATTTTTGAATCTGTCTGCTTTCAGGAAAACGTTTTCGGTTAAATATGATTTCATAATCACCAACTAGAAGGAGTTTACTTGGAGACAGGAAAAGTTATTTTATACTCAATTCTTAAGTTGAGAAATTGTTAATTTAATAATTTAGTTATAATTTAAATTTATAACTTTATTGTAATTCATTTAGTTTCCCTACACGAATCCCAGAAATGTCAACATTCTGAAAGTAACTTAACAAATAAGCTTCTCTTCCCTTCACTAGACAATGATGTAAGAGATGAAACTAGTCTTGAAACATTTGTCCAAGATACAGAGAATGTTGACAAGTAGCGTGAGTCTTTCTTTTCGTGACTCATGCCGAGGTCATAACTACGTTTTTTCGTCGCTCCGGTAGATATGACACTGAGTCTACGGTGGGAGTCATAAATGTTGCCTAGCCAGATTTAGTTCCCTGGGGAGGGCTACTTAATGAGTATCTGACAGCGCACAGGATCGGAACCATACTTTACGTCCTTCCGAAGGACGCTATGCTCAAAGTTTTTACATTCTAAAAAAAAAAAAAAGTGAGGGCTTCGGGAAGACCTTGTCAAAGATTTGAATAAATAAGTGAGAAGATGCGATTTGAGCTGCCCTGTAGTGAGGCTCGCCTCTTTTCAGAGGTATCATCAGAACCTTATTGTTTTTAATCTTCATCCATTAAGTTAGTCATTTAAAGATAATTAAAGCTAACAGCTTCTCTGAGTCAGTTCTATCAGCGTTCGTATAAATTTTTTTTTTTTTCTGAACAAATTGCATTGCATTGAAAATGCTTTCTTAGAACGAATAAAAAATTAAATATCTTTCAGTTAAGAAAATCTTAAGAAAAATTTTAAAATATAAAAATAATTTTTAGAATCACGCTTTTGCATTAAAAGAAAAAAAAAATCTATTTGAATACAAAAAAACAAACGTTATCTTCTAAGATGGCGATCGTATCGACAAAACAACTCATTATGTCCACTAAAGTTTTCAATTATGAATGCACTAATTTAAATCATAAAATATATACAATATTTTGTCATATCTGATCCATGGATCTACTAGTTTCATGTTAATTTTGATACTTTAAGGAGCTCTTGTCCATAAAGTGAAGCCCGAAGATACCTGAAGCCGTGGCCAGTCCTCCAGACGGAAGTTGTTGGGGGAGCAACCACACCAGTCGACCACATGCTTGTACTGGCACTTACAGCCCAGACGGCGGCGCCAGTTGGTCACATGGAGGTTGTTATCCACGTAGGAGCGGCAGTGGGGAGAGTTGCGGAGGGCAGTGTGGAAGAAACTCTGAACAAAAAAACAAGAAATTATACAGTGGAACGTTCATTGAACGGGCAAGGGAGGTTCAATGCAATTATCTTGCATCGACTTGAAGTGTGCTTAGAAATCTTCATTTCGCTCACTGAAACCAATGGGAATAAAAAAACAAACAGTTTCAATTTAGAAGATTTTCATGACGTAGGATTGCTAAATGTAGAAGACGGACTTGTTTTAATCCGGCAGAATCCTTCTTCATTATTATTTTATTTACATATTTTCTATAATTATTTTTCATTTACTTCCATTCATTGTATCAGTTTTGAAAATAAGTCTCTAATATTCTGTTTGTTTTGTTTTCTGTTTTCAAATAATTATTTTTCCTTAATTTCGAATAATTTGTCCTTTTAAATAAAAGAAAACTACACTCATAGAGAAAACGTCACAGTTTATCTAACATTTATTGCAATTGTAGCTTTGAAGAAAACCCTGCAAGTATTACTAATTGTTGCCCTCTTGACATTATGGTAGAAGACATTTTTCTGTCCCGGTTGAAATGTTACATATCTGAGGGCGTCCTATGTCAGTCTGAAAATTCGAGTCGACCTACTAGTCTATGGTAGTTGAAGAACTAGATAATGGCTAAGTGGTTAGTTACCTCAGCAGGTAGGAGGGTGTGCCTGAAGACAGATACGAGCCCCTGGAGTAGTGGGTCAGTCTGGTAGGTGGCCAGGTAGTCAACGAAGGGACGGGACAAGGCGAACCAGTCGGAGCCACCGTCAATCACAATACCTACAAAACATTGTCATATTAGAGAACCAACGTTTGTTTTGGTGACTCATGTCCAGGCTTTATCTATGAAATCGCGTGCTACCAGAGTGTGATTTCGACGCTCTGGTGGACTTGAGCCAGATTCGACAGTGCTTTTTGGCCATCCGTAACACACACCCCCTCCCCCCCCCCCATTTTAAGTTCGACGATCCTTGAAAGGCCCTGCAGACTTCGTGAATATAAGTTCAGCCGTTTTTCCCGTGAAGCTCAAACAAACGTACTTACATGCAGACAAGGCCTTTATATAAAATTAAATGGATTTATGTTTAAACCAAAAAATCATTCCGACCATGAACAAACAAAACTGTTATTATATATATGTACATAGATTCAATTAACGAAATAATGTTAAATCTTTCCTTATTTACTTATCTCGGTTTAATGTTTAACTTCGATGCAGGAGGATTGTTTATCGTAGGCGATATCGGCAGGTGGCTGGCCCTCTCATAGCACTCTCTGCTCCACACAACTCCACTCAGCACTTTAAACTTACATCTATTGACTGATATAGCTACCATTGGGTAAAAGTCGATCCCCGATCCGCCACATGTGAGCATCACACTCAACGAAGCTCTTGTCCAGTCCCTGCTTCTGTATGAACCTGTGCACTTCCCGTCCGTGCGATTTGACAAAGTTTCGGCCCTTGTGTGCAGTAAGAAACCGCACTAGCTCATCGTTCGACCTGCAACATTCATGACACTTCTTAGCTTGACAAATTTAAAAAATAGACAGTGCTAAGTATCCTCGCGCATCTTCCACTTCCATTCTCCTCTCTGTCCATTCTTCCACAAGCCTGTGCCAAGAGGAATGATCAGGACGAGGCGAACCTATCGGCGAGAAATAGGAGCTATCAGTAAGTTCTTAACTCCGTCGATTCTCTTATCGCTAAGCTAATCGATCACTGCAGGACGATGTGAAGCTACATTGGGCCAGCAGCTTTCAAGCAAAACGATCAAGCCGTTCGGAAAATATGCAAATTTCGACGTAGAATACGACTACAGGCAGACCCTCTACAAAATTATCGTCATTTTTTTTTGTCAGATATATAACAACTCTTTCACATCCCAAACCATCCCGCGTAGAAAGTTGGTCTGTGAATGTAGTTTAGAAGCCAAATCTCAGAAAAAAATACGTACATAAACATGAAAAATCCTACGATGAAAATCTGTACAAAAAAGCGCTACACTTCAAATATAATATTTTTCAAAAATACGAGGGGTACCAAATTAAATATAGCTTCAGTTTCCGAAAGTTCCAAAATACCATACTAGCTAGGGTGATGGCTATTGCCCAGCACGTGATGGCTGCCAGTTAATAATCAGCTCAATTCGAATTTCCTTCATCGTCATTTCATTAAGAAGATCGGTTACTTTTTTTTTTCTACTTCAGTTGACATGAAACAAAATGTAATAAAGAATTCACTGACAGCAAGAAACTTACATTTTATTTTTCTACGGACTGCACGGTTCATGGAACCAACAGAAACCATACTGGAACTACGAACCGTTCATTAATGAAACACACTGAGTATACTATCAAAACAGGGAATAAAAGAGTTAGATAGCGTAGCATCGCTAATACAATAAGTTGCGTAGAAAAGTAAAGCGTATTAGGAACATGGAGGTATACTCACTTGACAGGATAGTCACTTTCAGACAGATTAATGACGAAATCCCAAGGCCAGTCTCCCTGGGCCATCTCTGTCATGGCGGACAGGAGGACATTGAGAAGAGAAGCACCGCCCCAGATGGAGGCAGCCCGCCGTCGGCAAAGGCGGACATTCCGGAGAGAGGTTTCTAGGGAGGTCAGCTCCCGCATCAGGTAGTCCTGTCTCTACAACAGGATACAGGTAGTGGGTAGAAGGATCAGATTGCGGCACAGTAGTTTGTTTTTATTTATTTTAGTTGGTAAAAATTACTCACAAGAGTAAGCAGAACTCACCCATAGCCCGCTTTAGGATTATTCATCTAGGGTAGAGGGTCATCAACAAGTTCCTGACATCGTACAGGCTCGAAATACATGTAACGTCCCATCCGAAGGACGGCTTGATCAAGGTTTATCCTCCCAGATAAAAAAAAAAAAAAAAAAAAAAAGCTAAAAAGGGCCTCGAGTTTATTAGGATGTTCGTCATAAATTTAATATAAATAACATTTTTAAATACAAAATTTGTCGTCTCATATTCATTGTCTGCAAGTTGGTATTTATTTTGCAGACATAATAAATACAATTACAATGTAATTACTACTATCGTTAATAATAAGATTTGAAAATTAAAAACAGGAAATAAACTAAAAAACATTGGAAATGTATGAATCTTATAATATAAAAATAGGATTTGATTATTTAAAAATAAAAATTTAGCCTAATATTATAAAAATAATACAAGCAAAACCTAGATCCAAAAAATTTCGTTGCGAAAAAAAAAGTCTGAACAGAATTACTTTGCTCACTGAGTTCAAGATCGCGGGTTCGAAAGCCAACCTTTTTTTATCTGGGAGGTGACAAAACCTTGAGCATGCCCTCTAAAGACTACAAACGGGAGGTAAATAAAAATTACGGATGGGCAAATTGGAGAGGACTCCCATGGTATAGTCGGTCGCATGTCAGCGACGAAAGAGCGCCCTAGTAGTAGGCGATATGAGTTAATTAGTTGAAGCCCGGGCATGACTCATAATAACTAATTAAATGCTACAAAATGTTAGAAACTGAAGATGGGAAAATATAACCGAAATGTCTGTTTAAGAAAGTACTGAATTTAACAAAGTAATAATAAAACAGCATATAAATAATGCTTAAACTACATTAAAAAAAAAAAAAAAAAAACCTTGAACATACGGCATCGACATGTATGTAGAAGAAGTGTTGAGTGTGATAGAGTGCTTTGATAAGTCGCTTCACCTGACGGAGGGACCTCCCGTTGAGGGTGAGAAGGAAGAGGAGCCGAACAGAACTCTCGCCATGAGGAACAGACTCCTCCAGGTCAGCAGACTCCTTGGACACCTCTGAAAGGAAGATACGTCTAAAAAATGGATGGTTTAAAAAAAAAAGTTTTTTCTTATATTCCGAATTTAGGGGTTTCCACTGACGGAATATTTCACTGATTCACGGTGTAGAAAGAGAGATGGTGAACTAGGGGGTGCAACCCAAATTGTAATTTTTCTGTATTTGAATAACGATACATCACATATCAATGAGATGATCAAGGAAAATTGCAACATCATGAAGGAACATGAGTTCTGGAATGTCCTTGAGTGACATGCGATATAGTGGTTCTCTCGGACAACACCGCTCGGACACTGCCGCTAGTATGAAATTGAAAATAACAGTAATCAAGAGATAGATAAATAAATACTTACTAGCGACCCCTGTCTGGTAGATGTTGGCCGTGTAGAATCCACCACATGGAAGTCTGGGGTCCAAAGGGCACTTCATGTTACATCGTGAGTCTGCCACCTTGGCGGAGGAGGGGGGCTCTGAGCTCCCACAGAAACATTCACTACTGCAACAGCCGTCAGATTCACACTTTACCGCAAAACAATATATCTATAACGGGGGGTGTATATTAGCTAGGTGTGGTCGGAGCGAGTCTTCGTCATATTACTACAAATTACTTATTTACTAGGTTCTTAACTGTTTTCCAATTAGACCAAGCGAGTGTGATAGCAAACCAGAACGATACATTTATTTCGTTGATACATACGAAAACAATAAAAGTAAATCAAAACACAAAATGATATATATTTTGATTTTCTTGGCATATGTTAAGGACCGAATAGCTCCCTACACTCAACTTTATTTCATTATTATATCTATTGTTTCTGGCAACATAGATACACAAGTGCTGCTATCCTCCCACTAGTGTGAGATTCAGGCCCCACAACCTCCGCCTAACAATCTCGGCACTTCCCCGTCCCATTCTCTTTTGAAAAATAGAAAGAAAAACTAATGTTTTTTTTAAATACTGTCTATTTCACGATATATAAAATAAATGGGAGTACTTTTGATACTGCTACCTATATATTTATACATCTTGTGAAATAGACAATATTTTTTTTATAACATTCGTTTTTCTTCATATTTTTTATCAAGTGTTTCACAATATCTCTGCGAAAGAGACAAAACCACTGGGCCGGGAACTCCGCGAAAGTAGTTTCTCATTTGAAACAACATTTCATATGTTAAAAAAAAAAAACATTTTCAAGTGTGAAGCAATTTTGTGCATATTCTTTTAAATCAAAAACAAATACAATTTTAAGGGTGCTTGCTGCTATTTTTCGGAAGAAGGTGCTTACTCTGCCAAGCCAAGGAATGTAATCAGCTTCAGATAAAATAATGTAAGGCAGCTACTCCCGGGCATCGCCGGGTAACTACTAGTAGAGAATATTTACTAAAGTAATGAACATTTACCCATATTGAACCCCTGCATAAGAGAAGCCGGCCTGAGTACATAGGTCTGTACAGGTCTGAGGAGAGTTCGTCGTCTTCAGATGTTGATAGAATCCTGGGAGAAGACGGGAGCTCTTGTCGTCCTGGTAACAGCCCAGAGCGCGGTCCTTCTTCATGCCTGCCAATACAAGAAATATTACTGAGAAGTGTGATCAGATTGCTTAGGCGAACATTTATTAACTGGTACACACTGACAAATTATAGTTTAATTAAATATATCGATTTAACCCTGTGGCCATCGACGATACATGAGGGCCCCAATGAAGAAATATTCATCTCAGCCCTCGTCTGCAACAACAATTTATAGAGCCATACATTGTGCAAATAGTTTGCAGGTTGAGGTAATAGAGAGAGGGGTTGTGTACAGACCTGGTGCAGGACAAAGATGAGGCAGGTTGGCAGGGTACAGCGACCCGGTGGCTATAAGGCACGTGATGTTTGCAATCATCTGCTTGCAATGCTGACTGCGAGCTCGGTGGACCGCAGAAATGGCTTCTTTACCCTTAATTTCGCAGAGTGGTGCGAAATCGAGTTCCTCCAGTCGGAGGACAGTCCTACAAAAAACAAATTATAAAACTAAAGGAAATCAATCTAAAACTTTGATTCAACAACAAATATGTAGTTATTTTCAAGTTGAGAAACGCGGATATCTTGTAATAGATATAACGAACTTCTTTATGAGATATTGTTTA
Organism: Aradus depressus; assembly: GCA_963662175.1. NCBI lineage: Eukaryota > Metazoa > Arthropoda > Insecta > Hemiptera > Aradidae > Aradus > Aradus depressus. The sequence goes on along the minus strand of OY759214.1, from coordinate 52,691,933 downwards.
TTTCAGAAACATTGTTAACATACACTACCGCATTCGGCAGGTTTAGATATAAACTATGACAGTTTAGTAAGTGCGAGTGCTTTGAGAACCAGAGACCAATCGTAATGTGGGAGTCCTCAATTTTGCCTATTCTGATTCATTTACCTAGGTAAAAGATCTTTAACGAGTACCTGACATAGTAAGGCCTCGGGACCATCGCTTAACGTCCCATCCAATGGACGCCGTGGTCAAGGTTTTTTTTATGTCCCAGATAAAAACTTAAGGACCTCAGGCGGGTTTCGAACCCGCTCAGTAGGTGCCCTCTAAAATAATCATAGTTAAATAAAATTAAGGAAAGATAAAAATATCAAATGCTTCCATGATAAACTGATTTACAAATGATATCTGTGTACTGGCGTTTGTATATTTCCCAAAATTATAGCCGCTGCTATGAAAACATCGATAAATTTAAAATCAGAGTATTGTCCTTTCTTTAACATAACTAAATAAATAGTAATGAAGATTTTTGAAGATTTTTTAGTATAATGGTAACCTTTATTTAATAAAGGTTACCATTATACTAAATGTAAAACAGAACCAGTTCTAACCAGTTAGTCAACAAGGGGAGAGCTAAAATAAATTTGGTCATTACAAATGTCATTTTTAGTTGTTTTATTTAGTTCCAGTTTTTCTTAACTACAAAAAAATCGCCTTTTTCGAGGAAAAATTGGGGCATTACCTTCGGTTCAGGCATTGGTAACATTGATGTTTTTATGAGTGTATTGTATTTCAATTAAAAACAGAAAAATATATTTATTTCCGAAACTATATTAACTATCCAAGTAATTAATAGCAATTCGTGTGTAATGATAGTCAATTTACGAACAGTGGACAGGAGCATAACTGTTTTGTATGCATTGTGGAGCCTGTTGAGGTAACTAACAATGCCACTATAGAAGCTACACTACTATTATAATAAAATATATAAACAATTTATTGACTTTAGATAATATAGTTATTTCGAAAATTAAGTATAGATTCTAATATTAATATTATAAATATAATTGTTATTATAGCGATGGTCCCGAGCCTGTACGATGTCAGGTACTCGTTAAAGATCCCAGGTGAATAAAATAAAGGATAGGCAAAATTTAGGACTCCATAGCAGGGTCGGGTTCATGTCCACCAGAGTGACGAAAGAGCACTCTGGAAGTAGGCGATATGGCCTTGAAGCCTGGGCATGAGTCATAATAACTAACTATATTCGTTGTAAATTTATTTTGTTATTTTAAAAATATTTTAAAATGATATGTTTTAGGTCTATTAGTTAGAAATTGACAAGATAAGTCTATTATTTGGGTAAATGATAATATATGTTAGATTTATTACTTATTATTCGGGTGCAATTGATAATATTGTTTTATTAATTACAAATTTTTAATGATTTACAATGACTGTCATAATAATTTTTTTTTTTGCCGATCCCTGCTTAAATTGTGTTAAAAGTGTAGCTTTATCAAAAGATGGGTCGCAAAATGGTTACGTCTATTCCTTATTTCAGTTTTATGATCTTTGAACTGGTAAACGCTTTAAAGACCGTTAATACATGATATCGCAAAATTGTTTGTTTTATCAAAATATGTAAAAAAAAAATAAATGTATCAAGTAAAACAAATAATTGTGTAAATTGAATTAAAAAAGTATAGTTACTTGTTCCCTTCATTAGATCTAAGGCTACTAGCTCGATTAGGCACTTGTTTCGCTCTGTCCGGCGGCACTTTGACTTTCCCATACACCCCATTACTGTTTCCAACTACGTCTTCTTCATCGTCGTCCTGACCAATGTAGTGATCCCGGAACCGTCTCGAAGACTCAACAGAATTGTGATCCTCAATAACCTGCACAAACATATATAAATATATGTACAAATCATTAAATATATTTTTACTTGCAACATAAAAAAACAGACATGATTTTTAAAAAAATCGTATGAACTTCTGTTCACGTAAGTTAAAAAATTATTCGGGTTTCTGTTAAATTACGTAAAGAATTCAATAAATTCCCATTACAATAACTGTTAAGGAATCATCTCAAATTGTAAGAATTAAAATGATATTATTCATGAAATAATTGTAACTGTTATAAAAACTAACCTCAACATTGAGCCTTCCTCTACCTGAAAGATACTCATGTGTTGAATTATCTTTTGAAGAGTCCAACGCAAAAAAAATATACGCCAAAAATATTTGAATAACTAAAATAAGGCCGCCTCCAATAAGGAAAAGTCTGTATCTCCTAATCCACCGGACATCCAAGGACCTGTTCACCACCACCATATTGCGACCATACTAATTCTAAATCAAAATAAAATTAAAATAATGGGGGGGGGGGGGGGGGGGGGGGGGGGGGGGGGTTATCACTTTCATTGAAAAACACAATGAAACATTTTACTATTCTGCTCACGTCAAGTTTAGGAACAATACAATTAATCAAAATGTTTACTCTTTATATTCTAGGTTGAAAAATAATTGTTAAATTTAGTTATTTTCATCTCCAAACTAACGTGACAAACACAAGGGAAGGTAATGGCATTGTTACTGTAACTTCAGTAAATAGGTAAATTTTGTATGTGGGTGTGTGGGATATCCAAATTATAATTAATTGTAGAATGCTACAAGAAAAATGGATCTGGTTGAGATACTACCCATTGAAATTAGTCATTATATTTTGGCCTTTTTACCTGCCAGTGATTTAATCAATTGTTTTTCTGTCAGTAAAAAATGGAGAGATATCGTCAATTCAAATTATTTATGGAAGAGACATTGTTTACAGTATGCTACAAAAAAAGAAATATTACGAGCTGGTGAGAACTTTCAATTTGTATCGATTATTTAGAAAACCTTGTAAAATATAATTTAACTCCATTTATATTCAAGTAAATTGGACAAGGAAGTGTTTACAAAATACAGGTAATATTTCTTGTTACGGCATTGTCACGTACAGAATCTGTAATATTTGATTGTGTCCTAACTCGCTGTAGTATTTAGTACATTGTATTTATTTTTCGAATTGCTATTTTTAATATTTCACTGATATAGACTGGCAGAACCGTGAGCATAGTTTGTAAATTAAACTTATTGTATTTCTTAAACTTCGCACTATTATTATGGAGTTTTTTTTTATAGGGCTATCGCAGTATTAACCTTTTATTTGAATTTTTTTTCTGTTTCAGAGACCAAAACTAAAAAGTACTGTGCCCCTCCGTCGTTGCTAGAGAACAGATACTTTTTGCGTCCTCGAACCCCTTCTCAAATATGCAAGCTCAGTAAGATCCTCAGCTATATTTCTATTAGCTTCCTGTACTATATTTACCATCTTTGAAACTCATTATTTATTTGTTGACAATTAAAAGTATACACTATTAATTGATTATTTGTTCTAAATGTATTTACTTAGACGATGTCCGACCATAGTTGACACTTGGGCTGTTAAAGGGGAGTCGTGTTGTTTGGTCTGTAATTCATTTCCAAATGTTGTAAAGAAATACAAAAATTCTTGTACCCAATAATAGCAGTATAATATGAATTCAGGAGGGGAAGGGAGAAGATCTAAAAAAAAGTGATTGGCTTGGATGTTATTGATACATCACTTATATTTTATTTTTTCTTTATTTGATTATGTTTTTAATAAAAACTACCAATATTGAAAAAATGTTTATTTTAAAATTTGTTCTCTCATATTGCAGGATAAACATTACTTCGAAGTTCGAACTATTCCCTTCAGAAATTTATATACGTGGTTTGGACCATTATAAGATTGTTTGTATTTGTCCTATCTCAAATTTGCGGTCAAATCGATGATAATAAATGTAATAAGGAACATTTTTAGTAGGAACCAATTTTTCGAGAGAACTAAATTGGTTTCAACGTTTTAGGCATGTATCTGTATTTCAATTTTTCTGTACAACTTTTATTTTACGAAATTTTTGATTGACAGCATGTTGTAAAATGTAGTTAGGCTAAAAAAATACCAAAATACCCTAAAACTGTACCTTGATAGCCTTGCGTATAAAAACCGTTGTTGCTGAATTCCAGGAAGGGCTCTTCGACAACCAAGCAACACAATAGAGGTGATAATACCCCTCCCTGCGGACACCTGGCTGCCGGCACTGCCCTCAACCTGCTCAGTCCCAAAGTTGTGTTTATAATTCTGCCTTTCAGCATGTTCTCGATCCTCCGGCATATTATGTCGTGATTCCTCGCCTACGGCCAGCATTTATTAATTTTATTGTTGGTGCCGAGGTATCGTCAAAAGCGCCCTCGATGTCAACAAAGGCTCCCAAGGTCAATTCCTTGTTCAGCGGAGTCCTCTTTATTTTCTGTCAGCTCATGTAAAGCCAGCTCACAGGATTCACCTTTTTGGTAGATAAACTGGTTTCGATGCACGGATGTTTTCTTCAACACCACGTCCCTGATATACATGTCACAAGTATATTTAGAATACAGGAGAGACCAGAGATGTATAGATGAAACTTGTTTCCTGAGAAACTAAACACGTCATCCGTTCCCAAAAACTGCATTTATCTCACACCTTCCTACTGACGATTCACCTCATCTTATGCTTTTTCAAACGTTCCTCAGGAATCAATATATTTGTATTGTGCATTATGATATTCCGAAGTTAGTTGATGGTGGTTATATATGTGTGTATGTTGCAGACGAGTACTGCGGCTGTGCAGAGCTGTACAAGCACAAGTACCGTAAGTTGCTCCGGACCTGGCGGACTGGTCAATACAAGACGTACCGGCTGAGCCACACGGAGGGACTCCTCTACGACGTCATGCTCTGTTCCGACTCCGCGGCTCTCTGCTTCTGTTCCTACCAGCCACCTCGACTTGCCATCGCTCACCTCGGCCATTCCTCCCTTGACAGTCTCTACTTTGTCAATCTCCCGCTGCCCCAGTGGGGTCGGTTTGAGTCTGTCTTCTTGAGCCCCACCTACCTCGCCGTCGCCTCCCGCAATATGGTCCTCGTCCTCCGCAACCACAACCAGAGGTACAGTTAGGTGTTTCATATATCTATATATATATGTTACCGTCTAAAGTCAAATTCATGTAAGTGCCTAGGCGAAACTCCTAACGACCGTAGATACTAAAAGGACCGATTATTGCTGCTTGTGATACTATACTGTCCTAATATTCTGTCACAGACCTGTCAACTTCTGAGTCTACTTGTGACAATAAATACTTAATAGTACAGTGAATAACACTATATTCCTATTACTTTCCAAAAGTACACGCTTTATTTAGTCTGAAAGAAAACTTCACAAACTATGAGGAGAAAACACACAACTGTCTATATAACTAACAAAAAGCACAATACTTACATTTTAAAAAGTCAATTCATAAGCATATACTAGAAAACTGGGTCAACTAAACACTAAAAGCAACTATTTACATGTTAACTTACTAACTAGTCGCAGTACACTTACACAATCCACAGAGCAGTATAACCATCCATAACTACAGTACGCCGTAAGTAGAGCGCCAATTCTAACTAATTGGGGCCAAGTGTAGTTCCGATAAGCAAAATGTTCCTATAATCCAACTTCCAATTAAAAAAAAAAAGTAAGGAAAAAGATGAAGAAAGTCTGTTGTACAGAAATAAATATTGTCTCTAATTACAATTTATGGTAAGGTGCAATAATAGACTGGTGTAAAAAAGTACAACAATTATATTTTATAACAAGAAAACTGTTAAATAAGTACCTAATACAGATGTATGAGGCCAACATATTATATTTTTTACCACAACTAGTTTCATCAATCTGACATCTTCAGGTGGTGAATCTGATTAGAGAAGGGGTCAAAGAACTGGACACATATCAGGGACCAGCTGGATAAGGTTCACCACCTGAAGATGTCAGATTGACGAAACCAGTTGTAAAAAATAAAATATGTTGGACTCATACATCGGTATTACTTATTTAACAAGGAAGTCGACTATATCCGCCTAACACCAAGAAATAGAAAACTGTTTGCAATCAGTTCGAAGAACTACACATAAAGTTAATAATTTACATTTGTTTAAAAAACTGATTTATTTTTGTTTGCATCAGAGAAGAAAATCTGTTTTTTTGCTGCTAAATCTCTCAGATGCTTCATCAATAGGTGAGTCGCATTCGATTAATTTTGTTGTTCAAATCATTTCATTGCTGTGTCGAGAGAAGGCCGGATATTCTCTTGAAGGCCATCTTGAGATGGTATGGTTGTTGTACAGATGGTACAATTTCTATGGTCATGGATCTATGAAATGTTTTTCGAATCAGTTGGTAACACTGGGAATCCGTCCAAGCAGTATTATTTTCCTATTATATAATCGGTCAAAAATTGATGTGAAGTTTTCAACGGAATTTCATGTTTTCCGATTCCAAATATGAAAAAAAACAAATGATGTATGTCTGTGAACACTATTACTCCCGATAGAATGAATGTTACGATACGAAATTTTATATGTGAATCCAGAACCGTCCAACGACGACATCTATTGTTTATCAGTAAATCGACCAAAGGGAAGGGGGGAGGCGCAGAACAAAAAATCTCTTAATAGCTGCCGTTAGAATGAATGTACCGCCACGAAATTTTATAAGTGTGACGAACTCTGTAAGGACAGCAGCTATCGATTTTCAGCTAAATCGGTCAAGGGAGAGGGGGGTTACGGGAGAGGCTCAACTCAAAAACCCCAGTAACTACCATTGTAATGAATGTATCGACACGAAATTTAAATTTTGTGAATTTAAAACCACATAAGGACGAAACTTATTAATTTTCAGCGGAATCGGCAGAAGGGAAGGGGAGATCAGAGGGGGGGTCTCAACTCAAAAACCCCAGTAACTGTCGATGTAATGAATGTATCGACATGAAATTTAGTATGAGGAGTAGGTGCCACAATGTACTATTGAATATTAGCGCAAACAGTCGACTAGAGGGGGAGCGAAAAGTTAATTTATTAATTGGTTTGGGGGAAGTACATTGCCGGTGATTGACCGACGCCTTTATTTAACTTCACATTGTCACAGCCCAGTACGGGCTTAATGTTTTTGAAACACCAAAAGAGTTACTCACTAGCATTCCTGCAAGCTAAATTTCATGGTCGAAAGTGAAACTGACTGAAGAGTGAGAAGTTGTTTGTGAAACTTCAAGCTAGAAATTCAACTTAAAATTAATGTTTCATTCTAAATATCTCGGATAGGCCCCGGGACACATGTCCTTTTTCTCCTTGAACAAATTGCGAGTCCCTTGACGGTCTCGTTAACTGACATTCCGATAATCGACGCTTTACAGTATATAAGATTTCTAAAGCCTAGATGATTCTATGAATTATCATTGGTCAGAATTTAACTGAACTGGAAGGAAGGTGGTAACTACAAGCGATAACTTGATATGAAACAATGTTTTAGAGGAATATAAAAATTCGATTATAAAAGGGACGATGGTAGGTTCGAATATTAAAGTTACACAATGGAAATTGGTCCAGCTAGATCAATAATGAATACATGAAATGACTTATTGGCAACCATAAATGATTAGTTCGTAACGATATTAACATTTTTAGTCGGAGCACCTGTATTAAAAAAAAAAAAGAATAAAGGTTGACCCTCCTCCAGACCTTTCTGTGAAGCACAACAAGTTCTTCTGTCATTTATATATATATATATATTATATCATTAATCCATTTCACAGAAAGCCAATAGTAGCCGATCCTTTTAGTGTCTACGGTCGTTCGAACTTACGGCTTTTGCCTAGTCACTTTTACATGAATTCGGCTTTTGAGTGTCAAATATTGCATATCACTGCACAACCTGCTATGTACGTATTTTCTTCATTTTCAGGAAACAAACAAACTTCGGATTTAATATGGACGGCTAGAAACGAAACCTATATTTGTTAATTGCATGTTCAGAATCCGAAATAAATGTTGCCAAAATTGAGTTCAAGTCTAAGTAAACGTTGAACCACATACTTAACTGATTTTGCAGTGATAGCGATCGAATAGAAATTGAAAATATTTATAAATACTTGCATAAGTGGGGTACGTAATACAGTACGGAGTGATGGTAGTTGTGTCTGCGATGCTAGGTACAACTAATATTCCGATATATCGAACAGTATTTTATTTTTACTTAGTTATACAAAGTTATGTTATCGGTCGAAAATTCCGTTTTCATTTTTTTTTTTATTAGCCTTTTGTAATATGCTTATTAGACATGTCTCTATAATGGTGTTATTTACAACATCCATGGGTCCGGGAAGGAGTTCTATCTATGTAATTAAACTATCTCCCGGACGGGATTCGAACCCTCAACCATGGTGAGATCATGCGACCAAACCGACCTCCTGAACCCAACAAAAAAATCAATTTGAAAATAATCATTTGATTCTCGATAGAACGAATGTATCGAGATTTTATAATAATAATATCCCGAACCCCATTAGGACACCTATTGATTTTCAGACAAATTGGCCAAAACGGTAAGGGAGGATTAGAGGGGGGCTTAACTCCAATATCTGCTGGTGTAATGAATGTGTCGATATGAAATTGTATATGTGGATCCAGAATATCTATAGATGGTCAGCTAGATTTGCCAAAAGGACGGTCAGAGCGAGGTAAAGTTCCTAGTGCTGAGGGCGTTTTTGTTGTAGTTTTCTGGTGAGGGTCTAAGTGCGATCAATTGGGTAGAAAATCCACTGATGCTGGTGACTACAGTGCCACTGACCTAATATTTTATAGCTACATCTTCGCAGATATGCTTTCACCAGAACACTCTCCAAGAACCCTTCCACCGCTTGGAACTTTGATTGATACTGACTTAGAATCTTCTTTACCCAGATTACGTCTGTACAAATGAGTGTCAGAGTGCGGACGAGAGCTACACCTGTCAGTTTGTATCTCGTCATTTTGGCGGAACTAGAATAGCTCCGATTTATTTTGATGGCTAGCAGCTTTTTCTCTTCCATTTCTTCGTGGATTCTTTGCACATTTTTTTAAAATCTAAACACCATGTTTTTCTTAAACACACATTGGTGCTTTGAGATGTATAACATATGATATAATATAGTTATGTGTGTCAGGTATTGTCTGTGGAAGGCGTACAGCTGCACTAACAATTCAGTGGTGCCATGCAGCTTCCTCACGTTCGTCTGTTCTGAGTACCACTTCGAGGGCGCTCTCACTATCGGACTTCTGTGCGACCACTTCCTCTGGCTCTCCGCCTCCTTCCACATCCATGTTGTCGACCTCCTCAATGGAACTGTACGCCATCTCCGAGCCGACTACTCCTGGATCATTAAGAATGAGCGACGGGTCGTTGCCAAACTACCGAAAGATCTTAGGATTTACTCCCTATCCGGTGATATCATCCATACGAGAGATTTAAAATCAACTGTTAAAGATTTGGTTTTCAACGATGAATATGTTGTCTTTAGTCGTGTGAAAAAGAGACAATATTTTCTTGAAATATGGGAACCAAAGACAAATGAAAGGAAGATAGTAAAACGTGTTGAGACCAATTCACATTTGGCAATGTACAAAGAGATGGTGTTTGTGGTGGAGTGCCGTTGGGAGCGGTACCAGACGGTGACTTGTGTGGACATGGTGAGTGGGGCGACGAGATGGGAGGTTGAGGTGGGCTCGGGGCTGGCCCAGAGGGCTGGTCTCCCTCTGGGCCGCACTATCTTCCAGACGGTGGCAGACCGCTTCCTCCTCCTCCACACTCCCCTTCTTCATCACAACAAGTACACCGTCCTTCACATCCCCTCCGGCAAGTCACTTTACCAGAGGGACATCGGTATAGGCAAACTCTTCTTTGCCAATCCTAAATTTATGGTGGTTTCAAGGGAGAATCAACTTGAAGTGATGCATTTTCTGTGATAATGAAAATAACGTTCTGATCTCTTTATTTTTTTTGTCTTATTTTATACATATATATTTTTATATATAGTTATGTACATTTCCTCAAGTCGCTGATTTATTTCAGATTTATGTGTAAATATATTTGTATATGTTACGTTATTATTTTGGGATTATCAACAACCCTGACAGTATAGTAGCTACATCCTCCTAGTTAATCTAATACACCTTTCCTCTGATATTTTCCATTTAGTACTCTTTTAAAAGTCTACTAAGAATGTCCAGTTTCCAAACCAGACAAGTTCAATTTTTACTTAACTAGTTTTTCAATTATAATTGAAATTGAGTTGACGTTCCTAATTTAAGTTACTTTTTTTCTTTTACAGAATTGTAAATATATTATTATGTTTGCATTATCAAAAACGTTCCTTAAAATACTTTTATACTAAATTTCTACAAAAATAAAAATAAATATATTTAAAAAAATAATATACATTTCACAAAACATATAACATACACGGTAGCAATACTCCCGTGTATTTAGGTTTCAATCTATAACACAAAGTATCGATACGTTTACTCATAAGTAGTATCGAATACAACTTTCGATACTACTCACATATCTCGGATAAAACATCGATACCTACACGTATCGATTGAATCTAGTAGTTTGTTATAATTAATTTTAAACCATGAATAATATATATGCCTATATAATAATAATAATAAAACACAAATGGGAGCCATGGTGGCCGTGCGGGCTAGAGCGTAGGGCTTTGGTCGCATGGTCTCACCATGGTTTGCGGGTTCGAATCTCGTCCGGGAGTGAGTTTTATTTCGTAGATAGAACTCCCTCCCGGGACCATGGATGTCGTAAATAATTAGATAACACAGTGACACGGCTAATATGCATCGAACATAAGACCAAAAACAACAAAAAAAAAAAAAACACATAAAATTTGATAGGTATAAATGAGATATTGTAGTAGGCATAAGAAACAAATAAATCAAATCGAATAAGATGAAATTATATTATTAAAAACATACTGAAAATAATAAAAAGTCTTAGAAAATAATCATACAATTTATTTTTACTAAGGTTATAAAACTACTGGAGACTATTCGTATTCCCACAATATTTCACTTTTTTTAAACACTTTTTGCAAGTCGCTGAGATCGAATCGTACTTAGTGTAATAAATCCACACTTTCGCCGAAGGAGGAAGCATTATAATTTGTAATAGACAAAATTAAATGTAAAAATAAAATAAAATGCTGAAATCGTAATCACGTTCACGGTTCTGTTCAAAATCAAACAAACGTATACCTTCATAAACGATAAACCATTTAATGTAAATAAGGTAAGAAAAAAGGACGCATCACACAGACTGCGTGATCACATCACACGTGAGGTTATTGCCATCGAGATATATATATATAATTTGTCCGTGAACCGTAATTTCAGTTCAGTATTTTATTACAACAACAAATGAAAGAAAATTGTAAAAAATTAAACGGTGAACGATTTTGATGAATTGAAAAATTTACATAATTTTTTTTAATTGTTGAAATTTAAAACGAGTACATTGAATCGATACAAGTAATTTCTATTCGATACCTACTTGGAAAAGAAAAGTATCTATACCAAAAGTACTTGGTATCGGATAAAAGTATCGACACTTTACTTGTATCGATACATTTTGTGAAATAGACAATATTTATTAAATATTTTTTTATTAAAAACACTCGTTTTCTCTTTATTTTTGTTAAGTGTTCCATAATATCTTTAGCGAAAATATATGTATCAATAAATTTATACAGTTTTGCAATGAATAATTCTGTACCTCAGAATTGAATTATTCTATTCCATTCCAATTTTGTGATTTTTTTTTTTTTTTTTTTTTTCCCCTGTCTTATTTCTTAAAAACAAACTTAAAAATCGTACATTTTTTTAAAACTTGTTAATAGGGTTACGTATCTTAGAACGTAATAAAATCGAAACTCTTATGGTGAGAGTTAGTTGTAGAATAAAGTTGTAAAATTTATGTTAAGTGAAAGTCGAAAATACTTTTTTTTTTAAACATTCATTCCTGGGGTGGGTTTATGACGACAATGTAGAAATTACAGAAAAAACTATTTAGATTTTGATGGAGAAATGTATTTTTAAGGTGTTCCATTAATGTTGTTAATGAAGATGTAACTTCAGTCTTTATGAACAATAATCAGCTGATTTGTTTCGTTGTTCTAACACAAATATAGCACGGAACGCTAACGGTACTGAAACCTTAACACATCTCGCGAGATCCGACTTGATCTTCGTTTTTTTTTTTTTTTTTTCGAAAACGAAATTTGTATGAAAGGATTTTTTCCCTAAAGTCAAAGAAAATAGAATTCCCAGAACCTTGTCTGGGTTTAAACCACGATCTTGAGCACAGTTGGAAATCACGTTACACCTTTGAGTTGGCTTGCATCAAATAGAGTTTGGAAACAATAAGACATTATGAAAACCTGATTTATATAAAAATGTCATGAACTAAGCGATGACTATCTATAGGCAGCCACCCCATAGAGCATTGTAAGGACCTTCCCTTATTGGACTTACTCCTTAAATGTGAGTGTAATGTTCGTCTTCCATCTTTGAAAACAAATGTTCTAACTTGAATGTTCACCCAATGTAGTTACTATATGTAATTCGTCCCTTGTAACTGAACATCCCTGTAGAAATGATTGGAGGAGCGCCATATTGTTAGAGTCCGCAGTCTCCAACTAAAACCCTTTTAAAACTCCGTTCTTTAATATTTTATGTATGATGATTACTATTTAATGAAAGAAAAAACTTTTTTCTATCAAGTATTTTGTGCAAATCTGTTTGCCAGGTTATTAAAAAAAAAATATTAGGTAGATATTTATTCATTAATTACATATACATCGGTTAGGTTCTGAAACCTCGTATTTTTTTTTTACAAATTTACAATTGTTCAACATTAAATCTGTACAATAGTAGACTGTTCGATATAATTTAATTTTTATTGGTAGAGATCATGAGACGGCCCACACAGTATTGACTAGATCAGTGTCACAAGAGGTCCATCGCCTGCTTCAAGTTCAGTTCTCATTATTACTATTTATCCGGTATATTTTATTGAAATATTGCATTATAAAATAATATTTATACTTCAAGCTGACTAGATAAACAATATTTAAAATATAAACCATTACACTCAACCAGAAGTAAATAGAACAGTAATTTTCAGATAGTTATCTATGTGAATATAACAAGGACGACCATAAATTACGTAACGCAAACCCTTGCAACAAGCCCCCCCCCCCCCCCCCCCCCTCTCTTCACAACGTCACACACTTCTGAACCCCCTCTCATAACTAATTTTTTTTTACTAAAAGACGATTGAAATTAGGAAAATTTATAGTTTTATTGTGTAATGTGACATTTTCCAGTATCTCCCCCGAAGATGCATTATAGATAGATGTACGGCTCCTAAGATAATACAAAACAAGCGGGGTAATCGTTTCAGAGCCACCAAAAAGGGGTGTAGTTGTGTTAAGAAAGGTTATCAACCACTAGACTTGACTGATCAAGTGGAAGATTTGGTCAGTAGCTGTTTAGGACGAAAGCAGGGGTGTACTTCTGTTAACCTTCAAACAGAAAAGCAGAAAAAAAAACTTTTGAATGTTGTGTTTATACTAACTTCTACTTCCATTTTCACGAAATTTATCACATACCGCTATCATTGAAGAAATTGCCCAACAATTATTTACGTGTAGATTATTCAATTGAAAGTGAATATTCCAAGTAGGATACGTGTGGGTTATAAGTAAACCGTGCCCCCGCTGTTGCTATACATTACTAACTAGCTAGTGACATAACTAACAAAATGACTGACTAGATTGACAGAAGGTTAGAGATCCCACATATATAATATATACTATTTTCTGTATAACCTCAGCTGTTCTTCTAACTCTTCCATTGTGTTTATGTTGAACTTCTCATCCTTCTTCATCAACTCAAATATCTCCATCAATTGTTGTTTCTCAACCCTAAATAACAGAAGAACACAAACACTCAATTAGCTGTAACTAAATACATCGATATTGAACCTACTTTGTTCACCGGTACTTCCCCAGCTATACCAAGTACAGGAGAAGTTATGTGAGCGGTCAAAAATTCTAATATTTTTGGCTCGTTTCGTCAAACCTCTAAAAACAAATCGAAAAAAAAAAAAAAAACATTTCTGACATGGGTGTGGGTCATATTATTTTGAGAGTGGTCCACTCACAGGTAAAGCCTACTTGAAATATACGCTATGTCACAAACAAAAAAATAATATGCATGAATCTTATACTAAGGAGGCATTAAAATAAAAAATTAAATGAGAAAAACTCAAAATAAAAGCTGCAACTTCACGGCGCAAATCCATCACCGACAGACTGGACAACACATGACACTATTTAGTTCTCATGCACAACATCGTGGGGGACATGTACCCAGAGAAATATATGAACATGTCACAACCCTATATCTGGTGAATATCATACTGGGTCTATATACTCCCAACCTTTATAAATACGATTCGGTCGTGAATAAAGTTATGTCTAACACGTCAAATCATCTAAAATCGCAATAATTTAGGATAAACTTGACAGCATTGAGGGAAACAAGCTTTGTCGTGATGGTCTACTTAAGTTTCATTAATTATAATAAGTAATCCTAAAAGAAACCCGCAACGAACGATGTTGGCAAGACAAAGATGCATAGCGTCCATTATATACAAAGAGAACCTGGGTCCTCTTTTATTTTTTTCCATCAGAAGTGAGTGGTCATTGACATAATATCAATATTACAACTCACTGGTTTTCTTTGACAAGATCATCATTAGTTAAACTTCGTTCTACGTTTTCAATTAATGATTTCTTGTCAATTTTGTTGGACCGGATTGACTCGTTGTTGAGAGACGATACACCACTTGAACTACTGCTTGGATCTGCGTTCTGAAAATACAATAATAACAATTGTAAAACAAATTATATATTCTTCACGAAAAGATAAAGTATCAACATATTACCTCATTTATCTTGTTTTCTTGGGGGATATCAATACAAGAACATTTCGGTTCAATCCACCAGGTGAAACCGACAGCAGCAAACGATATCAATGCACAGAATGCGTAAAAATATGAGACGTTTTCAACAAATAAAAATAAATTTTCAGCGTACGATTCGTAGAACATTTCCGAAGTCACCAAATAATTTAACTAAGAGATTTCACAGAAATATTATCCAAATATTTGTGACATCGTTTTGTTATTCAATTTGACAGAACTTCCCGAACCGTTGTTCCATTCCGATAAGGTTATTGTAATCCTGTAGGGTGTCTATCAATATACACCGTTCTGTGCACCACTTCGATTCAGAGGCAAGTTCGTGGACTCGGATGACTTTATGAAATCGCTTATTGATTAAGTACAATACGTCCGTATTCAAAATATGACAATACTGTTGGTGATTTTCAAATATCTTTTTTCGAACATTTCCAAACTTGCCTAACAATTTAATAAAGTGAATGAACAGATTTTTTTTGATTTATTGCAAGTTTGTGACATAACATATTTTGTAGCAATAAAACCAAAGAGAAGTTGTTATTAACTACATACTTCTCTTTTCATTTCAACATTTCTTTTTTGATAAAATTATTATTGTATTTTTGGGCGAGTTTCAAAAACAACATTTGAGCTTACAACACTGCTAATGAAATAGCTTATTCAATACATTTAAAAAAAGGGCAACACTGATTGTGTTTGCGGCATTTGGGAGGTTATGAATTGACAGTTGCTTACGCTAGTAATAAATAACAAGTAAAATGAATGAAGTGTCCGAAGGCAAGAGTTCGTTAAAACATCGGAAACAATCGAAGAAACAGAAAAACAATGAAGAAAATACTTTAATACGTGAAGAAGAGGCTCCCGAGTAAGTTAAACTGACGTGTATGTGTATATTTTCCTTTTTCAATAACATTCTTATTTAATTTCTTTGAAATTAAGGTACAATTTCAGTGCTAAGCTAGGCCCTCTGCCGAGTTTTCCTCACCAGCGGTTCTGGGCCAGGCTGGTACTCATCTTGGGAGCTTTGGTCGTCATCTATTTCACTTCTGGCGGTGAGAGAACAGTCTATTTTGCCAGACAGAAAGAAAAACTCAACCATAGAAGGCAGGAGTTCAAGTGCTCTCAAAGTTATTTTGATGAATTGAGTAAAATTATTGGTAAGTGTGATCTTTGTTACTCTTTCATTTAATACTACTAATTTGTTTATTAGTATGTTTTATTCTGGTTTGTTGAACTGTAAGTGGACAGATTACTGTACAAAAATTTAGAAATTAGCTATCTCAATTTCGTTGATCTATGCTGTCGATTTGCGCTGTTTTTGCCTACGGTTCGATTCATTATAATAATTTGTTTTATACACACTCCTGGTCACTTTTTTTATTCATTTTAATAAACCAATAAAATGAGATTCAAGAGTTGTACATGACTGTAGAGAGTCAAGGAATTCCAAACTCTGAGGTTTGAAGGCTCACCTTACGTTGGCAAGCGAGCAGTTTCATGTTTGAACTGTTTTTTTCGTTGATTACTTAACCTTACTTGCCTTTCATGTAGAAGATATCAAAGTGATATTTTGTTCCTTTGGTGCTTTGAATGGCTGTTATCAAATAAGGCACATCATGACCTTTTATCCTACACGCACGTAGTGTTGCCCCTCCTCAACTTGGTAGGATGTGAATAATTGACATTAATTTTGAAATAATACTTCAATCCGGGGGATGGAACACGTGGTGCACTAAGCAGGAATCCTCTTGAGGAGAAGGATGGAGCCGAAGGACTGGAGATGACGAGCTACGTTAGTTGTCGGACCAGGCATTAGAGGAGATCCTAAAGAAGAATATCCTCTCCGACAGTTATCAGCAAAAGTTAATATGAACATGGACTTATCGGAAAATGAATAATAAACTATTGTGGGTAGAACGGGATGGAGTAAGGTTGCAAATAGGTCTAAGTCACCAAGACAGAATGGGCCACGTCGGATTGGAAAAACTTATAGGAAAGGCATTTTGGTTTGGAGATTTGAAGAGGTACGTGAGGAGCTACTGTTAACATTTGCTGGGAAGAAAATGTCAATAAACAATGGGCCTCAGCGATCTAGGTACGGGTGCGGAGAGGCACAAATCCTAATATATTCAGAAGCTACTCTACGATCACTATAGAATAGCAGACAGTCCTGAAAGATAACGAAACTAGGTTTTACGAGGGTGTGGCTGTGATGGAAGCTGATGAGGAAAGCAGGGAGGTTGAACCCATAAGAAATGTCGCTAGAAGTTCCTTCTGAATGGATTAATGTTATTTCATATGATATTAATTATTTTTAAAAAAGAGATCAGTGAAAAATAAATACATAAAGATTGTGAACACAGAAATGTATATTTTTATACTTGAAAAAAAAAAAAAAAAAAAAAAAAAACCGACACTATTAGTTCATTGAACATCATTCTATTTAGCATTCTAATAATATGTAAGACGGACAGTGGAAAATTGAGCGCTCATTGTAGTACTGTATTCCTTTGTTGATCCGTTCTCTGCTGTCTAGGTGAAGACAATGTGAAGTGTGGACGACTGGTGATGGACAGTCTGGTCTCTGAGCAGGAGGGGAAGCAGCTAGCGGACATGGCCCGTCGAGGTCTGGATCTGACGGGGGAGCCTGCAGGCGGAGCTTCCATCCTCGACCTCCACTCCGGAGCTCTGTCTTCCAGCACTAAGTTTGTCAACCTCTACAGCCTCGACCTTACCAATGTCTTCACGCCAGCTCACTTTGCCCTCTATTCGTGAGTATCTCCATTCTACTTAATGTGCTCAGTTACTCTGTCCTGTCAAGTAAAAACCACGAAGGAATAAAAAAAAAGGGCTAAAACCATGAAAAGTGATCTTAAAATTTTGACCAGAGTTTTTGAATTGTTTTGAGAGGTATTCATGACAGTTTATATATACTTTTAGAGGGCGCCGGTAGCTCAGTGGTATGCGTGCTTGACTTCTGAGCTCAAGGTCGTGGGTTCGTAGCCCGACCGAGGCCCTTAGTTTATTTTATCTGGGAGGTAAAATAAACTTAAGCACGCCGTCCTTCGGATGGGACGTTAAGCGATGGTCCCGAGCCTGTACGATGTCAGGTACTCGTTAAAGACCCCTACCCTAGATGAATAAAAATTTACAGTAGGCAAAATTTAGGACTCCCACAGTAGAGTCGGGCTCATGTCCACCAGAGTGACGAAAGAGCGCTCTGGTAGTAGGCGATATGACCTCGTAGTTAAAGCCCGGGCATGAGTCATAAAACCTAACCTAACCTAACCTATATACTTTTATGTATAAAGAGTTTATATTTTATTATAAAATGATGTGTGTTTATAAGGCATTTCTGAAGTGGTAGGGAATGACATTTTCTGTGACCAAAAACTCGATGCCTTAAGGTAAAGATACGGCATTCTTACTATGTATTTAATTTCGGTAAACGCTATAATATATATTCTGCACTAAAGTACAAATTTATGAATAAAAAGTTACCTTCAGTCACCATTCAGGGTTCCATACCTTAAAATATCATTAAAAACGGAACCCTTAAGTTGAGAATCTGTTGACTGTCCGTCAGGCTGTCAAAACGTTATACCTGTCGAATCGCTTGACGTAGACACTTGAAATGTTGACCAAAAACTAACAGTCAGCGCTAAAGTAAAATTTAAAAAAAAAAATGGAAAAACAAAACGTTTTGGAAGTTGGAGTGAAAGTCGAAAAAACATACTTTTTCTTCATATAAATGTATTAAAGGTGTGAAATGTTAAGAGTAACGTACTGGTTCTAAACATTTCTTTTTTTTCATCGGGCTTTGAGGAAGACGCGACAAATTATTTTTCTGAAACTGCTGAACCAAAACATTTTGAAAAATGTGTGGGGCTTTATTACCATGTAAAGATTACTGGAAAACTATCTTGGTCCTGACGCAGAGGTTCATTATTTTATTATTATATTATACTAGCAGTAATACCTGGCGTTGGCCGGGGAACTTTGACTCTTCTCCCAATATCTCCTATAAGGCTATTTAGTTCCTCGACAGTACATTCATGATGTTATAATTTTCAATTATTCATACGGAATAAGGCTTATAGTCCTTCAACTGTAGTAACGCTATCTTTGGAGCTAAAACGAATTTATTCAAAAAGATTTCTCATTAATCGTTGCAATGGTTTTCGAGTTACAAAGATTGCGTGAGTGGATGCTGGGATGGACCAGATATTGAGGTACTAGTACGCCTATAACCTTCCACAGACGATGACGAACAAATTTTAAAAAAAATTAATCAAATCCATCAAGCCGTTCGTGAGTTATAGCGGTACAACGCACAGACATTTTCAGCTTTATATATATGATTTTTGAGTTTTCCACTGATGTAACTCAGCGGCTGTTGCTAGATGCCGCCGGAACGTAACTTCAAACTACCCAAGAGCAATAAAAGCTGATTAGTCCCTTCTAACACAAATACATCGCTCGGGGAAAAATATGAGAAATCCTAATGTGGTGGGGTCCGACTCGCACACCTTACCAAGTCTGGGGAGGGGAGGGAGCATCCCCCCGCTCTGCTTGAATATCTGGAAATAGAATTGAAAAGTGGCCCTTATGGTAGCCTCTCAGATGATGTGCACAAACACGAGACTAGGCTTTCTCAACGTCGTTTCACTTTTACCTCCCTTGAAAATGGACATTAAACATTTTAAAATGAAATGTTGCAGCCAAAAAGTGTGAACTAGGCATGCGCAGAAACTGGATCTTTCAAAACTGACCTAGAATTGAGTATGGAAAGCCACAGTCAAGTATTTGTTTGAACCATGTTGGCTTGTGGGCTGTCTTATATTGAAGCTTCACCGTTTTCCGCCTTATTTCCTCCCTCTTTTTCTACGAAAATGGACACTTTTCATTTGGGTGATTAATAATAAAACATTTACAATAAATCTTCATTTAAAATCATTTATTAATTTTTCTTTGCAAATAAATGTCAAAACCAGCTTTATCTGACAAATTAAATATAATTTATTGTCCAGTAAGTAATATTTTAATGTTTGTATTTAAAGTGTAGCAGTGTTCCCTTAAGTTTTTTATGTGGGAGGAACCAAAAAGGAAAAACCTTGAGCATGCCGTCCTTCGGATGGGACGTTAAGCGATGGTCCCAAGCCTGTGCGATGGCAGGTGCACGTTAAAGGCCCCTACCCTAGATGAATAAACCTAAGTAGGCCAAATCTAGAATCCTCTCAGTAGAGTCGAGATCATGTCCACCAGAGCGACGAAAGAGCACTATGGTAGTAGGCGATTGACCTAGTAGTTGAAGCCCGGGCATGAATCACAATAACTAACTTCTATTTTAACTACAGATGGTGATAACATCGCCAATAACACGATAACAGAACATTAACATAACAAAATTTAAGAAAATAATATAAAAATACAAACTTTTTGGTTTATTAGCAGCTGGTTACACAATGACTGAGTGAGTGTTCGTAGTTTATTAAGTTACTCAGATTAAAAGAGTTTATGACTATCTATTAATTTTTATTAAAATTTGAAATTAAATAATTCTATTAACTTAGCAGATAGGTATAACCTACATCAAAACAGAGCGTAAACTACTAGAGTTTGTGACTCATGCCCGGGCTTTAACTACGAGATTATATCTCACCAAACTCACCTTCTGTTTCAGCCGAGTCCGGCGGAAGGTGCACGAGGCGGTGTCGTTTGGTTTCGGAGTGCCCTCTGACAAGGTGTTTCTCACCAAACCCACCTTCTTCTCTCGACTGACTGCCAAACCACCGGCCACACCGCACGACCAGTACTGGCTCCCACACGTCGACAAGGTAACCAAGCAGATTCATGGATCAGTCACTTCTCGAATATAACAAAAAACTGTATATATTTAATGATTTAAAGTACGTAGTACATTCATAATTTAAAGCTTCATTTGATAAAATCAATTGTATTGTCGATAAGATAGACTTCATCTAAGAAGAGGGCCAATCTGTTATTAGCCTTATTTTAACGTTTCCTCCACCAACATTTTATTTATACAATTAACAAAAACAAGAGTTGTGTTAGAAATTTATTTACAATCTGGTAGAAATCAAAATGAAGAAATGCCTAAAAAAATGTTAGCCCTATTTTTCTAAGACACTGTATGTGTGTTTCTCCACCCCCCTCCCCTCCCCCCCCCCCTCTCCTCTAGAGTCTAAAGGGACGGTAACAATTGTGTGTATACAATCCTCATACGACAAGAACTGTGTAAATATAGTTCACAAACGGTAACAACTGTGTGTATACAGTCCACAAACGGTAACAACTGTGTGTATACAGTCTACAAACTGTAACAACTGTGTATATACAGTCCACACACGGTAACAACTGTGTATATACAGTCCACACACGATAACAACTGTGTATATATAGTTCGAGAGTCCGACTGCTGCATTTTAAAAATAGAGATTTCACACTTCAGCTGTTATAGAACAAATGTATTTATCTTTTTTTATATTAAATATTTTTCAATTTATTTTTATATGTATTCATAATTTTATTAAATTATATTATTTTTATTATTTTGAACTTTTCAGGAGACGTATGAGTCGTTCCATTACACGGCCCTCGTCTACTTAACCAACTATGGAACTGACTTCGAAGGAGGGAGATTTATGTTCGAGGACCCAGACAACATTACCTCTATCGTGGAACCCAGGATAGGTAACATATCTTAAATATATGTTCTATTATTTTGATATTTTTATCTTTGTTCATAGATGATTTGTAGATATATCCAGAGAATTGTAATATGTAGACATTTTATGGATATTTCTAAAACGGCTCGCTCGACTTAAAGTACAGGCTATTTGGCATCCAAAAATTTTGATTTGTGGGGATCTGCACAATAAGGGAGGAGAGGCGAGTTTTTTTTTTTTCTTCAAATGATTGTACACAAGGCTGTACCATTGAAAATGTCTCACAATGGTGAAAACCGTATGCATATGAGACAAAGACTACATAAGGTCCGACAATTTTATTTGACTGGGGGTGACCAAATTATTCTGTTAACAATAGCGCTGAGAGGGACATGATATAATGGACCCGACGCAGAGTGCTTGGGGAGCAAGGACCAACATCAAATCTCATTTTCTATTAAGTTTATTTTTATATTTTAAGTACTTTGATCAAACAAACAAGACCATTTGGGCCGTCCACAAGTTTTCCCGGAGGTTACAGATGATTTGGCGCCCAAGTTGTCAGCTAGGTAGTCCGGCAAAACGAAAGGGAAATCGAGCCTATTTTTATGTTTAATGTTAAATTGGGTTAAAATCCTACGACAGTTTTCCCATATTTTTATATCTACACACCAAGGCTCACAAAATGTTTTAATAAGGGTTTGAATCTCATCAGGGCAGCCACCCACTTTAATAATGATGAGGTTCAAACCCTTATTAAAGTGGGTGGCTGCTCTGATGAGGTTCAAACCCTTATTAAAGTGGGTGGGTGCTCTGATGAGGTTCAAACCCTTATTAAAGTGGGTGGGTGCTCTGATGAGGTTCAAACCCTTATTAAAGTGGGTGGGTGCTCTGATGAGGTTCAAACCCTTATTAAAGTGGGTGGGTGCTCTGATGAGGTTCAAACACTTATTAAAGTGGGTGGGTGCTCTGATGAGGTTCAAACCCTTATTAAAGTGGGTGGGTGCTCTGAAGAGGTTCAAACCCTTATTAAAGTGGGTGGGTGCTCTGAAGAGGTTCAAACACTTATTAAAGTGGGTGGGTGCTCTGATGAGGTTCAAACCCTTATTAAAGTGGGTGGGTGCTCTGAAGAGGTTCAAACCCTTATTAAAGTGGGTGGGTGCTCTGAAGAGGTTCAAACCCTTATTAAAGTGGGTGGGTGCTCTGATGAGGTTCAAACACTTATTAAAGTGGGTGGGTGCTCTGATGAGGTTCAAACCCTTATTAAAGTGGGTGGGTGCTCTGATGAGGTTCAATGAGATATTGCACATTATTCCAGTAGGGTGAAAGAGCCACGATATGACCAGAACTTGAAATGATGAACAATGAAAGTTGAGAATAGCAGATCACTGGTTATAAGAATCGGTGTACTTTGGTGATGTTTAGTCAGGTGCTTATTACAAACAGTAGTGTTAAAAATACATGACAATTTTAGAACAAACAATAAAACATGTTCTCGTCACGAAATATCGGCGTGAAAGAATACTTATCTTAGAGAAATGTAAATATAAAATATTTTTAATTAAACATTTGATAAAAATCTACTGTAAGGAATTTCATATTTGTTTTTTTCTCTATTACTTATTTATTTTCTTCTTATAATAATAATTTTTTAATAATTTCATATGTGTTTGTATTCCAGGATATAACATAGGTTGATGTTTATAATCTATAAGCTATTTTGATGTACACAATTTTTTACCGTATCCTATTAGCGTGTTAAGGTTAAACGGAAATAAATATTATTATTATTAACATATATACAATTTAGTGGTGGCGTTGCTAAGGTAGGATTGGTGTGGTGTTGCAGGTCGAGTTGTGATGTTCAGTTCGGGTGGAGAGAATCTGCACCGAGTGGAGCGAGTGTCCAGCGGAGAGCGACTGGCACTCACCGTCTCGTTCACCTGTCTCCTCAGTCAGGCCATCACAGACCCAACCTTCAAGAGGATCGCAAACAACAACAAACCTTAGTCCGCTCAACAACATGCATCCCACCCAAAGTATCCCCAGCTTTTCCGAGAAGTTGTAGATATAGAATGATAATAGAGAAAAACACGCAAAGCCATGCGCGCACTACATATAGATAATATCCTACCCCTAGAAGAATACAGTCACAATTCAGAAAATGTCTATTTTGAATTGAGCTGACAGATGCGATGCCTGCAGAGTAGGATAATGATACAAGTATATTTCCAAAATCGGCCACTATAAAATAGGAGTGTCGTTGTTCTTTTAATGCGATTTTGTCGCCTTTGCTAGAAGAACAGTGCTGCATGTGAATTACTACAGGGAGTTTCTAGTCTGTGTTCGAAGAACGACAGAACACATTAATAAAAGTCACATTTTACTGAAGCCAGGTCTTTCCTTTTGAGTCGGTACGCTCTGACTTCTTTGCATGTTACATAATATATGTCGCATCTGATCTCAGATGTACACCAAATTTTGCACAAATATTCATTAGCTTATCGGACAGAACTTATTTTTGGTTATGATCCATTTAGTAAAAGTCAATTTACAATATAATTAACACAAACAGATTCTATGCATTAGTTCCACTGTCATAAGTATATACTTTTTCTGGATGAACTGCGTTACAATAAAGGTCTTCTTGAAACTAATTCCACAATACATAAGATTCTTTTTTATAACATATTCACTGCAAATCATACGCTTTTTGTATATTTAAAAAATTATTTGATGCATCAGTTACTTAACAGATACCTCTCTAGTACGGCTTGGGGCCAGTCCTTCACTCACAACACGACTGCACACATTTCAGAACCCCATGTTTTTGCCGGAACAGCTTAATCCATGAGGAATTGGGCGTCCTTAATGGAGAACTACCATGGCAGACTAGGGCATGATGATTATATCTAATGCAGCTTTCAATTTTGAATGCACTACTTCAAATCGTAAAATATATATAATTTTTTATTATACTCTCTTGGTCACAGATCCACTGCTCTACTAGTATCAATAACTTGCTAAACAGCTAAATTAAATGCAGCAGAAAATTTGTTTTTCCATTCTCCTTAATTTTTGAATTGTGCCAGTATTCTTCTCGGTGTCTGATATCCCAACAGACATTATCTCTCTCTTTGAGCTCGTCTTGATAAAAAGAAACATATTATTTTATACATATATATTTCGAAAGCGAACAGTTTTCAAAGAGTGATTACAAAAAGTGTTGATTTCATTTCACTTGAGAAGGAGGTCCTGACTGCAGAAAGCTTTTGAACACCTGGCTTTCTATGTTGCGTTTATAGAACTTGTTTCCCAGAGTTTCCTTTTATATGTGTATATAGGAGGTATACTCAAAAACCCTAAACACTGCCTCATTAATGACATATCGACATGAAATTTTGTTTGTGGATCCAGAAACCCCCACAGTAAGAACATTATCAATTTTCAGTCCATATAAACCTCTAGGTAATTAAACGGGGTGGAGGTCGCGCATGCGCTCTGCATATCCCGGACTACAGGCCGTTTATTATTAGTACCCGGCGCTCGGTATTTGACACATTTTTTTTTTTTTAATCTAGGCTGACCCTCTATACTCCTAGACATTTTATTAAGTTAAGTTAGTTTTATTCAGTCGTAAGAAATCATTAAATGTTGTTTTTTGGTTGTAGAGACTCTGAGGAATACAATAAGTTTGTCTGCAGCTCCCCCAGATCCCTCAGAGATCTGCAGATCTCTGCTCTCTGCAGATCAGATGGTTCTTTGAGATGGAGGAAGTTGCACCAGCCGGATAACCTGTTTGTTAAATGAGTTTTATGTCTATTTTGTTACCTCCGTCTCTGTTAATTGTAAACAAAACAAAAACATATGTTGGCATCAAATAACATGTAATTTATCAGAAAGTCATGAGTACTCACGTAACGCCGCCATGTACTGAATTGAACTACAAATATTTGACTAGATGTTTACGTTCATTTCGGTAATTATAACACTGGAAGCCGTTTTACTAAAAAAAAACTTTATTTATTGAAAACTTTACAAGTCTCAAACCGACATAGTTACTGGCTAATAACTGTATATATAAAAATATATGTAGTGTACAATTGTGAGAGGCTTATATACTAGTGTTGGAGAAGGGGGGTTGCCTGGGACCTGTCTAGGCTAGCATAAAGTATACAAGCACTAGCCAATATGTTACATATGGCGGCGTTACGTGCAGTGACCTGGCTCGTCAGATAACGTTACTACCAACAGTATTATTCAAAGTTACAGTATTTCTCGATTTTTTCTTAAGCGTCTGTATTTATCTTCTTTATATTTTATGTTTACTTGTACAATAATCAGCTAGTTATTATTCAGCTGAATGACCTTATAAAAAAATGTTCCGTAAGAAATTTCCAATGGTCTGTGTCGAGGTTGATCCAATACGAACATAGCTATAGCCGAAAGACATTGAAAGAATTCTTAATTACTGACTAGCAAGTTAGCTCGGTTAGTCACTTTAGCTCAGATTTTTAGAAATAAGTTGACATTTTTCTTGGAATCATCTAAATCTAATAATCTAGGTCATGTGCCCTCGAAATTCCTATTTATTTGGGGAAGCGCGAAAGTGATACACATTTTATATTGCTTCAAATTCCAACTTATTTCTAGAATCATTTCACTTATTGACTTCGTTACTAATCGGGCGAAGCCGGGGTTATATATTTATATAAAGAGAGTATTTGATTTGTTTTGCTGTGTATATGCGTTATTTTTTTATTTTAAATGTAATAAATGTAGTTTTCAATTGGAGCACTTTAGTTTATCATTCTCAAAAAAACAATCATATGATGTTATTAAGTTTTGGAGCCTCGCTTCGCCACAAGGACTGTACTTGATGTGCCCACGAGTCTCCAGGGAATTGGGGCAGTTCGACGGTGAACAGGCCAAAGGGTATAACCATCAAAAAATGCAGAACCCACTTTTATTCTTTCTTCTATTGATGTTCCAAAGTACCTCCAGCCTTTCAAAATGATGAATAAAAATATGCATTTAGGTAATAACTGCAAGCAAAAGAAAAGAATAATTATCTTTAGGCACAGCTTCTTCCGTCTTCTGTGCAGTTGTTGATTTTAGGTCAATATCGTTTGGCCTTTACTCCGTCTGTATCATCTCTAAGAGATACAGGATGGAGTATTATTTTTGCACCCAAATTATCAAATGTTATTGTTATACGAGTATGATCAGGAGATATACCTATATGTAAGTTTTCCCGTTGTAAGGGAAGCTCGCGTCTGCTCCTCTCATGGAATCTGAGTAGATCTTTTGAAGACATTTGTGTAGTGTAAACGTATAAGAAAATATGTATACATATACATATATATATTCTAGTTGTTCAACATTTTATTTTTGTAAAATGTTCTTTTCTTTATAGACTGTCATACATTCTTTACCTTTTAATAATATATTTATACTTTAAATTGTGTTATTTATTTTTCCCTAACCACTAACTTTCCTCTTCTCAGCACTATTTTGACCAGCTCATGTCTTATACAGGGCTGAAACAACATAGATCAAGTTCAGTCAGTGGACCTATTTCTCCTAATAATGTACAGTCGTCTCTCGATATAACATAATGAAGCCCTGGTCCCTTGACATAAACTCGAAATAGCGAGAAAAAAACAATGCATTTCTGTACACTCAGTATAACGAAACGTATTTTAAGGTATGTTGGTTTAAAATACGCGGTATTACGAAGTAGGAACAGATAAACACGCTGTATTACGAATCCAAAAAATGATAGTCCCTTGTTTAGATCATTTGTGTACATAAAAGTTTCCTTTTTAACCCCCGAGAGGGGTGTTATAAGTTTGAAGCCTTTGTGTGCGTGTCTGCCAATTTTTTTTTTTTACATCATCCCCTTTACAACGAAGACTCGGAAGTAGTGCCATCTACGTCGAAAGCTGCCCCGAGTCTCTGAAAATACTTCACCAGTATCTGCATAGACAACAAGTTGACGACAGAATTTTTCCTCCCTCATCATAATTGAAAACGCAGTGGATCGAGCTTGCTTAGCAACTTTACAGCAGGAGAAAATTAGAATTTTTTTAAAACAAAAACTAATTTTTTAACTTTTTGGAAATACATATGTACATGCTTCCATGTATGTAATTTTATTTTCGTTCGGAGTTTATTAAATATAGGTATACATACAACAGAATTCTTATGATTTCTTTACATTTTTAACCCCTCTTGATATTGCGAAATTTTTCTAACGGTCAGTCGATATTAGGTACGAACTCTTATTATAGCAAAAACTTTTTTTTTGCTTCAAAAAGTGGTACTTGCGAGATGGTTCTTAGCCATGTTTGGTGGAAATCAGGAATGCCGTTTCCAAGATCTTCAGGTTTCATGAGAGCCTGTGTAGGGATCTCGGCCTCTGTTACAGCTGGAGACTTGGAGTTGGCGCTCAAATGTTTACAAAGCCAAGCCCCCATTTTTAACGGTTTATTTTTGTGTCTGAGGTTTTTTAAATGTTTTCTATTAATTATTTACTTTATTTTTATAATTATTATTATTCATCTCATATATGTCTGTGTTCTAAGATTTATAAAATTGTACTACCTATCCAATTAACCATCCATGTTATGTTTAAAATAAAATAAATATTTTTATTATTCCACGTGTAGTGGGCATCCAGATAGACATCTTCCGACAAAGAGAACGGCCAGCAGAATGGGACAGGTCGTAGCAACAACAGAGATATCAGTCCAATAATATATTTTATTTAGTCCAAAAGTTTCACCAAGCAACTGCCATCAGTAGTAGGTGAATCTCAACACACATAAACCAATAAATTTTAAAATTCCAAAGGATCCCCAGAATTTACAAGCAAAGTTCATTTTTACAATAAATAAGTAAAAAACATATTTAAAAAGAGATAAAACGCCAAGTATAATGACTGGTGTGCAGGTTTAATATAACAATATCTGTCATAAAACCAAAACTCTCCTGTTCTCAGACACAGACAACTCATTAAGAATAGTGACCTCATAGTTACAAAGGAACTCACCACATTAATAAGTCTGAAATTTTACTTATTTATTCTAAAATATTGACTTAAACTTCAACAAACAGTTTGTTATTCTGGTAATCCTTTTTTTATTTATGTATGTGTGTTCAGATTCACCACCTGATGACGACAGTTGATTGAAGAAACAGAAAAAATCAAAAATATCTGGTTGGATTGATACGTCTTGGTTACTTATTTAACAAGTAATCCACTACGTTGCTTACCAATAAGGGACAAACTATTGTACAACAAATCATAAATTAAGGTTATAAACATTATAATTATTAAACCAAACTTGAAAACAATATGGAACACTGGAAAATGTAAACTGTTCAACGATACCAATGCAATGAAACAACTTTAGTAAAAATGAATTGTCCAAAAGTGAACCAAATAACTGCACAAAGCTTTCTTGCCTAACTAGATTCATTGTTCAGCTGATTATTAGCATTGGTTAGTTAAGCTACTATTAAATATTATCTGAGTAATACTTAAGCGTTCATCCGTTGACTGTCACCATGACAATCCCAAAAACTTCCCTCTCTGACAGTGGCCATGACAATCCTACTCTATGACAATTATAACTTCGACTGCCCCCACAACAATAATAACTTCACACTTTGACTGACCCTATGACAGTGAACAATCACTTATTTCATTAAAACATATACATATAACATTTGAAGTTAGGTTATGTATACTTTTATTATATAAAAAAATGTTGAATAACTAATAAACTAAAGGTACAAATATTTATAATACTTAATTAACAATTTCATTGTTGATTTATATTAATTTTAATACTTATATTTATTTAATATGTAACATCCATATTACAATATATGTGTGCAGGAAAAAAGAGCGGAGTGCCGGAGCTGCATATACATTCGAAAGAGTACCATTTGAAGTCCCAGGTAAATGCCAACAATGATGAAGAAATGGAAAGGGGTGATGACTGTTACTTCGATTTACTGGTCAACGAAGACTAGACCTCATTGGTCCAGTGTCAATTTGCGGCTCAGCAGCGTGGACAATTTTCTGAACGGAACAGCTAAACAGGCTTCTTTCAAAGGATAGTTCTTCGCGGAATATACGGTCGAGAAGGGGAAGGACAAGGTTAGAGGTACACGTGTTGCAGGCTAGCTGGGGGAAGCTGATTCAGTAGGTTGAGACTCACTAGAGGACTGCTCCACCACCGAGACAACCAACAGAGTGTGCTTCAGCATGTGCGCCTTGAGACTACTGGACCGCTTAGCGCTGTAGCCACACAACCCACACTGGAAAGGTTTCTCACTGTCATGTGTCAACATGTGTTCCTTGAGGTGGCCAGACCGTCTACAGTTGTAGCTACACAACTTACATTGGAAAGGCTTGTCATCTATGTGTATCGCCATATGACTTTTCAAATACTTGGCCTGATTACAACTGTACTCACACAGCTCACATTGGTAATGTTTCTGTCGTGTGTGGATTAACATGTGCATTTTCAAATCGTACGGCTGTCTAAAGGTGTAACTGCACCATCTGCACTTGTAGGGTTTCACGCCTGTGTGTGTCATCATATGTCTCGTTAGACCTCCACGTGTTTTGAAATCGGAGCTGCACAACGTACACTTGAAGGGTCTTTCATCGGTCTGTGTCATCGTATGTGCCTTAAGAGTCGAGGGATATTTAAAATTCCGGAGACAAACAGTACACTGATTGGATTTCTCTCCTGAGTGTCTCTTGATTTTCGTCTCCGTAGACTAACCCCAGAGTTACAACTGAAGCTGCACAACCGATACCGGTGAGGATTGCGTCAGTTCTCCGTCGCTCTGGCTCCGGGGTGCCGCCTCCGGATGTGGTCCCTTAGTCTGGCAAGGCTGGCTGAGAGATGCCCACAGTGTTCAAACTTCACCTCGTCTGAAACAAACAGGGAGACAATGATTGATTTCTGTTCACCAATGAGTCAATGCCTCCAAAAACAACATCTAAATTATCAAATGAAATTACTCTTTTTGTATCATTTAAGGATAATACAGAGATCTAGGTTCTTTTCGATCTTCGGGCTTATAAGAATGCTACATATGAAATCCCATTAAAATCCGATCAGCCTTTAATGAGCTAGTACTAATTCTATGCTCCCCCCCCCCCTCCTGTTCTAAATTTGAGACGTCTCATAGCCTGTCTTCAAATCGGGCTTATAAGAATGCTACATATGAAATTCCATTAAAATCCAATCAGCCTTTATGAGCTAGCACTATCTTTATGCTTTGTGTCCACCATAACCCCCCTCCCAATCGAAATTTTGAGACGCCACGTGTTTTGAAATCGTTTTTTAAGTTGACACAAAAGGATACCACATGTAGTTTCATAAAAATCCGTTCAGTGGTTGGCCGTGATGTTGGAACAAACCCACAAACAAACAAATCCAAATGAAATTTCGGGTCAATACATTCATTACAACGGCAGTTACTCGAGTGTGTCTCCCTTCCAATTGACTGAAAATCAATAGGTGTCGTCCTTAGAGAGTTATGAATACACATAGAGAAGTTCATGTCGATACTTCCATCTATGGGGAGTTATCATATTCACAGACAGAATTGTTTTTCATTTTTGTTGAGGAAAATCATCAGAAAACATGAAAACCGTGGAAAACTGCCCATGGAAAGTTTTGACCGATTGCATACTTTGTATAGCTGGGGAGGTAATATACATAACATTTCACATTGTTACATTAATTACTTTGACAGCTATGTTATGTCATGAGGGTTCTCAATATTCATCTGAAGTAGTGCGTCCATAATTGAAAGCTTCAATGGATATTATTCATTATTTTGTCAAAATGATTCTAAACAAACACAAATCCCTATCTCTGAAGAGGGGCCAATCCTTTATTAGGCTTATTTTAACGTTTCCTATACCAACATTTAGCTCATACAATTCACAAAAAAAAAAAATGTTTTAAACTTAGAAGCAAGTTGAAAATAATATATATATATATATATATTATTTTCAACTTGCTTGTAAGTTGAATATATATATATATATATATTATTTTCAAACACTGATGCGACAAATATGATAAATATTCAAGTGTACATGAAATGGAACTTAACTTTTTAATAGAAATATCTTAGAGCAAGCCATGGAATAAGACATAGGTAGATACTTAATAGCCAATGATATATAACGACACAAATATTCTAAATATTTGCGAAAACAGAACTGAAAAAATAAATAGATAGATAAATGCAAAATATACTTGGATGATTTTTTTTATATTTACTTAATTAAAGAAAACAAAATCTAACAATGTATATTCAAGAAGACTAAAGGTCTTCTTTTGTTTTTTATTCAGTCATTAATAAAGAAATATAGGCTTACGGCAAGTTCATCATATAACCAACCTAACTTAACCATGAAAAATAGTATGGTTTTGAATTATAAAAACTTCGATGTACACTTCAGTCTAATATTGAAAAAGTCTATCAAATAACTAAAAACCAAATGACTTGGATTGAATTCCATTCTAAAAATTATTTTTATGTAGTAAAACTATTTTCTTCATTGAAAGAAATTCAAAATATGTACGTCTGAACAGACTGACAAAAGGAGTTTGTTTTTATGTTTTTTACATGAATTTTACCTGTTGGATCATAACCAATACGGTTCTGTCCAGTGAACTAATGTAACACACAACGCAATACAGTTAATCCAGCAACTTCTGTAAGGAACAGTGCAAGCAATATCCAAACAAGATTTACAGATATTAGTGTTAAGACAATCGGTAATGAACGAAAATACCTGGTCCTGTAGTACATCATAATCAACAATTAACTGGCTGATGTCACAAATCAAGCAGAAATCACATTTCTATTATTAAAGCTAAATTTACAAAAATTATATGAACTGGTGACTATATACAACAACTATATCTGTTATAGATGAATTGACGCATGAATGAGTAATAAATGTAAAGCATGGCATCATTCTGTTTGTATTAAGTATGAAAAAAAAAACATCTGTTTTAATAACAAAATATTAGAACAGCTCACCTAACTTTATTTCTGAAGTTACACCTTATTTGAGCTTTGTTCCATTTATTGTAAGAATAACAAGAGAAAAGTCACAAAACCCCAAAAACAATATGACACAATCACAAACAATGAAAAAGTAGCGTAACAGGCCTGTTCTTAAATCCCCCTAATGATCATTCCAATATGGTGGCCTTTGTAAACTGATCCATGATGGCGATTCCTGGTGATAATTCCTTCAACATTGTTTTTATAAATGGATTTTTTATGAACACTCAGGTATTAAATGTTTATAAAAAATTTTAGAATAATAATTAAAAACAGTTTTAAAAACAATAAATTGTAATAGTTATAAATGTTACTCCTACTACTCCTAAACATCAGGCTGTTAATTGATTACTAGTGGAATTGCAATCGGAATTTAAAATGTTCAAAATGTTGGTTCAAATATTTTTTTTTCCAAATTATGTAATTAAAATGTTGCTAATTATGATAGGGAAGATTTCCTTATTCTGTAAACATTTGATTAGCTTATATTTAGGTAAATACGAAAAAATACGGAGAGAAATAAGCTGCAAGGGGCCTTTCATAAATTACATAATACAATTTTGAATATTTTAAATCCCCCCCCCCCTCATCTCTGACACACATATCTCTGTGTCTAACTCTTCTGACCTAACTTTTTACGATTTGGAAAATGCGCATTTTCATTATTACATCATCTTATTAGTGAAATACAATATTTTCAGGTACACATTGAGTATTTTAATAAAATGTTTTCTACAATAAAAGGTTTACTTAGATTAGAACAACAATTTAACCAGCTTGTTCTTGCTATTTGATAAATTTCATGAAAGTCTGACCTTTAAAGACCTAACACTCGTTTTACGAAATGGACCCGATGGGCTCTAAGGCTTTCATATGACAATAAAACGGATTTCTGGATCAAACAAAAAAATAATTCCAATAAATAATAAACAATATTTTGAATATAAACTTTTTTTATTTTTATTATTGCTCTTTATTTTTCGGGTGCACTTTGCGTTTGGATATAAACTGTCCGGCAAAAATTGTTATACACTTTGAAAATTGGAATTATTTTTTGTTTTACCACACATTCTTCGTTAAAACAACTTTTTTTAAATGAACTTTTAGATAGATTGAGGAAATGAGGAGAGTTGTATAAAATAAATAAATGAGGAAATAGACTAATGTAAAAAAAGAAAAAGTATTTTCTTTAGAAATAAAATAAAAAAAGTACCTAACAAAAACTCTTCTTATTTTTTAAAATAAAATTAAAGGTGGTAATAGTCGATGTTTCCTCCTCTTCTTTGGATGACAGCCTCCAGCCACCTTATTAGGTTACTCACTACTCCTCCTGGTATTTCCTCCCATTTCCTCTCTAAACCAGTTTTCAACTGTTGCAAGCTTTCAGGAGGGTTCATTCCCTGTCTTATACGTCTGCCAAGCTCATCTTAAAGGTATTCGAGAGGTTTGTGATCAGGGCTACGTGGTGGCCAGATGAAGATACAAGTACTGATCTCTTGGAGGTGCCGCATAACACAGGTAGCGACATGTGCTCTTCCATTGTCTTCCATAAGAATACATTTTCCTCCAATGAAAGGTGCGTAAGGCAGTTCATAACTCTCTAAGACGTTAGTAATCTTCAATGATATCCAGGCCCTTATCACTGGAGAGTACCTCCAAACGGCGCTCTCTGAAATGTTGCACTGTGCGTAGCGCTCATCTGGCCTGCTCCAAGGGCCAACGGTGTAGCCAGTAAGGTAGGGCACGCCCTGTCAGATGAGTCAATCAAGAAGTGTGAACAAAAGAAAACAAAATGATACAACAAAAAGAAGTGGAAGTAAGACAGAAGGACGAGAACCTTGGTGTTGGTGAGAGAGGTGAAGAGGTCTCACTTGGAAGGGTACCTCTTCAGAATAAAGGACCCAAGGGCATTAACTTTAAATGACAAGGTTATAGGAAGGTAACCCAGTAACGTGAGGAGGGTCGATGATGGAAGTAGCATGGAGAAAGTTGGAAAATAAAATAAACTATGGTTAAAGTTGTGCAAACTGATATGAACAGGAAAAAGGAGGTGAGGATGAATGCGGTAGAGAAAAGGATGCACTATACTCCGGGAACATTCTGGGATTTGGGGTGAGGAGTAAAGTAATAGTTGGTACCAGGGTCGAAGGGGAGGTACCGAGGGCAGACATTGTTGGACCCCAGAGTGGGAGCGATGAAATTGGGTAAGTTATCAGATATTCATTGTGTGGCAGCAGAGAATCTAACCACACTCGAAGAGTGAATCTATTTGGAAAGGGTGTACTTTCAGGGGCCCATGTCTGGAAAAATTAGATGAATTGTGAGAACGTTAGTAGGGGAAAGGATTATATTTCACATGGATGCTAATGCAAAAGCAAAGAGCCCTGGATGGGGCGGGATAATTGGGGTTGAAAAAGGAAGAGACCTAGAAGATAATACAGAATATCTACAGCTGGAAATCTTAAATGGTGTCAGATTGGAGAAAGCTGGATTGATTTATCGCGTACCACAGTGGTATGTAGGGGAATGCAGCTGGACTGGACGGAGTTGTAAGGATGGCAACGACAATGGAATAGAGAGAAAGAGCTGGGAAGAGAATTCAAGAGAAAGTAATACTCCAATCAGCGAGGAAGACAATTCCTATGGGGATAAGTGAAATCAGAAAAATGGGATGGTTGACCCCGGAAATAAATGAAGAAATTCTAAGGATGAAGAGAGAATGGCAACGAGTGAGGAGAGGTTCCAAAATGAATAGGAAAAAGAGAAAAGTGTAAGGAGGATCAAGGATAAGGATGTTGGAGGAAAGAAGCAGGAAGGAGCTTGTTAAAGCAGAAGATGAAGGGGAATAAAGTGTACAAAATAGCAGTGGGAAAAATGCGACCATAAGGGGCTGTAATGGCAGTAGAAGAGGAGGAAGAAGGAAGAAGTTGGAAGGTAGTTCCAAATAAATAATAAAAGTGGAAAATTCAAGATCTGAGGAAGTAGATGAAAAGATAAAATAGAGGAAAATGAGTTAAAGAATATAATATATTATATTATAATAGGGAAGGATCCAGGATGGTAGGAGTAACGATCAGTGATGAGATGTTAAAAGGAGGTTGGGAAGGACTTGAGGAGACTGTACCAGGTCTGTCTTCACTGTAGGGAGTCCTCAACGCGATGGAAAAAGGGAGTAATAAAGGTCCTGTTAAGAAGGGAGTAATAAAGGCCATGTTAAAAGGGGAGTAATAAAGGCCATGTTAAAAGGGCAGTCATAAAGGCCATGTTAAAAGGGGAGTAATAAAGGCTCTGTTAAAAGGGGAGTCATAAAGGCCCTGTTAAAAGGGGAGTCATAAAGGCCCTGTTAAAAGTGGAGTAGAAGGGTCCAGTACTGGTGAGGTCGTAGAGGGCAACTTGTCTATGGGATAGGAATTAGAGAAAAAGATTGTAAGTAAAATGGAAGATGTTTTATATGGGGTTATATATGTCGTGCTGAGGGGAAGGTCCACAGAGGACGCTAGAAGAAAGATGATGTGAAGGAAAGGGAAGACAAACATATGGCTAGAATATTTCTGGATAAGACAAAGAGCGTTCATACGGTTTGATGGGCTAATATTATGAAATGTCTAAGGATGAAGAATATAAGCAACAGCAGAATAGTTAAATGGACGAAGGGTGGGGGAATCTTACTGTAAAGAAGGATGTAGAAAGAGGATGGTCGACAATAATAAGAATAAGAGCCGGATGGAATGTGGTTGTGTTTGCAGAAGTTGGGGCAATAATTAAATGGAAGAAAAAAATAACGGAGTGACCGTGATTAGTCATAAATGAGTGCAACTCAGTGCGTCATCACTGGGTCATTTCACCTTTTGACATTGCCATTTTTTCTCCCTTAGCACATTTGCTTGTTGTATGTATTCTTTACACAGTTGTAAATATCTATATCAATATATATAACAAAAACAAATGTTTTCAGTGATTTTCTTGAAGGAATAATGAATCTATTGACGAAAACTAATGTTCTTATGATTTCACAACTACAGAACTCATATAGAACTTTAGCGGTGCAGTTAGGAACTATAGGTTACAATATTTTAAAACATTTCTCTCTTACTATCCAGTCAATCAATACTCTTGTATTTAGCGTAAGCAGAAACTATATCTCAGATCACTGTAATTATTAAATGTGTATTAAGTAATACGTCAAGGGATGGTTTGCCCTGTACCCTTCAATGTGTGACCTGAACAAACTTCTGTGTTATATTTTGAAATGTACAGTCTGTTCCAGTCGAAGAATCTAAAATCCCGTGAATGGTTGGGTAGGTACAAAATCGGAAATAAAGTAAATAAATACAAGGGTACGGATATACTTCTTAAAACATTTATTGAGAGGAAACTTTATATAAAAAAGTTTCTCAAAAAACACTCATGTTATCCAAATAAACTTCGCAAGTCTGCATGAACAAAGATATCGACTATTTTGGCCAATCTTTTTTTTTACTGCTTAAATATAAAATGATAACAGCGTACTATTAATTTACGGCTATTCAAGTGTACAATAGTAACAGGATACTTGATTAGCTAAAAGTTACCTGAGTGCATCCCACAGCTAAAAACACATATCTTCATCTCCTTTTCATTGCCTTCATAGTCGGATTTTTTATTTTTTAAATTATACTTTCATTTTATTCTTTCTAGTGCTTTATTAAAGACTTACAACAAACTTATATATTTCCATATATTTTTTATCGTCTTTTTAGGAAACTCTTTAATTTGAATTTCAAGGTTTTGTTGAATTTTGATTTTTAAAGTTTGACAATATCGCGACCAGCGACCGCCATTTTTTTCGGAAATGTAACATAGTCTATGTCACTAGGGCCATTACAATGAATGAAATGACATGAAATAATTAAAATCGGTCCAGTCGTTTAGGCTCTCCGAAGAAACAAAGAATATAACCTACCTACATGCAAAGGCCTGGGCGATGTCAGGTATTCATTCATCCTAGGTGAATAAACCTAGGTAGGAAAAGTTTAAGAATCTCACAGTAGAGTCGGGCTCATGTCCACCAGAGCGCTCTGCTAGTAGGCAATATGACCTCGTAGTTAAAGTCCGGACGTGAGTCATAATATCTAATTATCATACATATAAAATTGTGAAAAACATAATCGTGCCGTCGCTTTCCGCAATGGGGTACCTATTACTTGACTGTAATATCAGCTGTTTGGTATCTCAAGAAAAAATCATTTCATAAAAGCTCCTTTTTTACCAAAATGATAAATGTTTTGTTTTATTTGATTTCATAAGCAGCAGCCTCTACGTGAATCAGCACCCCCTCCTTCAACAGAATGTTTATATCGACCTGTGTTTAGATAATTTAACAATTTTTTGAGTTAGCCAAAGTAGTTTTTTTTGAGGTTTTCTCTTAGTAATTTTCTAAAGAAGAATTTCCGGAACAATGTTTATTTTAATGTTTTTCTTATTTTCCAGCCACCAAAAAAGAATGGTTTGGTATTCGCAAAATTGTGGTACATCGACTCAAACAACCTGTATATCATTGTTCTCAAATGTACAAATGCAGATGACCAATGAAAATAACTAACAACCTTCCTACTGAGGTAGAATTATTGAAAAATTTGCAGTTTTTTCCGTATTGGAAGACAGGATAATGTAATTAAGGAAGATAGACTGTCGTGTTGTTGAGCCTGGGGCAAGAAGAGGTCTGTTGGGTCATGGGACGCCTCTGACGTCACTCCTGGGATTTGGATGAGACATCCGGCGAGGAAAACCTGTTGGTATGTCCTTCTATCCTCCAGTCAGGTGCTGGCCGACCTACCGCCACCACGTCCCTACCTCAACAGTCCACTGTCCACTGCCAGCATGGGGTAAGGAGTCCCTTTTATTTCATAATAGAAATAAGTGGCGTATCATTTCAAAGGGTATAGACAATATATATATATATATTTTTTTTTTACGTATAAATATCTATACAATCGCCTTTCGATGGAGGCCGCGGTAATCAAAATCTACAGGGTACTTCAAGTGAACGAAGAAACTTTGAACTTTAGGAAGGGTTTAGGGCATAACTACAAAGAAAAACGGGGGTGAATCACCGGCAATTTATTTCCCCGTCTCAAATTAATCATCTAAGTTTTAGCTCTCCCTCGGAAACTAATTGGCCGATTTGGTTGAAATCAATAGGTGTCTTACTCAGCAACTTCAGAAACGTAATAAAGTACGTATTGATACATTCATTACATACACAGTTATTTGAATTGAGCCCCTCTTTCTTGACCCCCCCCCCCCCCCCCTCACCAATTTCGTTCAAAGCATATCAAATTTCGTGTCAATACACCCTGTTAACTTTTGTTCAATGTTTCTTTTGTAAATAGAGTTAATTTTTAATTTAGTTCCATGGCATCATGTGAGTAACCATTATAATTTTTTTTATTTCTAAATGGCTGATCAGAAAATTCAAAATAAATTTTTTCATAATTGTAATTTCATAACCATGTTTTAAAATTTCTTTTATTTCCCCAATCTCTCTCAATGAAGCTCAAGTTTCAAAACTCATAGGTTCTACGAGTTTACGTCCAATGGAAGTACCAATTGGGGACACACATGATATTTATTGCAGTTATTAAGATAGGAAGATACAATTTGATCATCTTTTGGTACCAATAACGTAGAATCAATTTTTTTTTTTAGAGTTATTTATTTGGATTCATTTCAAATAAAGTTTAAATTTTTTATTCCAACATTAATTTTTTTTTGATTTATTATTAAAATAATAATTAGTAAAATCAATAAAGCTCATACATGTTTTATTACAATTTTGGCATATCCCCTGTGTGGAAGAATAAATTCATTTAATTTCTTATTATCCATTAAAGATCATTTTTATTATAATTTTGACATCCTCTTGTGTGGAAAATTATCATTTTATTAACAATTATTAACAAATAAGTCTATTACTATTAATCATTTAATTACAATTTGGCATATCCCTTGTGTAGAAGAATACATTCATTTAATTTTTTAATATTCAATTAAGATCATCAATCATTTTATTACAACCCTTGTGGAATGAGAGCTGGCAAAGATTATAAATATAATAATTCCGTTCAAAACTCCACAACGAACCTTCGACCGTTCACATATTTGTTTTTTATAATCCCACATTATACATCAAAAGAGGGCGTGCTAGCCTATTATGCTCAAGATTGTGGGTTCGAAACCCAGTCAAGACTCTTCTGTTTTCGATCTGGGAGGTGAAATAAACATTGAGCATGCCGTCCTTTGGATGGGACGTAAACCATATAGTCCCGAGCCTGTACGATGTCAGGTACTCGTTAACGACCCTACCCTAGGTGAATAAAAATTTAGGGTAAGCACAATTTAGGACTCACATAGTAGAGTCGGGCTCATGTCCACCAGAGCAACGAAAGAGTGTTCTAGTATTAGGCGATATGAGCCCGGGCCTGAGTCATAATAACTAACTCATATCTCAAAAAACGAAAAACTTCATAAATTATTTTATTCCTGAATGAGCTCCTGAAAATACAGCTTTTCACTAATAAATTGTTGCGAACATGATGACATTGTTGGGGAGGGGGCACTGAGGGGCCCCCCATCTCATTGATGACAATTTTTGACACCGCGCATGAAAGAATTGTTAAAACAAGATCGAGAAATAAGTGATATTATCAATAATTCTGAGGTCATAGAAGTGGTTTGTCAGTTCACCGGCCTACTTGATTTGTAGTAACTAAAAGCTGTTATAAAGGGTGATTTTTTAGAGGTTTGTTTTTCCAATAGGGATTAAACTGTCATATAGTGATCATATCGGGCAACCCGAATGTCACGTATGCTCAGCTTGCCATTTCACCATGAATAGACTTACGCCAGAACAACGCTTGCAAATTGTGCTTTATTTCCAAAATCGTGGTTCAGTTTGCGAAACTTACTGTGTGATACGTCCATTTTACAGTCGACATAATCGTCCATCTGAGCAATTAATTCGAATAACCATGGATCGTTTTCGCACCACGCATACTCTAATTAATAATACGCATCCGCAGAGACGTCGTTCAATGCGCACCGAAGAAGCCATTGCTGCTGTAGAGCAAAGTGTTGAGGAGGATCCGAATGACCTTTATTAAAGATACAGGGCTGCTGTAGGAACCAACACACACAGGGCACACAATAGGCCTACTCTGGCCGCGGTGACACAATCAGCCCTCGGGAAAAAAAATAAATAAAATAAAATAAATTGTAATTATTAATGTTTCAAAATGATAATTAATAATTGTTCTAATTGGATTGGATCAATTAAATTCAACGATACTTATTGTTAGTTTAATTAACGATTAAATAATCAGGTCAGGGAGCTAGGACAGAGATTGTGTTTTTGCCTACTGAGCTCAAGATCGCGGGTTCGAAACGAGTTTATCTGGGATGAAAAAAATCATTGAGCATGCCGTCTTTCGGATTGAACGTTGTGTTGGTCCCAAATAAGTGCGATGTCAGATACTCTTTAAAGACCCCTACCCTAGGTAACTTGACGTGGTTAGACAGAATTAAGGACTCCCAACAGTAGAGTTGAACTCAAGCGATTAGAACACTGGTAGTAGGCGTTACGTAATTCAAGAACAGCACAAAATCACAAACAATTATTACTCTTTTTTTTACTCACCTCGCCCACAGATGAGAGAGCACTTACAGAGCCATACTTTTCAAACTTAAAATGATCCCTCATAAATTTCATGCAGTTCGAGTATAAACTGTTGGTTCTATCATAAATTTTACAAAAAAAAGTGTTAAAAAGTGTAAAATAATAAAATATAATTATAGAACAAAAAGATACATAAAATGAAAATAAATGACAAAAATCAAAATAAAAAAATGGGGAGACAGATGTCAAATAAATTATCCGCGTAAGATAAGGATGAGAGGTGAGGTAAGCGACGCAATGTTGGGGGAGCTGTCAGTCGAGCTCCGAGATCCAAGCTGGCAACACTGTTCGTACCAAGTAGGAAATGTATCCATTAATATATTTATTTGTCTATAAATATGTTAAAAAGTAGTTATTGGCATGTCAGAAATAATTACTAAAACACATTGTTTTAATGCTCCATAAAACTAACATCAGAGTAACAATAGTTTATAGGTGGCATCAATGTAAATATAAATAACATAAAAGTATAAATTGACATGAAGACAATGGTTCAGTTCCACCATAGTGGCGTCACTGAGGAGGGGTGCGCCAGGGACGCGTGCCCCTTCGCCATAATTTTTGAGTTTATTTATTTATTTATTAATTAATAATAATTTGTTTTTGTGAAAATAATAGTGATAAATCGTGTTATTGGAAAGGGAGGGGAGGAAGCTGGAAGCATTTTTGGCAACACCTTATTTTTTACCTAATATTTTTATTATCACCTGTTCGAATATTAGATAGTATATATATATATATATATATATATATATATAGATATATGTAACCTCGACTACAGCTTGTAGTTAGTTATTATGACCCATAATCGAGGGCGCCGGTAGCTCAGTGGTATGCGTGCTTGACTTCTGAGCTCAAGGTCGTGGGTTCGTAGCCCGACCGAGGCCCTTAGTTTATTTTATCTGGGAGGTAAAATAAACTTAAGCACGCCGTCCTTCGGATGGGACGTTAAGCGATGGTCCCGAGCCTCTACGATGTCAGGTACTCGTTAAAGACCCCTACCCTAGATGAATAAAAATTTAGGGTAGGCAAAATTTAGGACTCCCATAGTAGAGTCGGGCTCATGTCCACCAGAGTGACGAAAGAGCGCTCTGGTAGTAGGCGATATGACCTCGTAGTTAAAGCCCGGGCATGAGTCATAAAACCTAACCATGACCCATAATAACGAAGGGACCGTCAGTTTCTTTACAAAAGCAGGGTGCCTTTTGATTACCTATATTTCCCTTTTTTCCCATCCCTTCAAATGAATTTATCCTGCTTTTCCCCTTGGTTTCGGTTTCTTTTTGTTCTCTTGTCTATATTTGGCTTTGTCAACGATGGATTTAAAATAAGGAAAAGAAAAAATAACAATAGTACACCTCATTTGCAATAAAAGCAGTTTCCTTTAAGCCTAATCCGATTTTAAACCATATTGGAGTTAATTCACATTGTATGACTTTTCGGTATTCCTAGAATTTTCTCCATAAATACTCTCATAAATCAGAAAATGTTGTTGCTTACTAGAAAAATAGTTGCAGTTCCTGTACGAATTGAAAAATAACAGTCTCGCTGTTTCGTTCATGCATTTGGATTCTTTCTCTGATATTCACCAGAAGTGAAGACGTTACTTCTTACTTTTTTTTTCGGATGGTAAACCATAGTTTCTGAATACACCTTTTATCAGCAGAGAAATCATGTCATCTGAAAAATCATGGTCATCCAAATTTAACACTTTTTCCAACAATATAATCAAATTAGCCATTTTATGAGAGATTTTATGGAAAAAAAAGTCGTGAACTATCGAAAAAATATAAAATTTGAAAGAACTTCAAGATGAATGAGGATAAGAATGAGGTCTACTATAGTTACTCAAAGTTCGGACACTTCCTAACCAAACACACAATTAGTCACAGTTTTATAGGATCAGCGTTTTTTTTAAATCTGCGTTACGAAAATATTTTTAATGAATGTCTCCTTAATTTTTGTCAAGTTATCCACTTTTCTTCAGGTATCAGACAAAATGGGATGACATATTTTTCCTTGCGAAAATTGGATTTGAAAAATTGGCGTTGAATGAGAAAAATCCATTGGATCCTCACAGAGATTCAGTGTTAAAGTTTGAAAAAATCTCCACTCCTTCCTCCCCCCTTTTTCCCAATTTTTTTGGAGAACTTTTGAAGACAATATTCTAGATCAGTAGAATGTTCCGAACTAAGGATTTTAATCCATTATTTGAGTGGATTAGGCATGTCAGTCCTCGAACTGAATTTTCTTATTCCAAATGGGATCACATATTTTTCATTATGAATTCTGAACCTAGATTTTTAAAATGAAAATGAACTTTGACCGAGATAGTTATTCAATGTTGCAGTGTTGCCTCTAAATCAGTTTTCCTAATTTTATTATATTTTTTAACCATGAATTCTGATCTCGACAAGGAATATCTCCGCGAGTTTCCAGCCAACCGATCGTATGATGTAATGATGAAGATGTAATTAACTTGTTACTGGGGGGAAAAAAATACCCCTATAAAAAAAATAATATATAATTCTTTGCTGATGAAAAACGAAAGTTTTTTGTTTGTTTTTTCCAAGATCTGCCGAACTTGGGTATGTAAAAATGAGTCGTTTTATAGTGCCGTTTTTAGTCTGATTAAAAAGCGAATCAAATTTCATGTAAAGGAGAACATACCGTCAAAAAAAAAATGTATAGCATCTTCAAAACCAAACGCAAATGTGGTGGAAAAAAAAGGAATGGGATTGAATGTGATGGAATATCACAGCACAGCTCAATGGACTGATCTCGTTCAAACCTCATTTTTCATTTTAAAAAATCGAATTACTAGATTCATTAAGAAAAATATGTGATCCCATTTGAAATAAGAAAAGATCCCACATGGCGCCTGATCCTTGAAAACAAAATCTGTTTTGAACATTTAATGTCGATGGTAAATTTAGATTCCTTCGCAAAACTTAAGGAGGTCATTTTTCAATTTTTCTCATTCGAAGCCAATTTTTCAAATCCAGTTTTCGCATGAAAAAATATGATGCCTGATGACAAAAATAAATGAAGGAGACATTAATTCAAAATATTTTCTTAACTGGCTTTTCTGGAGGGGAAAACCGGTGATCCTCCAATGTTGCAACGTATAAACAAGCTCACGATATGTTCCAGTACGTAAGGCTTGGAAAGCCCCCACCCCGGCGATGAGCCCAGGCACGCCCTTGACTATAATCGCCCCCCC
This sequence comes from Aradus depressus, assembly GCA_963662175.1. NCBI lineage: Eukaryota > Metazoa > Arthropoda > Insecta > Hemiptera > Aradidae > Aradus > Aradus depressus. The sequence continues at coordinate 52,647,187 of OY759214.1, read as the reverse complement.
CCCCTCCCCTCACTCTCTTTCATATCATTATACTGTAAACATAGTTTTGATTTTGAATCCAATATTACATCGGGAGGAAAACAATAAGATAATTTTACTACAAAAATATTAACTTTTTCCTTCTTCTCATTGCAATCCGAGGTAATTGTTTCTGCTAATCGGCATTATTATTCCACAATACTTTTTTGTTTGTTTAAAATCATTTGCCTATAAGACGAAATGCGAAGGCAGTTTAGTGTGTTTCTGAGATAAGAGATGGCACCACTTTCTCATTTTTGTCTAGTAAAAATCAACCTATTTTTAATCTATAAACTCTATTTGTCTCAGCATAATGATCCAAATAAAGGGTCGACCGGCTTTATTTTTTTAAACAATTGGTTATGCAAAAGTTTAATGCGAAATTTTCATGAATTATATTTTTGCAAAATCTGGGCTTATAGTCTATGTGTAGAAAAACATTGTAAATTAAACACCTTGGTTGTGTAGATGAAACCGACAGAGATCTTCTGTTCAAAACATCCTCTAATCACATGCCACCCCCCCCCCCCCCCCCTCCCCTTCTTGTCTGCTCTATTTCTAGAATTGCCGGTCCTGGGATGAGCTTCCATGTGAATTATGATCTGCATAGTAGCTACCTTCTTATTAATAGGCATTATATTACCTATATCAAAATACGGCATAAAATCTAAATTGTTGACGATTTCACTACATTCTCTATCTGAACGATGAAACAGTAAAAATAGATAAATACAGGTGGGAGCTGGGCTGAACTTTCCCTTAGTGCTGGTCGTATGCTTTGGAACATTTGAGAAATGCACCTAATTAGTTTAAATGAGTTTCAGTAAGGAATAATAGAAGGGTCTATGGGACTGTTCCATGCATCCGGCACCCACATATTTGTTTTTTTACAAGAATTAATAAAAGTTTCGGTCTGCTTGGGGTGGTTATTCACTTTTGCTAAAATGTCCCTTTTGGATGGTAGATTATAAATATAAAATAAAAACCATAACGAGCTATTCTTGATAAAAATTACATTTTATGCTCCAGTTTTACCCAAATTTTACTTACGTGTGACTCGGGATGTAGTCTTAAATTTAGAGATCGATGGACCCACAAAATTGCAAAAACTGGAGGTAAGTTCCAGAAAATAAAGATTTTGAAGGTTTAGAAGGAGAGCAGAAACTTACGTTAAAGTTTGAGTGTAGCCTCTTTAGCCTTTAACAACCCATTAATGCAGAGAGGTTTCAACCAGATATGATGATAGTAAAAATGAAGTAAAAGACAAATAAATATGAAAATTGGTTTTAGTTGCTTCTAACCAAAAAAGTCGAGAAAGAAATTTAGAATATAAATGAACTTTGTAGCACTGATTCTTCATATTTCTGAAAACCTTAATATAGCAATGTTGGTAGATAGGCTTCAACCAGATACGTTCATTGTAAACATGAAGTAAAGTTGAAAATTAGTTTAGTTGGTTCTAATCCAAAAAGTCAAAGAAGAAATATAAAATATAGGTTGTCCTTGTAGCACTAATTCTTCATATTTTCTAGGAAAAAACATTTTTTTTTTTTTTTTTTTCTATTTATTCTACAATCTGTACAAACAATAACAATAAGCAGAAGTGATGACTATAAGAAGACATGTTAAAATAATAAGTAATACAAAATATTTAAAACATAATAAGAAGGAAAAAAAGAAATGAATAATACAAAATAAGTAGTAGCAAACATATACAAAAATAATAAACAGAATACATAATAAAATGAAAGAGATAAAATAAATAAAATAAAAATAAAATAAAATAAAAATAACTAAATAAAATAATTAAAAATATATAAGAAACTGGACGAGGACAGCACCAGTAGGACTCCAGCACACTGCCATATACCACTGGGGAGGAGGCGGCGGGAGACCAGGGCTGACCCTCCCACCACCCTGCCCAACCATCCACTGTCCAGCAGTGGAGGAAGACCAGGAGGCGGGGCGTCGAAAGGATAGAGAGGCGTGAGGGGAGAATCCGGTCATCACCAGCACTCCCTTAAAAATGGCGTGTGAAGAAAAAAAAAATAAATAATAAATAACAAAAATTAAAAGAATAAATTAATAAACGCACTAAAAAAAAGAAATAAATAAAAATAAATTTTTAAAAAATAGATAAAAAATATTAAAATTATACATAAAATACAAATTAAAGTAGATCGCGAGGCCAACGCCGCCCCAGCCTTCTTGGAGGATTATGCGGATGGGATTGTGATGATAAGGATTTGGCAAGAGGATTATTGTGGAAGGAGAGGTTGGTGTGGAACTTGGAAAAACGGGATTTGATGAGGTCTTGGACAAAAGGAACTTTAAGGTTGTTATGGAGTGTGAGGTTGGAAACAAAAAAGGGAGCATCTACAATGGTTCTAAGGACTTTGGATTGGAAGGATTGGATCCGCTTGATGTTTGATGGCTTGGCTGAGCCCCATAGCTCAAGTCCATACGTCCATATCGGTCGTATAATTGTCTTGTATACATTAATGTAAAACATTAATACAGCAGTGTTGGTAGTTAGGCTTCGACAAGATTCGCTGATAGTCCATTCGTTGAACTGGTAGATGTTTCAGCTCTCCCTCTAAATCGTTGACCTCTTTATTTGTTGGAACCTTAACTTCTGTTTTTGCTCTTTTGAGAGTTCTTTGATCTCTACATTTGAGAGATAACTCACACATATGTTTCCGGACTCTCTAAAACTTCGTTCTCGAGGACCCTTCCTTCTGTTTTTGCTTTTTTGAGAGCCCTTTGATTTCCGAATTTTAGGTAACAACCCGATACATACGTAAGTTTTTCGCGTTACCTCTAAACCTTATTCTGAACCCACCCCAGGATCCACGGTTCTAGACACTCATCCGGGTCCACACTTCCCACGGATCCACGATCTAACCTAGACCCGGGTCCAAGCATGGTTTGAGACCTGGATCCGGGTCTGGAACCTTCAAATGAAGTATGAGTCTGAGTAAATAAAAATAATTTATAATATTATAATGTTTAGATTAAATTGCGGAATCGTCGAGTTCCTAAATGCAGAAAACATTCTACTAAAGCTTTTACCGGAAAACTGCATTTGTTAGTTATGAATATTCAAAAAAAAAAAATTTTTCATTACCACAGGAATAAACGGGAAATCAATGACTTGTCATGTCAAGAGTTTTACAACATATCAACTATGTAAACAGTGTTGCCATTTTTGAATCCACTAAATCTAATGTAAGTTGTGTTCTGTTTGCATTTTTCCACAATTGTTTAGTGGAAATAATTTTGTGAGGACAGAAAAAGTGAAAATTATTCACGTTTGAAACTACGAGCATCACAGCCAAATGTGCTCATTGCCCTCACATTAACGGGTTTTGTAGTCCAATGTCCGATTTATCTAATTTAATTTTCATTTTTTGTCGCTTCAACTTGTTTAGTATTCACAACGAACTGTCTATTAAGCAACAGGCTATCTACAGGTTGCCATCCCTTTCCAAACGACCATCTGAAGGGGTAATGAATATTTAATTTAAACTTCCATGTATTGATACCAATGGAGCGCTTCAACTCTCGTTCTCTCGTTGGTAGGCAGGATTGCTATCCTCCCCACAACGAGGTCCACGACGTCAGGTGTGTTGTCTAAATGTTTGTGAATGGGAAGTTAAAACTAAGTTAAGTTACAAAACTATTCGATTAAGCTCTCTGTCGTCCTTCATTTTCCCTATTCTATTACGTTAATTAAAAATGTATTATATGTGGTTCAAACTGGAAGACAGGATAAAATAACATATTACAGAAATAGCGTTAACACTGAAACAACATACAAATCAGTAAAATCAACTTTCGCACAATACATCCGAAAACAAACACCATTTTGACATAAATACAGACATATAATAACTACTTTTTTGTGATAAAGGTACATTACTTAACTCACTGGAAATAAACAAAGCACTAAAAAAACTAAATTGTTAGAACGATCAGACCAATCTCAAATATTCACCCCTTTTTGTCGCCGATAATATAATCCTCCAGTCTCTTTGAATACGTACCTACTTACTTTCTCAAAAAACTGCGTATTTTTATTCATATATTTATGATGGTCATCTTTGATTTATTTCAAATATGCATATATATTTGTATTTTAATTCATCAGATATTATTTCAAAAATGTTCTGTTATTATTAAAATTTCAATTTGAGAAGGAATTTCATTTTTAATGTTTTCCATATTCTTAAGACTTAACTGTACAGGGACAGGGAAAAACCCCGTGGGGGCTGAAAAAGGGGACAGTTTGGATTGTAAACTGGTTGAACTTCCATTTAGTATTTGATAAGTCGTGACTCAAGATGGTAGCAATACCGGATATTTTATACAATTTTTGAAATAGACAATATTTTTAAAAACGTAAGTTTTTATCTTTACATTTTTCTCCTACATTACTACGTATATAGATGAGAAAACAAAAATTTTTAAAAATCAAAGAGATCTGAATGTGGAAAAAATTAGCTAATGTGGAAGAATTTATAAGGAAGTATGAGTGCCATTTGAGAACAGGTTGGACGAGAACACAAACAGTTGGAGGTATTAGAGGGACACCTATCATGGAGTATACAAGTCGTATATACAACCAGAGGCTCCTGCTTTGAATCTACCAGTTTCGGTGCATTGGCAAGGTAGGAACAGAAAATTAAATTGTTTACATGAAGAACATCATTTTACAATATAAAAATAATGAAATTCACACTGCAAATCATTAGACGGGGCATTTGACTTTTTTACTACATCGGGAAGTTCAAGTGTAATCCGACACCATAATATTTATTATTATTATTATTATTCAAAAGACAGTTTCAATATAAAATGATCTTTAAATTGTGTAGCGTAAGCCTATTTTTTTTTTTAAATTATTTATAATGCTCAACTGAATACATTGTAGGATTTTTTGTTTCTAATCTTAAGGATGTTTTATATTTAAATAAAGCGAAGAATATTCTTTTACTCATTCATTATTATTTTTTCTACTAAATACATTTTATATTAATTTATTCCTGTTTTTATTTTTAATTCTAACACAAACCTTGAACTCATGAACTAGTCAAATTTTAAAACTGGTTTTATGTATATTTCTTCTCAACAGAATCATTTCACGTATTGAACTCATCAGTAGTCACTACTGTTAAACATTTGAAATATCAGACTCATGATTAGTAGAGTTAGAAATACTGAGATCCTTGTCGCTCTTTTCAATTTTATTTTTGCAAATGGTATAGTTTTAATAGTGCCTCCAATTTTATTTTTGCAAATGATATAGTTTTAATAGTGCCTCCAATTTTAATCCTTACTTGTAAAATTATTTAGTCCCCTCTTTTCAGTCCGCCTTCTTGTAAAATTCTCAACTTAACTTATTTAATCCCCTCTTGTCAAGTTTGTAACTCACTAGTTTCATGTTAATATGCATTGACCATAAGGCAAAAAAAGAAAAAGAAAAATGGGTCTGAGGATGGACTAACAACCGAAAGCTCTGATCACTTCTCACATCATCTCTTCTTCATCACCTTCGTCCTTTGTAGATTCGTTTAATCATCTGTTCACCTTTGCTAGCAGTTCGTTTTGCGTCATTGAAGTATTGTCTAAGTAATATTATTTTTGCATTTTGCTAAACTTTCAAATATTGCTCCTATCCGTTTTCTGCCTTGAGGTGCTTGAGTACTTTCTTAGAAGTAAAGGTACTAACCTAAACAATTAAAACGTTACACTGCTTGACTTTTTTTTAATGCTTCATTGAGGTTTACATTTTATTTTTAAAAAAACAAAACTTAATTTCCCCGTCTATTCAGAGTGATAGTTTATTCGTATAATATTTTGACTATAAATACAATCCTTTTGCTAATTCCATAATTTGATTTTCTAAAGTTGGCAACACTGGTACATCTCCCTTCTTAGTTGTTATATGTCTGTATGTGTGCAGCAGGATAATTGTGAAAAGGCTAGAATACAGTTGTATTGTATTCACTTGAACCACTACAAGGTGGCAATTTTAGTGTAAAAAAATTCAAGTTCTTAAATGGACAAGTCTTGTATTAAGTATCAGTAATACTTTATATCTGATAGGTTAATAATTTGACACTGCCTTCCGTGCCTTATATAAGCAGGTAAGGATGCCACAAACCCTATGTACACACATCGATGGAATTAGGCTAATCGAGAGTTTGACATTTTTTACACAAAAAGACTGTTAACCATTTCACAAAAATGTCAGGTTCACAGCTATCCTGCAGCATATAAATAAATAGATACATATATATGAGCGTGTTGGGTACGTTAGGTACATCCAGTTGGGTAAGTAGTGTTTATTCATTACTAGCAGTAATACCCGGCGTTGCCCGGGGAACTCTGACTTTTCTCCTAATATCTCTCATTCGAATCCTATTCAATTCTTCGACAGTACATTCATGATGTTATAACATCCATCCTAAGTAATACATGCTTAGGAAACCCACCCTACTAAAATTAGGGCTATATCCCATCTTTAAGGAAGCGCCATGTGAGATTCATTCAGCATTAATGTACCCCCGCCCCTCCCGTCCAAAAGGGTCACAGTAAATTTTTAAATATTGCTTTTGAAACTGCTATTTATATGCTTGCCCCCCCATACCTCCCTCCAGTTGACAATTTTGAGACGTCACATATCCTTTTTTTCTTTTAAGAATACTACATGTGAAATTCCATGACAATCCGACCATTCTTTAATGAGCTACAACTATCTTTATGCTAAGGCCTACCCCCAAACCCCCCCCCCCCCGTTAAAATTTTTTAGACGTCACACACCCTATTTTTCAATTTGACTTTTCACAATACCACATGTGAAATTCCGTGACAATCCGACCATCCGTTAATTAGCTAGCACTATATTTATACTTAGGCCCCCCACAACCCCCCCTCCCGTTCAAAATTTATGGAAGCCACATAGCCTGTGGGGGAGTTCCGGGGAGGGGGCTCAATTCAAAAATCCAAATAACTGCCGATGTAATGAATGTATCAACATCAAATTTCGTTTTTAAAATTAAAATCCACTGAGGACATAACCAGTCAAATTTCAGCGATATCGGCTGAGGGAGGGGGTAATGTTAATGGTCTCCAGTTAAATCCAAACAAATGTACAACTATCTCATTTTCAAACAGAAAAATTCTTATTCCCACAAACCATTTTCTTGGGCCACATCAATTAACTAGATCTGAAGTTGTGAAAGATCTTGGTGTATTATTCGATACAAAATTAACTTTTAAATATCATATAACTTGTTGTTCACTAAAAACGATTGGTTTTATTCTTGGAAACAGCAAACATTTCTCTTCCATTAATTCTTTTTACTTCATTTGTCCGCTCTCTTGTTGAGTCTGCTTCCTCTATATGGTCTCCTTATAAGGTTACCTATATTCATATTGTTGAAAAAGTACAACACAATTCATTCGATATGTTGCATTCAAATCATGATCATCTGTACGTAATATCTTTCTCTCTTCTCTTAAATTAGATACTTTTGAGTCAAGACGAATGAAAGCCGATTTATCATTCTTTTTCAAATTATTAAACAATAAAATTGACTCTCCTGATCTACTTTCACTCGTATATTTCAATATTCCCTCACGTACTTGTCGTTCAGTTCTCCCCTTCTCACCTAATTTTCATTGTATTGATTATGGGTTCTATTCTCCCATAGATCGATTTCAAAGGCTTGCTAATAGTATTTCTGATAAATTTGACTTTTTCATCATCATAGACAACATTAATACTATTAAATCAATAGTTTAAAAATGGATAAAAAAGCATAATAGTCCCTTTTAAATTATCCAATAGTTGTCTTCAACTCATATATTTATGTTGTTTTGTTTTTACACTCTGGATTTTTTTGTTTTTTACATTCTGGATTTATTATTATTTCTAGCTATTACCAGTTTTACTTTTATTAATTATTAATATAGTGTTAATTATTTTTTAATTAATTATTAATATAGTGTTAATTAATTTTTTATTAATTATTAATATAGTGTTAATTTTATAACCAAATTGTAGAAATATTTAAGTGTTTGTTAATAAGAGTAAATTTTAAATAATTGTTATATTTGTACATATCAAAATAATTTAGTTTACTTTTTGTTTTATTACGATGTATTTTATGAGGTTATTTGTAAACCATTTTCTTTTGCGTATTAATAGGCTTCGTCTGTAGAAATAAAGTTGGACAGATTGCCCCCAGTGTCGCTGTGCAGTACCCAGACTATGGGTTTTTCTAATCCCTCACGTCTCTCCAGCGCTCCGGTCTACAGGCCCACTTATCAGGAATATTTTGTGTTACATCTATATATTTACATCTCTAACCGTGATGATCAATGTTGCAAATGCTACTATTGAGATATTTTTTGAAATTATAAATAATTTAAAAATATGGAGTTCTGTTAATTTGAGTTCTTCATTCATGCTATGATTACAGACTAAATTCTGAGAACCCCTTGATAGGTATGCTACTCTGGAAACAACATGTATTTATGGATAAGCTTTGGTTGTTATTAATATTATTGTAAACATTTAGTTGTGATTATGATGAAATCACTAAAACATATGGTCGCTAACACACAGTGTGCGCCGTTGCCTAATGTACTGAAGATAGTTTGAAACCTGGCGGAGGTCCTTAGGCCTTTTTTATCTGGGAGGTAAAAAGAAGCCTTGAACACGTCAACCTTCAATGGGGACGAAGCGATGATCGAAATTGGTACTTCGATTAGGAGTCCCACAATCGATGTACATACGGAAACATCTGAATACGGACCGGTGATAACCGATAAAACTTGCAATAACTTGCCCCGATTGTCACTAATCTTACCGTTTATACCGTCAACTAAGTCTGGGATTCTTCAAATTTAACTTTATGAATAACATAAATTTCTAAATTAATTATCATCCTTTTTTTTTTTTTCTCGTTTACAGATGACAGAAGAGAAGTCATGATGTGGAGGAAGATATCTGCCGAAGACAGAATCCAATTGACTGGCTCCAAGCTTCCAGCTCACGTTGATTACATCGGCCCGATTTGAAATGGTAAGTTGTCTATTTATATCCAATATCCTCTTTCCCTATCACTACCACATTTCAGTATATTGTTAAAACAAGAAATAAATGTAATTTTTTATAATATGTGTAGGATACCTTCGACACACTCTCCATAGAGAAGAATATTAGAAATAGAAAACCTTTTATCTATAACAAGTAAGGACCAACTAACTATTCAACATTCTAAGTTGAGGAACGCGGACATATTGTGGAAACTTGTAATAAATAAATTAATAAAACAAACTTATTTATTCAACATTCATCATTTTAGAATAAACTCACTAAATATCAGATCTTTTGTGTTACATTGAATAAATTTCCAACTTCACAATTCTGTCAAACAGTCATTACTCTAGTTTTATTTTATCTTATCCCAATTACAATCTATGAATTTATTTTTGCTACTTATAATTTATTTATTTTTTAATTAACTATTTTTACTTATTTTTATTGTTTTAAATACTTTCTGTTTTATTTGACCACTTCTAGTGAACTTATTTTATTATATTATAATTATTTATCTATTCCACTCGATAAGTTTAAATTACTTTTCTGGAGGGCGCCAGTAGCTCAGTAGTAGCGTGCTTGTTTACTGAGCTCAATCGATCGCGAATTCGACACCAGGTCTTAGTTTTTTTTTTTTTATTCTGGAAGGTGAAAAAACCTTGAGCACGCCGTCCTTCGGATGGGATATGGTCAGATACTCGGTAAAGATTTTAGGTGAATAAAAATTTAGGTTAGGAAAAATTTAGGGCTCCCATTGTAGAGTCGGGCTCATGTCCACTAGAGCGCTCTGATAGAAGGCCCCTTTCTTCTTCTTGTGCACTATAATTGTGCTATATTTTGTTATTGTGCCAACCTCCATCTGCAATATACTTCTCTGTATAAAAAAAAAGAGATGCAAATAAACAAATCTAATAATATAGGTTGGCATATTTTCTGAATATGTTCTGTAGAGGTGCGAAAGAGTTCTAGAACTGTAAGTCGGTGGCTACCTACATTGGGTATTTTTGAAAACAATTCGGGTCTTATCCGTATCAGGTTCACCTGATCAGCTATAACTGTCTCCTATATTCAAATAATTTTAAATTAAAATTTGATCTGTTTTCACGCAGTCGGTATTTTCTTTTGAACGGCGGGTAACACAGCTAGTCGCAAAAATTATATTTTGATTTAAATTATTATTTTATGTTTTATTTGTTTTAGATGATAGTGTGTTGGTGGTTGGTCCTGCTAGGGCTATGTCTCCCAGTCTCTATAGGGCAGGACTCTTGCAGGTACGTCTGGTTCATTCCATCCTCCGGAGCCAATTACTATCTCCAGTCTCCTGGCTACCCCTGGCGATATCCTCCAGGGACACACTGTATATGGACCGTCTTCACGGATCCAGGATCCTACATCACCATTGACTGCTCCAACCTCAACATTACTGCCGTACGTACATTCCTCCCCCTGAGTGATCCCCATTCATTCCAGGTTATCCCTTCTGCAAGTGTGCAATAGAGATGTTGAAAATGTGTAACTGCTCCTTAAAAAAATGCCTAATACAAACTTAATATTTTGGAACATCTTTATGATGTATGTGCCGCTAGTTTAGTGACTAGTTTAGTGACTCAAGCAGAAATTCTCTTCAATTAGATTTTTGTGGTAGATGTATTTTTTAAAAGCTTTATCTTAAAAATGTCTTAAAAAGATTTTTCATCTCCAGAAATATGAGGTGTTTCGATATATGAGCTTGTGTTCCAACACCATCGATGTATAAGCCTGTGTTCCAACACCATGGATGTATGAGCTTGTGTTCCAACACCATCGATGTATGAGCTTGTGTTCCAACACCATGGATGTATGAGCCTGTGTTCCAACACCATCGATGTATGAGCCTGGGTTCCAACACCATGGATGTATCAGCCTGTGTTCCAACACCATCGATGTATGAGCCTGTGTTCCAACACCATCGATATACTCACATACATCCTGGATGAACTTCATACTACACATTTTTCCATATCATTGTATACTTAGTTAGTTATATTATTCAGTATTCAGAACATTTTTATAATGTTTTATGAGGATAATATTTAAATAATGTACAAAAATTGAAGTTGGCATACGAAACGCTACTAACGAAGTACGAAACCCTACCAACGTTTGAAGTGAAGTCGTTCTGTCTGTCTGTCTGAGAAGTTGTTGAAGCACGTTACACAAAATTAAAGAGTGATAATATCACTCTTTAATTCTGTTTTTAATTACATATTATGTAAAAATGTGGAAAACCAGTAGGGCAAAAGTGTACTATAATGGAGCTTTAGCAATTCCGAGAGATTACTTGAAGAAATGCTTCAAATATCATTTATATAGTTGTGTATATATTACCAACTAATTCGAAAAATTCAACAATGCGCAGAGTTGTACGTTTCTTTGTATATTGCATAACAAGAGTGTGACTTCGAATTTTTATTCTTTAAACAGTGATTGAGTTGCTTTATTCAGAATCACGACTCTATCGTGAGGACTCTGCTACAATCAGCAGAAAAACAGATAGATAATGAATTATTTATAAGGAACCAACCATTTTATTTTATTGTATTTACTAACTTCATATTAGGCATGGAATAATTTTGATTCTTAATAGGTTTCTCATGTTGATGTACTGAAATCCTACAATCGGCCATAGTTACACAAAAGATACAAACAAATAAAACCAATAACTCGTTTATATATTTTGTGGTGTACCTATATATTTTTGTGAAACCGACAACATAAATGTTGAACAAGTTCCTTGTTTTCATTACTTTTCCACTGTATCGACACAGATGCCAAAAATGTTTTTGGTGGATTTTATATATTGGCAGAGATTTCAATCAAAGTATTCGAAAATAAAAGGGAGTCGAAGTTCTCGGAGTCTGGATTGAAAATGTTAGCTCCTTCACCGGCCTCTCATCATTAAATACAAACAGGGTTCTCACAGTGTTTTTTTAAAATTGGTAATAGGTCCCCGTTTTTTTTGGAATGGATCCCTGTTTTTGTGGAATGGGTCCCCGTTTTTTTTTTTTTTTTTTTTTTTTTTTTTTTTTTTTTTTTTTTTTTTTTTTTTTTTTTTTTTTTTTTTTTTTAATGCATTTTGTGATGTGTTTATTACTCTATATATATAAGGATAAATAAAAAGTTAATTCAATCAAAATTGTCTGCCTACGTCAGAGTCATATAATATGAAAAAAAAAATACTGTTAGGTTAGGTTTTATGACTCATGCCCGGGCTTTAACTACGAGGTCATAACGCCTACTACCAGAGCGCTCTTTCGTCACTCTGGTGGACATGAGCCCGAATCTACTGTGGGAGTCCTAAATCTTGCCTACCCTAAATTTTTATTCACCTAGGGCAGGGGTCTTTAACGAGTACCTGACATCGTACAGGCTTGGAACCATCGCTTAACGTCCCATCCGAAGGACTGCGTGCTTAAATTTATTTTACCTCCCAGATAAAATAAACTAAGGGCCTCGGTCGGGTTTTGAACCCACGTTCTTGAGCTCAGAACAACAAGCACGCAAATACTGTTGTTGAATGTTGCTGCAGAGAAGCTGAGCATTTAATTAAATCTTCATTCCATTTAAAGTACAAATACATCATATTGGAAGGAGTTCACTCAGCCTCCAAAAATAAAATGATAACTTACCTTAGTGACTACGTCGTACTCAGAGATGAGGCAGAACCCAGATTCTGAAACATATTGTAATTCCCGATATGACTGAAGTAAAACTCAAAGAACAAAATCTTGATGTAAGGAAGTGGAACTACATTGTGAGCAACACTTGTTCCAACCTGTGAAATAAGCACTTCTCAGTACATCCACCCTTCTTCATATTATCAAGTTACCATTGGTGCATGTTTCAGGATGACGGTTCTTGTGACAAGCTGAACTTGAGGTTCACCCTGGAAGACGGTATGATGTGTGCTCCGTTCAGGACCCAGTCTTCAGGCAACCGGTTCCAGATGGAGCTCCAGTCTCCTCCTAAGTAAGTTCCCGCGCTCTCATCTCTTCAGCCTAAGGCACCGAAAAGAAATTATGTAACATAATAATACTATAAGTTTTATTCAGTTCATTCGTTATTTTGCAAACTTTTTTTAAAGGTTAAAATTAATATTTATCAATTTTAATTGTTTTTTTCCTTAACTTTGTATTACTTTCTAAATACCATATTATCACATTTTTAATACGTAGGGATTAATACATGAGTGGCCTCGCTCCTGTCGTTACGAATGAGGTACGGATTAAAGTGTCAATACGTTATGAGATTTAATAATAAAGAAAACAAAATAATAATAATTATTATTACCAGCTAGTATTTGGTAGGCTGTGATGTTTATACGTTATTAGCCTTTGAACAGATTATAGGTTCCTAGAATCAATCTTCCTCCTTCACTCTCTCCCCCTCCCCTTTGGCCGATTCGGCTAAAAATTTTAGATGTAACAGCTGTTACATCGACCTGAAATCTGTCTTCGTGTGGCAGTACTAGCAGGTTCGCCCGGCGTTATCTGGGAGTAACTTTACCCGCTATAAGACTAGCCTGTAGTGCAAAGACTGGATTTAATTATTATATTAACATGATCACGTTTTTAAAACAATATAGGGAGTAGTTGCATTCAATTTTGTTAGTTGTCATAATGAGAGAATCTTGTTTTCTTGGTTGTTTTCCTTACAACAGGAGTAAGTAAGAACTGACAGTAAAGAACAGCTCCAGAAAGTTGGCAAACGGAATGTCATTTTAAGGCCTTCAACGAAATGTGTAATATTACAACAAATGTTATTGATATCCATTTAGTTAGGGATCTCGTTATTAGTAGCCTCGAGTCTCGAAATGGCATGAAGAATATTGTCCCTTTCCTACGAAACTTGCTCCGTAATCTCATCTTGTCCGGTTCCAAACGTGAGATGAGCGCATAGCCATGTATACACAAATATTACCAAGGACAAGAGGTTGTTGACAAGGCGAAATGTTTTTTGCACAATATATATTAAAATATAGGCTTTTACCAAAATTGGGAAGAGTAATTCTATAACGAACAAGTGAAGCTGTCCCCTCATCATGAAGACAGCCTACATTTTAGGTTCTGTGCATGATAATGCAACAGACAGAGTAACGCCGGGTAACCTGCTAGTCAGATAATATTTCCAATGAGCTCTCTGACATGTGAATATTTTTGTTGCTTTTGTTTATTCTAGTAATATGTGTTTATGTGTGCTGGCAAATGTTCAGTTTAAAGAAATTCTGAACACTGCTCTGAAGTGAAACTATAGTCCAGAAAATTCACCTTCCTCTGATATATCTTCCTTCTATTTTTTTATGATTATTTTTATATTATTAGGTCTATTCTAAAAATAACAAAAAATGAATAAAATCATCAATGAATAAAATCATTTGAGCTAGTTTTTCTGTGTTCAGGTCGTCCGGAGGTAAAATCTCATGTCGGCTTTCCGCCAAACAACAGCCACCCTGCGATTGCGGATGGACATTCAGGGTGAGTTCTTTTTTTTACTTTTTTTTATCGTAAACTTATCAACCTAAACATATGCCTGTAAGATATCTAGGTAGCATGGTGGCGAAGGTTCGATAGCATGTGTGCTGACTAATAAAAAAAAACTATGAAAGGAATACAGATAATTTGAAACCTTTCCGATATAAATGAATTTTACTTGTTGATTGCATCGGGGTTAGAAAAGGAAGAAAATGAATACACTTCTTCGGTTAGGAACTTTTTTCAAAACTCACTGATAGCTCCTTTGGTGGACAAGATTTTATATTTCATTTATTGGTTAAAATATACTTAAAAAGTATCACATAAAAACAAAAGAGGCAAGATGTTCATTGTGAAATAAAAACAATTAAATTCTCTATTTTCAACTTCTCTAGGCGGACATTCTACCTTGAGCTAAACCAGTCATAGATCTGAAACATTATAAGTGTACCTATATAAAATCAGAATGTTTGACTGGATTTCTTTGATTATCTTATAAGTCCGAGATAAAATCCGTTAATTGTCTTTGCCAAAAAAAAAATCGTTTTGATGTTATTCAATCCAATACTGCTGCCTTTTGAATAGTTTTATTGCATTGTTTTATAATGTTTATTGTTAATTTTTAGAGCATATTGTGAGAGGAGCAGCTGAGTGGGTAAGTCTGTCGCTCACCCAACACTTCATACTCCAGTCAGGACGCACACCTCATCACACACTTCCTTCACTTAAACTGTACTTCCTTACTCCTACTTTTTTTCGGGAGGGGCGGGGGGGGTTCCGATTTCCGGTGGAGGCCACGACACCCGTTCGCCAAATCGTCGGAGAAGAGGACCCAACCTTCATTTTTAAAGTTTATTTATTTTAAAGTCTGCTGCTGTGGTATTGGTGGCGTTGCTTGGCGCGCCGAGAGAGCTCGGGATAAATGTGGGGCGCTAGCTGGATGTAGTATAACCACCGGCGTACCTGCAGTCGTCCCTGGCGCAGGGTTAAAGTGCTTTCTTTTTCTCCGCCAGGAGGCAACAAATCGGCTGAACACTGGGTAGCCGGTTTCCGTCACCAGCTGCCATAGGTCGAGTCCCAGGTCCGATCCTGTGCCTCGTATCAACTCCACCCTAGGTCCTCGTACAGCGGACATTCGAGGACCACATGCTCTGCACCTCGACTCCACCGCATGAACAGTTCCGATTGTTCTTCCTTGTAAAGAAGAAGAGCTTGAAGTTGAAATCTCCGTGACCTGATAGTAACTGGGATATCCAGTGGTCAGGCAGTACCCATGTAGAGTCCAGACATCCATAGGTCGTTCGGCCAGCCGATGATCGTGACCTCCGGGTATGTCAATACACCGGCTCAAGGTCCTTCGCTGGGTCTGGTACCTACACCCGTTGTACCGTTCCTGGATTGGCCTGGTGAATGCTGAGCTCACCTCCTACTTTGCGACGCATTCATAAGCCCCATAGGGTCACTAGTGCCCCACATTTTATCATCCCGACCATCGTAGATACGATTCCCCAGTTCGATATTGAGTACTTTTCCATTCCCTAGTTTCCTGCTTAAACGGCCTAACCACTTAACGAGTAACCATGACAATTTGTGACAATAATAATTTCCCCTGATCTTTGTACTTTTTCTGTCTGCAATTTCTAAATTATTTTTGAATCTTGACTTCTCTTACATTATTATTGATTTCATCTCTGAATTTTTATATATAAAAGGTTATATTAATAAAATAAGTAAAACATTATTTAATGTTAAAATCTTTTATTGGACATACATTTTTAAAATATAAAAATCAATATATCGATCTCCTGATATTACATATCGATGTCATGACCCGATTTTTTTGTATAAAATATACATATTTCTCTTGGACACGCATGGAGAGAACCCTCCCTCCTGTGCATGGGGCCCGCCCACCCCTGTCTGGAAGACCAAGGCCGATATGTGTACTCTCCTTCTTACCGAGCATGTCTCTCTGTTTTAGCAAAAGATCGTTGGAGGGGAAGAGGCGGGTGTGAACGAGTTTCCAATGATGGTCTCCCTGGTGGACGCCAGACTCAGGTCACATGCCTGTGGAGGCACACTCATCGGCCCCAGACATGTGCTGACGGCTGCTCACTGCTTGGATGTACTCACCCCTACACTCACTGGCATCCTCGTTGGGGAGCATGACTTCACTACAGGTACAGAGATCAACTGGTCAAAAAGAGATGACCGGAGGGGGTGTAAAGACCGCGTTTGCGCATTTGGCTCTCCCCCTTCCTCTGGTCAGAAGGAGGATCAACATTGAACGATCAATGTAATTACAAAACTGTCGCAGCCATTGTTAATTAGGCCTTATTTTACTTCCTTGTTTACGAAAAGAGATGAAAGTCTGATGTTGGGGTCAAAACATCGTGTCCGAGATGGGTCAGATTCTGAATACCTTTCCCTCAAAACATAAAGAAAAGTGGTTTTCCGCATGGCAGCTGTGCATGTGAGTGTCTCTAGAATTTCCTTTTGTTTCGTTCAAGATACTTTCTGCATAATGCACCGGTTTTAACGTTTCACTTACTTTTGTATTTTGTGTTGATACAATCGTTACATCGACTCTTATTAGAGTTTTTGAGTTAAACCCTCCTCCATTGTGGTGAAAATTCAACATAATTTCCTGACCTATTATATAACCTCCGCTTTTTCTCGTACAACTAGGGAAGGGAAATGGGGCTGTCCCCAGGTCGGAAGAAGCTACTAGGGGTGTTGTCCTCCCTGTTCCAGGTAGAGAGACGAATGCGACTCGTCTGTATCCCGTCTCTCGATTCATCTACCATCCTGGCTGGAACAGAACGGAAGTGGCTAACGACATTGGCCTCGTCGTGTCTCGTTCTGAGATACAGTTCAACATGAAGGTAGGGCCTGCCTGTCTCCCCTTCCGCAGGCCCACTCTCCCAGCGCTCAAGGAGTTCGTCACCATCACTGGTAAGACCTAGTTCCATTTCACTTCAACTATAACTGTTAGGTGGTGGCAACATGAAGCAACATATCCCCGTTTGACTGGAAGAAGATCATATTTCCATAACGTTTATAAAATGGTTACATTTAGTTATTTGCAGTGGCAGCACTAAACCAACAAACATATATCCCATTGTTGACTATACCTTTTGAATATAAACGTCATTCCATTTTTTCTAGAAGTTATACAATAGTTCCATAATTAATCTTGAGATTTCAGAAGACAGTGCGATCTCGGTATCCAGATTAATACCAAGATCAGGATTATTTAATATAAATAGCAAAAGTTTGTGTTTAATTAACAAATCGTATAATCTAAAGTAGATTTTAATTACATTTTGATTTTGCTTAGTAAAATTAGAAATAAATCACCTTTTTTTTACATAATCACTTTTTTATTTATTAAAATAATAAAAGTAATATAAACTTTTTGGAGAAACCAAAATTACTAAACTGAAACTTCAAATGTAGTTATCATATTGTTATTTTTCATTTCATATAACTGAAATGAATAACGCAAAAATACTTACATAAAATAGGACGTGCTCCCACAAAATAATAATAAGGAGAAGCAACAATAATGTAATATATAATAATAATACTGAGATGAGTTTAAAAAAAAAATAAGACTCAGGGTGGGCATTTTGGCTATTCGGTCATCATATATTTTTCATTTACATCAACAGATAAACTATATTATTTTTTAAATTAATTTTTTTTATTATTCATATTCTCACCCAACAACGATCGATCGCCTGCGGAAAGAAAAAGTTTGTTTTGTACTTTTCAGTGTAATTGAAATATTTTGAAAAGCTTTTTTTTATATAATATATATTATATAATAAATATTATTGATTTTTTTCTTTTAGTTTCTAACTTGCATTTTAAATTAATCATCTTTAATATATTTTCATTATTAGATTTTATTTGACATCTATTGATTAATATCAATATAACTCTGTGCGCGTACTTCAAATTTGACAAAACTTAGAATTCAGAATTTTCATAAGAAACATTTTTTGTGATAGACGATTTATCCATTGAACCAATCGTTTTCGCATCTATCAAGCATAACTTCTGAAAAAATACCAAGATATATGTCATGCAAAGGACACGTGGTGAATCTCTCGACTCATCTAGCTTAAATTGTGATATATATACCAAGTTTCAGTCTTCTGTCTCTATTAGAAGTGACTGAAAAAGGTGTGTGGCCTTATTTTTTTGTCAGTTCACTAATTTCGGATAATAAATTATTTGTTGTAGGATGGGGTTCACCCGGGACAGGGGACAAGATGTCAAACCGACTGAACAAGGTGCAGGTTCAGGTGGTGGAAGGGTCCACCTGTAAGGATGTGTTCAAGTTCTACAACGAGGACAACCAGCTCTGCACATTCTCTCCAGGGAAGGACTCCTGTCAGGTGAGTCGCCAGTCTGCGCATGTCCCTGTCTCAGTTCAACTGCGCATGTCCCTGTCTCAGTTCAACTAGTTATGAGTGAATCCTTGACAGTGTACCCCTCCAATTGTTTCTAATCAACTTTGTATTATCCCTCTCCTTATCCAGTCAATTTGGCTGCAGGACAACTGTTTTTCAATCTGTCAATTTTTCCAGGGATTTAAAAACTCTCCTGGCACTTATGCAGTTTTGTATCATTGTATAAAATGTGTCGATACATTCACTACATCTACCTTTATTGGGCATTTTTAGTCAAGAATCCTTCCCTTTGACTAATTTAGCTGAAAATCTGTAGTTGTCGTCTTATGGGATTTTGGATATATATATATATATAATATTGTTGTCGTTACACATATTAATAGTTTCCTTGCTCAAGTATTTATTTGGAAAAAAAAATCATTAACTTATTCAAAAGGGAAAAACATTGGGGTATTTTAATTGTGGAGGCGGCCGCGTTATAGACGGTCACAAATTCTATGTAGAATTTTCTTCAATCAAAAAATTTTAAAAAATAAATAAAAAAAGTTTTATGTATATGTGCGTGCATGTGTCTATAGAATGAGTATATCGACAAGAAAGTTTTTACAATTGACACCTATTGATTACCGGTCAAAAGTATTTACAATATATAATACCGTATATTAAATACATACACTGTAGTACCAAAGGTAAGGAAGGGAAGGCTTAACTCACAAACCTTATCATCTGTAATATAAGTATCGACAGGATATTTTATATGAGGATTGAGAAGTCTCTTCGTAAAGGCTTATTGGTTTCGCTGAAATTTGACAGGTTATGTCCTCATTGGGTTTTGACTTTAAGTATGAAACTTCATGGTGCTATATTCATTCTATCGGGAGTTATCCTGTTCACACACAGACAGAAACTTTTTTTTTCCTTATTTGGAATGTGGAGATCGGAAACGTGTAATTGCTTTAAATACTTTGCATGGAAACGTTTACCAATTATGTAACTTGCTCTATACTTTGTATAGCTGCGGAAGTAAAACAAATCGAAAGGTTCAATGAAAACAATATCAGAGTTATAGACTAATAAATATTAACTTCCTTTAATTGGCAACAATTATATAATAAAATGAACTTATTAAATTCCTTTTAGAATTCCGTTGTGTCAACTTTTCTATATCTAGGGAAACTACCAGCGCACATGAATATATATACATATTTTGTTTTCATTTTTGGAATTAGGGGGTCAAAAATAGATTTCTTCCCCCTTTTTTCGGAAATTTTAAAACTATTCTTATGATGGATCTTATGATATGTGTATTCATTATCAGCCATCATTTGTTATCTATTCTATTTTGTTATATTATTATGCTGTATATTTAAGCTTAGTTATTGTTATTCTGCAACAGAGATAATGTAAATATATCTGTCCGCATTTATCTTTTTTCGTTTGTAAATTTATTTAAATAATTATGCTTTACAAATAATAAACTTTATATTGAACTCAGTCCTCTCAATAAAGATTATTATTATTCTAGTGGGACAGCGGAGGGCCGCTGCTGTTCGCTGAGCCGCAGACTTCGCGTTACTTCCTGGCTGGCATCGTCTCCTACGGTAGGATGTGTGCCGGCCCGGAACCTGCCGTCTCCACCTGGCTCTTTCCTTTCCTCGACTGGCTCAAGACAGAGACTCAAGGTAACTTCCACTCGGCTGTTACACTTCTACATAAACATACTAGTGACATTTCTCTAGCCCAAAATACAACTACTCCTTGTCAATGTTTACATACCTTTTCTGGGTCTCAGATAAACTCCTGGGTGTGTCCTTCACTGTAGGAAGACCGGCCCCGACCCCTCCTGAGGGCATGTTCACCGACAGCCTCAGAACTGGGGTCGAGCAGAACCGCTCCTTCAGCTTCTTGAACCCCTTCTCCTGCTCTTCCCAACGCCAAAAATGCCTTTTTCTTGTTTAAATTTCATTCACCGTTCTCTGACTCTATTCAAAACAACGAAGGAGGTTCTTCATGTTCCTCATTGGATCTGCCCCAAACTAATATATCATCTATGTAGGTAGGTGTTCACGCCTTGTATTTCCCCGAAAACCGCCTTAAATCTCTTCTGATATACCTCCGGGGCTGAGGAAATCCCAAACGGAAGACGAAGAAAGCTAGCAAGCTCAGCCGCAATCTCATCTAGTGTATTAGGATAATACTCTATTTAATGGCTAAATTTAAATGTTTAGGGTGAAGACAAGCGTAGTGATTCATTAGATTTGTTCACGATAACTAAGGAGTTGACCCGGTCTGTTGTCAACCTTCAGTATGATCCCATCCTATCAATTTCCTTTCTGACCGGATTCTGAAGACGGAATGAGATCTTTCGTGAAGGATGCACCCTGCGACTTTGAGCGCTATGTGATATTTCCTGAAAGCTACCCTATCCCATCAAACACTTCCCAACATTGCAAGGCCGCCTTTCCCCAACTTGAATGCCATCTATCTGTATATTTGATTTCAAGCCTAGACATGTATCGAGGCCTAATAGTGGCATGCAATGAGGGTTTTTACCTCAAAGCAATCCTTCCCATCTGAGGGGGCTCAACTCATAAACACCAATAGTTGCCGATGTAATGAATGTATCTACATGAAATTTTCTATTTAAATTCAAACCCCATAAGGAATATAACTATTAAGTTTCCGCGAAATCGACCGAAGGGTAGGGGGGATCAGGGGAGGAGGCTCGACTCAAAAACTCTTATAACTGCCGATGTAATGAATGTATTGACACAAAATTCAATATATTCAGTGAACAATTGAGTTGAGCCCAAACAGTCGGCTGGTTTTAGAGGGAGAGCGACGTTGATTAATTCATTCCGGGGAAGTACACTGGCTGTGATTCACCGACGACTTTTCTTTTATTTTCCCGATTGGGCCATGTTAACTATACCTACTATGATATTTTCCCGATTGTGCCATGTTAACTATACCTACTAACTATGATATTTTCCCGATTGTGCCATGTTAACTATACCTACTAACTATGATATTTTCCCGATTGGGCCATGTTAACTATACCTACTATGATATTTTCCCGATTGTGCCATGTTAACTATACCTACTAACTATGATATTTTCCCGATTGGGCCATGTTAACTATACCTACTATGATATTTCCCCGATTGGGCCAAGTTAACTATACCTACTAACTATGATATTTTATTGATCCTGATTTGAACTCTCTTTCTCAACTGTGCATCTGTTCAGTATCCTAACTCCAGCTGAGTGTACGTTCTGTTTCAGAGTCTTACTGCATAAAATGACCCTCCAAGAGGACACACCATCTCAGCCATCATGACACTCCAACTTTACCATGTCTGCAGAATTATTGTGATATTTATTTTACCTTTCTTGTGTTTCCGTCCAATATAGTTGGTTACTGTATCTGATGGATTGTAGAAAATTGTATTATGAGTAGAATATGTTATTATATATTTACGTGTGTTATAAATAAATGACATTTTCAAGTTTCAGTGTCAATTTTCATAATTTCGAAAAGTTATTGAAAAAGTCTTCATATGATAGAACGAAATGGTGGGGGTTCTAGCTATAAAATTCGTAACTCATTTTCTAAGAACCACCTTAATGTCCACCTTTCGAAGTTCTTCTTATACAATCGGCGTCGCCATTTTTATAAATATTTATATTTTATATTCATTTTACTTTTTCTGTGTGTTAACATTTAAATACGTAAAATGTAACTTTTATTTATTAAAATTTGTTAAGTATTTATTTAAGTTATGTATCTTCTTATATTTGTTTAATTTTGTTGAATAGTATATCGAATATGTACATTAAATTTTTTTAAAGTTTGTTGCATATCCATTAATAGAATCCTAGGATACTCAGTTAACTCAAATGTTTGTCTTACATAACATTTATCTCATAAATATTGGTATGCCGTCAGGATTGCGGCACTATAATATAATGTAACCATATATTAATAATAATGTTTCAGAACAATGTTTACAATGTCATTACTGTTTTGTACAAATGTATGAATAAAGAAAATAAACTACTTGTGAATCTGAAAGTTAATCTTTTCTATAGATTGCGCTCAGTAGGTTTGTTCTCAATCCTGTTTTGCCTACCCAGCGTCATGTAGTATCGGGAAAATCATGAAAACCACCAAAAAGTCAATGTTGAGTTTCCACCGAAATTCATGTCTTCTGATCCCCATATCTAAGTTAGCACATTTGTCATCTTCATCTCAAATTTAAAGTTCATCGCTACATTTATCTGAGTTAGAACCTTTATAAAGTTCCAATCATTTACATAGAGAACAGGCACAGACTGCATCGCGAAAATGGTCAAATCCTCTTCAGGGGATCTTGAAGTGAGACGTTGAAAACTCGATCTAGGATTGCATTACTTCTCTACACAGGTACAGGTACATATATGAAAGTATTGCTCTATCGACTCAATACCGTCCCTGTTCATGTCCGAGACTCTTCACTAGATATACTGATTTGGGTGTAAGTTATGGAAATCGATTCGTGGTATGACATGCAGTACTATGTGAAGAAATGATTTTCTTATCACAAAATTCAATTGAGTGATAAAACGAAAGGTTCAGGTTCGTTTACTAATCAACCCAATGATAACCAACGTCTACAGATTGATGCAGTTTGTTCCATCAGATACCCAAGTTCGCATTTAGACTCAGAACAAACACAAACACGTACGATATCAGATACTCGTTGAAGGTTCCTGCCCTAGGTGAATAAAAATTTAGGACTCCCTTAGTAGAGTCGGTCTCGTGTCCACCAGAGTGACGAAAGAGCGCTCTGGTAGTAGGCGTTATGACCTCGAAGTTAAAGCCCGGGCATGAGTCATAAGAACTAACTATACTCAAAATTAAATTGGAAAATGCACATAAAACATGTGGTGTGAAATTACGTCTCGCCCTAGGAGCTGTTTTCCCTCAATCTAGGTTAACATATCTTCATTGAATCCTAATCCTGACTATGATCTAACCTGTTGGCGGTGTCTACTTTTCAAATATTAAACCAAATCTTTCAATTCACTATAAAATGTATATACTACAAAGTAAAACCGTCTTCTACCTTTTCAGGTTTCAAAAAAACTTACGTGTTCTGCCCCTCAATTATATAAAGTATGACATTATTTTTTATGAGCACAGGGGCACAAGAGAACTGTTTATTTTAAACAATTAAGAAGTCGATATTCCAACGATTTTAATATTACCAAAGCTTTCAAAACCTATTATCAAAAATATTTATCCTATTAAGCTGCTATTCTGTTTAATAGATTACCTCTTCAGATTAAAAAAAATATTCGTAGCAAAACTAATTTGAGCCGCTCAATTAATGATTGGCTTTGTGTCTTTGGTTGTGTGGAATCTCTGTTAGCCTTTCTCTAGTTTATTTGCTCCACTTTTGGGCACTCCAATTGTCTCTGCTTTTCATATACCTACATTTACAATATTATATTTACTGAATATCAACTTATTTATATTATATTGTAACTTGGAGATAATATGAAAATAATAAAAATGTCTTAGATTATATCCCCTTTTATCATAGCGCTCTTTCGTCACTCTGGTGGACATGAGCCTAAATCTTTATTCATCTACAGTCTGTCACATCGTACAGGCATTGGACTTGAAAAAATAAAATAAAACTTGTTTATTTAAGATATTGTCTAATTTCACTAACTATATGTACATGGGAGTACTTTCGGTATTTCTACCATCCTCAGCCAAAAGCATAAGAGATAAGACTTATGATAAGTCTTATCTCTTATGCTTTTGGCTGAGGATGGTAGAATTACCGAAAGTACTCCCATGTATATATAGTTAGTGAAATTAGACAATATCTTAAATAAACAAGTTTTATTTTATTTTTTCAAGTCCATTTGAATTATTTCACAATATCTCTGCAATAATGTCAGTTTTCATTGATAGTACAGGCATTGCTTAACGTGTGCTCAATTTTTTTTCATTTCCCCCAGATAAAAAATTTGAAGTCCTCGGCCGAGTTTTTAATCTGGGATCTTGAGCTCAATAAGCAAGCAGGCTACCTCAAATATTACGAATTGGTTCTGTGAAGTGGGAGTGCCTTCTGAAGATGTCGTGAAGACTGATGGTGGTATTGACAGGAGGATTGCGTGGGCAAAGTGACGTAACTGAGGGAAGAGAGCAGGTTCAATAAAGGGCCCCAAAACAGACCGGACTCTGAGACTGAGCCAACGAAGGACCGCAATGGCTGCTGTAACTGGACAATGGCATCCAGGCACATCATTCAAGATAACTTCAACGGTATATATAGGTCGTGTATATACCTTATGAAATTGAACTTATCTTGAACTATCTTATGAAATCGGGAGAAAAACAACGTAACATACTAACAGTTCAAAAGTAGGCATTTGTTATTTTATAATAACTGTTGTCTGGTTGGAACACTTTAGATTGTTACCTAAAGAACGTACTGTTAAATGACATAGACTAGATTTCAAAATATATATATATATATTTAATTTCAAAATACAAGGGCCAGTCGGCGTAGTTATAAGAGAAACAAAAAAATTAACTCTCCTGATGTGGAGGGGAGAATGCGGAAGATGGGCTGATGAACTGATCTCTAAATAAGGCCGAGAAGGATGGCTGAGAAGATCTGGGAGTAGGCTGAGGACGCCGTCACACCAGATACCAGACTTCAGAGGTCCACAAGGCTCCTCCCACAAATAGTTAAAATAATCAGTTTATGTAAAATGCAACTTAATACTAAATTACATAATTAATTTTGACAATAATTGTAATAATTATTAGAATTATTAATTAAAGAAAACATAAAAAATATATCTCTAACAAAATCAAAATGAACTAAATGTTGCCCTAACACGTATACTCTTCAAATAATATTATTTTTTTATACTTTATTTTCTATTTTATCTTACAAGAAGAGGACCTACCTGTTTTATTTTACTTGGAATCTCTCAAGTCTTTTTCATTAATATCCTCTAGTTTCATAACTTTTAATATTCCTAATTATAATAAATATTATTTTAATAGTTCCAAAGATTGTAAAATTTTATTTCTATAAATTTGAGTAAGCTGATAGGTATAATCTATATATCTACACTTGACTTCCTAAATAGTTATATTAGAGCTCTTTATATGAGAAATATAAGCTCTCCATTCCAGAATTGTTAAAAAATATAAATTTTATAGGCACCTATTATTTTCTTAGTAAGCGTTTTGAAAATAAATAAACAATTTAAATTAAATTACAATTATTTTTTTAAATGTTTTTATGTGCTATGAAAAGTAAAACGGCAATCAACCATATATGACAAAAATAATAGGTTAAATAGCAAAAGGGTGAAGAAAGGAAACAATAGCAGTCACATTTACCAAAAAAATCACAGTTTGGGCTCTGTAGCAGTTTGTCCAACATGGCGAGTAGAGGGCGCCAGTAGCTCAGTGGTATGCGTGCTTGTCTTCTGAGCTCAAGAACGTGGGCCCTTAGTTTATTTTATCTGGGAGATAAAATTAACTTATGCACGCCGTCCATCGGATGGGACGTTAAGCGATGGTCCCGAGCCTGTACGATGTCAGGTACTCGTTAAAGACCCCTGCCCTAGGTAAATAAGAATTTAGGGTAGGCAAAATTTAGGACTCCCACAGTAGAGTCGGGGCTCATGTCAGAGCACTCTGGTAGTAGGCGATATGACTTCGTAGTTAAAGCCTGGGCATGAGTCATAAAACCTAATCTAACCTAACATGGCGAGTGTGGAGCGGTCTGCTTTAGATAAGAGATGGACAGCGTCATAGTCCACTCTTTATAACCAATTTATAACCAACATCCATTTTTGGAAGTAGATAATAGATATATTGGGTGAAATGGTGTATACACCTAGGGACCTAAGCATCCATTGCTCATATCCCTAATCTCTAATACTTTTACTGTGGGAGACCAGAATTTTCTCCATCCAGATTTAGTTACTTAGGGTAATGGTAAGCAAGTACCTGACATCGGACATACTCGGGACCCGAAGGACGGTGAGCTCAAGGTTTTGTTATTTCTCAGACATAAAATTTAAAGACAACAGCCGGGTTTGAACCCGTGATCTTGAACACGCCACCTCTTTGTTCCTGGCGTCTTCTGACCTTGTTCAAGAGGCTAGACTTGGCTCCTTCAACCAATTGACAGAAGCTCTCTCTGACAATCTCCTACCCATCTATTTCCGCAATCACACTTTTTTAAATATATTTTCTTTGCTTCATCATAGTCATGTATTTGAGCTTGGAAAGCACAACCTACCTGAAAAAGTTGGAAATCTTTTGGTTTTTACTAACACCGTGGGAGGACTCAATTTAGCTAACGAAATTCGCTATGAGGAAGCGTATGAAAAGGCAAGCAAGTAAAGAATAAACCCTTCTGAATTCCTCTCTGCCGCAAATGGCTGGTCCGACTCCATCCCTATAGCCATCCAGGAAGGGTCAAAGAGGTGGACCTTCCTCTAGTGTTTCCTATCAGTTATCGAAGGCTAAGGAAGTCTTCCCCTAGGAACTTCTTCGTCTATCAGCCTCAGGTTGTTTCGCTCCAGGACTAACCCGGATGCGGTAGGTCTACTTGAGGGTTCCGGTCCTCAGCCCTGGAGTGGGATATCCCTGATGAGAGACCACAGTGGTGCCACTTCCTGCAGCTCGGATGTTGGCCAGGTCTGCGGTTGGCAGCCCTTCCTCTCCGACTACGCAGTCGCCCGCGCTTCGATCCGCCCCAGTCTTGGAGCCCCAGCTCTCCGAAACACAGCTCAGGTACCTATCTCTTATTCTACACTATTTTGGCAAATGAAAAAAAAAAAAAGTTAATAAATTAAAAAAGATAAAAGCAAAGCGATTTTGTTGTTATTTCTTAAATCAAGCAACATGTGAAGAAAAAGCGAAATGAATTGAATAGATATTCTAAATGAAGTACGCCATAACTCCTAAATCTTAGAAAATAAACAAGACTGCTAGGAACACAAGAAAGACGTAGTGAAAGGAGGAAGGAGATAGGTTGGCCTAGGGCCTAGGTACCTTTCAGGGCCTTGTCCTGTCACACGCCCCCCTCCTCTAGCCTCCATTATCCGGATCATCGGATAATGAGGGTCTCGTTGGACCCCTTGGTTTCTAGGATCCCTCAAACTATCTGTAACATCCTGTACTTCCCAGCTCCAATTATTTGCAATAAACTTAATGTCCGCTTCCCCCCTCTTCATTTGGCTGAAAATCATTAGATGTCCAACCCCTCAATCCACATATAAAATTGTGTGTTGTAATTTCCGATTTATAAAGTGTGAAACGTTTTGGAGCGATTTGGCTGAAGGAATTTCGAATCAACTTACAAAAGGTACCTTGCCCACAGGCGTTATTTTTCTTCTTCATTATCGGATCGGAAAACATGAGATTCTGATGAAAATTCAACATGAAATGTTTGCCTGGGGAAGTATCAAGGAGGCACTTTATACTTAAATACAGCATTTATTTATCTGTGTGTTCAAAAGTTACTTATGGATGCTTTATGCTATGACTAAAAGTTTTAGAAGAGACACATAAATTAAAGTTTGAGTTTGTGGTAATCTAATAAAGTTGTATTCTTCCACTGTAGCTATTTTATCCTCTCACTTTCTACACAATGGTTCAGGGCTGCAAGCCCATCCTCAGTATTTCTGTTTTCGTCGTATATTTTATTTTATATTTATGTTAAGTTTTTCTCCTTTCATTCATGAAATTAATTTCACGAAATCTGAATCACGAAATATTGATTCGAAAAAAAAGAAATAAGGTCTCTTCAAACATAAGGTATCTTTAAACATAAGATCTCTTTAAACATAAGGTCTCGTCAAACAGTGATGAAAATGAGGAAAACTTTACATAAATATAAAAAAAAATAGATGACGAAACAACAGACACCGAGGATGGAGTGCAGCGTCTGTATAGGAAACTACGTTTTTAAAAATAAAGTGTGAGAGAAAGGAGCTACAAGGACAGAATACAAGATTTAAATTTAAATTAATTAGTTAAAATCCCAAATGTCAAGTTTAGGGGGGTTTCAAACTGTTTGAAAATTGCGAATAATAATAAACTTTAGTAAAAAAAATGCCAAAGAGAATAAATGTAAAATCAGAAATATAATTAAAACGATAACTTCCCTTTATCCTGGGAAGTTAAAAATTGAACATGATCTTCAACAATGTTAGATAAGTTCACTAAACAATCTTACATTGCTCGGTTCCATTGTTTTACTTCCAAGTTATGTAATCCGTCAAACATTCGATGTTGAGTTTTGCGACCTCCTAAATTCTAAAATAGAAGAAGACATACTTACGTTGTATGTTAATTATGGTTATTTAACCACTGCTACTTACCAACAGCCCATCAGTTTGACCGGTTAGTTTCCCCACCGTACTGACACTCTGAGCTCAATGCAAGCTCTGTTTCTTATTATCTTATGTATCTTATTTACTCCCTAAACTCTTCATTTTGATATTCCACCAAAGTAGAATAAAACAAAAAAAATTGTATTTAACATTAATCAGCCAAAAAATCAAACATACAACGCCTTCAGTCATTACAATCCATCATACTACGCCACATTGCCAATGCCCCATTTTACGTTTCCAACCTCACATTACATAATGACCTCAACATCCCATTTATACCTTCTGTTATCAAGACACGATATCAAAATTTTCACGACAAACTCCATCATCACGCCAATCCACTTATTCTCCAATTATCCACGAACACTCTCCCCACAAATCCACCAAGACGTCTAAAGCGGGCATGGCAGAGGGACCTGCTCCAGGACTAGCCTGGACTCCTCTTCGGTCACGTACCTCAGCAGAACAGCGACACACTTGCCACAGCACATCATCACGATCACTAATGACAAATGTTGTCGTTGTGAATATGTAAATAAATAAATAAAAAAAAAAAAAAAAAACATTAGCTATACGGCGTCCCCTCAATTAAGAAAATATGTGTGCAGTTCACACGCGGTAGAAGTGAAACCTTCAGAAAACGAAACTGCGAGGGAATGAGACGAATGCAGTATCAGGAGTGGGATAATTATAGGGTTTATTTATTATAATATTGGTACCAAGTTTAAAAATTATTTTATATTTTATTATTCAAACTCCATGTTTTTAATTTCAACAAATGACACGAGTGGCTTATGATAACTAAAGTATGAAATAAATGTTTCCTTAATAAGTTCTTATAAGTCTAAAAAAATTCACAATTCCAAACTTTTTGGAGGGAGAGGAGGAGGCGATGGAATTCTTCATGATTATGTTTTTTGTGTCGCAAGACTAGAGAAGAAGCATTATCGGCAACTTTTTTTCTCTTCACTTTCAGTTACAAGAAGTTCTTATGTTAGTAATTCAAACAGATGACTAAATAAAACAACTTATATATATATATAGATAAGGCAATAGTATCACTTTTTCGTTTCATCGAGTTTCAAATCACAACGGTGCTAAAGAAGTTTTCATTTCAAAAAAAAAAATTGAAATATTACCTATGTGTGGGGATACATTGCTGGTCAATATCGAGCTGCAGACGAAAATGTCTAGAACAGGTCAGGAGAATGTTCAATAAAAAAAAACATATGCCTATTGTTTTTGTTTACAAATTTTAACTTAGTCCATAGTTACAATTTATAAACAAAAAAAAGAAGAAGAAGAAATATAAATATTATTGTATTATTGGAAACAGAGTAGAGGGTCATAACAATATTGGGGGGGGGGGGGGGGGGGGGGGGGGGGATACTAGAAGGTAGGTACTAAAAAGATGGCTCATATCGGAAGTGGTCTGAGGGGCAGCCGGAGGGGGCAATAAATATAGAGAAGGGGGGTCCTACCTGGGAGGGAGCACATCTTGGGGTAGAGACTCAGGTATATAAACTTACTGAATCAAGTAATACACATTCTGTTTCAAATAATGAATTAGAGGCTGTAAATATATACATTTATTCATTCCTGATCAACTTACGAAAAGTTACATATAATTTACATAGATCTATGGACAAAAAAAAATCAGTAAATGTTTAAATGAAATATTAAGTTATACAAAAATATGTTTTGCATTGTGTTCTCCTGCATTAGCTCAACTCGAGACTAATGAGTGGGTCGCTATTTAGAGAAATGTTATTTTCTTTCAATAATAATATGTGTTCTCTCGGATGTTCCACTGTTGGTTGTTTCCGGCATTTCTTCCAGAGGTGTCTTCTTATTATTTTTTTTTTTTCGGACAATATTTCGGGACACTTCCACGTCCCTTCTTCCGGTCATTATGAACGACCGGTTGATTCCGGTTCATAGACGTTGTCACGTCAATAAAATGAAATTAAGAAATAAATACAAGAAAATATGAGTAAAAAAATAATAATATAATTAATAATTACAGTAAATACATTTTTTAAGTTAATTAAAATTAAGTTAATTTTGTAATATCTTGTATTTGTATTTTTCCGGAAGTGTTTTTTTTTTCTCGACGACATTTCGGGACGTTTTTACGTCCCTTCCCCAGGCCACGAAGTGCGAAATATAGAAAAGAGAAAGAAAACAAAATAACAATTATAAAATATATATATATATATATATAATCTATACATACACAAAATGTATACATAAATGAATGAAATAAAAATAAATAAATAAAATGGTAATAATAATACATAAAAGAAAAAAACAAGAAAATTAAATTAGTATATAAATAATAAAAAATATAAATTAAAACGTAGAACTGACAATAGTAGCAGACTGCTATTTAAATTAAAAAATAACTTATTTTAATAGCAGAATAACTTATCAGAGTGTATACTAACTTTCAGATGAAATAACCTGTTATTCTCCTTTCCTGTTAACTGTTGTTTTGTTGCAACAAATTGCTTCCAAAATCATAACCAAGTAGTTTGTGAATGTGATTTTTTCTTTTTTTTCCTTTCCCTTCTCCGTTTTGCTATTGAACATATTATTTTGGTCAGAATGGTTGATGGCTTTACTTTTTATAAAATGTTATTTTAGTTGTACATCTATTTTTTCAAAGTTTACTGAAACGCCATCATAAACTCGATCTCGAAATTTCGCACGATTACATAACTTGCTTATACCAAATAAAGGGGAGCTGCCGCAGTTCTGTTTCTTGACGTGACAAAACGGGGTTTTCGACCGTCTTCTTCTCAGCTCGAGAAGTACCAGAACCGCTCGATCAAGGCCGGAGATATGAGCGTTTTTTTTAATCTTCAACATAGAAGTCAGATGTTCCTTTGATACTTTTATCGAGTGTAGCCAACGATGAAAATGTACAAAAACCAAAACAAAATGTCAATGTTTCAAAAAATGTTTCGCTATTTTCTTGGTTTGTTTAGACATAGTTACTTTTAATGAAATAGACCAAGTGTAACAGCTATAAACCTATCAAAAGACTTTACCTTCACATCACGTAGCAGCTACCTTAGCCACTAAGCAATGTGCTGCAAAATAGTTGTAGTACTTTAAATTTCAAGATCTTGAATATGGTCCACCAAATAAAGAGACTAAATGTTTTAGAGAGAAAGCGGAAACTTACATGTGAGTCGGGGTGTAGCTTCAAATTCAGAGATCAAAGGAAACTCTAAAGAGCAAGATTATATGTAAGTATCGACCAAATAAAGATATCAAAAATTTAGAGGGAGAGTAGAAACTTATATGTGAGTTTGGGTGTCGTCTTTGTAGCTTAGGGAAACGCATTTATGCAGCAATGTTTGTGGAGAGGCTTCAACCAGATTCGATGACCTTACGTAAAGATAAAAAATATATTCTGGTTTGTCTAACCAAAATATCCGAGGAAGAAATACAAGTCGACCTTGTGACATGGATTACTTATATTTTCTGAAAAATCATTAAGATAGCAATGTCGGTAGTTCTTTAGCATGGTTGGCAAATGGTTTCAGGTGAACCGAAACCGGTGCTAGCGACTTCAGAACCGGCTATTTTAATTTTTGGGAACCCGCTCCAGGGTTCCAGACCCGGAATCGGGTCCAGGTTCCAGATTTCCACAAGTTTCCCGATAAGATAAGAAGAGTGCGTTTTAACACTCAGACGTCAGTTTCCGGCCACTCTTCGTCTAAATCGTTGCTCCTCTTTTGGTGGACCCTTCCTTCTGTTTTTGCACTTTCAGGGACTAACTCGGGGTGTACGATTCTATTCAGACATTACTTTGAAATATTTCCTACAAACATCTATTTTCCATTCTCTGAGGCACTATAACTTTGCTGGTATTGCTCCTATCTCAGATCTGAAATTTAACAACAAACATTTTTGGTAAGAATCCATTTTTGATAGGACTTACCGTTTTGAAGAAATCAAGGAAACCGCTTGAAAACGACATTCAGGATTTTCGGCATATATCTCGCAAACCGGACGACCTGCGAATAATCATATTGCATATAAAATATCTTGTAAAGTATACTTAGGTCTCCAAGTCTCAATTAGGTCTCAATTGTAGAGCTAAGTTAGCACATGATGTGACTTCTTCATTTCAAAAGTCAACTTCGTAGCTACAATCCTTCCGAAGTTAGAACGCTCACAATTCACCAACCATTTTCTCCATTTTATTTTACATTTTCTCACAAAAAAGTGTCGCTGCAAAACAATTTCAATTTTTTTTTTTTTGGCTCATTTTTCACTCGCGAAACATTGAAATTTAATGTACGTTGATAATTGTTTTTTTTTTTAAATAATATTTTAATTGCATTTTTACAATCGGCTACACGCATCTATAGGTTTTGATGACGGTTTGACGACTACTATAATGTGGTTATATTTTAAGTGTTAATCTTAAATAAATAAAAATATAAATAATAATCAATAATTGAATTAGGTAATAATAATGAAATAATGATTAAAACAAAAGAATAAATAATAACATTTAAATTATATTTCCTGTAGAAATTTTATAACTGGTCTTCTATTTAATTTTGATTTCTACAGTAATTTCTGAAAAGGGCCCTAAAAAAATATCAAAAGTTCAAGACGTGCAATTTTTAAGAAACTGCATGTATTTTAAAAAAAATTCAATTAACCAACTTTTCATTTGGATTTCTAAAGAGATGCTATTTTAAATTTGTTTTCAATAATATTAAATCTAATCCAAAGTTTTTCAAATTATCTTATTGGGCTAACAGGGAAAATGAATAGGATAGAATTTACGAGACCAAATAGTTTGGGTTTATTTTTTTACATCTGCATTATAAAATTTAAAAAACTAAACATCGAAACAAACAAAAATCAAAAGAAAACTCTTAGAAAACTAAATTCTTAAAACTATTTCAATTTTTTTTCTGTTTTATGTTTTTGGCCATTCTTTAAATTTAAGTTATGTATTTCTGGGCATATATCCTGTACATATAAACAAACAACAGTACCTTCTTTGCGGATCAATTTCACCGTCAATTCACTCCTATTTAGTTCATTAGAACTTAAGCCTAAACACAACAATCTTCACTCAGACTTTCTAAACTCAACCCAGGCCTCGACTCGTCTCTACACTCATTAAAAAACAGCTAATGGCCGTGTTTTGTTTTCTGCTGGATTTTATAGAAAAATTAATATAATTAATTTTTTAATATTAATAATTTAATGTGTATTTTTTTTTATACATATATATCCCACGGAACATTCCCTCTAGATACTGGCCTCATTCCTACAAATAATTGAGGTGAAGTTGATTAATTCCGGCTGGGGAAGTACGTTGCCATTGATTCAATGAAGACCTCTTTCTTCTCCACTTACTTGTGTAAGCCTTCTGGACTGTTCCAGCAAGTCCGTGCCGTCTGGCCCTCTTCAACTTTGGTCCTGTCAGGAGCGATGCATAACAAATACAAATCTTCCTTCTTTGTTGTACAAGCCACGACCCCTAAACAATTTCCGATATGACACCCCCTATCCCACAGGCTGCCGTGAGGTGGCTATATCGATTCTGTTGCATTCTTTATATCGACATGGCCTCACAAAACCGAACAAACACCCCCCCCCCCCCCCCCCCCCTCCCCCTCCCCCCCCTGCCCACACGGAATATTTTTGAGATGTGTTTTACTGACTTCATATGTTCAATTAGTTTTAGGTAGAACAGTATTATTGGTGGCCGTGCAGACTAGAGCTACGCTTTGGTCGCATGATCTCACCATGGGTTGCGGGTTCGAATTCCGTCCTGGAGTGAGTTTTATTTCGTAGATAGAACTTCCTCCCGGGACCATGGATGTTGTAAATAACTAGATAATATCGCTATAAGACACATGGCTAATATACAAAGTACATAAGGCCAAAAATAAAAAAAACTGAGTAATTAATTGTTGGTCATTTCATGTATGTATTAGTTGTTGATCTAGGATGGCCCGAGACTATTTTTATTTTGTAGCATGAATATTCGAATTTAACATTGTTCATAGATTTATTAAGTTTACACATATAGTCATTTATTTATAACTCAAATAAACTATTTTTCACTGTTTTGTGTTTAACTCTAGTCTTCTTTATGTTTTGAAGTTATTTTAAATAAATAAAACAAACTTATTTTTTGAAATATTGTCTATTCCACTAAAGATATTTATAAAAATAAAACTACCGGTTTCGGCCTCACACCATCGTCAGGTCTAGTTATGAACTAAGTTAGTTTGCACAGTGCGACCCTCCAATACATCTCTGGTGAAAGGTGCCACTTCAATTAGGGAATTCCCCGGCTTAACCGTTAGCTACATCATGAAATATTTGACAAGACACTAATTTTTCTTAATTTACATAAAATAACATCCTTCAAAAGTGTGGCTATTGTCTAGTTGTATTGTTTTGACCCATCTACAGGCATAAAATATCTCCATTGTTGTTCTAAAAGCAGGCTACTTGATAGCTTAGAACAATTAGAAATAAATAAAGCTACCAAAAGGAACATTTGTATGAATGACCAAATTTATTTTAACTATTCCCCTTTGTTAACACCCTGAACCGGTTCTATTTCCACATATACCTATGTTTGTTATTATCTGTTATTATTATAGGTTTCCATATATTTGTTATTATCGGTTATATTTTTTAGTTTTATTCTTTACTTATTAGTCAAAGGATGTTATTCTATGTAAATTAAGAAAAATTAGTGTTTTGTCAAATATTTCATGATGTAGCTAACAGTTAAGCCGGGGGATTCCCTAATTGAAGTGGCACCTTTCAACAG
This sequence comes from Aradus depressus, assembly GCA_963662175.1. Classification (NCBI taxonomy): domain Eukaryota; kingdom Metazoa; phylum Arthropoda; class Insecta; order Hemiptera; family Aradidae; genus Aradus; species Aradus depressus. The sequence goes on along the minus strand of OY759214.1, from coordinate 52,610,866 downwards.
AGAGGTATTGGAGGGGTTACACTCTGCAAACTAACTTAGTTCATAACTAGACCTGACGATGGTGTGAAGCCGAAACCGGTAGTTGTATTTTTATAAATATCTTCAGTGGAATAGACAACATTTCAAAAAATAAGTTTGTTCCATAAGACAGTTTCAGTTCAGTTAAAATTTGACCAATGAGATTTCATAGAATGTTCTAGTCTTTAGACAAGAGGGTCGGTCGGCTGTTTTACGGATTGTATTGAGTACCGTCACTAGTTTGCAAGTTCACATGTAAATAGTTGCTTTTAGTGTTTATTTGATCCAGTTTTCTAGAATTTTGTTGTGACTTTTTTAAATGTAAGTGATGTTGTTTCTTTTGGACTAAAGTGATTTTGGTAATTATATAAAGACAGTTGTGTGTTTTCTTCTCACACTTAAGTTTTATTTTAGACAAGCCTGGTAATTAAGATTGTAAAAATATAATGAAGATGTACTATTTATGGAGTTGCAAGAAGTGGGAACACTGTGACAGTTGACACTACGGAGGTTCTGGTCTTCTCTGGTGAAAGCTAAAAAGGAACCTTGGAGTCTGTCCTAGTTGGCGGAGGGGGGGGTGCCGCCCTCTGAAAGGTTACCAGAAGGCAAACTTGAAGGGGGCAACTTTGTTGAGGGCAGATGATGGTCCCTGTCTGCCCCCACGCAGATTTACCGCCTCCCACTCCATCTCAGGGCAAACAAACTCACACCCCCACCGCCTCCTCTCAGTCTCTTAGAAAAACAAATCTTTGATTCCCATGAATACTGTAGACCAGCAGCAGACTTCTCGAACGGGTGACTATATCGGGGGAACAATTGTCGGTGAATCACTCGCAATGTACGAGTACTTCCCCGGCTCGAATTATTTTTAATCAACTAAGTTGCCGCTCTTCCTCTTCGGCCGATCTGGTTGAAAATCAACAGGCGTCATAGGTACTTCTGGACTGCTCAATGCACACTTCCAACTTGAGTCTATTTGTGACTTTGCCCGCGGTCATTAACTCTTTATTCTCTTTGTCCAAGTTACGCTTAAGAACCCGACCAGAACAAATAAAACTTGTAAAGAGTTTATTGTCAGGAGAAAATAAACAAGAGACATTTTAAAATTTAATCACAACAAAAATACTGAAAACTGTATCAAATAAACGCTGTAAGCTACCATTACTAATATTTCATTCACTAATTGTTCAACTATACACTAACTTAATCGATAGAATAGCTGACTTACTCTCCAAACTCCGGTATATACAGGATTTCTAAAGCATAGAACAGCCCTCCGATGCAGACGCTTTTCTTCTCTTCTCCTCTGCCTATATTCCTTCACCGTTCTTCGCGTGCGTCTATTGATCATTGCCTTGTATGCTCTATTCTTGACATAGTAGAAGTATCGTTGCACTCTTCATCGAACCAAGGGGACCTCACTTCTTTTCCTGCCGGTCCTAGCACCTCTTCGGAGCCGTGTGCTATGGTGGAGGTACATCTAGTCCATTCTTCGTCGATACCTCCGATACGAGGTTCCCGAGCACTTAAGTTCTGGTCTAGTACCTCTACGTATCTCTGTTGAAGCTGCGGTTCTCTAAGCTTCTTCAGGTTGTATCGCCTTGGGCCGTGACTCGGTCTAGAATGCGAGCAGGCGGTACCTCTAGTACCTCTACGTATCTCTGTTGAAGCTGCGGTTCTCTAAGCTTCTTCAGGTTGTATCGCCTTGGGCCGTGACTCGGTCTAGAATGCGAGCAGGCGGTACCTCTAGTACCTCTACGTATCTCTGTTGAAGCTGCGGTTCTCTAAGCTTCTTCAGGTTGTATCGCCTTGGGCCGTGACTCGGTCTAGAATGCGAGCAGGCGGTACCTCTAGTACCTCTACGTATCTCTGTTGAAGCTGCGGTTCTCTAAGCTTCTTCAGGTTGTATCGCCTTGGGCCGTGACTCGGTCTAGAATGCGAGCAGGCGGTACCTCTAGTACCTCTACGTATCTCTGTTGAAGCTGCGGTTCTCTAAGCTTCTTCAGGTTGTATCGCCTTGGGCCGTGACTCGGTCTAGAATGCGAGCAGGCGGTACCTCTAGTACCTCTACGTATCTCTGTTGAAGCTGCGGTTCTCTAAGCTTCTTCAGGTTGTATCGCCTTGGGCCGTGACTCGGTCTAGAATGCGAGCAGGCGGTACCTCTAGTACCTCTACGTATCTCTGTTGAAGCTGCGGTTCTCTAAGCTTCTTCAGGTTGTATCGCCTTGGGCCGTGACTCGGTCTAGAATGCGAGCAGGCGGTACCTCTAGTACCTCTACGTATCTCTGTTGAAGCTGCGGTTCTCTAAGCTTCTTCAGGTTGTATCGCCTTGGGCCGTGACTCGGTCTAGAATGCGAGCAGGCGGTACCTCTAGTACCTCTACGTATCTCTGTTGAAGCTGCGGTTCTCTAAGCTTCTTCAGGTTGTATCGCCTTGGGCCGTGACTCGGTCTAGAATGCGAGCAGGCGATTCGCGCTCTTGTAAACACGGCTACTATCATTACTTTTATTAGTTATTTACTCATTTGTTTTATTTTCATTGGTTTATAATTTTTTCCGGTCTTTTCTGTATTTCGTACATTGTGACTGAGGAAGGAGCCTAAGAACGTTTCGATCGTGATCATCGTGAAAGAAGACACTTTTGGAAGAATTATAAAGAAATATAACTTAAGACATCATTAAAAACTGCATTTATTAGTATTATTATTTTTATGATAATTTATTATCATTTTTATGTTAATCACATGTGTGTCCGACTCTAAGATTTAAAAATAGTCCAGATATCTAAATTAGCAGCGATATTGATGTATATATTTTTATGACGTACACACCTATTCTATTACATTGTTATGGTTTAACAGAAATAAATATTGTTAATATTTGAACAACAATTAAAATTAATTGGTCTATCAATATTAGAGTGATGGCCCTGGGAATTGTAGGATTTATAATGAAATATTGAACCATCTGTGGCCAGACCATTGTAAAATCTCTTAAACCTACCTGTAACTCACGAGTTAAACAGTTCTAAGTGGAATTCAGATCTAGAATATAGGAGTGCTATCGTCACCTTCAAGTATTGGACAGCTCATCATATAAGTCCAGACCAAAACGTGCAGCCTCTTTTCATGAATTTTATGATTTCTCTTACAACTGCGACTGAGAATTTGCACATTTTAAATTCTACCTGCTTAAATGGTAATTTTCAGACTGAAACAAAACAAACGAAAAATTAGAAGGAACTTACAACATATCGCTATTTAATTGTTTCCTAAATTTCTTAAAAGAAAACGGTGCATAGACTGTTGATGGGTCAGTAAAGAATATAAATTTAAAAAATAATTAAAATGAATTTAAAAAAATGAAAAATGAAGTGTTTCAGGAACACTTGCTTCCTGTTAATGCAGGGGTCGACATTTGTGGGCCGCATTTTAAAATGCGATTTAAGAAGTACATAAAATATCTAGAAAATTTCTCAAAATCCTTGCAATTTTATCATATACTTTTCTGATGAACTAAAATTTAAAAAACAAATAATAATTTTCCAGCTGGTGTGTTTTTTTTCAATGTGTGATCTAATGTGTTTTTCAGGTGATGTTGGGAAGAGGCCGGAGGAGAGAAGACACCCCTGAAGACGGCGTATAGACACAGATACGTGAGTAGCAGTCCCTCAGTTCTTCAATTCGCTGATAATTACACGAATATTATATTCGCAGATGACAACGAATAAAATTAATGTTAAATGTAACAAGTAATTGTCTTCCCATTGTTTATCTTATTAAAGAACCGGACTTCGAACGATACAATGTCATCTTGAGCGCCTGGAGGCTCCTCTCTGATAGGGACGCATGGAGGCTTCTCTCTGATAGGGACGCCTGCGGGCTCCTCTCTGAAAGGGACGCCTGCGAGCTCCTCTCCGATAGGGACGCCTGCGGGCTCCTCTCTGATAATGACGCCTGGAGGCTTCTCTCTGATAGGGACGCCTGGGGCTCCTCTCTGATAGGGACGCCTGGAGGCTTCTCTCTGATAGGGGTGCTTGAGGGCTCCAACTGCAACTTTTCCGACAACTAAAGAAATTCCAAAGAAACACTAATGTCAATGTAATGGAGAATGTGACGTTATATGTCCCAACATAGTATATATTTGTGTATAATTAAAATAATGAATTGAACAGACTACTTCAGGTTCGAACGAGAGACCTCGAGATTAAAAATTATGAAAAATGCTCCTTTTTCAGTTTTTAATTCAACTTGAATCATGTTCAGAAGGAAGTTAACTGAAGTTATAGGGAGAAGAGATGGCGTGCAGAAGGGCAGTTGAGGATACCATTAGTGGCATGCAAGAGTACTTGGTAGACCAGAGGCAGCCACCTTGATGAGAGAAGAGACAGGAAGCTAGGTATAAACCAGACCACTCATCAGCTGACCTAGAACTACAGCTCGGGGCGGCAATGTTTCATTTGAGAGGAGAGGACTCAAACGAGGACTAATAACATGTTACCGACCGGATGGTTCGGGTGAACAGCGCATCAATATTGCTCTTAGCCTCAGTTCGCCACCATTCCAATGTCATTCACTAACTTCAGTTAATAAGAATAACTGTGAAAGGGAAAGTAGTAACTGTTTGTGTGTTATCGAACGAAAAACTGAGAAAAATGTTAAGTATTCAAATTAAAAAAAAAAAAAAGTAAAAAAAAAATTACCTTTTTTTGCTAGGAACTCTGAGAAGAAATAAATTAGGAGTTCCAGAAACTCCTCTGTTGTAGAGAATTTCAGAAATCATTTAGGAATGTTTGGAGGAAAACTCGGAGAATACTCTAAAGTCGGATCTAAAATTGAAGAAAAATATGAGATGCGAGTAAAGGTACAGAAGTCCAAATTATTATTTTTTCATTTTTTGTGTGCACTTTATTGCATTCTGTAAACTGTGTTGAGAATTTACATTATTACGATTTTTACATTACTTGTGTAGGTAGCTAACTGAGAGTAATATAAAAATATTTCAAACAATAATTGTATTAATAAAATACAATGAAGAATACAATGGATAATCCGTATTTCACACACTGGTGGATTGTGAACGAACGAAGATACCTCCAGCGCTCTTGTATAGCCACAAACAACAAACTAATATTTATTTATAGTACTCTCAACCCTGAATTTTAGTGAATAGTCTATAAAGAATTAGTCTGCTAACTGTGCTCAGTTTAATATTAACTCATTTTTTTTTTATGTAGTCGGAGAACGTGAAATTTCTGTGAAACCAATATGGAATTTGTTAATGGAAATCGAGGTTCTGTCGTGTGAAAGAATATGCAAATTTTGGCCAACGTTTCGAAAACTATTTATTTTCTTCTTCAGGGCCTTATAGTGACTTGAGTGGATGTGTGTGGTGACGGTGTTGTGAGTTTGTGTCTAGTGTAGTGAGTGGGACACATTGAAAAGATACTGAGTTGGGCACATTGAAAGTGGCACAGTGAGTGGGGCACATTGAAAAGATACTGTCGACTCTATAAATCATTTCAATATGGAATTGTTGATCGATCAGATAACTTTCACTACAGTAGACATAAGGTAGAAAGTAAAATTAGAGCTTGTGTTAGTATAGTGGGATCACATCGATAAGATCTATCGTTCAACCCACCACTCAGTATAGTGGGATCACATCGATAAGATCATCACTCACAACAGTATGATCCCTGGCCAGTTTATTTTAATACGATTTGTATATTGTATTGTAATGTCAATAATGAAAAATAAAAAACTGAAATGAAATGGGAACCTGTTGCTAAGTCCTCTTGGATACATTCCAAAACTAGGGATATAGTAGGGAAAGGGGGGGAGGGGGGGGGGGGGGGGGCAGTAAGTGCACTAGCCTCATTCAGCATATGGCTTCATTCAGAGAACCAGCTGAGGCCAAGGGAGGTAACCAAACCATGAGCACGTTGTCCTTCGGAGGGGACAGTAAGTGCACTAGCCTCATTCAGCATATGGCATCATTCAGAGAACCAGCTGAAGCCAAGGGAGGTAACCAAACCATGAGCACGTTGTCCTTCGAAGGGGACATTAGAACGGTACCCCTACCCTAACTAAACCTGGATAGGGAAAAATTGAAGACTTCCACATTAGAGCTCACAGGGAAGGAATAAGAGCAATAAATGCTTAGGTCCCTTGGTGTCCACACCATTCCGCCCAGGATATCTAGCCATGAATTTAATTACCGAGCGAAACAAACTTTATACTTACAGATCAGACGGAAGCCGGTTTTTTTTTTTTTTAATTGGGTGTCCCTGACCGCCTGAGGGGGGTCGGTCACATCACCCTATCTTCGTTGGGGAATGGGTAACCTTCTCCAGTTTATTTACAACTGAAGTTCCACTTGAACTTGAGTGAAATAAAACTAGTTTATTTGTGGTATTGTCTAATTTCACATAATATACATACATGGAAGTACTTTCGGTAGTAGCATCCTCAGCCGAAAGCATAAGAGATAAAACAGAAGTCTTATACAGACAATATCACAAATGAACTAGTTTTATTTCATTCAAGTTCATTTGAATTATTTCACTATATCTCTGCAATAATGTCAGTTTTCATTCAAGTTCACTTGTTTGTATAAAGTCAAACACCTACCCATCGGTCAATAGACATGAATGGACAATAGTAGCCTCATTCAGAACAAGCCACCTCACCTGTCCATTCATGTTTCGTATTTCTAAGGAGTCCAATGAAACTGAAGTTCACTTGTTTGTATAAAGTCAAACAACTACCCATCGGTCAATAGACATGAATGAACAATGGTAGCCTCATTCAGAACAAGCCACCTCACCTATCCATTCATGTTTCGTATTTCTAAGGAGTCCAATGAAACTGAAGTTCACTTGTTTGTATAAAGTCAAACAACTACCCATCGGTCAATAGACATGAATGGACAATAGTAGCCTCATTCAGAACAAGCCACCTCACCTGTCCATTCATGTTTCGTATTTCTAAGGAGTCCAATGAAACTGAAGTTCACTTGTTTGTATAAAGTCAAACAACTACCCATCGGTCAATAGACATGAATGGACAATAGTAGCCTCATTCAGAACAAGCCACCTCACCTGTCCATTCATGTTTCGTATTTCTAAGGAGTCCAATGAAACTGAAGTTCACTTGTTTGTATAAAGTCAAACAACTACCCATCGGTCAATAGACATGAATGGACAATAGTAGCCTCATTCAGAACAAGCCACCTCACCTGTCCATTCATGTTTCGTATTTCTAAGGAGTCCAATGAAACTGAAGTTCACTTGTTTGTATAAAGTCAAACAACTACCCATCGGTCAATAGACATGAAACTGAAGTTCACTTGTTTGTATAAAATCAAACAACTACCCATCGGTCAATAGACATGAAACTGAAGTTCACTTGTTTGTATAAAGTCAAACAACTACCCATCGGTCAATAGACATGAATGGACAATAGTAGCCTCATTCAGAACAAGCCACCTCACCTGTCCATTCATGTTTCGTATTTCTAAGGAGTCCAATGAAACTGAAGTTCACTTGTTTGTATAAAATCAAACAACTACCCATCGGTCAATAGACATGAATGGACAATGGTAGCCTCATTCAGAACAAGCCACCTCACCTGTCCATTCATGTTTCGTATTTCTAAGGAGTCCAATGAAACTGAAGTTCACTTGTTTGTATAAAATCAAACAACTACCCATCGGTCAATAGACATGAATGGACAATGGTAGCCTCATTCAGAACAAGCCACCTCACCTGTCCATTCATGTTTCGTATTTCTAAGGAGTCCAATGAAACTGAAGTTCACTTGTTTGTATAAAATCAAACAACTACCCATCGGTCAATAGACATGAATGGACAATAGTAGCCTCATTCAGAACAAGCCACCTCACCTGTCCATTCATGTTTCGTATTTCTAAGGAGTCCAATGAAACTGAAGTTCACTTGTTTGTATAAAATCAAACAACTACCCATCGGTCAATAGACATGAATGGACAATAGTAGCCTCATTCAGAACAAGCCACCTCACCTGTCCATTCATGTTTCGTATTTCTAAGGAGTCCAATGAAACTGAAGTTCACTTGTTTGTATAAAATCAAACAACTACCCATCGGTCAATAGACATGAATGGACAATAGTAGCCTCATTCAGAACAAGCCACCTCACCTGTCCATTCATGTTTCGTATTTCTAAGGAGTCCAATGAAACTGAAGTTCACTTGTTTGTATAAAGTCAAACAACTACCCATCGGTCAATAGACATGAATGGACAATAGTAGCCTCATTCAGAACAAGCCACCTCACCTGTCCATTCATGTTTCGTATTTCTAAGGAGTCCAATGAAACTGAAGTTCACTTGTTTGTATAAAGTCAAACAACTACCCATCGGTCAATAGACATGAATGGACAATAGTAGCCTCATTCAGAACAAGCCACCTCACCTGTCCATTCATGTTTCGTATTTCTAAGGAGTCCAATGAAACTGAAGTTCACTTGTTTGTATAAAATCAAACAACTACCCATCGGTCAATAGACATGAATGGACAATAGTAGCCTCATTCAGAACAAGCCACCTCACCTGTCCATTCATGTTTCGTATTTCTAAGGAGTCCAATGAAACTGAAGTTCACTTGTTTGTATAAAGTCAAACAACTACCCATCGGTCAATAGACATGAATGGACAATAGTAGCCTCATTCAGAACAAGCCACCTCACCTGTCCATTCATGTTTCGTATTTCTAAGGAGTCCAATGAAACTGAAGTTCACTTGTTTGTATAAAGTCAAACAACTACCCATCGGTCAATAGACATGAATGGACAATAGTAGCCTCATTCAGAACAAGCCACCTCACCTGTCCATTCATGTTTCGTATTTCTAAGGAGTCCAATGAAACTGAAGTTCACTTGTTTGTATAAAATCAAACAACTACCCATCGGTCAATAGACATGAATGGACAATAGTAGCCTCATTCAGAACAAGCCACCTCACCTGTCCATTCATGTTTCGTATTTCTAAGGAGTCCAATGAAACTGAAGTTCACTTGTTTGTATAAAGTCAAACAACTACCCATCGGTCAATAGACATGAATGGACAATAGTAGCCTCATTCAGAACAAGCCACCTCACCTGTCCATTCATGTTTCGTATTTCTAAGGAGTCCAATGAAACTGAAGTTCACTTGTTTGTATAAAGTCAAACAACTACCCATCGGTCAATAGACATGAATGGACAATAGTAGCCTCATTCAGAACAAGCCACCTCACCTGTCCATTCATGTTTCGTATTTCTAAGGAGTCCAATGAAACTGAAGTTCACTTGTTTGTATAAAGTCAAACAACTACCCATCGGTCAATAGACATGAATGGACAATAGTAGCCTCATTCAGAACAAGCCACCTCACCTGTCCATTCATGTTTCGTATTTCTAAGGAGTCCAATGAAACTGAAGTTCACTTGTTTGTATAAAGTCAAACAACTACCCATCGGTCAATAGACATGAATGGACAATAGTAGCCTCATTCAGAACAAGCCACCTCACCTGTCCATTCATGTTTCGTATTTCTAAGGAGTCCAATGAAACTGAAGTTCACTTGTTTGTATAAAATCAAACAACTACCCATCGGTCAATAGACATGAATGGACAATAGTAGCCTCATTCAGAACAAGCCACCTCACCTGTCCATTCATGTTTCGTATTTCTAAGGAGTCCAATGAAACTGAAGTTCACTTGTTTGTATAAAGTCAAACAACTACCCATCGGTCAATAGACATGAATGGACAATAGTAGCCTCATTCAGAACAAGCCACCTCACCTGTCCATTCATGTTTCGTATTTCTAAGGAGTCCAATGAAACTGAAGTTCACTTGTTTGTATAAAGTCAAACAACTACCCATCGGTCAATAGACATGAATGGACAATAGTAGCCTCATTCAGAACAAGCCACCTCACCTGTCCATTCATGTTTCGTATTTCTAAGGAGTCCAATGAAACTGAAGTTCACTTGTTTGTATAAAATCAAACAACTACCCATCGGTCAATAGACATGAATGGACAATAGTAGCCTCATTCAGAACAAGCCACCTCACCTGTCCATTCATGTTTCGTATTTCTAAGGAGTCCAATGAAACTGAAGTTCACTTGTTTGTATAAAGTCAAACAACTACCCATCGGTCAATAGACATGAATGGACAATAGTAGCCTCATTCAGAACAAGCCACCTCACCTGTCCATTCATGTTTCGTATTTCTAAGGAGTCCAATGAAACTGAAGTTCACTTGTTTGTATAAAGTCAAACAACTACCCATCGGTCAATAGACATGAATGGACAATAGTAGCCTCATTCAGAACAAGCCACCTCACCTGTCCATTCATGTTTCGTATTTCTAAGGAGTCCAATGAAACTGAAGTTCACTTGTTTGTATAAAGTCAAACAACTACCCATCGGTCAATAGACATGAATGGACAATAGTAGCCTCATTCAGAACAAGCCACCTCACCTGTCCATTCATGTTTCGTATTTCTAAGGAGTCCAATGAAACTGAAGTTCACTTGTTTGTATAAAGTCAAACAACTACCCATCGGTCAATAGACATGAATGGACAATAGTAGCCTCATTCAGAACAAGCCACCTCACCTGTCCATTCATGTTTCGTATTTCTAAGGAGTCCAATGAAACTGAAGTTCACTTGTTTGTATAAAGTCAAACAACTACCCATCGGTCAATAGACATGAATGGACAATGATAGCCTCATCCTACTACATGGAGTCATTCAGAACACGTCAAATATTTATTCTAAATCAACCTGCTCTTTGACTTGGGATGCCATTGCATGGACCCTACTGACCAGCCTGTTGAGCTCGTAGGGGTGGGTTTTGTACCTATCTTCTATAACGGCGTTATAGCGTTCGTTAGCACTCTTCAACTAACAGAAGGACCTTGTGAAGTTCCGTTTCCTTCTGAGTTGAGGGTTGCCTTACCAAACATCAGTGTTGCTACTTAAATATTCTTTCTCGAAAAGTTTATTTCTATTTAATTTAAAACATATTTATATTTGCGACTCTGTTCGATTTAATTACAGACAGGCTGCTTTGCACCTCTCAAAATAGGCGAATAGCATTTCCGAAACTGAAAAAATGCAATTAAGAGTAACAATGATGACAATGAACAACAATTATTTTTGCAAAACTTCAATTGAAAATAAAGAGCTTTCTGGAGTTGAAAGGTAGGTAAGTCCGATTAGGAAAGATATTGCATGGGGGGACCGGAAACATTAAATTACTTCCACACTAAAGGTTTGATCAGACCCCTCCCCTACCCTAGACGAATAATCTACATATAGTAGAGTAGGGCTCATGTCCATCAGAGTGACGAAAGAGTACTCTGGTAGTAGGCGATATGACCTCGTAGTTAAAACCAGGGCATGAGTCCTAATAACTAATTAACTTCAAGCCCGATTACAGAATATACATTAACTTTACACAATGGACCCTCCTTTACAACTTGACTTGAAAAACTAAAAACGCCATTTCATTGATAAGATAAATAATTTAAGCATTGAATTCTCTCATTCAATGAATCCTCTCTCGGACAATCTGTTCCTCTAAAAATTTCGTCGGAGATTTTCCGCTTGTGAACGTTGTTGTCTGTATCGTTTAGTTCAAATTCTTATTCGCATGAAATAATTGAATAATTCTCTGTTTAATCATTCAATATTGGTAATTGAGGCACTTAAAGTATTTATATTTTAAACAATACTTTCTTTATTTCATTTCAGACGTCTCGACACTCTAGTCATTATCAATTCCAAATACAGAATGATATATAAAATTACTATTCCAATCATGTATTATATAACATTAATTGTCGTCAAATTTTATTTATAATAAATTCACATTTGTCAATTACACCTTTACATCTTTCAAATTCCAATACTATAAATAATTATAGGTTTCCGGGAACTTTGTGATAGAGAGTGACGGGAACGTTTGAATTGTGAAAGAGATTGGAAGGATTTACGGGAAATATAGGATACGTGTTCTTTCCAGGAAAGGGATTGGTCGAGGATGATACCCAGTTTTTTGACTCTGCTACAGTAGTTAATGTTGGTGTTGTCCAGAGTTAAGGGAGGGGGGTCAGTTAAGTTATTGAGAAGTTTTTTGTTACCTAATATAATCGCTTGGGTCTTGGGAGGATTAAGGAGGAGTTTGTTCTGTTTGGCCCAGGAGGAAATGGAATTGATGTCATCAGATATTTGCAAGTATGCGGTAGGGAAACTGGAGAGGTGAAAGGATAAATAAATCTGCAGATCATCCGCGTAGAGGTGATATTTACAGAATTTGATGTGTGGAGGAAGATCCAAGAGGAAAAGGGAGAATAGGAGCGGGGAAAGAGAGGATCCTTGGGGAACAATGAATAAGAAAACGAGATAAGTAAAAAATAAAATCTCTTTGTTTTTAAATAAAGCATCTCTAGGAAAAGACATGATGTTCTTTATAACTTTAGGGAGGTGTTTTGATGATCTCTACTCTAGATCATGTGATGAACCAAAGGCAGTAAGGGACCAAACTACATCAAAATATACTCAACTTCACAGCGTACTGTAAAGATAAATAATAGTGGAAAGTTGATCTAATGACAAAACAAAGTTATTTGAGTCTCAGATATTAGAAGAGGTTAGGTTAGGTTTTATGACTCATGCCCGGGATTTAACTACGAGGTCATATCGCCTACTACCAGAGCGCTCTTTCGTCACTCTGATGGACATGAGCCCGACTCTACTATGGGAGTCCTAAATGTTGCCTACCCTAAATTTTTATTGACCTAGGGTAGGAGCCTTTATCGAGTACCTGACATGGTGCAGGCTACCGGCGCCCTCGCGGTATTAGATATTTCACATGTTTATTGTATTTCTAGTTATCAGAAAACCACACAACTTCATTAGCTTTAGTATGTTTAATTATCTAAAGAAAGTTAGAGCATATGACTTTTTTATATTAAGAGGTGGGTGAATTGGTAAGGAGCAGTGAATCAATCCTGTTGAGTAGTATAGATAGATAAAGGGCTGAGAGGCTAACCTGAATATTTTTATATCAGCCACAAATAGAGAACAATCGGAGTTCAAAATACACTTAGGAAGATCATTAATATAAATGAGAAACAGAAGAGGACCCAATTATGAACCTTGAGCAACGCCAAAGGTTGAAGAAAATCTATTGGATGTATAATTTAAAAAATTTACATTTCCCCTATCAATGAGAAAGCTTTGAAATAGTCTTATGACTTCATCAGAATGACTAAAGAAGAAAAAGCTTTGAAAAAGCAGTGAAGAGATTTAGAACGGGATACTTTATCAACATCCAAACATTGGTACCGCAGTGAGTGACGGAGCGGAGGCTGGCAGACGAAGAACGGCAGGACATGGAACCAAACTGAAAAGGGCTGGCCTTTGTTGTAGAGAAACATGCTGTTGCAGGTGCATTGATAAGGGCGATCCACGTACGTAATTACATAATGTCGTTATGCCCCGTCCATGCTACTGCACTTTTTAATGCCTTTAAGAACGTTCATGGGCTACGTGTGATATGTCGAAGATATGAGAACTGAGGGAATAGGGAGAGTCGAGGAACTTTTTTTCTCCAACAATATATAATTTTTTACTGAACATATATGAATAGATAAAAGAAATTTGTTTTTTGAAATGTTGAATACTCCAAAAAAAATCCGGTTTCGGCGGTGATGTATAAAAAAAATATACACACATTAAATCATTAATATTAAAAAAATTAATTATATTTATTTTTCTATAAATAATAAGAAACCATTTCTTTAAAAACAAATGCATGTAGAAAACAAAACACGGCCATCAGCTGTTTTTAGTGTGTGTGTGGAGATGGGTCGAGGCCTGGGTTGGAATGGCGGCGGTCTGAGTGAAGATGCACAGAGTGGTGTTTAGGCTTAATAGTGTAATGAACTAAATAGGAGTAAATTGACGGTGAAATTGATCCGCAAAGAAGGTACTGTTGTTTGTTTATATGTACAGGATATATGCCCAGAAGTATATAACTTAAATTTTAAAAAATGGCCAAAATATAAAACAAAAAAAGATTGAATTAGTGTTAAGAATTTAGTTTTTAAGATTTTTCTTTTGATTTTTGTTTGTTTCAATGTTTAGTTTTTTTTTTATTTTATAATGAAAAGATTTTAAAAAATAAACCCAAATTATTTGTTATCGTAAATTTTATGCTATTCATTTTCCCTGTTGGCTCTGTAAATATAATTGGAAAAACCTTTGGATTAGATTTAAATACATATATTAAATTTTGAAAAATTTAGAAAAACATGGCATCTCTTAAGAAATCCAAATGAAAAGTTTGTTAATTTAAATTTTTTAAATATACGTGCACTTTCTTAAAAATTGCACATCTTGAACTTTTGATGTTTATTTAGGGCCCTTTTCGAAAAACTACTGTAGAAATCAAAATTAAATAGAAGACCAGTTATAAAATGTCTACAGGAAATGGGGTAATTTATTGTTTAAATTCATTGTTTATTTAATAATTATTATTTTATTATTAATTAAATTATTATTAATTTTTATTTATTTACAATTTATTTAAGTTTAACACTTAAACCTTTTTTTTTTACGACACGGCACTACATCGTCGGGTGGAACTGTTTGTGGTCAACTAGAAACCCCGGTGCTCCTATATTTAATATGAATCTTGTTGACATAATCGAAAAATATTAATTTGTCTTTCTGTCCCCCTAAAAAGTATCAAAATGTCGTCTACAATACGCTTCCCAAATTTATTAATTTTATATAGATTTTTCGAGGGCGCCAGTAGCTCAGTGGTATGCGTGCTTGACTTCTGAGCTCAAGAACGTGGGTTCGTAACCCGACCGAGGCCCTTAGTTTATTTTATCTGGGAGGTAAAATAAACTTAAGCACGCCGTCCTTCGGATGGGACGTTAAACGATGGTCCTGAGCCTGTACGATGTCAGGTACTCGTTAAAGACCCCTACCCTAGGTGAATAAAAAATTTAGGGTAGGCAAAATTTAGGACTTCCAGAGTAGAGTCGGGCTCATGTCCACAAGAGTGACGAAAGAGCGCTCTGGTAGTAGGCGATATGACCTTGTAGTTAAAGACCGGGCATGAGTTATAAACCCTAACCCTATAAATTTTTCTCTAAAATATCCGTCTCAGTCCTTATATAGGGAGGAGTAGATAACCTCGAAGTGATAGCGGCATGAAACTGAAGGCGTAATAGGTAGGCCTGACCGAGAGGGTTAATACTGTATACTAAACCTCATAGAGATAATCAATGGCTCTATTAACAAAGAGATATTGTACTACCCAACTGATTGATGAGATCGGGAACATTTGTTTGCTCAGAATTAAAATGGAAGAAATACGGTCTTGTTAACAAACTTAGGCCGCACGAAATGAATAATTTATATTGTACCTAATTGTCAGCATATTAAAATAAACTTATATACTGTTTTTTTTTTTTGTGTAGTTTGTTTTTAAGTAATTCAGTTTGTAGTCTGTATGTTAGTTTTTTGTTGTAAGATTTGACACAAACAAAATTTAATATTATTACAAAATTTAATTCAAAATTTGCTGGATTAAGAGCAACATGACGGCAAGTAATGTATTATTATAAAACTTGTTAGTAGCTAGAAGATTGGTTTGCATTGCAAAGTAATGTTCCTGAATAGAACAATAAATAAATAAATTATGGAACATGTCAACACATCTTATTGGAATATAAAACTGAATGTTCTTATAACACCTGAAAGTTGGAGTGATATTACAAGATTCCCCAAAAGAGGCGGATAGTCATTACCAATATTGGTTAACGGATATAAACATCTAATAAAATTAAACTAAATCTAAAGTTTCAATGAAATTATAGAGTTATTGCACACATTTTTTTCAAACTAAAATCAGAACAGAATATTGGCATCAACAAGAAAAATCCAATTAGGCGTCCAGACTTTCTTGTGTTATTCAACACTCGAGAAAACAATGTTTCCGGAGGGGAGTTGGGCGGCAATGCAGTAACTGTGTGAATTTAAAGTGCACGTAATTAGAAGACATTCAAGAGAATCAGTGTTGACTATGTTTTAATTGATTTTAGTATTGCTAACAACACACCACCTCTTTTTCCAGAAATACCATCAAGCCTGAAAATATTGTATCTTCTATCGAAAATTGCCCCACCAAAACAAGACGAGTTGTGCAAAGTTTCAGGCAGCTAAATATTAACTTAATAGGTGGTAATATGTGTAAGATGTTTTTCAACGTGATTTTATTCTGTAATAAAAGTACAAACAAACTATTTTAAGATACAATATTTAAACATAGTAAACATACATTGATATATGTAGGACGTTTACCTGTATAAAAGAATTAAATTTCACGTTTCTTCAACGTAGTAGAAAACCAAATACAATAATCACAATCTATAACAATTCTGTAGGGTTCCAGCTATGAAGCCAGCCTTTACATATGTTGACACAATAGTAAATAAAAATCAATAATTTTATACTTTAGGCCAAGTTCATTTTGGTAATACGATAACTTTTTTTTTAATACTATTTGTTTTAATATATTACAAACATATTACTAAACATTTATAAATAATAGTAATAAAGAATAAATAATAGTAAGTAAAGACGGGCAGATCCGAGTAATAAAGCCCTGCAGAAGTCACAATCGATTCATTTTGGTTTCGATTCTTTCATTTTAATTGTTAAATTTTTTTTTTTGCTGATTACATATTACCTCCTTTTTCATGGAAAGAATTAAGGATTTTCTAAGGTCAAGTTCCATAGATTAATGGCTTTCAGATATTTTATTTATATCTTTCCTCAAATCTAATCCATATTTTTTCAATAATAATTCAATGTCTTTAAAGGAAATTTTGATTTGATAATTCACATTTTAAAAGAGCGATACTGGGATTTAAACGATGGTTAACGCACAAATTACAATACATACTACTTTTTTTTAGTGAATAAATAATTCAAATCAGAACCATCCAAATGTACACATTTAGGATCAGTGGCGCGGGAACATAATTCTACGGGGAGGCTAAACAGTTGCTTCCTCAACAGAGGCGGAGAGACTAAATGTATATATTCGTTCTTTCTGAAGTATGTTTTGTAAAAATACATATATTTATTATTTTATTTAGATAGAACAAGTACCGAACTGTACCTGCACTCCCCCCCCCTTCCCGTACAAACAGACGGTGACCTCTGACATTTAGATGATATTGATCCAGCACGGGACCCGACCTGCTGCCTGCTGCCCGCCTTCCAACAGTCACGTGCTACTGTATTCCCGCCAAAAATCAAAACCAAGAGGAAGTCTTCTGTTTTTCTTGGTAAAGATACGAGTAGCATCCGAACTGGCTCCCGGCCCATTCTGGTCCCCTCCTACCCAGATAACTCCACTTCCCCAGTGACCCACTCCGGTTCCCTCCTACCCAGATAACTCCACTTCCCCAGTGACCCACTCTGGTCCCCTCCTACACTGATAACTCCACTTCCCCAGTGACCCACTCTGGTCCCCTCCTACACTGATAACTCCACTTCCCCAGTGACCCACTCTGGTCCCCTCCTACACTGATAACTCCACTTCCCCAGTGACCCACTCTGGTTCCCTCCTACCCAGATAACTCCACTTCCCCAGTGACCCACTCTGGTTCCCTCCTACCCAGATAATTCCACTTCCCCAGTGACCCACTCTGGTCCGTGTCAGGGTTTACGTCGGTATCATGATGTCTCTCGGTCAGAAAACCTTAAATAATAAAAAAACAATTAGGCTTACGATTATAAATATTCAATGTAAACTAACAACAGTTTCTTGGTATCCAATCAGTTTTTTAAACCTACGAAAATAAAGATTTTTGTTATCATATAATTTGCAGTGAATTCCATACTAAAAATTATTTTCATAGTGAAAAAAATTCTCATAAATAGAAAGTTTATTCCTAAAAAAAAAGTGGATACAGCACTAATTGTGAGTAGAACTGCTTAACGAAGGCAGTTGCTTGGCCAGACTGAAATATTCATGGCACGATAATGAACGTGATGTTTGTAAATACTCGTAAATATGTGATGTTTATGCATTTAACAAAATGCACTGCATCATGATAATTTATAAAATTAAAATCAGATAACTAAATTAATAATTATATAGATATAAATTAGTATTGTAACAAAATAAATAAAATGACCAAATAGTGCTAATATATGTAGGTATATTGACTGAAATATAAGTCAGTCACCTTGACGCCACATACATACCTATATCAGTGGTAATACAACTTTTAACTAACAAAGGGTAGTCAAAATAAATTTGTTTAATCAACTTAGTCAATACATTTTTTAAATAAATGTTTCTTTGACATCTTTGGATGATTGTTAGTTTTGAAGTTCCAACTCCTTTCTTCCAGGAAGTGTCTTTAACGTGCGATTGATTATTTTTCCGGACAATTCCTCGTCCCTTCTCCGGATTATGGTTTAGGAACATGGAAGTGTCCCGAAATAATGTCAACCGAAGTATAAAACATCCCTGGAAGAAATACCGGAAAAAAATATCCAATTGTGGAATATGATCCTTAACATTTTCAGCAGAGATATTGTGAAACAATTAAAAAAAAAGAAAAACTTTTGATTTTAAAATATTGACTATTTCACAAAATATACATATATTTATTATGTCGTGCAGAACTTGCTAAGTCGTGGCTGAAGATGGTAGCAATACCGAAAGTACTCCCATATTTTATAAATATTTTGTGGAATAGACAATATTACAGAAGAAGTTTGTTTTATTTATTTACACAATATGTCCGCGTTTCTCCACTTAGAAGTACATAGTTAACTAATTGTTCGTGTTTGATTTGTTGGCGCAGGTTGGAGGAGGCGGGGGGGAGGATGGGGGAGCCGCTGCGGGCGCACTCGCGCTCTCTGAGCTCTCTCCCGCCGGAGCCGTTCATGATCATGCGGAGCAAGGCGGTGAACCGACGGGTGGTCATCAACGTGGGAGGAGTGAAGCACGAGGTGTTGTGGCGCACCCTCGAGCGCCTCCCGCACACCCGTCTCGGCCGTCTCCGCGACTGCAACACCCACGAAGCCATCACGGAACTATGCGACGACTACTCCCTCATTGACAACGAATATTTTTTCGACCGCCATCCCAAATCCTTCTCATCAATCCTCAACTTCTACCGGACGGGGAAACTTCACCTGGTCGATGAGATGTGCGTATTAGCCTTCTCAGAAGATCTGGAGTACTGGGGGGTTGATGAGCTGTATCTGGAGTCCTGCTGTCAACACAAGTATCATCAGCGGAAGGAGCACGTTCATGAGGAGATGCGGAAGGAAGCAGAGTCGCTGCGGCAGCGCGATGAGGAGGAGTTCGGTGAGGGGAAGTGTGCTTATTACCAACAGTTCTTGTGGGACCTCCTCGAGAAGCCGACCACCTCCATCGCTGCCAGGGTCAGTATACTGTCCCCCTCCTATCCCACCTACTGTCCCCCCTATTATCCCACCTTATGAATCCACTGTAAAATCTAAATCATGTCAAAAAATTTTGCCGAAAGCATGAACAAAGAAGAAAAATGAATTTCCAGTCCAGATCTAATTTTCCTAATGTTATCTACGGTTTCCCATTAGCTAAAATGAAAACAGAGCGTCTCAGGGGTAATCGATATTATCCAATTTCCTGTAGTGAACTGTATTTAATAACTTTTTTACATTCTTACTCTTTTAATACAAAGTAAAATTATAAAAGAATCCGAGATCGAGTTATCAACGGAATTCTACGTTTTATGGTCCCCTGATCACGTTGACAATTTTGCGAAAATGTCTTGAAGTTTGAGATGAAGAAATCAAATAAGCTATGATCTGATTGGATTTTGGCTGAATAAAGACGAGAATGTAAACAATTTAACTTTTGGGCATTTTACAATATACCGCTTTTATGTATGACCTAATCAAAAATATCTTTAAAAAAAAGTTGTAGAAGAACCTGAAAGACATATTTTATATTAGAATGATTTTTTGAAGGCTATCCGGTTTGTAAGGTATATACCAAAAACCACATCTCGAAACAATTTTTTTAGACATTTCCTTGATTTACGAAAACTGTTAGTCCATTAAAATGTCCTCAGATTGGAGATAGGACCAATACTAACGAGTAGATTGTAATGTATGGACCTTGACGTATGGCAACGAATTTTAAATTTACGTTTTCCATTTCTTATTATTGATAGTTTGAAAAAATACTATATGCATCTTTGGAATAAAAGTATAGGATACAAGTTACTCCCTTGTCAAATAAACGAATAAAATTAAGAAAACAAAAGCTGATGTGACCAACGGCACCTACAGAACATTGAAGGAAATTTAAATTGTAATATTATTTATAGCGAAGATCCACCATCTCAAAACTTGTGTAACTTTCACTGATAACAAGGGAATGTATTTAGAACAAATTTAATCCCAGAGATAAATATCACATTCCACAGCAGGATTGAAATAGTTTTTATCCACTATGTTTTTATAAGTTTCCCATTATATTGTAATCAAGAAAAATTAATCCTTTAGTACTGAGTACTAACTAATGTTATTTGTTAATCCTACAAGTATAGGTACTACTAAAACTATTATTACAAAGTTTTCTGACCTAACAGCTATAAAAACAAATAAGGACAGAAAACAGCTTATAGTTGACAGTACAGTTGTCATACACCAGCAGCTGGTTACTAACTGGACTATGTTAACTGTTGTTATTTCATTTTACTATTGACATATATTATATAAAATATATATACGTATACATATAATAGATATTATTTTTCCATAATTTTACTTATAATAAAAGGACTAACCTTCATGGTCCATGTCGACCCATATTATAAAATAGTTATTGAAAATTATGTTATTAAATTCAAATTATTTAAACATATTTTTACAAAATTTACTTTCTTCTATTTTTCTTATTTACTTTTGTTTTATATATTTCTTTTTATTGACTGACGAACGTGAGGGAAAATATTGCAATACTACCCTGTAGGTAACCGATTTGCATATCGATATAACAAGATAAGTTCATCTGTCGATTTGTTATAGTATTGAGTGTTACACAATTCTAAAATTTAACTAGCCATATAATAAATAATAAGCCTTTTACAAAATTTAGTTTTAGTTTGCTGTTTAGGAATATTAATAATCTATCCGTTTCCAAAATAATGGGTCTAATGTGTTCTACTTTATATATTTTTGTCTATTACATTGCACTTAACACAGACAAAATAAGTTACTACATGGAGATTCAAATTATAAAATTAAAAATTGTTAAAATGACAAATATGTACCATTATGAGCGAAAACATCTGAACTATTATTCTATTTTTTTTTTTAAACTTTGGACAAAAATCTTTTTTGTAAAAGAAAGATAACGAACATTCCTTAACCAACACAAAAAGGGGGACGGCTTAAAAATTCGTAATTTCTGGCTAAACGCTTGAATTCGTCGTTTTGTATCAGAGACATAATAACGAATGTTTTCTTTTAATTTTATTTCCATAATTTTTTCTGTTTTAACCAAAAATACAACCCTGTATTGGATTGTATTTCAAAGCGGGGTTGTGTTTTTCTTTTACATCCTTCCAAGACAGGATGACATAATCCCGATACAAGACAACAGCAGACAGGACTGGCAGCATTTCAATTTCAGAAGTGCCAATTCACAATTTAACGAACCAACCACTTTCTTATTAAACAATTTATATAATACTAATATCTGTTAAATCATAATATGATAATAGAATACATGTCATACATCAAGATAACATAAAAATAATATAATATTAATTAACAGTTATTGAATATTTAAGTAAGGAAACAAACACAAGAGAAGTAAGATTATAAATAGAGATTAATGGAGTCGACAGTATTTTTTCAATATAGAAGGAATTCTAGGTTCTGTCGTGTAAATACAAAACTCAGCATTTGGCCAACGTTTCGGATACTATTTATTTCCTTCTCCAGGGCCTACATAATATAACATATAAATTAGTTGGTTATATCATTAAGGACAATAGGATAACTAGAAAAACTAAATCATTATGTTAAAAAGAGACGGAACAAAAAAATAAATAAATAAATACACCAATATAATAAAGTAGTAGGTAATAATAATAAAACATATAAATAAAAATTACCTTATAATGACTTCTTGTTATCTTATTGTCCGTAATGATAAAACTAATTTGTATGTTATATTATATAGACACTGAAGAAGGAAATAAATAGTTTTCGAAACGTTAGCCTAGTTTTTTGTTTATAAGACAGAATTTCAAATTCCTTCTATATTAAATATAAATATATATTTATACAATAGAAAAAAAAGTAATTAATAATAGAAAATGAAAAAAGGAAATGAAGTTGTATTCTTTATTTGCTTCTATCTTATATAGAATACATGAGTTAAAATAAAGTGAATAAGAGTTGCTAGTAAAAAATATGGAAATAAGATGTTGAATATAATCAAGTAGCTAATTAAAATAAAAATTAAAACAACAGTAAAATAAATTAAAACCGGGGGTTATTTGGTTCTCAGAGAACTCATTATGGGACATACCTATGACCAAATAATTCATTTTTCTTAATATTGGCCTCTTACAAGATGCGGAAATTTGGCCATTTAAACCTTAAATGCTGTTTATGAGGGGAACGGCTATGAACCTTAGAGTCCGAAGCAGGTTATAGTACAGGTCATGTTCAAGAAAAGTTCCTAAAGATGGTCCGATTCTGAACCGTTTTGGATACAAAATGAATTAGTGATGTTCATGGATGAGGACGTTCCTTGAATTATGTAGGTAGGTAGCTGCAAAGTACCAAGCACAAATGGTCTCCAATCAATGTTTTATTTTTGTATTTTCTTACATATTTTTCAATATTTTAACTTCTTAAAAAAAAAAAAAAAAAATGATATAGCAAATGTAATATGTATCAAAACACGAAAATAGCAAGTTCACAGTAAGCACAGTACATTTTTTCAAAACAATAGAAGGGGCAGGTTAACACTTCTTCTTACAGAAAACTTTTACTGTCCTTAAAACCTTGTCAAGAACTTAAAAATACCTGGATGTACAGTTATTTTATTTAGTCAATCCCGAAGAAAAATGTATGTTTTTCTAAATATTGTCGATTTCACAAAATATATATAAAATGTGGCCAGTCGATAGCAATACCGAAAGTACTCCCATATTTTATATACATATATTGTGAAAAAGACATTATTTTAAAAAGCATATGTTTTTCTTTATTTTTTATTAAGTGTTTCAGAATATCTCTGCAGAAAATGTTAAGTATCATTAGAATAAATCTGTTTCTTTCCAGGCCCATTTTAAATGCTACCCCAACATCAGATAATTATCTCTGGATATTGGATATTTTATTTTAATTAAATGAATTTTTATCTACTGCTCTGTTCATAAAGTAGAAAAGGCAGCCATTTTAAATGTACAGGATTCTTTTCTTTTTTTGTATTTTTTTAATATTACCTACCTTTAACTTTCTTCTCAACACCAACGTCAACTGACTTGTAAAACTTGAGGAATGCACAGATCGGCATTTGTTATAAACTGCTCTGTGCCCAAAGTGCTCAAATCCGAAAAACTAAAACTGAATAATTAGATAAAAACGTTTTTGATGCAGACTTGCTCTTTCTTTCAGTAAAATGGTTAACTTTACCGTCTGCTAAATCTTAAAAGACAAACTTATGTGAAATTTATTTGTTTCGCCAAAACTGTTGAGAATTGGACAATGAAAAATTGTGGAGTCTTGTAATAAATATATAAAAACAAACTTATTTTTGACATATTGTATATTCTACCATAAAAAAAACCGTAGGTATAATACATACACTACCGGTTTCCGCATAACACCATCGTAATGCTTAACTATAAACCAGATCAGTTTTCTGAGTGTGAACCATTTTTATACCTCAGGTAAAGAAAGGCATTGGGGGCGCCAGTAGCTCAGTGGTATGCGTGCTTGCTTACGGAGGTTCAAGATCGCGGATTCGAAACCCGGGGCCGAGGCCCTTAGTTTATTTTATCTGGGAGGTTAAAAAAGAAACTTAAGCATGCCGTCCTTCGGATGAGACGTTAATCAATGGTCCTGAGCCTGTATGATGTCAGGTACTCGTTAAAGACCCCTATCGTAGATGAATAAAAATTTAGGGTAGGCAAAATTTACACTTAGTAGAGTCGGTCTCATGTAGGCGATATAACCTTGTAGTTAAAAGCCTGGGCATGAGTCATAATAACTAACTAATGGTTAAACTAAAATTAACTAAAGATAAAAAGCCTTATGATAGAGACTTGTTTAGTTCAATATTTTTACATAGCAATACCAAGACTAGGATTTCAAAGTGGAATTGCAGCCCCCAGAAAGGTTCAAGCAAACTGACTCAATAAACCTGGACCTGAAGCCAATAGTGTACCTATGTATAATTAACATTATTTAAACAATTTTTTTGTTTTATTTATTCAATTGGAGTATGGTTTATAGGGACTTTTGTTGAAAATGAGGTGTACCAGGAGCTGCCAGCACCTCCAAGAAGGCTCGTCTTCGGTCAACTCCATCACCAATTGTTCCTTTTTGGTTGATTTGTCGCGGAATAATGTTCACTTTATATCCTCATATAAGTAATAAATTATTTGTTATTTAAGACTGTAATTGCATCAAAGCAGTTATTATATAAATGTTGTGTTTAAATTTTATAGATACTGAAGATGGGCTTACTGGCCGAAACGTCTATTTAGAAGAAAAGGTTCTAGGAGAAAAATAGCTGAATTTTATGATTAAAACGATAAATGTATAACGAAACTAAATGGACACAATTCAAAAAGAGGGAACTATAGTTTCTTTGTAAAATATTGTCATTTTAGCAAGTTGACAGACTGCACAAGCTGGCATTAGTGCTAAATATCTCATTGCCTCCTTGATATACCACATAATGATCATAAAACAACACGTCATTAAAGAACTGAATTGCAGAACCTACAAATGTGTGAAATAATCTGCATAATAATTTAACATTTACTAATGTTGCTGTATATATCTTTGTCTAATGTTTATTTTGTCCAGGAGACGGCGACGGTTGTCTAGTTAGTGATCTATGTATTTGTGTTGATTAACACTAACTAATACTACTGCTCTCTGTTAGCCAAATGGAGAAATAGGGATGGAAAAGAGCTTCTCACGAGGGCCCCCAAGTCCGCTCGCCCCCCGGCACGTCATCCCCCACACTAAAGTCCAGTTTTAATTTTGCTATTTCCAAGTGTATATACAGAATATGGGTGTGTTTATATGTTATACTTTCTGTTCTGTATATATGGTTGGGAAGGGTGAACTTAAAATGAAAACTTAACACACTAAAAACTTAACACACATGTAGTGATAAAAAGGGTCGTCTCCATTATCGCAGAAAAACTTTGGGACCTTATACGAAAATTTAATTTTTATTATAAAAGTTCATATAAACATGGGTCCGGAAAAGTTTCTTTAAAAATGTATTATTAAAAAAACTCAAACCCCTGATTTCGTAAAAATCCATTAAAACGTTGTCTAGATCTGAATCAAAGTCCTTATTAGATTTCTCTGGGATTGATGGGGGGTGTCTCGTAAACTTGTCGAAATGTCTAAAAAAATCTACTTTCCTATGTTTTTTGCATATAACTTTTTAAGGAAAGCGTTTCCGGACCTAGTTTTATATGAAATATTTTAGTTAAAATTAAATTTGCAGTAAGGTCCCAAGTTTTTTTTAACTACAATCAGCACGCCTGTATAAAGAGATGTAAATCACGGTGAGAAAAATACACAAAACCGTCTTGACAGAACATGAAATCAACGTCTGTGAAGACGTTTTTGTATTTTTTTGCTATACAATTCAAGTATTGATAACGATATTTTATTGTGGTCCGTTTGAGCCATCTTAGCCACCTCTCCGTGGCTTGGAACCGTCTTGCTATCCCCACCCCGCCCCATGGCGGAGCAGGGTCCCGGTGTGGCGACTGTGCAAAGTTAGCTGAAATGGACTATGGTATTGTGTCTTGATAGTGAATATGGCTCCAATCTGCCGTCCTCCAACCACCTGTTGCATCTACCGCTCATTTCATATGCAGTTTTCCATCAATAAATAAAGGAAAAATCAAGAAGAAACATGTGAAATGAGTGTTAGAATGGAGCCGGATGAAGGATGTTAGTCCGCTAATGGCGGCACACTTTATCAACCCACTCCAATAACCACTATACATTTAACGATATCTTCACAAGAAATTCTTTTAGAGCTATTCTGTTTTCTGAAATAATTTAGAAATACAGTTGCTAGTTCATTTATTTTGTTGTTTCATTTTTTGGCGACTTCTTTACAGACAAAAGCAAAACCGTTTCAACAATAATACTACAATTCATATCAAAATCGTTTTTAGGATAATTCATCGAGGGAGATAGGGGGTGTAAGTCTAGGCAACGCTTCACCCCTAACCAGCCCGCCTCCCCACGTGCCACAATTCATCGGCTCTACACTAGGTACGACATAACCTCTTTCTCGGTTACGCAACATACGTTATTCCTTTTTGTAATGTAGATACTCAACTTATTAAACAATTCTCGTCAATACACAAGCGTTAGAATACGATGGTCTTCATTGGAAAATAAATAATGGAATGCTCTATCTTTATTGGTTGTGAAGATGTCGCTTGGACATATCCTACACATACATATCTCAGTTAGGAAGAACATAAATAAAGGAAGGACTGTAACGTAGGGATCGGTTCAGTGAAAGTGGATTGATGGGTAGGTAACACCAGCGCTGGTACCACTTCACTTACGATTGATGGGTAGGCAGCAACCAGCGCTGGTACCACTTCACTTACGATTGATAGGTAGGCAGCAACCAGCGCTGGTACCACTTCACTTACGATTAAATTTGTATTTTATTTTTTAGATATATTTTATTATTTTGGAACAATTATGTTAAATTAGTTTCTTAAAGCCGAAGAGGATTAATTCTATTGTTTAAAAAAAGAAGAAAAGTAAATTTATTCGTCAACCAGTGCTTATAAGTGACGATTAAATGTGTTTTTCTTCATTTTTTGCAATCAATAACAGAATTCATGTTATATCATGTTATATATTCATGTTATATATTCACGTTCAGAAAATATGCACTGTATTCCATAGAAGAGCCCAATCTTCAGTAAGGGCTCTGCAGGGAGAACCCAAAAAAGGATGTTCGTTCTCGAAAAACGTATTTTTATCGTTAAATGAAGCTTGACGTTTCGCCTACCAGAGGCATTTTCAACGTTCATCTGTGAGGTAATCATAGAATAAAACAGTAAATATTCGATGTTGAGGTAAACTTCAAAAAAAAATATGGCATATTTCTTTAGACGAATGAGCTTTGATTTTTTTAGGGATGAAATTCTATGTTAGTTATATATACATATACATTTAATTATCCTAACAACTTTGAATATTTTTTGGATTTTCGTTTAATAACTAAAGATGTAAGAATTCCGTCCTCAAAAATATTAAAGCTGATTCGCCTAAAGAGAAATACAATAGTTTTTATTTAAATTTGACTTAGACTATGAATATTTTTTTTTTTTTTTTTCTTTTCTTACCGATGGTTATCTCACCGATGGAGTTTAGAGACTGCTTCTAGCAGGCGAACAGTCAAGCTTCATATAACGAAAAATACACGTTTTTGGAAAGCGGAAACATCTTTTTTGGCTTTTTCTTGAGAAGCGTTTGTCGAAGATTGGCTCATATTTATTGTATAGTTTATATTTTCTGAACATGAACAGTCCTGATGTTGATTATCAAAAATAAAGGAAAAACACATTGCATCGTCACTTATAAGCTCTGACTGACGATTCAATTTAATTCACAAAAAAAATTATAAAATATATTAGAAAAAAAAATACTAATAATTGAATCGTTATTTTTTGGTGCCCAATACTGGTAGGAGGTGTTTTGTTATCCCAAGTTGTGCTACCAAGAAGGAGTGTGAAGTGGATTGAGAAGAGAGGTGATTGCAGGTGATCGCAGTGATCTCCATCTTGTTCATCGTCCTGTCGACCATCGCTCTCACTCTGAACACGGTGCCGCAGATGCAGCCGCAGGAGGACGGTGTCCACATCGACAACCCGCAGCTGGCCATGGTCGAAGCCGTCTGTATCACTTGGTTCACCCTCGAGTACCTCCTCCGCTTCTCCGCATCCCCCAACAAGTGGAAGTTCTTCAAGGGCGGGCTCAACGTCATCGACCTTCTTGCCATCATGCCCTACTACGTGTCCCTTTTCCTCGTCGAAACCAACAAGAATGCAAACGATCAATTCCAAGACGTGCGCCGCGTGGTACAGATATTTAGGATAATGAGGATATTGCGAATACTCAAACTTGCTCGTCACTCGACAGGTCTACAAAGTTTAGGATTTACATTGAAAAATTCCTACAAAGAACTGGGCCTTTTGATGTTATTCCTAGCCATGGGGGTTTTGATATTCTCTAGTTTGGCCTATTTCGCTGAGAAAGATGAAGCCGGTACTAAGTTTATCTCAATTCCGGAGACGTTCTGGTGGGCGGGCATTACGATGACGACAGTCGGATATGGAGACATCTACCCAACCACCCCTCTGGGGAAGGTGATCGGCAGTGTCTGCTGTATCTGTGGGGTCCTTGTGGTTGCTCTTCCCATCCCTATCATCGTCAATAATTTTGCCGAGTTCTACAAGAATCAGATGCGACGGGAGAAGGCGTTGAAGAGGCGTGAGGCTCTGGAGCGTGCGAAGCGGGAGGGAAGCATCGTGAGCTTCCATCACATCAACCTGAGGGATGCCTTCGCTAAGAGTATGGACCTCATAGACGTCATCGTGGACACAGGTTAGTCTAAAGACACGGTAAGTCCCCTCACTCACCTCTATCTCAAAGTTACTTATGTCAAAGGTTGGGCAGTTCAATTTCAAAACGCTGTAAGCCATTTTCAAAATATATTATTATAGTGGCTTTAGTTCATGAAGTTTTTTGTTCAAACCGCAATCCACATTGAAATGGAACTAAACACAGTTATCGTTGAGTTAATATCGTACATTACATCAGTTGGCACGAAAGAATGTCTGTCCTCGCCCTTCACACTTTAGGAAGGGTTTCATTGTTACCTTGACAGCTATCTGATTTGATGGAATTTTGCAGTTTTTGAAAAATAACTTAGAAAAATTACTTGCGTTTTAAAATTCAGCTTCTCATATATAAAGCGCTAGAAGCAAAACATAATTAAGAAATTAGTTAGGTTAGGAAGCTGTTTAGCTACTTACCGTCATGGAGGCACTTCAAGAGAAAGCACATACCTTCCAAATCGGAGAATGTTTAGCCATACTTCCCTCGGAGATACTTCTTGTAAATACTAGTAATAAGAAAAGAAATGTATAATCAAAAGAAAAACAGTCGGGCACAGGATTGTCAAGTGTACTCGTACTGTCAACACTGTGTACTTGACAACGCTGTGACCGTTTAAATTTAAAAATTATTGTATTTTTCTTTTAAATACATTGAAATATAGCCTACATTTATATTCTTGTTTAGTAGAATTTGCTAGTAGATTCACTTTTTTTAGGCTTGCCTTTGTTCTGATATTTATGACAATTCCATGCCTCTTCTTCGTGTCATAGTGAAACAAGAAACTGGCCTTGGAATTTCTGAAATAATTTCAGAAAGAAGATATCTCAGAAAAAACTTAAGCACGCCGTCCTTCGCATGGGACGTTAAGGAATGGTCCCGAGCCTGTACGATGTCAGGTACTCATTAAAGACTCTAAGTGACTAAAAATGGTTCAGGAAGTTTTGCTTTTGAGCGCTTTATATGTTGATTGGATCCAGATTCTCTCACAAACTTCTTTCTTAACGAAAGTTTTGAACATTCTATTCAGCCTTCATCTGGGTTAGCTTTGTAGACAAGTACATGAAATTCTAAATAATTGAAGTAGTTCCTTCTTGTATTCAATCCTGACCTCGTAAATGACAAAATTCGAAACGTTTTCAAAGAAACTTGAAGATAGAGTCTGGATGCCATCCCCTCCACACACCTCTCCTGTTTACCTCTGAAGGATATAGTCTATGATGAGCCTCAGGTTTTGAGATACCTCAACCCCATTATTACATTGTTCTTGTCAAACCGCCACATAATTGCGTGATTAGACTCGTAATTCATTTGTTGGACACTGTTGCCATCGTTCAGGTAAGGGATGGACTCCCCTACCTTTTAACCTGTGTATTAGTAGCACTGCCGGTCCTTTACTAGCAGCTCTATCTACGTTCCCTACACATTTTAGAGTGGAGAGATGTGGCAACAGGGTCCCAAATGTATTTCGGGCCTCGTTGGCTTCATTTTAAAGCTGCTGACAAAGCAAGTCACAGATACAGAATTTGATGATTCGTATTACGTTATACCTATTCCGCTGTGAGTTGGCCGGTAGGAGGACCGACAGTACATGGAGCTATCGTACAGACTAACTACCCTCCTATCAATAGGAGGACCGACAGTACATGCAGCTATCGAACAGACTAACTACCCTCCTATCGATAGAAGGACCGACAGTACATGGAGCTATCGAACAGACTAACTACCCTCCTATCGATAGGAGGACCGACAGTACATGGAGCTATCGTACAGACTAACTACCCTCCTATCGGTAGGAGGACGGTCAGTACATGGAGCTATCGTACAGACTAACTACCCTCCTACCTGATGAAAACTTAACAGATTACATAACATCCCCTATACTTCGCGTAACAGAGGAAGTAGGATGTAGCAATCCTAGATAATAGAGCTCCATGCGGTGTTGCCCAATTCCTTAGCTTGTAATCTAATTTGACATATAACCTAACTCTCCGATAATATAATAATCTACGCATGCGTCAATGATATTAAAGAAGATAAAATTACCCTTTGAAGATGTGTGGCTTCCAAAACCAGAGGCTCATCGATGTCGAACTTCTTCAACACGGTATGTGAGGCATCATGAGACTGTAGTTTCTTCCTGTAGGTGTATTCTATTTGATACTGACCATCGACAAGTTGATACACCCTAAAACACCTTAATATGGTCTGAATTCTAAAAAAAAAAATGTATATTATTATTTATCTGAGTTGTATATTATATATGTGAGGTAGCCATTATAAGATACTTCCCAGGAAATCCAAGGATGAATTTTAAATTTTGCTGCCCCGGACTACATTGATCATGCCATTCTAGATGTATCCCTTAACTGATCAAGTGTAGAATAGGGGTGAATATTGAAAACAAAGCAATACCTGAATTAAACTATTCAACAATTAAATATTGGTTCTTGTGATAACCAACGGATATTCTCATTATTAACATTCAATGCCTCTCTGTATAACTAATTTTTTTTTTTTTTTGAAAAGCATAAGATAGATAGAAAAAAAATGGTAGCGCGAATGGAGCAAAAATTTCTTTGCTATAGAAATACTTCTTTAAATTTTTCATCAAACATTTGTTGTTCAGGCAATTCCTTTTCTTCAAGTTGAGTTTCCTATAATGAACAATTTTAGAAGACAATTTGGGGAGCCTAACGTAGCTAGCTTTGGAGGGAATCTTGATCAGATCAATTTAAGTCAACTCACATCAATATTTGTTTTATTGTAATTTTCAGTTATGTGTCTTCTATTAACTGCGTTTATAGTAAAATGTATTTTTATTATATATAATACACTACACTCAATATTTAGATATTGAAAAATACATTTTACTTCTTGAATTCATGAATACAAAAAAAAAGTTAAGATTAAAGGATAAAAATAAAAGAGCCACATCCCTTCTGAAAGTTTCCCACCTATCTTGAAAGTTCCCCATTTATCTTAAGAGCTCCCCTTCTATCTTGAAAGTTCCCCATTTATCTTAACAGCTCCCATTCTATCTTGAAAGTTCCCCATTTATCTTAACAGCTCCCCTTCTATCTTAAGAGTGACTTGTGAATCCTGTCTTAGACTTATGTACTTTATGGTTTAATAAGAAAACAGAAGCAGTAACAAATTCAAACATTTATAGAAATCTTCTTTTTCACAACTTTTTCTCAGTCTTCTTTTTAGGCGATGCCATTTAACTTGGGTTATTTTCATGTTGGTGAGTTTATTTTATCATTTTTTTCTTAATTACCTTTTTTAGATTGTACATTTTAGAAGCTTTGAACAGTCAGTAAAAGCAGTTATTCTCAACCATAGGCCAGCAAGCAAGGGAGGTCTTCGAAAATTGTAGGATTCTTCTAAATTTAACAGAGAATAAGAGGATAGTAAACTGTAGATATCTCGTTCTTTCTGCCCCAGTTGAAGTACGCTAAACCAGAAACAAGACCAACTCACCTAATCTGCTTCCTTTTTATTTGATTTATCTTTTTTTTCAGTCCAGAAATATTTCTATTCTTCTTTTTATTTTTCTGTCCTGATACATGTACTATTGTCCGCGACTCAACGCTTATATCTTTCGTCGAAATATCAAGTTCGACGTTTTATTTTTGATGTATTAGAACTTTTAACAATAGGTTGAGAATGACTGCGCCAGTAAGTATGGTACATACAATACGAGTAGTTGGCATCCCGTATGTAGGATAGGAGAACTATTATCAGTATTTATTCTACTTTTGTATTACATTTATAGATATGTTTGAAGCATGCCTCTTGATAACTTACCTCTTCACGAATATATTAGTCTTAGAAGGTGTAATGAAATAGAACAACAAAGAAATGTAGAAAACGGATTATTAGCATTAAATACGAGTATAGTGGAGACCACGAGTTCTACGTTCTGGAAGGCCCCCTCCTTTCTAACCTTCAGACCCCCCATCCGCGACCCTAGTCCAATAATATACCCTCCATTCAGTGTAATAGCTCCTTCGAAATTATAAAAAAAAAGGTTATGAACAATTGCTGGTATGTATTAACGATATTATATTGAATTACCCGAGTCCAAGCATGGTTCGAGACCTTGATCCGGGTCTGAACCCTCCAATGAGGTGAGTTCATCGATAAAGATATTGAAGGTTTAGAGGGAGAGCGGAAACTTGCATGTGAGTCGGGATGTAGAAGTCTCTGTAGAATTCAGGAGTCAATAGACCCTCATAGAGCAAAAACTGAAGATAAGTTCCGGCAATTGAAGATTGCGAAAGTTTAGAAGGAGAGCAGAAACTTACGTTTAAGTTTGGGTGTAACCTCTTTAGTCTATAAAAACACAATATAGTATGTAGTAGATAGGCTTCAACCGGATAAGATGGTCAACCACAAGTAAAGATGAAAATTTGTTCTGGTTGGTTTTAATCAAAAAAGCCGAAAAAAATATAGAATATATGTGGACTTTGTGGCACCGATTCTTTATACTTTCTGAAAACACATTAATACAGCAATGTTGGTAGTTAGGCTTCAACTACATATATACGATGATAGTTCATTAGTAGAGCTAGTAGACGGTTCTGGGTGAACTGAGACCGGTTCCTGGCGATTGCCGAACCGGGTTTTTGAATTTTGGAGTACCCGAGGAATCACGGTTCCACACCGGCTCTTGGGTCCACGGTTCCAGACCCGGTACCGGGTCCATGGCTACAGAGCCGGACTCGGTTCCAAATCCGGGTCCGGTCCACGGTTTTCACAAGCTTTCCGATAAGGCCGAAGTGTGCACGTTTTTCAGCGCTTACACGTAAGTTGTCGCTCTCCCTCTAAATCTTTATATATATTTATGCTACCTCTATTTGGTAGACACTTATCTTTTGTTATTGTTCTTTTGTGGGTCCTTCGATCTCCAAATGTGTGGCTACCACCCTGACTCACATTTTTCACACTGTTTTCGCACTCTGTCTAAACTTTCGTTCTCTTCATTTGGTGGACCTTTCCTTCTGTTTTTTCTTTTCTGAGGGTCCTTTGATCTCTGAATTTGATGCTACACTACACCCCGATTTACAGGTAGGTGCTCACGCTCTCTCTAAACCTTCATTCTCTTTATTTGAAGGAACCTTCCTTCTGTTTTTGCTCTTTTTGAGTTTCCTTTGATCTCCAAATTCGAGGCTACACCCAGATTCACATGTAAGTTTCCGAACTATTGGGGAGCGGCAAGTTACTTAGATATCGTAGTTTTTCAAACCATTTTTCAAAACCAAAATATCATCATTTCAGTCCTACGAGAAGGCGAATAAATTTCGCTATCTTGTTTCTTTCTCGCGCACTTGGAGCACCATTTAGCCTCAGAGGAAAAACTGTTAACATTAATTATGTATGTATCTCTGTTTCATTGAGCTGAGTTTACGAAGCTCTTTCTTAGGCGACTCATGTATTTCGTTGTATTCGTACTCCTCCTAAATCCCTTTACCGATCACATTGAAATTTGTCACGATGGTAGTGGACACGGTGACGATGGTTTACTACTAAAAAAATCTGAAATCGAACATACCATGGAGGAATAATCACCGAAAAACGAAATCCCCATTGAAATCAATTGAAAGACAAAAATCTCGCGCGAAATAGAATTTTTCGATTTCAAATGTAAAAATCCGGGCGAAGCCCTTTTCGGTTTACTATCGGACACCACCTTTTTTGAGCCGTTTTTTTTCAGTGTTCTAACGTACAAACTTCGACGTTAAACATACAATGAACACATAGTAAAAAACATTTTGTGCAAAAACAGCTGTTGTTGTCTACAAAAAGGCTAGAAAAAATCCATTCAATTCAATTCAATTGAAATCTATTTAAAGTATTAATATATTCATAAAGAACATACAAGGTGAGAAGTTACTGATAATTATTAAAACATTAACTGAGTTTTTTATACAGAAAAAGTTTCGGTAAAAGTGCGCAAAACTTGAAAACCCTACGGTTCCATCCAGTGATCACAAACCGGTTCATATGCCCCATTTCAAATGCACTACTTGTATGTTAACCGACCACATTAACAGTATGATTCAATAAATTTAGACGACTCAGCTCAGTTTTTGCAAACAGCAGAATGCATTGCACACCTGTTTTTAACCTCTCTGTGGGAGGATTTGTTTTTACCGTGGATCTTGTGAATCCCCCCCCCCCCCCCCTCCCCCTCCAGTCACTCTTCTCCACCCCTCCAGACTTCCTCCCCCCTCCCAACCATTCTACTTCCCCTCCCTCCAGACTCTCTCCCCCCTCCCACCCATTCTCCCTCCCCCTCCCCCCATTTAGGACGTTTAACTTGTGCTCTTTATTATAACATTTTGTAAAAAAAAAAAAATATATAAAAGTTAACTGCTAACATTTACACTTTTTTTTTTTTTTCACTTTGAGAAGAAGGTTTTCAACTGTGAACATGGAACAAGTAACAAGTATTGATGAAGTGATGCGTGTGTTGAAGCGGCCGGTGACCGAGGCCAGACCGAGGCAGGAGGTCTCGCGGCCAACGCCACCGCTCTCCCACGTGGCTTCCACTAGTGAGTTCCGGTCTTCTGTCAACTTGTGTGTCATTTCTTGTATCATAGTCATATTCAAGTTGTACTGCGATGTCCTGTTTGAACTTTAATATTGGTTCGTTGGGCTAGTGAAGCAACGTCTTGGATCCTAGTTTGTTTGTAAGAAAATATCCGTATACCCTCGGACAGAACCTTATAGTTTTAAGTAATGATCGAACAAGAGGAAATTATTTTAAAGAATATTTAAGAGTTTTGTTGGATTATTCACAGCAAATTGTTCATGGATTGGCCTAATTTGAGCGATAGTGCTGTCTGTTCTAGCAGCTGAGCCTTGTACAGACTCTGTTAGTTTGTGATTACTTCCAAGTTGATGTCGCTTGTCTAGTATTCGTTTTAGTAGTCAAGAACTCAGTTCTGCTTTCTACCATGGTTTCCATATTTCTTGCATAGCTCGGCCTAACTACACTCGTCAACAACCATTTTTTTTTGCGCTGAATCCGAATCATTTTAAACAACACTAGCGGAGCAACTTAGATGATAAGGCTATCAGCCGAGGAGAGAGAGCCAAGGGAACACTTTCAAGGTCATGTACACCGTTTCATGCCGCCTAGAATATACTTAATAAAGAACTTAATAATTAATGAATGATTTTTGTTATAACTATATAGTAAACATATAAATAAATAGAGGGCGCCGCTAGCCCAGTGGTATGCGTACTTTCTTATTGAGTTCAAGATCGCGGGTTCGAAACTCGGCTGAGGCTCTTAGGTTTTTTTTTATCTGGGATATGAAAACACATTGAGCACGCCGTTCTTCGGATGGGACGTTAAGCGATGGTCCCGAGCCTGTACGATGTCAGTTAAAGACCCCTACCCGGCGGGGCTTATCCATGAAAGCGACGAAAGAGCGCTCTGGTAGTAGGTAGATATGACCTCGAAGTTAAAGCCCGGGCATGAGTCATTATAACTAACTATAAATACATATATTATGAAAACTAGAGATGATAAATTTCAAGTACAGATCTGGATTCAGCAAAAAAAGAAATTAAAAAATGTCAACAGTGTTATTAAAGTAAATATCTGAAAAGATGCCGAATAATGTACGATATTTTAGGGTAAACATTCCACAACAAACACGATGTTTTTTTTAGTGATATCGCAAAAGCAGTTTAGGAGGGTTTACTTCCTAAATAAATAACAGTGTTTGTTTTGAAGAAAGGAGATAATGTTAAATTCATTTAAGCTTATTTTTCATACAAAATATTTTGGCAGGATTGGATTTGGGTCGGTGTTATTCTAAAGTTGTCCTAGTTCAGGATCATTTCACCCACTAACCCAGTGTGTGTGTGTGTGTGTGTGGAGGGGGGAGACATTGTTTGTCCAGTCCGTTTGACCAATCAAAGCCCTCTGTATACAACACCCCATTCGCTTTATGGCCAATTTGGGTCTCCATAAAACTCCAAATCTACACACAACTACCAAACAACTCATGTTTGTCTACCCCAAATATGTACACTGGAGTCTCCAGGGTGGAAGTCAAAAGGGAAGCATGGATATATATGTATATAAAATAAATGTCTTGTTTTCTTTAGGAGTATAAACATTTAGACATTTTATGAGGAATGAGAGATTTTGTTGACTGTAATATGTTTTGAAATGTCATATTTATGTCAATATAGGATATAAGGTTTTGTGGCGTTATCTGCTGTACCTCAGCAATTAGTCTAGAGCCGGTGAAACACAGATAGGGGTGGGGAAGAGGGCGTGGTTGAGGTGGAGCCAATCATTTTATAGCATGATATAAAAAAAACAGGTGTAGTATGACCACCTGTTAAGTCGTCCAATCAGAATTCTCCACTAAATGTAAGCGCGATATTGAGTATTTTAAAAATGATTGTAAGAAAGAAACCAATTAATAAGACATATGAAACAAATAATATTTTTTACATTTAATTTATTGTACATTCAATTATATTTTTGAATAATTAAAAATTAAAATGAAAGGCTATGAAACAGCTGGGCATGTCTATCTTATTACTAACAGTTATTTTTTTATTACTTTTTTTTTTTGGCTTCATGTACGGTGCATATTAGCCATGTCAATGTGTTATATATAGTTATTTACGACATCCATGGCCCCGGGAGGGAGCTCTAGCCCGCACGGCCACCATGGCCCCCAACAGTTATTTTAAAATGATAAAATTATTGTTAGTTATTATGACTGATGCCCGAGCTTTAACTATGAGGTCATATCAAGTATATTTTATTGGAGGTCTCATGTGACGGATTAAATGATTGTTTTTAGCAAGTTTCGCCCAGTAAAAATAACGGAATTTACTCGTTTTGGCTCAATGCACCCGGTAATTTTTCGGACGCTAAGCTCGCGGAACCATAATGACGACAGTGCAGTATGTAGTTGAGGTCGATTTCTGATCTGTCTAACGACCATCATTAATTTAGATTACTGCAGATGTAACTATTACACCTGATTTTCTTACATCATGCTTCATAGTAGTCGGGGCGGGGTGCACGCCTAACACCTCAACAAGCTCTCCTTTCCTATTTCACCGGCTCTACACTAGATACATCCTTTCAGATATCCTAAATAACATATTCTATTTCTTTTCTTTTTCTGTTTGGAACCTCCTTTAAAGTCTGAAGGGAGCAGATGATATTTCTATCAGAAGATTGCCTGTTGCCAGGACACAACATAGGAGGGGAGCAGAACGGGGAGCTAGAGACGACCAAGACGAGGCTGGTGAGGACCCCCCCGGGCCCCCCAGCCCTCCTGGACCTCGAGGCACCTCCCATGCCTCAGCTCCCCATCCTGCCTCAGCCCTCAGCCAGCCCTGTCAGCCCCCAAGTGAGTACGTCTCTCTCCTACATACATCTACAAGGGAAGGCCATGTGAGTGGAGAGGTTGGGAGGCCCAAGTCTGTTAATGCAAGTAAGGGTAATTTTCCCATCTCCCTTCACACGTGACCTTCACTTCAGCAATCTAGGGATGTTTCGAAACTACTTTAAGTATCGATTCATCTCGGAAGCGGTTTCAGAAATTTCGATACCGGTGTCACAACTGGTATCGGAAAGCAACTATCGAAGGATATTGCATGATATTGGACCTTCTTCCCCGCAACCAACGTTAACGTCCATTGTTTCTAGAAGGATCAATGAAGTACCTCTACTGGACAGGGCTAGCGTCTTCCCGAGTAAAACATTTAAAAATTATTGATTCCAACCCTAATTCTTCAGACTTTGTAATTTCAATAACTATACTAGGTAGAATTATAGCAAAAATACCTATCGAATCAAAAACCAAAATTACTGATGTGGATAGAAAGATATGGAAAGCAAATCAAAATCAGCACAAATCTCCAATACTACCTAAATCACAAGCTATCGAACAAAAAGTGGGATCGAAACACCCCTACATGTTATCTGTCGAGCAGCACTCTAACTCCCCTCCTGTTCTATGGAATACTTGGGAAGGTTACACAGAATAGTAACAAACCGGCAGGTTATCGTACAGTTGGTAAGAAGGGCATATCTGGTTATCTTCCGTTTTAGAACGTGTACTGCTTTCTATAAGGGAGGGGGTGCGTCAACTTATTTGTCTTCGGATAGATGCTATCTAAGATACTATTTCTTTATTTTGAAATAGAGTAAAATCATTATGAGACAAAAAAGATGGACAAAAATAGTATTCCTTTTTTAATTAGTTTTAAATACTTGGTTTTCAGTTTATAGTTTACATTTTTGTAACCTGACACGGCCAATAACAATATGATAACCTACCGCTACCTTACTACGATTCATCGATAGTGATCTGACGTAGGCTTCAATAAGTCTATAAGTATGGAGTTTACAATTTTTTTTTTTTTTGGCCTTATGATCAATGCATATCAGCCATGACACTAATGAGTTACGAATTTGACAAGGGGGCATTAAATAAGTTAAGTTAAGAATTTTTCAAGAGGGGGGGACTGAAAAGAGGGGACTAATAATAATACAAGTGAAGATATAATTGGGATTAAAAATGGACTAACTATATCAAAATAGAATAGATAGGCCTAGATCTCTTACGCCATACAAATGGATTAAATTATTTTGCTGAGAGGGCTGGATTTCATTGCGGATAGGATGGCTTCTATAGTCGAGTTATCGTCTCCTAGCACCTCATGTAAGTGTCTTGTATTTCCTTATATCCGGGGCACTCCTCCAGGATATGGCTTACTGTGAGAGGCCAGGCCCTATACTTGCCACAGCCCGGGGCTGCCACCCTGTTGATGAGGTGGCCATGGGTTAGCCGAGTGTGGCCCAGACGGAGCCACAACAGGCACACCTCCTCCTGCCTATTCCGCCTTTCCGAGCTATTCCATTCATCAATATTTTTTTTGATAGACCTCAGTTTATTTGCCAATCCACATCTCTGCCCAGGTTTCTTTTATTTTGCGTCAAGGATATCAATATTTCTAACTCTACTAATTATGTGTCTGATATCGATTGGTAGGAGGACACGATGGGATATTAAGGTATGAAATAGCTGGTCTCTGTGGAGGGCAGTTAGTGGACAGGCTAACAAGATATGATTGAAGTCAGCTGGAGTAAGTCCTTCGCAGCTACAAAAAGGATGATCTAAAATTTTGATTTTATGAAGATGGCAAGGTAATCGCTTGCGGTTGAATCTAAGGCGGCAAATGGAAGTGAAGAAGTGTCTGGTTGGATGATGGTGGTGGAACCATGGCTTGGAAGGGATAGAAGGCTGGATCCTGGTGAAGAAGTGTCTGGTTGGATGATGGTGGTGGAACCATGGCTTGGAAGGGATAGAAGGCTGGATCCTGGTGAAGAAGTGTCTTGTTGGATGATGAAGAAAATCAATTGATCATTATTCAAAGCTATGAAGTAAATAAATTGCATTTTCTTAATTGTTTTCTGTAATTGAATATATATTTATTTAAATTCTATGAAGCCAATCAATGCAAGTGTTAAGTGAAAACAATTAAAAGTATAAGTTGAATTGAATGTAAATAAATTGAAAAATAACAACAGTTCCTTGGTGAATCAACTGAATGGGCCACTGAAGTACCGGCATAATGGCATGACTCCTCATCTCCTAACTTCAGATTCATTTTCAAAATGGAGTTTCTACATTGCTTCTTTTAATAAGGATTTTTTCATTGATTCATTTTAGAGTTCACAATTAATTGAATTTTTACTAGGAGACCGAATTTATATGCACTTAAAAAAGGCAAAATATAATATGCAGTGAAAAAGGTATTATTTCTGAACCTAATCCATGAAAACTTCACAAAATACAATTTAAAAATGTAACTGCTACTTAAACAATATTTACATAAATAACAGTGGCACCCATTAAAAACATTTAAGTAAGTGTTAGAAGAGAAATTTTTGCTCCCATTAATCCGGATAGTGGCAGAAAAATATGTTAGCTGTGAAACTTTTGGAGGGGACAGAAAATCATACTTTAACGTAGCCGGATAATAGAGTTAAATAAACCCGCAACTAACTGAGAGGAACGTAACGCCCATTAGTTAGATGAGGGACCTATTGTTGTAGCCACAGCCACATGTTCACTTCTACTAAATAACCTACTTATGTAAACTGTATAATAACACTTTAATATAATTGATCATTATAATCTGTTTTAACGTTTCAAATATTGTTGTCTTATTAACTTTTATATGAACATCATTTACATTATATTTATTTTTAATTATTGCTTTCACATGGTTACGGGTTCAAATCCCATCCGGGAGAGTTTTATTTCATATATCTCCCCACCGGGGCCATGAATGTTTTAAATAACCAAATAACACCGTTATAGAGACATGGCTGATACGCATCCTACATGAAGCCAAAAAACCAGTTAATTCGTTTATTTTATTTTTTAATTATCCAGTTAAAGTCTGACAGGACCCCAAACTTTCAAAGTTTTGATGATGTTCTCATCGCTGCGTTTATTTAATAGCTTGCGGGCCTAAGTTGCAAATTGTTTCTATTCGAAATTTTCGAATTAATTCGGACCATGAAGTAAGGGGGGCTATATAAACTTTAACAGAAATAGCGTAGAGGGGGGGGGTTCTTCAAAAACTTTAATACAGCTGATTATTGTTCACCTGACATTATGTTATTTAAGTCAGTAAGTCCCATGGAAATCGATTCACCATTTGGTGGTGTGTCGCTATGTTATACATCCTACTAGCTGGAGTACCCGGCCTTGCTCGGAGGAATCACAAACTCCTCATCCCAGGGGTGGCATTGCTAAATAAGTCTGGTGATGAAGTTCAACTGACTCGTTCAGTTCATTTCGGTTCCTTCAGATGATTATAGTTCAGCATGACCTATGTTTGATCTTACTCATTTTATGCTTAGGCCTCCTCACAACCTCTCGAACAGGGCATATAAGGATGCTATAAATTTCATGAAAACCGTTGAAGATTCAGTACTAATTTTTTGTTTAGCCCCCCCCCCCCCCCCCCCCGTCGAAAGTTTTGAGATGCTTTGTACTCTTTGTTACTCCGGCAGCTAAATGAGCTATTCACCAGTGAAAGCTTTATGAAAATCGATGCAGCAGTTTTTGCTCTAGATGGTCAAACAAACATACATACGATCGCATGAAGAACAGTGTCCTCGTCCGTTGTCTGCTAAGAAAACAAACCTATACAATAAGTATATTTTTGGAATCATCTCTCTTAGCAAGCTCTTTAATTCGATCCCGCCTCGATGGCTTTGGTTCACTTTTGACTTTTAGGGTTTGTCAATATGGCAGTGTTTTTTCGGTAATGTCACACAGCCTATGTCACTTGGGAGATTATAACGAATCAAATGATGTCTAAATTATGAACATTAGTCCAGTCTTTTAGGCTCTACGATAGAACAAACAATAAAACATGCATACAAAATTATGAAAAACAATGTAGTCGAGTAAAAATAAAGGAAATTGTCAATATTTTATGACAAAGATCCCATGCTTTTAGCTGTTATTATTTTTTAGAGTGCTGCTTGGGCATGATAGCTTAGATTTTAAACACTGTCGTTGTTTCGTCAAACTTTTTTTGCCAATCGATTTTCAAGAAAAAAAATAAACTTTTATTGTTGTAATACAAAACTTTATTCTAATAAAATTGTTTCAAAGGCCAAAAAGTTAACTGAAAGCAAAGTCAATCCATTGACTAGCTAATTTAAAATGTACTTATATATAAAAATGATCATAGAAAGGTTTGACAAAACGACGACCGACATATTTATAGACAAAACATTTATATTATAATATTTTTATTGCTGTTCTGTTTATATTTGTTTGCTATTTTCTTAAGAAGTTACATAATGTTCAGTTGCAAGAGAAGATACATTTAATTCTGGTCATTCTAGCTACATGTGAGCTAATAGTTTCAGTGTTTTCTACATCTCGGTGTGGTAACTTGGTCTCCCCAAAAATTCTTTCTCCGTCAAATCCACAATTTTCGTTAACCAACATATATTATGTATAAACGAACTGCAAAGTGAAAACCGCCCACTGGTTCGTTGTCTTCACCCTTAGAATAACTAAAAATACGATTTTGGCATTGATTTGGTGATATAAACGCCTTTCAGTCGAATATTCGATTTTTCAAAAATAAAAAAAATCATTAAAGAGAACGTGAGAACTGGCAAAACGTTAATGCTCCTATTTTCTATTGTTATGTTTTTCAAACTGAACCGACTGATTCTCATTGAAAATTCACATATTTGTTTCTTATCTGTTTCTTTTCTTTTTCTGTCTCCCATCTTTCTTCTTACTTTATCTCTGTGTCTCCCTTGCCTTGATCCTTTTTTCTCTGTGTATGTCTCCTGCCATGATCCTCTTCTCTCTGTGTATCTCTCCTACTATGATACTCTTCTCTCTGTGTGTCTCTCCTGCCATGATCCTTTCCTCTCTCTTTGTATCTCTCCTGTCATAATCCTCTTCTTTCTGTGTGTCTCCCCTGCCATGATCCTCTTTTCTTTGTGTGTCTCTCCTGTCATGATCCTTTCCTCTCTCTCTCTATCTCTCCTGCCTTGATCCTCTTTTATCTGTGTATCTCTCCTGCCATGATCCTTTCCTCTCTCTCTGTATCTCTCCTGTCATGATCCTCTTCTTTCTGTGTATCTCTCCTGCCACGATCCTTTCCTCTCTCTGTGTATCTCTCCTGCCATGATCCTTTCCTCTCTCTGTGTATCTCTCCTACTATGATACTCTTCTCTCTGTGTATCTCTCCTGCCATGATCCTTTGCTCTCTCTGTGTATCTCTCCTGCAATGATCCTCTTGTCTTTGTGTATCTCTCCTGCCATGATCCTCTTCTCTCTGTGTGTCTCTCCTGCCATGAGCCTCTTCTCTCTGTGTATCTCCCCTGCCATGATCCTATCCTCTCTTTG
This sequence comes from Aradus depressus, assembly GCA_963662175.1. Lineage (NCBI taxonomy): Eukaryota > Metazoa > Arthropoda > Insecta > Hemiptera > Aradidae > Aradus > Aradus depressus. The sequence goes on along the minus strand of OY759214.1, from coordinate 52,566,895 downwards.
TGTCTCACCTTTCATGATCCTCTTCTCTAGGGCCTAGATTCCAGGAACGATCCGAACCTTGCTCAGAAAATAGAAGAATTGCCAAGCGAATTCGAATGTTGCTTTTGCAATACAAAGGTAGTATCTCCAGAATACAAATGAAAAGGCAAATTTTAATAGATTAGTTTGTTTTTTAATTTCGTTTTTTAAACATTTCCTTTCGTTACCTATCTTTATATCATTTATTTTGTTAAAAGAATGGCACAAACATTATTATATCAATAAACTGTTCAGTTACAATCTAATGAATATTCAATACAAAAATTAAACAACTCTTTCTCCAGGTAGTTTCCTGCGTTCCTTTTGATTAACGATTCTGAATTGATCCTTGTCTACATACAAGATGTCTCCGACTCATCTTTTGGATCTCATAAAAAATTAAATTCTAAGCAAAAATTTTTCCGGTGAATAGGTAGTGGGCCATTTGACCTCATACAATTCATTTTCACAATCAAACAAACATTTTTATTATTTTTCAAAATATTTAAACAAATATGTTGCTAAGCAGTTGAGTTGTTTCCCTAAAGTGAGTTTAGAGATGTGCTTTGTGCCATTCTTTGTGTCGCCTCTCTCCTCTGCATGCTGCTTGGCTTCATCCTCATCCTCATCTTATCCTCTATATCTCCTCCTATCTACTATATACTGTAGTGTCATGTTACTCAAACTCTTTGAAAGATAGCTACTAAGATAAATATACTTAAAATTAATTTTTAAAAAAAGTTGTATTTTTTTTTCTTGTTAATCATGTCTGTAATTTTATCAGATGAACTTTTTTCTTATTTTATACTTGCCCAACTATACGAAATATAAGGGAAGTTATGTAATCAGTTGGAAATTCGATATCAAGTTTTTACCGGAATTTCATCTTTTCCAACCTTTGTAATTCAAAAATAAAAAACGTTTAATGTATGTATGTGTCTATGGACACATTTCTCAATAGAATGTATCGATACGAAACTGTATATTATATGTGTATTCAGAACTCCCAAGGTTGTTGACAATATTTCGCAAATGGGATAGACTAGGATTTTGTCTGGGGTAGAATTGACAAAGGGGGGGACAAATAACTCAAAAACTACTAACTGTCGATGTAGGTAATGGATGTGTTCATACGAAATTTTATATTAAAATTGAAAAGTCCCTGAGTAAACCTATTGAATTTCAGCCAAATTTCCCGAAGTATATGTGGGGATAGTGCCGGATTAAGCCAGCGAGGGGCCTGTAGCAAATTCTGTCAAGAGGCCCTTGGTTTGCTTTAGGTTCTCAAGTTTAGGGTATTAAATAAAACAAAACTGTTACAAATAAACTTTTCTGGATTTAATATGGGCAAATTTAGAGATAACACTTTCAATATCGACTTCTTTAAGCAAATCATGCTCTATATTCATCAAAGTGAAATGATTAAGACGTTCTTGGCCCATCGTGTTCCTTAACTCATTTTTAATACGTTTTAATGTTGAAAAAGAACGTTCGCCACTGCAGTTAGTGATCATGAGAGACAAGTAAATGCGCAAGGCAATTTCTACGTTTGGGAAACACGATTCTAAAGAATTATTTAATAAAAGTTTATAAAATTGCATTTCCAGAGGCTCCTGTTTCTTGCTGTCAATAACAGTAGCCACATCTGTTTTCAGTAGCTCAGCGAACTGCACTAATTCGTCGCCTCCTATCTAAATTGATATTTTTTTACGGTCAGACAGGCGTTGGAGCGCGGGGGCCCCCAATTCGCGGGGCCCGTAGCATTTGCTACTCTTGCTAAGTGGCTAATCCGGTACTGTGTGGGGATATCAGTTTACAGGGAGAGTGAAAACTTAGTTGATTGTACATAACTCAGGCTGTGGAAGTAATTTCCCGGTTATTCGCTGACGCCTTTTTTTAAGTAAAGTTGTTCTACTGTAATATTTACGTTTAAATCACCTTTATTTGATGCCCCATTAGTACTGATTTTAAGATATTTGTGTTTCTTTGTTAGAAAATATATTTTCATGAAATAAAAAAATATGAATATTTCTGATCTTCTCTGTTTTCTTCCTACCGTTAATCCGTTTGTGAATCTTCCTCATGTGTTTATCTTCGGCCTAATTGTTGGAACCAATTGAAATAAGGGTATCAACTTTGGTCACTAATATCCCAAAAGAGTGTCGACAACCCGATCTGCAGGGAGCCAGACATCTCTTGGTTCTGTTCATAACACCTGGTCGTTGCCAAGATCTGCAGTCTGCAGAGTGTCCCCTCCCCTTCTCATCCCTCACTCCTCCCCTTCTCCAGTGTTTTCCTTTGCGCCATTCATTCTTTTTTATTTATTTTTTTCACAGTAAATGTTTTTCTTCTTGATAGGGGGCGCCATCAAATTTCTCGCGCCGGAGCGCAAGTAACTCAGAGTCGCCATTTTTTCATTTAACATGTTGATATTAATATTACTCTTTTTTTCCTTAAAATCACATTTTTATTTTCAGACCAAGCACCATTTTGTAGTTTTCTTTTAAAGAGGAATTTGCCCCAATTCGCAGTTTAAACGTTTATATATTATTTCAGCCTTCAACTCACATTAACCGTTGATCCTACAGTAGAGTTCCGATAATCCGAACACTTGCTAATCCGAAAACAGTTTAGTTAATAAATCATTGATGAAATAAATAAATAAAACAAACTTATTTTTGAAATATTGTCTATTCCACTAAAGATATATACATATATAACTACCGGTTTCGGCTTTATACCATCGTCAGGTCTAGTTATGAACTAAGTCAGTTTGCAGAGAGCGACCCTTCAAATACATCTCAGGTCAAAGGGTGCTATTAAAACTTGGGAGTCCCCCGGCTGTACCGTTAGCTAACTCATGAAATATTTCTTAACAAAACCTAGTTCTAAATTTACATAAAACAAGTTAAAACAAAAATAAGTTTGTTTTATTTATTTATTACAAGTTTCCACAATATGTCCGCGTTTCTCAACTTAGAAGTCATTGATGAAATTACATGCACTTTTTGAACTCCCTTTTAATCCGAATTTTCAATTTGATAATCTGAAGAACCTTTACAATAGATAGTTAAATCGGATCTCCATTGTACATTATTTAGGAATTTTTAAAAATATTGACACTTTTGCTGTTTTATCGAATAATTTAGTGATTTTATCCCTGTCTGTGCAGAACTAAATAAATGTTATATTGATTTCAAATAATTATTCTCAATAAGACATTTATAATATTTGTTTTAAGTCAATGTTAGTTAGAAATATCCAAATAGATTGTTTCCAGATAGATCTACAATCACAAAAAGTTTCATTCCAGCAATAAATAATAAAAAACTTAATATAAGTCAAACTTCCCTATGTCTCTACTAAAACGTATCATTAACTTACATAGTTTCGCCATGTTAAGGCATTGTCAACAGTAACTTAGAGACTGAGAAATTTTCTTGTTGAACACAGAATGTACACTGGCAAAGAGTCTCCATATTTGAGTCACCAAGTAGTATGCATATATACCTATATATATAGATATATATTTAGAGAGGTATATATGTATAAGGTTTCGTAGGTCGTCGAAGTCCGACTAGTAGTTTCAGATTATGGGATGTTGCCATGTTGGTGCTTTAGAAATTCCGTGCGGTTACCTAAAGACATTCTTCAAACTACAGTTATATTCATTTGACCCACCCATTGTTTTTTAGAGCTTTTAATTTTTCAGAAGCTTTTTTTTTTTTTTTTTTTTTTTTTTAGGGGTATTTACTAGCAAATATAGACGTTTCGGGAAGAACTCACATCATTGTGAACTCAAAATCTCCTTAGACAACCCAAAAGAGAAGTTAGAGCTTTTGTAAAAGATAATATGAAAAAATTTAGGAAATAATCCCATTATTTTATTATTTCACAATTAAAATAATGTTACAGTACTCTAGTGTCAGAATTAGGAACTACACCGCCATAACCTCACTTTTTCTTTTTTCGAAAACATGAAATCGTCGAATTTTCATGACTCACTCCTGTGCATAGGCAGAATCTATTATCCAAGACTTTATAAATATTAAATGTGTATTAATTCATTGACCAACGCTATGTTCACCTACAGAACTCTTCAGTGTGTGACCCAGATCAGGTAATATTTCTCTGTAATATTTTTGTGATTAGACTTTTGTCTGTGAATAAAATTAACATTTCAAATAAAATTATACGTTGAATATTTTAAAATAACTATTTGGTAACTCAGATATGGAGATAGTCCACAACAAACCTTGACCCTGAGATGGCTGGCTACTACTCTTGACAATGTCTTAACTCATTGCCATCCAACTCTTGCTAAAACTTAATTTTGTAATGCCCTTCTGAACAAAATTACATTATCTTTCTTCTGAATTTATTTATTGTAGATGATTAGTGGGTTAACCCAGTGATATTACAATCGATCGAGTTTTAGTAAAAATATAAATGGATTGGAATTAAACTAAAATTGTGTTTTCTATATTGGTAGTTCTTCTGGAATATCCATATTGTTGATTGTTGCATTAATGAATAATGCAGTATATTTCAAAAATTTTTCTATGAAAAATATACACTTTATTTTTGTATTTGTGTAACTCTTTTTCTCTCAATTTATTTCAAAATCGTTTACAACTTTATAGACTGCGGGAACTATGATTAAATATTTTGAAATAATAAAAATATTTATCCAAAAATCTTGTTAAGAAGATTTAAGTAAATGTAGAATATAGAGGAAACCACTTTATTAAGGAAGAGAACTAATATTTAAAAAACGTCCGCTTTAACAATGACAAAAATAATTATTAGATGACACAAACAAAGGTTTGGTTTGTATAAATATAATTAATTACTAGTTAAGACTGTAAATGTGACAAACCAATTAAATTAAGTTGTATAAACACTGAACAAGGACTCGGAGCCGGAAACATCTAGCTACATTTTTAAATAAATTGGTTTTAAAAGAGCTGCATATACGAATACAGTTACTAGATATCTTTTTACATCCCAACTTCAAATTTTAAACATATTTTTTCTTATAGTAATACTTATATTGCCAGTAGAATCCCCTTTTATTTAAGTACATAAATGCATGTTTTTGTTTGTTTTTTCTTTTTTCAAAAATGATTATTATTTGTCTAGTGACCTGTGTATTTTAGTGGCATGACGGTAGTTGGCACTTTGCAGGTAGGTGCTAGAATGAAGTCTCACTATTAGCATTGTACTCCAGCATGATACTTTCATACTTAACCCCCCTTTACCCTTCTTGGTGAGTAGCACACTATTTTTGTTAATGTAATACATAGCTAGAATTAATTATAAAACCTTGTAACTATTTTTTTTATATATTTCATTTGTTGAAAACTTAGCGGACCTTTGTGTAGAACTTCGTACTTTAGCTTCATCAGATCTAAAGGTGATTACACAGATCGCTGAATCAAAACTCGGCCAAGGCCCTTAGGTTTTTTTTTATCTGGGCTGTGAAAAACCTTGAGCACGCCGTCCTTCGGATGGGAAGTTAAGAGATGAGCGTGTACGATGTCAGATACTCGTTAAAAGACCGCTACCTACAAAAAAAAATTTAGGGCAGGCAAAATTTAGGACTTCTATAGTAGAGTCGGGCTCATGTCCACCAGAGTGACAGAAGAGCGCTCTGGTAGTAGGCTATATGACCTTATAGTCAAAGCCCGGGCATGAGTCATAATAACTAACTAGATAAAACCTGTATAGTCACTGGACCATTTCATAAAATGTATGTGACAATAATTAACACTAATTTGTTTTGGCCAATATGGACGGTACTTGCATCAGGCCAAAGGAAAAACAAACAAAAAAAAAACATTGTTTTATGTAGGTTATGTTTTTGTTTTTATGTACCTACGTAGGTGTTACGATCTGCTAAGTGAATTGATTCTTTAACTTCAAACGTTAATGAAAATTAATAGTCATATTATCTAACTTATAGAATAGAAAAACTTATTCAGTGATTAGGTGTCACCTGGGCCGGACCTGACCGTCTTCACATTTCAGGTGTTACAAACGACAATTAAAATTAATTAAATAAAGCCCAGATCAAAACATTAATATCTATGAGTCACTAATGCTAAATCATTAAAGAAAATTATATAAACTAGGAGTTTAGATGAGAAAAATGTAGAGAAAAGTTACGAAGGGGGGGAAGCGGGTAAATTTCAAGTTGATGCAAAACATTCAGATAAACATGGAAGATATGGTTTAACCGCATTTAGGATTATCAACAATTTACAGGTCAGTAAATTATAGTTTGTAATATAAATTTTAATGTTGGATCCTGTTAGCATTTTATAGTTTTCAATGGAAACAGAAATGTTGGTTGACTTTTTGTTTCATGTGTTACAAGGTTTCATAATTAAGCTACTACTTACGTTAAATGAAGTTATTTTATAAAATAATATTATTATTTATTGTACTAATTTACAAATTTCTGTAAATTTTTGAATAATTCATGTAAAAGAGAAATCCATATGAACTGACGTGGATACGAATACAATGTTTTTTCGCTTTTATCATTTCCAAATGTCTATTTGTTGTCTATTCATTCCATTTTTGTTGAATGTTAGACTTGCTATTGGCCATAGATATGTAATCCCACCGTTGAGTAAGTAAACACCTAGATATACTTTGAGAGTAAATCTGCATTAAGAAATGTAACTAACAGTCAATCTCAGCGAATAATTATGATAATATATCTAGCAATTATGAATTTTCTTTCTCTGAGACTCAGAATACATTTGATATATAAACTTTTCTGGCATATTTTTTTTTTACACTGATCTTTCTTGAAACGAAATTTTGGATCCAGGTTTTATGCATCAAGATTAAAAATATTAACGACAAAATGCTTATATCCATTGATAACTAAAATTGATTGATTGGAGGGGTGGGTTTTGTACCCATGTTATAGCCCCTCGCTAGTATTTAACTACCTAGTCTCCTGCCTCTTTAACGAAGGGCACAGGATCCTTTCAAAGCTCTCTTCTCATTGGAGTTGTCAATATCCTTAGCATGGTTTCCTCATCTTCTCCAGAAAGGATCTGGAACAAGACCCATTTTAAAGAGATGTCTTCCTACCGGCTGGCGATCTGTTTGGTACACTTATCTCAATGTTGTCCGATCCTCTTCCAGTCAATACTAAAATCAAATTAATGAGCTCAGTTAGCATTCATACTTTAAAATATATTTTTCTTTACATTATAATAATGAATAACTTGGCTACTAATTTAATGTTAACAATTGTTAGGCCCTGGTGATGCCAGAATATACTTCTATTATTATATAAATAAAATATAAATGTTTTTCTAATATTGTTTATTCTCTAAGAAATGTATACACAAACTACCGGTTCGGGCATTTCGCCATCTTCAGGGTTAGACAATGTACCTAAACTGGGACATATGCCCCTCTTAAAAGTTATTATTATACTAACAAAATCTCCTTGGAGACCCCAACAATTAAAAATAATGAAACTCAGGAAATAAAAAGGAAAAGTTAAAGTTATTTTCTTTTCCTTAATATATTAATATTATGGACTTATTTGGGACTAATTTTGCAATTATTTTAACTGCCTCTTTTTCATAAAAGTATTATATTCTTTATTTAATTAAACATTTATTTTTCTCACCATTAAACTAATGAAAAGGTTTATTTAGTGTTTCTTAAACTTCTCTGGGATGTTGAAATGTTGATATTTCCGGCATTTTTTTTCAGAGGTGTCTTCTTTTTTGACAATATTTCGGGACACTTTCACGTCCCTTCTTCTGGTCACTATAAACGAAGTGGATATGAATCTGGTTCATAGTGACCAGAAGAAGGGACGTGAAAGTGTCCCGAAATATTGTCAAAAAAAAGAAGAAGAGCAACTCTGGATAAAATGCCAGAAAATGTCAACAAAGTTTATTTAGTTACAAAATTGAAATATATTTTTTTATGACTGTTCCTTGTCATTATTATAATACTATAATTATATATTATTATTTTACAAGGAACCGTCCTGTTTTATAAGGTCATCCAAGTACTTTAGCGTTATTAATTTGAAAGTTTAATAATTATAAAAAAGCAAAAAGAATTTAGTTTTATATTTGAAATTATTAATTTTGGTTTCTCTGAAGAGTTTATCTATCGTCTTTTTAGCGGTTTGAATGATTAAAAAACTGACTGGGTTTTATTTCGATTTTACTAACCATTATAAATCTACTCATGTAAGTTGTAACACAATTTATCAATAAAACACATATTTTTATCAACAACTTTGCTATATATTAGGTAATACCGATACTGGGATTGCTAGATTTAGTAGCCTCTTTAAAAGGTTAGTCACGAATGATGGATACAATAGCATTTTATTAGTATTTTTATTTTATTTTTAAGCCATTTTGCTTACTTGAAGTCAGGATTACATATTTCGATCATATAAGATATAGGGGCAAAACAAATATATACATATATACTTTTTTTTAATTTATTTATTTGCAATAAAAGTATACATAATAAGCAAATGTATATAGTAAAATTAGAAAAAACATTGTATTCATTACATTATATTATTGTATCCTATAAAACAACATCTGGATGCTAATCGATTTTTTACTTATAATACATCATTTTTAGGCATGAATTTTTCTATTTCTGATGTATGATTATGATATTTTTTATTTAATGTCTAATGCAAAGCTCTCTTGAGACCATATAAGCTTTGAAAATAAATTTTTTATTTTTTGGTAACTAACTTTTTGCAATGTTCCAATTCAAAAAGGTGCCATTCAGAAAATAAAATATAATTTTGCCTTTTAAATACAATCCGCACCTGGAACGTTAATTTATTACTAAGCTTTCGATAATTTTCCACTTTTAAATGTAGTATCTATTATGTAATGTCCATTTATGCAATGATTTTAGACATTTAAACACACTAGGTCTCTAAAATGTATTTATTTTTTTCCCCAAAATGGCCTTTTGACTCAAAATGTATCATCATAATATCATTCTTCAACAATTTGGGGAAAAAATTATAATTTTTTGAGACTAGCTACAGCGTTGTTAAATATATTAAAGTCTAAGATGGCTTCCAATGAATTAAAAAACATTATTTATTCAATTAAAAATCAGTTTAGTAGAAGCACGTGAAATCCCTTGGATTTAAAATGTATATTCGATTTGTTGAAAGGTTGGCCAAAACATGTTCAAAGCTTGCCCCAAATAAAGCTCTAACAGCAATATAAGTGTAATTTCTGGAGGCAGCTATTGTTTACTTCATGGCTACTATTGTTCAATTCTTGAACCTGTTTTGAAGATGAAAACAAATAATAAAAATAATAATTTTTAAAATTATATATTTTATTATTATAATTGTCTGCTTTTTGGTTTAACGTTCTTCTCTACTCCCAACTTTGACAAAAAAACAGATCACTATACTCGTACGTTGCTCGACAATGAGGATAAAAACAGGATTTTTTTCATCCTGAATGTTGATTTAATAATAAGCACGAATGAATATAAATAGTCGATGTTTTACGTTCGTCGTTTTTGCCTTCGATGGGGAAGGACCGATGTTTGCAGAACATCGATTTTCTACTGCACTACTCAGGTTTTCTCTTCTACAAGTATTATTAACTCTTCAAAATTTACTTGTTCAGTAGATTATTTCGTTTGTTGATGTTAAGTTCTATTTTTGCTTATTGGAATAAATGACAATTTTTGTTAGCAATGTTGTGATTACTTCATTATTAAATAAGTTAATTTTCTTAATTCAAAGGAAATGTTTCACGCGAATGATGTTTTTTATAAACTGGTTGGGTTTTCTAACGAAAATGGCCGTCACTTCATGGATATGACTTCGATGGTCTTCCTTAATGTCCATGACCTAAACCATCAAACCTAACATCACTTTTTTTTATAATTTTTTAAATATATTTTTGCTCATACTTATGAGATAGGACTCATGGTTGTACATTTAGCGGTGGTGTTTAGCTCCACCAGGCTGCGCCTCTTTTGGTCAATCTCTCCTCGAATTGGTTTATTAAGTGGTGGCCAACATTGGAAAAGTGTGTGGGTTTTTGTCTTGGACTGGTAGAGATGATCTAAGAAGAGATGGCTGATCGGTAAAGTGGAGGTCAGTTGAGAAGTGTCCGAGGCCACACCTACTAACAAGCTCCTTCTATCCCCATCATTCCACTCCATCAAAATAAGTTATACACCGGAATGCCTAAATTAAATTTTGTTTTTCTAAGATGCTTCCTTATGACCCGGATTTAAACTCAATGGAAATAATAAATAAATTGGACAACACTAAAGGATTACATTGGCAATGGTAGTAGAGATTTTTCCATGAATTTTATCTTCTCTCCTGAAAGTAAGAAAAAATATAAAGAAAAAAAATTAAGGGATAATTGACAATGTCTCAGAAAGTTTTGTAATTACGTCATCGGCGGACTTGGAACTTGGGAGCAACGAACCATCTAGGAACTGACAAAAATAGTGACTTTAACATGTTTCACTAAAAGGACCGTCGGAAGTGTCAATTTTTTTTACTTTCAGACAGATGTTATCTAATTTTATTTTTTGTTTATACTATAGTAAATGAAATCCCTGTCAGGCAAGAAGGAAGAACAAAAAACAAAAATACTACTCCATTTTTCCTTAGTTGTATAGTAATAGGGTTGTAGTTATTTTACAAGCATGTATCGTGACATGCCCGATAACAATATAATAACCGACCGGTAGATGGCTAGTTGCTAGTGTTGTTAATGCTTTATCAGTGTTTATCATCACCCCTTTTGATAGAGGCTGTAGGGGAGGATGGGAGTGAGGACCCTCTTACCGACCATCTATTCTTAGTTGACCTCTCTCTGGCTGAGGTATAGAGGTATGGTGTGGTATAGTGAGAGTGTCTGTGTGTGTGTGTGTGTGTGTGTTGTACTGTGGCTGTTTCAGGACTACAAGGAACACACGGACCCTGAGAACCTCATGTTGTTTCCCACATCAGATTTCCGGAATCCTATCTGTCTCGAGATGAAGATGCTGTCGAGGGGGGTCGACATCACAGGAGCACCTATCATGGACCTAGGTGAGTCCTATCACAGCCATCTCACTCGACTTGACAGTTTCATATCATCACATGACTCAGGTCTCTGGTAGTAGCCTTCCTAAAGGTATGTACACACAGAAAGGAGGCACCCAGGTTAGGTGGTCCAGCAACCGAGAAAACCCGGGGAATTAGTCTAAAAAATGTCAGAGAATTTCAAGAAAATTTTTATTTAAAAAAAAAAATGTTTTTCTAACATAAATAAATGATGTACCAGCCTAATTCTGGGGTTCTATGGTGTTGGGGGATCTCTTCTAAAATGCAGTTTTCCCTTACCATCCTCTTCATTGGGATTTTTGCCGTATTTTACGTTTTGGCAACACTGCGTATCTACATAGTTAGTTATCGGTCCTGCTCCCCTCTTCATCTTTCGCTTCTACTTTTCCAAGTCTGTATTGTATCTAGGTCTAATACCAATATTTCTGGGTTCCATGGCTGGCTAGATCATTTATTTAATGTATTTCTATAGAGTCAGGTAAGCTGAGATAAGATGATATCACAGATGACGTAAAGAAGGGGGTTGGGAGGGCGGCCATGATAACATCTTATAATTTCCTGCCCCTCTTCACTTTATACTGAAATTCTCCATAGATTTTTCCATCGTTTTTTTACGCCTTGACTTAAGGACGATTTTTACTAACTTTGGGTCGTATAAAGAGTTTCCTTACAATGTTGTGTCTGGCTAAATGCACTTCTGGTAGGAGCAGGGCAATACAAGTTGCAGTTTAGTGTCTCCAGTTATTGTGGGCGGGATCCCGAAGAAACTTGTTCTTATAAAACTCAGGTCGATTCCATTCCAGTCTCTTCCGAAGACCTCTCCCTCAGATGAGGTAGACTGTACCAGCGCTTCTCCCATTCCTGGAAAGTTTTTCTGCGGTCATCTTTCGTCACCATTTCTAGATCCTCCGGCGTTTTCCTTTTGTTCTCACCTTCAATTTTAGGAACAAAAATTAGTCGCAAGAAGCAAGCTAGTCTGGGCTCCTAGGAATTGTAAGAGAGACGACTGCAGAAGGGGGGAGACAAGTGTATCACATCTCAAGGAGAGTACTATGAAAGAGATTAAAGGGAAATTGCTGTAAGTTTTAAAATAATACACGTTTTTCGTACTTTTGGGTGTCCGCCCACGTATAAAAAGTCAGTGTTGGTGATATTAGTATATTTTTTTTTATCTTTTTAGGTTCGGTAGATTCTTCGGACACATACGCCTCCTGCAACACAGCCCCTTTCCCCTCGCAGCCAGACCTGAGCGAGGACTCGAACCTCTATGTGAACCCTCTGGAGCTGAGGAATGTGAAGAAGTCAGCCTCAGGGGACACCATGTTGCGAGCCTCTCCGGTGACTGATGAGGCGAGGATATGGAGCGGCTCCAGAGGCAGTCTTAATGAGCAGATCTCCCTTCCTAAGCACAGGAAGACTCGCTTCCAGCAGGTACAGCAACAAGTCAAAACAGACCTTTTCATTGGCCGCTCTCGTTACTGAGTTTACTTTATTTAAAACGAATAATTGGTTTTTAGCTCTCTCAATAGTAGATATGTCGCCATTTCACACTGTCGTTTGTTCAGATGTTCAATAACATTGTATTTTTTTTTTTTTTTTTGCCACAGTTGTAGGTAATTTGTATAGAATTTCTTACGCTGAATTCAAATATATAATCGATGAGTCTATAACGAAACCTCTGGTTCTCATAATATAGTTACTCCTATTTTTATACAAAAACACAAACGGCGTGCTTAAGTTTTTTTTTTACCTCCCAGGTATAATAAACCTAAGGGCCTCGACCGGGTTTTGAACCCGCGATCTTGAGCTCAGTATATTGTATATAGATATTTAATCTTAGAATAAAAGCACATATGAGATGAATAATAATTATTAGTAAAAAAGGTGAATAGTTGAAGATAAATGAATATTGAATTTCTAATATTAATACAATGGACACATCTTCTTTTCCTTTTTTTATTATAAGTAAACGTCAATAAATAAAATATTTATATTTCTGTAACATGTCTTCTTTCGTGAAGATATTTCGATGCCCCTTCCTTAGGTCACAAAAGACGTAATAAATAAACAAATGAACCAGTTAATAAATAACCAAAAAAGTAATGAGGTAGCAACAAAAATAATTAGGACACAACTTTGATGGATATTGTTGGAGGAGCTCTGCCAAGAAAATAAAAATAAACGCAAAATATGAACTAAACCTTTTATATACAAAACACAACTTTTATGTTTTTTTTTTGTTTTTTTTGAACAATGAAAAAAATATATGTATGTATGTATAATGAATTGCTCAAATATTTTGTATCATATATATATTTTTTTAATGTTGTGTTACTTTTTAAAGCTCTGACTCTTTCCTGCCTAATGACCGTTTTATTTAAGTTTATTCTTCTTTTCCTTTCGTTGATAACTCAAAAAGAAAATCTGTTTACTTGGCTCATTTTGAGTATCCAGACATTTAATAAGTTTACTCAAAAATTATGGATTGTATAAAAAAACGAGGAGAGTCTGTATATGTATTATACTATTTTTGTTGCAATAAGGACCTGTTGCAGTCATACGACATATAGAACTAATATGAGAGCCTTACCTATAGTCAGAGTTGCTCTTTGGAGTTAGTGCATAATATGTGTTGTTGTCTTTCAGTCCTCAGGGGTGCGGCTGCGGGAGAGCGAAGAAAGCCTGGAGACGGAGCTGAAGAGAAGACGACCCTCTTTCATGCCTGGCAGGTCTCTGGCCACCGCCACCCGCCTCATCAATCAGCACCTCTTCGGGCTCCAGGCCCTCGGTGGCAGAGGTAAGTAAGAACCACATGGCCTGTTACAGGTTTGCTTATGTTTCTGAGCTTGTGGTGTGCCGCTAATAGGATGTAAACATGTACTTTACCGGTAGAAAATGGGAGCTAAAATACTCATATTTCTAAAACAGTTGTCCCGATTGGCACCAAAATCAATAGAGCTTGTGTCCTCGATATTTGCAAAAAGAAACATTAGAATCGATGCATTCTTGCAGAAGCTATCGTGAACGAAAAAGAAAATTCCACAGATGGACAGACATGGAATAGGACCTTCTAGGTAGGATTCACGATGTTTCGACTACAACACCAGGCTTCCATTTCTTTACGGGGACGTGAAAGTAAAATTATTTTGGAACACGGTCATGTATTTTTACATGAGGAAAGTTCAGCAATCTAACAGTTATTATTCCAAGGTTGGTCTCTACTCAAAATAGTTTTTTTTTTCAAATATCCCAATTACGAATTACTCACCCCCCCCCCCCCCCCCCACCTCTTTCTCAGACCGTCTCCTCCTAGAAGTTTGTCCAGCTCTGATGTGACTGACGCCTATGTTCCGTGACTGGACATTAGAAATGGCGTGTCTGGCCGCAATCATAAGAGCTATAGACGGATCGATCCTATCCCATCCTCAATCAAATTCACTTTTTTTTTCTTATTTTAAATCGTTTCAACTTCCAGGGTCGTGGCTGCTAAAACAAGTTATTAATATTTTTATGTTGAATATCTCATACTCCAGCCAAATTAGGTTTATACCGCAGCATGCGTATATATGTGGGAAGTTACGTAATCGGTTGGAACTTCGAGTTTTCACCGGGATTCCATGTTTTGCGAGCCCTTCATTCCAAAAATGAAAATAAAATTCCTGACGTACCTGTTTGTTTGTGTACACGATCTCCCGATTGAATAAATTTATCGACACGAAATTTTACATGTGTATCCAGAACTACGTAATATGTAAGGACGGCATCAATTGATTTTCAGCTAAATCGACCGAAGGGAAGAGGGAGGGGGTCAGAGAAGGAAAGTTCAACTCATGAACCCTAATAACGAAATTTAGTGTGACTATAATTCAGAGTGTGTGTCGACTACGGATATTTAGTCAAACCCGTTCATTGGTTTTAGAAGGAGACCGAAAACTTAGTTGAATAATTGATGGTGGGAAGTACATTAAAGTGCATTGCAGTACATTGCAGTTCACGGACATTCATTTGTTTTACCCTCAAAGACAACATCAAAAATTTCAGCTTTTTTGGAATTTTCTCCGTAACATGCAATATGGAAGAAACTAACATGCAAATAATGAGATTTGCGTGCCATGCTCATGGAAGTGCTTCAGATCAGATGAGTCTGGAGTCGATTGTTGCTCTTTATATTTGTGTTAATTGTGCCATGTGACGTGTCTGGATTGTGTTACAGGTAAGAATGGGGAAAGCCGCAGTTCTCTGTCTGTCGACTCCATCGACTCCGGGTCTTGTCCCACCCCGGAGACTCACCGTCGCTCTAAGTCCATCCTCAAGAAGGTCGACTCTGCTCCGAACCCTCGGCGAGACCCAGAGACGGAGAAGCTCATTTCGGATAACGTGTCCGCCGCCGGCTCTGACTACTCCCCAGGTGCGCCTTCCTATTGTACCTACTACTTATAGTTTCAAACTACAGAAACCTCTGATAGCTGAACTTGAGGAATTTTTTTTTTTTTTCTTCCTAATTATTCGTATATATTAAATACAGATTTTAATATGAATTCAATTCAAAATTAGTCCTAATGAATGGAAGAAAGTATATGACGTCTCTTGAATGCGAGGAGAAATATTTTTAAAAAATTGAAAATATACAATGTCTGCGACATTGTATCATATTTCAATTATCATTTTCGAAGGTAGAATCCTCGAGCAGTGATTATTTTGTACAATTTTATGTGATTTGGATAACCTGACGTGTTTATCCTTCCTCTCCTTGTGATAGGGGAGGGAATGGCTCCACTTCCCCATAAGTTTTCTCTTCATAGCTCTAGTCTACCATTGCGAGTCCATTAAAACAATCAAATGATGGACCCTTCGGTCTATTTCTAGATAGTATATGCTATGCATCTTTCCCAAGATCTTCAAGAGTTTGAAGAAAAACCGAGCGTCTTTTTTATGGTGATAGAATCTTTTGAGCGCGACGATCTAGGCATCTTCAAAGTTGGTTTCAATCGATATTGATCATTGTTCCAGAAGTGTTCGATACAAGAAGGGAGGCTCTTTAGGAATACGTAAACTAAGTTAATAAAAACAAAAGACAATTTTTTAATCATTAATTTATGAATCTTCTTATTTGGTTACGTTGAGATAATTCTTGTCTTTTGGATTCCTTTCTTCACTGTGTTCCGAAGAACATTCAACAAACACTTCAATAACAAGTTTTCATGTATCTGTGTCCATTTTAAAAAGAGGTAAACAAACAATTTAGCACGTCCAAAGTGAGCGAGCCGCAAGGAACCTGTGAACATGACAAGAAACCGACTGATTGGCTCACCGCGAGGCAGGTACACACGATATAGTTTTAAAGAAGCCAAAACATAACAGCAATGGCAAATTTCGTACGGAGTTCTATTTTAGGGAGATGAACCAAAAGAATTTTATATGGTAAGCGGAGCGTTTTGTTGGACTAACCAGCTGGCAAACCGACCGTTTGCCCGGGGAGCTCTTCCGTGCAAGGTAACTTTGAGGGCCTCCTCAACGCTTCACATTGCAATACAAAAAACGAAATTCATCTGTCTAAAGCTTGGCTAAAATAGATATACGATTTTCAATATTTTAAATATGAATTTCATCCTTAAAAACATTCTTATAATATGAAAAATATATTTCTTCAAGAAGTATTTAATTAGAAACACGTTTTACAAAATATCGTGGTTGTTCTCTGTTATTGAAAATGTAAATGTTATGTTCATTGTTAGTTATTGACCTGGTGAAAATGTTCTGAAAATGATGCTAGTCATTTAATTTTTTTAGGAGGTTAAGCTTAGCTTAATTAAGTTTCGCTACAAAATGTAAATTACTTGAGGAGCATCTTAGCTTATCTTCGCTACAAAACTTAGATTCCTCGAGGAGCACCGATCTCGTAAATTAACTAAGCATTAAGTAGTACTTTACGACTTTACTATTTTTTATAAAGGACAGTCATCAAATCAAATTAACGATAATATCTTGGTATATTCATACCGTTCCTAAGAAAATTATCATTAAAATAGACAATAACTATGTATAACTAGATCTATTAAATATAAAGGTGAGGCCCCTCGAATGTTTAAGCCGGGGAAGCCTTCGTTAAGATTGGAGAGTAATGTGTCTTTGAAACTAGGTAAGAAAGTGAGCAAGCCCGTGAGCAGCAAGCGAGCCAACAGCCTCAAGTTCAGCGGCGAGTTGGGGCCCTCTCTCTACATCTGCCCCCCGCCGCCACCCATGGAGACCTCTCCTACTGAAGAGACCCGTCTTCTCGCCTCTCTCAGGATATCCTCTTCTTAGCAGTCCTCCCCCGTCATCAGGGTGAGTCCTCTCAGTATATGGCTACAGGGTAGCCAGAGTTACATCCACCACACATTTTTAAACAAAAAAAAAAGTTTTTTTTAATGGGACGTCATACTTTTCATAACGAATTCTGGAACTACATTTTTAAGATGAAAATAAGC
Organism: Aradus depressus; assembly: GCA_963662175.1. Lineage (NCBI taxonomy): Eukaryota > Metazoa > Arthropoda > Insecta > Hemiptera > Aradidae > Aradus > Aradus depressus. Next base: position 52,549,294 of record OY759214.1, on the reverse strand, counting down.
TTATAACGAGAACAACCCTTTGGGTCCTCCCTAACGTATTCCATATTGAACTGTAACTCCATCAACATTTTTCCTATCAGTTTTCTATTTTATTTATTTTTTATCATGGATTCAGATTTTGAAATCGAATATCTCCGCGAGTTTGTAACGGATCAGCCTACCCCAAGTGTCATTAATTTGTCAAAGAAAGAATTAAGCCTTAGTTGTAGTGAAAAATGATAAAGTGAGTTTTCTTTTTCAAGATGTAACATGTTGTCACACTTGAGTGTGAACAAAACGACCCGTTTTTAATCTATTGTACGGATCTTATTCCGATCAAAAAACGGATTAGACTCCCTAGTTCAGGGGCATCCCACCATTAAAAATATCATCTTCAATGTTAAATACCAAAATCGGTGTGAAAAAAGGAGACACAACATTCAATATCTTAGCTAATATTGAACGCATTGTTTTCGTTCAAAGCTCATTTCTCAAGAAGGTTGGTACCGTATGCTTAAAAGCCCAATAGAACCCAAATTTCTAATTCCTTATAAGATAATAAGGGTTTTCCATAACTTTTTTTGAAGTATAATTTGTTTCTATGTGATTGTGAAGATGGTGTGAGACAAGATTTCTCATAGAAATTAAAGACATCTTCCCACGGTTTTATTTCCAATCAGAATCAGTTTTCAACGCAATTGCATCCATCAGTTCCACATCCCATCTCTACAGTATGGAGTCTAATGAAACTCTGTACTTAACTCTCTATTGATTTTCAGCCAAATCGTCCTATGAGAAGGGGGTTAAGGGGGAGAATAATCCCAAAAACTCTAGTAACTGGCGTTGTAATGAATGTATTGACTCGAAATTAGAAATGTAGATTCAAAGCTCTATAGGGATGACACCTTTTTCCAATTTACAGCGGTGTTAGCCGAAGTGGAGGGGCGGCTCGACTCAAAAATCCCAATACCTGCCGATGTAATGAATGTATCGACATGAAATTTTATATTTAAATTCAAAACCATATAGAGACGGCACCTATTAATTTTCCGCGAAATCGGCCTAAGGAAATGAGGGAGGTATTTGAGCTAGGTAGGTGTTATCAGGTTTCGTACCTGTTGGTAGCCTGAGTTAGGTAGGTGTTATCAGGTTTCGTAGCCTGAGTTAAATAAAACTACTACTAATGTGTGTTTTGTCTGTTACCAGATGACCGCTTGCTCCAGCTGAGCCCTGACCTCACTCCTACATACACACCCACCCGCTTATCTCTCCGAATATATAACTATATTTCAATCATTATATACATATATATACCACCTATCTGGGGTCTATATATGTAAATAATTTATATATATATATATATATATATATATGATTATATTTATATATATATATAAACTAGTACATAAGTTTGCTCAAGCACTCAGGCCCCCCAACAATCTCTCATATAACATATGAGTGCAATCATTTGTATATACACGAGTGTAAATAACTTTTTATACATGAATACCTATGTATGTTATTTTGTAATTTAATACACTGATAAATAACATTGACGAAAAAGAAACGAATAAATTGTAAATTGTAGTAGAATTACATTGTTTTTATATAAATTTAAGTATTATTTAATTTTAGTCACTGCCTACTTACTAGCTGACTGACAATTTATATTTGTAAATTATCAATGTTGACGAGTATGATTAAAATAATGGTTGACGAACTTGAAAGATATATTAATTTAAATTAATGTTAAAATGTTTATTAACGTAATGTTTATTTATTTTTATAATTTAAACAAAAAAATATAAAGTAATTGTTTTAAATTCGTATACAAAGACGTACAATCATGTATCATTTAAATTTTAAAAAATTAAAATACTCAGTTCTTAGTAAAGTAAGAGTAGGAATTGATTTTTTGTGTAGTTGTATGATATCAATAGTTTGTGATCTTTAAATAGAAAAGAAATCAGGACAATTTGGGGGATTTATTTTAGGGGGTTTTAAGGAAATAGTGTCTGAGTAACGGTGAAGTGTGTGAAGATATTTGTTATTAGACTCGATTATTAAAAAATACACAACAAAACCATAAATACAATTAATTAGGACTCCTTGTGTTCGATTCACATTCAAAGTTAGAACATCAGCTGTTAGTTACATGGAATTGTTGAGTATTACATTTACTGGTTATTATTCAATAAGTTATATTCTATTGTAAATAAGATAGTGATGAGGAATTACATGGTAAAGATGGGTGCTCAATATGACACTTGTTCTGCAACCTGTCGTGCGGCAAGTCTTAGGACGGTGTCTTTAAGTTTCAGAGAACCAGGAACGATATCTCCCATGTAGTCGGGGAACATGTTCTCCTCATATTGTGCACTTAATTGCAGAGATATCAAGTAATATTGTTGCTGTTCGTACATTGAATTATTGGTGAACATTAACATACCATAATTCCACTTCCGAGTCACAGTAAAGTTTTACTTTAAAGTGTTATCAGCAGATTTCTGCCAACAACTTTTCCAAAATGTGCTCATATCCTTAAAACACAGCCTTCATGTCCGAATTTCTATAAAACAGGGTCCTTTAACATTTCTAATAATGAATGAGTTTATTAAGTTTGTTTTAAGTTGACAATCAATTTCACAGAGAGTAACATTTAAAAAATCAAATTTTGTAAATGATTGATTTTACATTTTGATTCACATTGCCTCTCATAGCATTTCTTGATCAAGTTTCCACTCTCCCTCTACTTATTTCTTCATATGTTTTTACTATGTGACTTACCCGTCCTTGTCCACGAGATACCGAGTGCTTGAAATGAGATCACATTTTCTTTCAAAATTAATTGAATATTACCTGTAAAAATAACGGAAGTAGACAGTGAGAGCTGATCAGGTGAGCGAGAGCGCCTCTCCCATTTACTTCCACCACTTCATTCCTCTCCCTCTCTACTTCGCTACTCGAAAACTTCGGGTCAGAGACATCATGAAATATCTGTTTCTGTCTCCTCACTAACCTCCTCTCGGGTGACTGATTTCAAATCATACTCGTATGTACCCTAAAAGCTATTCTTGAATAATGGGATTCAAAGATTGAAGTTTGGTTGGAATAGATTCAGGCATTTTTCTGTAATAGATGGTACAAACAAATTGACGCGAAAATTGGAAACCACTTCCATGGACCTGAAACGAATCAAAATCTAATTGGTCAAAATGCTCAACGTGCAGACAGTGCAGTTTTATTATTATATATTTTATATTATCATTTGTTTCATTTTACGAACTACAAACATTGTATTTATATTTAAAGCATTTAAAGAAAAATAATTGTTGATAATTTAATAATTTTGGCCGTTATAGAAAATTATAGTTTAAAATTTAGTAATTTCTTCATCTTGGTATCGGTTGAATGCAAAATGTATTTTTGTACTACACCGTTGAAGTCTGTGTGCAGTTAGCCTCAAGTAACATAGGGCTATTAAAACAACAGAAATTAAATTAAATTGTTATTAGCACAATCTAATTTATAAAAAAATATATAGTTATTATTTAGTAGTAAAGCAAATAACTTTAGTGGCTAAATTTGGTTGTTATGATATGTGTTAGTCTATAGAAGCTAAGCTAGAATTTATAGGCGTTACAATCTTATAAAATAATATGTATATTTTTTTCCTTTGTTTGATTAGTTAACACTTTCTTAAGTACAAAATATTTGTTTTCAGATAGTCCATTTACTGACTTAGTAGCTTGTATGTTATTTATATATTATGGCTAATTTATGAATTTACAGCATATTTTATAAATTAAGTGAACTATTTTAATAATTATTGTAATAGAAACCAAGATTACAGTTTAGCCCCAACGTATATATTAGAATGTAATGTATCAGATATAAAAGTGTGACCCTCCCATAACGGTCCTCTTACTGAAACATTACAAGTTCTCCTTGCCTTTCACAAAAAAGCATAAATTCATAATTATTTATGTTAAAAAAAAATGTTTTCTATAAAAATTAAAACCAAGAGTTCAGTTAGTTTATAAACTATCCAGTGATTTAGAAACTAGCCAAGTTTACATCTTAGCCGTAAACTATATCTCAGAGGCTGTTCCTCACTCGACAATGAATAATTAAATTTCGAAACGCGGTAGGTATGTCAAAAAAAGATTGTACAAACCGTAAAGCATTTTGGTCAAATTATTATGAGATTTAATTTCCTTTTTGAGTTACCTCGAAGTTGTGGCAACGAGAAACTAATGTTTCATACAGCCTCCTGCCAGCCCGAATGTGATTTAACTGTAAAGGCTCGTCCACATCTAAAAAATCTCCCCCCAGACAATTATACAAGTGTTCGTTAACATTTGTCTGGAAACGAATGGATGGAATGTTAATGATAAATGTTCATTTTCCTTGGCAGACATTGTCATATCCAAAAAAGATGGATTTCTTTGAAGACGATCCACTTCATTGAAAGTCCGTTAATTTCTTAAATATTTAAAGCGAATTGATTTTCTAGTTTACATTTTTTTTCATGTTTACTTCTCATGAGCTGATACCTCGATAACCTTCCATGTATGTAGGGAATGTCTTTTTTTTTTTTTTTTTCTAAAAATTGAAATTAAACTATTTATAACATTAGCTAAGATAAAGTCCGGATAGAACCCAGGTTATATTCATTACATCGGATGTTATTATGGTTTTTGAGTGAGCCTTCCCGCACCCGAATCTTCCCATATCTCTTGAAGGATTTGGCTGAAACTCAATTGTGGGTCCTGGAAATAAATATACAAACTCGTGTCTATACATTCATTCTATGGGTAGTTATCGCGATCACAGACGGACAGCATTTTTTTTCTAATTTTTAGACTCAGAGGTCGAAAAACATGAAATTCCGATCAAAGTTCAACTTCGAAAATTGAAATTAAACTATTTATAACATTAGCTAAGATAAAGTCCGGATAGAACCCAGGTTATATTCATTACATCGGATGTTATTATGGTTTTTGAGTGAGCCTTCCCGCACCCGAATCTTCCCATATCTCTTGAAGGATTTGGCTGAAACTCAATTGTGGGTCCTGGAAATAAATATACAAACTCGTGTCTATACATTCATTCTATGGGTAGTTATCGCGATCACAGACGGACAGCATTTTTTTTCTAATTTTTAGACTCAGAGGTCGAAAAACATGAAATTCCGATCAAAGTTCAACTTCGAAAATTGAAATTAAACTATTTATAACATTAGCTAAGATAAAGTCCGGATAGAACCCAGGTTATATTCATTACATCGGATGTTATTATGGTTTTTGAGTGAGCCTTCCCGCACCCGAATCTTCCCATATCTCTTGAAGGATTTGGCTGAAACTCAATTGTGGGTCCTGGAAATAAATATACAAACTCGTGTCGATACATTCATTCTATGGGTAGTTATCGCGATCACAGACGGACAGCATTTTTTTTCTAATTTTTAGACTCAGAGGTCGAAAAACATGAAATTCCGATCAAAGTTCAACTTCAAATTTCTGACCGATAACATTACTTCTTACAGCTGAAGTAAAACATCTGCATAATGTTCTCCTGTAATTCAAAACACAATTCCTGTTTCCCCACTTCACTTTTCGATAAAATCCTCGCTGCATCATTTCCCACGGCACATTAATTAAGGTTTCTGCATAATTTACCTAATGAATATTAAATTTTATTAGGTTTATTCGCAGTAAATTCATAATAGAAAATATGAGTAGGCAACATAGGTCCTCTATCCCAAATTGTATCGTCCCTACATTAGTCTTTCACTACATGATCCCCAACTGCACTTTAGAATTGGATCCCAATTGCACTTTAGGATAAGACCCGACAGCACTTAAAGATAAGATCCCCAACTGCACTTTAAGATAAGATCCCCATTGCACTATAGGATAAGATCCCGACAGCACTTTAGGTTTATGATCTGCACATAGGTTAAGAACCCTAATGCACAATTTTCCCTCCACTTAGGATAAGATTCTTAATGCACCTTTTCCCAATGCACTTAGGCTAAGATCCCTAATGCACCATTTCCATACTGGACTTAGCATAAGAACCCAATTGCACCTAAGTTAAGATCCCTAATCACCATTTTCTCATTGCACTTAAGATAAGATCACAAATCCATCCTTTCTCCAGTCCTCTTAGGATAAGATCCCAAATGCACCATTTCCCACTGCACTTAGGATAAGTTCCCTAATGCACCATTTCTCATTGCACTTAAGATAAGATTCCTAATTTCCCCCTGCAAGTAGGTTTAGATCGCTAATGTACTATTTTCCACTGCATGTAGGTTTAATGTACCATTTTCCATTGCACGTAGGTTAATTTGATACCCCTAATGCACAATTTTTCTCTGCACATAGGTTAAGATCCCGAATGCACCTCATGATAACCACTCTTTTCCCACTGAACATTGGTTAAAATCCCTAATTCAAAATTTTCCCACAGCACCTAGAATAAGGTCCCTTCTGCATCATTTCCCCACTACACTTTACGAAAAGATCAGTAATGCAACATTTTTGCATTGCACTTTAGGTAACCTTTATCTTATTTTTTGATGATGAGCCTTGCTGACATCGTTTGAAGAACTGCCTCTGAACTTGATGTAAAAAATATGTCGCACACTCAGGCCTGTTCTGTCGAAACTTCACGTAAAACTTAGCTTCTTTATAACAAATTCTTTCTTTTCCGTAGAATATTTAATAACAATTCGAATCAAATTTTTTTGATTTAATTTTGTCAAAACATACACAAGTTACAATATTATTGTTCTGATGGTGCGCTATATCGGATCTTCCCCGCCCAAAAAAAAAATTAAGAAAATCAACTCAGAGGTTTTGAAAAGGAATTGAATTTCTTGCGAAAAAAAAAAAAAATGTTAGAACGTACCTCCGCCCATGTTTTCCTATCAATCACGTATTTGGCCTACAGTTTTGCTTGAAGTTTTCAATTAAAACGGATTCTACTCCCAGTCAACTGGAACAATGAGGGAGGGGGATACCACGGATAAAGCAAAGTCTAAAGTAAACATGCAAGTTTTTCTTTAGTAATGTAGGTTAAGTTATGACGAGCCCAGGGCTAAGAAATATCCATTTTTACTCGAATCTTACTCCACTTCTCCCCATTCTTCATCCATTTCTTGTAATGATCATTTTATAAATTTTAACTTGTAAAGTTTTTGCGTAGGACTATCTTTATTTGCGTGAGGTTCCCCTCATCTATTTCAATACTCTTAAAACTTTTCATCGGCCCAAAAATAACCCGGTTAATCTGCAACACGGTTGATCCTCTCCCGAAAAACCGAGAATAGTCTATTTAGCAAAATGAGCTACAAAAATTATTTGGTGTTTCCTCACTACCAGTTTTATATTTGGAAGTTGTTTTGTTTAAAGTATTCCTATAATACCTCTCAGTTGGTTCGTTTAGGTTTCAGAAATTTTGTGTATGTGCGTAAAAATAGTAATAGATCCGAGGAGAGTTTGAATAGAAAGAAAGCAATTTACATAACGTAACATATCGGTACAGAGTTAGAAATATAGTTGATAATGATATTTTTAATTATTGTAAATAGTATTAGAGATTAACATTTTAATTTTTTTTTTGATAAGTTAAGATATTTGTATAACATAGGTAATGTTAATGAGGCATTTTAATATAAACATGAAGGAGCAGGAGCGCTATCTGTGAAGCCGCAGGCAAAGTTTCAAATAAACATACGACCTACTTTACTCAATGATTTCTTGATATTTAACTCATAATTTCTGCAACATTTCAAGAATGTATGTTTTGAATGTTATATAACTTCTTTTGACAATATTAGAAGTGAAGAGTAAATAATCTATAAACGTACGTAAAGTGAACCATCTTTAAAGAAAATAATTTTTCTATTTGGCTCACATAGTTAATGTTAAGAAAGTGGCCCAGTGGCTACACCAATATTATTTGTTAGCGGTGCATATAATGGGCTTGCTTCAAATGGTCCATAATATAACATCATTCAATTGCAACCATCCTAAATACAATTTTTCTTTTATTTCAATTATATAAGAAAATATTTGTTGATTTTTTGAACAACAGCAAAAGTGACTTTTTTTGTCTTCAATATTCTAATTAATTTGGGATATCGTTTCAAAAAAGTAAATTGAACTCTTTCAGTAAAATACAATTATTTTCTGAGAATAAGTTGATTTTTGGAGATTTTAAAAGGAAACAACGGCGAAGTATGGAGCTTTATACATTGTGGACGGAGGGTTCCTACAGTACCTCTCATTCGTAAGTATAATCCACATGAACATAGCGTAAATATTAACGGTCCCTGAAAACCGTTCACTCCCTGTAGTTTTGTGAAAAGTTCGCACCCAAAAGTACCCTCCACCCTCTCAAAATTGTTTCAGCTCTTACTTAACTTCAGATACCCTCTCTCAAAATAAGTAGTGTACTCGTACGTGGTATATTATCAAACTAAGAAAATAGAATACATTTTTGCGATTCTTATCGAAAAAGTGGAAACAAAGAACTTTTTTAACATTTATATTGTCTAATTTTGAAAATTGTTGTCTCTATATTAAATTTATTTAATATCAGAAATTAAGAGTTGAGGTCGCGTATACACAGGTATTCCGAACGTCATATCTCGGCTTCTAATGAACATAGACCAACCTTTTATTATTCAAATTAAACAAAACGCTCTAAATAATCTATTTCTGACAGAAAATTACGAATTCGAGAGCAAAGCACATGTGCCCCCCTGTTGTCTGATTTTTTGGTTATCATACCAGATCTCTTTTATTTCCGGTTATTGTAGCTGGACAAAACTACAACGATATAACTTGCGTACGCTGTATCTATTCTTGAGAAAAATAAATAAATAAAGTAGTGTTTTTATAACTCGGCTCACGTTCTCTTCGAGTGTAACGATATAAGAACACTCGGTTCTCCTGACTTTGCCTGGGCCACATTGTTCCATTACTAGTTGAATACCAACTGCTTCGAGTAAATATTCAATTATCATACCATTACCTGTATCATTTATTTATTATATTTTCTTCATTATTTTTCTTTTCTTAGATCTGATTTTATTTTTATAGAAATTATAACTATAAAAAAAAAAGTGAAACTAATTAATAAGATATTTAAGAAATATATTAAATACATAAGACGTTTTCTTTTTACATTAAAAACAATGTAAATATATAATAAATTGAAATAACATTAATAAAAGATATGAAGAAAATAACGTAAACGCATATATGTAGAGATAAGGCCTACTTAAGAAAACGAAACGCAAATAGACAAGCTTTATGTATAATACATCGGGTATAGAAAATAGAACATTCTCTGAATGAACCATCATTTTTTTTATAGCATCAAATTGTTTAAATAAATATGTAACTGTCAGTCATGTTCTTTTTTTTAGTGAAAAATGTGTAAAATATATATATTTATATTTAATATATATAAATAAAGCTTATTCTTATTATAAGGAATTAACTGGTTTATTTTTTTAATAAATGGCACACATATGAAGAGACACATGTTTTATTCATTTTACTATATCCTTCATTACAAACATATATTTATAGGATGACATATCGTCACCTTAATACTACAACTAGAACTTATGTAAAAATGTCAGTAGCTCAATTTGGATCATTCTACAACGGCTGTTTAAAAAAAAAAAAAAAAAAGATTTGCGTTTTTCTCAAAAATAAATTTCGAGATGTCTAGTTGTAGTATTAAGGTGACGATATGAACGATCTACACTGAAACGAGACCACGCTCACAGAACATTCATAGTTAGGAGTCCTAAAGTTTGTAAATGCTCATCTTATAGGGTTCACTGTAAATTAATAATACAGGTAAAATATCAACTCAATTAAAAGAGAGGTCTCCAAAAATGTTTTACGACTTAACTTCGATGTAGTTTGGTATGAATTCTACTTAACAGATGACTACAATGGAGAACTATTGAAGAATACCTTCAGGACTGGTGGATATCATTAAACAAATATTGGAGAGAAGAAAACTAGTGGGGTCAACACGAAATAGCGAAGCACCGATAGCTCAGTTTTTGCGTGCTAGCCTACTGAGCTGTAGATCGCGGGTTCGAAGCGCTTAGGTTTTTATCTGGGATGTGACAAACCCTAGAGCACGCCATCCTTCGGATGTGACGTTAAGCGATGGTCCCAAGCCTGTACGATGTCAGATACTCTTTAAATACCCCTACCCTAAGTGAATAAACCTAGGTAGGCAAAATTTAGAAATGTTACAGTAGAATGGGGCTCATGTCCAGCAGAGCGACGAAAGAGGTTTCTGGTAGTAGGCAATATCTCATAATTAAAGCCCAGGCGTGAGTCACAATAACTAACTTAGTAGGGAACAGACCTCCAAGGTGTGTCCTCTGTGGGGAGTTGCTGACGGTGAGACATGTCATTGAAGATTGTCAGAAGCTGGCCAAGTATCGGGAAAATAACAGCATGCCTGCAACCTTCCAAGATATATTTAGCGAGAGAACACCTAGATTCCGGAACTTAATTGAATTTCTGAAAAAGATACATATATTCATGCATATTTAGAAACAATTGTTGAAATTCATTGAGTGATGGTTTACTGAAGGACAGGCGGTGCGATGGGAAGCGCTCTGGCCCCCTAGAGAGGCTTGCTATCCTTTGTGGCAACACCACTCTACCTTTACTTACCATCTAAGAGGACCTCTCCTCCCTAGACTCGACGCTATCTCTGGAGAGTGTCCATCACTTCTCACCATACCTTTCCATCGTTACCGCTAATCCTATTCTGGAAACGCTAATGGCCACAGCAGCCGATGCGTAAAAAAAAAAAAACTAACTTAGTAATAGGTCCTGCTTCAAATCCTTATCCTTCGATCTCTCCAAAGTATACAGTAGGTACCGCGGTACTTGATGTCATGTGGAGGGGGCCAGGGGACCACTAAATATTGAGTTGAAATGGTATCTTTATTATCAAACTGAGAGCTAACACTCATGTTTTTTTCGGACACCCCAATAGAAGGTCACACAAACGAACACAACATCCATTTTCTTCTTCCCATGTCTTCCCTTTTATACATGATGAAACATTTTTCACTGCAGTCATCGAAAAAAAGGCGGTTATGCTCTCAATGATCGTTTGTGAAGTGTTCAGTAGACACTTGAAAAACAAAAAAAATTTCAATTGTAGCCAATCCAAGAAAAGGCAATTTACCGTGACAAGGTGTGGTACTGGGGATATCAAGAGCGTAGTAGCCAGCGACGCATGGTGGTGGGGGTAGCTTCCCAGTCATGGTTCATCTCTAGCTTTGCTCGCATATGTCGCATCAATTTCATGAAATTTAGGTAGTGCATGAACTAGTTGAACTAGTGTAATAGCTATCCAGTGATTAGAGATATGTTTGGATATCAGCAATGTCTCTGCAGCTCATGACAAGAGAAATGTTAATGAACCTAATAAGAAATTATTTTTCTTTTTTAGATATTTAAAATAAAAAATAAAAGTGAAGACAAAAATAGAAACGATTTAACTTGAACAAACAAACGCGTGCACATCGCAGGAAGTCAGCTGCTGTCACACTACTTCTATCCGCACATGCGCCAAGCTTGAGCAAACCCAAAAAACCCTTCATAAGTTCTGTTGCAAAAGCCTCAAGTAGTATCTAGGACAGAGCCAAACTTCTTGACTTGATCAAGCCTCTAATTTCTGTTTAGAGGTGCACAAACTTACTTTGACCAATCAGTTTGCGCGATTTGCATGATCTTGTAAACCCTTGTTACAATGATATCTGAACTAGAAGAAATGGAGAGACGTCGGCTCTCATACATGTACCATCATATGACTCTTCAAACTGCCCGCCTGTCTGCATTTGTAGTTACACACCAAACATTGGAAAGGTTTCTCCCCCGTGTGTATCAACATATGAGTCTTCAAATGATTAGAGTGAAAAGTGCTATAGTTACACAAACTACAGTGGAATGGTTTCTCTCCAGAATGCTTCAACATATGTGTCTTGAAAGAATATGAATGTTGACAACTGTAGCTACACAACGTACACTGATATGCCTTTTCCCTTGTGTGTACCAGCATGTGACTTTTCAAACCGCTGGAATTTCTGCTCTTGTATTTACACAAAGAGCACTCAAAAGGTTTCTCCCCAGTATGTTTTAACATATGATTCTTCAAACTGCCAGAAAATCTACAACTATAATTACAAAACAAACACTGAAACGGCTTCTCCACTGAGTGAGTCAACATGTGATTCTTCAAGTCGTGTGACTGTTTGCATTTGTAACTGCACAAATTGCATTGGAAAGGTTTTAACCCTGTGTGCAATAGCGTGTGTATTCGCAAGGAGTGAGCATGTTTTGAACTGTAGTTACAGAAAGTACACTGAAACGGTTTCTCCCCTTTATGTGTTGCCATATGCTTCTTCAAGTCGCCGGACTGACGACAACTGTAGTTACAGGCCAAACATCTGAAAGGCTTCTCTCCTGTGTGTATATACTTGTGTCTCTTCAGACTGTTAGCAGAGTTACAACTGAAGCTGCAGAACCCACACTGAAAAGGTCGCTCACCGGAGTGTGTGAGCACGTGGCTCTTCAGAGTGCTAGGCTTTATACAACTATAGCCACACGAAGTACACCTCAAGGGTTTCTTCCTAATGAGCCCAGAAGAGGTCTCCTTCGCTCCGTGGACTGTTTCAAAGTCTCCCTGTGTTCTGTAGGTGTGTACACTGAGGATGTGGCCCCTAAGTCTGGCTAGGCTCACAGAGACATGGCCGCAATGAGCACACTCCAACCTCACTGATTCAACTCTTTCATCTGAAACACAGGGCAATACAAAAATAAATTTATAAAAAATAATTAAAATAAATAGGTAAAATAAACTTAAGCACGCCGTCCTTCGGATGGAACGTTAAGTGAATGTCCCGAGCCTGTACGATGTCAGATACTCGTTAAAGTCCCCTGCCCTAGGTGAATAAAAATTTTGGGTAGGCAAAATTTAGGACTCCCACAGAAGAGTCAGGCTCATGTCCACCAGTGACGAAAGAGCGCTCTGGTAGTAGGCGATATGACCTCGTAGTTAAAGCCCGGGCATGAGTCATAATAACTAACTACAAACCTATAGGTCTAACCATAGAATAGACCCCCTTTCTTCGGTCAGGGGTTAATAATGATTTTTGTCAATTACCAAATAATTCGGTCTAATGAAATGAAATAAGCAATGCACACCAGATCATGGAATAGTTAAACAAAGCTAAGCAATTGTTGTATCTATATCACTTAGACACTTTGAGGGACTTAACTTTTCTAGTGCATAAACACTTGTAACAAATATAAACTCCTAAAAAAATTTAACATCTTGTTCATTTGTCAACTCGGAACATATCTTCTGCCACATCGCAACCACCTTTCTAGTTTCTTTTATTGAAAATATCTAATTTGCTAAACTTCTTATTTTTACGTATTAATTGTAAGATGAGGAAAACGTGCATCTTATGTTGATTTTTCAATGATTTTATGTTCCGTTAATAAGCAATTTGATTATAATGTATTTCAAAAATGTTATCGGCCTGATTTGAATTATTAAAAAATAATAGATGGCTATGGACTGTTGATTATTTGATGTTGACCTAATAATGAATAAACTTACTGATCTATTCATTAAACTTACCTATTTTAAAAATTAATATGTCAATATATACCATACAGGTAGGTATAATAATCAAGAACGGACATAATATGTCCATTCTTGATTATTACATGGACATAATATGTCCATAATATTATTATTGAATACTACAAGGTATTTAAAAACACTTTTTTTAAGATGGATCGCACGAACTTGGCTGAATCATGCCTCCCTATTTCAAGGTTTAAATGATAACATTTCATAACAAACAAACGTATAAATATAAAGCAATAATAATCAGTTATGGTTTGAAATTTAGTAAATGGAAAAGCAATTTTAAACAAAAGAGGATTTAGAATGGCTTATAATAGCCATGGATTATTTGATATAAAATATCAAGTATATGTATATTCTATCATCAATTTACCTAAATGCTGGTCCATCGTAAGAAGAAAGATGATCAAAATTTGAAATCCACAGCAGAGCACAACCAAAACAAAAATAGTTTATGTAACTACTTGATGTAACTATACAAGTTCTCCATTCGCTGTTTATCTGTAATCGATTCACTGACAAGTTTGATATGTATCGATGTTTAAAGTAATTTGTATTTTTAAAAAAATATTAAATTTCCCATATTACAATAAGTATTTCGTGCAATAAATTAGTGCGTACAGTATTTCATGTTAATTCAAGTTAACGGCAACGTAAATACAGAAGCGTAACCAGAATTTACTTTAGGGGGGGGGGAGCTAATTTGTGATGATATAATATAGAAACTTGATTTTTATAATATAGAACATTTCATCAAACCCTTCAATTGTTAAAGGCAGAAGAAGCTGAAACATAACATCTGAAGCCTTGTCTACCTTAAGAAATCCTGTTATAAAATGAACAATATACAAGTTAAAATGCATCAATAAAAACATAATTATATTACTTTCTGTAGTTACATTATAATAATGTGGTTATACCAATATGACAATCCAACTAATAGATAGCTAAGATCTTATTTATCTTATAATAATAAATAGGTACTTAAAGTATTAATATAAATCTGTATAAAAATAGAATATACATATATACATATAGGTATATATACATGATAATAACACCATGGTGACAGGTAATGTGTAGTAAATGAATGTATGACATACTATTCTGTACATATATCTATTAAATAAGACAAACTACATAAGTTTATTGATCCATTATTTGTTCTATTTCTTTTAAGCTACCTAATTATATTTTCATTTTCCAGATACTATTTTTTAATCTATTTTTATTCTAATTATTATAATGATATTAGTGTTATAGTGTTTGAAATCTCGCTGCAGGATGTTAGAAGTGACCGAGCGAGATAAACCTGCATTGTCTACATCATCAAGTGATTTACAAAACAGCAGAAAACGAAAACTTTGTGAGCCATGCCAACAACAAAAGCAAAGAAAAAATACAAAATATGCCTGCACAAAATGTGGTAAACACCTTTGCTTGAGTCATATTATCGTCTATACCAAGAATGTGATGATAAAAATTATAGTCCTACAAGAGAGACTGATTCTGATCTCAGTTCCTAAGCTGTTCTTTATTATATACCTACTCTTTTAAGGGAGTGTCAGCACTGGCTGGCTTCTCCCAGCAATTGTACATTTTTATATATTATATTCACTTATACTATACCCATTGTACATTTTGTACAGATTGTAGAATAAAAAAAATTATATATTTTATATCACTTTGTATGTCTCGGTAATTATTTTTTTGTTGTCTGAATTCTAATTGTTTGTTTTTGAAAAAGTTTAATGAAAAATTAATGTATATAATTATTAGCTAAGATTGAAACTAAGAAAATAAACTTATCTGTGTTCAAAAGTTGTGACAATCATTCTATGTTTAAAAAACACTTGAAAATAAACGATTTATTGAAATATGCTATTTATTGTTTCTTTTACCTACAGTAAAATACTAGTTATAACATAATAATGGAATAAAAAAATTATTTGATAGAAAAACTAAAGAACACCACTCAGGTGACATGCGACTACCCTCGACACAAACAAGCACGCGACTAACGGAAGGTTAATGCTGCCAAAACGGAGGCCAACATTTTGTCTCGTCGAAGGATTAACTCTACCACATTGACAAAACTACACACGAACAACGCTTACATAAACTACATTCCTAACCACGAAACAATTAAATATTTCGGCTTTCATTTGTACACAAAATTAACATGGAATCACCACATAAACAAAAAACTCTCGCAAGCATATACCAGACTATCGCAACTCTACCCCCTCATCAACAGAAGATGGCCACTCAAGTACACTTGCAGCATTCTTCTCTACACATCACTACTCGGACCACTGGTCACCTATGTAGCAACCATCTGCGAAGATTTGAAAACAAGGTCCTGCGTTTGGCACTAACCGCAACCTGGTTCGTCCACATCCAAATTCGTCGAGAAACCGGCCTTCCAGACATCGCAGACTTCCCGAAGAAAATTATCACTTCTCGCCACGAAGGGCTATCTTTGGTCTCTGGTGCCGAATTTCATCAATTTCAACCAACCCAAAACAAGAGGCTTAAAGCTCGCCTTTACCAAGGCACTTTATAATGAAATTAAATGGTATTCTTTCATGCCATGCAGAACCTGGTCCGCACTGAACTATATTGGACAGTGAATCTGATGAGAGCCGTCAGTGCCGTGAGTCGCTCCAATATAGCAAAACATTCTGCTTTCTGGAGAGAGGCTGCAAGGTTGTCTTGCATTAATTTTCTACAAATACTTATTACTCCATTTTGGATGTCGGAGCTTACCTTCTTCATTAATCGATACGATAAAAACAGTTATCCAACTGGAAAAGTATCCTACGTCATTGCTTCATCCAAGGTCTTTGGAATATAATGGAGGGGCAAGAAAAGTGAACCATTGCGTGGGAGTGTAGGGCGCGACGTCAATTCCACCTTTATCACATTTTTGTTTTCAACTGCGCATGAATACTGCTCTATTTTATAAGAATGAAATAAACATTATGAACTTAAATGATTAGATTTAAGCGGCCTAAAGGTAGCGTAGGCAACACGTGCTGTAACCTTCCCATATGGATATCTCATCTGCTCCGATATCACAAGAAGAACCCAACAAGGCTGCGCATGTGGGCTTACTGAATTGATCGCGTATCATTTATAATGCTACAAACTGAAATTATTTAGGGTCAGTTTAGGAGGGTTCCCAGTTATTTAATAGGCGAGGGAATCAATCGAAAAATCAGAGGTACCCTTAAATGTTCCCTCACTCTTGTCCTCAGCTTTCGGCTTGTCTCTCCAAGATAGAAACACTCACACTTTTTACAATTGTGTGAAGGAAACATTTGCCTACTTTGTGATCATCGAAACGTTTTTGCTCAGACTTCAATTTGTTACCAGGCCCCAAACATAATATTCTTTATTTGATTACTTTCGTGGAAAAGGTATACATACGTACATAAGAAATGCACAAAATGTTCGTGTGGGTGGAGGGGTGTTGTGGTGAGGAAGGGGTGGGGTGGGGTGGCGAGGAGGTGGGATGGGAGGAGGCGGGCCGGGAGGTAGCCAGTCAGTAGAGATGAGGATGACAGAACGGGAAGGTACAGGAAGTCCGGGGAGACGGCGGCGACCGGCGGTCCGTAGTCAGTCGGCTCGCAGCACGGCTCGCACGGCACAGCACCGGAGGGCTTCCCTCCGGCCGGCAGGCTCCGACACAAGGATAGACAGTGCAGGTCAGTCTCCTATAAAACGTGGAATGTGTAAAGTGCACGGTCCGCAGTCGGGCCGCACGGCACAGCACCGGAGGGCTTCCCTCCGGCCGGCAGGCTCCGACACAAGGATAGACAGTGCAGGTCAGTCTCCTATAAAACGTGGAATGTGTAAAGTGCACGGTCCGCAGTCGGGCCGCACGGCACAGCACCGGAGGGCTTCCCTCCGGCCGGCAGGCACCGACACAAGGATAGACAGTGCAGGTCAGTCTCCTATAAAACGTGGAATGTGTAAAGTGCACGGCCCGCAGTCGGGCCGCACGGCACAGCACCGGAGGGCTTCCCTCCGGCCGGCAGGCTCCGACACAAGGATAGACAGTGCAGGTCAGTCTCCTATAAAACGTGGAATGTGTAAAGTGCACGGTCCGCAGTCGGGCCGCACGGCACAGCACCGGAGGGCTTCCCTCCGGCCGGCAGGCACCGACACAAGGATAGACAGTGCAGGTCAGTCTCCTATAAAACGTGGAATGTGTAAAGTGCACGGTCCGCAGTCGGGCCGCACGGCACAGCACCGGAGGGCTTCCCTCCGGCCGGCATGCTCCGACATAAGGATAGATAGTGCAGGTCAGTCTCCTATAAAACCTGGAATTGTACATTCCGGTCCCCACCGCAGAAAGCCCGACACTCGAGTTGTTTGTTTAACACCATTATGTATTCCCAGTTAGGACAGAAAGAACGAGCAGATCTTTTCGCTCATTGCCGAGCAAAGCGAGTTTCAGATTAGACTGGAGCCGGCCTCTCCTATCCTTTTCATATTTGAAACATACATTACTCCAACACCCTAAAATAACTGCATGTGATGAATATGTCGTGGGAGAGGGCGGGCTTAACTCAAAATCCCTAATAGCTGTAATGAATGTGTCGATACTATAACTGTTAAAAGACTATTAAGGTAGAATGATTTCAGCGAATACTAGCTGTGATACCGGCCGTTCTTACATGAACAATGAGATGAACAAAGTAATGTACAGCATACTATACTATTCGGTGACCCAAAGAACCCCCCCTCCCTTCTCTATACTGAGGCGCACTACGCGGCGTACCGGATGTTCAAAACGTTCAGAAACACCTGAATTACCTTGGGTTCTGTTGATTGTGATAAAGAGGGCTGATTGGAGTGACAGTGGATCTAGGCCCTTATAACGACAACATACTGACTGACTAGGGACTCACCTCAGAGTTCTGAGAGACAGTGGATCTAGGGCCCTAACGACAACATACTGACTGTCTAGGGACTCACCTCAGAGCTCTGACAGACAGTGGATCTAAGCCCTTATAACGACAACATACTGACTGACTAGGGACTCACCTCAGAGTTCTGAGAGACAGTGGATCCAGGGCCCTAACGACAACATACTGACTGACTCAGGACTCAGGTCTCTACCAGAGGCGCTCCTCCCACCATTAATGTCAGTTATTATTAAAACACTAGGTAATCGGTTAGTTTACCGTCTGGTTAAACTGTTCGGTTGTAACTGATAGAAATAACCGGTTATTTAAATAACTGTTATTTTTATAATTTCAAGGTATGAATCTAGGGAATATATTTTGGTATAAAAAAGTACTAATGATCATTATATATTTAAAGGAAAGGGAAATTACTTTGAAAAAATAGAAGAAAATAAAGAATTATAGTGGGAGTATAAAATATAAGTACAGAATAAAATACAATATTAATAAATGAATAAATAAATAATGAGGAGTTTTCATTAAAATGTCAGAACTTGCCTCCGTCAATTAAATAATTAAACAATTTATAAAAAAAACATTACTTGGTAACAACAATCATATTTATTTATTTTTATTAGCTACTTTTTCGTTTTAACTATTTATTTTTAGAAAACTTGAATCAGTTTCTTCAGTTGAATCAAAAAATATATACATGTATAGGTTATAAGGGACGGACAGAAAAACCAAAAATAACCTGTGAACCGGTCGGTTATTGACCTCCCTACCTCTCACAATAACTTTGAAATGTTCAATGGAATGGGGGGGGGCTCAAGTTGTCCCACATTTTGGAGATTTTTTAATTGTTCTCTCATGTTTGGAACTGGGACTCGCACCTCCTGTACCGCCTCTTCTGTACTCCAAGCACTCTTCATGATATCGAATGAACCGATCGATGTCCTTAGAACCTCTCTATAGTCAGTCCATCATCAATCCAGTAGAAAAGATCCTTTTTCAATTGGGCCAGGTTTATTGAAAGTAAACAATTTCAATGTATAATATATGTATATATATAACTTCCTTAATTTGTGGTCTCTTTTGTCGGGACTTTTTGCAAAATGTGTCTATTTCCTTCAAGTTTATGGCCGTTTGAATCTGTTTTTATTATCTTCTGATTTTAAAATTTTAGCTTAAAATAATTTTTACTAAACAGTAGTCTCTAAACTAAAACTACAGTAAAATGGGGTAGTATATTTAACCTGTACGTTAGTATATGTGTGCAGGGGCGTAGCCAGGATTTTGAGCAGGGGGGGCAAAGTTAGGCTATGAGGGTGGGGGTATAGACTCCCGGAGGGCACAGCACGCAGTTTCCGTGGTTAGCGCTGCAGACTTTTTGTTATTATTTTGGGAGACTCGGACCCCTAGAAGCTCCCCCTGGGGTAACCACTGACTGTAATACTTAAGTTGACTTTACATGAGCAGCAAAAATGCAAAGCGCAGCAGCAGCAAATTCACGCTGTGGTTTCTGTGCTTTTAGAATTAAATGACTCACAGTATAACATAAATTATGATTTTGAGCGAGGAAATGAAATGATCGAATTCATATACCTATATTTAAATAAATGTAATAAGATTTGTTTTGCGCCCCCCCCCCCCCCCCCTCCTGGCTATGCCCCTGTATGTGTGTGTGTTCACAACTAGTAGATTTTCCAGTGATGGTTATTACAGGATATATTTTGTTAATTTGCTTGGAAATTTGATCGTCATTTTGGAATCGCCACTCCAATTTCTGTAGAAGTTATCTCATTGAAATTAAATTGAAAATGTAATACCAGTATTGAGGGTTGAATGCAGTTCTGGTGCATTATTCATAATTTCCGCTCCGTTTAGTTGTCCAGCCTAAATGCAATTGAAAACTCACTAATACCTTCGACAGCAGGGTACGGTTGTGGACCGACATTAGTCATTTTTACCCTGACCCCAGAAAATACATATGTTGGTTAAAACTTCAAAATAATTTACAAACGTTCTTAAAAAATGAAGTTACAACTAGAGAAAAACTTCAAAAATGTATTTTGACTACACATTTTAAAACTTTCAAGGTCAGGGAGCTGTGAAACCCATTTAAACTCCAGAGTCGGGCAAATCGTAATCCATCAAAACTTGTCCAAATATGTTCACGCGCTGCCTGACCGCGAACATTTTAAATTATGTAATGTAAATATATAATCCGAGAAAGAAAAAAAAATTAATTGTTAGATTTAATAATTATTAAATTACAGCCGGTATATTTGAAGATAGTTTGGGAAGTAATATGTAGCGAAACGTGCTCATGAGTCGCCACAGGAGAGAGGTACGACCATTGAGAGAAGTATTGATAGAAGCATTGACAGAAGTATTGAAAGAGGCGTTGAGAGAAGTATTGTGAGAGGTATTGAGGGAAGTATTGAGAGAGGCTTTCGTGCTGAGTTCATTTGATTGGAGATAGAAAGAGAAAAATATTCTCATACGTTATACAGTCTGTCAGCGATTTTATTGTTTAGGATTCATCTCATGGAAAGATATACCCAATATATTAAACAGCATACCTCCTGGAAACAATTAAACAAATGGATCAAGGTACACCCTGGGCGTTGACAGGGTTCCGTACCGCTGGTGTCAATATTCTCCAAACCACACTGGCCTGCCTTAGCTGAAGGAAGATTCTTATGCACCAGCTCTCCCATTAACTTTAAAATCAATTTCGTTGCCTTGTCAAAGATACGGTTTAAAATAAGCTTCACGTAGTAATCAATATTTATAACATTCAACAATTTATAGCGCTTGCGCAACAAGTAGAGGAATATAATTTGCTCAGAATAAAGAGCTATCTATCATGATTTTTTTTCATGAGTGCTTTCCGAGGGGGGGGGGGATTTGAAATCGATATTGCGAGCCCCATACAGACACTATTTCTGAGATAAAACATGAATAAAAAATATTGACATATTCTATTCACTGAGCTCTTCGGTTTGATTCCATTCGCGTAGGTAGAACAAAAAGATTTTTTTCCACTTTGCCTCTCTCTAAAGTGACCCCCTCCTTTTTTTTTTTTTTTTTACAGTATTTTTTTCTCTATATGTTGAGGTCATAGCTTCACACATTTATTCAAAATTTTAATTAGTTCAAGAAATATTTTGCTGTGACCTACAACTTGCGGGAATATTATTTAAAATCTTAAATATCACATAAAAAATATATATATGAAAAATCTCATCTTATAATAAAGAGCCATGTTTCTGGCAAACAAAAAATTAAATAAAAATCTGCATTTGCTATTAGTCAGAATTTAGTAGATTTGAAAAATTTATTTGACAACTTAATATAATTTAAGTAGACCGAGAAGAAAGCAAAATTCCTTTTTTTTTTTTTTTTTTTTAATTAAGGAAACCTTTCCATGCTTGGTGTTGTTTTGTTTTTTTGCTAGACAAGGGAAGCAACCTCTAGACCTTTCTGCCCCCCTGTCTACAACCTCTAGACCTTTCTGCCCCCCTGTCTACAACCTCTAGACCTTTCTGCCCCCCTGTCTACAACCTCTAGACCTTTCTGCCCCCCTGTCTACAACCTCTAGACCTTTCTGCCCCCTGTCTACAACCTCTAGACCTTTCTGCCCCCATGTGCCTCCTGTCTACAACCGAAATGTTGTTAATTCTTACCTTCATTTACTTTTTACATTCCCAGCTGGCCGTAGTATTGGGGAAATTATATAACCGATCAACAATTCGAAATTAAGATTTCGCCAGAATTTCACATTTTCCGGCCTCCAGAATTAGAAAAAACGAAAATACAAAAAAAACATCGTAGTTGAATGAATCACTGGAAATGTGTTTCTCGAAAAGGAACCAACAGATTTGGCTGAAAATCAATAGGCGTCCTACACATCTGAAAGTTAACGTTCATATATTCATTCTATTGGAGGTTATCGTGACCCCCAGATTCACACACAATGCATATGCATTTTCTTTTTTTCAATTTCGAATTCAAGGGATTGGAAAGCATGAAGTTCCGGTGAAAACTCGATACCGAATTTCTGACCGAATACATAACTTCCTTTTATGCTATTTATAGCTGGGAAAGTAATTATATAAATCTACGCGCCTGGTGTGGACGGTAGAACTCCAGATAAAATGAATCTATTTACGATGCATGAAATTTTATGTGTAAGTTCAGATCTTCCTCAGTAAGACACATATTGATTTTCAGCCAAATCAGACAATGCATCTTTAACCCTCTTTAGGGTTCAGACCGAGGGTGGAAGTTTGGTTAGTCTATTATATAGGTCATGTACAAGGGGCTCCGCCACTGGGGCCGCCCCCTCGGTTCGCTACGCTGCCATTTACCTGTTGCTCTAGAAGATGTTTGACTGTGTATGTTGGGTAACTTCGTATAATGTCTCATTCTCTTGTAACATTCCTCCTGTTAATGACAATATTACGATACCTTCTTAGTTGATATTCTCTTTGTACCTTTCAGCTTTATAGTTACCCACCTCCACGCCTTCGTCAGCTTTATAGTTACCCACCTCCACGTCTTCGTCAGCTTTATAGTTACCCACATTCACGTCTTCTTCAGCTTTATAGTTACCCACCTACACGTCTTCTTCAGCTTTATAGTTACCCACCTCCACGTCTTCCTTTTTTTTCTCTTTTCCTCTTCCTATATATAAAAAAGGTTATTATCAAAGAATAACAATATTTTCGGTCACAGAAAAACTCCACTACGGACCTGAAAATAATCCGGTATTAAAAGGAGTAGCCGTTGATCTTACAGGACATGGACGCCCGGGTTGTTGCAGACAGTTCAGTTTATCAAGTTCTCTAAGGTTGTATTTTGGCAGTGTGAAGGTTCTTCCTGAAGGATGATCTCTGGTTCATATGGAGGTTGCTAGCTGCACTTCACAACATATCAACTCTGGTAGCACTGAAACATTACAATCATTATTTAAACATATAAAAACTGAATTCTTTATTTAATGTTGGAAAATAAAATAAAATGAACAATTCGTCATTCATCTTTAGAATAAGTAGAGATGAATAAAACAATAATACATTATTTAATTAACAACTATTTTACAGTGTAGGTATCTGTATCATAAAATATATGTTCATAATTAAGGTCCGTAGGTCCACAGACGAGCAATTTATAATGACAGAACTAATTATTATATTAAATATTGTAACGTATTTTAATATTATTATTTACTAAATAAAATTATTCATTTTTCGTTTACTTATAATATTATTGGCTATCAAAAAAAGCACTTCTAGTATTAGGTTTTTTAATTTTAATAGCTATTTTAATTTTTCATTATTTATTTATTTAAATATTTTTTTTTTTTTTTTTTTTTTTTTTTTTTTTTTTTTTTTTTTTTTTTTTTTTTTTTTCTTAGTTTTTATTTAACGTCGCATCGACTGCAGGGCCATTAGCGACGACTATTGCTTCTATATGTCTTCGTAGAAGTTTGTGTCTTGAAGGAACTGGATGAGTCCGTTGTATTCGTCGGTGGGTGTTTGAAGTAGTTTTTTCATGTCAGTCGGTAGTTTGTATTTCTTTCTTAATGTGGTGTAGTTTGTGCAGTTAGTCAGTATATGTTGTACTGTGAGCTCTGTATAGTCTTGGTTGCAGGAGCATGTCGGGTGTTCAAGTCCAAGAAGTAAGTAGGAATGTGTCAGTTTCGTATGTCCAAGTCTTAGTCTTGTGATGACTACCGTGTCTCGTCTGTTCATGTTGCTTGGAGGTTTCCATGGCTTGTTTTCGTCTTTTATTTTTCTGAGTTTGTTGTCAGTCGTCTGAGTCCATTGATTGTTCCAGTGTTGTTCAATTTTGTTTTTGAAGTAGGTTGAAAGGTCTTGTGCTGTGTTAACTGTTTGTTGCGGCAGTAAGGAGGAGAGTGCAGCGTCTTTTGCAGCAATGTCTGCTTTTTCGTTCCCAGAAATGCCAACATGGGACGGGATCCAAATTAGTTTTAATTTTTTTTGTTTTTTAATTAATTTTGAATGCCATGAGTGAATTTCTTGAATGCTTTTGTCAACCGACCAAAGATTTTGAATCGCCAGAATCGAGCTAAGAGAATCTGTGAAAATAAGAAATTTGGAATTTCGTGATTGGGATGTGAATATAAAAGCTTGCATTAACGTGAAAAGTTCTCCTGTGAAAATGCTGCATTCTGGATTGATTTTGAACGTCCAGTTCGAATCTGGGGTGACTACTGCACATCCCACACCCTCCTCCATCTTGGATGCGTCTGTGTAGATCCTGGTGTAGTCCATGTGTCTCCTGCATATGTCATTGTGTTTCTGTATAAAGTATTGTGCCGGTGTATCTGTTTTCTTGTGTTTGTGTAGTTCCATGTTTGTGTTCACAGGGCTCCACATCCAAGGCGGGTCCCCGCTCTGCATTCTTTTTTCCACTTTGTTCCGGGTCGCTATGTTAAAATGTACCAAGTATTTTCGTACTCTTGAGCAGAAAGGAGTAAACTGGTTGTTTATTGGAGGACGAGCAGCTGTGAAGACGTCATGAGTATCAGACTTTGAAGCTAATTTAGCAGCGTGTTTCAGAGTGAGGTACTTTCTTCTGTCGCTCAGAGGGAGCTCGCCTACTTCACTAAGAATGCTAGTCACTGGGCTGGTATAGAAAGCTCCAATGGCAAGTCTCAGTCCGGAATGATGGACAGGGTCTAGCATTTTGAGTGTTCGTTCCCTCGCTGAGTTGTACACAATAGATCCGTAATCTAGTTTGTTCCGGACTAGGGCTCTATAAGTTGTTAGCAATACTTCCCTCCCTGATCCCCAATTTTGGTGGGTTATTACCTTTAGAGTATCCAGTCTCCGTTTACACTCGTCTTTTAGAGCTCGTAGGTAGGGTGCCCATGTTAATTTGGAGTCGAAAATTAAGCCGAGAATCTTGACTGTATCTAAAAATTTCAGTTCGGTGTTGTGAAGAAGGAGTCTGGGGTGATGAGGTGCAATGCGTTTTCGAGTAAACATTATACATTCCGATTTTTGTGGGGAGAATTTGAAGCCAGTTCTAGTTGTCCATTTTTCTAGATTATTTAAGGACTCTTGTACTGTGTCCTGGATGGTGTTTATGAACCTGCCTCTACAGCATATGGTGAGATCGTCTGCATATAGAAATGCTTTTGCAGGTAATGCCACTTCCTTAACTATATCATTAATTGCTATTAGAAACAAGGTCACACTTATGACGGAGCCTTGGGGGACACCATTTCGGAGCTCATATTTTCCAGAGAATACTCCGTTGACTCTTACCTGTAGGAATCTATTCGCTATGAAGTTTTTGATAAATAGTAGCATGTTACCCTTGATGTTATTTTGGAGCAGTCCTCTGAAAATCAAGGGTTTCCATACCATTTCATAGGCCTTTTGTACATCAAGACATGTTGCTAGAACGTATTCGTTAGTTGTGAAGGCCTCTAAAATTTCAGTTTCTAGGTTTATCAGAAAATCCGCAGTTGAGTGTAATTTCCTGAAACCATATTGGAACTTTGAGAAGAATTTTTGTTTTTCTAGGATCCATTGTATTCTCCTGTTGATTATTTTTTCGAGGACTTTACATTTAGTGCAGGTTAAAGAAATAGGACGATAATTTTGAGGTAAAAGTTTGTTTCTGTGCGGTTTTAAGATCGGGACAACGGTAGCTAAGGCCCAAGAAGAGGGAAAAACATTGTTGAGCCAAATGAAATTAAAAATGTCAAGGAGATACTTTTTTCCTGAGATAGGCAATTTCTTTAGGAATGCATACGGAATATCGTCGGGACCTGGACTAGCACCTGTACAACTTTCCAACGCTGTCGTCAGCTCCAAGAATTGTAGGGGAGCATTGAAATCGGTACCATTATCAGCAGGGTTTAAAACGTAGAAAGTGTCATCCTCATTTCTTCGCTCTAGAAACAACGGGTCGTAATTAAAAATATTTCTTTTGCATTTCGATTTATAATATTTTTCTCATATGTATTCCATGTTTTATTTCTTTTCTAATCAACTAATGATTTTATATTTATTAATATTCTATTGGAAATTGGATACTGGAAAAATTGGTCCTTACCAAAAATGTTCCTTATGAAATTTCCAACGATTACGACAATGTCTCTCTCTCTCTCTCTCTCTCTCTATATATATATATATATATATATATATATATATATATATATATACAATATATGTATATGTGTGTGTGTGTTATCATGGTTACAGTTGAACTATATACTATTTGGAGCGCTGGAGGACATTGTTGTCATCGTTGGAAATTATATATATATACTTATTTCCTTATCTCTACAAAATATTTATCTGAATTTGATAATTATCACTGCAGAATGGTTCCACATTTCGAATATAGGTAGGAGACCGAATGATCCATACTTGCCAATCCTCGAAGACTCTTTCTTCAAATATTCGCATTACTTTATAAATATACTTCTTATGACCCACCAAGTTTTTCCGATCACTCCTCTCACCCCTTGCCCTTTCAAATGATTGTCACCTACATTTCAAACTGGCATTACTGGTCATAGGAGAGTCACTCTCAGTATTACACTGTACCTGAAGTGAGAAAAATAAAAAAAATGTATATGTAATTTTCTTTTAACATTCCTTAATTCAGTAATGGCAGTTCGAAAGGAAGGGAAAATGGATTTTAAGGGGACAGAGGGAGTGGGGAAGTGATCTGTAAAAACGTAGTGAGTATAAAAAAGTAATTGTATGGTGACATCATATTTGTATAGGTACAACCCTCTAGTCAGTAACAGCTGATTTGAGATATAAGTAGATCCCATTTTCCTTTTCCTCAGCTCATCAAACAGATAGAGACATAATATCCCCCCCTGGAAGGTTAAATGACTGTCATTTCACTGTTTTTTTCGTTTTCTTTTTTTTTTTTGTAATGTGCTAATTTCTGCACGAGTATGATAGAAACAATTCGATCAGGTTAAGTAGTTTTCTGGTCATTCACCGACAATTTTCCATTTTTTATTTTAAATATTTACATAAGTATTTAATTATTATATTAGAGTTGGACAATTCCAAATTTCTTATTTTCACTGATTCTCTTAGCTCGATTCTGGCGATTCAAAATCTATGGTAGGTTGACAAAAGCATTCAAGAAATTCACTCATGGCATTCAAAATTAATTAAAAAACAAAAAAAATTAAAACTAATTTGGATCCCGTCCCATGTTGGCATTTCTGGGAACGAAAAAGCAGACATTGCTGCAAAAGACGCTGCACTCTCCTCCTTACTGCCGCAACAAACAGTTAACACAGCACAAGACCTTTCAACCTACTTCAAAAACAACTCCAAACAATGGACTCAGACGACTGACAACAAACTCAGAAAAATAAAAGACGAAAACAAGCCATGGAAACCTCCAAGCAACATGAACAGACGAGACACGGTAGTCATCACAAGACTAAGACTTGGACATACGAAACTGACACATTCCTACTTACTTCTTGGACTTGAACACCCGACATGCTCCTGCAACCAAGACTACACAGAGCTCACAGTACAACATATACTGACTAACTGCACAAACTACACCGCATTAAGAAACAAATACAAACTACCGACTGACATGAAAAAACTACTTCAAACACTCACCGACGAATACAACGGACTCATCCAGTTCCTTCAAGACACAAAATTCTACGAAGACATATAGAAGCAATAGTCGTCGCTAATGGCCCTGCAGTCGATGCGACGTTAAATAAAAACTAAGAAAAAAAACAAAACAATTGATTAAATCAGTTATAATTTTGTTTAGAAACAGAAAAAGAAAGTTACAATTAATAAAACTAAATAAATATTTTTTAAAATATTTTTTCTTCTGATTATAGTCGTAATCAAAATTGTAATTGATTGCAATTAAATCAATTGTTGCTCAGTTCTGGTTAAATGCAACCTTCTTTATTTTGCATATATTATTGTTTTTATTTAGGAAGAGAAAAAATGAATTTAAAACGAGATTTTTCAGAACTAAATGTGTCTAATTGAGATGTAAATGTTTTTTTAATGATCCCCTTTTGCAAAGTAATTTAAAAAAGTGGGAGAAAAAATGGTGCTTTGTGTACAGTCTATTTCAAAAAGAGAGCAATTCTGGTTAATTACACAATATTTCTCTACTACTTATTTCCTTTTCACTTCCCTAGACATGTTGTGTGATCGGCCCAACATTTCTATGTTGAGTTTTCAACGGAATTCCATGTTTTCTGACCCCGTGAATGCACAATGAGAGAGAGGGCCCAAGATTATTGAAACAGTGTATATTTTGTTGAAATGAACGGTCAGTTCATGGAAAGGTCATTTCCACTTGTTTTATTCTATCAGGCATTTTCATTCTAAAATCACACGCGTACAATAAATGTTTGGTAATTATCTAGTCATTGATCAGTCAAATTATATACAACTAGAAACTCTAAAATTAATTGGTTACCTACCCAGCAGGTTAGCAACGTCAAGTTAAATTAGTAAAACAAATCTATTATGTTTATTTGCAGCTAATTGTCAGATAACACAAGTATGAATTTTCTAAATCTCTGTCAGAGTAACCCACATTGTGGATCGTCGTGTTCTGGCTTAAATCTGTAGACACAACAGTAGCACTCCTAGTGGTAGCTACTGTTAGTAGGTCCCATCCATGGAGGAGTTAATTCTACACTAGCGCTCTCAGTGGGTGAAAGGAAAGACAAACTTGGTAGCAGCAGGTTCTACTTCAGAGTCGTTACGATCGGTCGGTTCCTATTTAGCAAACTGTTATTTTTCAACTGTTATTTTCTTTCCACTATAGCAGACTGCTACTTATATTTAAAAATAACATATTTCAATAGCAGGGTAACTTAGCACAGTGAATAGTAACTTTCAGTTTATATAACTGATAATATAACTACTCTACTCTGATATAACTTCTCCTTTCCTGCTACTCACCGACCTGCTAATGTGGTATGGTTACCAAGAGCAACCGAACTGCCATTTTACTATATACTTGCCGGGCGATGATAACCATGGCAGTTTTTCGCCCTAAAACCACAATAAATAATAATAATACTATATACTTGCAGAACAAACTACTTCCGAAATCCAAACAGTTCATAAGGCTA
The DNA here is from genome assembly GCA_963662175.1 of Aradus depressus. Lineage (NCBI taxonomy): Eukaryota > Metazoa > Arthropoda > Insecta > Hemiptera > Aradidae > Aradus > Aradus depressus. The sequence goes on along the minus strand of OY759214.1, from coordinate 52,519,525 downwards.
AATGGGACGCCAAGTGTATGAGAGAGTTAGAAGATTGAGACATTTATTCCCATTCTCAAAGCCATAGAAATGATCGATTTTTTTTTTTTTTTTGAGATGCCCCTCATTCAAAATTTTGAATGAAATATGTTATTTGTTATAATTACCAAAAAAACAAGGTACAGTGCAGATGGTTATAAAAAATCGGATGAAAAGTTTCGTCCGAAACAGAAAGATATAATAATAATGGCTATAAATAAGTAGTTACTATAGAGGTAGGTACTATATTATGGTTACGTATCCAACCCAGGGCCACTTGAGTGGTTACACAGAAGTCTCACCATATACTTTCTACTTTACAGATGTCTTCTCTTCTCTTTCCATCCCAGTTAAATGTTCTTCGGGATCATCACTGGTACTATCACTGCATTTACTTTGATCTAACAACTGGGAGATCCCTTGACTGCCAATATAAAATCATTTGACTTATTTTATTCTAGAAATCAGAGTCATTATATATGAATATGTCGCTCCTTCTTCCTCCATAACACCACATTTTTCCTGCAATTATGGATAGAACATTCATGAAAATTTTAGTTTTCGTCGTTCTGTGAACCAGAAACTTCTCTAAGAGTGACACAAAAGTTAGTCCCAGTTTAATTTTCATAAGGAATATTAGAAAGCAGTTTTAATTATTTATTCTTGTTCTGATGTTTGGAATTAAGTTGAGCAATATTTCAAACACCTCACAATTAGTATCTGTAAAAGAATCGAATTCTCCTAGATCGATTACCGAAGGTGCCTGTTACTTCATATATTTCTAAAAGAAATGTCAAAATCACTCAATAGTGTTCACGTAGAGACAGAACAGTTATTTCACAGTTTTCTCAGCCATTATTTGCCCTACCTGTTACTGAAACACTTTTTGATTTAAAACAATTTTTCTTCTGGGACTGAGAGACGGAAGGTAGATGGGGGCTGATGGGCAGAGGGGCATAAGTGGATGGGCGAAGAGGAGAAGCTCTCTCTATCTCTCTCCTAACCTCCTCATTTCCGCGTCCCCTTTAACATCTCGTTCTATTTGTACACCTGTCTCTCTCACTATTTACTGCTTATCTCCGTTATATATTCACTGGTAATAATATTAGCATATTTTCACATGTTCGGTATCTGCCCCTCAAGAGCTAGAAGAACTCGTCCTTTCTGCTCAAGTTGGGCAGAAAACAAGGACGATAAAATAAATACTGTAGCAGTCCACTGGTATCCACCCTGTTTATCTGTGCAGGTATTGAGGGAGGGTGTACGGTCTGCACCTATCGCCTTTTAAATCCCCACTTCTATTCCTCCAGTTGTCAGCATTTAGACATTTCAATTATGGTTTAGAGCCATTTCTCAAAAAGAACCCAAACAAAATTTAATTTAACTTTTGATTAACCAGCGCCTTATTTCGTAAGGAAATTCTTAAGAAATTCATTCCTTTATTAACATGTTAATTTGATTTCAAATTAAAACTTTACATACCAGGTAATTTCTCAAAAGTTAACGAATACGATACAGTAATGTAAATAATCCTTTGTGGTCTTAAGGACTTGAACTCTGTGCTTCTGGCAATCCCCTCAAATTGAAATCCTTTGTCTCTGCTCCTTAATATGTCTCCAACAAAACCTTTCATGCTGACCTCAAAATTCTTTTCATTGCAGAAGTAGTTGAACTCAAATATAAGCAAAAGTCGGGAGCCATGGTGGCCGTGCGGGCTAGAGCGTAGGGCTTTGGTCTCAAGAACTCCCTCCCGGGGCCATGGATGTCGTAAATAACTAGATACACTACATTGAAATGGCTAATATGCACCGTACATACCCCCCCCCCCCCCCCCCCAAAAAAAAACATTTAAATTTGCTAGGTTGACATATTTATATTATACCTGAGGCTGTGACTCACATCCCCAAAGGGAAATGCTAGTGACCTAATGGAAAGGTTAACAGTGAGGCTATTTGAGGTTAAACATAAATTTAAAAAAAATAATAGCAATGAAACTTAATTTGTTTATTATACTTAATACGTACTTTATTACGTCCACACTCTTGAACTTTATTTTCCTTTCCAAATATTTTTACAGTTCGATATTTCCTTCAGGAGAGTAGGATGCCCTTCTCCAAGGGGCTTAGTATCACAGCATCTTAGAATTGTATAAATATGCCAATCTGGCAAACCTAAAGAATGAAAAATAATCTTTATTCTGGGACGTATGTCCCATAAGAATAATGATATAAGAAATAAACAAAATAATACAAGTATCAACCAATTGAGACAGAATAAAAATAAAAGAAAAGACAAAATGACATGTTAAAGACAGGCAATGAAAAAGACAATAAAATAAACTCGTGAAAAATAAGGAAAAACAAAGTATGAATAATAATGTGAACATAATAACGATAATGAGTTATAGATGAATTGTAAAAAACTGGATTGACGAAACAGAAGAGTGACCATCTGTCCAGTGGAGTGAGAGACTTATATATAGGAAGACGAGAACTATCTCAGAGGAGCCAGCCTTAGGATTCAGAGGTTTGTTGAGTTAGGAGATAATGGAAAAGTAGGGATTTAAATGAATGAAGAGTAGGAGCATGGCGAATCTGGAGAGGGAGAGAGTTCCAGAGGGAGTTAGCCTGGATAAAGAAGGAGTTGAGGTAGGTTGTTGTCCTGTGGGAAGGGAGATAAAGATCAGAGGGACGGGATCTGGTGACTTTCTGGTGGATATGAGATTTAAATTGGAGCATTTGGAAGATGTAGGAGGGCTTTTGGGAAGATATGGTTTGATAGAGAAAGGAGCCTAGGAAATATTGTCGACGAGAAGATGGGAAGAGCCATTTTAGATCGGTATAGAAACTAGTAATAGAGGAGTGTCTGGGGAACCCGAACATGAATCTTAGAAAGGAATTCATGACTCGCTTTAGTTTCATGTCGAACTCAGAGAGGCAAGCATAATCAAAGTAGGGGAAAACAAGAGAGGGTACCAACAGCTGACGGGGGAGGAGGTGCCGAAGGGGTTTGAGGAAGAAGAGGGTTAAACTTGAACGTTACTGTTGAACTATTAAGCTAAACCGGTTCACTATATGTAAGTTACAGTGCACTATATGTATATATTTTGTGAAATTAGACAATATAAAGTAAAAACAAGTTCTTCGTTTTTATGCGCTTAAGAAATAATTTCCACAATAATCCTCTTAATATGTACTCTTCACTGGGTCTAGGGGGGAAAGCGGCTGAAAGGGTTGAAGTGGCAATGGCCTGGATACCTTCCAGGTAGCTGATGAGTGTTCAGGAACTGTCCCCGCCTCAAGTATATTTCTTACACCTCTAGCTAGTATATGCTGTGTATTTTTCACTGTTGTAAAATATTTATCGTGGCTATAATGTAACTTTCTTATACAAGCCAATATAACTTTGATCGTATTCTACTTTTCGGCATATTTCGGAAACCTTCGAAAAATTGTATTTCATATAAAATGTGCCTTTCTCTTTTCTCTACAACTTTTATTTGAAATAAAATTGTATTACTTTTTAATTAATTTTCCTATGATTTCGGCCGATTTAAGTAAGGACTCTCGAGAAATTTCAAGTTAGCTAGAATTGCTTTTGAGTTGGAAGGCTCACAAAGTTGCATCATCTTGAAATAGGTCAAATAGAGGATCTCAAACTCAAATTTTCGTTCAAAACTCTTATCTCCATTTGTTTCACCGTTAAGTAAAATATTTTTCTAATGTGGTAAAAGAAATTTAATGTTAATAAAGAAAAAAAATTAAATGAATTTACTTCTCCACACAAAGGATTTCACTTCTCCACATGTGATAAAATAAATAATGTTTATTAAATAAAAATATAAATAATAATTATATTAATAATAATAATTAAATAAACAATAAATTACCACATTTCCTAGAAATTTTATAACTGGTCTTTTTCTAAATTTTGATTTTTACACTAGTTTTCGAAAAGGGCCCTAAAAAAATATCAAATGTTCCAAATTTTTAAGAACGTGCACGTATTTTAAAAAAAATTAAAAATTATTCAACTCTTCATTTGGATTTCTAAAGAGGTGCCATATTGTTTTTCTAAATTTTTTCAAAAATATTAAATCTAATCCAAAGGTTTTTAAATGATCTTACTGTGTTAACAGGGAAAACGAATAGCATAGAGTTTAAATAAAACTATTTCAATCAATATATACATATATATATTTTGGTCATTCTTCAAATCAAAGTTATATATTTTTGGGCATATATATTTTTTACATATAAATAAATAACAGTACCTTCTTTGCGCATCAATTTTACTGTTAATTCACACCTACTTAGTTCACCACATCTTAAGCCTAAACCACAATTCTCTGTCCACCTTCACATCTCAACTCAGACCACTCCACAACACAACCCCTCTACACTAATTCAAAAACAGCTGATGGCCGTGTTTTGTTTTCTACTCATTTGTTTTAAAATAAAATGCATTCATATTATTTATTTACTAATTCAGTTTCTTCTTGAATTTTGTTGAAAAATAAATATAATTAATTTTTTTAAATTAATAATTTGAATGTGTATACTTTTTATACATCACACTAAACTAAGGTATAAAAAAAGAAAAAAAAACAAATAATAGAAATGAATGAGCAGCAACTCGTGTACTGCTGAGTATTAACCAGCCCTGAAATTAGAGGAACGTTTGCCAAGATCTTCTTATGTCTGTTTACATAGATTTACAAAATATTATCAAGTGAAACGAATACAGTTATAGGATAGATAGATACAAATATTATAATGTACTGTCCATACTATCGATAGCCTCCTTCGACCAGAGTTGCTAATATTTACAAAATATTGTCAAGTGAAACGAATACAGTTATAGGATAGATACATACAAATATTATAATGTACTGTCCATACTATCGATAGCCTCCTTCGACCAGAGTTGCTAATATTTACATAGATTTACAAAATATTAGTGTAATTCCACACCAACTCAGCATGACGTTACACCCACCGATTTTTTTATGGAAAACGAATGTCATTTTTGGATTCCTCATCCAAAAATAAGCTTAAATACAAATTTTCAGCCTTTTTCGATCGATATTTTTTTCTACAGAAGGAAAACATTTTGTTGTATTTTTTCGAGTTTTTCTCACAATACGATTTTTATTTTTTTGATTTTAACTATCAATATCGGCTGAAAAAAAATGTTTTACAGAGGATTTCAATCGGAAATTTTCTATAGCTTTCGAAAATGTTATCGAAAATATAAAAAAAATTGTCCTTTTCACTGAAAATGGCAATTTACAATTTTTTTCACATTGTTTTCATTATTTTTTTTCGACATGCTAGTACTTAGTCTTTTTTCGAGATTTTCACTTAAAATCGATAATTACTTTAATTGCTATTATACAGTTCATAAACATGTTTAACCCAGAACGAAAATTTTTTTTAATGAAAGTTCAACTCCCCGAACAACAATTTCTATGTATTACGGATGAAAAATAGGTGTACTAGCATGTCGAAAAAAAATCATGAAAAAAATTATAAATTGCCATTTTCAGTGAAAAGGTCAATTTTTTTTATATTTTCGATAACATTTTCGAAATCTACAGAAAATTTCCGATTGAAATCATCTGTAAAACATATTTTTTCAGCCGATATTGATAGTTAAAATCAAAAATAAAAATCGTATTGTGAAAAACTCGAAAAAAGACAACAAAATGTTTTCGATAATGTACTCCCCCAGAACGAATTAATCAATTAAATTTTCGCTCCCTCTCCAAAAACAGTCGACCTTTTGCGCTAATATCCAACAGTTATACTATAACTTATAGTTACTTAGGGGCTCCTAAATCCTCATACTAAATTTTGTGTCGATAAATTAATTTCATCGGCAGTTATTGAGTTGAGCCCCATTCTGAGCCAGGGGTTTTGAACTTACATAATGAAATTTTGCGTCGATACGTTCATTACAACAGCAATTATTGGAGTATTCCAGTTAAGCATCCCCTCCTCTTTGGCCGATTTGGCTGAAGGTTGATAGATGTCGTTCTTAGAGGGTTCTGGATTCACATATGAAACTTGTCGATACATATATTCAATCGGGAGTCCTCGTGTTCTCAAGGACACAGACAAACAGAATATTTTTTTTCATATTTGGAATTTAGAGGTCGGAAAACATGAAATTCCGTTGAAAACTCCACATCGAATTGTTGACCGATTACATAACTTCCCCTATGCTTGGTATAGCCGGGGAAGTAAAATTGAAGAAATACAAAGGGAATCAATCAGAATGAAACAAAGTTTATATTTAGAGAAGTAGGTCCCCCCCCACTGACCTCAAAAAGTAGAGAAAAAACAGAATTAGAATAAGAATTATACTGTTAATAAATTCATTAATTAAAACTGTGCTTTGTTTGGTGGAGGAGGGTCATTTTGATGGGAGGAGGGGGTCAAAAATGTTCAAAACTGTGTTATGTTTGGTGGAAGGTGGACATTTTTTGATGGGAGGAGGGGGACATTTTTTGGCTGGGGTTTAACTACGACGTCATATCGCCTACTACCAGAGCGCTCTTTCGTCACTCTGGTTGATGTAAGCCCGATTCTACTCTTCTAAATATTGCTTATGCAGGTCAAATTGCATAGTGACCATCGCATTTTATCCGAAGGACGGCGTGCTCGTACCTCCCAGATAACAAATCTAAAAGGAAATTTAAGGCCAGGTTTCGAACCCGCGATCTTGAGCTGAGTAGGTTAACACGCTACCTCTGAGTTATCAGGGCTTTAAATATAACCGACGATAAGGAGCGTTAGAGTTACTGTATTGGCGTTACTGAGGCAGAGTGGACCCACCTGTAACAGAAGGAAACTATGTGACGTCACTGCCATATTTCTAGTTATATGATGTCATCAAGTCAGTGACGTAAGTGAGGGGGAGGGACCTCACCTAATTAGATTAGACAGACTCGACATCCCTACCCCTCATTCCTCTCCCTGCTTGACGCTATCATGACAACCCCCTCCCCTGTTTGACACTATCATGACACCCCGTGCCCTGAGAAGGACCGAGGTACGTCCTTGCATCACGAGTAACATGTTCTGTGATACCCTTTCTCTCTGGCCTTATGAGTGAAGGTTATGTTATATTTTACGATATATTACGTCACTTCCTTTACAAATTTTGTTCCTTGTGATTTACTTTAGACTTGCCGGAAAAAGTGCATGGTACCAAAAGCGGGAATAAATAATGACGTGATGCTAGAACAGGGTAAGAAGCGGTGGTATCCGGGAGAGAGGGACCTCCCGAAAATGTAGTTCCGAAAATTTGTCGTCACTCCTGGATTTTGGCAAAAGTTGTGTTGCCCGGTGACTGCCCGCACTCGCACCTCGCAGCCGCAGCCTTGAATTGCCTCTAAAGCCACATATATCGTTCTCTTTACCAGAATGAAGCAGGGCAGGTCTATTTTCGCCCCCCACCCATCTATTTTTGCCCACTAGATTCTGTTGTTCGGTACTCATCTATCTTTAGAAGACCCTGTATTTAATCTGTTGATTCAATTAACTACGTACCTTCCCCAATCTGGTCCCCCTATGTACCCTCTCCAATCAGACACATAAAGTAGCTGTTCCCCATTTATAGCTCGACATAAAGGCCCCCTCCTCCAAATCCCGACATAAAGTAGCTGTTCCTCCTTTATACCTCGACATAAAGGCCCCCTCCTGCAAATCCCGACATAAAGTAGATGTTTCCCCTTTATACCTCGACATAAAGGCCCCCTCCTCCAGATCCCGACATAAAGCAGCTCTTCCTCCTTTATACCTCGACATAAAGGCCCCCTCCTCCAGATTCTGACCTAAAACTCCCCCCCTCCTCCTCCTTAAGAGACCCCTCTCCAACTTCTTTCCTCTCTAATGAACCCGCCTCCTCCCTATCAAGTCTTTTTACAGCACCTCTTAGTGAGACCCAACAGCACCAAACTTGAGACCCAACTTCACTCCGTCAGCTGTGGTGTGTATATGTTGTGAACGTAGAGTGCAAAGTATCAGTAAACATTTTTAAGGACATAAATTCGGTTTTGCGCACCTTCATGAAAACTACTCCGTTAACTTCATCCTTCAGTTTCTCCTTGATTTTCTCTACGCCATTACGAGAGTTGACTCACATGAGAATTCTAAAATGTTCTCTCCAAAATCTTAAATTGATAGTCAGGTGGGTGACTACTAGTTTCATTTTTGACGCGGCGCGATTGCGAAGAATGTTTTGGAAAACTTATCGAAAATTCGATTTTGAGCTAATTCTTCTCCATTATGCGACTGTTGACCGCTCTGGTGTTCGCCGTATTGTTTTTGAAAACTCGGCACCGATTCGTTATTGATATTTTTTCTATGGTTCTTCTTGTGATACTCTAACCTTTCTTTTTATATGGTCTACCAACCATGTATTTAAAGATCACTCTCCCCCCTCCATGAAAACCAGTCATGAAAAAAATGTTTCTGAAAAGTTGACTTTTTATTGTTAAAATGGTCAGATTTATATGCAAATATGACAAGGATATTAGAGATTGACAGGTTGTGGCACGGGAGGAGTACTCCAAGTTGCGTTATTGGGTCCTCTTTTGTATAACATTTACATACCTCACTAACTAGTGTACAATATCGTGTCTGTTCAATATAAGGTGTCATCCCGTCACACTTTAGTCACTAAAGTGTCACGGGATAGAAAAAAATCAATACCTAACCACTCCCTTTGTAAAAATATAGCGGCAGTGTGGCTGTGTTATGTGAGATTGTTATGGGGGGGGGGGGGGGGGGGGGGGGGGTTAATTAGAATAATTTGTCAACAATTGTTTGAAATAACATCTGTAATTATATAGAATGTAGTTTAGAGTTGAATACAGTACAATTATAGAGAAATCACTTGTTCCACGCAGTCACACCGCTACCAGGAACCCTACTAACGAGTGTTTGATGTCTGTCTCAACTAAAAAACTTGAATAACGGTTGAGGTAATGAATGTTACGACACGAAATATTCGGTTGATCCAAACCCCACAACGACGACATCTACTTGCTTCTATCCGAATGGTGGTTCGGTGAAGGCGGCGAGTAATGAATGCATCGAAACAGAATATATGCATTGAGAAGTCTCTCAGCAAGACATTTATGGATTTTAAGCCAAATTGGTCGAAGAGGACGAGAATTTGGAGGGAGAGTAGAAACTTAGTTGATTAAAACTAATTCTAGCCGGGGGGGGGGGGGGGGGGGGGGGTAGATACATACACATACAACATTTGTTTTACCATTTTTGGTGTCGGAGGTCGGAAAACATAAAAACCATGTGCGTCGCGGGATGATTTTGGTTGAAAGTAATTTAAAATTTAAATGATCAAATTATAAAATTGTCCATGTTTATTAGGGAAAAGTAATCGAATTCACGAATGTATGCTCTTGAGGGGTATTATGTTGAAAGTGGACCTTCTTAGGAGAGTATTCAGGAATGAAATATTATACATCATAATGTACAATACCAATAAACTTTCTCAAGCAAAATAATTGATGAAATGTATGTAGATGATTCCATGACAAATTGTACATTATACAATTCTATCGTATAATGTACAATTTGTCATGGAATCATCTACATACATTTCATCAATTATTTTGCTTGAGAAAGTTTATTGGTATTGTACATTATCATGTACTTTATAATTATGTTTATAACAATAACTATTATTCAACAACTTTATGGCCATCTTAGTTATCGACATCCATATCATCAGATTGTGTCTCATAATTTTCATCAGTGTTATGTATAGTGAATGACCTAGACTCGTCACATTCAGTATCATGCACATTATTTTCTTTAAATTCTATATATGAAATGATTGGTTTTTGGTCACTAAAGTAAGAAACATAAACTTTAGACTCAATCTTTTCTACGAATCTTGCAAAAACAGCGTCTATAGTTGTGCCACGTTTATAATGATAATCTCTTGTTGTAGTTAACATTCGATCATTAACCATTCGCAGCTTAAATGTGTCAAAAAGAAACTTAATCAATGGCTTCGCTCTCTTTAATTACAATTGAAATCTCCAGCCAAAATCAAAGGAAGTTCATGATAATTTGCCTTTAGAAAGTTTTTTGATACCTACTTCTTCAGAGTACTTCCGCAAGTGAAAAACGAATAAATTTTTTAATTGCCTCTCCGCTGTTTGGAGGTGATATATAGGTAGATAGATATAACAATTAAAATTATAAATATCAATTGTATAATTTTCCAATCTCGTTTCTGATAGTCGGGAGGGGGGACCTACTAGCCATCCCTTCTTAATGTCGGTCGGCGGAGTCGGGGAGGGGAGGGTGAAATTTTCGTTGCGCATTTTCGTGTCATAACGCGTAACCTTTTACGAACTCACGGCCGGCCAAGCGAGAGACCAACGACACTTAAAGAGCACCGCTTCAAACTTCTGATGAAAACTCGACATTGAATTTCGGACCCATTGCATAACGTCCCCTCTACTTCGTATAGCTGCACAAGTATATTTTTTTTGCTTTTGCTGAGTCTCTATACGATCCTTTTGTCGCCTTTTCATCAGTTGGTCTTCACCTTTTGTGTCTCCGCAGTACCGACGCCCCCTCTGTAACCACCAGATACTCCGTCCTGTCGACTGCTATTTCAGTATCTAGGACAGCTAAAGACGGCAGATCCAACCTTCCCTCACACTCAGTCAACTCAGCACAACACACTTGATCCAATTTTAATCTATATATACGAATATCTGACAGGCCGTGGCAGGCCTGGGGGCAAATTAGGCAAACAACATTTGCCTTTGTAAAACAGAAAATATATATATTTATAATTCAAATTATATAAAATAATTTAAATTTGAACAATTATAAGACAGAAATGGGTAAATACAAATATGTGGAAAAACCTAAAGCACGCCGTTCTTCGGATGGGACGTTAAGGGATGGTCCTGTTGAAGAACCCTATACCCTAGGTGAATAAATATAGGAAGGCAAAATTTATTACTACCCTACTAAAGTCGGGCTCATGTCCACCAGAGCGCTCTGGTAGTAGGCGATATGTTAAAGCCCGGGCATGCTTGCTCCCAAAAAAGGAGTAGACTGTCAATTAATGGGAAGAGAAGTGTCAAGCAATGAACGATCTGACCCACTTTCTTGCCTAGTACTCTTACTGTCAGGTCTCATCTACGAAAACAATAACTAGATCAATAATGGACCGTGCTAGAGACACATTTTAAATATAATGAACATATAATCTGTATTCATATCTCCCAAGGTATAATTTAAACAAAAAAATTAATTGATTTAAAATTCAATCTAAAAACAAAAACGATAATACTATCTTTAAGATTCTTATAAATTTTCTCTCTCTCTATTCTCCTTTATCTCTTTTCTTCTCATTATCATCTCTTATTTATCTACGTATTTATTAATTTATTCTTTGCATTGAACACTTGAACAAGTATTTTATTGTTTTTTACATCCCCATCTATACATCTATAAAAATTCGATCGGAGTTTTCAACGGAATTCTATGTTTTCCGACCTCTAAATCCCAAATATGGAAAAAAATGTTCTGTCTATTTTCCTCAATGTTCCAAAATGGTGGTCCATTGAATTGAAATAGCTTTTTGTTATGTTTTTTTTGGTGACTCATGCACGGGTTTCAACTATTAAGTCATATCGTCTACTACCAGAGCGCTCTGGTGGACATGAGCCCGGCTCTACATGTTAGCCAGAGAGGTCTTTAACAGACCTGACAACGTAAAGGCTCGGGACTTCACCGGCGTGCTCAAAATTTTTTCCAAGAGCTTCACCAGGTTTTGAACCCGTGATCTTTAACATTTAATGTTTTATCAATAAAAGTGGTCGTTGAATAACACGGCCAATTAATCGGCGATGTTGTCGCTCTCCCTCTGAAACTAATGGACCGATTTCGTTGAAAATCAATAAGTGACTTACTCAGGGACTTCATTCATCACATCAACAGTTATTAGGATTTTTCTATTCATCCCTCTCCTCTCACCCACTCTTTTCTTTTGTCGATTTGGCTGAAAATGAGAAAAATGTTTCGTCCTTTTGGGGTTCTGGATACAGATGTACAATTTCGTGTCAATATATTCATTCTACGGTGTAGAAGTCACACGGACAGGATTTTTGTTTTTTGCGTTTGGAAACAGGGATACGGAAAACATGAAGTTCCCTGAAAATTCCGACCGCATCGTGAACTAATCGGCTCGGGACTATCGCTTAACGTCCCATCCGAAGGACGGCATGCTTAACAGTAATGGAAAAGGAAATTAAAAAAACATATTTTAAAATTGGTTGCCATGTGTTACAATATAAACATTTAAACTATTCAATGTATTGTACATAACTTCTAAGTTGAGGAACGCGGACATATTGTGGAATTTGTAATAAATAAAACAAACTTATTTTTCGAAATATTGTCTATTCCACTAAAGATATTTATAAAAATAAAACTACCGGTTTCGGCCTCACACCATCGTCAGGTCTAGTTATGAGCTAAGTTAGTTTGCAGAGTGCACTATAGTTCATAACTAGACCTGACGATGGTGTGAGGCCGAAACCGGTAGTTTTATTTTTATAAATATCTTTAGTGGAATGGACTATATTTCAAAAAATAAGTTTGTTTTATTTATGTATTGTACATACTTTGAAGTGCTACAACTCTGTTGGTCTTGTCTCAAATATCAGGCCTGTCGCAAGTTTAATAAGGAATATTTTTGGTAGAAACCAAGTATAATAGATAGGACGTTTTCGCGTAAATCCAGCAAACGTTAAAAATTGGTTTTCGAGATGTCTTCTTAAGAGGTTTTCGGGATGTATCTCGCAAAAATGGCGACCTTCGAAAAAATGTATATAATATAAAATGTGCCTTTTATTTTTCCTAAAACGTTTATATGAAGACATCTTTGGTTGAAACATAAATTATATGCAGTATTTTGTAGAATGTACCTAGTTAGGCCTGTAAGTAATGTGGTCTTCATTCTAAGTCTAATCTTCATTTTGAATTTCAAGTGCATTTCTACAATCGTTTTTGAGTTAGTGCGCTCACAAAATGTCAAATCCTAGCTCTTAGGCTTGTTTGAAACGTGAAATTCCCTTGAAAACAATAACTGCCTCTTTCACCTTCAATACCTCTGTGGATATAGGCTAAAGCGAAGCATGAACATTGTACTGAGCGCTCAGCTCGGCGGCTCTCTGTGCGTCTGCAGACAGTCTGTAGCTACTTCAGACAGGTGGTTGAATACACAATTCTGTTTCATCCTCGCCTCCTTCTGTAATATGCATAGCTACATACATAAATATGCACTTTGTTCTGTATGCCGTTATTTGTGCCACTATCCACCTTTAGTCCACCTCCACAACACAATACTGTCCCACTGTCCACCTCCACAACACAATACTCGTACTGTCCAGTTATAAGAGGCAACCTTCTTCACGAAATAGATTTTTTTGACGAAACCCGCTCCCTAATTGTTCATACTAAATAAAACACAAATACATCCCAAATTTTGAATTGCTACAATTTTTTGTGTGGCAGCAAGAGGCTTCGCAAAGTAGACCAACAGTTTATGACTTACAAAGCCCTCAAATAAGAACAGTGATTAAGGCTTTCGGATGGGACGTTAAGTGATGGTCCTGAGCCTGTGCGATGTCAGATAAACTTAGGCAAAATTTAGGAACCATAGTAGAGTCGGGCTCATGTACAACAGAGTGACGAAAGAGCGCTCTGGTAGTAGGCGATATGACCTCATTGTTAAAGCCCGGCCACTAACTTTTATGTTCCCGTAAGGAGATGAAACTCTCGTGATTGGTTGGAAAAATCAATAAGGTCAGATTCTGATTGTCCTACCCTCAGAACGTAAAGAAAGTGGTTTTCTGCAGGCGGCTGAGCCTCTGTGTGTTCGTCTGTCTGTGATTTTTTTTTTTTTTTTTCGTTATGTGAAAAATGGACTGATTTGAAAGTTTCTTTTTACAAAATGTTCGTCACAGTGAGGACTGGAGGCATATCAACGTTGGTACCAATCGGATCAGCTCATTTGGAAATATGTGTAATTTATCACTTATTAATCTCATCCCCCCTCCCTTAATTAGCTATAGGGGAAGTTATGTATTGGGTCAGTAATGCCCCCCTCCTAATAGGACCCATCTAATTATAATTATGTAATTAAGAGAACTAATCTATTGTGGGGCGGCTGTGGTAAGAGAACCTCCTAATGGATTACACCTGGATCAGGAGGAGGGCTGATCATTGGAGGGGGGTAATTAAATGAATTGGAAACATAACAGCCACTGTTCAGAGAAAGTAACAGCTAAAATATAACATACTCGTACATATAAATAAAATTAAAAAGATGATAAATAAAGAACTTTTTTATTGAACACTTATATTGTCTAATTCCACAAACATATACATAAATGTGTATCGGTTTCGGGTTACGCTATCGTCAGCACAAGGTTCTACAATAATGGAGATATGAGCTAGGCAGACATATTTATATTAACTTGAAGAATACCTGGGGTAGGAGGGGTCCTCCTCCCTAGGGAGTGGAAATCCCTATTCCAACGTATTGACCTATGTGGATATATTTGAAAAGGAGAAAATAACAAGAAAAGAAAATAAAATTTAAAAAAAAATTATAAAAAGTTCTATTAAATCAATATGACAACATGAATGTGCAATATATAATTACTTATGTCTGGGTAGAAGAATAGTTGATCTACGTTAATATTGATACCAATGTTTGTTAACTAAATAAAATAAAATCGGAATTATTATTTTATATAAAAATGTTTAATTTTATTTATTAATATTTTCATTATATCAACACAAAACGGAAAAAATGTATTTGGGCATAGCATGTAATAGATTTGTTGAATAACAGCCCACTTATATAGACCGACTAGATGCAGTCTAGGATGTGTGAGTGGTGTGTCTGTCTGTGCTGGGAGCTCACAAGTCCCCCCCCCCCCCCCCCCCCCCCCCCCCCCCCCCCCCCCCAACACATCACCTTACCACTGGTTTATGGACACATCACAACACAGGATACTGCCCTCATAAAATTGTATATTTAGTGCCCCCCCAACTAAACCCTTCTTACATCCCACAAAGGTGCGTTCAACCCCGCGTAGGAAATATTTTAAAATATCTTCTAATATTCGGGTCAAATCATATCACACACAACATTATGGTTCCTTTCGACGGATTTATTTTGAAGTCAGTTTATAGGGGGATCGTTCTTAGTTCTTAATCTGGAAATAGCGATCTAATTTTTGAAGAAAAATACAAAAATACACATTTCGTTCGCTTATAACGATTTTCTGAGACTTCCTCTTCCCTTATTTTTTGAAGTAATGAGCCAATTTGCTTTGAACTTGCTTATTTTTTGGTTTCAATTCAATTAACATTAATGACTCTTTCAATTTGGGTGTTGAAAACGAAAAATGTCAAAAAAAAGCGCCTATCAAAAGTTAAAATAAAGGAGCGTTTGGGGAGTGTCGATGCTAACAAACATAGCTGTCAGGCTTTGCCGACGTAACACCATAGGGATAAAATAAATTCGAATCATACCTGTATCTGTAGATAAAAAAAAGAGAAATGGCGGGTGTTTATGTTGGCGGTGATCCGAAGCAGCAGATTGTTGCACAAGCGGTGGTTAGCGAGCACTTCGCAATTCAGAGTTTACTTAATTTGAACTTGCAATAACATGAAATTCTATATTGCATCCTGCATTTAGAGTTAGTGTGCGTTCGTAAAGCAAGAAATGTTGCAATTTACATTTTAGAGGCAGACAGCGTTGTCCAGTTACTTACTAACTGCAACAAGACTATGGAAAATTAAATATCTCCAATCTCAGGATGTGTTGGTTTAGTTGTTGAGGATTGAAGAGACTCCCGGGCAACGCCAGTTTAACTAGCTAGTTTCCTTATAATTTTAAAAATAATATGAAATGTGTGTGTTCAAGGAAAAAAATAAAAGGATGAAATTTCAGTAGCGACATTTTAATGTAACAATATTTTATTTGTTCAATTAATTTTTTGTAAAATTGATGCAATTCATATAACAACTAAAATAAAATACATGTGGAAATATAGAATCTCATGTGCATTCCAAGCAGCTATTGAGCCTTAAAATAACTTAATATTTCCATTGTGATTATATTTAAAAATTAATTGTAACGAATTATTTGAATAAATCCTCAATTTTGAAACATATTCATATTTAATATAACACAAAATTACACGTTAAATTATCAGGTTATAGACATGGTGTCTACATAATACAAGTTACTTTAATAAGTTAATTTATAACTTAAGTAACTTATACATATTATGTAGACACCATGTCTATAATCTCATCATTTAACGTGTAATTTTATGTTATATTAAATATGAATATGTTTCAAAATTGGAAATTTATTCAATTAATTTGTTAAAATTAATTTTTAAATATAATTACAATGGAAATATTAAATTATTTAAGGCTCAATAGCTACTTAAAAATTGTTTACAATTATTCAGAAGGAATTTTCCCAACAACACTTGCTATACTAGCTTATTTCTAACCTGTGGCATCTGTTGGCATCTACACGACAAGAAGTAGAGTCATTCAACTATCTCCTGTGCACTGCCTTCCTGTCCATCATGTGCATCCCTTCCTCACAGTTTCTTCAGATTGCTACTCTACATTTTAGGATGTGAGCTAAGATGTTTAGGAAGGGGTGGGGGGTTGCAAGCTAAACATTAAAAAAAACAAAAACAAAGAGAAGCTCTGCACCCCACCCTTCATTCTCTGTTTTTCGTCTTTTTTTCACATGTTTTTAATGTTTGTTTTTCAAAGAGGTTTCAATTTTTTTTAGTATAATTTTTTAAACCTTTATAAAACCAACAGACCTGAGATTGAACATATTTCATTTTCCATAAATAAATCGTTATTTTTTTAAACAAATGTATATACTCCCAACTTTATAGACTACTGCCCAATCTATAAGGTTTTGTGTTGAACATATTTCATTTTCCATAAATAAATCGTTATTTTTTTAAACAAATGTATATACTCCCAACTTTATAGACTACTGCCCAATCTATAAGGTTTTGTGTTGAACATATTTCATTTTCCATAAATAAATCGTTATTTTTTTAAACAAATGTATATACTCCCAACTTTATAGACTACTGCCCAATCTATAAGGTTTTGTGTTGAACATATTTCATTTTCCATAAATAAATCGTTATTTTTTTAAACAAATGTATATACTCCCAACTTTATAGACTACTGCCCAATCTATAAGGTTTTGTGTTGAACATATTTCATTTTCCATAAATAAATCGTTATTTTTTTAAACAAATGTATATACTCCCAACTTTATAGACTACTGCCCAATCTATAAGGTTTTGTGTTGAACATATTTCATTTTCCATACATAAATCGTTATTATTATTTTTTTAAACAAATTTATATACACCCAACTCTAGGGACTACTACTATAATGTTTTGTGTGTATAGGGTCGAAGAATTTTTCTGGTTTGATGAGAAATCCGCTTCATGTTATTTTGAAGTTTTAGAGGTCATCTTTTAAATTTCTCAAGTATGTACGTATGTAAGGTTGGAGCTTTGCAAAGCCTTTCTAAGACGGTCCATGTTAGGATATTGGTCACGTGGCATCTCAAAATGTAGAACGGGAAGGAAATGGGTTTGTGAGGAACCCAAAACCTACTAGCTCTCTAACGGCTCATCCATGAAACTTCACATTTTACGTTTCTATAAGCCTTGTTGCAGCTAATTGGGCAACGCCGTTGTCCGAAAATGTAAATTGTGTTGCATGTTGTCATATTATTAAAAACCCTAATTAAGTAAACTCTGAATTGCGAGGTGCTCGCTAACCAGGGGCGCTTGTGTTTTGTCAGAAAGACACAATCGTGCAATCACACAAACGCATGTTTGAATTTTTACTTCCATGTTCCCGTAAGGAAATGTAAGTGCGGTATGAGTTTGACATATCGTGTCCGAGATAATCTCAGATTCTGATTGCCCTGTCCTCAAAACGTAAGAAAAAGAGATTTCCCGCATAGCGGCTGTCCGTGCATGCGTCTGCCTGAATTTCCTTCTCTTCCGTTCTCGATAACTTCTGTAGAAGTGCATCGATTTCATGTTTCATAGTGAGGACTCGAGTCGTGTTGATTTTAGTCTTAATCCGATCATTGGCTTTTGAGAAAGCAAGGTTTCAGAAGGCAAGGGTCAAGGAAGTATTTTCGAAGAATCTTCTAAAGGAGTTCATGTCGAGCTTACCAGAGAGTCCCCCAGAAGCCAGGGGAAACGGGGAAACAAATGAAGGATTTTAATGGGGAGGTATCGAAGAGGGGAGAATTGGAGATGTGGGAGACATGGTCTTTCCAGGAGCCGTCCTAGGTTCGGTTGGAGATGTGGGAGGCATGGTCTTTCCAGGAGCCGTACTAGGTTTTCATATTGGTCCAATGTTTCCCACAAGACTAGAAATGGCCTTCGAGATGGTAGTTTCCCGGACAAAGCGGGGCACCACAGCCAGTAGTGCTGGAGCCGCCGGGGGTGGGAGGACTGACCCCGCCAGAGTCATGCTCTCTTTATTTATTTTTAACAATCCTCGGAGGCGGGGTGTTCCTTCACTGATCATCTTTAAAAGTGTATTTACGTACCGGAACCTGTCACCGGCCATTTTGCCAAAAGCAACAAAACAACCAAACTCGTCTAACACCAAAAACCTCTTCCGGCAGCTCTTTTACAGCAACTCCCTCCTTGTGTGATTTGTGTTTTCCTGAACAGATCTTCTGAAGCCCAGACCTCGTATATATATTCTAAATTGGTCAAACGAGAAGAAATGTGGGTTAGGGGAGGCTTTTTCTCTTCTGATCCTCTGACAGATGAACTGAAGGTGTATAACATGAGGAAGTGGTTTGTTCCTTTGGCAGGTCAGTGTGGAGCAGTGACCCTTCAGGTCGCCAACCAACCCACATTCCAATTTAGTACACAACTCCAATCCCCAAAATCGACCACATAAACCAAAAGTCATCCTTTGAAAATTATTTTCTCTCTTCGCTCTCTCCCTCTGTATTGACATAGAATACGTCTTTTCTCAGTTCTTTTGATAGTTTTAGTGACTTTTTTCCGTTACATTTTTTGTCACTTATATTACAAGAACCCTCCAAGCCTTCCAACATAGAGACTTGGAACTATATATCTCAATGTTTTCCAAAGTCTTCAAACGATTACCTCATTAGCTGTCCTGCGCCAAGAGAAGCCCCACAGGGGAAACTGCTCTGTCTTCATGGACAATTCTAACTGTGAAAACTTTTGGATTTAAACAAAAGAGTCAATAAATAATATTAATTTGAAACAATTTTCCGAACTGTATGTTTAAACCCAAATATTTTCAGCTAGATTTTTCCGTTAGGACTTCCCTCTGCGGGGTTTCGCCTGGGGTTGGAGTGTCACAGCCTCAGGTAATCTCAGAACTGTATAAATATAAATATGCCAACCTAGCATCCAACCCACGAAATATAGATTAGGAAAAGAAAATATAGTCTTTTCCCAGACAAGATCGGCCAGTTCCATGAAAATTCTGAAAAAAAAATAATTTTTAGGTTTAATTTATCTTACTTATTTTATTAAATAAAGAATTTAAAATGTTTTAATAATAATTATTATTATCTTTATTATTTTACTGAAGTATTGTCAAAAGAAAGAAATATATTTGCGTATTGTATGGTTTTTTTTTGGTTTTTTTGTTATCATGTCAGAAGAAAAATACCTTAAAATGTTTAGACCTAAGACGTTACTATTCTGAATCGTATATCTCAGCTAAAGATTACTCAAACTCCACAGAATATTCTGGAAATTTCAAATAACTCACTCCATCTTTTATCTTAAAGTTAACTTTTGAACGCAACTTTCTCAAATTTTAATATTTTTGTTGCGGTTGTTGGAATATAATGTGGAAGATACGTAGATATGTGGCTATCATGGCATGGTCCCCTGCTTATTTTAGCCTGGAGCTCCCCTCTCTGGAAATAGTTCGTCCGTCTGTCTGCCCGTCTCTCTAGGCCTACATAATAATAATTCAAATAAATATATAACTTCTTTCCAAGTTAACAGTAACATTTAAAGAACCCGAGGCCCTCAAGATTTTTATCTGGTAGGTGAAAAACCTTGAGCACGCCGTCCTTCGGATGGGACGTTAAACGATAGTCCCGAACCTGTACGACTCGTTAAAGAGCCCTTCCCCTAGGTAAATCAAATTATACCCACATAAACTAAACTAAGGGCCTCAGCCATTTTGAGCTCAGTAAGCAGGCACGCATACAACTGAGCTACCGCTCTTCCCTTTGGTTGATTTGGCTAAAAAACAAAAGGTGTCATCGTTATAGGGTTTTGGATACACATATAAAATTTTGTGTCGATACATTCATTATATCGGGAGTTGTCGTGTTCACAGACTTTCAGACGCGCCGGTAGCTTAGCGGTATGCGTGCTTGCTTACTGAGGTCGAGATCGCGGGTTCGAAACCCGGCCGAGGCCCTTAGTTTATTTTATCTGGGATCTAAAAAAAAAACGTAACCGTCTTTTGCAGGTGGGACGTTAAGCGATGGTTCCGAGCCTGTACGATGTCAGATACTCATTAAAGACCCCTATCCTAACTAAATGTGGGTAGACAATATTTATGGATGTAGAGTAGTGACTTCATAGTTAAGACGAAACGAGGGACGACAATCAGAAAAGTCGTAGAATAATCAGAAATAATTGTAGAATCAATTTCCTGGCTACCCAGATTTTTTCTTTTTGATTCTGAAAAATGCATTGGATCAAGATAAAATTTTTGTAATGTGGAAAGTCATTAATATTGTTGTGAATTTTTTTTTATGTGGAAGATGACAAAAAAAATCGTAGAAAAAAGTTTAAATCAAAAATCGCGGGTAGTAGTCATTTTATAGATAGTTTTGTCCTGAAATAAATGACATCTTGTACGTTCACCTATTTTCAATAGAATCGTTGGCATCGTTTGCAGACGCTTAAACAATGGAAAACGTTGAATTCTTGTAATCGGCCATTAGGATCCCTCCCCTGGTGGAAGACGGTAAACTAAATTATTGAACTAGATATATTAACATATTTAGAAATTCGATGATGAGTTTCTTCTGAATTTCTTGAAAAACTAAAAATATGGCCATTAAAGGACATTCTTATACCGACCACGCTTACTCTCTTCCCCCTCTCCATTTAATACTGGCATTACTGGGTATGTGAAAGTAATGAGTTGGTGTGAGCGGTATGTTTTTGTTGCATTGTACAAGGTCGGTAACCCGGTGAAGTACCGAAAGATCGCTATTAGAGGGAGAGCGAGGTTTGTATTGCCGGTCATTCACCAACAATTTTTTTTCTCTCTATGTAAGTTTTTCAATTTCTGATCCAATATGTTGAAGCCGTATTTTGATTCTAAGAAGGGCGATATTAGCTCCAACGTTACTGCTCTGGAACCCAATGTCCATTAAGGCAAGTTTCACTCCAATGAGAATGTAGTGTTTCTTTGCGTTTTGTAACATTTTCCAAGTCTCTCTCCCTGACACGGTATAAGAATGTACTAACCGGTGAGCGCACCCACAACCTGAAACCTGCTATGAGACATGGAATTCATCATTGCAGTCAGTTAAACACTGATGTGATGTAATATTTTTAAAAGGAAAAAGAAGGAGAAAAAAACGTTTAGTTGGTGTCCAAAAATAAACCTCTTCGCGGTCTGCCAAGAAGACCCCTCTCTTCCTCATCACAACTTTATTTAATTAATGCCATTTAGTAATTAATTAACATTTAATTTGGTAATTTCATCTGATTCATTGTACGATTTTTAAAGGGCACGAGTCCAATCTTTACTTCCCCTAAAAAAAAGATCCTAGTCTTTATTTGTTTGTGAACACGACAACGACAGAATGAATATATAGACATGAAATTGTATACATATGTGTATCCAGAACCCTCTAGGGACGACACCTGTTGATTTTCTATGTATGGATCCAGAATCCCTTAAGGACGACTTTCAGCCAAATCAATTCAAAAGAAAGTGAAAGGGGGGGGGGGGGGGGGGGGGGTTAAATCGTAATAAATCCCTCGTTCTCTAACTAACACCCCAAAAGAAGAAATTTCCTTAAGGATGGCAGTTTAAAAAAAAAAGTTTGAAACAGTAAAAAATAAAAGATAAATGCATGTGGGAGCTGGGCTGAACTTTCCCTTAGTGCTGGTCGTATGCTTTGGAACATTTGAGAAATGCACCTAATTAGTTTAAATGAGTTTCAGTAAGGAATAATAGGGGTCTATGGGACTGTTCCATGCATCCGGCACCCACATATTTGTTTTTTTTACAAGAATTAATAAAACTTTCAGCCTGCATGGGATGGTTGTTCAATTTTGCAATACTGCATCTCTGGTCCGGCCTATCCGATTTTCCTCGGGCTTATACTAAACTGTCCATTTTTGGAGGGTAGATTAAAAACAAGTGTAGATAAAAACAATATGCTACCCTTGATACAAATTACGTTATATGCTCCAGTTTTAGTGTTTTCAGGGTACACGCAAATTAATCACAATTCTCATTTTATAGCTGGTTCTTTGATGTTCAAACGTGTTTCTAGACCCGCCTTCTATTACTTTACCTGAAGCTGATAACTTGCGATATACAGACACAGAATAAAAAGCTTTCTAAACGCCAACGCCCTGTATCCCAGTTAGTATGTGTTACGCGTATATCAATATTAACCTCCAATTAATATTTTATCTCACTAAAAAGTCTTTGATGACACTAGGAGCACCGCTGTTAATGTCCAAAGCCCAATGGAAAAGTTTCGTGCAGGTTCATGATGAAGCTTCTCTTTTTGTTAATGCCATCTCTCCTCTTTACCGGCTTACTCACTGATACTTCTGTTCACAAAGGCAGACCTTCTGGTTTGAAGGATGACAAGTGGTATTTGTGTCAAAAGTTGAGCTCGAATCTGATCTCTTCCCTACACAACTTTGAAGCTTCCTCTCTCAAGTTGAGTTTCCGCTCTGTGAAGCAGGTGCCCCCCCGTCCACACCATTATTTATTCAAATTGAAAATAAGTGTTTCTCTGAAAGATTGCCTTCCCAAGACACCGTCCCCTCTCAGACAGATCCATCTATGTCTATTTTCGGTATCTTTGCTATAAATCTTATAAATTTGTATTTTTTTTCTCTTTATATACGTATATATATATATATATGTATATATATGTATATATATATATATATATATATATATATATATATGTATAAAAATAGAAAAAAATATATATATATCTATAATACGCAGAAAACAAAAAGAAAATTCCGCTACCTCCATACACCATAACTTATTACTATAATTTATTTTATCTTTATTTCGAAACTGGTTACCAGGTTTACAGAAGTAGGGGGAGCAGGCGATTTCCGGGTGTACCTTTACGTTACATTTCTTTACCCAAACTGATAACGATACCCGGACAAAGAATGAAACGTTTATTCTCACCTCGCTACCTCTCGCTTCTTTCGCAACTCTAAAATGTCATTATCTCTGTTATTCATAACTTTAGCGAAAAAATGTAGGGATCAGAAATGTTTAAGAAGATGTCGTTCAAATTGATTGAGTAACTTTTTCACATGAAATAACAGTAAATCCTCCTCTATTCAATGATTTGGAAACTAAACCTAAAACAGTCCATGCCAGCAGAACCTGCATATATTTAACGGATTTCCATGCTAGCAATAATAATAATTGCATATAAAATATTTGAGGAAAAAAATATATATATAACATTAATAAAAAATGAAAAAAATAAATCAAATCATTTGTAGTTAGTTATTGTGACTCACGCCCGGGCTTTAACTACAAGGACATATCGCCAACTACCAGAGCGTTCTTTCATCACTCTGGTGGACCCGAGCCCGACTCTACTATCGGAGTCGTAAATTTTGCCTAATTACGTTTGGTTATCTGAAATGGAGGTCTTTAAAGAGTACCTGACAATGCACAGGCTCGGGACCATCCCTTAACGTTCCATCCGAAGGACGGCATGCTCAAGGTTTTTTTCACCTCTCAGATAAAAAACGTAAGGGCCTCGGCCGGGTTTCGAACCCGCGATCTTGATCTCAGTAGGCTACGTCTGAGCTACTGGCGCCCTCAAAAGTTGTAGTTATACTGCATTTGGTAACATTTTTCAAGACTACGTCATCCTTCTGCCTCAAAATGTCCCCACCCCCTCGATGGGTTGTGCCATTTATGGACGGCTCCTAGTGAAAAACAAACGCATTTTATAATCTGATGAACCATTGAAAAAATCCCGACTTTTTAAGGTTGATGTCTCGATATTGTATTATAAAGAGTTGTGTCGTGTTGCACACATCATGAAGCTGTGTGGACACCAGTCTGGGGTGTTCTCTGTTAGATTCCCCGAAAGCCTTGTAATAGATAGACTCATGGGGTTGGCCGGATATACATAGACATCTTCCCAGGAAAGTGACTCCATATACCTTCTCACAAGTAGTCTAATCCACCCAAAATAACATATCATATAGAGAAGTGAGTTCTATTATTTTTGAATTTATTTGTTTTACGTATTGTTCTTACTATAAACTTGTGTCCGACTCTCAATATTGAATAACTGTTTATGAAGTGTCTTATTGTAAACATTTTTATAATATTTTTTTTTTTTGTATTTATTTTTCTCAAGCCACAACTGTGCAAAAAATGCACAACCAGCGGCTGGACTGACATATGCGAAACGAATATAATACAAATAAAACAAAATAATAAAAAAGAATAATGAAAATAAATATGACATGAAAGGCTTGAGAGAGGAAAAACAGCCAGCGGTGAACCCTGGCATCACTTCATACCAGGAGATCTCTATGCCAAACTCTCTTTAATCTTCTTGGATCCCATATAAACGCATCTCATACTTACGTGACTGCCTTAGACGACTTATCATCAGACCACTCCCCAGTTTTACTTGAACTAGCCTCCAAACCCCTGGCCCGGCCTCAGAGGCCATCATTAATAACAGGACCAATAAACTGGGACTGTTTCAGAGAAGAACTGGACGACAAAATAAACTTAAACAATACCATACGGACACAAGACGAACTTGACGACGCAGCAGGTAACTTCACATTGTGGATTCAAGAAGCTGTGACAAAATCGTGCCGACCACCCAGACCAAGACGCTCACACAACAACATATCCCTCCCACCACACATCCTGCAGATGATAAGAGAGAAAAGAGCGGCCAGGTCTCGATGGCAAAGATCGAGGTACCCTTCCGACAGACAGACATACAATCAACTCCGGCGAACCCTCTCTACAGAACTTTCCAACCTGAAACAAGACAGACATGAGACATATATCTCGACTCTGGCGGCTCGAGATAACTCACTTTGGACAGCGACGAAACGGCTTCTTGGCAATGCACGGGTATCACACCCCCTTCGGCGGAATGATGGGGCCTGGACTAGGTCAGACCAGGAGAAGGCAGACCTCTACGCTGATTATCTTTCCAAAGTATTCACTCCCCACGTGGACATAGGAGACGACCAACATACAGACCAAGTACTGACAGCACTTACTACCCCCCTCCAACTAACTCTCCCCCCAAAGGCATTCAGTCCTAATGAAGTTGAACTGACAATTAAAAAACTCCCCTTACGGAAATCTCCAGGTCATGATCTGATAACCGCTGAGATACTACGACAGCTACCGAGAAAAGGACTAATTTACTTGACGAATTTATACAACACAGTACTACGACTATGTTACTATCCCCTTGTCTGGAAGATATCAGTAGTCAGGATGATTCTTAAGCCAGGGAAAACCCCAGACCAGGCCTCGTCATACCGTCCTATAAGCCTGCTTCCTGTGATATCCAAACCACTAGAGAGACTTCTACTGGACAGACTAACCTACATCACTGCACAAGACAACCTTCTCCCAGACCATCAATTTGGCTTTCGACAAAGACATTCGACAATACACCAGTGCCATCGTTTGGTCGATTACATAGCCACCAGCTTTGAAAGAAAAGAGTTTTGCACAGGCGTATTTCTGGACATTGAAAAAGCGTTTGATCGTGTCTGGCACCCAGGCCTGCTCTACACACTTAAATCTCACCTTCCTCACACATATTATTTAATACTTAAGTCATTCCTAGAAAACAGAAACTTTAGGGTATCTGAGGGATCTTCCTCATCACATTTTTTGGAGGTCAAAGCTGGAGTCCCCCAAGGAAGTTCCCTCAGTCCCCTACTCTTCTCAATCTACACAGCACACATTCCACAACACGACAACACACTACTCGCTACATACGCAGACGACACAGCCATTCTCTCAACACACTCAGACCCAACACAAGCAAGCTCACACTTACAGGAACATTTACACCAGCTCACAGATTGGGCCAACAAATGGAGACTAAAAATTAATAGAGACAAATCTCTGCAAACCACATTTACCCTCAGACACAACACTTGTCCACCAGTATACATTAACAACCAGCCCATTCCTGCATCAGACACTGTCCGATATCTAGGACTTCATTTAGACAGACGTTTAACTTGGACAACTCATATCAGACTGAAACGCACAGACCTCAAAAGACGATTTGGACAACTGAAATCAATCATCGGACGACGATCGACATTATCGCTTGAAAACAAACTTCACATTTACAACACTATACTAAAACCCATCTGGACTTACGGAATCGAGATATGGGGATCAGCCAAAAAATCAAACATACAACGCCTTCAGTCATTACAATCCATCATACTACGCCACATTGCCAATGCCCCATTTTACGTTTCCAACCTCACATTACATAATGACCTCAACATCCCATTTATACCTTCTGTTATCAAGACACGATATCAAAATGTTCACGACAAACTCCATCATCACGCCAATCCACTTATTCTCCAATTATCCACGAACACTCTCCCCACAAACCCACCAAGACGTCTAAAGCGGGCATGGCAGAGGGACCTGCTCCAGGACTAGCCTGGACTCCTCTTCGGTCACGTACCTCAGCAGTACAGCGACACACTTGCCACAGCACATCATCACGATCACTAGTGACAAATGTTGTCGTTGTGAATATGTAAATAAATAAATAATCTTCTTGGGGGATTGTGGGGTAAATTTGTACTTAAGATTTTGCGAACTTCCGGACTGGTGTGTAAGTAAATTTTGGTGTAGAAACGTTGGTATAAATGTTTAATGGTTGTGTCTATGGATGTGATGTTCAAGTCGCGGTGTAAAGTCTTGTTGCTAACGTATGGTGGGCATTGCGTGATCAGTCGGAGAGTCTTGGATTGAAATATCTGAATTCTTTTGATGTTCGAAGTCTTGGCTGGACCATATATTTGTAAGCCATAGGTCCAGAGAGGTCGGAGAAGATAGGTATACCAATTTAGTTTTTGTCGAATAGATAATTTAGAACGCCTATTCAAAATACTGTACAATAGTCTAAGTCGCCGGTCTAGTGTGAGTCGTGTCGTCCTAGTGTGAGGGTTCCAAGTCAGCCTTCTATCGAGGGTTAATCTTAAATATTTTACGGAAGAGGTATGAGGTAATGGCTGGTTTTCAATGAATACTGGGGGGCAGTCACCACGGCGGAGAGCGAATGGTACGTGTTGACATTTTGTGGTGTTAAATTTAATTTTCCAAGATATACTCCAAACTTCAATTTTGTTGAGGTGTTGCTGTAGTATGAGTGAAGTGGTGTGAGGATCTGTGTGAGAGGCTAGAATGGCGGTGTATTTTTATAATATGAATACATACTATTTCGGGTAATGTTGCACAAAGGCAAGGTGCACCCGAAAAATATTAAGCAAGTATAAATATAATTAATTATTAAATATTATATTTAAATGCGATAGCTTCCTATAGAATGAATAATTCGACGAGAAATTGTATATATGTATCCATAAACAATGCCGATGGAATGAATGTATCGACATGAATGATTTGGTAGTAAGACACCTATTGATTTTCAGTCAAATCCGCTTTGGGGGAGGGGAGATTAGAGAGGACTGATTATTGCCGTTGGAATGAATGTATCGATATGAATGATTTGGTAGTAAGACACCTATTGATTTTCAGTCAAATCCACTTTGGGGGAAGGGAGATATGAGAGGACTGATTACTGCCGTTGGAATGAATGTATCGACATGAATGATTTGGTAGTAAGACACCTATTGATTTTCAGTCAAATCCGCTTTGGGGGAGGGGAGATTTGAGAGGACTGATTACTGCCGTTGGAATGAATGTATCGACATGAATGATTTGGTAGTAAGACACCTATTGATTTTCAGTCAAATCCGCTTTGGGGGAGGGGAGATTAGAGAGGACTGATTATTGCCGTTGGAATGAATGTATCGATATGAATGATTTGGTAGTAAGACACCTATTGATTTTCAGTCAAATCCACTTTGGGGGAAGGGAGATATGAGAGGACTGATTACTGCCGTTGGAATGAATGTATCGACATGAATGATTTGGTAGTAAGACACCTATTGATTTTCAGTCAAATCCGCTTTGGGGGAGGGGAGATTTGAGAGGACTGATTACTGCCGTTGGAATGAATGTATCGACATGAATGATTTGGTAGTAAGACACCTATTGATTTTCAGTCAAATCCGCTTTGGGGGAGGGGAGATTAGAGAGGACTGATTATTGCCGTTGGAATGAATGTATCGATATGAACGATTTGGTAGTAAGACACCTATTGATTTTCAACTAAATCAGCTTGATAGATAGCATGAGTACAGAGTGAAAAGTTAGTTCTCGAACGGTGAGGGCTCGTGTAGTAAGACACCTATTGATTTTCAACTAAATCAGCTTGATAGATAGCATGAGTACAGAGTGAAAAGTTAGTTTTCGAACGGTGAGGGCTCGTGTAGTGAGCAGATAAGTTCAAGGTTGTTTCTATTGATGTAGTCAAGTCTCCTCACAAGTAGGTACTTCTATTTCTTAAATGACTGGCCGGCTTTAAGGGCTTCCCTCTTCATCAACCTCATTAACAATCGAAACAAATTATAGAGTATTTACAATCTTAAGACGCGAATCCGTTAACATACGTTGCTTATTATTCATATCTATATGAGGTATGTGTGTATGAGTATATATGTATATTCTGTTGAATGCATGTTTTTGTAAATATGCTTATGTATTCCCGTGTGTCTATATTTTTACTGTTACTGCTGTTCGTTTATTCTTATATTTATTTTTACTGTTTGTTTTATTTTTATTTTTTCACTATTAGTTTATTTATTTCCACTAACTAGTATGAATGCATCATGTGAAAAAAATAATAATAAAGAAATATCGAATTGGAGCCTGACCTTGAAATTGTACAGATAAAGATTTGCCACACTTTTTTTTTTTTTTTCTCTTCTAATCATCAAGCTTGATACGCCAAATACATTGGACGCTGATGACCTTTGCTGTTTTGAGTCCTTAAACTCCAAATCCTATCCTATCCGAAATTGCAATCATTTTCGAAATTTACTCTTTTTATTTAGGTTGACTTATATCTTATATTCCTCCCTCCACTTTTTTTAGCTAGATTTCATTTAATAAATGTCTATCTCTACTCATGATAGCCTCTTATCATATCTGATTCAATCCGAAATATCATCTAGACTAACCAGTACAAACGTGTTTGGTATAAGAAAGTCCTGTATGAGCCACATCATATCCATGTTTATTTATTTTTATAATCTTGTTGATAAAAAGCTACCAATAAAAGAAACATAGTTGAGCGGCCTCAAGTTTCCAACCAAATAAACACAAATACAATCACATGCACAGACGTCACTGCGAGATCGGTCTTAACGTGTACAGAAGACCTTGAAACGTGAAAATACAATGAAAATTTATACATCATATGGAACGCACGCAGTCAAATGCGAGCGAAGCATGTCGCAGAGTTGTGGAGGTGAAGCCGCTGTCAGCTTGGCCAGGGCTGTAGCTCATCTGAAGCCTGAGATCCAGTGTATCTTATAAGCTTTTTGAAAAAAGTACAACTCATAATGGAATCAACTTAATTAGTACTGTTCCCATTTCTAAAAACATCTGTATCTTTCCCTCTTTGAAACCTCAGATAGGGCCGTGTAATCCCTTCGAAATAATGTACCGGAATGTCAAATAGGTATAATTAAAAATTTAATAAATAGTATCTATTGTATTTATTGACATTAGGAATTTGTATTATTTATTTATTTATTCTATTTTTATAATTATTATTTTTCTTATCTGTGTTTGTATTCTGCAATTTAATATCGTTGATTTATATAACTTTTAACCTATTTTTTGTTGTACCAAATTGTATAATGTATCCAATTACCATGTTATGGCTTAACGGAAATAATTTTTTTTTTTTTTATATTTTATTTATAAAGATGCAACTGTTGTTATGGTGCAACAACCAGCATCTATGATGGTAGGTATTGAATGTGTTAGCGTGAATGGCGTGTGAGAGGAAGGCCAACAGGACAGAACAGAAAAATAAATAAATAAAGAAATAATAAAAAATAAAAAAAAAAGGAATTGAAAGACAATTTTGATGGATGGGTAAGAGAGATGATAATGTAAAAAATAAAATAAAAAATATTAAGAACGAATAGGATTTAAGAAGTCGCGGTTCCATCTTCTCTTCAACCTTCGTGGGGGGTTTTGTGGTAAGTGTTGTGAAGATAAAGTACGTATTTCTGGGTTTGTATGTATGTAAAGTTTTCTAAAAAAAACGTATGTAAGTAGTTTGTATTGTGTCGGGTACTGTGTGTAAAAGATCGTTATGAAGTGTTCTGTTGTTTTTGTATGGGGGGCACTGTGTTATCAGTCTGAGGGTTTAACGGAAATAATAATAATTATTTTTATTGTTAAGTGAGGCGCCATTTTGAAGGGATGTTCCCCCCTTGTATTTGTCAGCCCTTTTCTCCATTCCAAGAAGCATAACACGTGTGTGATGATTTTTTTGTTTGTATGTCTATGTCAGGTGCTGAGGAGAGCGGATGGAGGAACCGAGGTAGACGGAATACAACAGTACACAGGAAGTCAGCGGCCTTCTTGGACGTTCCAGAAGGGTTCGGCGAAGAAGAGGGCAGTCTCAGGGTCCGCTCTTTCTCCTTTACCACCAAGGGCACCGGTAAGTCCATTTCTGGAGTTATACATTATCATGCTATCTATACTTGTAATAAGAATTGGGTGGCTAATACTGAAGGCAAGAGGTGGCAATATTGCTTTCTTATTGAGCCCCCTCCACACCCATTCACAAAATTATTTTTGTTTTATATTAAATTTTATTATTAAAACGAAACCTAGAAATAGGCCCCCTAAATTACCTGCCAAAAATTGCAATAAACAAAATTTGTAAAAGACACATTAAAAATAGCTTTTGATAATAACTTGGAATTATGACAAAATCAAGTATTTTTTGAGTTGTGGAGCGGCAGCAGAGTGAGATAACATAGGGTGGATGGTAAAATAGCCGCCAAACTGCAATTTCTGTTTTTAAGACTTTTCAGCGCAATGTATGTCCCTGGAGGTGTTCAACGTCTCAGGAACTTATCTTTAATATATTTTATGATACATAATTGAAATATAGAATAATGAGATATTCCCCAGGTTTCTTCAGAGCTGAGAAACTGTTGAGATTTCTGAAAAGTTGTGTTCTTCCAGATTTTCAAGTTTACCATCCACCTAACGATATATCATTAAGTTGAGAAGTTAATGTATCTTATGGCATATTTAATATCGATTAGTTTTAAAATAACCTGCCAAAGAGAAATAGGAGAAATGGCCAGCAGGAGCGCTACTTGTTGAAGTATTGAGGCACTATAAACGACTATGGACTAAATACAAAACACATTTCTATTATTTACTGACTACACCTAATCACTTACAAAAGTTACGTTTTGTTTGTTGACAAATAACTACATTATTTAATTACATGAAAACTGGTATTGCGTTATTCAACATTTTTCTTAGACCCCCCTCCCCTCTTCTGCCACAAAAGTAAAAGTCCCCCCCCCCCCCCCTCGATGCATAAGGTAATTTATGAACAGGCTCTGAACTAGTTGAGACTCAACACTATCTGTGCTATATTATCTAGTTCAACTTTGTGTCCAACATTGTCCCCGTCTCTCTCTACAGGCCATGATGAGCAAAGTTGTTGGGACCTATGTACGAGTGTTTGTTTGTTTGTTTGATTGCTACCCCATCCCTGGTTTTCCTTTTATCGAAATATATCAACAATTTGGCGAGGCACTTCGGTTTTTTCTAATCTGGGAGGTAAAAAACCTTGAGCACACTGTCCTTCGGATGGGACGTTGGTCCCGAGCCTATGCTGTCAAGTACTCGTTCAAAAAGTAGTTGCTAACTTATCGGCAATGTACTTCCCCAGCTCGAATTAATCAACAAAGTTTCCGCTCTCCTGAAACCAATCGACTGACTTGGTTGTTGTTTAAAAAAAAAACCTAAGGACCTCGGCTGGTTTTCGAACCCGCGATCTTGAGTTCAGTAAGCAAACTCGCCAACGGCGTCCTCATATATTACACACATTTTCAACTAATACATTCTTGAGTCCGGTTGACATTACCAAGGAACTAGTATTTCTGACTGTCTGTCCTACTCCAACAAAATAACTGTCATTAGAAACCACTTTCCTTAACAAAGCCTTACAAATACATCATCTGACTCTCCTAAACCAATT
The DNA here is from genome assembly GCA_963662175.1 of Aradus depressus. NCBI lineage: Eukaryota > Metazoa > Arthropoda > Insecta > Hemiptera > Aradidae > Aradus > Aradus depressus. Next base: position 52,486,686 of record OY759214.1, on the reverse strand, counting down.
AGAACTACTTGTAGCTAGAACAGGAGGGGTAGTCGTGGGATTAACGAGTGAAAGAGAGAGGGGGATGGGAGCTCTATCGTCCGAGTGGGGTTCAGATATAGAGCATTATATTAATTCAATAAAGAGATGTATTCAAAAATAATATATTGTTCACGATATATTCACGTGTGATGAGGTCAAGGTTCATATCGCCAGTAACAACAGTAATTGAAATTTTCGACTACTTTTCACAAATAGTTGTCATGTCTTTACAACTGCGTTGTGAGCGTGCGGAACCCCCCCTCCAGATCCGGCCCTGGCCAGACAAAGAGATATAAAACAGATTCAAGTCCCTCATTATCTTAGCCTATTTCCAGCTCAACACGATCCCCTTCTTCCGTTCCTTTCCACTCTTTCAAACAGACCACATTATTGTAAAACACTTCGTTTCACGAAAAGCCTAGTCAATTGACGTAACGCTGAAATTAATTTCATTCAGATGACCTTATTTGACTAGATTTTTACGTCTTTTCAGGTTCTTGGTTTCAACTTCTTTCAGGTAACCTAACTACTTACTACTTAAATATTCAAGGTTTTTTCTTGAGGGTTTCTATTGTGTGGTAATGAAAATTATGTAAATGTTAAATAAAACTAAATAAATCATAATAAGATCCCCCTTTTCTTGAGGGTTTCTATTGTGTGGTAATGAAAATTATGTAAATGTTAAATAAAACTAAATAAATCATAATAAGATCCCCCTTTTCTTGAGGGTTTCTATTGTGTGGTAATGAAAATTATGTAAATGTTAAATAAAACTAAATAAATCATAATAAGATCCCCCTTTTCTTGAGGGTTTCTATTGTGTGGTAATGAAAATTATGTAAATGTTAAATAAAACTAAATAAATCATAATAAGATCCCCCTTTTCTTGAGGGTTTCTATTGTGTGGTAATGAAAATTATGTAAATGTTAAATAAAACTAAATAAATCATAATAAGATCCCCCTTTTCTTGAGGGTTTCTATTGTGTGGTAATGAAAATTATGTAAATGTTAAATAAAACTAAATAAATCATAATAAGATCCCCCTTTTCTTGAGGGTTTCTATTGTGTGGTAATGAAAATTATGTAAATGTTAAATAAAACTAAATAAATCATAATAAGATCCCCCTTTTCTTGAGGGTTTCTATTGTGTGGTAATGAAAATTATGTAAATGTTAAATAAAACTAAATAAATCATAATAAGATAAATAATTAATTAAATTAAACAAATAATGAAAAATAATAATTAAACAATGAAGAATAATTAAATAAACAATAAATTACCACATTTCCTGTAGAAATTTTATCTCTTTTCTTTTACTAAATTTTGATTACTACCCTTAAAAAAGTATCAAAAGTTCAAAACGTACAATTTTGAAGAAAGTGCACATATATTTTTAAAAAATTTCAATTAACAAACTTTTTATTTGGATTTCTAAAGAGATGCCATCTTGTCTTCTAAATTTTGCAAAAATATAAAATCTAATCCAAAGGTTTTCAAATAATCTTACTGGGCCAACAGGGAAAATGAATAGTATAGAATTTTAGAGAAAAAATATTGGGTTTATTTTCTTAAATCTACATTGTTAAAATAAAAAAACTAAACATGGAAACAAACAAAAATCAAAAGAAAAAACTAAATTCTTAACTCTAATTCAATCTTTTTTTGTTTTATTTGTTGGCCATTTTTTAAATTTAAGTTATATATTTCTGGGCATATATCCTGTACATATAAACAAACAACAGTACCTTCTTTGCGGATCAATTTCACCGTCAATTCACTCCTATTTAGTTCATCACAACTTAAGCCTAAACACAACTCTCCATGTTCGCTCAAACCGTCTCACCTCAACCAGGCCTCGACCCATCTCTACACACACTAAAAAAACAGCTTATGGCCGTGTTTTCTGTTTTTACTCATTTGTTTTAAAATAAAATTGCTTTTTAGAAAAATAAATATAATTAATTGTTTTATTTTAATAATTTACAATAAAAAAATACACACATTAAAATTATTAAATTATCAAGAATCTTGAACCTGAAAGAATTATGAAAACTTATTTATATATACTTATTTCCTATATATAGGAAATAAGTTTTATAACACTAATTGATGCCCGGTCTCGCAATTAACTTTTATGTGCCCTTTAGCGAATTTTAAGGGATATCTAAAAGTTATTTGGTTGTCACAAACATCTAGGTGTCTCTTGTAGCACTAAGGGACGCCCATGGTCCACAAATGCAGTCCTAAGTGACAGACAGTTCATGTTGACTTGGTTAGTTGTTCCATCCATTTTTTTATTCAAAATTGTACCCCTATGACACAGTAATTTAATTAACTTTTTGTCAGTCAGTTTTATTGTTGTTTTTCTGAACGAATTACGTTGCATTGAAAAAAGTTTTTCTCACAACGAATTGAAAATCAAATTTTTTATAATTATATAAAAGTCGTCTGTGAATCACCGGCAATGTACCTCCCCAAAACGAATCATCAAATAACTTTTCGCTCCCTCTCCAAAACCAATCTTTTGCGCTAATTAGAATTTTTTTTAAATATTTGGAATCTAGAGGTCGGAAAACAGGAAATTCCGTTGGAAACTCCGTATCGAGTTTTTGACCAATTACATAACTTCCCTTCTTCTTCGTATAGCTGGGGTCAATCATCGTCTATGAACTTCCCCAGCACGCATTAATCAATTATGTTTTCTCTCTCCCTCTGAAGCCAATGAATAGTTTGTGTGGCAAGCTATGGGGTTTTGAATTTGAACATACATTTTCATGATACATTCATTAATCGGCAGTTATTTCTGAGTCGAGCCTCCCTCTGATCCCCTTTCCCTGCCGGCTGATTCCGCCCGAAAGTAATAGGTGTCGTTCTTATACCGCTTCACTTTACTTATGAAATTTCATGTCACTTAAATTCATTACAACGGCACTTATTGTTAGGCCTCCCCCCTAATCCCCCCTTTACTTTGGTTCGTTGGCTGAAAATGAATAGCTATCGTCCTTAGAGGATTCTGAATACACAGATACAATTTTTTGTTGACACATCTACTCTATCGGGAGTTATCGTGTTGACAAACACATAGACGGACAGCATTTTTTTTTTTTTCATTTTTGGAATCAGGAAGTCGGAAAACATGAATTTTCGTTGAAAACTCAGCATCGATTTTTTTACCGATTTTATAACTTCTATACTTCGTTTAGGGGGCGTTCAAGTATTACGTAACGCAACTTTCGAAGATTTTGGACCCTCCCTCCCCCCCATGTAACGCGCCGTAACGTTTTTCTGTACCCCCCCTCCACCTCCCTAAACATTTTTACCTAAAAGTCACAATTATGTTGCGCAAAGTACCGGAAAGTCGCTAAAATATTTTTGTTATTGTTTTAATCGCGTTTGCGGTAATAATAAATAAAACAAGAGATTTCTAACTCACAATACATGCGTATGTTGTTTATTTTATTTATTCATATTGTTATTTAATAAACAATCACAAAAAAAAGAGGGTTGCCAACTTGGGAGAACAAAATAAAAATGGCGTACAATACAATCGAGGGATTCCCCCTAAACATAAATGAAAAGGGTTGCCAACTTGGGAGATTTTAATTCCCTAGTTTCCCCCCTCCCGCCCCTGTAACGCATCGCAACGTTTTACAAGACCCCCCCTCCCCCCAAATTGCGTAACGTAATACTTGAACGCCCCCTTAGCTGGGGGAAGTCAAAATTATTTTACAAAATATATACAATACAACTTTTTTAGAAATAATTTCACTCCAAATTACACGGTTTTTGGATATTAAAAAACTTTTTGTATATTTAAATTTTGAAATAAGAAGAGGCGGCAACACGGCGGCTCTCTAGTAGGTCTTATTGGCCTTATTGATGGTTTTATCTAGTTATTTACAACATCGGCCCCGGGAGGGAGTTCTTTCTACAAAATAAAACTCAATCCCGGGCGGGATTCGAACTGAAACCATGGGAGACCAATGTGCTACGCTCTGGCCCCAAGATCTAAGTTCCACACCATGTTTATCTCGGACCCGAACGGCACGCAATACTTTCGGTATATTGCAGACTAAAGACTGCTTGATGCCTTCACTTTGTTAAACTTTAAGTCACATTATTATTGCCATTCTATTTTTTATTGTCGGTGTTCATCATTTCATAATTTTTTACAACTTAAACTTTATTAACCCTAAACAAAAAGGCAACAATTTAAATAATTTTCTTTCATTATGTTTAAACAAATTGTCGATTCCTTTTAACTATAATGATTTTAACCTGTAAAATGACATCCTAAAAACAATGTTATGTATGTCATAAAAGAAATATTTTATTACAAATCCTCAATTTATTACTGATTTCTTATTTCTGGAAATATTTTGTCAATTTATGTATTTTTGTTTATCTGTGTACTCTTTATTTTTTTTTTGGCCTTCAGGCATGCTTCAGGGTTATAGTTTAGGTCAAAAAAGTAAAAAAAAAAAATTAAAAACTGCGAAAAAATGTTTCTTATTAATATAACAGAAAGAATTTTTTTATAACTTCTCGGATTTTTTTTTATAATTATTTTTTTTAAATACCAGGGTTTTGTGTATAGCAAAAATGTAGCGAAGTTTTTAAATATTATTTATATCACAACAAAATTTGTCAAGTAATACCACAAAATATATTTTACAGTAATAAAATCTTTTAATTTTACTAGCATTATCAATTTCCTGTTCAAAATCGATAGTTAGTAGAAAACATAAATTGTTGTTAATTTGGTTTGTTATATTAAGCCAATTTATTCATGAAATTTCTTTTCAATTCTAATAAAATATTTCATTTCATGTATCATATTAAGTATGTAATATGGTACATGAAATGAAATATTTTATTTATCACTAATGATAACTAACTGAATAAAATACCAACTCATTCCAAAAATGAAAAAATATATATTTAGCTGTGTGAGATCGGTGAAAGTGGCCACACCCATTGCGCAAAACTGTACGAATTGTTTGAATACGTTTGTTCTATTTTCAAAAATCCTAATAACTGTCAATGTAACGAATGCATCGACACAACATTTTTTATAAGGATTAGTGAGTCCCTGAGCAAGACATCTATGCACTTTCAGCCAAATTGGTCGTCCAGCTTTTCCTCAGAGGGAAAACGGAAACTTAATTGATTACAAATAATTCGAACTGGGGAAGTGTATGGACATTCTTGATCCGGAAGCAGTTGATTTGTCGCGAACCACAAGCTTGTCCTGGTCTGTGTATGAGTTGCATTGGATGGAACTGTCTCCAACTGTACAATGGTCTGTTGCAGGTATCATCAACCGAGGCGACTCCTTCCGCAAGAAGAGATCCCGCTCCAACTCTCTGGCTGGTGGCGAGCCTGAGCCCATTCCTCCTGCACCTTCCTCTGTCTACAGAGTGGCCATGCTCGGGTCTCCTGGGGTTGGCAAGACTGCCTTAGTCCAGCAGTTCATGACTTCCGAGGCCATCAATCCCTATGACAGGGTCAAAGGTAAACACTCCTCTCTCTCTCGTTATGACAACTAAAACGAAGAAGACAGCACCAACTATTGGTCCCATTAAGGCACAACTTTGCTGTTTCCTTCCAGTTTTTCATTAAATCCTTGTTCTCCAGGGTGAACAGCTCTGCTGTTTTCACCCTCATTTTTTTCTGAAAATACCTCTATGATCTACTACTGAACCAAAATATACACAAAATCGTTCATTGAATTTTTTTTTTTTTGTTAAACCTTGGAGCAAGGATATCTGGGGGGAGTCCTTGCACCATTTTGGGACCTTAAGGGAAATGAATAGAAATATAATTTTTGGAACAATGTTTGTACTTTGATAATGAGAAAAAGCATCAAAAACTCCTAGACATTTTTTTTTCCAAAACAGTTTGTAAAATCTTCGTGCAATTAAAATATTTTGCGACAAGGTTAGCTTCAGAGGTAATGTCTTCGTCCATCTTTCTTGCCCCCTTCTCCAGGAAATGTCCCCGCGCGGCTCTGACCTAAACCATCGTCCCACACTCTTCCCCTCCGGTGTCACATCCAGAAGCTCCCTCGTGATAAGGTCCTCGTCCATCTTTCTTGCCTCCTTCTCAAGGAAATGTCCCCGCGCGGCTCTGACCTAAACCATCGTCCCACACTCTTCCCCTCCGGTGTTACATGCAGAAGCTCCCTCGTGATAAGGTCCTCGACCATCTATCTTCTGTGTCCAGCCCAACAGACTGGAAACTTTAATCCAGTGCTACAACTTGAGCTAGGTATAGAGAGCGTATAGCTCCTGGTTGTATCGGACGCACCGAAAGCCCTTCTCCTGGATAGGCATTCCAACCTCGAAAATATGTAAAAAATATTTGGATTAGTGAAACTTGTAACTATTTTAGAATCATTAAACAGCCTCCTTGTCAACTACAAAAGACCTATTTAGGAAAAGATTGGGTTTTAGTTATTGATCAATAGGGATCGTCGAATTCCGATCGAACCCGTTTTTATTTGATTCTCATGAAGCGTATAAATTGCGTAAATTGTAAATTTTCAGCTTAGAGTATGTGGGGTGCCACCATTTTTCATTTTAAAAAAAGTTTAAAATGATATTTAGAATCTATTCTATACAAATGTTTTCAGCGGTATATAATGCATCGTAGTTTGTCGACAACTATTTTCAGCGGTATATAATGCACTGTAGTTTGTCGACAACTTTTTTCAGCGGTATATAATGCACTGTAGTTTGTCGACAACGGGTTTCAGCGGTATATAATGCACTGTAGTTTGTCAAAAACTGTTTTCAGCGGTATATAATGCACTGTAGTTTGTCAACAACTGATTTCAGCGGTATATAATGCACTGTAGTTTGTCAACAACAGTTTTCACTCTTCCTCAACATTACCCCCCTCCCTTTAAAATATATTTTTGTCAACAACAATCAAGTATGTTGAACCAAGTGATCTGTACATCCATGTGGAACTTGAAATCCATAGATCCAGTTGTCAAAGTTGAAAGATTTTGACAGACAGAGAACCGAGTGACGTTATACAGGTTCTTGTTGGAGACTATCTGAAAACAGTTTTTTTAAATAAATAATACTGATTTAGTGTGACGATCCACCCCATTATAGTCGGAAGGTTGACCTTATTTTCACTCCCTCTCAATTTAAAAAATAAAATAAATAAAAGGATAATGGAGCTATAGAAAGATATTGGAAAAATGAATAAAGGATAAGGAAGAGCGGGAGGAATACTTATTTATTTCATCAATTTTATTTGTGTTTTATTTTTATTTTCAAAAGTCTACGTTCAGAATTTAAAAAGAAAAATATAGCCTAGGCACCTTTGGGAAAAAACTTTGGGTTGGAGGCATAGCAGCCTAAAGGGTAGGAGAAGGTCCAATGTTGGATTTAAAGTCAGGATAAAAAATGTGAAAAGCAGTGTTTGCTTCATGTTTGTGACTAAAGCGACGAGGGTGTCGCATTGAACTGGGCCCATCCTGTATATAATGTAACTGGAACGGCGAGGGTGTCGCATTGAACTGGGCCCATCCTGTATATAATGTAACTAGGGTGTCGCATTGAACTAGGCCCAACCTGTATTTATACATAATGTATTGTAATGATCCATATTGTGCCATTACATGAATATTTAATAAATGGAAAATAAGGTACTAAATTGCAATCATTTTATTAGACCTAAGGAAGGTTACTGGGGGTTATCAAATCGATTTGTACCAGGGTCGATATAGTATCAAAATAGATCAATTCATTCATTTCAATTATGTAATAAAATTAAATGATAAGCTAATAATTAGTTAACAATAAATGTAAGCAATTAGGATTGTATACGGGAATATGAAAGTTTTATAAAAAAAAACCCAGATGTTTAGTAATGTAAAGGCTGTAAATATTGTGGCCAATGAGAGAGCGGAATCCAAAACGATGGAGAAGTGGTCTGTCCCCTCGTGGTAGATGTATGAGAGAACTGTGCAGAGAGAGATGGTTCAGTGAAAGTGAGTGTAGTGAATAGCAGAAAATGTCAGTGATTTCTTAAAAGCTGTGGTAAGAAGGAAGAAAGGTACTGAGGGGAAGTATCCCGGAGAACTCCAACCACAAAAGAAATGGAGAACACGACGATTATTAGCTAAAACACTTGGAATCCAGAAGAGAGGAGAGGACGTGGCCGCAATTTCGACAACCCATACTCAACTTACCACGTTGGAAACATCATTTCACCAACAGGCACAATAGAAGAAAAGAGAGATGTCCCGCAGGTTTAGTTAAATGTTGTGTAAACAAAAAAAAGAAATATCTATGTGTGTATATTTCTGTGTCACTAACTCATAAAAACATGTCTTTATAAATTTTAAATATATAAAATGTAACAAATTATTTTAAAGTTTTTTTTTTATTTATAAAAAATATATAACCAGGTCATATCATAAGCTCAAATAAGTGAACGTAACAGTATATTATAATGTTACATAGGAGGAAATAATAAAATATATACACAGGCTGCTTCAGCCATCTTCCTCGAGAACCAAGCAGCAAATGGGAAAACATTTACAAATCCGAAGTTCGATATTAGTTTGAACAATGGAGTTAGTTTCGTGTTTCTAAGCGGCGTGGTTCACAACTTGCTTGCTTACTGAGCTCAAGATCTCGAATTCAAAACCCGGCGGAGGCCCTTAGTTTATTTCTCAAGAGGATTGTTTACCGTTGCGTGTGATATGGAGAGGTTGGCCCTCCAAGACCTGGGGCCGCTGTGGACTCACGTATGGCAGCTTCTTCACTTCCCTGATCTGAGGACAGTAACCTAACTGAGTCAACATCCCTGAAGCCAGGACCCTCTCTCTCACTCCTCAAATATTACTGAATAAATATACATTTATATGTCAAGTGGTTCTTGTGTGGGGAGACTTCTCCAGCCTCACTTCAAGTCTATTGTCTATACAGCGTCCAGCCAGTTTCCAACTGGAAATTTTTAAAAAATATATATATTTTTTTTAAAGCAGCTGTTGAGAGCTTGCTTAATTTTGGGGAAGAGAAAAAATAAAATTATAAAGTAAAAAAATATAACAGATAAAATCTACCAACAAGCTGCAGTACGTGTTCCATTCTTAAGAAGGTTGACGAATACCGACCATATACTTCCCTCTATCCTTTGGCCGATTTAGCTGAAAATGAGTAGTGTCTTACTTATGAACGTCTGATTTCACGTGTAGAATTCGTATTAAACGTTTCAGTATTTTGATGTTGAGTCCCCCCTAATCCCCCCTCCTCCCTGTTGACCGATTTGACTGAATTTGTTTTTATTTACTGACTTCTAGATCCACATATAAAATTATGTGTCAATATATCCAGTCTATTGGAAATTATAGTGTCCACACAAGTGTATTGTTTTTTTACCGGTGAAAACTCAGCATTGAGTAAAGTTGGGAAAGTAAATGGCATTTATAACGATATGAGTGCAACGAAGAAAACGAAATGGTCATGTGAACAAACCGTTCATTGTATTGACCGGTCGGTTCCCTCTGAGCTGGTTACTATTTAGGACTGTCCGCCATCTCTGGGTCATGGTCCTCTTAGAATAGATCTGGTCTAACCTTATAGTCACCTCCTTCATTTTGTCACTATCTTTTCTTCAAAATTAATGTTCATGAGTGAATCCTATACATAGAACTAACCAATCAAACGATATTTGAAAGATACGAGGACATTGCAGCTATCAGGGACAGAGTTCAATAGTTTTCTGGATATCCACTAGGACTCCTGGATTTTACATGGAGGGGAGGGGGGTGTGGCGGGAACACTTGAAGGAGTAAGCTTGTCCGGTATTAAAGAAGAGGGTGTGTCTCATAATTGGGTCTCAACACCGCTCGAGATAACATCTAACTGGGCCCCAACACCGCTCGAGATAACATCTAATTGGGCCCCAACACCGCTCGAAATAACATCTTATTGGGCCCCATTTTTCTTTCTCTCTTTAATACACTTCTCTTTTTCTCTTAGAACCATTTTCTCTTTTTAAAACTTCTTTTTTTAAAACACTCTTTCTCTTTAGACACTTTCTCTCTCTGAGGCACTTTTTTTCTTTCTCCCTAAGTCACTTTGTTTCTTTAAGACTTGTTTCCCTTCCTTTAAAACACTTTCCTCTGTCTTATATGCACGTTGTAGTGTATATATATATATTGTTTTTCTTTTTTTTATGGGTGCTCCGGCAAATCACCCGGCCCGCTTATCGTCGGGGAAGGAGGAAGTACATATATAATATCGGGTTTTATTTAATCACAGTGTTGCTGTGGGTGTCTAGGGGTGATAGCCTTTGGTCCCAAGTGGGACAGACTGGCACTCCCAGACTTCCTTGGGTTGCGGCTGCCAGGCGGCGCCGAGAGAGCTCGAGTTCGGTGGAGTGGGGCTGCTTTTACATCGCGGCTGCCGGGGGTAGACTTCAGGCCGTTCCGTCAGTCGCCCCCGGCACCGGGTCAAAGGGCCTTTTTCTGTTCCCGCCATCACTCCGTCATCAACTCCGGCAGGGTCAATCCCAGATATGATCCTGTCCCGCGGATCAACTCCACCCTAGACCTGTCGTATGGCGAACAATCGAGAACCACATGTTCTGCAGTCTTGATGCCGCCACACGAACAGTTCGGGCTATCCTTCCTCTTGATGAAGAAGAGTTTGGAGTTGAAGTCGCCGTGACCTGATAGTACCTGAGATGTCCAGTGATCGGGCTGTACCCTAGTGGAGCGCAGTCGGAAGTCAGGAATATATGCAAATGTCGTTCGGCCATCGGAGTAGCGCGACCATCGCTGATGCCACTTGCTCATTATCCAGACTTGGACAATGTCTGTTCTGTCCACGTAGCTCGCCCTCCAGGGCGAGGCGCAAGGGCTCATCTACATCTACTCTCAGGGGCAAATTGCGTCTACAGAAGTACGAGGCGACCGCCCCGTCCAAGACCTATGGCCGGAGCCCCTGCCAGCACCTGTAGCGCTGCCGTGGAAACAGTACGATAGGCCCTTGTGACCCTCAGGAGGGCGGCTCTTTGTGCCTGCAGTAGTCTCGTCCTCTGCTGCTTGGTGGGGCGATATCACCACCCTGCAGCAGCGTACCGAGCCACAGCCTCGAATACCCCCGTGTAGATTGTTCTATACGCTGAGTAATCGAGGCCCCATGTCGCGCGAGCTAGCCGGCTCAGAGTGTTGAAGATGGCATTTGTCCTTTCCTTGATGGCAACAGCGTGGGGAATCGCAGTGTATATATATTTTATGTACCTTATAGTGTATGAGTGTACCACAATATCATACCTGTTCGATTTGGACCAAATTATGCGTTTCTGTTAATCGGCCCAATAAGATACTTCGCACGAGTCACTCAAACCCTTATCCGATTGCTATCTTTATGGTCCTAAGCCAGGGCTGAATCTTACTGCGGACGGGGAGCGGCAAAAACTGGATGCATGGGCCCCAATTGGAGACCTCCCGAAGGAATAAGGAAGATAACTGGTGTATGCAGATTAATTATTTCAGTAGAATATTCAGTATAATTTACGCAAAACGTGTAAAATCTACGTAGATTATCTCCCGTTACTGTAGTCTGAAGCCCAAGGCCTCAACACTTGTTAGGTGTATAACTCTTGTCCCATCCTTTGAAGCATCCATCCTTCATCACCTCCAACCTCCGTTTTTAGATCAATATTTAGTAGGTGAGTAAGTATTGTATCGACACCAAATTCACAAGTCTCTACGTCACCTACTGATTTTGAACCAAATCGGTTTCAGAGGAAGAGCGAAAACTTAATGAATTCACGCTGGGGATGTACACTGCTGGTTGTTCACCAACATTTTTTGAAACCAGGGGGGGGGGAGGGGGGTGGAGGAGGGAAGGAAGTTGTATTCCTGAAAATTCAACATTGAATTTCTGACCGAAAATGTGAAGATGGCTGATGTAGTGAAAAGTGATCATTTCACAGGTTGTAAAATAAAAGTGTAGTCTGATCTCTCACAGATTTTATTGTAATATGATAGCCGGCTTTCGAAATTGCCCTCATCATCAGACAATCTACAAAAAACATAATTTCAGTAAAACAGTTACAAAATTCTAGTTGCTAAAATATGTACCCAAAATATTGGCTAAATGCACTAAAATGAATTAATATAAATAAATAAATTGAATAAATGTATACCAGTTGGTGAAACTGAACATACATAAACCAAAAATTAGATTAGAATTTACGAGCTTTTACAGTTCATGTCAATCATTAACAATAAATAAGTGAAAAATAAAACATAACAATTTAAAAACATTGCGTAACAATTACCAAAAGTACAATAAGTTAAAATATTTTGAATTAAAATTTTAAAAAAGTACAATAAATTAAAATATTTTGAATTAAAATGCAAAATACCTAGACCTCTTCTCTAACAAGGTATTTTGCAGTTTAATTCAAAATATTTTAATTTATTGTACTGTTTTTAAATTTTTATTCAAAATATTTTAACTTATTGTACTTTTGGTAATTGTTACGTAATGTTTTTATGTGTTATTTTTATTATTGTTATGTTTTATTTTTAACTTATTTACCTATTGTTAACAGTCCGATGGTGGCGCTCCTTATAGTGACATGAATGGTGGCGTTGGATCTCTGAGATCCATGAACGAAAATCAATCATACTGAGGAATGTCTTTCTATAATTTTATCTGGGGAGGAGGTATGAGAGACAAGTCATATTTTTCTGTAAACCTTTATTAAAATACTAAAAAAAAACGTTACAATTATTGTATTACATAACCTTTTATGGCACTTCACACAGCCGTTCAATGTTGTTGATAACTAGTTCTGATCTAATTGTATATAAACTTACAAGAAAAACAAAACAATGACTAGCATGAAAGGAACTAAGAATTCACTTTGCGATCCGCATGTGCATAAATTCGTAAAAAAGAGTCCAATCATGTAAACTAAAAAGAAACTAAAATTATATATAAACCAGAGCTCAATAATTGCAAAACACCGAGTCTTAGGAGAAGTCTTCTTCATCTTCGGAGAGCCTTGAATCACAGCCATATGAAGGCACAATGTTCAAGACATAAATAGCGGCCGCATAGTTTGCATGAGTACTTTGTCATTCTTCTTATTTTCGTGTCGAGACAAGGTTGGCAACGTTTTCGAGTAACGGAGACGCTCCCTGGGTTGTTGTCATTTGTGGACGTGTTGTTACTTCTTGAGAAGCAGGGTCGTTTTTCGGGTGGTAGGATTTCTCGGATTCTTGTAGAAAGTGATCTGGGTAAGGTGTGAACCGTGGATCGACGAACTAATTGTTCCTCAATTAATTCTCTTCCAAGTTTTCGTAGGAACTGCCGACGGGGGGGAACTTCATTCCCGTTTCCCAAGCTGATGACCTGGGAATTTATCCCTGCTATATTGATCATGGAAAAGAATAAGACCATTGGCCATCTCCTTGTACCCCTTTGGACATTATAAGAGGAACACAACATCTTATCCACCATATCGACGCCTATTTTATGCTGATTATAATATGTAATCATGTCTGGTTTCTTTTTGTCGCCTGTGCTTTCATCAATTGTACCGTCCATATGTAGAAAGAGATTTTGATAAAAAGTAAAACAATGACATAAACCGTAGCGATTATACTCGTACACCAATTACTATACTGCAGTACTGAACTTAAGAATCACAAAACAAACTATACAGAACTGATACATAAAAAGTAAGTAAGCAAACATAGTAAAATGAAGGAAATCGGTACAACTGAAAATACTTACAAATTTGGTGGCGTGGCATCTGCGAGATCCAAGTGGGCGCTCACAGCTCGACGCGTGCGGGACCAAGGTCACTACAATGCTGGCGTGTCACACAAGGCAAAGTAGGAGGATACACTGAGGGAGGGAAATTTCCCGCCATCAATGCAGACATTATGAAAAAATAATTGTGCAATGGATCTCTCAGATCCAGTGCCACCATCGGAGTGTTAATGATTGACATGAACAGTAAAAGCTCGTAAATTCTAATTTTGGTTTATGTATGTTCAGTTTCACCACCTGAAGATGGCCAATTGCCGAAACTAGTTGTGGTTTAATAAATCTATGTTGGACTGATACATCTATTACTTATTTAACAAGTTAGTCCACTACATCTGCCTACCACTAAGAAATATAATGTATACAGTTTTCATTTAATGCATTGAATTTTATACCTATTCTACTTTCTTTTTTAGGGAATGATAGGTTTTTTGTAGACTGCCTGATGATGAGGGCAACCTCGAAAGCTGGCTAGCATATAATAATAAATCCGTGAGAGGTCAGACTACTTTTTTTTTTTACAACTTGTGAAATATATCTGGAGAAGTAATAATTTATGTAGTGGAACCAGAGGTTTGCCCTGGCTAACTAAGAGGCGAGGTAGCAGGAATGAATCCTGGAAAGAGGGAGATATCTGATCATTGTCACGAGACAGCCCTAAAGAACAGGCTGGGGGTTGTATTGCGAGGGCGGTTTGGAGAGTCCACTTTTATTTAAGAGAGGGCAGTACAGAAACATAAAAACTGGGCCACACAAGAGAGGCAGATGACAGACAGGAGAGGGGAGGGGGTATTGTAGTCATATCGGAACTGAGATAGCCAACTTTAGGGGACCTGTCCTATCTCTCAAAGTTTCTATCACCAAATAACCTTTTATATGTGGACTAGTGGGTTGCCTGGCGTTGCCCGGGTGTAGCCTTGCAATATATTACTTGACCTGACCTGATGACTTGCATAAGGATCTTCCCGTACCTGAGGGATGAGAAACAGAGGTACTCAAGATAGTCACCATCCTGAAGGAAAGGTTAAGTGTTTTGAGTTGAATGATTTATTGGAGGGGCGGGTTTTGTAACTATATTATTTAAAGTGTGAGGGTCCATATGACAGACCCTCGCTGTCACTTAGCTAATGAAACGAGTTTTCACTTAGTTTACACCTCTTTAATAGGCCTTTTCAACCGGAGCTCCTTTGGTGTGGTATTTAGAGTTACCATCCTGAGGGACTAGGGTGGCTCAGTGGTGAGAGTGACTGCCTGTTATTTTGGAATCTCGACATTAGACACAAGTAGTTCCTGTGCCCCCCCCCCCTCCAATTTTCCTGGTTCAGGGCTGCACTTATTGTTTACTGGAAGTCCTTACTTTAAGTTTTCTGTAGCTTTCGAAATAGCTTTGTTATGTCGAAGATTACAACGTCGATGATTAATGATTACAACAATATTAAAACGATGAAGGGTCTATCCAGCAACTCAGAAAATGTCCATTTTACAACCAAATTAAATTATCTTCTTCTAAAAAACAAAATAATTTATTGTTTATAGTTACTGACTATTTTGCTATCCGGCGTTGCGCGGTTAGTAACTTTAAGCCCAGGTTAGTCATGTTTTCTGCCCAGTTAATAAGCTGTCTTACATATGAAATTTCATGAAAATCTTCAACCGTCAAAGAACTAAACCTCAATTATGTTTTGACCCCCCCCCCCCCCCCCCCCCTCCCCACAACCCCCTCTCTTGTTGAGAATTTTGAAATGCCACTTAGCCTGTATCGTGAGCTGGATGATCCTTTTGAAATACCCTGTACGTTTCATGAATATACGCTCAGCCGTTTTCCCGTGAAGCTCAAACATGCAGACAGAAATTGTACTGGTCTTTGTATAATAAGAAACGGATTTCTGATCAAAGATCATCCCGACCAGGTACAACAAAACATTAATTTTATATGTATATAGATAAGAACCCAAATTAAATGTGGAAGATGATATCTCCCAATTTTTTCTGTGTATTCCAATGATTTAATTTCACGGTTGTGGATCCTGTCGCGTTGTCTCCTCAACTCGTCGTCCTCAGAACGAAGTAGAATAGATTTGTTGATTTGTGGCCGTCCTCTGTACAGTATATAGCCATATAGAGCTGAAGTAGAATCAATCCACAGCCAAAATTGCATTTTAGATTGATTTATTTATAGCAATTTTTTTTTATGCAGATGTAGCTTGGCATAACAAAATAATTCACAATTATATTAAACAAGAAGATGAAAAGGCTGAAAATAGATATAAACTGAAAGGAATAAGTAAATAATAAGTCAAATAACTAGCAATGAAGGACATAGCAACTTGAAAAATTAAAGATAAGTGAAAATAGGTACCTAATTAAAAATGGAAAAGTTATGAAAATAAATACATAAGAAAAGTAGAATAGATTTAAATTGTATTAAATAGGAGAGAAAAATAAATTATGGGAAAAGAAATGTAAAGTTTGAGAACCAAAGGAAAGTTGATAGAAGTGAACCTAATGTGAGCCATTATAAACTTAAGGAGAACATAAAGGGAATAGGAGAGAGAGAAAATGTATGCATAGTTACCGTGACTCATACCCGGGCTATGACTATGAGGTCATATCGCCTACTAACAGAGGGCTCTTTCGTCGCTCTGTTGAACAGAGCTACCATGAGAGTAAATTTTGCAAACTCAGGTTTATTCATCTAGGGAAGGGGCCTTAACGGGTCCCTGACATCGTACAGGCTCGGGTTGGAGTACTCAAGGTTTTTTCACTCTCCCTGATAAAAACCTACTAGGTGTGCAAAACATTCTGCTGTTTGCAAAAACTGAGCTGAGTCAGGCATATTTGTGTAAAAAACTTAGTTAATGTTTTAATAATTATCAGTAACTTCTCACCTTGTATGTTATTTATGAATATATTAATACTTTAAATAGATTTCAATTGAATTCAATGGATTTTTTCTAGCCTTTTTGTAGAGAACAACAGCAGTGAATATTTTTATCGAAAAAAAGTCGACGTTTATACGTTAGAACACTGAAAAATCAGCCCAAAAAAAGTGGGGTCCGATGGTAAACCGAAAAGGACTTCGCCCGGATTTTTACAGTTGAAATCGAAAAATTCTATTTACGCTAGAATTTTGTCTCTCAATTGATTTCAATGGGGATTTCGTTTTTCGGTGATTATTCCTCCGTGGTATGTTCGATTTCAGATTTTTTTAGTAGTAAACCATCGTCACCGTTGCCACTACCATCGTGGCAAATTTCAATGTATCGGTAAAACGGGTTTAGGAGGAGTACGAGTACAGCGAAATACATGAGTCGCCTAAGAAAGAGCTTCGTAAACTCAGCTCAATAAGGGCCTGCGCCGGGTTTTGAACCCGCGATTTTGAGTCCAGTAGGCTACCTATGAAAATTCATCAACTAATTTCTAAGGGAATGTTGTCCTTACTTGTAGAAAAATGGTTATGTACTGATTACTTTCCTTGAGAGACAACATAACAGACAACCGTTAAATCTACGAAAATAGTTAACATGAAGCGACTTTCAATGAAAGAGAGGTCTATGTCTCCTTTATGTAAGACTTGAGTGTTAACAGTTAAACCATAAGCCGCCTGGATTTGAAAGTAGCAACAAGACTGGGAGATAAAATTATAGGATAAATAGGTCAATGTTTATAAGCCGCCCAGTCTATTAATAGAGAATGTTTATAGAAGTGTGTGTTTGTAAACAGGAGATAACAGGCTCAGCGGATATCAGAAAAAACAACTTCATGCACAAAAAAAAATAACAACTGGATAAAAAATAAAACAAAATTCAAGGGTAAGTTGCTATTTATAGGGCAGACTTATTGATGACTAAGTAACACAACTAGAGAAATAGACTTAAGGTCGTCCATAAATTAAATAGGCAGGTAACGAAATTCGTGATCATTATAACTCTCCCGTGTCTCACCATCTGCACTTCTCAGAGTTAATCATTAAATGTGCCAGCATGGATATTATGTTTTGTACCCCCCCCCCCCCCCCCCTCAAAGAGAGAGGCTGCATGTAAATGAGATGATCCGATTGTGAGTGATATTGGAACATACCCATGGATGAGACCAGCGTTATTATTAATAAGGTAGAGTAGATTGGGAGGGAATGAGGTCGACCCAGGCTGGCCTCTGTGTTCTCTGTAATAATGCCCATTAAAACTGACCTGGACTGCAGTCACACATGAATGCACTTCTCATCAATACAGCAACCTTTCAAAGTAATAGTTACTTATATTCGATAACGCCTTACTTTTTCTGAACAAATAACTTAGGTTATTTAGTGAGCAAATTTTCTTAATTTTCGATATTAGGAATGTCGACTAAGCGCCATTTGCACTGATGTGGTATTTTCGTGTTTTTCTATATACATCTAACTCAACACATCGTCTGAAAGTAGCATTTTATAATTGAGGGGGGGGGGGGGGGGGGGGGGGGTTAGTAAAATGTATAGTAATAAAATTGTATTACTTGATCTGAAGCTGATTACATGCGATAGCCAGACAAAGAAACTTACTAACTCTCTATTTCCTAGGTTGATGTCCCGAAATTGCCTTATAAAGTCTCGATCACCTTAATTATGAAGCTATGTGGACATCCACCTGTTCGATTCCTGAAAGCCTGCCCACAGATAGACATGGATTTCGTGAGAGGAGGGCCGGATATAGATTAACTATCTGACTTCTTTCAACTATGTAGTCTCTAATCCACTCTACAATACCGAGTACGCATATAAAAAGAGTTCATATTACCAAACTAGCAGGTTACCCGGCGTTGCCCGCAAAGTTACTTTTTCTGTTTTGTTTTTTTCCTTTGATAAAAATAATATTTTGGAAGGAGGTTGTTGCTATATCCATGGAGATGGGTTCTGGTTTGGTTTATAGTCTATAGCTGGTCCTATAACCAGGTTATTTAGCCACAATCAGGTTATAGGGGGGGAGTCCCAGCTAACCTCGTTCTCTACATTCACCCCTCCATCTCCCAAACCACAAACCACAGACCACAAACCTTCCTTATAGGGAAATTACATGCGGGAGAGAGGGGGGGAGAATTACCGGCAATGTTCATCCCCACGTCGAATTATTTGTAATCAACAAAACAAAGTTTTCACACTCCGTCTCAACTCTTTTTCACTTCGGCCAATTTGGTCTTCCTCACGGATTTCTCAAGCTTCATATAAAATTCCTTGTGGATATAATCATTCCATAGGGAGTAATGGCATATGCAAACATACAAACTCATCCAAAAAACGATAGGGTGCGACTCGCTTTGGAAGGAATTTTGAATTTTTTTTAGAAGAAATTATGTTTGAGGGCGCTCAGTGGTATGCGTGCTAGCTTACTAAGCTCAAGGTCAGCCCGAGGTCTTCCGTTTTATTCATCAGGGGATTCATTTTATAAAAATCAAAGAACCTCAATTAATTATCTTAAAATTGGTAATTAAAATGCACAATTTCTTTGTCAAACTTCACTATATATATGACAAAGAAATTGTGCATTTTAATTATCTATTCCTAGAATGGAGCTTCACAAAGTAAATCTGGAAACCATAAATTATCTTAAAATTGTATCTATAAGAGTAAAAGATTGAGAAATATGAAGTAAAAATATCATTTTTATTTTATTTCGGATAATTTTCACAAGATTCAACATGAAAACTTGATTATTTAATAAAGAACTTTTAGCAACTCAGGATATATATATATTTTTTAAGAATGGAATAATTTTAATTCCAGATTCTAATGATTTCTTAAAACTCTCCAGGACGTAGAATCAAAAGGCTTCTCAGAATAGTTGTTATGTTTCGTTAGTTTCAACCGTTATACTGTAAAAATAGAATAACTCCGAAAAACATTAAAAATAAGTAAAAATAGGAACATATTGGAACATTAAAAATAAGTAAAAATAAATAATTAATGAGGGAAATAGAGTTATTATGACTCATGCCCGGGCTTTAACTAAAATGTCATATCGCCTATTACCAGAGGGCTCTTTCGTCACTCTGGTAGACACTCGACTCTACACTAGGAGCCCTAAATCTTTCCTACCTAGGTTTATTCAACCAGGCTAGGGATCTTTAACGAGTGATATCGCACAGGCTCGACAATCGTTGAACGTCCCATCCGAAAGACGACCTGCTCAAGGTTTTTTCATCTTCCACATAAAAAAAAACTAATCGGCCGGGTTTCGAACCCGCGATCTTGAGCTCAGTAAGCAAGCATGCACACCACTGAGCTACCGTCGCCTTCAGGGAAATCGCAAACAGAACAGATTTAAATTCTATTAAATAGAAGGTATAATACTATTAAAATATTAGGAAAATATAAATTAAAAACTAGCGTAAAACTGTTTGACAAACTTACTTAAAAATAAGGGATATAACGTAAAGTTTGTGAAACAAAGGGAAATTTACTGTTTGACAGACTTACGTAGAAATAAGATATATAACGTAAAGTTTGAGAACCAAAGGGACATTTACATACTCGTACATGTTAAGTTGAAAGAGATGTGATTACAGTAATCAAAGCAACGAGAAAACATAACAACAGGCTGGAGGAAATGAAAATAGTTTACAGACTAAACTTAAGTATTACAGCACTGAAATAGGAGAGAGGAGTGCTAAAGATACGAGTAGACCAACTTTACATAGATTTATAAAGTTGGAAAATAAGTCGTTTAATACATAACTTGTGCTTTGTTAATATGATCTAATAACAAACATCTTAAATACAGGTAGTGTCTGAAGCGCTCCTGGTGGTAGTCTCAGTCGGGACGGAATCCCAAAGAGAATGATGCTAGGGCGGTAGGAGGGCATGTAGCAGTGAGACAGGAGACAGGAGACAGAGGTTCCTGGGGACCCCGTCTTTCTTAGAGCTGACTTTGAAGTGGCTCCATCTCCCTTCCTCCCCAGATACCACAATCCTCATCTTACTAATGGCCCTCCAAACTACACAAAAAAATGGTTCCTACATCAGGGGTACCTCCCTCAGCTTACTCGAACGGACGGAATTACTTATTCTTTTTTTACAAAAAGAGAGGGTAGGAAGTGTGATTTATCCGGGTGAGTTCCTCACTGAGACATCATAACTAGGCCATCCCAAGTCTTATCGATAAGTCATTTCCCTAGAAGGACTCACGAAGACAGGAAGGGTCCTGGGCCGCCCCGGCTTATCTGAAGGGATATCAGCTGGTTACAGGAGGGAAGATAGGGAGAGGAGAAGGGCTTTAGGGAGTAACCCCCCAATATGCAGGCCCAACCTTCCATTACCCCCCCCCCCCCCCCTCGCCCGCCACACTTCCTTGTCATTCCCATGCATACATTCTTCATGCTTTTTAGCCTACTTTCCAATAAAGTGTATTAACAAAGATCCAACAGCCATAGTTGAAGAGCTAGATGTGAAGGTTGATAGCTGCACTATTAAAGTTTCCTTTTTTTAATATTCTTTTAACAGAGACATTTCAGTTTTTTTTGTTTTTTATCACAATAGCCATTCTCATTCTTTCCAAAGCATATTATTTTTATGATTTATGCCCAGGCTGTAACTAGGAGGTCATAACGGCTACTTCCAGAGCGCTCTCTCGGTGGGCATGAGGCCGACTCTATTGAGGAAGTGTGGCCTACCCAAGTCTAGTTACCGAGTACGGTTCGGGTCTATCGCTTAACATCTCATTGTCTATGTGTAACGTGTATTTTTACAATGAAAAGAACCATTTGAATACGGCAACTATTGATTTTCAGCTAAATGAGCCGAAGGGAAGGAAAGGATTAGGAAGAGTGGAGTCTTAACTAAAAAAAACCTAATTACTGCAAATGTAATGAACTTACTGAAAGAACATTTTAGATGCTGATCTAGTCAACTAATGATTATCGGACGAATCGGACAATGGGAGGGGGGTTCAACTCTAAAATCACTTACTTGGATCGGAACTGATCTGAAGAGTGGGCTGGTGTACCATGAAGGTCTAGATGATGTTCTAGGGGCGTTAGTTGACAAAGAGGCCAGTGGAGCGAAATGAAGGGATTTTAGCAGACGACCTCGCCCGCCCACCACACCGCTCCCTTATCTGAGAGACCATTCTAGCTAGACTACCCGTGTTAGTACAATCTCTAAACGCCGATTTACATGAAAAGTGGTAATATGACAACTAACCTGTTACTCAGGCTAGGTGACTAATCCTATTAGCACATCCTCTACTTCAGGTTAGGCGACTAATCCTATTAGCACATCCTCTACCTCAAGTTAGATGACTAATCCTATTAGCACATCCTCTACTTCAGGTTAGGTGACTAATCCTATTAGCACATCCTCTACTTCAGGTTAGGTGACTAATCCTATTAGATAAATAAAACAAACTTATTTTTTAAAAAATATTGTCTATTCCACTAAAGATATATATACATATATAACTACCGGTTTCGGCTTTATACCATCGTCAGGTCTAGTTATGAACTAAAGAAAGTGAGCAGGGTTAAAAAGTGAGCAGGGTTAAAAGTGAGCAGGGTTAAAAAGTGAGCAGGGTTAAAAAGTGAGCAGGGTTAAAAAGTGAGCAGGGTTAAAAAGTGAGCAGGGTTAAAAGTGAGCAGGGTTAAAAAAGTGAGCAGGTTAGTTCATAACTAGACCTGACGATGGTATAAAGCCGAAACCGGTAGTTATATATGTATATATATCTTTAGTGGAATAGACAATATTTTAAAAAATAAGTTTGTTTTATTTATTTATTACAAGTTTCCACAATATGTCCGCGTTTCTCAACTTAGAAGTTATTAATCCTATTAGCACATCCTCTACTTCAGGTTAGGTGACTAATCCTATTAGCACATCCTCTGCCTCAGGCGTTGCTACTTCCTTGTCCAGGCTTTAATTCTGCATAGAGCCTCCCATCTGTTAATATTGATTTATTATGCTTTTAATATCCACTATGATGTCCCTAATGACGTCAACACTTCTCAGACAGCCTTCTATAATAATATCACCCACTCGCTACAATCCACGTAGTGCCCTAAAGTATAGTTTTGGGCATGTTTATATATTAAACCTAGTTGGGGGCCAGAATTTAGAAGTTGAGTTTTCATCTGAATTACATGTTTTCCGACCCCCTGAATCCAAATTGCCAAACACCACATATTTTTGTTTGTGTCTATGTGTCTGTCGACAAGATAACTTCCGACAAAATATATCGACACCAATTTTATATGTGAATAATCTCATAAGGACGACAGCTATTTATTTTCAGACAAATCGGCCAAAGAAGAGAAGGTTTTAGAGGGAGAACGAAAATTTAGTTTAGCTGTGCATTTTGCCGTGTGATTCGATAAGAATGGTTGAGAACTAAAAGCAAATTACCAGGGAAGTGTTACATGATAAACCAGAAGAGAGAGACAACTTTGGTTGGTTAGTTAGGTGAGGTTTGAATTAACAGTAAATACAGGAACGTAAGTCAGAGACAAGTAGCGATATTACCAGAGATTTACATTCAATGAATATGTATACAGGGCAGAGGGATTCAAGATGGAGGCTAAATCTTCAAATAGTTATTTCAGCCTTACCTAAAACCCATTTTATCTACAATGACAAATTTTTTGACCCATCACCATTTTTGCCAAAATTATGTTCGTGTATTCGCGAAATAGACTAGTTGTATCTCCCCAGTTGTACATAGTATTGAGCAAGTTACTAAGCGTAGTGCCAAAAGTGCAGCTTTTCAACCACGAGCCATCCCTTTTAAAAAAATGACATGGTTAGTTTTTATTTGAAACTTTTCTATATTTTTATGTTACTCTTCCTATTAACTATTCTTGATTTATTTTCATTATTTTACCCTTAGGTATCTGTTGTTTCTACTAAAGATAGTATTAGTTGATCCATTCCGGTTTCACATAAGATTTATTTATCCTCCATTTTAATAATAATGTACATTTAATTATTATTATCTTTATATATAAAAAAAATAACTCTATTCTTTATTTCCAAGTAGGTACTAACTTCTTGTTAGATTTTGCTAGTTAGGCTAACTGAATGTGTAATATTTTTTCCTAAATTATTTAATTTGTATTTATATTTCTCTTTTAAACTAATATATATACGAAGAAATACATTCAGAAATTTATATATATATATATATATATATATATATATATATATATATATATATAAATTTCTGCATGTATTTCTTAACCGTTAACTAATATATGTTTAGCTAGCAATAAAATTAGTCTCTTCTAAATATTATGGAAAAATAATAAACTATTTTGAGTTATTGTTTTAACTGTTGATTTTATTTCATAGAACTGATCCATTAATAAGGCTATCTGGTCATTAAAAATGTAAGTTTATATTCCTTAAGAAAACTATTGTGTCTGTAGAATTACCTTTTTTACACTTTTTAACTTTAAATAATTGTTTTTTTCATTTTTCATTTTATTAAAAAAATTATATGTGCTATTAAAACAATAAGTAGTTAATTAAAAAAAGAAATAGAGTATTAAAAAAATTATATGTGCTATTAAAACAATAAGTAGTTAATTAAAAAAAGAAATAGAGTATTAAAAAAATTATATGTGCTATTAAAACAATAAGTAGTTAATTAAAAAAAGAAATAGAGTATTAAAAAAATTATATGTGCTATTAAAACAATAAGTAGTTAATTAAAAAAAGAAATAGAGTATTAAAAAAATTATATGTGCTATTAAAACAATAAGTAGTTAATTAAAAAAAGAAATAGAGTATTAAAAAAATTATATGTGCTATTAAAACAATAAGTAGTTAATTAAAAAAAGAAATAGAGTATTAAAAAAATTATATGTGCTATTAAAACAATAAGTAGTTAATTAAAAAAAGAAATAGAGTATTAAAAAAATTATATGTGCTATTAAAACAATAAGTAGTTAATTAAAAAAAGAAATAGAGTATTAAAAAAATTATATGTGCTATTAAAACAATAAGTAGTTAATTAAAAAAAGAAATAGAGTATTAAAAAAATTATATGTGCTATTAAAACAATAAGTAGTTAATTAAAAAAAGAAATAGAGTATTAAAAAAATTATATGTGCTATTAAAACAATAAGTAGTTAATTAAAAAAAGAAATAGAGTATTAAAAAAATTATATGTGCTATTAAAACAATAAGTAGTTAATTAAAAAAAGAAATAGAGTATTAAAAAAATTATATGTGCTATTAAAACAATAAGTAGTTAATTAAAAAAAGAAATAGAGTATTAAAAAAATTATATGTGCTATTAAAACAATAAGTAGTTAATTAAAAAAAGAAATAGAGTATTAAAAAAATTATATGTGCTATTAAAACAATAAGTAGTTAATTAAAAAAAGAAATAGAGTATTAAAAAAAGTATTACTTTTATTATTATATCTCAGAAAAAAAAAAAAAAAAAATTGAGCCAACAGCAGTTTCTTGTGACTTTTTAAAATGTTAAACCCTAATGCCTCCTTTCCTCTTGCTCTCAGTAGCTCAATAGGTCTGTAGCTCTATAGGTCTGTAGCTCTATATCTCTGTAGCTCAATAGCTCTGTACTCCCTCAGCTTGAACCATATGTAGCCTATATCTTCCCTTCTAAAACCTTTCTTCTATTTAGCCGATTTGTTAGTTGTTGTCCTTATGGTCTTCTGGGTCTACATATAAAATGTTGTGTTGATTACTGTATTGGAGTTATGGCTAAAAGTCAGTGAATGCCGATCATACAAAATTTCGTGACGATATTTTTTTTCATATTTCCATTGAGGGGTTCGGGGATGATGAAGTTGCAGTGAAAGGTGAACTTGGAACTTTGAACCGATTACATAACCTTCCCTGAACCTCCCCTAACTTGAGAAGTAATATTTAAACCATGACCTTTCCTTTTCGTTGAGAAGAGGACCAAAGATAACGCTTGTGCAACTCCACCTAGGATAGAAATAATTATCTGAATATTTATAACGAGGAGGCCCCGCACTTATTAACATTTACATATTCTTTTATGTACTCATACATTTTAAGTATTCCCTATATTAACACACATAATGAGTAATCAATATACCAAATTCACCCATTTCTGAGAAAAGAATGTATTAAGATACTAGGACTCAGTTTTAATAAGCGAAATTAAATCTGCCATTAAACAGATAAAGATAAAGTCAAGTGTGTTCGGTGCCTTAAAGTTCACTATCCAAGTTTAGGGTTTAGTCGTCACATGTTTTATAAATATAATAATTTTAGGCAAAAATAACTTAAAATACTAATTGTAGTAAATATATATGCTACTTAGCTTAAATAATTTAAATTACTATAGTTAAATATACTAATTGTATTTAAATATAAATGTTATTTGGTGAAGGAGGTACATATGTTATTCATGGAGAATATTCTACCCAACCTGAAAATGTTCTATTTACTTAACTTAATATCGTATATTCTGTTTACCTCACTATTTTTGCCCCATCGATTTATGTCTGGGTCTTCATATCAACCTTTCCATTGATTGCAGAGGCTGGTTTGGTACCCATGTTATTCAAAGCCTGAAGGCCCATAACACAGCCCCTCGCTAGTACTATTAACTACCTACTCTCCTACTTCTTTTTGAAGCTTTGTTTCGTCAATTCTTCTTGGTTGAAGAATGCCTCATCAAATATACGTACCTATCTCCATCGAATGAGTGAGTAACTTTAACATTCGCCCCGAATGTGTAGCGTGCTTTCCTCCATCACTTCACATTTTCTGCTGAATTAGTCAGGAACAAGACCCATTTTAAAGAGATTTCTTATCCTTCTTCCGTCTTCTTAGGAAACCCATCACTTTTCTGGTTGGTCAAGAAGTCAACTCTTTTGACTGTCAACAATCCGGTTGTTCGCGTCAAAATGAGTTTTCTCCAGGACTCTTCTGCAATGTGCCTTCGTGATCTCTATTGAGTGTCTGGGTCCCGTAAGGTCCTCTTCCAATACTTCACTGTCAGCTAATTCACTTCCTTCCACTCTCCTCTGTCCTGCAACCTCAGGAGTGGGCTTACCTTACCATGCGCCTTTAGTCTGCACACTCCCTGACCAGCCGGCTTACCATGCGCCTTTAGTCTGCACACTCCCTGACCAGCCGGCTTACCATGCGCCTTTAGTCTCTGCACATTTCCTGACCAGCCGGCTTACCATGCTCCTTTAGTCTGCACACTCCCTGACCAGCCTTGAGTTTGTTTCGACTGATGTTAATGTTGGTAAGACTGGTTGGCTATCTGAGCATTCCATTACTGGAGGTATCAGTAAGCCGTGACCCTCTTGTACTTGTATACTCCTCAGTACAGCTGACTTCTGATTCAGTAGCTTTCTAAGAGACAGTAGCATGTTCACCTAACGCTATTCATTCTTCTAAGAGTCCAGGGTATCAGATTCCGGCTCCTGAACGATCGTTCATTCCAGAACTATCCGTATATGGCTACAAGAAGTCTTGAAATATAACTCTGGTTCCATTCTCCTTGCAACATTCTCTATTTCATATTTCAATCTTGTATCTCCTTTTGTCCTTTATATGTTACTATTAGCATTACTATTATATTATATTATATTTTTTTGTATTATTGGCATTGTATATATTTTACTAATTGTGAATGTATATTATTATTTTGTACATATTCTCCATTACTTTACAGATACATTATTTTTTATTTATTTATGTTTACATTTAGTTTTATTCATTTTTTTATTCATTACTATTATTACTATTGTCATCTTCTATTTTACTTTGTCCTATATCCATAATTGTCATCTGATTTACTTACGATTCTTACCTATTGTAAATATATTCAATAAGTAAATAATTATAAGAAAAAAGTATGTTTTCTGGATATAATCTGTTCTATAACCCAAAACCGCCTTCTCATCATTTTAGGATATGCCTCAATATGTTTTTACGAAATAATGGAAAACTAATGAGAATTTGTTTACCATTTATATTTGTACATAGTATCTACAATGTAACTGTGTACTTTATTATAAATACAATTTCCTTAGTACATTTGAATTTCTTCTTTTCCCTCTTATTATTATGATTTTGTTTCACATTTCTATTATTTTTTCAACTTTATGTTCAAATCTATATATTTGCAGAGTTAGATTTTTCCTTGAGGACAAGTAGGACTCCCCCCTCCTCTGTGGGATTTCCCTCGGGGTTGGAGAGTCACAGCCTCAGGTAATCTCAGTATTGTATAAATATGCCAACCTAACAAACTTAACTAGGTCACTGTTGAACTTTGTGCTGAGGATGTCGTAAGCCGAGACCGGTACAATATATATATATATATTTATTGTTGAATTAGTCAATATAAATATGTTAAACAAGTTGTTTGTTTTCATCTCAGACAAGATCTCAGAATGCCCTTCGTGTTATATAGAATGCAGATAGACAGACATCAAACACTCCTTATTAGGGTTTCCTCTACCTATTTCCACCTAAGGAACCTTAATTCACATTGATTTATATCGAGGACCATGGCGCAGTTTCATCTATCTATTTATCTATACCCTTCCTCTGTAATTACTTAATTGTTAAACCTTGTAATAGTTAATCAATGTTAATTACTTAAGTGATTAGGGCGGTGTCTGCTTCCAAACACGCAGTAAATAGAGACGGTTGCCACGTCGGATCCTCCATCTTACGTCCCTCCTAAATTTCACTTCCTTAGCTAGAAGTTATGTAATTGGGCAACAATTCCATGTAAGGTTTTCACACACATTTTATGTTATCGATTTCCAGGTAAGAGTGGAGAAAGGGAGGTTTAGAGGGGGGGAACCCCAATAACTGCCGATATAATGAATATATCAGAACTACATGTTATTTGAGGATTGAGAAGGCCCTCAATAAGATACCTATTAAATTTCAGCCAAATTGACCACAGAGGAGAAGGGAGGAAAAAAACTATAACAAATAATTCGAGCTGAAAAAGTACATTGCCATTGATTTACCAAAGACGTTTTCTATTCTTAATTTCAAAGAAAATTAGGTCAAATGAGCCTATTTAAGTGTTTACTAGAGGTTATGTTTTAACTCATGCGAAGTACTTATACATACGTTATATTGCAACTTATACTTGGTGCAGTTTTGCATGATCCGTATTTGAAGAACCCTGCTCCTGTTTCGTGGACACTACTAAAGTACATCTTGTGTGTTCTGTTTCAGATGACGCCAATGAGGAGTCCGTCTTTATAATGTTGAACGGCGAGGAGTCGGAACTTCAGTTCACCACCGATCCGGAGGTAATTCTCAACCCTTCCCTGACCCCTTAGTTCACCACGGATCCGGAGGTAATTCTCAACCCTTCCCTGACCCCTTAGTTCACCACCGATCCGGAGGTAATTCTCAACCCTTCCCTGACCCCTTAGTTCACCACCGATCCGGAGGTAATCCTCAACCCTTCCCTGCTCCTTAGTTCACCACCGATCCGGAGGTAATACTCAACCCTTCTCTGACCCCTTATTTCACCACCAATCCGGAGGTAATGGTCAACCCTTCCCTGACCCCTTAGTTCACCACCGATCCGGAGGTAATTCTCAACCCTTCCCTGACCCCTTAGTTCACCACCGATCCGGAGGTAATTCTCAACCCTTCCCTGACCCCTTAGTTCACCACCGATCCGGAGGTAATCCTCAACCCTTCCCTGCTCCTTAGTTCACCACCGATCCGGAGGTAATACTCAACCCTTCTCTGACCCCTTATTTCACCACCAATCCGGAGGTAATGGTCAACCCTTCCCTGACCCCTTAGTTCACCACCGATCCGGAGGTAATTCTCAACCCTTCCCTGACCCCTTAGTTCACCACCGATCCGGAGGTAATTCTCAACCCTTCCCTCACCCCTTAGTTCACCACCGATCCGGAGGTAATCCTCAACCCTTCCCTGCTCCTTAGTTCACCACCGATCCGGAGGTAATACTCAACTCTTCTCTGACCCCTTATTTCACCACCAATCCGGAGGTAATGGTCAACCCTTCCCTGACCCCTTAGTTCACCACCGATCCGGAGGTAATTCTCAATCCTTCCCTGACCCCTTAGTTCACCACCGATCCGGAGGTAATTCTCAACCCTTCCCTGACCCCTTAGTTCACCACCGATCCGGAGGTAATCCTCAACCCTTCCCTGCTCCTTAGTTCACCACTGATCCGGAGGTAATACTCAACCCTTCTCTGACCCCTTATTTCACCACTGATCCGGAGGTAATACTCAACCCTTCCCTGACCCCTTAGTTCACCACCGATCCGGAGGTAATAGTCAACCCTTCCCTGACCCCTTAGTTCACCACCGATCCGGAGGTAATCCTCAACCCTTCCCTGACCCCTTAGTTCACCACCGATCCGGAGGTAATTCTCAACCCTTCCCTCACCCCTTAGTTCACCACCGATCCGGAGGTAATTCTCAACCCTTCCCTCACCCCTTAGTTCACCACCGATCCGGAGGTAATGGTCACCCCTTCCCTGACCCCTTAGTTCACCACCGATTCGGAGGTAATTCTCAACCCTTCCCTGACCCCTTAGTTCACCACCGATCCGGAGGTAATTCTCAACCCTTCCCTGACCCCTTAGTTCACCACCGATCCGGAGGTAATTCTCAACCCTTCCCTGACCCCTTAGTTCACCACCGATCCGGAGGTAATCCTCAACCCTTCCCTGCTCCTTAGTTCACCACCGATCCGGAGGTAATACTCAACCCTTCTCTGACCCCTTATTTCACCACCAATCCGGAGGTAATCCTCAACCCTTCCCTGACCCCTTAGTTCACCACCGATCCGGAGGTAATTCTCAATCCTTCCCTGCTCCTTAGTTCACCACCGATCCGGAGGTAATACTCAACCCTTCTCTGACCCCTTATTTCACCACCAATCCGGAGGTAATGGTCAACCCTTCCCTGACCCCTTAGTTCACCACCGATCCGGAGGTAATCCTCAACCCTTCCCTCACCCCTTAGTTCACCACCGATCCGGAGGTAATTCTCAACCCTTCCCTCACCCCTTAGTTCACCACCGATCCGGAGGTAATTCTCAACCCTTCCCTGACCCCTTAGTTCACCACCGATCCGGAGGTAATCCTCAACCCTTCCCTGACCCCTTAGTTCACCACCGATCCGGAGGTAATTCTCAACCCTTCCCTCACCCCTTAGTTCACCACCGATCCGGAGGTAATCCTCAACCCTTCCCTGACCCTTTAGTTCACCACCGATCCGGAGGTAATCCTCAACTTTTTCCTGACCCCTTAGTTCACCACCGATCCCGAGGTAATCCTCAACCCTTCCCTGACCCCTTAGTTCACCACCGATCCGGAGGTAATCCTCAACCCTTTTCTGACCCCTTAGTTCACCACCGATCCGGAGGTAATTCTCAACCCTTCCCTGACCCCTTAGTTCACCACCGATCCGGAGGTAATCCTCAACCCTTCTCTGACCCCTTACTTCACCACCTATCCGCAGGTAATCCTCAACCCTTCCCTGACCCCTTAGTTCACCACCGATCCGGAGGTAATTCTCAATTGTAGTAGCGGGGAAGTTATTTAATCTGCCAAAAACTCGATGAGGAGTTTTCTTGGTGGACATGTAAGTCCTGATGGAATGAGTACATCGAAACAGAGTCGAGAACCATTAAAGAGCAACTCATATTAAATTTCAGCCAAATCGGAAGATGAAGAGGGTTTAGTAAGACCTAAAAATTAATTGATAAGTAATTTTTCGAGGTGGGATATTGCCGGTGATTCCCTGAACGACTCTTTAACCAAGTTTCGTTGAAAAAGGGATCACCTTCCTGCTTGTCTTCTGCTCAAATAATTTCCATGAAAGTTTATATTTGAAAGTTTAACAACCTTTTATCGAACCAACATTTTATTGAAGCGAATGTTCTTATTGTGACGTCAACAATGGTCCATATTGAATTTAAGCTTCCTTCGTTGAATCACCAGTAATGCACTTCCCTTACTCTGCAACTATAATAGTAATAGTAATAGCGTGCTTGTTCACTGATTTCAAGATCGCGGGTTCGAAACCTGCCCGAAGTCCTTCGGATAGGGCAGGTACTCATTAAAGATCCCTACTCTTGGTAACCACAACTTGTTAGACAACATTATAGAACACTCATAGAAGGGTCGGGCTCATATCCCACAGAGTGACGAAACATCGCTCTGGTAGTAGGCGATAGGACAATATCTAACTAGCTAATTGCTGATTTTCCTCCGAGTGTTTTTAGTTTATTCAAAAACAATTATAAATAATCATGGGATATCTCGAAATCAAACAATTGTTATATTCGGGGTTTTCCTGCTTTCCTCATGTGAATTCTTTCCTCAATTATGATTGATTGGCGTTGAAAAGGTACTTTAAACGAGACAAAATGAAGGACCCTTCCCCTACGGAGGGTTCTAAATGAGTTTGATGATGGTCGGATGGGGTGAAGGGCCGGTGGAGAGCGGGAGATAGGAGCACTGGCGGGAGCGGGAAGTTGACAGCTGTTATCTGCAGTCCTCTCGTCCATACCGTCCTCACCACTGCCCTCACATTGATCAGTCCCAGTACCGACCTCCCTTTTCAGTACCTACCAGTACCAGTACCAACCTAACATCCTTTTTCAGTACCTACCAGTACCAACCTAACATCCCTTTTCAGTACCTACCAGTACGAGTACCTACCTAACATCCCTTTCAGTACCTAATTTTCCATTCGGTGCCACTTTCCTATCACTCTAATTAAATATATTTATTGTGAGAACGTATTTTGCGTTATATTGTTATAAATAATTTTGAGCATCATATTATGCGAATGAGAATAATTTCATTATTATTAAGGCTAAAAGCAGAGGGCGCCGGTAGCTCAGTGGTATGCGTGCTTGCTTACTGAGCTCAAGATCGCGAGTTCAAAACCCAGGTACTCGTGAAAGATCCCTACCCTAGGTGAATAAAAAATTTAGGGTAGCCAAAATTGAGGTATATGCTATATATAGTAGTGTCGGGCTCATGTCCACCAGTGACGAAAGAGCGCTCTGGTAGTAGGCGATATGACCTTGTAGTTAAAGCCCGGACATGAGTCATAATAACTAACTTCGGGTAAAAGCATATTATTTTCAGATGGGATTATTTTTTGAAACATAGGTTCTGAAGAAGAAAATAGACTCAGTGTCGACTAAAAAAAAAATAAGTTAACAAAACTGTAACTTCTAAGTCCCACTATTTTACTTCCGACCAGAACCAACTGCGTCATCATCAGTGGCACATCACTCGTCTAGTATAATGTATAAAGGAACACATTGTGGCACCATGATATGCGGGTAATGTGCCACTGGTGATGACGCAGTTGCATTGAAAGCCGGTTCTGATCGGAATATAAAACAGTGGGAACTAAGTAATTAAACCACTCATTTATTATAATACTTTTTTATTATAAACATCAATATTATTATAATACAATTATAAAATTATATGTCAAATTCGTAACTCATTAGGGCCATGGCTGATAAGCATTGACCATGAGGCCAAAAACAAACAAAAAAAGTATTCGGCCAACGTTTAGTAAACTTTGTATTTTCTTCTTGAGGGCCTCGTAATGAATGACATCAGTGGATGTGTTCGTGTCTGCCACTATCTATTTTATGTTATGTTACATTACTTCACTTCCGTAACGCTTTTCCGTTACATCAATATGTTATTATATGGGATTTACTTTAGTCCTCTCGGAAAAATTGTATAGCACAAAAAACTCACTTTTTATTTCTTTCATGACAACTTTTCCTACGGTGAAAAGCACATATAGAAAACCTAAAGAAAAATTTTAAGAAAAGTTAGAAAAGCCGTCCATCAATCATGGCAAACTTGTCAAACGGCTTGGGAAAGTTGAAAGTTGGAGGAAAGCTCCTGGACTTACTGTTCCATTTACAAAACTTTTCAAAAAGTAATCATTTAGGCTTAAATGGTGGGTTGATTGATTTGAGGGTGGGAAAGCGGACTCCACGTTGTTGAGGAGCAAGTCACCTCATCTGTCTGCACGTTCATCCGCTTTAACCTGTATATTTTGTTATTAATATTAATATATTTACTGAAGGCTTAATTATATTCAATCCCACTCAACAATCGTCATGTGCGTTGACGCATGAGCTACTCATCCCCCTCTCCTTAGCGTTTCATGTTTGATTTTTTACCTCGAGATAATTTCGATTCACTAGTCTCGCTAAAGAAGTTTCACTTCAAAAATAATAATAAGAAAGAAGTGAAGGCACTCTTAGTTGGCCCTGTCGAGTTGGTGCTAACCCAGTTAGCGGGCTGACGTCAACTTTGGGGTCTCATAGCCGGGGGGGTCGCGTATGTCAAAAAACATTCCCCCCAGGTACGTTTCACAGGTACGTTCATGTATTAACTAACATACTGATACGAACTGATCCATTGAAGTTTGTCTGTGAGTCATTTCATGTATTCATTGTTAATCTAGAACGTACGTTCCCAAAGTGTCTCCTATAGACCCCTGGGGGGTCCTTTTGGCCGCCGAGGGGGTCTGTGACAAATTAAAATTAATTAGGGGGTGCGTGGACAACGTTGTGCGTCCGCGAAACGTCTAATATAAAGTAAAATAATGGTGACCCATTTTCATTATTATGAAAGTTAAAATAAATTGGTAACGATTTTTACGTCCTGAATAAAATATTATAGATAGGTACATAAAATACAATGATAAGCATCTCACGATGGGTTTCTTCGTTGGTTATCTAAAAGTGCATGTTTGGATCGATTTTATGCACTTTTTGATTCAGTGTTGAAATTCCTGGAATGTAAAGGCAATGATTTGCAGCTCTATTTAATTAATTCAAAAAATTACATAGCTTATATGACTGATTTTTTTGCCAAATTTAACGAAAACAATTTGAAGCTACAAGGTGATCAATTAAATTTAATCAAAACTAAAAGTATAATATCTCCGTTTGTTGCAAAACTTTTTCTATACAAACAAACCTTGGGGAGAGGAGAATGCTCTCAGTTTCCAAATCTTTCAAATTGCAAAAACGAAATGAAAATTTGCTTACTTATTGACAACACTTAACGGCTTTATCTATAAAATTACACACATTTTAATTACCTATTAATAATATATTATAAAACTAATTATATTTATTTGTATAAAAATAATGAAGTAGGTAACTAAATAAGTAAATAAATATATGAAGTCGCATTTTGTTTTAAAACAACCAGTGAATAAAAAAACAAAAGACAACAATCATCAGTTTCACTGTATTGTGGAAGTCTGGTGAGATGAGATGTGAAGGTGGACAGGCTAGCAGTGAGTTGTGTTTAGGGTTAACATGTGGTGAACCAAGTAGGTGTGAAATGATGTGCAAAGAAGGTACTTTTATTTATTTATACATACGATGAGTGTCAAAAGTATTCGGAATTTACTGTGATTTTTATTTTTATTTGTTACCCATTTGCCAAGATGTTAAGAGGACAGATATGTACATAATAATAACAACAAAAATCATAACAAAAATATTTAGTTGTTTTTATCATTAAAATAAAAAATATTATAAACAACAATGTCAAATATATTCGTAAATACATAATATAAGCGCTAAATTAATTTATTTAACATTTTTTCGAACAATTTAAGAACAAATAACAAAAATAACAGCAATAATTTAATATTTGGTTTGTAAACCTTTTTGTTTAATTACACATTTTAGCCTTATTAATTGTCTCTTGTCCGATTTGTGTATATATGGCCTAAATAACGTTAATTTGAAGAATGGCCATTATTTAAAAAGAAAAGAGACTATATAGATGTAAAAATTAGGTTGTACGATTTCTTTTTGTAAGTAATGTGATTTTAGTTTTTAATTTTATAATGTAGATTTAAGTAAATAAACTCAAATATTTGTTCTTTAATTCTACGCTATTCATTTTCCCTGTTAACCCAGTACTACTGATACCTTTGGGTTAGATTTAACATTTTTGCAAAATTTAGAAAAACAATATGGCAGCTCTTTAGAAATCCAAATGAAAAGTTTGTTAATTAAAAATGTTTCTAAAATACGTGCACTTTCTTCAAAATTGCAAGTCTTGAACTTTTGATATTTTTTAGGGCCCTTTTCGGAAACCACTGTAGAAATCAAAATTTAGTAAAAGACAAGAGATATAATTTCTACAGGAAATGTGGTAATTATTATTTTATTATTTATTATTTTTGTTTTAATTGTTATTAATTCAATTATTTTAATTATTATTTATATAGGTATTTATAATTTAATTTTAAATTTTTTTCATTATCACATTTTTGGCATATCCCTTGTGTGGACGATTTTCGCCACAAAGCCCCATCATATTTTGGCAAAACCTTGATGGGAGAATTTTTCTATATTAAGTAAAATAGGGTGACAGGTTGAAAAAATGAAAAGAATAGCATAGAGACAAATAGGGGTTAAAATTTAATTTTGATAAATCATTTTTTTGAATGTTTGTAATTTTATACATCACAGACTCTTCATTCTAAGCCAAAGATTTGAAGACATTCTTCACTTGGTTATCCCCGATTGGGTGTTGTTTTGGGTGTTCTTTTGCATGTAGACCTATAAACTCAGATGAATCCATACGAATGCAGGAGCAATTTATTGAATTATCCACAAATGAGGAGCTGAAACCAATGTTTGAACAAGGATACCACAAATTCTGGTTACCAAAACAGATACCAATTTTATAGCCTGCAATATGGTCACTGTACAGAAACTGTTGATTGCTTTCCCATCTTCCTATTTAGTAGAACGTGGATTTAGTGCAGTTATGAGCCTCATCAAGAAAAAAATTAATCGACTGGAAATTAGTGCTCGTGGAGACTTACGACTCACAAACATAGAGCCGAACATAAATAATCTCATATCATCCCATAATCTCATTGAAAATTAAATAAACGTGTTTTTGTACTTTAAAACAAAAGTTATAATTTGAATAAATACTACTTTAAATATCACAATGTTTTATTTATATTTTATTTTTACGCCACTATTAACCATTCAAAACATTAAAGTTAAATTTTACTATTATGCAGTTATATAGAGTTATTTCATTTGGGGGTTCATGGTCAGGTTTTTGTTATGACCATGGGCATAGTAAGTTTGGGAACCGCTGTTCTAGAACGACCCGGGTACCATTTTGTAACCGTAAACGATTTATTTGTTTACTTTCATTCAAAATAGTGTTTAAAATAAGTTTCTTTATGTGTTATCACTTCCAGACAGTTTCAGATCAGTTAGACTCTGATCAATGATAGCTCAATAACTCATGGAATCCTCTAGGCGATAGTGAGCCCAAACAATCTTTTCTATGTATATATATTATATGTAACTTCATCTAAAACAATATTTTAGATTAATTAGCTATTTTAGGGTTAAGTTACAGGGTTTTTCAAAGAATATAAAGGACGACGATCTTACTGTCTTTCCATGGCCCCTAGTTTAAGAACCACTGGTCTAGCGGGAGTTTTGATTGACTACGAATACTTGGATGTGGGGAAGTACATTGACGGTATTTTACTGTTGTCTGACTCTGTGTTGTGTGTTGTGTTGTCAGGTGGAGAAGGACGGTAGCAACGCAGGCCCTGCAGACGCCTACCTCGTCTTGTACTCTGTGATAGACAAAGCCAGCTTCGAGAAGACAGAGGGGACCCTTCGTCGACTTCAGCACAACCCTCTGACCCGGGGCACACCCGTCATCCTGGTCGGCAACAAGGTGGATCTCGCCCGGTCCCGAGCCGTCTCCCCTCAAGGTAACTAACTAACTCTACACTAATAATATTTGTATGGATAATAAATCTACATTTATTATTTTCTGTGATTGAAAACATAATAAACAGATGTTTTGGGTATATCTTCCCATCATCAGTTTCTAAAGAAGCAAAACAGGACGGACGACAGTCAGAATCAATTTCCTGCCTGCCCCGATTATTTGTTTTTAATTCTGGATAATGCATTGAAATATATATTCGAAATTGTTGAAAGTCATTCATTATCTTGTGAACATTTTTTTTAATGTTGTCAGATGGCAAAAAATCTAAGAAAAAAGTTTAAATCAAAAAACGCCACAAGTCATTTTGTAGATAACTCCGCCCTGGAGAGAATGACATATTGTACACTCACGAATGATCAATAGGTTCGTCTTAATCCTTTGCAAAAAACAGTAAATGAGAATGTTGAGTTAGTGGACTGAGCGCGGTGAGTCCACGAGCCTGGCCTCCACTCTGCAGCTTCTGTACCAGCTTCTGTACCAGCTTCTAAACTGGTTTAGTTTGGAGTATGACCACATTCAGAGCCGACTTCTGGGTGAAGCAGTCGTCGGTGAATCACCGACTATTTACTTCCCCAGCAAGAGTTATCAATCACGTTTTCGCTCTCCCTCCAAATCCAACAGTCCCTTTCGGCTGAAACTCAATATTTGACTTACATAGTGACTTCTGAATCCCCATACTATATTTTGTGTCGTTACATTCATTACACCGATAGTTTTTGGGGTATTTAAGTCGAGCCGCCCTACTCTGGCCCTTTCCCTTTGATCGATTTCGCGGAAAAACTAATAGGTGCCATCCTTAAGGGGTTTTGAATGGAAATATAAAAATGTGTATCGATACATTCTTTACAACGGTAGTTATTGGGATTTTTGAGTTGAGCCCCCTCTGATCTCCCTCTCTCCTTCCGCTGATTCTGCTGAAACTTAGTATGTGTCGTCTTTATAATGCTTTGTTTGAATTAACATTTGAAATTTCATGTCCATACATTCATTACAACGTCAGTTGTTTGAGTTTTTTTTTATGCTTCCCGTTCCCTTTGGCCGATTTGGCTGAAAATCAGTAGTTGTCGTCTTTAGAGGGTTCTGGGTTTATACAAAAAATTTCTTGTCGATACATACATTCGTGTTCACCCACACATAGACTGACAATTTTTTTAATTTTTGGAATCAGGGGGGCGGAGAACATAAAGTTCCGGTGAAAACTCATCCAAATTTCTGTCCATTAAATAACTTTCTCTATTCTTCTTCTATACAACTCAAACTACTTACATACGGTTTTTTAGAAAACTTTACACTAATACAAACCCAGAAATACGTACTTTATCTTCACAATACTTACCACAAAACCCCCCACGAAGGTTGAAGAGAAGATGGAACCGCGACTTACTGCCACCTTGAATCATATTCGTTCTTAATTTTTTTTTTACATTATTTTCCTTCACTTTTATCATCTCTCTTACCCATCCATCAAAATTGTCTTTCAATTCCTTTTTATTTACTTTTTTTTTCTTTTTTTTTCTGTTCTTGTTCTATTAATTAAGATAAATTTTCTTCCCGAGGACCTACCACTGGATGGCCTTCCTCTCACGCCAACATAACAATACCATCATAGATGCTGGTTGTTGCACCCTAGCAACAGTTGTATCTTTATAAATAAAAGACAAAAAAAAAAAAATTATTATAAAATAAATATTTATGTTTGCTTGCCCAGCTATGATACTCGTATTATGAAGATAACAAGGTGTGTTATTGTTATAATGGCAAGTTGCATACTTTTGGTAGACTGCAGACATTACAAAAAGGATGAAGGGAAGGATAATAGTATTATGAGATTCAATTTCCTGTTCCCTGTCTACCTTCTTCCATCTCTATCCTTCAGTTGCTCTCTTCACTCATCTGCATCAAGTTAACTGCAACTTATGTAATGTTTGCATCTTCACGAAATTTTATATCTGGTCCAAGGAATTGAGGGGCTGATATCAAAAACCACCTTAGTCCAAAAAATGAAATTTTCAGAAATTGAAAAAAACTGTGTCGCTTCTAAGTATAATGAGATACATTCATAAAATTTAACCTGTGTATAGTTCAACATACATATTGCTTGTACTAGGCTGTTATTGTTTTAATAAAATATTGCTGCTTCTAAGCTATGTACTTGCTGAAAGTTGGAAGTTGCTGGACATGGGTTGTTTTTGCCGGAAATCAAATGTGACATAGGTTGTTTTTGTAATAAATATCACTACCTCTACCCAATATTTTATTGTTTGCAACTTTTTTGTTTTTTATATTGTCTGCCTTCCTAGGCTTTTTTATTCGTTTTCTAGGCCACCTTTCTTCCATATTAATGATTGCAAGTAAAAACAACACTTAAATAATGATTAATGAAAAAAAATATTAGAAAGG
Source organism: Aradus depressus (assembly GCA_963662175.1). Taxonomy (NCBI): domain Eukaryota; kingdom Metazoa; phylum Arthropoda; class Insecta; order Hemiptera; family Aradidae; genus Aradus; species Aradus depressus. The sequence continues at coordinate 52,446,657 of OY759214.1, read as the reverse complement.
TTACAAAAAGCAGGTTACAAACAATGAAAACTTTCTGTCAAAAACAACCCATGTCCAGGACTAAGGTTGTTTTTGCAGAACTACTGTTTTTTTCAAGCTCTGTATCATAGGACTAGGGTTGATTTTGACGAAACAAATACCATGTGATTGTGAATTCCATCATCTAAAAAACAGAATGCGCTCAATTCTCAATTTTGATAAATTTGGACTAAGGTGGTTTTTGATATCAGCCCCTCAATTGAGCCCCGCCAAATGAGTGTCGTTATGGAAATCACATATGATATTTTGTGTTGATACATTAATTACCGTGGTAGTTATTAGAGTTTTTGAGTTGTGCCTCTCCCCTATTTCCCCCCTCTCCTTTATCTAATTTGGCTGAAAATCGATAGGTGTTGTCCCTATGGGGTTTTGGTCACACATATAAAATTTCGCGTCGATCCATTCATTCTATCGGTGGCCTACCTATATATGTATATACATGCATTACAAATGCAGTTATTAGAATTTTTGTGTTGAGCCTCTCCTCTAATTCCCCCCCCCCCCCCCTTTCCTTTGGTTGATTTGGCTGATAAACAAAAGAAGTCGTGATTCACATGTAAAATTTCGTGTCGATGCATTCATTCAATCTCTCTAATATCTAGAGGGAAAATATTGTTTATTTGTCTAATAATCTTTAATGTTTCGAAGAAAAACAGAGAGGCAAAGGCAGGATTTGAATATTTTTAAATATTTCTCTGCACTTTGTTATTTTATTAATATCACTAATCTGTTGTTGATCCAACTCGTACGTCAGTGGCCTTATCTATGGGGAAGGGATTAGTTGGGATTTGGTCTCTCACTCCCTCCATCATCCCCAGAAATTTAAAAAAAATTATTGATGCTAAAATGTATTGAGAGATCTTAAAGAGGAAGAATGTAGGAGGAAATAAAGAGTGATGGGCCTCAGTCAGTGTCAGCTGGGGTAGTGGTCCATCTTCTCCTTCTCTCATTCTGACTCTACCAATAGTATAGGAGGATTTAAAATGGAGGGTAATGTACAAATTGAGGGAGAAAAAAGGATATTTTTAGGGGGAAGGGGGGGGGGAGGGGGGATTCTTAAGATGTAAGCCGGTGGAGGGTGGCTTAATATTTGTACCTTAATCAGTTGTGATCAATATCAAATATTTACTTTATATCGATCTATCGACACTATCTATGTTATTATACCTACTCAACGTTTTATCAAAGTGTAATATTAAGATATGTCAGTCCTGTGTCCATACCAGCTATCAGGGTTGCCAATCTAACACATGATGGAGCCCCTCCCTTCTTTCAGATTTACGGAATAAAAAAAAAAATCATGGGCGGATGAAACCTTTATCTGAGGTCAAATCCGGGTTATGTAAATGTCTGTGCGGTCATGTAAATAATAGTTAACAGAGAGAAAGAGAAAGTCTTAATGTGAGAAAGATAGAAAAGAGTCTTTCAAAGAGAGAAAGAGAAGTGTCTCAAAGAGAGAAAGAGAAGTGACTCAAAGAGAGAAAGAGAAGTGTCTCAAAGAGAGAAAGAGAAGTGTCTCAAAGAGAGTGAGAGAAGTGTGTATTTAAGTCGACGCTTGTCCGCCCAATTCTAAGGATCTAATTCAACTTATTATCGTCCGGTAGTATGGAGAGGGAGAGTGCCGATAGCGTGCTAGCCTAGTAAGGTCAACATCACGGGTTCGAATCCTGGCCGAGTCCCTCAGGTTTTCTATCTAAGAGGTGAAAAACCCATGATCATGACGTCCTTCGGATGAAACGATAAGCGATGGTCCCGAACTTGTACGATGTCAGGTGACTCGTTAGAGACCCCTACCCTAGGTGAATAAAAACTTAGGCTAGGCGAAATTTAGATCTCCCACAGTAAAATCGGGCTTATGTCCATCAGAGCGCCGAAAGAGCTTTTTCTGGTAGTAGGTAATATGACCTCTTAGTTAGAGCCCAGACATGAGTGACAATAACTAAAATGACACAGCTAACAGCTAAACATCCTTGCTAGATACATAACTGACCACTGAAATGGCAAAATTCATGATTCTGATGATACATATTATACCAGTAGGTTCTCGTTGTTCATTTAGACTGGCCTAGGACAAATTCCATTTTGTGACCTTAATATTCGAAAATTACCTTGATTGATATTCATTTATTTATTATTTGCAATTTATCGGGGGCCATGGTGGCTGTGCGGGTTAGAGCGTAGGGCTTTAGTCGCATGGTCTAACCATGGTTTGCGGGTTCGAATCCCGTCCGGGAGTGAGTTTTATTTCATAGATAGAACTCACTCCCGGGGCCATGGATGTCGTAAATCACCAGATAACACATTGACATTACTAATATTCCTCGTACATAAAGCCAAAACAAAAAAAAATAATAATATTAATTTATAATAATCGATTTATTTGTTGTGTATTGAAGACCTTCTAGATAATTCGAGATTATTTTAAACTGACTAATGATGAGTCAGAAGCAATATTTTTGATAATTTATTAAATATTTATATGAACTGATGCAGTAGTCATTGCAAGGTATGATAAAACTGAGAAGTGTGCATGGCAGGACTAACTAACGTTATTGCGTTTAATTTTATTTTCTCTTATAATTTAATAGTTGTTATTTTATTTTTTTTAAAGGGATTCACTCATTTCTCTTTTCTCTTTCAATTTTCTTTTTCTATTTTAGTTGGGGAAGTAATTACACTCACTGAGACTGCCTTTCTTTTAGGCCTAGAACAAACGATTGACTTTTTTTCTCATTCCGCCGACTAAAACACACTATCGTCCGACTTTCGACAGTTTTATTTTTTCCGAGATCAAGCTCTGACGCATTTTCTGAGTTTTCCACTCCTCCTTTACAAAAAGCTCCTAATAATAACATAGCTAGTACGTTTTTGTTTCGCAATGGAATATCACTGTCACTTTCATAGATTGTGCTCCATGGCGGTTTATCTGAGGAAGAAAACAAATACACCTTACCGAAGACAGTGGTGGGTTCATCCTTTCACCAGTCGACGGCTACTGAAGGGACAGTTTCGTAAATTGCACGGTGGTTTGAAGGAACATCCACAGAAGTTTTTCATTTTTATAGGATGTCAGTGCAATTATTCGATGAGCTCTCATCATATTGCTTTAAAACATACTGAGACTGCAAGAACAGCTGACAGAGTATCCAACCACAAGAAAGGTTGTCAGTTGCATTAAGGTACTTAACTTGCTTTAAGTTTCCTACTTTCCTTTGACTACCTACAAATTGTATTAGTTTTCCGTACCTATTTCTTAATGAAGGAAGAAGAAGAAAAAAGTTGGGTTAGATTTATTTAAACACAACTTAGATTCAAACGCGAATTTATCTATAGGTAATTAATTAATTTACATTATTGAAATTCTTATAAGGAAACCAAACTTGCTTCGCTAGCAGACAGAGTTATAGGAAAAATTAAAATCAAAAGAGAGAAGAGATAGGAGCCACTTTGGTTGACAAGAGCGACCGACTAAATGCCTGCCGCGTGAGCCACAGCTGCGTTCTATCCCCTCCCACCAACTAAAGATCGGAAGGGAAATAAGACCGGAAATTATTCCACCGATTTTTAGTCGGTGAGAAGTTTTGTCTGAACTATGTATGGACGCGTTCCATTCTCTACCGACTACTTCAGATTAAAATCAGATCGATTAAAGTCTGTCGAGTGTTCTAGGCCTTAATTTTTTTAATTAATTGTTTTTTTTTTTAAAGTGCTATTCTCCAATCATTGTTATTATTAGTATTTTTTTTTAAATATTACAATCAACATCAATATCTCTACGGTGAAAGGGATTCGAAACCATGAAATCATCGAAGTACTCAGCAAGTGGATGTTTCAGAACCATAAAAAAAAATGATGGGTATGGCTGCCCACGTGACATGATCATGCTCCTCTGTAATGTTTGTTGTTCTTTTTCAGATGGTAAATGCTTGGCGTGTACTTACGGTACGAAGTTCATCGAGGTGTCTGTGGGTATCAACCACAACGTGGATGAGCTGCTCGTCGGCATTCTGACGCAGATCCGACTCCGGGGTGCCAACCCTGTTCGGGAGCTGCATCGAAGTCACTGGTACCACAGCCATGGAGTAGTCCGGGCCTCCATGAAGGCACGACAGGTCTTCACCTGGATCTTCGGCAAAGAGGACTCCAAGTTCAAAAACTGCGAAAATCTGCACGTATTGTAGAAAAAGGTTGGCCTTAGTGCAACTATCTGCGAAAGTGGCTCAACTGAAGCTAAAAGTGCAATAAATGGCACAACCTGTCAATAATGAGTTGTGTCACATTTCTTTATAGCCTCTGATGATATAACGTACGATCAGCGCCATTATACTTTCCCAGCTCCATTTATTTGTAATAAACTAAGTTTCTGCTCTCCTTCTAGACCTTCCTTCCCTTCGTCTCACTTAGCTCAATCAGTAGTTGTCTTTTACAGACTCCTCAATTCACATACTACATTTCATATGGAGCAGTGATTCTATCAGCAGTTATCAGGGTTTTAGAAAGGTTGGTATCAGGGTCGGACTAGGACCACCCGGCCACTTTTCTCGTAAACTGTCTGTATATACCTGGATATTATCATTAATTTGATTTTTACATTTGAACAACTAATGATGAATGAGTTGCACACAAATTTCCATGCGATAAAAAACAGTAAATTCAATAATATTTAATACTTCGTTAATTTACAGATTATTGTTGACCAACTAATCGCAAAGATTAGGAACAAAGTAGAGCTTGTTGAGCAACTCTTGTAGCGAAGTTAACCTGAGCTTAAGTCCCTAAAAAATAAAACTAAGCATATTTTTCTGAAAATATTCTACAGGTATATGATATACTAACAATGAACGTAAAATCTTCATTTTCATTATGAGAGAAGAACAAAATATTTTGTAAAACAGTTTTTCGATAAAATAGTTTTTGGAGTTATATATTTTTCAAAGTATTATATTATAAAATAAGTTTTTAAGAATACATTATGTTTCTATTTAGAATATTGAGAATCGTAGAGTTTTCGAGCCAAGTTTTAGACAGATGAACTTCGTTTTTCGAATGCGAAATGTGAACCTGTGTGGGAGGGAGGGGGGAGGCGAAGAGCGTCGTGTCCGGCCAGGTCTGCCAATTGGCCATCGGCCGGGTTTCGAACCCACAAGCTCAAGAGCTCAGTCAGCAAAACATGTCTCTTGTCTCTAAGCGAACCAAAGTTGAACAAAAAATAGCTGGGGAAGTGACAAACTGTTACAACTAAACAAAAAAAATAAATAAAAAAGGGTTGTCTAAAATTAGTGTGGGGGGAGTTTTGTTTGTTTTGCCGACTGAATGATAAAGTAAGGAAGTTTTGTGCTTTATTCAAGAAATTGGGAGGGGGTCACCACTTCCTTAGCAGTGTTGCCACCGAACAAAACTCACTTTCAAAACTTATTACTTCAAATGAAGACCAAACCTCGTTGAAACTGGCTTTCCAACTTTTCTCTCATTCCATATAATGTTTGGACCAAATTAAAAATACACATATCGTCACTGCCACACCTAACTCTGCTGTAGTAGGGGCAGTGTCTCCCAAAATGAATCGTAATTTTCAAAAAATTATATATTACTCTCTGACCTTACATCCTTTGAATCGAGTCTAGCAATAATCAGTACCGTAAGCTGATTTTGCAGTGGCAGCAGCGATATTTTATTATTCAGAATACTAATAAACAATCATTTTGTATTTGATAGTCTATTTATTCATACATTATAATTGTGTAATCGTTTTATTATTATTATTTTATACTATTTCCCGGTTGGAAATATCTGATTCAACTCAAGAAAGGCGGGGGCGTACCGATGAGAAAAAATATGGGAATAATTCCCTCCTCAAATTTATAAAATGGTCGCATTCAATTAATTAATCTCAATTGGGGATCCAGTATTTTTTATACTTCAATTTATATTATGCAATGATCCAGAAGATAAAATGTATTAAGAATTAATATAATATTCTTATAAGTTTAAAAAAAAACATGCAAAATTATATATTTAGTACGATCCTTCTGTACTACCAAGTACATATTCCCATTGAGGGGGGGGGGGGCTATGGGGGAATCCCACCCATAAAACTAATACAACAATTATATATTAATTCAAGCAATTTTGTCTTGACAATTAAAAAAATATTTTGTAGACTAAGATAGAGATAAATAATAATTAAATTCACTAATAATATTTTAAATGTATCTATTCTCTCTTCCATTTGTAAATTTAATTTCTCATGAATGTGTTTCCATACAGATTCTGTGCATTATTATATGCTAAAAGAGCTATTATATGAAAAAATTATCTCATATTTAATATAATATATTTATATAGATATATCATATTATGATATAATTTTAATTGTTGTGTGTGGTTGGACAACACTGACAAGCCGAGTGATCCTACCCTCTCTAATGGTTATAACTTAATAAGTGTTCTTTGTACTATTTTCATGTCAATATATGTACTTATATTTAGATATAAAAGTCAAGTTTTCTTCCGCTGTATTGAGTAGATATTTTCACCTCTACAAAGAGTAATTTTGTAATCTTTCGATTTTTAGAATCAGCAATTAAATGTTCCACTTCTTGAGCTGACCCGGTAAGTTTTCATATTTATCTGAAATTGTTACTTTTCTTTTTTTTGGGTCGAGTAAAATTACGAACGAAAAATAAGAAACTGTTTTATATTTTTATCTGAGAGTCATTTCCTTAATTGTTAACACAGTACGAAAATAAACTATAATCTATATTATTGACTGATTCATTTGGGCTTCAGTAGCCTAAATTTTATTTTTTATGTGTAACGAATAGAACCATGAAACTTCGGATTATTGTAGGAAGTACTGTTATTAACAAGAGAACTTATGTATATGTCTGTAAGTTAATCACAGTAAGACACATTGATTTTCGATCGAATTGGTGATCGGTTTCAAAGGGAGAGCGAAAATATAGTTGAATAATTCTCGGTGGGGAAGTACATTGCCCATGATTCAGCCATTTTTTGTGTTATTTCATTGTAATAATGTAGATAATAATTATTCATCGATTTGGATTCAGTTTTAAACAAAATAAGAGGAGAAAATAGAACTTAAAACTTTCATTTTATTTATTAAATTTACATAAGGATGATGTCCGCCATTTTCGTGAATGGTGAGAGCTCAGTAAACTCAACCTTCACTCAATTATTGACTGGAATCTACATACATAGTTAAAAATAGATTATAGATAAATAGATAGAAGTAGGACCTGTTGGTGTCCTGGATATGTTTCGTGTCGATATGTCATTACATTGGCATCGATTAAGGAAGGATTGACCAACGATGTATGTAATAAGAAGGAGAGATGAGGCTTATGGTCGAGAAAACAAACTTGTGGAATTTCTGGCAAGGTTACGGTTGGTACTGAGTGTGCTTCTTCAGGGCCTGTATTGACGTATATGCATTATTAATGAGTTGATGTATGTAACCTTTAAATTATTTAGACCTAAACAAACTAAAATATATATATATATTTTTTTTCTGGTCTGATCTACCGTGCGTATTGGCCATAACTAAAATATTATATCTAAACAAAAACTAAATACATTCTATGAATAGCGCCCTATCAGAATGAAGTGAGTGTATGTATGTACGATATGTAAACTTAAACATGTTATGATATTTTGTTTTATTTTATTTTAGTTTAAATAGTGAAAATTCTATTCTTCTATTTATGTGTGACACCATATTTTGGTGTGTTTTGTTTGAATATTATATTTTATTTATTTGAAAACTTCTGCTCGCTCAGGATGTTGCCTTTTGTTTATATCATATTATTTGTTTGTGATTTTAAATTTTCACTCTTGATATACGTTTGTATTTAGTTTTGTTTAGATATAATATTTTAGTTTGTTTATGTGAAAATAATTTAATGGTTATTGTTGGTTTAGTCACAGTTTTATTGTTTTTAAACATATTTTTTACTCAAATCTAGCATATCACCATTCATTAATAATGTATATATTTCAATACATGCCCTGAAGAAGCCACACTCAGTTCCGAAAGCTTGGCAGAAATTCCACAAGTTTGTTTTCTTCGACCACAAGCCTCATCTCTCCTTCTTATTAAATAGGCAGTTGTTAGGGTTTTTAAGTATCTTCTTCTTCAGGTCCCCCTCACTCCATCCCTTTAACCGATTCGGCTGAAAATTGATAGGATTTTTTATTTTCATGTAACATTTCGAGTGGGCACATTCATTACAACAGCAGTAACTGTTATTACGTGGGGTTGTATCAAGTCCCCTCCCTATCGGAGGGCGGCCTCCTTTTGGCCCATTTGATTGAAAGTCAACGTGTCGAGCTTCTGCAGATACACGTATACAATTTCTTGGCCATATTATCGGCAGTTGTCTTCACAGATAAACAGTTTCTTTTTTTCATTTTTTTAATCAGAGGGTCGGAAAACATGAAATTCCGCTGGTCTTTTCGAATTTCTGACCTATTACATAACTTCCCCTATATAGAATATATAGGTCTCATGTATATTATGTATACACTCATCTTGTCCACTTGACTTCAGTCCTTCCTCTCAGATTTTTTAGTATTTTTTTCTCTCATGTTCTTCTTATAACTTATAAATTCTCTCAAAGTATATTAATGCGTTCTGTTCTGTCTTCAGATAAAGAAGTGACAATAATTTAGTTATTGAAAGAAAAATAAAAGATATATATAGAGGATGATGGACGAAGAGAAGATCCGATTTCAGACGGAACTGGAGTTTGTCCAATGTCTGGCCAATCCCAACTATCTCAACTTCTTGGCTCAGCGAGGCTACTTCAAGGACAAGACCTTCTTGAACTACCTCAAGTACCTGGAGTACTGGAAGGAGCCGGAGTATGCTCGCCATCTCAAGTATCCTTACTGTCTCTTCTTCCTGGAGCTGGTCCAAGATGAACACTTTCGGAAAGAACTGGCCAACGGACAATGTTCCAAGTTCATTGATGATCAAGAAGTATTGTTCTGGCAACATTACACCCGACGAAGGAAGCGGCTCTTGGAACAGGCTGCAGCAGCTGCTGTCTCCTCCACTACCAGCTGAGGGTAGATCGACCCGAGTGATGCCGGCGGGAGGAAGCACAACCACCTGACGCCGGATATATTATAAAGACTTGTAGTAAATAAAACAAATTTATTTTTGAAATATTGTCTACTCTTCAAAAACTGTATACAAACACTACCGGTTTAGACCAGCGTCAGGTTTAGTTATATACTGTCAGTTTGCTGAGTGCGAAAAGATGTGTGATATTTGTGCGGTGTTTGAGGTTTGTACATACAAAAAAATGATGACATGAGAATATTAATAACAATTAGGATCAGAGGAGTTTCTTATATTTAAAATAACTAAATAAATAACATTGAGTAGTATAAATTGAAATTACAACAAAATGAAGAAATTGACCAAATATAGATAATATATATTGACTAAATGATATGTGATTTTATGTATCATTTCCGATGAAATTCTTTATTCTGTTATAATTCAATTTTTATCTTAAAGATAGGAAAGAAAAATCGTCATCATTTTAATTTTATTAGTATTCTCATGTCATCCTGTAATCATTTTGTAGAATGTACAAACATCATCTCACACATAAATTAGTTTATTTCGTTAAAATTTAATAATTTTATATATATATATATATATTTTATTTTAATTAGTTTTACCATCAGGTAGATTATACTATTGCAGACCAAACAAATTCCTATCAGAATGATTGGTTCGCACTCGGCAAACTGACTTCATTTATGACTAACTAATCTTGAGGATGGTGAAATGCAGTACATATACTCGTATATAGTTTTTGTGGAATGGAGAATATTTGAAAGATACGTTCGTTGTATTTATTTATATGTTGTTCATTGAGAGAGAGAGAGAGCGAGAGAGCTCTGACCCACTCTCACAGCTGTAATACACCCATTTGAAGTATACAAATTTTACGTTTTTCCCACCTTTTTATGAACTGGTATTTCTGATCCAATTGCTTATAGAAATTGAAAATCTGAGAGTTGAAGGGTCTAAAATTGGTTCATTTGGGATGTACATAAAATGCCACCATTATTCTTGTGGATCATTCATAGTTTTAAATTACTTTATTGTAAATCTTAGTGAACATGAACTTTATTTTCAGATATTAATATACAATTGGCTGACTGATTCGATGTCAAACTAATCGGAGAAAACTTGACTTGATGGGAACAAATTAATTTTATTTTTATGTATAGATACATTAATATAATAATATTATATATTTTTTTGAGTAAATATAAATTAAAACAGGGTACCTAAATATAGTAAATATACCGAGGTAACCTGGAAATCTTATATATTGTACTTCATCCCCATCCGAAGATATGTGTCTCCTTTGTACGTTGATCGGATGCGAATGAAACACAACCTCGTATGTAGGTGGCAAGGTTTCGAGAAGGTTTGCTTTCAAAATTGTCAATAGTTTATTTCTAGCTACTACTAGCTGTGGTACCCGCCGTTGTAGAATTTTTCGAAATGGCATGAAAGATATTGAATAGCCCTGCCAATGTCGGGTAATACAGCTGGTATATATTTCATATTGTTATTTGTTAATAAAACCTAATTCGCGTTGATGAATGTGATGCGGTTCAGTGCAGAAAGTATAAGTTTAAACATTTAATTTTATATTATCTAACGGGGAAGTGCACCCCCCGATGAAGGCGTGAGGGGGCTCAAACGATTAACTAATTTTCAATGAAATTGTAACTAAATACGTAGTTAGTATCTTCTACCGGGAGTTGTTGCCTGTACTCTCGGTGTCTTACTTGCAACAAGAACGGATGTTTTTCACTGTGCGAAATTTTTTCGAAATTAACGTGAAAAATATATTTTAAAAGATAGAGATATTGCCAATAAAATGTTATTCTTTTGAAGCAGCCTCTTTTTTCTCCTCATTTAAAATTTATTTTTTCCATGTAAACATTTTGAGCTGGAAGCCCATCCCCAATGTCTATAAAATGTAAACACAACATACGAGATACAATAATTGCTTTGAGTCAACAATACAACCAATAACAATAAAAATAGAGGGCGCCGGTAGCTCACTGGTAAGCGTGCTTGCTGTTTGAGCCTCAAGATCGCGGATTCGAAACCCGGCCGAGGCTCTTAGTTTATTTTATCTGGGAGGTGAAAAAACCTTGAGCATGCCGTATTTCGGATGTGATGTTAAGCGATAATGTCAGGTACTCGTAAATGACCCCCTACCCTAAAAGGAAAAAAAATGTAGGACTCCCACAGTAAAGTCGGCTCATGTCCACCAATGCGACTAAAGAGCGCTCTGGTAGTTGGCGATGTGATCTTGTAAAACCCGGTGATGAGTCACATTAACTAACAATAGTAATTTATTACATTTATGTTAACCTACCTGCGTTTTGATCGTCTATTATCATTTTTTGAGATGGAGTTTTGGATTTTTTTGAGATAAATATATTATTTTGATCAAAAAAAAAAAAAAAAAAAAAAAAAAAATGAAAGTAAGTTATATTATTGATCGTTAGGTGTCGTTAACTAGTAAAAAAGTTGGAATTTTTTACATAAAATAATAGTTACAACTAACTAAAAACTTCCTATTTTTTGACTACTTAACAACACCTAACGATCAATATTAGTACTTTTTTTTTTTTTTCGATCATTCAAATATCCATCAAAATAAAAAAAATTATAACATTGATCTTTAGGGACTCAAGACAAGTAGTGGGGAAGTATTTGGAAGTGAAGAGGAAAACTTAACATAAAATACGAGAGGATCTAAAGACAAGTTAGGTAGAAATCAGTTGTTATGGTAATTTAAGGGATCAAAACAATATTTACATCAATGTTTGTATCTACAGATACTGAGACATGCAGCCCCAAATTTTTATATAGAACAAATACGTGTTCATTATTAATTAAGTGGGAGAAAAAGAGCTTCAACCAAAGAATACAATAACAATTTTTTTACATGTTTCTTATGGAATGGTGAAACTAGATACAAACGTAACGAAGATGAAGCTGCGACCAATAGTCAGATACCCATTATCTGATTAAAATAATTCATATAAGTTGAGGAAGAATATCCTTGATTTGAGATCAGTATAATGATAATGTTCACTTCATGAAGATGGTTTGAAACAAACTGCACATTGCCCTTCAGTCTCCCCAAAATATATATTTATATCATCTTTCGCCATTGTTAAAACTTTTGTAACAAAATAAAACAATGTCTAACCATTATATTTTATATGGTAGTCAATATTAAAGTGTGATCAATGAAAGACGCCTCTCATCTGGTAACCGGATCTGACATTACAGTTCAAGTCGGTACCATATACGATAAAATACAATTGTTTTATTTTGTTAGAAAATTGTTAATAATGGCGAAAGATAATATAAATATATTTTGTGGAGACGAAAGGCCAATCTGCTGTTTCCTTTCAAACCAACTTCATTAATTTGTAAATAACGTCTGGAGTCACATTTCATTTATTATAGAAACAGATTGTCTTCTGCATTCTGCGCCTCCCCCGTATATAGAAACAGATCGTCTTCTGCATTCTGCGCCTCCCCCGTATATAGAAACAGATCGTCTTCTGCATTCTGCGCCTCCCCCGTATATAGAAACAGATCGTCTTCTGCATTCTGCGCCTCCCCCGTATATAGAAACAGATCGTCTTCTGCATTCTGCGCCTCCCCCGTATATAGAAACAGATCGTCTTCTGCATTCTGCGCCTCCCCCGTATATTTAATTATGTATTATATCAAGTTTCTTTATTATTTTAATATTTTTATTATTATATCCTATATTTATATAACTGTAAGAGTATTTTTATATGTAGGTAAACTATTAAAATATTTGTAATTTAAGTGTGTTCAGTTATATATATATAATGTTATGAATTTTATACATGTGAAGTAGATATACATACTTATAGTTATAATTATATTATATTTGATTTAATAATGTTTCTTAGAGAGTTATTATAATTTTCTTTTTTTTTTTACTCTCATCCCCTTCGTTTACATAAATTGTTTTTGTATCAAATGAAGATTTTCTAGTTTCAAGAATTGATGGGTTCATGCAAGATGATAAATCAATTAAGCAGGCCGAGCCTAGGAATTAATATTGAATAAAAAACTTGATGTGTTGGTTCCGAGAATTTATAAATTGAAATTACAATAAAAAATGAAGAAATCCTAGGTTAAGCCACTCCAATCTTTCACAAAATATCTTCTCAATTTGACATTTTTACTATTGGATAAATTCCAAATACATTTATCTATTAGTGCCGAACATATCCATATATTTCACTATTGTATTTGCAGTTGTTATACAAATATAAACTGAACACAGAAAATGACAACTGTTATCTTGTGACGCCATTTTTGTCGGCCTCAGACCTAATTCTCTCTATCTATTTAATATCCCCTAAACAATTATATTGTATCTTGTGAAATGACAATATAAAGTGATTCATAATTCTTATTGAACTTATATGTAAAGAAAAAAAATGAAAAGGGATGTAATAAATTATATAAATGTTGTACAAATAAGTTTTATTATTTTTATTGTAACATAATTATTATTATATAAATAAAGATAACTATAAACAGAACAGTAGTGTTATTTATTTATATTTCTAGATCGGATGTAGCCCGCCGCCACTAAACCAATCAATTTGAATTGTTTCTCAGATTTAACATCTACTTTATAATCGTTAAAATCCACGATATTTTTTTTATTAAACCCGAAGACTAGGATTAACCCCTTGAAGACGAAAAAGGATCTTGGGATTGTCTGACAGTAAAATACATTTCTATATAGTTAATACTAAAAAAAACGTGAAAAGAAACTTAAAATATATAAGAATAATTTCTAAAAAAAAATCGAACATTTTCAGATTTTTCATCATTTTCATGTTATTAAACAGATGATGATTGGTGGTGGGGGTGCAGTCAGTCTCATTGGTCCAGACTCCTGTCTCCCTTCTCCTTTAGTTTCATTCTGATCCTCTCCTCTTGTTCCTTCCTCTTCTTCTGTTGTTTGCTTTCGTGCAGCTTCACAGCCCGGTCCATCTCGGAGGTCAGCTCCATGATCTTGGCCTAGAAACACACATATGCACAGTTAAGTCGTAAAAATTCCCAATAAATATATATAAAGCCGTGTCTACACTAGTAAAAATTTAGGCTGTGTTGAATTCAGAATCCCACGGCAGGGTGAAAGTCCTTTCTAAATGAAAATGTACGTCTGTGTAGATGGGGTGCTCCTAATTCAAGAATACCAAAAACATCGAATCCTATACATTGCAGAAGTTAAATAACATTTTAATTATAAAAAAAATGCTTGGGAAGAAATTGCGAAGTCATTAACATTGATAGAGAAGAAATAATGTGGAGGCTTCTTGGACCTTCCAGGGGAAAAGAAGCGAAAGACAATGGGAAGAGGGAAAAGTGAGTAACTACATAACCTAGAATAACATAAAATTTCATAATTTACTGACACACTACAGTTCACTCTGCAACTAGGTTCATGCGCAAATCTCTTTGAGATCATTAAAAAAAACTAACAACGAATGGATCCCAAGCCTTGAATGTACGAAACGTTTTTTTATGAGTTCATCTAAGGCTCAACAGCGGCTTTCTTATAGTTAAATCTTAGTTTATGTCCGTATGAATATAAAATAAGAGTAAATTCGAATAATATGATTAGAAAATGAAACTTGTCCCGGGCTATTCCAGATCAACAATGAATGCATGAATATGACCCAAAAATGAACTATCCATTTGGCAAGGAATAAAGAAGCTCCTTACAGTGTACTGCTGCTGCTCACGTATCCTTCGGAGCTGCCGACTTCCGTAGGGGACAGGACGACCATCAGTGAAGGAGTAGTCCGGGAGGTCGAGGAGGAGCCGCTCTCTGTTGGGGTTGTCTGGCAGCTCCCGTCTGCGGAGAAATAGAGAGCCTCAGTCAGTCACAAATACAATTCGGCAAAAATAATAATAATACTGCTATTTTGATAAGAAATATGAAAGAAAATAGGCAGTCGATTACTTTAGGAGTTATACTTTTTTCATATAATATAAAATAACATCATAAAAATAAAAATAGGATATAAAGACAAATTATTTAACACTGGATTCAATAATGTTTCGTATATAGCAAACAAGTGTAATGTAGAGCCAATAATTGAATTTTGTTAAAATTAGTACTCTGTAGCTGATAAACCAATACTTACAGTACTAATTTGTAAAAGTATTTCTTTATTATTATATTTTTTGTCTTTCTGCGAAAAAAACAATTTGAATCTCACCGCCGAATGGCTATATTAAGCGTCTACTTACACACTTCTCCAGTTTTGGTCCAAGCAGGAAGAGCTTGATGTTGAAAATTTACCAATATTGGACAAGGAACACATCCCTGGAATGTATGAAAAATATTTAGCAACGATTATTGATGAATATCTTAAGATACCTATTATATATATATATATATATATATATATATATCTTAAGATATTAGATATATATATATAAGTTCTTCAATAAATAAATTCAAATGATAGAACTTACGCAAAGTTAAGAAGGTTCCGCGAGTAACTTGGAAATTCATTGTGTAATTGATCTACTTCATCAATAATATTTGTAACATTAACAATAGAAAATACGATAAATATTTACTTCTAAAATTGAGGGATGATAACCAAACAAGAGGTTACCAAGAACAGTAGTCATGTATCGATTATGAAATGAAGCTGTCGATATTTTAAAATAAAATAAACTAAGACAAAATTCCAGACTTGAAATTATCTAGAAAAATAAAATTCGTTAATGTCTTGAAAAATCATTACAATTTGCAACAGTAATTTTATTAGTGATATAAAAGTATATTAAAGATTTGCAGATCTACAGTTGTATAATGTTGTCTACACCAAGTTTTCTAATAATAAAGTAAGATCCATTTTGGTACGAGATGTTTTCAATTGTCATGTAGTAGACAAGAGCATATTGGAAGCGGAAATCAGTTTTTCAAACAGTGGTGACTTAGAAGTAGGGATGTCGAATTCTGCTATTTATCAGGTACGGAACAAGTTGTTAATGCTCAAAAAAAAAAAAAAAATACCTGTAACAAATTCGTAATATTTTAGAACGGGTATTTCACGAATGCGTGATCAGCTTAAGAACTGCAAGAAAAATTTTGTACAAAATACCTAACGGTTTGGAATAGGTATTTCACACGAGGAGCTGAGCTATGTGTATAAATAAGTATCTTCTATCCTCCTAGCATATTCTGATCACCTCAATGTTTAAACTAAACAAAGTGAGGTGACCCTTTACAAAAGGCCAGTTCCATAACACTCCAATGAGCTCACCGGTTAAACCACGAAGAATGGAACATTTGAATGATTTTTTTTTTTTTTGGCTTATGTACGGTGCATATTTAGCCATGTCAATGAGCTATTTAGTTATATTTACGACATCCATGGCCCCGGGAGGGAGTTCTATCTACGAAATAAAACTCACTCCCGGACGGGACTCGAACCCGCAAACCATGGTGAGACCATGCGACCAAAGCCCTACGCTCTAGCCCGTACGGCCACCATGGCTCCCATGAATGATTACATGTGAAATATACAATACTATTTATTTTCTAGTTATTTACCAGAAATAATAAATTAAATAATGGAATCTCTTGGTCAATTCGATTGGAAATCTATAGATGTCGTCCTTATGGAATTGTTCGGGCATTATCGTGTTGTTCATAGACAGACTTGAAATATTTTTTTCATGTTTGAAGAGGTCGCAAAACATAAAATTTTTGTGAGTTCAAATATCGAATTTTTTACATAACTTTGATCTACTGAGTTTAGCTGAGGAAGTTAGTTATTATGACTCATGCCCGGGCTTAACTACGACGTCTTATCGCCTACTACCATACCGATCTAATCAAATTTTTATTCACCTACGATACGGGTCTTTCCTTATAGGGGAACATCGCTTAACTTTCCATCCGAAGAAAGGTTTTTCACCTTCCAGATAAAAAACCTAAGGGCCTCGGCCGGGTTTCGAATCCGCGGAAATGAAACTACTCGGGGCAAAAAAAGTAGTATTGAAAAAATACCATGAGTTTGGATATGAATTCAGTTGAGCTAGTTGTATTATGAAAGTACATTACCTGCGATGTTTATATTTGAAGCGTTAATGGTCAATAGAAAAAATATAAATATTTTCCTACTCAACAATACTATGATTATACCAGGAAGAAAGAAGAATTTCGAATAACTAGACATTGCTTCTCTCTTTTCGAAAAAAGTATAACTCATAAAGGAATCAACATGTCCAGCCTCACTTTTTGAAGACAATAGAAACAATAAAAAAATGTAAAACTCAACTAAAAATGTTTATGTTAGAGAAAATTCTCTGTTCGGAAATGGATTTGTTTTTCTCATTGTTCAAAAATAATAAAATATCATGATACAAAAAATGTAATACTCCTAGCAACGGACGATACAGCTTCCTGCTGTCCTGCTTCCAACACAGATCCAATGACAGCCTCCAACAATCTTCACAGCACCTTCTCATGGACGCCAGTGAACAGTAATGAAGAGAAATGTCATGTTACCGTGTTGGACAAATGCAGCATTCGAGGTGTCTCCACTCCAGCTCAAACCTATAAACCACTTATTCTGAAATATTTAATTTATCTACATGTATTATTTATTATTTTGTATTTTCTCTGTACACATTTTATTTATTGTTTTGAATATAATTTATTTATTTTGTTATCAATCATTTTTTATTATTATTGTATTTTTTACAGATAACACATTTACTTATAGTAATTTAACGATTGTAAATATTCAAAATAAAGAGTTAATAAAAAAAAAAAGTATTGTTTTACTAATCACATCATGTGCCCGACTCTAGAGTTACTTATTATGACTCATGCCCGGGCTTTAACTACAAGGTCATATCGCCTACTACCAGAGCGCTCTTTCACCACTCTGGTGGACATGAGCTCGACTCTACTGTGGGAGTCCTAAATTTTGCCTACCCTAAATTTTTATTCACCTAGGTTAGGGGTCTTTAACGAGTACCTGACATGGTACAAGCTCGGGACCATCGCTTAACGTCTCATCCGAAGGACGGCGAGCTTAAGCTTATTTTACCTCCCAGATAAAATAAACTAAGGGCCTCGGTCGGGTTTCGAACTCACGATCTTGAGCTCAGAAGGCAAGAACGCATTCCACTGAGCTACCAGCGCCCTCTGAATCTAGAGTTAATATCTGTTTATGTATCTAAATATATAAGCTATCTTAATGTATACATTTTTATGTCGGTATGCTATTATCATTTTAGGGTTCAACGGAAATAAATTATATCATTATTATTATGTAAGATAATTATTTTATGAATTTCGTTGTTTTGTATGATGTATGGGACAAACTTATTCTCCCTTGCAAATACATATACTAGAATTTGTAAGCTTCGCCCTCATTTCAGTTTTTTAAATCAATAAAGTTTCCTTGAAAAATAAATATTAGAGAGGGTATACAACAATAACAATTGAGGAGTTACAATTCTAGTAAAGGGCGGTGTTAAGTGCAGTTAACAGTCTCAAAGTATTAACAGATATTGTAATTTTTCAAAACTGCAACAGTTCGGTTCTTCCAGTAGTCCCTTAAACCTGCTTAGATCCGCAACAAATATCGATATGTGAATTATATCAGATAGTAGCTAAACTTATTTATTAATTAGACTGTAATTATAACGCTTGTAATATTAAGAGAGATGGAAAAAAATCCAAGGGCTCGTTCGTACTCCTCAGAAAACTGCAAAGTGATAAATTTTCTAGATTTGAGAGGCCCAAAGACATAGGCTTTATATTAGAACGTATTATTTTCATCACTGACCAATATTTACAGCCATTCTTATAAATGGAATGTAGGAGGTCAAGATGCTAGGTCAGGCTGCTATGAGGTTTTGTGTTTGAAGCACCGCAACACTTCCTAGACCTCAAGTTAATTCTACTCAGACCCGCTAGGTTGGAGGACCTCTCCTCATCGCATTATGGTATTAGCTCATAAGAATAATTTCCGATGGAACTGTAAAAATTGATCATTTTAATATTTTTCATGTATTTTTTTGGCTGTTCTTTAAATTAACTTAATACGATTCCCTATGATGCCTTACATTTAAATTCCTACCAATTACCCACGTTCAGAACGAGTCGGCCTACCTGTAGAAAGCCCGTATAGAAAGTAATGTGAACAGAAGCTAAAACACAAAGAAAAAAAGGATTGTTCTTCCCAAAACTCCAAACCTGACCACTGTCCCACTGTCTTAATGAAATGACGTAACCTTCGATTCCATTCAAATTTATAAAGAGGTCATATAATTCGTAACAATGTATGTACAAAGAAATTTTATTTATCATGAAAATGAAACAAGAATTGAAATTATTTACATAAAAATATTATATATTAATGTATACTGATAGCTTATATCTTCACATTTTTCATATATCTTATCTTACTCAATACATAAAATGTATCAAGTTATTTTTATTTTTTGTGTTTTTACAATAAATTAATAACAATAAATAATAAAGAACAACAGTAAAATAAATCAGAATTCACAATTCAACTAAAATGTTATCTGTTTAAAATATAAGAAAAGAAACAAAACAATAAAAAAAAACAGGCGCTTAAAAACAAATATTTAAGTTTAAAAAACAAAGAAAGTTGGGACACATAATGACGAACATTGTTTGCTGTATAGTTGTATCAGGTTGTGTATGTCCTCCACCTGAGGATACAGGTAGATACATGACGGATAGATAGTTACAGTAAGGAGGCGAGCGAGCTGGGGAGGCATGTATGTCCACCTGAGGATCAGGTAGATACATGATGGATAGATACATGTTACAGTAAGGAGGCGAGCTGGGGAGGCATGTCCACCTGAGGATCAGGTAGATACGCGACAGATAGATACATGATACAGTAAGGAGGCGAGCTGGGGAAGTATGGGTTGGAGTTAGCTCGCCTCACTTAGTCGAAGTGCATCCCGGAGTAGATGATAATCCAGGTCACCTGAAACATGTCATGTCATATCCATGTTATACCTTCGTCATGAACAACTTCAGCTAGTCCTACTTTTCTGGTTAAAGGAAAAAAAAACTAACTTCCGTCTTATCTATTAATAATTTTATTATTTAATATGCATGCAGAAGTTATGGCAGGAACGGACTCGACCTTCTCGGATCTCCACTTCTAATGAATGAAACAAACCTTTACTGCTACAATTAAAGAAGAAACTGAATATATTCTATTTCTGGCAGAAAATAACAACTTCGAGAACAAAATTACGATTTTTTTTTCTTTTTCGTTCCAGTTAACGAACTTGATTTGCCTTTTGATAATATGTATAATTCATTTTAATAATAACTGAATTTAGAATAAAATGTATAGCTAAGTATAATGGTTTTGAATGGTCAAACTGCCCTCTATGGTTGCGGGATCACGCCCTAACGCAATCTCCCATCGTCCCGCAACCTTCAGTTGCTTCATTTATGCGTGCCCTCAAGTCGTTTTAATTTCCCATCTTCAAGAAGCCTAGCTAAATCAATCAATCCATTTCTTTTTTGTAGATTTCTTGATGTGTGGAGTTTTTACAATGTAAAAAATATACAAAACGGAAGTGGGAAATGAAGACGACCTACATGAAGTATCTCAGGTTAAGTGACATATTCAATTCTTTTCGATGGTTCGATGAAAGAATAAGGGGGGGGGGGGGGGGGGGGGGGGGGGGAAGGCAGTTTGAGCATTCAAAACAATTACAATTAACTATAAATCGTATTCTGAATTCATGTATTAATCTAACATATTATCAAAATGTGAAATAAAGTGCGAACAATTTATACTTTTCCTTCATTAATTTGCCTGGTCCCCCCCCCCCCCCCTCTCATAAGACCACGCTTTTCAAATTAAAAGTTAACTGTAAATTGACCATATGAGATAAGAGAAGATTTTTGGATATCGTTTTAAAGGCGAGTGAAATTTGACACAAGTATCACCCTGTATAACTATTTTATTTTCATCAATATTGATTTCTATTTGAATTACCTTATTTTTTTTCGAGGCAACCTCTCGCATAATTTAGATTAGGATAGACTTGAGATAAAAACGGCATTCTAACGAAAATCCAACAGACGACATGTTTGTTCACTCGAAAAAAAGAGGGTAATTTAAATAGAAATCAATATCGATCAAAATTAAAATAATAAATTATAATATTGATGCTTGCGTCTCGTTAAGAAATGATAAAAATGTAGAAGACGAGAAAAAGTTTACAAAAATATAAGAAAGACAACAAAAGACTCTTTCTCATAGAAATAAAAGACGTTGTCTTCCCACTGTTTTATTTACGGCCAGATTCGGGTTTCAACTGCATCATCAGTGGCACATCTATGAATACACAACAAAAATATAAATATGAAAAAGTAACTAAAATATCAGGACACAGAATAATAAAAGAAAATTAAATTAAACTTGGTTACCACACCCACACGGTGTGGAGTCTAATGAAACACTGGCTAATAGCTCAAAGAGGGTAGAGGTTTAAGGAAGGGGTAAACAAGTTTTATTTTATTACTATGTTCCCTCATGCTTTAGTTACTTTTCCATATTTATGTTTTTTATATGTATTCATACATGTGCCACTGATGATGACGGAGTTGCGTTGAAAACCAGTTCTGATCCGAAATAAAACAGTGGGAGGGCAACATATTTTATGTCTATGAGAAATCTTCGTCCCACAACATCTTACATATGAAAACACAGGTTGGTTAGCATAAATGAAATGAATTAGTATTGTTAATTAAATCTGTAATTGCATCAAAACAATTATTATATCAGGGGTGTATTAAATTGTATAGAAGAAGAACAAAGACTGAAGATGAGGTTGGGAAGAAGACTTACCAGAAAGCCTGCGAAGGATGTCATGAAGCCCTCCTTTGTGAGCTCCCAGGCACCGCCGTACTCTTCCTCCTCGACAGACTGGAAACTGGCGAAGTAGAGGTAGACCAGCCCAGCGTTCACCAAACCGAACCTACCGAATCACAAGAGAACATGTTTCATCTCATCTCAAATATCCTCATAAGCCAACAGTCAACATTTTATTTTATGTCAACAGACTTAGGTCTATTTAGGTTAGCAAAAAAATGTTATTTATATCTCCTCAAAAGTTTGGATATTTGATATACTACGTTTGGCACTAGCAGAGACGAAATATGATATTCAAAATAATTTTTATTAGCACTGACTACCGAGAATGTTTCACAAATACTACATTTTACATAGGAGTTTAAAAAAAAATTATCTAATATGTCTACAACTTATAGTACAAAAATACAATGTATCAGAATTTTATTAGCTAAATCTGTGAATGAATAACTTACAAAAGCTAAAAAAAAAATGATAAATTGTCATATTCTGTTTTTTAAATGTAATAACATGGTTTATTGTTGAATGGTAAGTGGATTCCGTCATACAACTTTCTACATCAAAATAGTTCTTATAACATATACACCAACCGATATTCAACCTAGGAATATAATACAAACAAATATAAGATGAATAATAATAATAGCATAAAATAAATAATAGAAAATATATTAATATAAAATTCCAAATATTAATAAGATGCTACTCGTATTTTCATTAAATAAATAATTGTAAATATTTTATAGAGGGCGAAGGTATGAGCTCAAGAGATCGCCGGTTCGAAAACCGGCCGAGGCCCATTTTCATTCTGGGAGATGAAAAACCCTTGAGCAAGCCGTCCTGCGATTAAATGTCCCTTCGTTAAAAAATCAATTAAAAGTATACGTAAGTTGAAAAAAAAAATGGGTAGGTAGTAGGTAGTGGGACTACTAACGTGAAGTTTCCGTGAAAACGTCGCTTAGGCCTTGTTTATAAGATAACATTTATTTAGGTACACAACAGAAATTTACATAACTCAGTATTTAACTTCTACATGTTTTACATTAGAGGATGACATATAGAAAAGGTTTACAGAACTGAAACATCCGATAGATATAAAAATCTTAACAATGCGTCACAGTGTTCCCTAATTTAATAGTACATAGATAGCTCTAAATAGCCTGAAATTGTCGGCAGCACTTGATTCTACATAAAACATTTATTCTTCTCAAACCACGCTACAAACAACGACACGCGCTCTCCAAGACCACTCGGCATGTCCTCCCGTCCCTTGCGTCGTACGCAGGGCGGTGGAAATTTCGGCTGGTTTCTTTATCGCTTTCAACCTTCCTCTGTCGAACGCTGTCCTCCGTCCAGTAGTCTTCGAGTATTATTCGTTACAAACTCGACCGTTTTGGTGTCTCTCATAAGTTTGGAATGACACTCAGCATTCATGCCGAACTTAAAGACGTTCTCACGTCAAAACACAACGTAGCCCGCCCCTAACGTCAAACAGTGGGTAAAAACAGTTCATACTGTATGATTTTGTTAATTTTCTCAATTACTTCCAATATGAAATGTTCTTCGTCTAATATTTCATTCACAATTACAAACACGAAATTTGTCAGCTCAACTCATGAAAAGAATAAACATAAACATAGAATCTATATGTTTTCACGAGGACGCCGGTAGCTGAGTCCTTTATCTGGGAGTAAAATAAACTGATGCACGATGTCCTTCTTACGATCCCGACTATGTACTCGTTAAAGAACCCTACCCTAGGTAAATAAAAATTTAGGGTAGACCAAATTTAAGACTCCACAGTAGAGTCGGACTCATGTCCACCAGAGTGACGAAAGAGAGCTCTGGTAGTAGGTGATATGACCTTGTAATTAAAAAGCCAGGGCAAGTGTCATAATAACTATTTATATTTTGTCACAAAAAAAGTATTCATACAGTTGAATGTTGACAATGAGCTTGGTTAGTCCTTAATCTAATGATTGTCCACAAAGAGATAAGAAGGATGAGTTGAGCTCACAGTAACAGCGTCACTCAGTTGATGTTCAGCGAAACATGAAGAGTCGCAAATCAAAGGGAGTGGCTCTTCTATAAAAAATCAAATTGCTTCCCAATTTCATCAGAGTTTGAGGCACTTAGATGGCGCTTATAGGAGGCATTATGAATGCTGAAGGTTATGGGAACATATTGAAGGTCAATTAAAAAAAATGTGTTAGTTATTTATTGTGACTCATGCCCGAGATTAAACTAAGAGGTCATATCGCCTACTACCAGAGCGTTGCTTAAACTAAGAGGTCATATCGCCTACTACCAGAGCGTTATTTCATCGCTCTGGTGGAAATGACCCTGACTCTACTATGGAAGTACGAGTACCTCATCGCATTGCTTAACGTCCCATCCGAAGAACAAAGGTTTTTTCATCTCCCAGATAAAAAACTTGTCTCGTTTGGAACCCGCGATCTTGAGCTCAGTAATCAAGCACGCCACCAGCGCCGTCTTAAGTGTTTAAAAAAAAAGTTATTATTTTAGCAAGATAAACATAAGTGTACAGCTAGAAACACTCGTGAAAGGCTCCTGCAGTACCGTCGAAACTGAAGAAAAGTCAATTTTGGAGGGAAACCAATAAATGAAGGTGCTGAAAGACTTGTTTGAAACATTGGAAAAGGTGGGACAATTAGTAACAATAATAACTTTTCTTCCAGAGGTCTTCTTTTTTGTTCTTTTGACAAAATATTTAGGATCACCTCCACATCCCTTCTTCTGGTCACTATCTTGACTATGGCGCTCTCTCTTCCAAGAATTAACTGCTTGACAAGTCCGTGGTAATTTTAGGGGGACTTAAGATACTTAAAAAACCAACATAGTAACATTCCAGAGACGTTTAAGGAACACAATTGGTAACATGGCTAGGAGATTACAGGCTTCAGTACTAAAATATTCTTGTAATATGTGTTAGATACTTAAAATGAACTCTTTGAGCTTCATACACGTGTATGACAACTTTTCATGATTTCAAAACTAACTAGCTGATTATTTAATAATGACCTGTGATTGAGAAAGATTGTTATTAGTTACTGTCTCACACGCCCGGGCTTTAACTAAGTCATATCGCTTACTATCATAGCACTCTTTCTCATAGAAGAGACATTATTTAAAGCACCCTTTCGTCACTCTGGTGGACATGAGCCCAACCCTACTATGGGAGTCCTAAATTTTTATTCACCTAGAGTAGGGGTATTTAACGAATACCTACCTGACATCGTACTGGCTAGGGACATCGCTTAACGTCCCATTCGAAGGACGGCATGCTTAAGTGTATTTTACCTCCCAGATAAAATAAACTAAGGGCTTCAGCCCTGTTTCGAACCCGCGATCTCGAGCACAGTAAGCAAGCACGCAAACCACGGAGCTACCGGCGCCCTCAGGTTGTTAATATATTATAATATTTCTTTACTAGTTAAATTTATTATACCAAATAAATAATTTAAAGAACCTAAACTTGAAAATAATATGCTGTAAAAATACTTTTTTTTATCCACTGCGTAAAGGAAGTCGAAACTTAATAAAAGTAGATTTGAGTTGGTTGCAATTCCTACAGATATCGAGAAATTTAGAAAAATAAAGGAAAGTGGAGTTTAGGCTTATCAAGTTTAATGAAAACTGCTGCCTCGTACAAACATTTGCATCACGATAACTGTTATTATAGTATAATAGTACAGCAGTTCAACATTCACAGAACATACAAGCCGGAACCAGTTACAGCGAACAAGTTTTATTTGGTTTGGACGAATTACAGATAATATAGTATATAGTCTGAAAGAATTTATCAGGCTCCCTGTCGCATAAAATAACGCAGTGAAAATCAAGTTAAAAATAAACTAATAAAATAATGAATGAATACAAACTTACAAGACAAGGGCTACGAATCCTTTCAATGGAATGAGACCCCAAATAATGCCAACAAGAATCCCAAGAACTTGCCTTCCCCAGTATACAACATCCAGAAATTCATCCTATAAATAAATAAATAAAAACTAAATCAAATTAAACAAATAAATCAAAAACGTCTTGACATTTAGCAGAGAAAAATGTGAAGAATTTAAAGTACCTTGTCGTCCCACTGTGAATTGGGAGTAAATGCTCTTATCCAAACTGAAGGAACATCAGTTTGTTTTGAGATACCATTTTTTTCGCCAACTTTCGTTGGTTTTATTTGTGACATATCTAACTTTTGGCAAAATCCCTGAAGATGTTTTTATAAATATAAAAAAAAATAAATAAATAAAAACAGAAAAATAAAAAATATCGTTTTTTTTTTTCGTTTAAGACAATACAGTTAAACACATTTCACACGGACAATTACATGTTAAATGAACCTTTCCTCTCAAATAGGTTATAGTAGGTTTGTACGAGTGTCTGCACTAGTTCTGAAAGTTCTCACACTTTCACTACTTTTGCAGGTTGAGGTGTTCGGGACGATACGACATGGAGCACTGCTTCGCTACACTTCTCAACTTTTCTTACAAAGTTACACTTTAAAGTGCAAAGTGTACGGGACGCGAACAAACCTACAGCTTTGGGTGTGGGTGACTCGATTCTGTTTGGCCCACGTGTACGCAAAATGGTCAGGAAATGTGTATTTTTCTAATAAATAAGAAACCATTAATTTCGATTTAACTAATATTCCTTATCTTGATATGGTGTACGAATCGCAATAAGACAAATGATAATAATGACATTTCAAAAAAGGTGTAATTCATGAATAATAATTTAAACAGTATGTTGAAAATATTTTCTTCACTTCAATTATTTTGCACAATATATTTTTATAAAAAAGATAATGCAAATGTGCATACAATCCGAGAATGGGGGGGGGGACCCGAAACTTGGAGCATTGTGAAATTCTAACTTTTCTATATGGTAAAAATGTTCCTTGAAGCGTTCAATTTACAGCTGATGCAAAATAAGCCTAACTTTCGCTGAACTCACTGATTTCAATATGATTTGCTTCTTAATTAAAAGAGAAAAATTAAATGTAGCCAGTTAAAGAGAAAGAAAATGTATACCTATTTCAAAATAGAGCTATGTAAGTTAGCTGGGCCAAGCATTAAATGAAAGTTAATTATTATTTTGACAACGTCCTACCTTTTCTTCTTCATTCTCGTACAGATTCAACAAGGAAGGGCTCTTTACAGAATGCCACCCACTGTAGCTTCCAGAATGGCAGTTTTGTAATAATAACAGACAGGATCACGTCCCCAATTATCGACCTTTAAGGAAAAAAAAAACAAATCCTAATTTCGAAAATTTCTAAATATTATTCTAATTGCAACACTCCGGAAGAAAAAAAATGTACATCAGAACAACATGGCGGGAATAGATATTTTAAACGGTGCATTTCGCATTTTCATATCCTTTTGTAGCTACGGCGGCAATATTTAAAATCAGTATGTAATAATACGAATGTCTGTGCAGGTACTTGGAACATCTATAATATACTGAACACCAGAAGATTTCGCAAAATTGAACATGAAATGTGCTCCTATCACTTCCTGGTCCCCGGAAACTTATCTGCACTTTAGGTCCAGGGTCCAAGATAAGCTATGAGGTCGAATTTTATATATTTTTTTTTTATTTTTTTTATTTTTTTTTTATTTATTTTTTTTTTTAATTTTTTTTTTTAAATTATAGTTTTATACATATATACATATTTTTAAATTTTATTTATTATTCTTCCGCCAAGACGTCTAAAGCGGGCATGGCAGAGGGACCTGCTCCACGACTAGCCTGGACTCCTCTTCGGTTACGTACCTCAGCAGTACAGCCACACACTTGCCACAGCACATCATCACGATCACTAGTGACAAATGTTGTCGTTGTGAATATGTAAATAAATAAATAAAAAATAAATTTATTATTCTTTTCTTCGTTTTTATTTTTATTTGATTTCTTCCTTAAATTTCAAAAGTTCACATTGAAGTTGAATCATTGTTCAATATAGGCATTGAAACAACATTTCGTTAGGAAAAGTTTAGTTGATGACAATTATAAATATGTCACTGCAATTTTCATTACAAATTATTTCACAAGTTCGCATTCACCTGTTATGGAGTTTTTGGAAAAGAAATCTCAAAAAGGAAAAATTTACGTAAAATATATTGAAAGTGATTAGTATCTTTTGCTTATGAAAAAAATTGTCTTGTAATGTTTTCGTATATAATTGAATTGAAAACGAACATATTAGGTATGTTCCTCAGACACACGAAATATATGTACCTACAAAGTTTTTGCCAATTCAGAATATTTTTTTTTCTTAGATGGCCCAATTGTTATAGTAACATCAGTCCTCGAAATTCGACTATATAATGAAATATTACTCTGAAAGCAACACTCCGGAAGGAAAAACAGTGAACATCAGAACAACATGGAGACAATAGATATTTTAAATGTTGCGTTTCGCATTTTCTTATCCTTTTGTACGACCGTAATTTTTCAAATCAGTATGTAATAATTCAAATGTCTGAGCAGGTACTTGGAACATATAATATACGAAATTTCGCGAAATTGACCATGAGATGTGCTCCTAATACTTCCTGGTCTCCGGATACTTATCTGCACTTTAGATCCAGGGTCCAAGATAAGCTATCAGGTCAAAACTTTTAAATTTTTTTATTATATTTTTTCTTTGGTTTTATTATTACAATTTGGTTTTATTATTACAATTTGGTTTTATTATTACAATTTGGTTTTATTATTACAATTTGGTTTTATTATTACAATTTGGTTTTATTATAACAATTATATATTCTGATTAAATTTCTAACTACGGATAACTAAATGTTTTTTTTCACATGTAGCATCCTTTCGAACCCAATTGAATAATAGGCTATGTGGCGTCCCAAAATTTCGAACGGGAGAGGGGTTGTAAGGGGGGCTAAGCATAAAAATAGTGCTAACTCATTAACTAATGGTCGAATTATTACGAAATTTCACACGTAGTATTGCTGAAGGGCAAATAGAAACGTAGGGTGTGTGAAGGCTCAACATTTTGAACGGGAGGGGGGGTGGTGGCCCCTCCTCTCAACCGATATCGCTGAAATTTGACAGGTTAAGTCCTAATTGGATTTTAATTTTAAATACGAAATTCAATGTTGATACATTCATTACATCGGCAGTTATTGGAATTTTTGAATTGAGCCCCCACCCCGTAACTCCCCCCTCCCCTCAGCCGATATCGCTGGAATTTGACTGGTCATGTCCTCAGTGGATTTTAATTTTAAATACGAAATTTGATGTTGATACATTCATTACATCGGCAGTTATTTGGGTTTTGAACTTAGCAACCTTTTATCTACTCGTTCACTTCCACCGACTTCTATATTAATAAAGCTGAAACTGGGTTTGTTTGTATGTTTGTTCCAGCATCACGTCCAAACGGCTGGACGGAGTTTCATGAAACATGTAGCATCCTTTCGAGCCCGATTGAAAAATACGCATTGTGACGTCTCAAAATTTTGAACGGGAAAGGGGGTTGTGGGGGTAGGCCTAAATATAAAGATACTGGTAGGTTATTAACTAACGGTCGGATTATTACGAAATTTCACTTGTAGTATTCCTGAAGGCCAAATAGAAACATAGGGTGTGTGACGGCTCCAAATTTTGAACGGGAGGGAGGGTGGTGGCCCCACCCCTCAGCCGATATCGCTGAAATTTGACAGGTTAAGTCCTCATTAGATTTTAATTTTAAATGCGAAATTTAATGTTGATACATCCATTACATCGGCAGTTATTGGGATTTTTGAATTGAGCAACGTCTTATCTACCCATCCTCTTCCACCTACTTCTATATTAATAAAGCTGAAACGGGCTTTGTTTGTATGTTTGTTCCAGCATCACGCCCAAAGGGCTGGATGAAGTTTCATGAAACTACACATGTAGCATCCTTTCAAGCCCGATCGAATAATAGGCTATGTGGCTTCCCAACATTTTGAACGGAAGGGGGGGTTGTAAGGGGGGGGGCTAAACATAAATATAGTGCTAACATGACACCAAATTTAATTCACAAATCACTTAAATTCACAATTCACCACGATTTCAAACTGTAAGATGTGTTCGAAGATAAAACGGGGCGGACCTACAGATGTAAATAAAGCCGCTAGAGAAAAGGGATTGGTGTTGCGTTCAAATCGAAACAACCCTTCCCCCACCATTCATCTCGAACCTCCCGGACCCTCCTGTACATATTTAAAATTTAAAAAATGAAAAGATAACATGTTAAAAAAATAAATAGAAATTGATATTCGGAATTTACAATTTAACATAAGAAAACGGAGTGTCATATCAATTCTACATTAATTTGGAGTACAAAGGAAAAAAAAAATTAAAAAAGTTAAGCCGTTTAGTCAAAATACCTTTAATATGTTTGCTACTATAGTGGTACTATCTGTTGAAATATGTAAATTCATAATAAAAAACGGGACATTTAACCTTAATTCATAATACTCTTAAAACTAATTATCATAAATAAGAAATAACAAACTAACTATCATGCACATAAACGAGAATAAGAATAAAATCACTAACAGCAAGTTAACCCTTCCCATATGACGTCGTAAATTTGCCTATGCGGCGCACACAAGAAAAATCTTTACTTAAAAAAAAAAATGTTTAACCCCGTTTTATTTATATATATATTTTTTTTTTTTTGCTACACAGAAATTACGAATATGTGATGTGGTATAAGCTTTTATGATTATTTATTTGTCATTTTATTATTTTTTTCAATTCTGAAACTATTAGCAATTCTTTTGCTCCTAAAACCGTTTTGTGTGTGAATTCTAGCTAGCTTAACGAAGGTTCGCTGAGTTTCCCTGAGCCCAACTTTGTCGAGAGCTACTTTTTTATTTTTATTTTTTTTTTCCGGGCGTAGTCGTCCATTAGTAATGAACTACCCGTACGATAATATCCATAATCTAAATTTTGTTGAAGGACGAGCTATTTAGAACTGCCCCAGTATTTTTTTAGATAATTTCGTTTGAATTGATTATAGTCTGTCAATATTTCTCTCTCCGTGTTCCACCAGTCGTCCCGCCCATTTACAAAACATTTATGCAGTTTTATTTTTTTTTCGTACCAGCTATTAATTTTATGTTCCGCAAAGTACATTTCCAAATTCTCTATAAAAATTACGGTGTGATCCTGTTCCCGATTGCAAAACTTTGGTGGCGGCTCGGTGACAGAGTGTTGGCATACGGTGGGGTTTCCTAAATTTCCGTCAGAAATAAATGCTAGGACATCCTGGCTTATTTTGTTTTTTAATACCGTGACTCCCTTATTTGTGTTCTGAGTCTGGACTTTTAATCCCATGAGTCACTTTGGATTACTTCAACCGACTCCCTTACAAGTTTAATTTCCGAATCTTTACTTTTCATTTCGTCAGTAATTAGCTTATTTATTTCTTGGCGAGCTACTGCCAGGTTATTATCGCCCTCCGCGCGATATTCATAATTACATTGACTGGTGCCTAACGATCCTAAGTACTGCGAGAACTGTGGCAACACTGTCTATCAATGATAGACCATCTTGCTTCTGTTTACATACGTCAGATTATACTATACTGATGAAGTTTGTAATTTTTTTTTTTGTTGAGTGTCAGTAGTATATTACTTTCGTATTTTTGAAGAATTCTTTGTATTAATTTTTCATTGTTTCATACAATGCCACAATTGCAAGAAACAGTTCCAAATGGAATTCAGCAGGTAGTATTTGAATTGTCTTTGTGTTTTCACCATACTAGAAGTTTGATATTCTACAAAATATAACAGATTATCTTTTATTAGCCTATTTTCCCCCGAAATTACGATTTAATGGTTGTTGGGGAGCATAATTTTAGCTGTTTCAGAATATGAAAAACTTATAGTTTTTTGGTATAGTATTTGTCAAAGAACTTCATTTGTTTATTATTTTTCAATTTTGCGTAGGTAATACCAGGAACAAGAGGGTTATGTAAAAAATAATAATACTATGACCAGGTTAGGTTTAGAGTGGTTCGGATCCACCTAAATTGAGAAAAATATTCTGTTCTGGCCTAGAGTTGTGTTGTCACAGTTCTTTGGGCTTAACATCGCTCCAAAGCGAAATACTTCAATATCTCGAGTTTTCTGATGGTTAGGTTAGGTTTTATGACTCATGCCGGGGCTTTAACTACGAGGTCATATAGCCTACTACCAGAGTGCTCTTTCGTCACTCTGGTGGACATGAGCCCGACTCTACTGTGGGAGTCCTAAATTTTGCCGACTGTAAATTTTTATTCACCTAGGGTAGGGGTCTTTAACAAGTACCTGACGTACAGACTCGGGACCATCGCTTAACGTCCCATCCGAAGGACGGCGTTCTTCAGTTTATTTTACCTCCCAGATAAAATAAACTAAGGGCGTCAGTCGGGTTATATTTCTGATGGTAGTTACGAATTTCGAAAAGGGTTTGTTGTGGAGCTTGTGGCGAACCCTTTCTAACAGCATTATAATAGTGCGCCAGAGGGACCACATGATATCCATTGAAAACAGAAAATTTATCTTCTTTAAGCAACAATTAAATCAAAAAAGAACAAGAATAATTAAAATACGAATGGAAAAATTAATGTTATTGAGGAGGGCTATCACTGCCTGAGTTTAACCTTATTCACATAGGAATTAAGAGTGAATGTATTTTTAAAAAAACAGTGTCAGTAAGCCATATTGTTCTTTTCTTAACAAAAGGCTTATTTCTGCTGTGTTTGCAGTAAGAATTTTCTGGTGACAAAACTTTTGCCAATGTTATATTACTTGTACTGAGAGCAATCTAGGGGACATTGGGAAAACTATAAGTGAACGAAAAATTGATAAGCGACGGATTATTAGTTAATAAAAGAAAATTGGGGAAAATTGTCTTTCATCGGGCGATCTGGAAAACTGGGCGATATAAGTAACCTTGTACCGTTCGAAAAATTACTTCAAGATCTTTTGGAGGCAGGAAGAGTTTATTTTTGCTTAACGTTTTTGAGGCTTACGAGAGGACATTTGTGAAAGGGTGATATTCCATTTCAATGGGCTGCCATTTTGAAACTACATATGTATAAGGGATATCAAATACCGTTTTGATAACAATTCATTTTTTATGACTTTTAAAGTGATGTAACTTGTCACTTCATTCTATTAGAAATTTTGTGAGGGTGCATAGAGCGCCTCTAGTGGAGGGCTGCGTCAGTATCATGTTATTAGAAAGGGTAGTAGCTTGAGCTCTCTTTCAATATCCTACCATCTGTATAGAAAATATCTCACAGGTAATACCCCTGTGAGATATTTAGCTTTTTCTAACTTTAATATATAATATAATTATGTATATATTTTTTGAGCATATAATCTATTTGTAATAGCAGGCTTGTGTGGCGCTATACGACAACAATGCTGAGGCTCCTGACGAGCTGTCCTTCAAGAGTGGAGACATCCTAACAATAGTGCAGAAGGACCCCCCCGGCCTAGACGGTTGGTGGGTCTGTTCTCTGAGAGACAAACAGGTATAGTCCTATAGGCACGTCATTTACTAAGCATTGCTTCATTCAGTATAAAGCAACATATCACACGCTGACTTTAGCAGTATGACAACTCAAAAATCTTAACTTTCGGGAATATGCGCCCAAGTTTTTATGAATATTAATGCTATGGGTTGGTGGCAGAAGCTAAAATAAAATTATGTCATTAATTTATCGGTATATATCATTCCATACTATGAGACTGACACAAATCTAAAAATCACTGTGCTGCTGGCACCCCCGGCGGAAAGTTCCAAAATTAAGTACTGTAACAAACGCTCTTACACAGCTATTACTAACACTAGGATAGTGTCATTGATACAGAATTGTTGATCTCGTTTTCCTTGATCAGCCTACAGTGATAACTCAAAAATATCGATTAAACACTGCTAAAGTCAGCGTGCGATATGTTTTACGATCGTCATTTGTAACGAACACATTTGTCAGAACACTGAAAAGGAGGTTTGTAAGGGAGGCTTGCCCGAAACATTAAATGAATGCTTGCTCTTCAACCTGCTAGAGTATATATTATAATACTTGTTATTACTGTTTAGGGTATATGTCCGAGGAACCGGGTGAGGCAGCTGACAGAGCCAGAAGTGAGCCTTCTCAGGGAGAGACGTCGAAGAAGCTGGAACTCTCAGCAGCAGACTTCAGCCAAGGTAGTCGAACATTAGCACCAAAAGGATCATAATGGAATTGGAGACCCTAACTCATAAATAGGCTCCAGTCCAGAACGCCAAATTTTGTCCTTTTTTAAGTTGCCTTTTTTAAATAATCCTCTAACGGCAGCACCTATTGTTTTTCAGCCAAATCGACCAAAGGGGAGGGGAGTGGGGAAGTTAGGGTGGAGGCCTAACATAAAAGCTTAAATAACTGCCGATAGAATGAATGTATCAACATGACATCTTTATGTTTGACCAAAACCCCGAAGGGGCGATTTTCGGCGATAGCGAAGGGGGGATTAGGGGAGAGGCTTAACTGAAATATTCCAATAACTGCCTTTGAAATGAAAGTATCGACACAAAATTTCATATGTGAATTCAAAATCCCATAAGGACGACACATCAATTTTCAGCGGAATCGGCAGAAAGGGAAGAAGGGGGCTCAACTGATAAATCCCAATAACTGCCGATGTAATGAATGTATCGACATGAAATTTCATATTTAAAGTCATAACTCAATGAGGACACCTGTCAAACTTCAGAGATATCGGCTGAAGGGAAGGAGGTTCAGGAGTGGGGCTCAATTCAAAAACCCTAATTGCCGATTTAATGAATTTATCGACACATTTTAATTTTATATTTATAATTTCATATCTTAATAATTACTTTATCATTCATGTTATATTTTTTCATTTGTCAGAGTTATATCTGTATTTTTTAATAATTCTTTTATGTATGCATATAATGTAATTTCAGCTACCTGTTATTAGATAGGGAAAAGATGGTAGGGAAAAGAAAATATAATACCAAATTGTTTTAAGCGTCTTTACAAAATGTTTGTGTTTGTCGAACGTTAGCAGTACTATAGTTTGTTTGTTTTTCAGGTAGCCACCCCGCAGAAATTTGGTGATGTCTATCTTTATGATATGCCTCAAATCCAGTTTGGGAAGGACAGCTGCTCCCAGTATGATATTCCTCTCAACAACACTCAGCCTCCTATTCAAGGTAACCTTTCTTTTTTTTTTTTTTTTTATTAGGCGCATCGACTTCAGAGGCCATTAGCGCCAGCACAACTATTATTATAGTAGATAGGGTGACATAATATGGCTACGGGGCTGTCTCTGTAGGTGGCTCCAACTGGCGTGTGGGGAGCTTCCTGTCCATCGCACTTCCATTCTTGTGGTAGTGTGGTTCTCTTTCAGCCTCCAGGGGAGAGGCCATATCCCGGGGTTAGCTATTCCTCACCGAATGGTACCATATAATTTGCTGGTGATACACTCCGGTGTTTCGCAAGAATTTCAGCAGCTGGAATGTGTAGGCCGAGCCATCTTTCAGCACTCCTCGAGAGTCATGAGGTAATCTATCTCTTTCTCGGTAGGGTTTGAGAGCTTCACAGGATTCTAATATGTGGAAGACAGTGAGTTCTTTTTTGCATAGTGGGCCTCTCCGCAACAAAATGTGGACATGAGTTAGCAAAGTGTGTCCGATTCTTAGCCTCGTCAAGACCATTCTTTCTTTTCGGGAAAGGAACGTCATATCAGGAGTGTCGACTCGAGGTTTAATTGACCTCAGAAAAGTTGAAAAAATAGTCTCCCATTGCTTTTGCCATTTATCTCTCTCAGTGAAGGCAAACTGACAATGAGCCTCATGGTCAACATTGTATATAAAGTCAAAACAAAACCTTCAGCTAACTATACTTGCTTGTCCTAAATAGATCCTACTCGTAGATTACGATAGTCTGTTCTCTATGACGTGCTTGGATCCCCATTTCTTTCCATTAACAGTTTTCCAACCCCGTAATTCCAAAAATGAAAAAAAAAAAGACAATTCTCTGTCATAATTGCCGTTAGAATGAATATATCGACAAGAAATTGTATATGGATTATTCGTGTCAAGAACCCCATAAGGACGACCCCTATTGATTTTCAGCCAAATCGGCCAAAGGGAAGGGGGGCTTAAGACAAAACCCCCAATAACTGCCAATATATCGACATGTAATTTGATGTTAAATCCAAAACCCTATAAGGACTTGTATTAATTTTCAAACGTTCGGCTCAAAGGAAAGGAGGAGGTTTAACTCAAAAACTTTAATTACCGCCGTTGTATCGCGTGTATCGACACAAACGTTCGTATGGGAATTCAAAACGTATAACGATACTCATAATAACACACTTTTTAATTTCCGTAGGAGGGATCAGAGGGGGCTCAACTCCAAAACCACAACAGCTGCCGATGTAATGATGAAATTTCATATTTAACGTCAAAACCCAATGAGGGCATGTACCTGTGAAATTATACCAATAACTGTCTGTGTAATGAGGTTTTTTGTAATTGTGTTTCAGGTGAAGAGAGCTATGACGTTCCGAAACCGGTGAGTGGAGGCCTCCTTACACCGAGCTCATCTGTAAGTTCCTTGACGACAGACTCCAACAGATCCTCTCTGGTACACCAGGACTACGATGTACCTCGGCCGTCTAGACCAGCTCTTAGTCAGGTGAAGCCACACTTAACTTTAGTTTTCTTGCTCAGGACGGTAAGAACCGTATTTGGGCGCCCGAATTATACATGCATGGTTCTTCCAATATGATGCCGTACACGGGCGCCCGACTACCGCATTTTAAACACTCATGATCTTTTATTCCTGTAACTATCACACACTTGAATAGCTAAAAGATACCTGAGTGTGCATCCCACTCCAACTTCAGCTGTTCTAGCTCAAAACATTCCTTGTTTTTATCTTTTTCATCGTCGGGTTTTAATTTGTTTTTAAATTATATTTTTATTAAAGTTATTTAGTTCATTTATGAACTTAGTGTTTCATCTAGTGGTCAAATATAATTCTGATTTATTTAAGAGATGAGATTCCAAAGAATACATCTCTTATTGTTTCATCAAAATGGATGCTGTAGTTTTGCTCTCGCAGCTGGTAACAAAGCGTACAGCGCGGGTTCTAAACCCCGCCGAG
The DNA here is from genome assembly GCA_963662175.1 of Aradus depressus. NCBI lineage: Eukaryota > Metazoa > Arthropoda > Insecta > Hemiptera > Aradidae > Aradus > Aradus depressus. The sequence goes on along the minus strand of OY759214.1, from coordinate 52,409,369 downwards.
GCCGTTAGGTGTTGTATTTGGGAGGTAAAAACCTTGAGCACACGGTAAGTGATGGTCCCGAGCCTGTGCGATGTCAGTTACTCGTTAAAGACCTCTCTATCTTGAGGTCCCTCAGGTAACTAAACCTGTGTAGGCAAAATGTTGGACTCACATAGTAACAGAGAAGGGATATGAGGATTGGATGCTTAGGTCCCCCCAACACACCAGCCCACCCAATATATCTATCTACATTGCCCTCTTTCATAGTATGGTAAAAAAGTTATTTTTTTCAAAACACTTCTCCAGATTTACTGCCACCATTTTGTCTTAAGCTCTTGGAAATAGTTGTAAAGCCAATGGATAGGTTACCGGTTACTATTTGGTCAGACCCTGAAATGTTTTCGAATACGTTTCGAATGGAACGTTGTTCGATTTGGAAACTTTAAAACATCACATTACATCTAATGGATGTCCTAGGCTCAAACGATGTGGACTAGGTTCTTATATAATATTACGTGGCAGGCATTTTTACAGAAGGACAGTAAGCCGGTTGTAAAGAGTCTTCTTATTGGGAACATTTATCGACATTTGATAAATATCATGTATTTCATCGATCTTTTGTTATAAGACCGCACTCAGTCATCTTCTCTCAAGTCAAATAAAATATTTGGCTCAGTATAAGTAATAATATTTTACGTGGAGCCCAGAAATATTTTGGTCCTCCTTTAATGAATCTGAATCTATCTAATTTAAACAAATAAAATACTGATGTATAAAAATAAAAATACAAGTCATTTTTCACCTGGCGATCCAAGCTACAGAATTTTACGATAAACCTGCGTCACAAATATATTTTCGAATATATTTTTATAGTGAAAGACAATGAACTAGTTTAATATTTATATTGACTAATTCTACAATAAATATATACATATAGTGGACCGGTCTCAGCTTACGACATCCTCAGCACAAAGTTCAACAGTTTGCTAGATTTTGGCATATTTATACAATACTGAGATTATCTGAGGCTGTGACTCTCCAACCCCGACAGAAACCCCACAGAGGAGGGGAGTCCTACTGTCTTAACGGAGAAATCCACCTAAAAATTTATGGGTTTTAACGATGGTTTAAAAAGAAAAAAATTGCAATGCCAAACAAAATTTTAATAATACGAGGTAAAAAGGAGTTATTTACATAAACTAAAGGGATGTTTTTCGTAATTATATGTACGATAAAACAGTATTTCTATTTCATTATGAATACAATTTCTTTAGTTTATTTGAATTACTTCTTTTTACCTCGTATTATTAAGATTTTGTTTCACATTTCTATTATTTTTGGAACATTATGTTTCAATCCAGTTAGAATTTTTCGTTAGTAGGACCCCCCTACCTTTTCGGCATTTCCCTTGGTGTTGGCGAGTCACAGCCTCAGGTAATCTCAGAATCCTATAAATACACCAACCTAGCAAACTTAAATATTACTTTGAACTTTGTTGTTGATGATGGCATAAGCGGGAGCCAGTACATTTTGCATACATTTGTTTTCTCGTATAATCAGGTAATATAAATGTTAAACTAGTTCTTTGTTTTCATAAAAATATATGATATATAGATTATGATTTATTTACCCTAATTGTCTGTTGCAGAAGATGGCTAGCACTGGGAGTGGTGGGGGAGGACTCCAGGTGACGTATGATGTGCCGCGAGCCGCTCCGGAGACACCTCTGGAGCTCAACTCTGCCCTGGACATGCTAGGTCGGCTCGAGTCTGACGTTACCGCTGCCATATCCCGACTTCTCGGTTATCCTGTCCCACAGTGGAGGTGAGAGCACCCCCACCTTTTGCAAACCAGAGATAAATAAGTGCTATTACTCCCCCAGTTGTAGAAAGTGTAGTTGAGGACTATATTGACTTCGTAACCCCAGTGGAAGGACCGATAAATCGTAACATATGGTGAGGCGGACTGATTGAAGTGATATGGATGCAGCGTTGGCGCCAGTAGCTCAGAGGTAGCATACTTGCTTACTGAGCTCAAGATCGCGGGTTCAAAACCCGGCCGAGGCCCTCAGGTTTTTTATCTGGGAGATCAAAAAAACCTTGAACGGCTTGTTCTTCGGATGAGACATTCCCGAGCCTGTACGATGTCAGCTACTTGTTAAAGACCCCTACCCTAGGCAAAATTTAGAACTCCCGTAGTAGAGTCGGGCTCATGTCCACCATAGGGACGAAAGAGTGCTCTTGTGGTACGCGATATGACCTCGTAGGTAAAGCCCGGGCATGAGTCACAATAACTAACTGCAGTGTTGGCAAGACTTGCACTCCCTATCTGCTTCGCAGCATATTGGGGAAATAAAGTGAGATACGACGAGGGACAAAGTGGTAGTACAGCATTCCTCCCATTGGCTACCCTTCACCACGCCCTTTCAAATGTACACTCGTTTGATGTTATTTTGTGTTGGTGTGTTTCAGATGCAAGGCTCGGCTGGAGCCCCGCCTCCCGGAGATTCGAACTGCCGCCTCCAGACTAGCCACCTCCCTCCATCAGCTGGCCCTCTTCGTCCAGACCATTCATCACTCTTTAAACGATAAAGGTAACATCAACTATAGTACAACCCTAGGTAGAACCCCCTCCCTGGACTTGGGTTGAGGAAGGGACAGCCAGTTTCTCTCTATTATTTCACTGCGGTAACTAGTAGGGATGAATATCGTTAGCAAAATGTCTATTTGATATCGATGTTAGAAAAACATGGGTGCCGGACCATTGGATGTCCCAGATACTATCCGGTCACGGCGACTTCAGCGCCAAGCTTTTCCTTTTCAAAAGGAAAGACAGCCCGAACTGCGCGTGCGGTGGCGACGAGACTGTGGAACACATAGTCATCGAATGTCCACTGTACGACGGGCCTAGGGCGGCGTTGATACACTTAACCGGATCGTACCTGGGACTGACCCTGCAGCAGCTGGTGGCCGAGTCAAGTTACCCGGCATTCACCCAATGTGTAGCGGAGTGGAGGAGGCGAAAAAACACCTCCTAATCTCGAGCCTTGGCGGACCTCCGGTGACAATAACACCTGGCGGTCCTAACCCGGCATGAACTTTCCGAGTTTCAGCGCACTCCAGAAACTACAGCTATGGTTCCTCCGTAGGGACGAAGAGGGTGTTATGGTCCCACACCAGGGACGAAAGCACCCAAGGGCTCAGGGGGGTGGGTTTAGTAGAAAGAAAAGAAAGAAAAACATGGGTGTTTTAAGTAATAAATATTGATGCTTTGTATTGATTTAAAATTTAAAAAAATACCAATGAAATAGAGGTATTGTTAGAAAACGGATCTCCAGTGTCCCCGAAAAAATATAATAGCCATATATAATATACCAGTTGGGACATTTACTAAGTGGGATGTCATTTACATTAGAATAGTATTAGTTGTGAATCATGCCCTGGTTTTAACTAGAAGGTCATATCGCCCACTGCCCGACTCTACTGTGGGAGTCCTAAATTTTGCCTACCCTAATTATATTGTTATTGTTTGTATTATTTCAAGTCGAATCTCTGTGTTGCGAATAATGTGATTTCATTATTACAGAGCAGACCCTGCTAGGAAGCAGCATGGGCTTATAAGAAAATAGTTTTTATGTAAACACTGACTTGTTTAAGTCAACAACGTCCTGAGTGGTCAGCTACTGGAGAGGGGGAAGGGATATCTAGGATCCAAAACACCAGGAGCGATATAACACTGCCATATTCTAATTGTAGACCTATAGAAGAGTAAGTCCTGATGGTCCTCAATGAAGGACTTTCCCTCCAATGTGTCTATGTTGTCCTGCAGGTCTTGGAGCGAAGCTGAACCCTCTGGTGGAGACTGTGATCCAGGCCGACGTCAGAGTTCGAGAATATCTGTCATCTCTGGAGACAGAAGGATGGACAGTGGGGGTCCTTGCAGTAGAAGAGCCAGCCACTCACCAGGTGGACACTCTCGATCGACTCGTCTCTTGTGCAGCTGTCCTCACTGACGACATCAGACAGATTGCCTCCTTTATACAGGCAAGACTATCTTTAAAGCAGCTAAGCCGTAAACAGGAAGCTGAAATTTTGGTCAAAATCACTTCTGCTTCTGAGTAATCTACAACGAACGTGAAAAAGTGCTTCCTTCACCGCTATGAAATTTCTATGAGTTTTAGACTTACTAGCAGTACATGTGTCTTATTTTAAAACATACGAATCGATGTGCTATATGTATGTTTTCATATACTTTATGAAATTCTTCAAACTGGCCACATTGGAAATAAGGCACTTCCCAGAGTGATTCTCCTTCGCAGTGAATTACTCTACACGATAGAAGTATTTGTGACCGAATGTCATCTTCCTACCGAACAGTGAAGGATATGGCCCAAATCTGGACACAAGCTGCCAATTAAAGAATGAGTACTCTCTTTGTACTGCTTTGTGCATATCTACATTATTGTTTTTACTAAACAATTGTTGCATTTAGTTCTGAATTTGCGCCTCTTTAATTTTGTACGGGTGAATTTTTGTCAGAGGTGCGATTTTCGAATTTTAAGCCAGTAACAAAAACAGTTGTGTTCCGTCATTTTAGAAGAGTCAATTCCCAGAGTGCTCCTTCTTTGCTTTGGATTACTTGGAGACAGAAGTAATTTTTACCGAGTCACCAAGGCGTCATATGACTGAAATTCGGGTCTCAAAAGGGACCTTAGGATAACACTATTTCCGCCAAGTTTCTTTTTTTTCTTCTTAATTTTGTTTTTTGATCTGTAATTATTTGCTTAGTATAAATAAACCCATTTTTTTAAATCTTTTCAGGGTAATTCGACTTTGCTGTTCAAACGAAATGTGACGGGTAGTGGGGGTTCTTCTGAGGAGACTACCTACCAAAACTTGGAGGAGGAACCGAACGAGGAAGAGGATGACCGATCTGAGCCAAGAGAGGTTGAGGATGGCCCAGTGGACCCGATCGAGAAGCCAGACCAGCTTCAGCTAGATCCTCAGGATAAGAAGGTGATCTTCCTCAGGAGTCACCTTCTATATTAGGATATCTCAGTTTTCTGTATTAATGCCTGACGGGAATTGAAAGGCCAATAAGTCTTGTACTAATTCGTGTTCAACTGAATTTAATAAAAATATTACGGATTGTATAAGATTTGTTCAAATTCTCATAAGATATTGTTCAGACCTCCAACTTCTGTGTAAGTTTATGTGTAACTAATAAATCATCCTCACTGCAAGTGAAAATATCTTGATTCCTATACCTTATGTCGTGGCAAGTCCAAGAGAGAACTTCGCAGTTCACTGAGGAGAAAAACATGGAACAGTACTTAACAAGAGAAAACAAATCACTTTAGTTGAATAGAAACTACCTGCTTCCAGCGTAACTAGTTAATTTACAGTTAAATCTAAAACTAACTCAATTAAACATTGAACAATTAATCACACCACTGCCTTTAATTGATTCAAATATATATAAGGTAACTTTGAACTGACTAACTAATCTCTATGGCCTGAAGTCTATGGAACCAATCAGTTCTCAAATAATCCAGATACTAAATACTATTTGTACATGAATAGAAAATAATTAAAATATAACAAAAAACGTCATTTTGAATAAATGTAAATTAGTCAAACTCATTAAATTGATTATTACAAAGAAATAAGATATTAGGGTAATTTCAATAAGTGAGATTATAAAATGGAACTAGGCCCGGACAATTCTAGGTTACATTCTTAATACATGAAATGATCTATGTATCTTCTATCCTTATATCTCCTATTGTTTTTATGAAAAGTGACACAAAATATTTTTCAGGTGGTGGGGTTGTACTCAGGACAGTTCTGGCTCACCTCATCCAGACTAGCTCACTGTATCGACAGTCTCCTCACTGTGATCACACAGAACCAGCCTCCCAAGTCCTTCCTGGCCCGGGCTAAGGCGGTGCTGGCTGCTGGCCATGAAGCTGTCTCTCTAGGAGATGCCATAGTTCGGAGCCTCTCCTGTGAGGAGCTCCGGAGGGAGGTGCAGGCCGCCACACATCTCATCGCAGAGGCTCTCTCCAGTCTGGTAAGACAACTCTCATATATACTCAGGTCGGTGAGAGGTTGGCCATAGTAGCTCACATCAGGACCCATCTAAACTCAATTGCTGCATTCTCAACAGTAACATACCAGTGAGAATAGGAAAATATTGTCTTAGATCTGTCGGGTGGGTAATTCTACTTGTAACTACAGGTGTTGAGTAACTCTTTATTCACTATTTCTGGTTCATAAGTTCTGGACTTTTGCTTTTCGCCCATGTTGACGCGGAAAATCCAATTGGAAAATTTCTAAAGTTTACAGAGAGGAGAAATTACACCAAGATGAACGTAACCACAGTCCCTTGACAACTTGACCATATTAATAAATAAATAATACTGACTCAAGAATTTAGAATCACTCAAAAATAACTATCAACCGACCTCCGTTAGCTGTCTTACGTTAACTGAAATCGATCCTTGTTCCAACTGGAGTCTTTATAGCTTTTGTCAGGAACTTCATGGATCTGGTCTGGAACAATCTAGGCCAGTCCATGAGTAACTCTTAATGCTATATGAAGACTAGAGTAACAAAACAAAACATTAGCAAACTAATTTTTCTATCACATTATTTTGATAATGTAAATAAAAATAAATAAAAACCGGTAGCTTAGTGGTTAGAGTGTCTACTACCATTTTGTAATCCCAAGTTTAATTAACAACATAGCTTAGTTAATTAGTTATTATGACTCATGCCCGGAACTACGAGGTCATATCGCCTACTGCCAGAGCGCTCTTTCGTCACTCTGGTGGACATGAGCCCGACTCTACTCTGGGAGTCCTAAATTTTGCTTACCTACCCTAAATTTTGATTCACCTAGGGCAGGGGTCTTTAACGAGTACCTGACATCGTACAGGCTCGGGACCATCGCTTTACTCCCATCCGAAGGACTGCGTGCTTAAGTTTATTTTACCTCCCAGATAAAATAAACTAAGGGCCTCTATCGGATTTCGAACCCACGATTTTGAGCTCAGAAGGCAAGCACGCATACCACTGAGCTACCGGCACCCGGCTAACAACTTAGGTATTAAACAATTAAATAACTACCGGGAAACACCAGGTAAAAATGGCGGCGCCAAAATTGTGATTAATAGGGCGGGACGGGGGCATCTCGGTTCTAGCTTTGGTCAACCTCGAAACACATTTTTTATATTTGTCTTCCTTACAAGATATTTTTAATAGGAACATTTTAAGTGGAATTCCACATGTTTAACTTGTGGTCTCTCTTATAGTATGGATGACAAGGAGATTGACTCTTGCTATTTGTGTTTGCCAGGTGCACAAGACCAAGTCTGCTGCAGTACACTTCCCCAGTGTCTCTGCAGTACAATACATGGTAGATTCTGTCGTTGACCTCTCCCATCGCAACAGAGATCTCCGCACAAGACTCCTCCTCCTCTGAGAACCTCAATATTCTACATATTCTCTATAGTTAAGCCTCTAGTGATAGAATATTTTTCATGTTATGAAAATGTGAGCAGGTTTGTTGAGTGGAGTGGAATGTTTGGAGTGCAGGCTCCGCAACACGCGGCCCGCGAGGCAACTTAAAAAACAACATTTCCAGTCGAATGAGCGACGGGATCATCCCGATTTCACTTTCCATTACTTTATTTAGTGTTGTTTAACAACTGACCTCATTTACCAGATATTCCATTTTGTGAGCTTCCTTGGCAACGTATTCCACCATTTTCCAAAAATATGAATAATAATTTTTCAAAACTACATGCTTTAGGAAAATAACTTTTTTACAAAACTTTCTTTTTAAAATTAATAGAAAAATAAAAAGTTATAAAAATTATACCAACGCAGTCATACAGAGTTTTTGGAAAAATCCTTTTTTTTGCATTTGGTGGACCTAAAGAAATGAAAATATTGACCTAAGGGTAGTACCCTTTCCCACTTGTGGAGTTGTTAAAAGTAACCTTACATTTGCAAAAAATGGTGAGGATTTGCAGTCTGGCCGAGTCAGGGTATTAACTAGCTAATAAGTACATGAACGTTTCCTTTAAATAATGCATATCTTCGTGTTATTGTTCAGTTATGCAGGCCGCGCTTAAACATCTAATGCACAACGCTGCCCGCACCGGAAACTCAATTGTATAATGTGACCCGCAGCCCAAAAAAGGTTGCCGACCCCCTTCATAAATGTTCTTAAGATGTTATTGGATGAGAAATATGAAATAAGCAAAAATCCGTCCATGGTCTTGGCACTGCTCGTATTGTATACATCATGAATCTAGGGCCATGTCTGTATTAGCACTGTTTTATTTTAGTTACGACAACACTTTAGTGTTCGAAAACAGGTTTTGTTGTGAAATAAAGCAGCGGGGAGCCAACTTCTTGTTTTTTTAATATTCCATGTAGTTTACGCGCTATATTCTACTAAGAGTATCTTATGTTGGATACCGTAAACGCGGTTATGTTCAGGAATCTATGTCTGACTGTTAGCCTACTGTTGTCACTTCTTGGGGAGATAATTCATGTTCCAAACCTTTCTGTGAAGTAGCTACACAAAATTGTATTTATATGTTCATTCCCCTGAGGGTCAGAAAAAATGAAATTATGGAAACTCAACATGGAATTTCTGACCTGCATAAACGTCTATATTTCGTATTACCCGGAAAGCAGAAACTTGCTGTTCGGTGAGGCGGACCTCTTGTTGGTTGTAATGTTCCGTTTGGATTTGTTCAACTTTTGGAACCCTACAAGTTTATAGAAACTTAACTTTAACACAACTATAATAGTTGGGGAAATAAAATCAATTAACTATGAATTATTTACTAAATTTATTAAACATTTCTGAAAGAAGAAGAATATTTATTATAATAACAATTTATAATGTTTACTTAAATGCTTATATGTATTCTTGTTTATATATATATATATATATTTAAATGTTAATGTCATTAATACAATTTACCCTATTTATTTATACTATTATCTATCATATATTGATTGAGACAATATAATTGTATTGGTTAATGTGTTATTTAAATTGTAAATATAATTTTTTTTTATCAACTTTTAACTCATTCATTACCTAGTGACCCTGACCAGTGTTTGGCATATTTCATTTCGAGTACCAAATAAGTTATTTGAAATCAATTTTCTTTTAAATTTCAAAGTGTCATTTGAAATATAAAATGCTTTTATATTTTTTGAAGTAGACAATTAATGTAAACGTATATTTCATTATTTAAAATAAGTAAAGAATAAAAAATAACAGAAAATAATTTGTGTTTATCAATTTTTGAAAATGAAATACTTTAGCATTAGAGGGAGTGGACGTTAGGTAGGGATTCCTCTGGGATATCATCAACATAGGTTCCATCTATAAGAGCCTACTTCCAACCAATTTCCTTAATTTTTAAAAATGTCTTCAGGAGCAGTGATCACTTTTTCCGTAATGAATGCCAATATTATACACAGAAATATTGCATCTTAGCATAAACTGAATATAAGAAATGTGGACATTGGAGTTCCACCAACTATTTGGATCGGAGCTAAAGGGTACTACAGTCTGAAAATTCCTGTTTCGTAAAATCCATTTCCTGGCTACCACGATTTTTGTTTTTAATTCTGTAAAACGCTTTCAAATTTTGAAAGTGTAGCAAGTTATTATTAGGGATCGAATGTATTACTTTGGACCCACGTTTCAAAAAAAGATGTAAAGTTAGTTATATAATAAAGTATATTAATATATATACATATACCCCAATCTACTTCAAATTATATATTATACGAGGTCATATGGCCTACTACCAGAGCCCTCAGACACAGACATGATCCCGATTCTACTATGGGAGTATTGTATGTAGCCTACTAAGGGTTTTCCACCTGAGGAGGGGTCTTTAACATTCTTCTCCAATTTTTTTTATCAATGACAGTAGAAAATATATTCATTGACTCTTCATATTCGTATTTATTTATTGGCAACTCAAAATCGATGTAAGAACACTCATGCATCAAAATATATTTTTTTTTACAGAAATGATGAAATTAAACTTGAAATGGTGCCACCTTGGCACTCGCTATTTCATGTATGAGGTTTTGAATGAAGTGTATAAAAAAAAAACTTAGTCATTTCGCAAAATTGTCAAACTCGAGTTTGGTGAATTAACAAGACCGAATACTGTCTGGGCTTTTCGCGAAAAAGCCTAGATCCGAACTAGGTTTTTACGAAATGACCAAAATACAGTAGAGCATTTTGCAAAATAGTCAAAATCCTGTTTAACATTAGTTCCTAAAAAAAGCGTAACGCCGTCTGTGATTCTCGCGCAGTTGCCGAGATCTGACCGAGGACCTTTTTCAATTTTTTTGTAATATGTCTATTTTAATTTGTTTCTTGTCGTAAAATAGTAGACAGGCTCAATGAGGACCAATATTGAAGAAACTTTTCACAAAATATGTAATTCTCTTAATAGAAACAGGGTGCAATTCCAAAAAGTGTGTTATACATACCAGGCGATGTAATAGTTTGATCGTGGCGTTCACCCTGGAGCTCATGGAAGCACAAATGTTCTAAATCTGGTTGTCCGACTACATAAGTAGTCAATAAGGGACCATACTGAGTCAATGTTTTTTTCCGAAATCATATGGAATGTGATGGCCATTATCTTATATTTCTTCCTAGATTATTTTAGTAAGGACTATTCAGAATTTTTTTTGTTCTAAATGTTGGCTGTCATGAATATAAGTACTTCAAATCAACATTGAAACATTTAGATGTTTTCAGAAATGTGCAGGAATTTGCGCCACAAAGGACGACCTAAACTGTATGATTAGTCCTCAACATTTTTAGTTTCGACATATCAGAAAACATATTTATTGCCTATTCATAGCCGATGTAGGAACACTACAGGATCAAAATGTTTTTCTCTTCAGAAGTATAATTGAAAAGGTAAAACCAGTTTCACCTTGGTTGTAGTCAATTGGCGATTGGCCCCTCTGGATTTTGGATAATTTGCAAAAGCCCCTGGAATTGTTTAAACCATTTTCCGTACTTGAGATCAGTGTTGGTAACATTGATGCATTTAGATATTTTCAAAAATATGTGGGAATTAGTGCCATAAGGTCGACCTAAACTGTTTGATTCTTCATCGACTTTTTTAGCTTTGATATTTCAGAAAATATATTTAATGGCTTTTCAAGTCGATGTGGGAACACTACTATATCAAAAAAGGTTTTCTCTTCAAAATTGTAATTGAAATGGTGAAACCATATAAACATTTTTAAAAAAATAAAATAAATAAATAGCCTGTGCATTTCGGAAAGTTGTCAACCTCCAGTTTGGTGAATACACAAGATGACCAAATACTGTCTGGGCTTTTCGTGAAAAGGTCTATGTTCGAACTAGTTTTTCGTGAAATGGGCAAATCAAGTTTCAAATTAGAAACTATTTTCCTCAATTTTGCATAACATCGAATCTACTTCAAATCAATGGTGAAACATTGACCCATTTAGATTTTTTTAGGAATATGTGGGAATTCGGGCCACAGCGACGACCTAAACTGTACGATTCTTCCTCGACTTTTTTAGCTTTGACATATCACAAAATATATTTATTGGCTTTCCAAAGACCCCTACTTCATCAAAAAAAAATATTTTCCAGAAATATAATTGAATCAGTGACATAAGGTTCATCTATAAAAAAAAAAAAAAAATCGGCCTTTCATTTCGGAAAGTTGTCAACTCTGTTTAGCATATTGCTGATATCAGGCTAGGCGATTTCGAAAGAAGGGATATAGCCGTCTAATTAATTCGCTCCACTGCCTACATCATCTGACCAGGGCATTTTATACTTTTTTTTTTTTATAGTGTTTCTATGTTATCTTGGTTCTAGACAATTGGCGATCAGCCCCTTCAGGATTTTGGATAATTTGCATAATCCCCGAGTCAATAAGGGACCATGCTGAATAAATGTTTTTCGGACATCTTACGGAAAAATTATATAATGTCCGTCATTACGTTACAATTCTTCCTCGGTTATTCTAATGAGGAAAAATCATAGAATCGTTTTTCAATGTTGGATTTCATCGAATCAACCTTGAAATCAGTGTTGATTTCATTGGGAATTAGTGGCACAAGGTCGATCTAAACTGTTTGATTCTTCAGATTTTTTTAGCTTTGACATTTCAGAAAATATATTTATTGGCTTTTCAAAGTCGATGTACGAACAATAATGCATTAAAAAGTTTATTTTTCAGAAATATAATTAAAATGGTACCAAAAGAATGACCAAAAAAAAAAAATTACCTGCTCATTTCGGAAAGTTTTCAAACTCCAGTTTGGTGAATTCACAAGATGACCAAATCCTGTCTGGCTTTTCGCGAAAAGGTCTAGTTCCAGCCAAGATTTTAGCGAAATGGCCAAAATGAATTTTAAATGCCGTCTGAGTAGTTCGCGGAATTGCCAATATCTGACCAGTGAATTTTCTACTCTACCTTGGTTCTAGTCATTTGGCGATCGGCTAGGCTCCCTCTGGAATTTGGGAAATTTGCAAAATCATTAGGAAATATTTTGACCGGATTTTGGTCACTTGCTAACAGGCTAGGTGATTTAGAAGAAAGAAGCAAAGTGGGGAGAAATAATATAAATTGCCAGGATGTTTGAACGTAACAGGAGGGGTCAAAACTGTACTTCAATCTGAGCTTCCTCACAGAGCGGACTTATTAGAATCTTTGGTGAATCAAGAAAATCAAGAACTACGGTATAACAAAGGGTATGGAAAAAAGAAATAAACGTTTTTATATAAATAAATATATTTAAAATACAAATTTACAAACTATATACAAAATTTGTACAAAAAAATTCTTAAACTAATAAATGTAATTAACAATGGCAAGAAGAAATAACAATTGGGCCCGTAACAATGGACAATAAAATAGATGTTTTTTTTTTTTTTTTACAACAAATTCTAATAAAAATATTGATCTCCTTATTATTAAATTTTGTGTTAACATCTAAACTTCAGATCAAAACAACACTCAGTATAATTAAGAGTAAAACGAAATTATTAAAACCAACAATTTAAAAATATATCTACATATTAAATACAAAAACTAATACATATTTACATAAAAAATAAAACTATTTAAAATCTGTACATATATAAAAAATAAAAAACAGTTTACATTTATACAATGTAAATAAAAAAAAAAAACATATTTACAAATAAATATATGAATTATTCATATAATAAAAAAATGAGGTAGGAACTATATTACTATTTTGTAAAAAATATATAACTAAGTTTATTGTTGGCTATAAATATTGAAAAAAAAACTTTTGTAATTATAATTACTGAATAATTAGCTAAAAATAACAACTTTAATAATTGACAATTAATCAATGTGAATCTATAATTGTATGATATGAGAAATATGACATGAACAATAATAGAACTGGATATAATAAAACAGAGAAGAGGAAGATGAGGAACAATAATATAGAGAAGAAGTAATCAACTGAATGCAGTAACCATGGTAATACTGCAAGATAAGTTGGAGATCTTCTTATGCTGCTCCACTCACAACATGTTATCCGTATTCTGAACTTACTGTCAGAGAAAATTCTCCAGGTTGTACGAAGGTGCTGTGGTACCACTGCCGAGTGTCTAGAAGCACTGGAAAATAATAATAATAAATATTAACATTCAAATAACAAGTAACTGTTTAACATGCATTGTAAATGGCAGACTGCAGCTGGCCTCCCAGCAACATACATTTCATATGATAGTTATGTTGCATTACATAGTAAAGCGAAACAAAAATATTAACTGAAACAAAAAGTCGTCCGAGAATCACAGGCTATGTACCCTCGTTCAAAAATCTAAAGGATCCTACATTTTTAGAGTGGAAATATAAATCCCCTTAAAATTATAGCTTTTTTTACTAAAAAATCCCTTTTTTTTCTATATTTAAATTCAAAAAACTGTCATTTCCGAAATTAAATTATTTTTAAAAATTACATCAAAATTAATTTATTAATACTTTATATAATTTATTATTTACTTTATCAAGATATTAAAAAATATATATATATATCTACACATAGGTTTACTTAATTTTTGAAAACAAGAAAATTAAACAACAAAAATATTAGATTATTTAAAGTATTAATAAAGTAATAAATGAATTTTGATGTAATTTTTAAAAATAATTTAATTTCGGAAATGACATTTTTTTGCGTTTAAATAAAAAATAAAATATGGAATTTTTCAATAAAATTGCTATAATTTTAAGAGTTTTTATATTTCCACTCTAAAAATGTAGGATCCTGTAGATTTTTGAACAAGGAATCAATTTTTCATGGATCAAGGTATCTCAAAGGTCATAAAAGGTCAAAATGATAAGTTTTTTTTATTTAAGTACGAGAAATTTGCTAAAAAAAGGTAACTTGATTTTTTTTTGGTTCGTTTCTGCGTAATTTAGAATTGAAAAAACACGATTTTAGCAGATATCACCTTTTCGACTAACTTTGAACTGCTGTGTATCGGAACCATTAATTTCTAAAAATCTAAAATTTTACACAAATACTCTGAAGTAGGTAAGGGAACATTCTCATAAAGTTTGGATACATTTTTCTTTTTTCTCCATGCACTCATACGTTTGACATGGAGGTGCCCAGGTATATATACATATATTACTACATATTAGGGAAGTCAGAAATTCGATGCGGAGTTTTCAGCAGAATTTGCCGTTTTCCAACCTCCTAATTTCAAAAATTAAAAAAACAAAAACCAATTCCGTCTGTGTGTGTGTCTGTTAACACGATAACTCCATGTATCGACACAAAATTTTGTATGTGTATCTAGAACCCTCTAAGGACGACACCTATTGATTTTCAGCCATATTCAAAGCCCTCTAAGGATGACATCTATTAATTTTCAGCGGAATCAGCCGAAGGGTTGGGGGAATAGAGGGGGCTCAACTCAAAAATCCCAATAACTGGCGATATAATGAATATATCGACATGAAGTTTTATATTCGAATGAAAAATCCTATTAGAATGGCAGCTATTAATTTTCCGCAAAATCTGTCGAAGGGAAGAAGGGGACAGGAGAAGAGGGGCTCAACTCAAAAACCCTAATAACTGCCGATGTAATGAAAGTGTCGACACAAAATGTAGTATGAGGATTCAGAAGCCACTATGTAAGTTAAGTACTGAGTTTTAGCCCAAACTGTCGATTGGCCAAGGAGGGAGAAAAAAATCCTAACTGATTAATTCTTGCTGGGGAACTACATAGCCGGTGACCTACCATTTTTTTTTTTTAATATTTCCGAAATTTATAACTTTTTCATTTGACACCCCACTGCCGCATATTTTCAAAAATCCTTAAAATTAGGAAGTGTGTAAAATAATCCGGGAATTTTTCAAGAGTATCCATTTGTTTAGTTGGGAAGAAGGACATGAGGCATCCAGCTCTGGGGTAAATGGTAGCCTAACAATGAAGATATCCTGTTTGAAACCTGGCGGGAGAAATGCACGTCACAATAGGATTCATTGTTATAACATCTGTTATTTTCATAGACGTTACGGCAATAGAAGTTTAAAGTGAAGGTTGAGGTTAAACTGGACTCTCAATTGTAAGGTGCCGATCAACAACACAGAACACTGAATTTTTCAAAAATATAATAATAATTTCCAAAACAAAAAAAAGGATTATATGAGTTTTTTTTGATTTGCTAAGCGGCAACTCACGTTAAGGCAACACGCAATAAATTGCACAACTCTACAACTTTTCTTGACCGAGATATAATAGTGGTAAGTGAGAACATTAAAAAAATTGTTTGAGGCATTTCAAGTCGAATCTAGTTTTTGTTAAATGAAAAAAATAATTCGAGGGCGTTGAGATGCACGGACCTCAGATTGTCGAGACCTGGTTGATAACAATCATTGTGGCCGCTCAAAATGGAACTTTAAATGTATGTAAGATAATGGTGTCACTTACGTATATCTCCTGGATTGAGGTGGAAGGCGAGAGATGAACAGCTGTGTTGGCACTCTGGAGGAGGATGAAGCCGCCACAACTTGTGTCCTCGCAGCTGGGCCTGCCACATGAGCCGACTTATGTAGTCCAACTGAAACAAAACGTAATAATATATAGATATAATATGGCAATGTCTGGTCAGAGGCAGAGATGACACATAACTCATGTCAGTACACTCAGTGTTGGCCACCAACAGAGATGACACAAAACTCATGTCAGTACACTCAGTGTTGGCCACCAACAGAGATGACACAAAACTCATGTCAGTACACTCAGTGTTGGCCACCAACAGAGATGACACAAAACTCATGTCAGTACACTCAGTGTTGGCCACGAACAGAGATGACACATAACTCATGACAGTACGCTCAGTGTTGGCCATGAACAGAGATGACACAAAACTCATGTCAGTACACTCAGTGTTGGCCACCAACAGAGATGACACATAACTCATGTCAGTACACTCAGTGTTGGCCACCAACAGAGATGACACATAACTCATGTCAGTAAACTCAGTGTTGGCCACCAACAGAGATGACACATAACTCATGTCAGTACACTCAGTGTTGGCCACGAACAAAGATGACACAAAACGCATGTCAGTACACTCAGTGTTGGCCACCAACAGAGATGACACATAACTCATGTCAGTACACTCAGTGTTGGCCACAAACAGAGATGACACAAAACTCATGTCAGTACACTCAGTGTTGGCCACAAACAGAGATGACACAAAACTCATGTCAGTACACTCAGTGTTGGCCACGAACAGAGATGACACAAAACTCATGTCAGTACACTCAGTGTTGGCCACCAACAGAGATGACACAAAACTCATGTCAGTACACTCAGTGTTGGCCACGAACAGAGATGACACATAACTCATGTCAGTACACTCAGTGTTGGCCACGAACAAAGATGACACAAAACTCATGTCAGTACACTCAGTGTTGGCCATGAACAGAGATGACACATAACTCATGTCAGTACGCTAAGTGTTAGATGACTTAATTATATTGTTTTGTTTTTTTCTTTATTGCTAAATTTATTTTATAGTTATTTCCTTAGTCATCTGGCTTGCGTCAATTCTAATGGTCGAGAAAAGTAATCCTGTTGTGCTTGATTAAATAAATCAAATTACGTCAAAAGTAAAGAAAATACGATTTATTCACTTGTCATGGTCATTACTATTGAAAACAAAGAACTTGTTTTACATTTATATTGGGGGAGGGGGGGGGGGGGGGGGGACCTAAGCATCCAATATATGTAGGGTATATATTTTTCGTCAGCAAACGTTCTCAACATTAACATTTAAGTTTAAAAAAAATTTAACACATTACGACAGCTAAGTCGGTAGATAGCAACCAGAAGCGATGAAAGTCAACCATATACAGATTCAGATATATTGGGAGTCCGACCGAAGGACGACATGCTCAAGGTTTTTTCTCAGTTAAAACAACGAAGGGCCCGGTCTAAATTTCCAACTCGCGACCCTGAGCTGATTAGATAACACATGTAAAGATAAAATAAGTTTCCGTTTGGTTTGAACTAAAATAGTCAGAGAGAAATATAGAATATAGGTGGGCTTCGTGGTACAGTTTTCACATATTTTCTGAAAGGACATTAGGACAGCAATGTTGGTAGATAGGCAGCAACCAGAAGCGATGACAGTCAACCATAGACACATTTAGATATATTCGGAGGGTTGTTGTGTACTCCTAGGGACCTAAGAATCCAATGCTCTTATCCCTGCCCTGTGTGCCCAGGGGTCCCAAACAGTTACTAGCTGTGGTGTCCGCCACTGAAGCAGATACTAACAGGGGTGTCTGGTGTTGAAAGATTATAAGCCTTTTTACATTTGAATAATTGAAAATTGTAACATCATGAATATATTGCTGAAGTATTGAATAAGATTCGAATGCGAGATATTAGGAGAAATGTCAAAATTCCCCGGGCAATACCGGGTATTACGCTGAAATTTGACTGGTTATGTCCTCAGTGGATTTCAATTTTAAATACGAAATTTGATGTTGATACATTCATTACATCGGCAGTTATTGGGATTTTGAGTTGAGCCCCCCCCCCCCCCCCCCCCCCGGAACTCCCCCCTCCCCTCAGCCGATATCGCTGAAAATTGACTGGTTATGTCCTCAGTGGATTTTAATTTTAAATACGAAATTTGATGTTGATACATTCACTACATCGGCAGTTATTGGGATTTTTGAGTTGAGCCCCCTCCCCTCAGCCGATATCGCTGAAATTTGACTGGTTATGTCCTCAGTGGATTTTAATTTTAAATACGAAATTTGATGTTGATATATTCATTACATCGGCAGTTGTTGGGATTTTGAACTGAGCCCCCACCCCGGAACTCCCTCCTCCCCTCAGCCGATATCGCTCAATTTGACTGGTTATGTCCTCAGTGGATTTCAATTTTAAATACGAAATTTGATGTTGATACATTCATTACATCGGCAGTTGTTGGGATATTTGAATTGAGCCCCACCCCGGAACTCCCCCCTCCCCTCAGCCGATATCGCTGAAATTTGACTGGTTATGTCCTCAGTGGATTTTAATTTCGAATACGAAATTTGATGTTGATACATTCATTAAATCGGCAGTTATTGGGATTTTGAAATTAGCAACCTCTTATCTACCCGCCCTCTTCCACCGACTTCTATATTAATAAAGCTGAACCGGGGTTTGTTTGTATGTTTGTTCCAGAATCACGCCCAAACGGCTGGACGGAGTTTCATGAAACTTCGCATGTAGCATCCTTTCGAGTCCGATTGAATAATGGCTATGTGGCGCCCCAAAATTTCGAACAGAGGGGGGGTTGTAAGGGGGGGCTAAGCAATAAAAATAGTGCTAACTCATTAATTAATGGTCGGATTGTCATGAAATTTCATATGTAGTATTCTTAAAGGCCAAAAAGAAAAATTGTGAACGGGAGGGGGGGTTGTCGGGGTAGGCCTAGATATAAATATACCGGTAGCTCAATAACAAATGGTCGGATTATCATGGAATTTCAAATGTAGTGAAGCCCATTGTCCCTAAATTGTGAACGGGAGGGGGGATGTGGGGGCCTAAGTATAAAAATAGTGGTGGCTCATCAATTCCCATTTTTTCGAGTCCTATTAATTTCTAATTGTTTAAACGACCAGACACACCTCAAATTTTCTCCTTTGTTAATCCCTTTCAGCTAACAAATATCCATGGCAATATTAACCTACGTTAAATAATTTCCTACTTAGACATATAGTGGCCATATATTGTACATTTGTTATACTGTTTTCTTGGAATGTTAGTTTTTGGTTTTAGTTTAATTTTATTTTTCTGTTTTTCAAATAAGTGAACAGTTAGCTATTACAGTTAGAGACTTCCACCCTCCTGGTTTTACCAGAGGAAGGGGACCCTTTCACCTCAGGTACTTTTAGGTTAATATAAATATGTATGCCTGGCAAATATCTGAACTATTGTTGAACATTGTGCTGACGATGGCGTAAGGCGAAACCGGTACACATTTAAGTATATGTTTGTGGAATTAGACAATATAAATGTTCAAAAAAGTGTTTTATCTATCATTTTATTTTATTTAAATTTAATCACCACAACATGGGGATTACTTCTTTTAGATCGAAGAGAACAGAGGCAAGAGCTAGGCGAAATTGGTAGAATGGTGAGAAATTTTAAAGAAAAAATGTAGAAAAATTAAGATAATTTATGAAAACTGCGAACAAGTATACAGGATGCAAAAATTGGGCATACAACTCAAGACATTAATTGAACAACACTCTCCTGAGACGGAACAGGACTTCTTGACCAAACCACGGAATATATATGAAAAGAAAATAGTACTTACATGCATAAAGGCCCCTTCATCGTAGCCCATGAAGATAAAATCAACATGGGAATGTTCAGCATCTTTGGGTAAGAAATGAGGCTTCTGGTAGTGTCGGCGCATCTCCTTCAGTACTTCTCTATGACAGTTGCTCCTGGAACAATAACAAAGTAATTATTAGAATTAAATAAGAAAACAATGTAGGCTTTGGGGCTCATTTTCTATTAATTGTACAAAATTCTTTAAAATATGTCTAAGGCTTCAAAGAACTTCATTATTAAGCCAATATTAATAATAAAATATCACACTGTTTATGTACTAACACACTATAGTTATAATTATGAATGCACTGTATTAATATATTATATACAATACAACACCTTAATAAGAACGCATTTACAATCACAATGAAAATAAACTGAGAATAAACTCTCAAATGATAACAGCTTTGTAATAAGCCTAATTGAAAATCCAATGGAGAAGTACTTACGACAGCATTTCTATAATAGTTATTTTACGTTATGATATTTTATTGTTTACAATCAGACTAGGGATTTATTACTTGACACAGGGAAGTCGATAGAGTGGTCGGATCACAAAAATATGTATCAATAAAAATTCGACTGTTTATCGGAAGTTCACAGTTCAGGCAACAGAAATAAAGGAAAAATGAGAAAGTTTAGCTATACAATAGACATGATGAAAAGAGGAATTTTACAATAAATATATTTCTTAGGCTTCTCTGGGACGATTGTGTTACTTTTTTCCGGTATTTTTTCCAGAGGTGTCTTCAAGTTTGACCAATAGGACTACAATTAGTCTTACGGCAAAATAAAAACTAAATAAAATAAATAAATAAAAAAAAAAACTAAATCTAAAGTCAGTTAGAAAATAAAGAGAGATTAAGAAAATACGTTGTAATTGTTTATATATTTTTTTCTATAAAATTGTAAATTTGTAGTTAGATTGATCTCTGAACATTTCATATGAGCACTTAGAAACACAATTTAACAATTTCAAAGGAGAAATCCAGAAAAAAACATATGGTTTTTGTGGTTATATGGAAGTTAACACGATTAAAATTTTCAAGTTAAAAAGTCTTAGTAAGTTTATTTAAAAAAGACAAATAAAGAAAATGTAATCTAAGAGTGATTTGTTCCAAGGTAACAGAAAAAATGTCACGAAAAGGATATGTCAAGAAGAAAAACTCAGTCTATATCTGTAATGACACTCAAATCGGATAGAATTTGAACGGGAAATGTGTCGAAATGCCTTCGATGCCAACGATAAATATCGTTCTTCCCATCCGTGAAAAAGAATTTGTCTCGTTAGTGCCCAAAGACTATGATGGTCGACCCAAGGAGTTCATTAACTACATTTCGGAGAGGTTAATAAACATCGGGAAACTTCAATTGGATCTGGAGGGGCAAAATGACTTGGAGAACTTCCTCAAGGGTATTCTCCTCATTTTCCCTTAATTTCACTCTTGTTGTCTCGCTTTGGCAAGGCTGTGCTTTTAGTCAATTCCCAGAAGCCTCTTATATTATTTGATTGAAACTTGTACTCTTTTTCACTTGTCCTCTATATGTGTATAAATATATATATATATATATATATATATATATATATATATATATATATATATATATATATATATATATATATATATATATATATATATATATATATATATATATATATATAAATGTTTTAGAATAAAGAACATTTTTTATTGATTCATGCATTTATTTACTTAAAGGTAGACGGGAACGTGTGGTGGTGGTCATCTGGAGTGAAGATCGGAAGAAACTGTTCACAGTCACTGCCCAGGTGAAGGAACCTGCCAAGAACACTGAGTCGGTCCGAGGCCAGAAGAACCCCATCATCCAGTTCACGAGGTGTCCTAGCAAGGCGGGTCTGAGGTTGGGCGGGGGCAGAAGAAGGAAACAAGGGACAAGGAACCAGGAGTACGACTACAACAAACCGTGCACCTGCGACAATTGCGGACATCAACAACGAGGCTTCCTCTCCAAACTCTTCGGAAAACTGTTCTAAATATTGACTTTTTTTTTTTAAATAAATTGTTTAATATTGTAATGTCATACAATCTCCTGGGTCTGAATGTTCTGTAGGCCAAAGTTATCTCAATTTTACTTTTCAACCAATACCTAGTACATTTCATATCATGATATGAAATGTACTACGAAAAAATATATTTATTTTTTGTATAATTTAAGTAATTTATCGAACAGACACTGAGTTAGGACGCCTGCCCTTGCTCCCTATGCGAATAAAGTTACACATAAAGCTCTACGGTTCCTTCATATTTTAAAAGCGCCATAATTTCGCTTATACATAGTTTGAGTGAAACTAACTTAGTCACGATCTTCTAGTTGAACAGATTAGTTTATTATAAAGAACATGTTCAAAACAATCCCACGAAGACGTTGGCAAGCGAAACATGCAGAGTATCAGAGAACACTCTCAAGGGGGAGCAAAAAAAGAAGGTTGGATCCTGGCGAGCTGACAGAGGCCAACATGACCCGGTACGATATCTGAACTCCACTTCTGTGACGACAATCGCAGACGATCAGCTTCATAGTGACAGAAAATAGCCACCTGGAATGATGCCAAAACCAGGCCTCCTCCCCAGGAAAGTGAGGCAGTTTAAAGGACTCAGTCGGAGGATAAAATGGAACTTAGAATAAATTAAAGATCCTTTCGCTGCATTCATTACAACTATGGAACGTTGGCTAACATGTGTACACACAAAGGATTGTATTTTTTAAATACTTTTTTGGGGATATTTGTGATATCTTTTCGTTTCTTAAATTCAAAATCCGCACTTTTCCCTACAGAAAACCAATACACTGCTCATGATTCACCATCTTCATAACATATTTAAAGTCCTAAACACTCATATCTCATTCAAAACAGGTATTTCCTTTCAACTTGGTCATCAGATACCGCACTCTGTGGCGCAATAACGGAAAATGAAATAAAACGGGTCATAAGAATCACTGATGCTAAAAATATTTTGGCCAAAATAGAACAGTGTATTCCATATAAGTAAAAATCTGATACTGTTAAGAGAAGTAATAGAAGATAAAATTAATAATAAAATGACTTACCAACCAATGTACCAAGGTTTGGTGCCAGGCTCATGTCGAACTCGACTTGACCGCATATTAAACACTTCACTTAAACTTTTAAAATCTGATTTAAAATTAAGAAACTGACATTCTTCTTCAACACTTTCAAAAGAACCTTCTGTCCTTTGAAACAGATCTTTAAAATAGTGATAACTAAAAGTTTTCATTGCTGACCAATGAAGAGCAGCTCCCTTAACGACAATCGGCCGATAAGAGTAAGCATGCTCTTTAAAATCTTCTCTTGTAATATTATGTAGAACTAAAACATTGCTCACATTCAAACAAATATCGCAATTGGCTATGGGTCTTGTTGCCTCCCATACCACATAATTATTCGGTAAAACACACTTAATACCGACAGCAGTTTTGACTATACCATCTATTAATGGTAATTTAAACAGAAAAAATGACGATAAAAATAATAAAAGTAAAATAAAAACAATTTTTTGGCCTATAGCTAACCTAGAATAGCTACACCAATCATTATTTTTGTAATGCAGGTTACATTTTTTAGCGAAACACAACTTACGCATTACTCGTAAGTTTAAATGTTTACTTAAACCATATTCATTAAGTAAAATGAAACGTTCGTATAAAAAATGAGCTCGTAAATCTGGAGCCGAATCAACAACAGCCCTACAACGCGGCGCCATCTTGCATTACTGATCAGCTGTTCAGTTTCTCACCTGATACTACCGTATAGTAAAATCCCGCCATTTTCTATTAAATATATTGTTATATTATACGAATTATTCATTAGTTATTACTCGTTCTATTATTTACTATACTTTAATTTAAATATAACTTCAGATACGATATACATAAGAGATGTATTTAAAAATAATTTATATGAGATCATTCTCTATAAACTCCTTCCGCGGTCCCTTCCGATTTCAATGTTATTTTTTAAATTTATTAAACTTATTATACCTATTTTTTTTTCTCCACTCCAAAAAAAAAATCCATTGACCTGATGATATTTCATATATATATATTTTCCCCTTATGTACGGTGCATATTGTGTCACTGTGTTATCTAGCTATTTACAACATCCATGGCCCCGCGAGGGAATTCTATCGACGAATTAAAACTCACTCCCGGACAGGATTCGAACCCGCAAACCATGGTGAGATCATGCGACCAAAGCTCTACGCTCTAGCCCGCATGGCCTCCAAGGCCCCCTTCATGTATGTTTGGCTTCTGCCTGGACTTTAACTATGGTCATAATACGACAATATTACCTTCTATTAACTAGTGGACCTAAGCCCGAGTACTAAGTAGAGTACATACTGCGGTGTGGGATAACTTGTGGGAGTCCTAAATATTGCTGCCTATGTTTTGTAAGAGTTAGGGGTCATTTTAAAGAGTAGGTACTTGACTTAGCGCAGGGATAGCCATTTAAACTAAGGGTCCAATAGGAAAATCCACTGATATTCAATTGCCGAGTACTAGAATCAAAAATAAATTTGTTCAGCGCTACAGAATTTAAGGTTTTCGAATTATTCTTGTGGAGATTGCTGTAACTAACGTCGCACAAGACCTAATATTGTACCACTGTGCTGAAATTCTCTGTAAATATGTCATCCATAAATGAAATAAAATGGATTTTTGTTAGCGTAAACGAACAATACCTAAGCGTCCCATCCAAAGGATGGCGTGCTTATGGTTTTTTAACTTCTGGATTAAAAATCAAAGAGCCTCAGCTGGGTATCGGGGCCACTCAGACCACCACCATCTTATAACTTTACTTCGGCTCTTTTGTCTAGGTCCTACCAAAATATAAATTTTATTTACTTACATCACATAATTATCGTATCTGGATGAAGCCAATCTATTATCGTATCTGGATGAAGCCAATCTACCTACATTGCTGTCTTGAAATTTTTCCAGAAGTTATACAAAATCGGTTCCAGTCGGGCACCCAGTAACTTATAACTCTTCTCCATCTACTTTAGCTAGATCCGACCAAAAAATATTTTTTCATTTACTTAACACACAGGAACATCGTATTTGATGGAAGCAAATCTGCGGACATTGCTATTTTAAAATGTACTAACTCTTCTGGGATATTTTAGCTAGGAGCTAACAAACATTTTTGCAACGGGGGGGGGGGGGGGGGAGATGCTGACTTTTGTCTAATTGTTTCAATTTTTTGAAAAATCAATTTTAATCTACATATAATCCTTTTTCAGGTGTGTAATGTTATTTGTGTTGAATTCAATACCATTGACTGACACGGGTCATAATCAGGGGCGTTGCCAGGATTTTGAACAGGGGGGGGGGGGGGGGGGGTAAAGTTGGGCTACAGGGGTGGGGGGTATAGACTCTCGGGGGCACAGCCCGCAGTTTCCGTGGTTAGCGCTGTAGACTTTCTGTTATTAATTTGAGAGGCTCGGACCCCTAGAAACTCCCCCTGAGGTAACCACTGACTGTAATACTTAAGCTGACTTTACATGAGCAGCAAAAATGCAAAGGCAGCAGCAGCAAATGCACGCTATGGTCTCTGTGCTTTTAGAATTAAATGATTCACAGCCAATAGCGTTTGTTGGGTTTGGGTACAGGTTAAATGAGAACTTCGAGTAGAACAAGAGATATATTTATTTGGACAACACCCTTATTACAAAACCGCGTGGTAACGAACACAAAGTCAGTTGTTCAATAATAAGTCCCATACCGCGTGGGAACTACACAAGTCACTCACTTACTGTGCTTGGTAACAGACGACTCACTTAATACCCTGTGATAATAACTTGTTTGCTACCACATTTCCTGTAGAAATTTGATCTCTTTTGTTTATTTAAATTTTGATTTCTACAGTAGTTTGCCGAAAATTGCCCTAAAAAAAATAGTATCAATAATTTAAGACGTGCAATTTTTAAGAAAGTACACGTATACAACGAAAAAAATTCAATTAAACAAACTTTACACTTGGATTCACAAAGAGATACCAATTTTTAATAATTTTAAATAATATTAATTTCTAATCCAAAGGTTTTTTAAATGATACTACTGGGACAACAGGGAAGATGAATAGGATAGAATTTGAAGAGGACAAATAATTGGGTTATTATCTATATTTACATATTTAAATTTAAAAAAAACTTATTTGAACAAACAAAACAA
Source organism: Aradus depressus (assembly GCA_963662175.1). NCBI lineage: Eukaryota > Metazoa > Arthropoda > Insecta > Hemiptera > Aradidae > Aradus > Aradus depressus. The sequence continues at coordinate 52,383,200 of OY759214.1, read as the reverse complement.
AAATTTACAATGGCACAAAAACATTAAATTAATACTTAAAAAACTATTTCTTTTTTTATTTGGGCATATTGAAAAATATATATTATTAATTGTACCTTCTCGACGCCTCTACCACAAAAAACCAGACCCCGTCAACTCTTCACACTTTAATTCCACCCCAGTCAACTTTCATCTAATTGTTCAACTTCATTTTTATTTAAAACATATCAAACCACATTGCACCGTTTAAGAGCTAGCTCACGACTCCATTCCACTTAACACTATTTCACAGCTGTTTTTTATATGTTTTCTTGTTTTGTTTCTCAAACACCTTGATATATATCTAATATATATGTGATATTAGATTATAATAAAAAAAATTACTTTTTATTCATAAAAATATTCATTAAAAAAATGTTCCGTAGTGTACATCACATTTGCCTTTTCCTTCTTTTTAAAAAAAAATGTTTGTTCACAAAATTTTTTTTTTTTTTTTTTTTTTTATATAAGTTCTTTCAGATTTAATTTCTTCCAATACACAGGTTGATTTAGCTTCTTCCTCGAATCCACATGATAAGCTTCCTCCTTCAATACACAGATGGATTAACGTCTTCCTCCAATACACAGGTAGATTAGCTTCCTCCTCAAACGCACATGTTGGCTGGCTCCTTGGTGTCTTCAACTCATTGCTCAACGATGTATCGAAGTCTCTCTCTCACTTACACTCACTGATTTATTTTTATTTTTTATATGCCCAATTCGACGCTCTTTTTATACATATATGCCCATTTTTTATTTTTTTATAACTATTTACAATTATTAAACTTATATATATACGTACCTAATTTCTAATAAACAAAAACAAATATTAATCTAAAAATTTACAATTAATCTTTAACCTAAAGAAAATGTTAACTTAAATTTATAAAAATTGGAACTAATTGAACATAAAAAAAATATAATACTAAATTTTTACATATTTACAGGATCAGTCATAGTCGTGAAATTAAGTTCGGAAATAATCAAGTTGGATGCAGATTTAAGAAATTGCCAATTATTTTACTTTCCGCCTTTACCATCAATATAACATTTGTATGTATTCAAAATAATTATATAAAAAGATTGTATATAAAAAAATTTACTTGAAATAAAAATTAAATAAATCCTTTTTTATTTACTTCATCACACTTCCAAAATATTACTTAACAATCAAAATTAGGCCTCACGCCGGGTAATAAGGAATACAAATTTAATTTATTTAATATATATAGTACTTGTCTTTTGAGGTATTAAATTCTTTGAGACGTCCTTCATACTTCCTAACTAAAAAAAAAATGTATCACATATTTTTTACTTCAACTTCCTTCTCTACTAATAACTCCCTAATAATAATAACTTCATCGTCGACGTAGCAAAAATACGGTTCCTCCTATCTCAGGTAGGCAACCAACACTACATCATAAATCTCCTATATATCGCTAGTTCTTTCTAGTCGACATACAAAAATCATCTTCCACGCAGAAAAAAAAATATATATCTCTAATTAATCACTATCTCTTACTAGGATTAAAAATAATATCTCCCAAAACAAATCTATATAATCCCGACGTCTAAAAGAATGTCATCAGCAATTTAATTTCAAACTTCTCTATCAACTTCTCTAATTAATATACCCTTTGTTTGTTCCTATTCCTAAAGTTATATAATTTGCTCCTACAACTCTTCTCATTCTCATCTACTCTCTCTATTAAACAAATTTACGTAGAAAAAACATGTTACTCAAATAATAAATGAACTTGCCTAAATAATAGAATTTATAATAACAAAAATTTACTAACCTATGCATACATACAATTTATATAATATATTATCCTTTCAAGGCTTCTATACATTTTCGTTCGTCTTTCTAATTTATAATATTATTATGATTTAGTCACGTCCGGTATCCTAGCTGAACAGTTCCGAAACAGAAAATCTGTCCCCTTGACTCGGCCTCAGGAAGTTCGTCATGTCTCCAAAGAGATCTAGGCATCTCTCAGCCTGCTGATTTTATCTTTCTAACATTTGTAATAAAAAATATAATTAAAAAAAATCTATCTTCTTCCATATTATGTTCGTTAAAAAAAAATCAGTTGTATGTATATGTTTTAATTTTCAATAATATCATTATTAACATGTAAGTCTCAAATAAATAATTTGTATATGTTAAATTTGGATGACTAATCCCTAAATATAATCTTAGATTAATGTTATACTGATCCTAACATCTAATCTAATCCTAAAAAAAATATAATTCCTAATTACTTTAAACACAGAACTATACCAAAATTCATTCATACTCTTCATGTACCAAAATTCTCTCATTCAAAAATAAATGTATCATTCATACTATTATATTAGTCCAATGTCACTTCGTCATATTTTAAATTAATCCTAATTCTGTCATGTTAGTCTGTCAGTCATTTCCTCAAACTCATCCGAGTTGCAAAAAAAATTGGTTCACTATAAAAAGTGGCTAATGCAATTATATTGCAAAGCCCAAATTTAATTTTATCTTTTTCCGGATGCCCCGGCGAATTATGTCTTTAAAAATCCCCTCCCCCTTCTCTAAATATTCATTCAGTGTTAATTTTCTCCTTAATACCTGTTTAAATTCTCTTACTCCTTTTTTAAAATTGTTCTTATGTATTTTATTAACCTCCTTTCTATTTCCAGTTTGTCTGTAAGTTTTAACTATATTTTCTTTAAAATTAAAATTTGTCTTTTGTTTGTTGTCCTCAGTCTGTTCGTTTGTTTTGTCTAATAACATCCAAATGTTCCTTTCACTCTGTCCATCCACATCAACATTCATCCTATTTTCTTGAATTTCACTTAATACTAATTTTTCTACATTTTGACTCTCTTCCTCCACCTCTTTCTCTAAAATTTGGGTCTGTTCCTCCCCACTGTTATTCTCTGTTCCTTCTACCTCATCAACTTGTGACTGACTGTCAATAATAAGAACCTCTTTTTCTACTTCAGAATTCCCTTCATCCAACTTGTTAATTTTTTGAATAAAGTGCTTTTCTAAGTTTTCTCCTGCTTTATTTATCCTACTTTCAACTCTTTCATTTTCTATTTGAATTTTCTCTAATTGGTTCATCAAATTGTCCACCTTTTTATTTAATTTAACTTCTATATTTTTAATGTCGCCTCTTAAATTTGTCTCTAATTTTCCTAATTTGTCCCCCATTTCCCTTTTTAAATTTGTCTCTAAATTTCCTAATTTATTACTTTGCTCTTCCATTTTTTGATTCATATCCCCTCTTAAATTTTTCTCTAGATTTGTAAATTTCTGGGTTATGAATTCCATAAATCTATCTAGCTTATCTGATTTCTCCTCACCTGTACCCTCCGTGGACTCCATTGCGGCTGGAGTCTCCCTTCCTGTATCTTCCGATACTTCCATATCCGAACTCGACCCTTCCTCTCTACTTTCCTCCTCCAATCTCTTCGCCTCTCCTCTGGTAATTGGCATTTTCTTACTTTATTAAATATATTAATACTAAACAAAAACAATGTTAAAATAGTAACCTTCTTTTGAAGTTTGAAAAAAAAAAATATTATTTCTCAAAATTAAATGTAACCCTTATTTGTCTCTATTCTATCCTTTTCATCTTTTTCAACCTGTTTCCCTACTTTAATTAATATAAAAAAATTCTCCCATCAAGGTTTTGCCAAAATATGATGGGGCTTTGTGGCGAAAATCGTCCACACAAGGGATATGCCAAAAATGTGATAATAACTTGTTTGCTACCACATTTCCTGTAGAAATTTGATCTCTTTTGTTTATTTAAATTTTGATTTCTACAGTAGTTTGCCGAAAATTGCCCTAAAAAAAATAGTATCAATAATTTAAGACGTGCAATTTTTAAGAAAGTACACGTATACAACGAAAAAAATTCAATTAAACAAACTTTACACTTGGATTCACAAAGAGATACCAATTTTTAATAATTTTAAATAATATTAATTTCTAATCCAAAGGTTTTTTAAATGATACTACTGGGACAACAGGGAAGATGAATAGGATAGAATTTGAAGAGGACAAATAATTGGGTTATTATCTATATTTACATATTTAAATTTAAAAAAAACTTATTTGAACAAACAAAACAAAAATTTACAATGGCACAAAAACATTAAATTAATACTTAAAAAACTATTTCTTTTTTTATTTGGGCATATTGAAAAATATATATTATTAATTGTACCTTCTCGACGCCTCTACCACAAAAAACCAGACCCCGTCAACTCTTCACACTTTAATTCCACCCCAGTCAACTTTCATCTAATTGTTCAACTTCATTTTTATTTAAAACATATCAAACCACATTGCACCGTTTAAGAGCTAGCTCACGACTCCATTCCACTTAACACTATTTCACAGCTGTTTTTTATATGTTTTCTTGTTTTGTTTCTCAAACACCTTGATATATATCTAATATATATGTGATATTAGATTATAATAAAAAAAATTACTTTTTATTCATAAAAATATTCATTAAAAAAATGTTCCGTAGTGTACATCACAACCCGCGTGGTAATAAACAATTCACTTCCGCATGGTAACTAACGACTCACCTTATACCCGCGTGGTAATAAGGACGAATCCATTCCGCACACCGCGTGCTGGCTCGACCCAGACTCTCAGTCCACCCCGCGTGGTGACCAACTGGTCCCTCTCGTTGTTAAGAGACGACTCACTTTATACCAGCGTGGTAACAGCCAACTCAACCAGCGTTGCTGCTGCTATGCTTTGCATTTTTACTGCGCATGTAAAATCAGCTTTAAGAGAATAAATTATAACATAAATGAAGATTTTGAGCGAGGAATTGAAATGATCGAATCCATGTATATTTAAGCATTCTGGTGCCTGCCCCACACTTGCAAAAGCTGATTGCTGATTTAGGATTCAGCCGCACGGGAAATTTGAAGATCCTATTGGTAACTTGCAAGCAATCCATTTTTAATAACAACTATTTTTTTAGATTATATAATTTTTATATTATTTTTTGCTCTGGCACGTGCCCCCCCCCCCCTGGCTACGCCCCTGGTCACAATGACTAACTAAAAGGTATTTGGAAAAGCAGTCTCGGATGTGAAATAAATGAAATATAAATTAAGTTTGACTATTAACCTGTCTTGGACATCACATTTATTTTTATCCTGTATTCACATACATACATATATGTATAGTAAAAGTTATGTCAAAAAATAATAATAAAATTAAGGCTTGATTTCCATGAGAATGGTTTTATTTTTATTATTTTCTAACAATGCTCATATAAAACATTCCGATTTATTTTGTTTTCAATTTGTTTACCAATAAAAAAAAATTATTTTGTATTCCAAAATGTTATTAGCTCTCTGGTAACGGTTATTTACGTTTGTATTGAGGATAACCTTCCCTGTATAGGTTTCAAACTTGTTAGTGCTAGTATCTTGATTTTTTAACATTTGTTTCTTAGATATGAATCAGAATGATCCGTCTGGTTTAACAAGAATGTTAGATGATTTCCGATCTGGAACTAAACTGCAATACAGTCGACGAAGTTCCACTCATCTAACCGCCCCGGTGTCTCTACCTGTCCCTCTCACCCCTCAGACACAGGCCAAAGTAAAACGGCCTTTTGATGACACTGTTCTAAATGAAAATGATTTGCTAATTAAAAAAAGTAAAAAAAATGACTCAATATTGTCGGATACATCGTTAGATGATTCTCTCGGTGGTGAGTTCTATCAGTTTTTGCTTTTTCCTTGTTTGCTTATTCACACTAGAAGAAGGTCATTACATATTGTTATTAATGTTCTAGGTTCAAGTTGGGAAATATCGCATTTAAAATCACAACTTAGTCAAGCTCGAGCAGAGATAAAAACCTGGGAGAATCGTGTTGCTCAATTGCACGGGCTCCGTAAGGATGTTGAACATAACTTCGAGCAGGAGAAGACTGCGTTGAAAATGACAATTGATCAGGACAGAAATAATGTAATATATTTTTTTCTATTCAAAATATTTTTCATACTTTCCCGTTAGTTGTCCATTCGTACACTGTTTATTACAGAAATAGCTTTTATATATTAAGGATTTTAGTGTGTTGTAGATATCTTCCAGCTGCTCAGAATACAACCGCTTGCAATACAATGCCTCTAAGCCTGCTTCCTAAATCCATAGTATTGCATGAACATTTATTTTATAGCTACAATGACTTTCGAACCTATTAACTTTTAATTTTGGAGCAGGCTTGTAGAAACCGCCATTTTATCTTAGGGCTATTGTGACGAGCCGTTCGTTTTACTTTTCATTGCGTTGCTGCAACAGTATCTATATTTGATAAATATATATCCTGTATGGCATTAGTATTTTTCTGACTGCTCACTCAATCAACATCTCTATTGTCAAAGAACAAAACTTTAGTCTCATTGTTAACACTAAAATAAAATAACATAGAATTAAATTGTATCATAAATTTTGGGTGGCACTAGATATTCTTTCATAAGTTGTTTTCCAAAAAAACCATCAGTTAGGCGTATTTCAAAAATGTTATATTTGAGGTAATTTTCAGTTTATCTAAACCAGGCCGATCTCAGAAATACATACGTTTTATAAATAAATTGTTTATGAAAGTATGGCTTTTAAGGTGTGTAATAATATTTTATTACGATAATGTAAATTACAATCGCAAATATAACAACAGTTTTTCGAATACCTACATAACCTGGATGATACTTTATTTTTCATATTTTACAGTAGTTATTAGTTTTATAATTATTTGAAACTATACACCAATTTAGTTAACGGAAAAGTACCTTTTGTTCTCTATTATAATTTTTTTTAAATCTTGATATATTGTCACAGATTCAACAGTTGGAGAGGAGAGCTAGAATACTGAAAAAGCGGGAGGAGCGGCTGAAGGATGAATTGAACAGCATGATTGAAAAAGTGAATTGTGAAAGAAACGAAAGGGAGTCGAAGAATATTGCTCTTTATGATGAAAACACTGAACTTAAACATGAAATATTACAGGTAGGTCTAGATTTAATTTGTGAAATAATATTACACATAACCCTAAAATTGAGATCTTACAATATTGAGGACATCTTCATGTTTGTGATGTAATTTTTTATTCTGAAAAACAAACTTTAGTAATTTTCAATTGACATGTAATGACAGAAAATGCATGATACAAAAACAGTTTAGCTCGAATTTTGAGGGTTACGAGATACTATTATTTTATTATTATTACTGAATATATGTAGATATAATATAACAGGAAAATTCGATGGAACATATTAACTTTCTGATTAGAATGATGATTGAAAATAATAATCGTTTCAGAAAGAGTTCAATAGGTAGATAGCATCCACTTAAAATATGATAGAATTTGTGTCAGTGTTGAGAGAAGTCGAGGTTCTGTCGTGTAAATGAAACACAGTGTTTGGCCATAATAATATCAGTCCTTAAAGAAGGAAATAAATAGTTTCCGAAACGTTTGCCAAATATTGAGTGTTTTATTTACAGGGCAGAACCTCGACTTGCCTCAGCATTGAAAAGATATTGTCAAGTCTATCAATCATTATTTTGTGTCCTGTTCACTTAGATCCCTCATAATTTTCGATAGAATAACGTTCGGTGTGTATGGAAACTGTGTGCTCATGGTTTTGTTGTGGGTCACAATTGAAGGCAAAGAACTAAAGCTACTCGTGCTTTTTTTTGTCTTGCAATAAGGCTTATATGGACTGTATAAGTCTTATTTCAAAATAATCCACAACAGGTATAGGGTTAGTTTTTATTGAATAATCTACAAGTAGGTTGTCAGCTTATTGTTGCCAGATTTACTGAAAAGAGATAATTGCTGCCTCAACCAGTCCTTTGATGTTGTTTAATATGGCCACCCTTGGTTTCTAGCTCTATTCTGTGGGAAGTGGATGTTAGAAAGTTGTGTTTACTGAGCTTCCCATCAGGCGGTTACAGTTTTAATTACAGTAGCTGTTGTCGGGTGCCATTTGCCAAGATTCATATCAGTTGTGCCTTTTTTATAGAGTTGTAAAGATATACAATTCTCATATACAAACTACAGATTAAAAAATTTTAATTTGCAAATGCAAGATATCCGAAATTAACATTACGCGTTACTAACCGAGCAAGGCCGGGCAACCTGCTAGTACCAATATAAAAAACAATTGGTCGCACCTGGCACGACACAAATCTATCTATTCTATTTTTATTTATATTTATATCGTCGCAAGTGTTGTGTTGAATTTTGTTGTGTGTTGTTGCAGTTGGAGGATGCAAACCGTGAGTTGTTGCAAAAGTTGAAAGGAGAGGAAGTGGAGAAGAGCCGGCTGGAGACTGAACTGAGTCTCTGCTCTGAGAAGTGTTCTGTCCTGACTACAGAGATGGGAGGACTCAGACGGTCCTCTGCAGAGCTGGAGGCTGCCAAGGCTCATCTAGCCAAGGCTACACTCACCATTCAGGTAGTCCTTTAGTAGTTTTCCAATCTTCTCATTCCAAAAATGAAAAACAAAAAAATTCTCTCTGCCTGTGAACACGATAACTCGAGATAGAAAGAATATAATGAAACAACATTTTAAATGTGTATCCAGAACCCCATAAGGACGACACCTATTGATTTTCAGCCAAATCGTCCAAAGGGAAGGGGGGTTATGGAGAGGCGTAAGACAAAAACTTTAATAACAGTCGTTTTAAAGAATGGATTGACACGAAATCCCATATATGAATTCAAAGCTCTATAAGGAGGACACCTATAAATTTTCAGCGGAATGAGCCCAAGAGGAGGGGTCTCACTTCAAATCCCAACATCTGCCGATGTAATGAATGTATCAACACAAAATTTACTATGAGCATTATTCAAAAGTCGCTATGTTAGTCAAATATTGAGTTTTAGCCCAAACAGTCGATTGGCTTTGGAGGGAGAGCGAAAACGTAATTGATTATCTCGTGCTGGGGAAGTACATAGTCGTTGATTCACCGACTTATGTTTTTGTTACATACAACAAACTTTTTTTTTTCGCGAGGTTTTATATCACTTCTATTAGTTTATACTACCTCTACGGCCAGTGTGCCTCACTGGTAGAGGCTACCTAGATGAAGGTTTGTAGTTCGAATCCAGTTCGGGGGTCTTCAGATATTTTCTTTTTACATGTGGACATCTTGCCACTTTTTTTTAATGTGTTGTATTATGTAAACTTTTCTATACTTTAATCAGTGTGATATAAAATCACGCTCTTTTTTCAAGTAAAAACAAATATTTATTGTAATATTGCAATGTGTAGAGAGGGCTTAGAGCTTCAAATCTGTACCAAAACCCAAACAGTCAAAGTTTTGAGTTATGTTGGTATTGGATTAGTAGTGCGACCTGGTGACCTCGGTTCATGATCAGTTTAATGTTTTAAACCCTCCCACCCGTCGAAACTAACTTTTCTCGCCCTCACCTCTTTCTCTCACTATGCTCCTCCTAAGCCTTCTAATCGCTGAGAAACACTAGACATGTTGAATTTCTTTTAATCACGCGAATAAAATGATTAATTCTCTAATAAATATTATATTAATGTGGAAGACATAACTCCATACACTTTATGAACTATTTTAATAACATTCAGATATTGTAATATATTGTCCCGGATTTATCGGACGGGTAATTCTAATGGAACCGCACTGAAGATGTGTAACTCTGTAGCCACTATTGAACAGTATAATACTTGTTGAACATTCAAAAGAAAAATGTCAAAAATTCACCGCAAGAAGAAATGAAATCAATATTTACGAGGAAGGTTGCAGGTCAACATTCAGAATCGGTTAACTTCTTAACAACTAAATAAATGACATAACCTATTCGTTAGAGCACATCTATGGAATACGTAAGGATATAAATATATCTTATTTTATTATAGTCTGGAAGCGGGAGTTATAGAGGGACACCTCCATCTTCCAAATCCATGAAGACCTAAGTGTTGAGCTCCTACTGGACTACATAATAAATTTCAGTACAAACTTTTTACTTAAGTGTGAAACAAATCAAACCGTTTTGGTAAAGAAAAACTGGAAAACTCAGGGAGGGAAACACAAAAATATCCGTTCACGAGTTTAAATTATAATTTAATAATTATTATCTGTTTTTGAATTTATTTATTTTCTATTCATTTCAGTTACTTTGTATTCGTTTTTCTTTAAGAGTTTTTTTTAATGATATCTTAAGCAGTATCATTGTTTTTAATTAACTGGTTATTTTTGATTTGAACTGTTATAATAAACTCTTCTTCTTCTTTTTATAGAGTGGCCGGTGGACTATGTTAGCTCCATGACAAGCCATGTTTCTCCTGGTGCGGAAACCTCCCCGAATTCTCCCTATGATATGCCCCCTTCCCTCTCACGCTCCTTGCAAATATCTAGTCTATAAGATTCCATTTATAAGCTTTTACTTAACTTTTGCTATACGAAGTGTAGTGTAAGTTATGTTATATATCAGAAATTCCATTTACAGCGGAAGTTTTTCGTCTTCATGAATCTAAAAATTAAAAAAAAAAATCCGTTCTTTGTGTGTGTCGCGATAGAATGCATATATCGATATGAAATTTTATACGTATATCTAGAATCTTATAAGAACGTCACCTTTGTTTTTAATCAAATCGATAAAGGAAATCCCCCTCAAGAGAAGGGGCGTAGATCAACAATTTTAATAATCGCCGGCCGATATGATGAATGTGTCGACACGAAAGTTTGTATGAGGATTCAAAAGTCCCCTGTTGATTTTCACCCAAATCGGTAGATTAGTTTTAGAGGGAGAAGGAATTAGATTTGTTATTTACTTATTACTATGGTGTTGTGAATGTGAACCAAGTGAATACGGGTATGCTGGTGTTGTGAATGTGAACCAGTGTTGTGAATACTGGTATGCTATGTTTAGGAGCTGGAGAGTGAGAAGCAGAGTTGCGGCGAGATGGCGGCCATGGTGAGGTCTCAGCAGGCCAAACTGCTCCGTTTCTCTGAGCTGGAGCGACAGTTGAAACAGTACATGCATCACAACTCAAAGCTAAAGTAACAATCAATATTTAGTATAGTCATTTTAAACCAAAGGAGCGCTCCTAGCGAGATTGGTCCAAACCTAGTCGGAACCCCAATTATCCCCACCACATCTCTGAACCCAGATTGAATCTCGAGGTTCCACAGTCGAATGACTGACAAATACACAGTGATTTGGTGTATTTGAATAAACATAAAAAATCAACTTAGAAAAATATAATAATGGAAACTATAGATGTGTCCCCCCAAGCAATTTATATCCAGTTAATATATTTAAGGCTCTAATATTAATTTAATAGCAACATAGAATGTTCTTTCCTATGATTTACCACTTTCGAATCGAAAAATCTTCGAAAATTTCTCAAATTTCTTCTCAAAACGAATTGAAAATATTATTTTCATAAGATAAGGTACAATTTTTTTTTCTCATTTTTTAAATATCAATTGCTACGATTTGAAAGAGAGGATGAGAGCTTATCAGCCATGTGCTACCCTCAACCTATTGTTCAAAATGTGGAAATTATAACAACTACATTGCAAAAACTGAAATCCGATCCGAAATTAAATTATATATCTTCATACGGCTTACAAGGAGCTAAAAATTATTCGCTTACTGTTCGTAACTTCTATTTTTTGAGATATAGGCATTCCAAATTTCAATAACGGCTAATTTTCCAAGTTCTTCAATTTGGCTTTGTGAAAACATATTAAAACTGACTTAGATACTGTACATCTGTCTTTAAAGTAAGCAAAATTAAACGAAGACTCGCTCAGACAAAAACCTTTTCATTTTTCTGAAAAAATAGTTCAAAAGCTTAAATTTATTTTTGGTTATTCATAAATGGTACCATTGACAACACAGACTAAATTGTTTATATTTTATCTATAAGGTTCCGAGATATAAGAATTGTTGGGATTCCAGATCTATTTTGTCAAATTCCATGTCAAAAGGATATTCTCAGAAAAATAATACAAACACAACTACTTGTCACTTTTTAAATCAAAGTTACAGGACTGTAGTTTCCTCTCTTAAGAGGCAAAACAACATTCATGTAACATCTGAACAGTATGGTGAAAATATCGACAAGGAGTAATATGTGCATTCTTTCTACTAAATATCCTTCGCAGATATTAGCCTACATGGGCCTTACATTTTTGGTAACACATTTTTAATAACTCTAATGGATGCCCGATGATGGACGTTGTTCGCATCTAAAATATTTTACTGCTCTCAGAACCAGTCAGCCTGGCGCAAACTTTTTCTGGTTGTTAAGTTTCTACGAGTAGCTACACGACCAAGAACATAAGGTTTTTTGAGAGGGGGTAGGTTGACCCACAAACATTCCTTTAAAAATTTCAGCTATGGGCTAATATTGTTTTTCTTTCTAGAGAGAACTGTTCGAACGTTGTCCACCTGGAGTCTGTGATCGAGGAGATGAAGAGTCGGCTGTCTACCTTGGAGGAGCGAGAGAAGGAGTTGGTGGAGCTGAGAGTGGAGCTAGGTATAGCTGAGGGGCGGCTTGCCGAGTTCAGGTAACTTTTTTTTTTTTTTTTTTTTTTTTTTTTTTTGGCTTTATGTACGGTGCATATTAGCCATGTCAATGTGTTATATATAATTATTTAAGACATCCATGGCCCCGGGAGGGAGTTCTATCTACGAAATAAAACTCACTCCCGGACGGGATTCGAACCCGCAAAACATGGTGAGACCATGCGACCAAAGCCCTACGCTCTAGCCCGCACGGCCACCATGGCCCCCGGGTAACTTCAACAGGAACATCTACCATAACCTCAAAATACACTATTTATACGTAATATTTCCTGTTTCTCATATTATATTTCCTCTATCGACTTATGGCTGGATCTTCATATCACCCTTCTACTTAGTGCAAAGTTTCAGTAGTCTCTAAGATCAGGGAGGGTAGACATCCCTCAAACCCTCTTAACCCTCTTTATAAGGGTATCGCATTCGGAAATATTAGTTATCAATAGCAATAATGTCTTCACATAAGGAGAATAACTAAAAGAACATTTTTCTGATTTTTTATTTTTTTTATGCAATAAATTGAGGAAAAATCTAAATTTGCTTGTTTGAATAATTGATTAATTTTTATTATTTTTGTTTTGATGATACATATTAGGTTTTTATTTTGTTTGGTTCATCGGAACCTGAATATCGAATTACATATGTTAGTACATATGTACCTAAATATTCATATATATAATATGTTAAATATTTGTTACCAAAACCTAAACGAAAATAACTCTTAATTAATTATTACTAAAATAATATTTTGGTTTAGGTTTAGTAACAATATTTTTGACTTTGCCAAAATTAATTAAAAAGTTAAGTTTACCTGTAAAATGAGGGAATAGAAGTGCTTATATGGCTTTACGACATATTTTCCATATGTAAGATGTGGGACGAGATTTCTCATGGAAATAAAAGACATGTCTTTCCAAAGTTTTATTTTTGACCAGAACCGGTTTTCAACGCAACAGCATCATCAGTGGTTCATCCCACCCATACAGTACAGCGGTTAGAGGATTATTTGGGTGTAAAGGTAAAAGTTCAAAAAGTAATAGCAATGGGAAACAAAATCTTAATAATACCAGATAAAAGAAGAAATTGAGAAATAGTACTCATTAAAGAGTTATTTAAGGGAATATTTCGGCATTTCTAGGGAATATTTGGAGGAATGTTGTGATAGGTGTGAGCTTGGGCTTTGTTGTTCTGTTACAGAGGTCTGGCAGGAGATGCCCTCGGTAGTGGAGCCACTGCAGCCCAGCTGGGGACCTACCTCAGACAGCTTCAGTCCAGCAGTCTTCAGACCGCCTCCCATCAGTCTCAGATGGCCAACAAGTAGGTGGGCACCACCATCATTCTATGTACTTAAAACAGGCTTCTTATTTTGTCTACTTTTTTTGAAGTCTTTTTCGTTCTTACATTTTTTTTTATTTGAACAGGTCACTGAATAACAATTATGTCACGAATTTTAGGAAATAGTAGAATTGGGAAGTGAAAAGAGGGGAAGGGCTTGTTACATTGTTGTCATTCAGCCAACAAGGTAATAAGTATTTTTCTCCGATACACATATGGCCGCCATGTGTGCTTGTATTCTCGCGGCGCCGCAGGTCCATTTGCCGTTCATGTGCACCGGGTCTTAGTGTACTTGATATAATCTTAATGTATAAGATCTTTGCGTTAACTAAATCAATTATCCTACTTATCCAACTCTGACCGAGACCTTGATGTGGCGCGTGTTGGGAGTAATGTATTATTTTTTTCAGGCTCAAAAATCTGGAGGAGAAGGAGAAGACGAGCCTTGCAGAGATCTTGAACTTGAAGCAGGAGGTGGAGAAGCTGAAGGAAGATGTACAGACGACCAACAACAGTCTTCGGAGACTGAAGAAACAGAACGCACTTGTCACTTGGGTACCATCACATCACTTTGTATACCTCATATCTTGTTTGTTTGGACCAGCTCTAGAGTCGCGGTTCCCGTACTTTCTATTTGGCGCATCACCTAATATTATATCGCACATGCCTTCATACACCGACACCCTCAGTGGTCTACATGCTTACAAACAAACTTTCAGAAACAGCGGTTCTGTCATCTCAAAGAAATTGTTTTGAAAAATTACCTAAGTACCTCGCTGTGCAAGGTAGTAATAAAAAAAGGACCTGAGGATAGGTAATGGTACATTTTTTCAAAGTAGCTATAAATATATTTAAGGTAGATTTGAAGACTGCTTGCAGCTAACTTTCCCGACATCGGAATGGGGACTATCGGTGGGGTAAACTACCCCCGTCTACCCTCCATGTCTATTTCCAGGCCTCTCCATACATCTAGGATAAGACCTAGGAGCAGATAGTATCCTAGCTCCAGTGAAGAAACTCGGAAAAACAAATTAATTATGAGATTACTTAGTTAACTTTTTGTCCTTTTATTATTTATTTGTCCTATTATTAATAAATGCAATAAAGGCACATATTTTATTTCATAAAATTCTAATTGATAGCTAATACATGGCTGGCTTTGAAGATACGAACTGAGCCAAATGGACCAAAGGGGAGGGGTGTGGTACTCGATAATGAGTTGTATATTATGTAACTAAACCTGGGTAGAGGAAATTTCACTTAGGTTAAAAATAACCTTGAGCACGTCGTCCTTCGGATGGGACTTTCCCGATATATCTGAATCTGTCTATGGTTGACCATCTTCGTTTCTGGTTGCTGCCTATCTAACAATTTTGCTGTCTTATTGTTTTTTCAGAAAATATGTCAAAACGGTACCACAAAGCCCATCTATATTCTATATTTCTTCCTTGATAATTTTAGTTGGAGCCAAACGGAAACGTATTTATTTTTTATATTTGGTGTCTAATGAGCTCAGGATCGCGACGTGGGAATCTAGCCTAGGTACTTAGGTCTGATGTTTTATCTGGGAAGTTGTAAATAACCTTGAGCACGTCGTCCTTCGGATGGGACTTTCCCGATATATCTGAATCTGTCTATCAGTTTTAACAAATATTAAGTCTATAAACCGTCAAAAAGCGAGAAATTTGAAGAATGGGATTATGAAGTTAGCTCGACTTTTTTTGAAAAAAGTTTTATTTCGATTTTTATGTAGGGTTCAGACAATCCGGTCGTTCTCTATCAGTTTTATAATAAGTTCTATATTTCTTCCTTCATAATTTTGGTTGCCACCAAACGGTAACTTATTTTATCTCACATATGGATCTATCGAGCTCAGGATCGCCACTTGGAAATCTAGCCGAGGCACTTAGATCAGATGTTTTAACTGGAAAGTTAGAAATAATCTTGAACACGTCGTCCTTCGGGTGGGACTTTCCCGATATATCTGAATCTGTCTTTGGTTGACCATCTTCGTTTCTGGTTGTTGCCTATCTACCAACATTGCTGTCTTAATGTGTTTTTCAGAAAATATGTGAAAACAGTACCTCACACCCCACCTATATTTCCACACAAGCAGTAATACCCGGCATTGCCCGGGGAACTTTGACTTTTCTCCTAATATCTCTTGTTCGAATCCTATTCAATTTTTCCAATTCATGATGTTATAATTTTCAATTATTCTTATGGAATATGGCTTATAGTCCTCCAACAGCGGACTGCTTTGCTACAGCGGACCCCACAGCTAGTACGTATTTAGGACCACTGGGCGTAACAGCTAGTATGTGCCTTGCAACGGCGGACTCCACAGCTAATACGTAGTTAGGACCACTGGGCATCACAGCTTGTATGTGCCTTGCAACGGCGGACCGCACAGCTAGTACGTAGTTACTACTACTATATGTGAAATTCCATGACAATCCGACCATTAGTTAATGAGCTACCGGTATCTTTATATTTAGGCCTACCCCCACAACCCCCCCTCCCGTTCAAAATTTTGAGACGTCACACACCCAATTTTTTTATTTGGCCTTTAAGAATACTACATGTTAAATTTCGTGACAATCCGACCATTAGTTAATGAACTAGCACTATATTTATACTTAGGACCCCTCACAACCCCCCCCCCCCCCCCCCCAGTTCAAAATTTTGGGACGCCACTAGCCTATTATTCAATCGGGCTCAAAAGGATGATACATGTGAAGTTTCATAAAAATCCGTCCAGCGGTTTGAACGTGATGCTGGAACAAACAAACCCCGTTTCAGCTTTATTAATATAGATGTACGTGTATGTTGAACGGACTTGGTGTGTTCCGCGAGGATTTCTGTTAGTTACTCTTGAAGTTCAGGTTCCCATTCCCCAACCTTTTGGAATCCTCCCTCAGGAGCATCGACTGTCTGCTTGAGGCTCATTCTCTTCATGACTTCCCCAAAAGGTTTCTAAGTCAACTTCTTTATCCGGGTACGGTACATATCCCTCGATATGCCTAGCACTGGCTCTGACCTCATATGGGGCTACTTGATGAGTTGATCTGTTTCCTCGTATCCCTGAATCCCAGAGTGACGGGGGACCCGGTTGTGTCCAACTTTCTTGCAGTTTCCTGAAAATGGTAATCAATTACCCTTTTACTAGTTTTGATCTGTTTTCAGCGCCAGCAATTGGCAAGTGCTTGGAGTGCTGCTTGGCTATCGGAGAAGATTTTCACCCCCTCCATGTCACTATATCCTCATTAGTTCTTTCTAGGATCGCCATCACCTCCGCTTGAAATACAGTGGCGTGGTGTCTAAGCAGGGCTGTTACGGTACTTTTAATATGTACCTGTACCTAGGTACTTTTACTTGCTATACCTAGATACCTGTAACTAGTTACTAAAAATATACTTATTACAACTGTGTTGTAGGAGCGTAACGATCTGCGGAGCCTGATCGACTCCTGCAATAAGGAGGTCACCATCAGTGGTGGTCATATTGGCTCGGGAACGTCAGGACAACATCGGGTGGAACTGTTGGAAAAGTTGGTGGAGGGCTACAGAGAGAGGACGCGACAGATGGAGGTAGACCCGAGCCTCATCACACCTGCGCAGCCACAAGGTGACTATACAGGGGTTGGTGGGAGTTTGACCAGTCTGCGGTAGGTGGAAAAACCTAAGGGTCTGTATTGTTAATAACTGCATTCAATTTGTAAGTACTTAAGTAAATGTGATAGATAAACGTTTATTACACTAAATAATACATGTTTTATGACGTAGGTAAAAGAGAATAGAAACATAAAGGATAAAAATAAATAAATGAAATTATAAGATATTTAATACTAACAAAAAAATAAATATATAATAATAATAATAATATGAAATACAAATCAGCATGGAGAGAACATCAGTTCCATTTTTCAGAATCATTTTTATTATGAAAAATGTACATTAGATACAAATTACTGAATATGAAATATTTCTTTCTGAACTTCTGATAAAATTTAAGTCATTCTTGAAAGTATAAATATGGGTTACTGTTTAGCTTTTTCAGTAGAATGTGCCGGAGAGACGTTATTGTTACAGGAACAAAGTATGTATTTCCAAAACAGATGATCCGATTGGCACCAAAATCAGTAGGCCCTTAGTGTCGAACATTTTGCAAAAAGGAACATTCAAATCGGTGCATTTTAGCAGATGTTGTTGTGTACGATAGAAAAAAATATTCCACAAACTGACATCGCATGGTAGCCATGCAGAAAACCACTGACCTTTATGTTTAGAGGTCAGAACAATCAGAATCTGACCTTTTCTTTTTTTTTTGAACCCATCACTAGACTTCCATTTCCGGTGCGTTCATTTTGTATTTGTGGATGTTATAGGCAGCATTACGACAGTGTCTGGATCTGGCGACGGGACGCTATCTTCCGCAGAGATGGAGAAGTTGAGGTCAGAGAACAGAGTTCTGAAGGAGAAGATAGAGAAGTACGAGTTTGAGATGGAGCACAGATCCCTGAAAGGAGATTTTAACACTCTCTCCACTAAGATACTTCACTTCAAGTTAGTATACAGGCCAGGAGAGTGGGCTAATCCACAGGATAGATTCTCCCAACTTGTCTTTCAAACAATCCTCCCCCGTCAAAAGTAAGGGGCCCATTCACAATCATTCATGTTGTGCAACATTTCTTGCGCAAGATTCTTGTACAAGATTGTTTGATGATGGTTTGCTGAACTTTTGTCTAAAAAATTAACAAAAAATATATTTCTGCACACAATGCATGTAGCATTCTACCTACAGGGAGGGGGGAGGGATAGTTTTTAAGTTCATTACAAAAATCGAGGTTTGAGCCTTCTTTTTTTGGATTGAGACTTCAGCAACAGCTGCTGCAAGTTTTTTCTAGAATTGAGTTAGAATGTACTTTTTAGTTACTCGCGTAGCTTCTTCAAGTATTTCTGTTCCGCTCTTTTTCCTTCTACATTGTGAAACTCATTTTTCTTGCGCAAACAGACGTAGCTTCGTTCTTGATGCCTTCGCTGAGTATAGCATTCACCTTTCCTTGATATAGTATTACAAACCTTTTTCCCCTTTTGCATTTAACAGCAAATTAAGTTCAAAAGTATTTCTTCTTTTGAATTTCCGTTTTCTTCTTTGCTACATCCCATACCTTGTCCCAGATGCGTCTTTATCAGATCTCGTTACTTTGTTGTGAACATAGCTCTTGCTGGCCCTGGAATGTCTGGCAACAGAAGGCATCAATACCTCCAATTCTGCTGAAAAAGCAGGTTACTGGACGGTTTAGAACAATTGGAAATCAATGAAGCTACCATAAATAACGTGGTTGAATGACCAAATTTATTTCATCTTTTCCCTTTTGTTAACACCGAAGGTATCTTCACTGTTATTCATCTAGTTATTTTAGAGATAGGAAAAGTGTCTGATTTCAGTTTTATTAATATTCTCATGTCGTCAGTAATCATTTTGTTAAATACACAAACATCATTTCACGCATATCACATATAAATTAGTTTACCTAGTAATAATTTAATCTTTAATTTTAGTTTTACCACAATTATTGAAAGGGGGATAGTAAATATTTCAGTACAAACAAATTCTCATTGTGAAGCCACGGAGATTTAGTTCATATTCCAACCCATTCCTTAACTACCTGATTTACCAATAAGAATTTTTTTTGTTGAATAGGTGATATTTCAAAATATAAGTTTGTTTTATTTATTTATTACAAGCTTCCACAATATTTACGAATTCTTCAACTCCATAATACATTATAATAGCAATAAATTATTAGTAAATATTACATTTTTTAATGGAGTCCTTTTTAAAATGAATTCCCGAAAAATCCATCATATTGTGGTCAGCAAAGCTGAAATTCCCTTACGAGTATTCCCTTCTATCCACTTCTTCAATGTTCTGATGTCATAAATTTTTCTAGGATGAACCCTGTGGACGAGGCAGTGTCTAACAGGGAGGACGAGTTGGAGAAACTAAAGAAGGAACTGTTCGAGACGAAGGAACGTCTGAAAATGTACATGGAGGGTCAGATGGTAGACGTAACACAGGAGATAGCAACACGCCAGGATCTCAACAGGGAGGTGGCCGGTAAGTCGGAGAGTTGAGAGGGCAGGGCGTTAAGCTGGGAGGGCAGACATGAAGTGCAGGGAGATGAACTGAGAGGGCAAACATGAAGTGCAGGGAGATGAGCTGAGAGGGCAGGGCGTTAAGCTGGGAGGGCAGACATGAAGTGCAGGGAGATGAGCTGAGAGGGCAGGGCGTTAAGCTGGGAGGGCAGACATGAAGTGCAGGGAGATGAGTTGAGAGGGCAGGGCGCTAAGCTGGGAGGGCAAACATGAAGTGCAGGGAGATGAGCTGAGAGGGCAGGGCGTTAAGCTGGGAGGGCAGACATGAAGTGCAGGGAGATGAGCTGGGAGGGCAAACATGAAGTGCAGGGAGATGAGCTGGGAGGGCAGACATGAAGTGCAGGGAGATGAGCTGAGAGGGCAGGGCGTTAAGCTGGGAGGGCAGACGTGAAGTGCATGGAGATGAGCTGAGAGGGCAGGGCGTTAAGCTGGGAGGGCAGTTATGAAGTGTAGGGAGATGAGCTGAGAGGGCAGAGCGTTAAGCTGGGAGGGCAGACATGAAGTGAGTGCAGGGAGATGAGCTGAGGCACCAGTCAGACCTATTGGTCATGTTCATGTTCTTCCAACACTCAGAGAAACGTTTTTGCTGTTACTTTTATTATTTGGATGTATCATTAGTACAAGTTATCAAAAGGGGTGAGGTTTTAGTACTCACTGGATACTGTTGTGAGAAACTATTTGTGAATGTTCTAAGATCTCTTGTTGCATATTATCCTTTGGGATCAGAGAAATGTTTAGTGCAACAGGGAATAGTTCCATCATCCCTCTCCTCGTCCTTCCTTCGTCCTCTTCATATCCTTACTTTCCAAAAGAAAAAATATATACACTTGCTTATAAATTAAATACATAAATAGTTATTAGATGTGAGAATCGGACACACATGAGATTAGTAATAACAATAATAGTAAAAAATAAAATAATAAATTATATAAAATAAATGAGTATAAACATAAATAGATCCTTTTTATTATATTTTAAATTATAAATATTTTCTCTTCCAGTGTCTTCTATGACGACAATATTTCGGGACGTTCTTAAGTCACTTCCTCAGGTCACAATTTACGAAATATAGAAGTGCAGGTCGACGTCATTTTCGTAGCATTTTTCCTGCATTGTCCTCAGCGTCGAAATATGATCTATCGTCGATCTTCCCTGCCTGAACTCGCATTGGTATTCACCAACCACCTCTTCAGCCTGTCTCGTTAGCCTTTTCAGGAGGAGCATAGAGAGCATCTTGTAGGTGGTGTCCAGAAATGCGATCCCCCGGTAGTTTCCACAGTCCAACTTGTCTCCCTTCTTGTGGATCGGACTGATCAACGCGGTGGACCACTCCCTCGGCATTTCCTCTATCATCCAGACGTCATACACGAGCCGGTACACCTCCCTCGTTATTTCGTCCCGTCCAAATTTGAGCAGCTCCGCTGGGGTTCCGTCTTCTCCTGGCGTCTTATTATTTTTGAGGGATGTAAGAAACATAGACGAAATGTAGAAGCAACGGAAAAATATAGCAATAAATGAATAAACCAATAGAAATAAAATAAATGAATATATAACTAATAATAAACCATGTTGTGGTTTGTTATTTTTAAATAGAGAAAGGATTGATGTGGCTTTGATGGTGGTACGTCCAACTAAAGTGTTGTTGTTTTCCAGAGATGCGAGAGAAGGTGCGGAGCCTGGAGACGGTAAACCAGCGACTGAAGGAGGCCTTCAAGACGAAGGGACATGAGTTCCGAGAGGCCATCAATAGTCTGCTTGGCTACAAGGTGAACGGACTCCAGGGAGGCCTCTATCGGCTCTCCAATCTCTATGCAGACTCCAGCCAACAATATCTTGACTTTAAGGTATCCTCAACTGTGCATCATTGAGCCAGCCTTCCAAACTGTTTCTATACCAGTCTGCATGCAGGTTGTATGCAACTCAATCTGCCAGCTGTCATTGTAGCGCTTTCGGGTCGCACCTCCCTCAGTCGCATCCTTATTTTAATATTTTTGTGAGAATGAATTCTTGTGAGAAGCTTTTCAACTTGAAGGTAATACAAAAGGGTGAAAATACTTTATTATTCCTGAGTCTAACATGGCGAAATTATCCGAGTGGTTCAAGTGCTTCTAAAAAGTAAAACTAATGATATTAATTTCATGATTTATAAGCACCATTCTTCATTCACCTTAACATTACCTCATAATTAATTCATAATATAAATTTATTTTTATTGTAGTTTGTTTAAAAAAAAAAAAAAAACAATACCACACCTTTTGTACGTTCTGGTTTTCTGTTGTCCAGGCCTATGCAATTTTCAAACAAGAATTTCTTTTAACTTAAACTTTTTATTTTTTTTCGCATGGCTGAAGTTGGTTGCAATACACAAAGTACTATATACATAGTATATACCAGCGTCTATATTTTGTGAAATGACGAAGTGACTCTTGCCCGGGCTTAACTACGAGGTCATATCGCCTAATACCGGAGCACTCCTCTGTCCTAAATTTTGTCTATCCACCTAATTATTCACCTAGGGTAGAGCTCTTTAACGGGTACCTGACATCGTACAGGTTCGGGACCATCGCTTAACGTCCCATCCGAAGGACTACGTGCTCAAGGTTTTTTTTCACTACAGATAAAGACCTAGCTCCTCTCCCCATATTAGACAGAGTGCTGTTGCTCTATAGCAAGGTGCACACAATTTAATAATAATAAAAATAAAAACCTAAGGGCCTCGGCCTCTTTTCGAACCCGCGAACCTGAGCTCAGAAGTCAAGTGCGCTATCTCAGCTACCGGCGCCCTTCTCAAAATTTTATTTTTTTTCTTTATTTTTATTAAATGTTTCACAATATCGGAAAAAATGCCAACTAGCATTATATATACTGTGATTATCATTATATATTTATACTAGCAGTAATACCCGGCGTTGCCCGGGGAACTTTGACTTTTCTCCTAATATCTCTCGTTCGAATCCTATTCAATTCTTCAACAGTACATTCATGATGTTATAATTTTCAATTATTCATACGGAATAACGCTTATAGTCCTTCAACGGCAGACATCCCAGCTAGTAAGTTTTTAGGACCCCTGGGCACCATAGCTAGTACGCGCCATTCAACGGCGGAAACCACAGCTAGTGAATACTGAGCATCACTGGACGTCCTAGCCAGTGCGTACTTAAGAACGCTTGTGACCACAGCTAGTATGTGCTTTGCAACGGCGGACCCCACAGCTAGTACGTAGTTAGAAACGCTGGGCACCACAGCTAGTATGTACCTACATATGAAATTCCGTGACAATCCGATCATCCGTTAATGACAGTACTATCTTTATATTTAGGCCTACCCCCACAACCCCCCCTCACGTTCACTATTTTGTGACGTCACACACCCTATTTTTTTTATTTGGCCTTTAAGAATACTACATATGAAATTCCATGACAATCCGATCATCCGTTAATGACTTAGCACTATTTTTATATTTAGGCCTACCCCCACAACCCCCCCTCCCTTTCAAAATTTTGAGATGTCACAAAGCGTATTTTCCAATTTGCCCTCTAGGAATACTACATATGAAATTCCATGACAATCCGATCATTCGTTAATGACTTAGCACTATCTTTATATTTAGGCCTACTCCCACAACCCCCCCCCCCCCCCCCCCTCCCGTTCAAAGTTTTGAAATGTCACTTAGCGTATTTTTCAATTTGAGAAAACTACGCATAAACTTCCATGACAATCCGAGCATTCGTTAATGACAGAACTATCTTTATATTTAGGCCCCCCTTACAACCCCCCCCCCCTCCCGTTCAAAATTTAGGGACGCCACATAGCCTATTTTTCAAATTGGCTTATAAGAATACTTCATGTGAAATTTTATGATAATCCGTTCATCCATTAATGCGCTAGAGCAATTTTTATGCTTAGGCTCCCCTTACAACTCCCTCCCCCACCCCCCCCCCCCTTTCTCCTCCAGTTGACAGCTAGGAACTCTCTTCATAAGAACCTTCCTCGGATTTCAACGAATATTTGAAGAAAAAAAAATTAGCCGAATTGGTCCAGCCGTTCTCGAGTTTTGCGCTTAGCAAATTTAGCCATTCATTTTTATTACATAGATAATGGAGGTTCATGAAGTGAATCTGGGGATGAATGAATCAGCTGTTCTCGTATCAATATTGTGTTGGCCAGACTGTATTTATTGGATTGTTACCTTTTTTGTTTGGTACTTCACAACGACACACGGAAGTGTCTCACATGTAAATGTTTACATTCTTTACCTGTTAAATCTGAGAGATGTACAGGTCAGGTGAGATAATTGCAATTATTATTACGACACAAACACTCTAATAACTTCTAAGTTGAGGAACGCGGACATATTGTGGAAACTTGTAATAAATAAATAAAACAAACTTATTTTTGAAATATTGTCTATTCCACTGAAGATATAAATATATTGTAACAACATTTCCCCTTCTTGAGAGAGTGTTTGAATTATTTAATTAATAAAATAAATTAATGTCGGAAAATCGAAATCGAAAATTATTAAATCGCGACTTTAAATGAAAAATGCCTTGGATAGCCCGGTACACTCCTCACGGGAAGAATGGTTACAAGTTCCTAATGAGTAGTTGTCACCGGTAATCAATAATAATTAATTACTGTTGCCAACTTGAAGAAGCATGAGTGGGGGGGAAATGGAATGAATCAACCTTAGAACTGTAACATATTTATTTTAATAAGAACAAAATTTACAAAATATAATTTACAAATAAAATGGGCCTAAGTCGGAAAGACTAAATCGTTCCTAAAACATCTATCTTAGAATCGATATTACAGGTACCTTGATTATGATATTCCTGGCGACAACGGTGCGATCAGCTTTATCTGGACATCCCGCAGAAATCATCCAATCACATAGTCCTTGAAGATCTGTCTGGTTTCGAGGCTACATTAGATGTTATATTTCTCACTGGCTTTACACCGTCCGAAATACACTATATCTCACTGACTAGTTCGATGTGGCCTGAACGGCTCAAGCATGAAGAAGGAGTTTATTTACTCACATATTTAAAACTCAACTGTAAAATCTAAAAAAAAGATATAACAGACGTGGTCTGTCTGGCCCAAACTCTCAAAGTAGAATGAATATGAAGAAGGGTGGCTTCTTTAGTTTCATCGTGGTGGAGATGGATCCCGACATCTCATTGGCTGTTTGTTCCCGCCTAATTTACTTCCAGCCAATCACCGATTACCGGTTGCATCAGCTTCTTCTAAGAACGACAGGTGTGCTAGCCCACCTTGCTGTTCATGCAACACCGGATGTAAACAATTATCTTGCTTCCTTCCTTTCCTCTATATCCTTTGTTCCTTGTTTTCGCTCCTAGCGATCGCGATTCGCTCGCAGGCATCGCTAGTTCCGAGCATGTTCTTCCAAATGAAATTATCTTCAATTTAACTCCAAACAACTAACAATTCGCTCTTGTTTCGCTCCTAGCGATCGCGATTCCCTCGCAGGCATCGCTAGTTCCGAGCATATTAATCTTCTTAATAAAATCCTCTTTAAATCAGCTCCAAGTGGCCTCGATTCGCTCGTAGCGTCACTGGTCCTTGCTGTATAATAATAATAATTGTCTATAGGGTAGACATGCTACAATATATATAACTACCGGTTTCGGCCTTACACCATCGTCAGGTCTAGTTATGAACTAAGTTAGTTTGCAGAGAGCGACCCTTGAAAAACATCTCAGGTGAAAGGGTGCTATTAAAACTTGGGAGTCCCCCGGCTGTACCGTTAGCTATCTCATGAAATATTTCCTAACAAAACTTAGTTCTAAATTTACATAAAACAATATCATTAGACTAATACGTGGAAAAATAACAAATAAATAAGTAAAATTACAAATGAAAAAAAATATATATATATATAAATAAAATTAATAATAATATTAAGATTTAGATAACATGAAACATATATATGGAACCAAATATTAATAACAGATAATACAAACATATATGTGGAAACAGAACTGGCTCAGGGTGTTAACAAAGGGGAATAGTTGAAATAAATTTGATCATTCATACTATTTAAGGCAAGTAATTTGTTCACAGTACACTAACATAGAGTGGGACCTGAATGAAGACAACATCAGATGTAAGGTATGGGACATAGCTCAGGAGAAAACTGAAGTTCAGAAGAAAAAACTACAGAAGTTAATAGAGATGAAAGAACGAGAAGGAAACAGAAGCGAAGAACCAGCAGGGAAAGATACCTTCAAATTCTACAAGAGAATTGAGAATCTAACCAGCATGGTTCTTTCAAAAGAAGAAAACACCTTACTAGAAAAAGTTTTGAAACATTGTTTAAAGAGAAGAACGAACAAGAAAGAATTGGAATGTTTGGCCGCCGAGGCGGATACTCAGCGAGGGCAACAAGATGGAAGCCAAGTCACTGTGCGCGAGAAAAATAAGAAATTTCCGCGACAGAGAGGAGAGGAATGGAACGGAACAGAAACTCTTGAAGAGACTTAGTGAAAAACTCAAAGAGAATGACATCTTAACGGTGAAAGCGGACAAAGGAAATACGACGGTTCTAATTCAACGTGTGGAGTACATCAATAAAGTGGACAGTTTCTTACAAGAGAATGGTCATTCACAGAAAACCGATTACAACAGACACGGTAATACATCCATCCTCTAACTGTCCTTCCAGTTTCAAATATGCGGCCTTTTATTCTTTGTTCCACAGAGCCTACTCAATCCCAATGAAACAACAATCAAAAGATAAAGAACTTAAGATCATTCAAGAAATAGCCAAAAACAATAGCTACCCACAAAAAACAATAAATAAAATTGAAAAGAAGGTCAAAAATCATAATTTTAGGAACAAACTGACCAAATTAGAAACACAAAATAAAGCTTATAATAGATGGGTCAGCTTAACTTACCACGGAAAAATTTCAGAAAAAATAGGTAAAGAATTGAAAAAAGAAGGTTTCAATATCGGGTTTAAAACTATCAATCCCATAAGCCAGTGCCTAGAGAGAGGTAGGGACAAAACAGATATTGAAAATAAAAGCGGTGTTTATAGTCTAGAGTGTGCGACGTGCAGTCAATTATACATTGGACAGACAGGACGTCGTTTTAAGGAAAGAATTAAAGAACATACGGCCGAAATTAAGAACCGAGGAAACCGTTCTACATTCGCGACCCACATAATTGACAATAGCCACACTTTCGACCCATCTACAGGCATCAAATATCTCCATTATTGCTCAAAAAGCAGGCTACTTGATAGCTTAGAACAATTAGAAATTAATAAAGCTACCAAAAAGAACATTTGTATGAATGACCAAATTTATTTCAACTATTCCCCTTTGTTAACACCCTGAACCAGTTCTGTTTCCACATATATGTTTGTACTATCTGTTATTAATATTTGGTTCCATATATATGTTTCATGTTATCTAAATCTTAATATATTATTAATTTTATTTATATTTTTATTTTTTATTTATTTGTAATTTCACTTATTTATTTATTTTTCCATGTATTAGTCTAATGATATTGTTTTATGTAAATTTAGAACTAAGTTTTGTTAGGAAATATTTCATGAGATAGCTAACGGTACAGCCGGGGGACTCCCAATTTTTAATAGCACCCTTTCTTTCACCTGAGATGTATTTCAAGGGTCGCTCTCTGTAAACTAACTTATTTCATAACTAGACCTGACGATGGTGTAAGGCCGAAACCGGTAGTTATATATATATTTATATCTTTAGTGGAATAGACAATATTTCAAAAATAAGATTGTTTTATTTATTTACTCTAATAACTGTATCAACCCTCATTTTCATTTATAAATTTAAAGCCTTCTAAGGACACACCTATCAATTTTTAGCGGAATCAGCCGAAGGGAAGGGAGCTCGACTCAAATACCCTAATAACTGTGGATTTAATGAATGTATCGACACAAAATTTACTATGAGAATTCAGAAGTCCACTATGTAAGTCATATATTGAGTTTTAGCCCAAACGGTCGATTGGCCAAGGAGGGAGAGCGGAAACGTAATTGATTATTTCGTGCTGGGGAAGTATATAGCCGGTGACACACGGGCGACTTCTTTTTTTAATATTTGCGAAATCTACAGTTCTTTTCATTTGATTTGATATTGGTGATTCTCCGACGTCTTTTTTAAATAATGTTTTGTGTTGAAACAATATTTTTTAATATTGCCAAGCTCTGGCGGCAGTGATCTGAGAGGTTATTCTAGCTGACCATGTTTTTTAGTTGAGGAACTTGAGCGCCAACATATTCTCTTCCCTCCCCTCCCCTGTCCCGTTAGGAGCCTCTCCAAACAGACCTCATATCCACTTCTGATACAAAGCGGCGTTGCGCCTATATTCCACCGAGTATTAAATATATAAATATCACGATATTTAAGAAAATAAATAAATTAAAGAAGGATATTAGGAGATTCTAAGATATTTTTATGTAAGTTGAAAAAAATTAATGTAAAGAATGGTTCTTCGAAAGTGTCTAATAAGAAAAAAAAATTCTATGACAATTTTGTCGATCTCTTCTAATAAGGATCATCCCAATTTTATATTACAAATAAATAACATAAAACTCAATGTGTTGCCGACTAAAAATGTTTATCATCCCCTCCTTCAACCAGTCTGAAAAACAAGAATTATATGGATTTGTTATTGCGATATATTAATAACTTTGTCCGTTTCTTTAGATGTCTGCTGGAGGTAAACTGGAGCTTCTGGAGACAGACTACTCAAGACTGCTTCAGGATCTGGTGGAGAGTGTCCTTGTACAGTCTGACTCCATACCCGTCTTTCTATCAACTTTGACAATAGACCTCTTTAAGAGAAATGCTGACTCCACCTCTTCTTCCTCCACCACTTTCCTAGCCTAGTCTCCACACTGGACTCGCCCAGACATTCGACTCGAGGAGGCCTTTACCCTTCAACTTATATTCGATACCGCCCCTTCCTACAGTCATTGTATGTCTATTATGTAAATACTCAGTCCTGGTTTCACTACTAGTGAATGGTTTTTATATGAATGTTTTTCGGTATTAAAACAGTTGAAATTTGAAGTATTCACAAATATGTATACTGCTCTCGTTAGAAGACTATGACTAACTTGGAGGAAGCTAGGATGAGAAGGGAGAACCAAAGTTGTTGTCCTTGAGGCTCTCATGACCATCTCATTGTCACGAGTGTCCTGTCCAATTTGTTTATTTTTTTTATCACAAAAAAGACCAGAACCCGAAACGCCGCGTATTAATTTCATTTCTTCGTTCTTTATTAAAAAACTATTTTACTTCAGTATTTTGTTTTGAAGAACTGTGCTCTCATTCAATGAATACTTTTTTCATGTATATATTTTTTCCCCCTAAATTCTCATCTTAACTTCTTCAAGTCTAGTATTATTCCTTTTCAAATGTTATAATAAACTTTTTTTATAAATAGAAATAAAAGCAATATTGTGGATTAAATATATAAATGAAATTTTGAACTTCTTAAATTTCTTAGTTTTGAAGCGTACTTTATTTTAAATGTGGAATCTTCATGTTAAGACAATAAATATAAACATCATTTTTCGATGACGTTTTTCAAAAAGTGCTCCCCGCATCAGAACTATCTTGTAAATATGCACTAAATTCGGAGTTGCATCTGTTTTATGAAAAGCCACAAATTGAGAATATTAAGTATGAGGACAGTTTTTTTGTTTTTCTTTTCTTTTGTCAACAATAGTTCTTTAATATGTGATAGTAAGATGTTATGGGACGAGATTTCTAATAGAAATAAAAGATGTCTTCCCACTGTTTTATTTTACACCAGAACCGGTTTTCGACGCAACTGCGTCATCATCAGTGGTTCATCTAGAATAACAAAATATACAAATAATAAAAAGTATAAATAACTCTTAAAGCATCAGGGTACAGAGTAAGAAATAAAAATTATAAACTTAACTTACCCCACCCACACAGCACAGCGGTTAGAAGACAACTGGCATAGCTCTAAGGGGTGGGGATAGCCAGGTTCACTCACTCTGAACCTACCTATCCCCACCCCTTAGAGCTATGCCAGTTGTCTTCTAACCGCTGTGCTGTGTGGGGTGGGGTGAGTTAAGTTTATAATTTTTATTTCTTACTCTGTACCCTGATGCTTTAAGAGTTATTTATACTTTTTATTATTTGTATATTTTGTTATTCTAGATGAACCACTGATGATGACGCAGTTGCGTCGAAAACCGGTTCTGGTGTAAAATAAAACAGTGGGAAGACATCTTTTATTTCTATTAGAAATCTCGTCCCATAACATCTTACTATCACATATTAAAGAACTATTGTTGACAAAAGAATATGTATAATGTAGATTCCTAGCTAATAAATGAAGTTTTTTTCATCAAAGAACTCCGTTATTTTTTATTCACCCAAGATAACCAACCCAAATATACCTACGACTGAGTAAAAGCTTTACTACATTTTGCTTACTGTCACCTTTATATTAAAAGTAATGAAACGTAAGTACATACATGGAATCATACAAAATTAATTTTATATTTGAATTTGGTGAACATATTAAGTAATAGATGTTATTTGAAGCAGGTTTTATATCCATCTTAACCTGGAAAAAATTTGTGCAAAGGTTCAGTTGTTCAACACTTGAAAAGTTGTAAGATATGAGGGAGGGGACGTCTAACCCTCGTTAATAAAGTATTGTAGAGTTCAACCTATAGAACTCTAAACATAAACATTCATACCTGTATATTTGCTTGCTACCACATTGTATGCTTGTATAAAATGAATCCTAATCCATTGATACTAAAGTTAAAATGGAAATTTGGCTTTCATAGGAGGTTATTTATACCAAGTGAATATTCGTTTGACAATGACCCATAATATATCCAATACTGTCCGTATCAAGAGAGGGATTTATTCTATATTTCATAATTTTTTTTTATTTTTCAATAATAATAATTTTATTTCCTAACGGAAACCAATAAATGGTAATAGGATACGTCATAAGCATTTATACATTAAGTTAGCTTATAAATTAGATTTAAAAGTAAAACTTTTTTTTTTTGTCTTTTATTTATATAGAAGCAACTGTTGCTAGGATATTTATTTATTGGTTTCCGTTAGGAAATAAAATTATTATTATTGAAAAATAAAAAATTATGAAATATAGAATAAATCCCTCTTGATATGGACAGTATTGGATATATTATGGGTCATTGTCAAACGAATATTCACTTGATATAAATAACCTCCTATGAAAGCCAAATATCCATTTTAACTTTAGTATCAATGGATTAGGATTCATTCTATACAAGCATGCAATGTGGTAGCAAGCAAATATACAGGTATGAATGTTTATGTTTAGAGTTCTATAGGTTGAACTCTACAATACTTTATTAACGAGGGTTAGACGTCCCCTCCCTCATATCTTACAACTTTTCAAGTGTTGAACAACTGAACCTTTGCACAAATTTTTTCCAGGTTAAGATGGATATAAAACCTGCTTCAAATAACATCTATCTATTACTTAATATGTTCACCAAATTCAAATATAAAATTAATTTTGTATGATTCCATGTATGTACTTACGTTTCATTACTTAGTTTAGTGTAATGGAACACCATACAAATTATGAAGATGGGAGAGGGTCAGAGAAGACAACAAGGAAAAGAAAAATCACCGGAAGAATGAGTGCTGTGATGAAGAAGTTGCGAGAGGCTAGCCATGAAACAGGTGAGGATTGTCTATGTAAAAGACTGATATGTTTTACTAAAGTGAATCAAGAAAATCGCCAATTCATTATAAATCACTTCAGCAGCTTGGATTATAACGAAGAAAACTCCTATTTAGCAGGTTTAATTTTCGTTGTTCGTAGAAAGCCTTAACATGAAAGTACAGCTGATTTACATGAAACATCTTATTCTTGTCGGGTACGAGTGAAAACCACTGCAGGACTCGCCGATGTTCAAGTCTGTCGCAAAGCTTTTTTGAGTTTGCATGGGATAGGCAAAAAACGAATTGAAACTATTCAAAAAAGCTTAAAAAAGAAGGGAAATCGTCCATTGACAAACTCGGGTCCAACATTAAAAAAACACGCCATTCCTCAAGAATTAAGGGACCTCATTGAAGGTCACATCAGCAGTTTTAAAGGCAGATCAAGCCACTACAGCTACTCAAAAACAAAGAAAACATACCTCCCGCAAGATTAAATTAATGACTTCACCCCTTTCTTCCCTGTAACGTTGGAGTGTTGTTGCAATAAAAGATTTCAATTGATATTTTTTTTTTTTAATTCCAACTAATATACAAATACAATAACAACTAGTTTAGGCACTCAATGGATCACTTATCACAATGGATCACATGCTATTTTTTCTGAACTTTCAAACTTTTAAAATTGTTTTTCTCGAAACCAGAAAAGAAGGAGGTCACCCCTTTCTTCCCTGGACTCTTCATATTTGTTGAGGCGACATAAAGGTAATAAGAGGTAAAAAAAATTCAAATGTCCAAAATCCCTAAAACTAAAAAGGAAAAAGTGATAAACTTTTTAACAGTTCTTGAACTCTTCAGCTTCTTCTATAATAGCATCCATGAGCATCCTCAATGGAATCAACAACTACTCCATCATCGTGTACGAGCAAAATTTCATCGCCTCCTTCTTTATTTTCATCTTCATCAGTGACAGCATCAGCAGAAGGCCCATTATTATTATCAGTATCCAAATCAGCAACAGTAGTAGTTGTTAGCAGTGCAGGTAGCAGCAAGTTTTTGTAGTACCTCAATCTCTCGTCATTCACCCATCCTTCACCAAAGTTTATTCAACAGGTTCTTCACATCATTGAGTTTTTTGGATTAATAGATTATCCTATAGGAATTGTCTCCAAGCTCATGTTTGATTTAAAACCCTGCCCTCTCTTTAAAACTGATTTCCTAGTCCCGAAGTCTGACTGGTAAGCAACTTCACCTCTCAACAGAGGAACTTTGCTCTTATGAGACTAACTTAGAACCATTCGTTTGCTTGCATTAAACTTGAAATGCCAGTCAGTGGTTTTTTTGAAAAAATTAACAGCTTTTCCCTTAAAATCGTACACTTGACATGCTTTCCCCATTTCCAAAACAGTGGCCTGTTTAGCAATTATTTCTATGTATTCTTCAGCATTAAGAATCTCATTCCTTTTTCTGAACTCTTTTTCAAGAACTCCAAACACACGGTCAGGTGGCATGAATGAGTGGCCTACGACAGGGTACACTATTGACAACATTTTGAGATGAGGAGGAGCAAAAATTTTCAACCAATAGCACAGCATAAAAATGAGTGACGAGTTTTTATTTTGCCCGCCACACCCATCTGCAAAGAAACGAATGGTATTTATGCTGTCTAAATTTTTTGTGTTCATCAATCGGTCAAAAACGGCAGATGCTATTTGGTTTGATGCTTTATCGTATTCATAACCTATTACTTTCTATCAGTGTTGACAAGGGTACGGCATCAGGACCCAGATTATTTTCAAAAAAGAGAAATAATAAAGTGAGAACGAATATGGGACGTAGTGTGTTTTGAAAACCTTGATCGGATGGAATTGAGTCAATATGGAGGACAAAGTGGGTTTTCGCTGAAGGAAGAATGAGGTGGACTAGGTGGGTTTTGAAGCAGAAACAACGTTGGACATAATGGCTTTTGGAACTGGAGCTATCTTTCAGAATCTATTTTGACCAGGTTTAAATGGCTTTTTAGCTGGCCGATATGCCTCAGCATAAGGCCATAACTGAGAAAAAAAAAAAAAAAAATGGCTTTTGGAAGAAACTGAGTTCACCATTGGATTACTCACCCCCGATTTTGTTAAAATCGATATCGAACTCAATTTTTTCAAAAATGGACTAAGTGGCCCTTGGAAGTAGATTACTTATTTATCCTCCTCCATAAATCCCTTCTCTCCGGACGATTTGCTTGAAAATGGGCAGCTGTGACTTGACTGAAAACTGATTTGAGCTATTTTATTGGTTATGAATTTTCGTGTCTAAACATTCAATACATCGGGAGTTACTTGAAGTTTTATATTCAGCCCCCCTTTCAGACCCAGAAACAATCTTATTATCAGTTATTAAAAAAAAAAAAAATTCTGTTCTTACAATATATCACTTGCAATTAGAGTTACCGGTGAACGAATAAGAAAATCAGGAATTAACTAAAGGTTTAGGTTTAGGTTTAGGTTTTATGACTCATGCCCGGGCTTTAACTACGAGGTCATATCGCCTACTACCAGAGCGCTCTTTCGTCACTCAGGTGGACATGTGCCCGACTCTACTGTGGGAGTCCTAAATTTTGCCTACCCTAAATTTTTATTCATCTAGGGTAGGGGTCTTTAACGAGTACCTGACATCGTACAGGCTCGGGACCATCGCTTAACGTCCCATCCGAAGGACGGCGTGCTTAAGTTTATTTTATCTCCCAGATAAAATAAACTAAGGGCCTCGGTCGGGCTACGAACCCACGACCTTGAGCTCAGAAGTCAAGCACGCTTACCACTGAGCTACCGGCGCCCTCGGAATTAACTAAATGTTATTATTTTAGTGAACGTAATAAATCGATAGTCCCAAAACCTCGTTATTATAATCAACTATGACATACCAGTCAACTAGGTTTCCAGTTCTCTTCCAGTTTAGGTTATCTCGTTGGAGGTCACTATTTTCATTGGTATTATTTGTGAAGTTATGGATCAGAGTTCAGGTGAGTCGTTTTTTTATGATATACAGTGGCGTTCAAAAGTATTTGCACAAGCAATATTTTACTCATAATCATAGTAAGGGACAACTAAAAAAATCATATAACTAGGTACACAAAAACGTTATTTATTTAAGCATATATTTACGTAAAACCCGTTAATGCGAAATAAGAATACATATTTTTACAACAATTTTTCTTGAAAAAGCTCCGTTCAAAAGTATTTGCACATAATATAAAACTTGAAATAAAAATTATTATAAAATCAATAAAACAACCTATAATATTTTTAATACTTGGTATAAAGTCCATTGGCGTCTATCACAGCCTGAAGCCTCCTTGGCATGGAATTAACTAAATTTTTTATGAAGGTAATGTCAACTTTATTCCACTCGTCCAATAAAATGTCTTTTAAATTATTTTTTTCCTTAATTTTATGTTTTCGAATGTTAAGGTCTAAATAGTTCCAAACATGTTCTATAATATTTAAGTCTGGAGATTGTGGAGGGGTTTGTAGCATCCTGGGCGCATTATAAAGAAGCCATTCTCTGGTTTTATTGGCTTTGTGTTTTGGATCATTGTCCTGTTGGAATATAAAAATATTTTCCATATTCAATTTGATGGCACTAGCTCGGAGATTATGGCGCAAAATGTTGACGTAGGTATCAGCAGTCATGACAGATTCAATTGGGACAAGATTGCCTACCCCATTATAAGCCACACACCCCCAGACCATCACATGACCTCCACCATGTTTTATCGTAGGTGTGACATTAAGGCGTTTAAGCTCTTTATTTGGTTTTCGCCAGATATATTTTTTCCCGTCACTTCCAAAAACGTTAAATTTGCTCTCATCACTAAAGAGGACGCTTTGCCAAAATTCCATTGGCTTGCTGAGATGGGTTTTTGCAAATTCCAACCTTTTTTTCCTGTTGCCCTCAGATATGAAGGGTTTTTTCCTTGGAACTCTTCCATGAAAATCAGCTTTATAGAGCGCTCTTTTTACTGTTGATTCACTCACACGTTTTTCACAAGTCAATTCGACCTTATTGACTAATTGCCAACCACTTGTGGATGGGTGTGCCTTTACTTCCCCTACGATATCCCTGCACTCCCGTTGTGTCAGAGCCCTTGGTCGTCCTGTTCGTTGCTTATTTAACGTATTTCCTGTCTCCTCGAACCTTTTTATGACATAACGGACTGTAGAAAAATTTAAATTTGAAATATTCCCAATTTCACGGTAGGTTTTGCCTTGGTTTCTCAATAAAATAATATTTCCCCTTACTGCCTGGGATAACTCACGTTTCTTCGGTGCCATGTTGACTGAGACTGGATTAAAATAGTAGACTATTCTGAAGAATGTTATTCCCTAATTGAGTGAGAAAGGAAATGTAAACAAAAAGAGTAAACACACTCAGGTATAGAATTACTGTACTAATTAAAATAACCAGTATAATTTGTGCAAATACTTTTGAACGGAGCTTTTTCAAGAAAAATTGTTGTAAAAATATGTATTCTTATTTCGCATTAACGGTTTTTACGCAAATATATGCATAAAAAAATAACATTTTTGTATATCTAGTTATATGATTTTTTTAGTTATCCCTTACTATGATTATGAGTAAAATATTGCTTGTGCAAATACTTTTGAACGCCACAGTATACTGAAATATTACAGGCTGGCAACTAAAAATTCCAAAAAAGAACAATAATTTTGAAGGTATAGAAATAATGGCTTCATTTATTACATGAAAATAGGATAAGAAAATACAAGGGCAAACTATTGGGAACTATGTTTCATTTTTAAATTATAATATTGAACTGAACATTTTATAGTTTTTATAAACATGTGACTTTTATATTAACAGTGATATTGCCATCTCAACACTCTTCCTCAATATCACTGTTTGTGATATTTATCAAACCTAATTGATTAACAAAAATTAGAAATTGTTTCTTGCTTAATGGTGTAGTTAGCACGTCAGCTAACTGTTTTTCAGTACACAAATGTTCAACTTCAATCACCTTATCTTCTGCCATCTGTTTCACAAATTTAAATTTAACATCCATATGTTTTAAGCGTTTCTGATCTGGATTTTTAACAGCATATATTGTACTCAGATTATCTTCGAAAATTTTAACACTCTTGACATTAATTGATAATTCTTCTAATAATTTTTTAATCCAGCAGGCTTCAGCAGTTGCTTCACACAAAGATACGAATTCAGCTTCTATTGTACTTAAAGCTACTGTTGCCTGTTTTTGTGATTTCCATACTACTGTATTATTATATACTTAAAACAAATAACCCGTCGTTGGTTTCCTATCCCAGTCTCGAGCCCAATCGGCATCGGCATATCCTATCAGCGGCGTATTCTTATTACACTTCGTATACACTAAAGCATAGCCTACCGTATGTTTAACATATCTCATAATTCGTCTCAAGTGCTAACCATAATTCTTTGGTCGGTTTTGACTGACATCGACTTAAGTAATAAACGGAATTTCTAAATCAGGTCTTGAACCAACAGTCGCATACATTAGAGATCCTATCATCTATCTACATTCTTTTTCATAATTCTGATTAATTGTGCATGACTCATCCATTTTAAAATTAGCATCCATAGGAGTATCACACTCCTTACAGTCATTCATTCCAAATTACTTTAACACACCTTTTAAATATTTAGACTGATCAATGACAATACTATCGGACCTTTTAGTTATTGCAATGCCTAAGTATGTTAAATTTTCATGGCCAATATCTTTCATTCTAAATTTTGATGACAAAAATTCTTTTACTAAATGTATTTCTTTCAAGTTACTTCCTGGGATCAACAAGTCATCAACGTAAAATAATAAATACGAGTCTCCGTTTTTATACGTACAATAATCATTATCTGATCTTTCAAACCCATATTCAGTAATGGTCGTATTAAAACATTCATACCAATATTTTAGTGATTTCCTTAACCCATACAATGATTTTGTTAATTTTAGCACATGCCGCTTTTCAACAGTCACACCTTCAGGTGGTTTCAAGTACACTTCTTCGTCAATCTACCGTATAAAAATGCTCCCTTTACATACATTTGATGTATATAGTAATTTCTTTCACACGCTACCGATAACAATATTCTTAACGTTTGAAGTCTTAGTACTGGAGAATACACTTCACTAAAATTGTCTTCTTGTAGAAAGCCCCTTACTACTAATCGCGCTTTGTACACCTCTTTGTCTTTCACTTCTTTCCTTGCAAATACCCATTTACAGTCTATCAGCTTAAAGTTTTCATATTTATTCTTCATCTAAAATTCTCTCTGTGGACAAGTACATGAAATGCTGTCAGTTCGTGCTCCGCTCCTGATATACTCTCAGTTTGCACTCCCTAATCTAGGTTCTACTTGAGACCCTCTCACTTCCTGTAGTTCTTGCGGCCATCCCTCCCTCTCAACGTTGATACCAACATTTCCTAATGGTCCTTAACCAGTCTCCATGTACATACATCTAGACATTATTGCCAGTCTATAAAGAAGATTTTAAATCCTGATATAATAAATATTTTTTCTATTTTTATTTTACTTACACAAAATATAGACTGTTATTTTGGTCGTATGATATCTTGTTAAAGTTATGTTTTTTTATGTTGGACAGGGCAAGGAGAAAGATCGATGGACATTAAAGAGGAACCGGACCTATTAGAAGAAGATCCCTCAGCACGTGTGCGTAAGTAACGTACATATATAGTCAGCCGTCGAGTGAACGATCAGTTACTTGTATTCTTTCTTCTATCTTTGAAAATGTATACTAAATTACAAATACGGCTTATTTTGACAACATACAGTTGGTTATTACGACTCATGCCCGGGCTTTTACTACTTCCATTCGCCCTGAATATCTTTATTCTCCCCCAAAGAACCCAACTGACAACTACGAGGTCATATCGCCGCTCCGGTGGACTTGAACCCGACTCCTTCTATTAGAGTGACTTCCATTCGCCCTGAATATCTTTATTGCTCATAATGAGTTTCCTTAAACGGTGGACCTCGTCACCCCTCTCCCCCAAACAACACAACTGACAACTACGAGGTCATATCGCCGCTCTTTCGTCGCTCCGGTGGACTTGAACCCGACTCCTTCTATTAGAGTGACTTCCATTCGCCCTGAATATCTTTATTGCTCAGAATGAGTTACCTTAAACGGTGGACCTCGTCACCCCTCTCCCCCAAACAACACAACTGACACCTGCGAGGTCATATCGCCGCTCTTTCGTCGCTCCGTTGGACTTGAACCCGACTCCTATTAGAGTGACTTCCATTCGCCCTGAATATCTTTATTGCTCAGAATGAGTTACCTTAAACGGTGGACCTCGTCACCCCTCTCCCCCAAACAACACAACTGACAACTACGAGGTCATATCGCCGCTCTTTCGTCGCTCCGGTGGACTTGAACCCGACTCCTTCTATTAGAGTGACTTCCATTCGCCCTGAATATCTTTATTGCTCAGAATGAGTTACCTTAAACGGTGGACCTCGTCACCCCTCTCCCCCAAACAACACAACTGACACCTGCGAGGTCATATCGCCGCTCTTTCGTCGCTCCGGTGGACTTGAACCCGACTCCTATTAGAGTGACTTCCATTCGCCCTGAATATCTTTATTGCTCAGAATGAGTTACCTTAAACGGTGGACCTCGTCACCCCTCTCCCCCAAACAACACAACTGACACCTGCGAGGTCATATCGCCACTCTTTCGTCGCTCCGGTGGACTTGAACCCGACTCCTTCTATTAGAGTGAATTCCATTCGCCCTGAATATCTTTATTGCTCAGAATGAGTTACCTTAAACGGTGGACCTCGTCACCCCTCTCCCCCAAACAACACAACTGACAACTACGAGGTCATATCGCCGCTCTTTCGTCACTCCGGTGGACTTGAACCCGACTCCTTCTATTAGAGTGACTTCCATTCGCCCTGAATATCTTTATTGCTCATAATGAGTTTCCTTAAACGGTGGACCTCGTCACCCCTCTCCCCCAAACAACACAACTGACAACTACGAGGTCATATCGCCGCTCTTTCGTCGCTCCGGTGGACTTGAACCCGACTCCTATTAGAGTGACTTCCATTCGCCCTGAATATCTTTATTGCTCAGAATGAGTTACCTTAAACGGTGGACCTCGTCACCCCTCTCCCCCAAACAACACAACTGACACCTGCGAGGTCATATCGCCGCTCTTTCGTCGCTCCGGTGGACTTGAACCCGACTCCTATTAGAGTGACTTCCATTCGCCCTGAATATCTTTATTGCTCAGAATGAGTTACCTTAAACGGTGGACCTCGTCACCCCTCTCCCCCAAACAACACAACTGACACCTGCGAGGTCATATCGCCACTCTTTCGTCGCTCCGGTGGACTTGAACCCGACTCCTTCTATTAGAGTGAATTCCATTCGCCCTGAATATCTTTATTGCTCAGAATGAGTTACCTTAAACGGTGGACCTCGTCACCCCTCTCCCCCAAACAACACAACTGACAACTACGAGGTCATATCGCCGCTCTTTCGTCGCTCCGGTGGACTTGAACCCGACTCCTTCTATTAGAGTGACTTCCATTCGCCCTGAATATCTTTATTGCTCATAATGAGTTTCCTTAAACGGTGGACCTCGTCACCCCTCTCCCCCAAACAACACAACTAACAAGTACGAGGTCATATCGCCGCTCTTTCGTCGCTCCGGTGGACTTGAACCCGACTCCTTCTATTAGAGTGACTTCCATTCGCCCTGAATATATTTATTGCTCAGAATGAGTTACCTTAAACGGTGGACCTCGTCACCCCTCTCCCCCAAACAACACAACTGACACCTGCGAGGTCATATCGCCGCTCTTTCGTCGCTCCGGTGGACTTGAACCCGACTCCTTCTATTAGAGTGACTTCCATTCGCCCTGAATATCTTTATTGCTCAGAATGAGTTACCTTAAACGGTGGACCTCGTCACCCCTCTCCCCCAAACAACACAACTGACACCTGCGAGGTCATATCGCCACTCTTTCGTCGCTCCGGTGGACTTGAACCCGACTCCTTCTATTAGAGTGAATTCCATTCGCCCTGAATATCTTTATTGCTCAGAATGAGTTACCTTAAACGGTGGACCTCGTCACCCCTCTCCCCCAAACAACACAACTGACAACTACGAGGACATATCGCCACTCTTTCGTCGCTCCGGTGGGCATGAACCCGACTCCTTCTATTAAAGTGACTTCCATTCCCCCTGAATATCTTTATTGCTCAGAATGAGTTACCTTAAACGGTGGACCTCGTCACCCCTCTCCCCCAAACAACACAACTGACAACTACGAGGTCATATCGCCACTATTTCGTCGCTCCGGTGGACATGAACCCGACTCCTTCTATTAAAGTGACTTCCATTCGCCCTGAATATCTTTATTGCTCAGAATGAGTTACCTTAAACGGTGGACCTCATCATCCCTCTCCCCCAAACAACACAACTGACAACTACGAGGTCATATCGCCACTCTTTCGTCGCTCCGGTGGACTTGAACCCAACTCCTTCTATTAGAGTGACTTCCATTCGCCCTGAATATCTTTATTGCTCAGAATGAGTTACCTTAAACGGTGGACCTCGTCACTCCTCTCCCCCAAACAACACAACTGACAACTACGAGGTCATATCGCAGCTCTTTCGTCGCTCCGGTGGACCTCTTCACCCCTCTCCCCCAAAGAACACAACTGACAACTACGAGGTCATATCGCAGCTCTTTCGTCGCTCCGGTGGACCTCGTCACCCCTCTCCCCCAAAGAACACAACTGACAACTACGAGGTCATATCGCAGCTCTTTCGTCGCTCCGGTGGACCTAGTCACCCCTCTCCCCCAAAGAACACAACTGACAACTACGAGGTCATATCGCAGCTCTTTCGTCGCTCCGGTGCACCTCGTCATCCCTCTTCCCCAAAGAACACAACTGACAACTACGAGGTCATATCGCAGCTCTTTCGTCGCTCCGGTGGACCTCGTCACCCCTCTCCCCCAAAGAACACAACTGACAACTACGAGGTCATATCGCAGCTCTTTCGTCGCTCCGGTGGACCTCGTCATCCCTCTCCCCCAAACAACACGGACAACTAATCTCAGGAGACAACTCATATTTTTCATTTTTTAAATTAATTTCTGTTCTTTTCTTGTTAATCTACATATTCCTTTTTTGTTTCTATATTCTTATTGACAACCTTTCTACTTATTGTTTTTGTACAGATTGTAGAACGACAAAAAGAATGGTTTCAAAAATTTTGTTTAAGGGGATTCCCCTACATTTTTTCTTTAATAGCAACAAGTGGTGTCTAATTTGATGTATTTCCAGGTTTTGAAGATGGCACTGTCCATGTTAAAGAAGAACTAAATGTCCATATCAAAGAAGAGCCAGAGCTGCTGATAGACGATGACTTCGGTAAGTTCCTTCTACTCTAAAATAGTTCTACCAGCTCTATTCTTATTCATCTTCCCATTTTTGTTTGCTTCAAATTACTTTTCTTCTTAGAATTGCATACCTTCAGGACGATTGAATTGTTTTGAATAAACTTAGAAGTTAGGTTTTGATTTTCCGTTTAATGGCTTCTTATTATTTCGAAATAAGGCAATGATTAAATTTTTACGCCGATATTTTTTCTAGATCTTCTAGCGAATAGGAAACTGTAGAAGCTATTCATCGATCTGTGACAGAGTTGATAGCATTAAATCTTAAAATAAATGTCTGTTTTAGGTGTTGGTGCCTCCCTGTGGATGAAGTGTTTTCACTGTGGCCATATGTCAGCCAGCCTAGGCAGACTTAGGAAACACATTGTCTGCTGGCATATAAGAGCGGTCCCTTCGCAGCTGGACATACCTTCGACTTTGGAGGATAATAGTGCAATGATAAAAAATGTAAAAAACCATATGTTGAAACATAAGGGAGAAAAACCTTTCCAATGTGAATTGTGCAGCTACAATTGTAGAGCATCTGGGAGTTTGAAGAGGCATGTGTTGATACATAAGGGAGAGAAACCATTCCAATGTGAGTTGTGTAGCTACAGTTGTAGAACGTCTGGCAACTTGAAGAGCCATATGTTGATACATAAGGGAGAGAAACCATTCCAATGTGAATTGTGCAGCTACAATTGTAGAGCATCTGGGAGTTTGAAGAGGCATGTGTTGATACATAAGGGAGAGAAACCATTCCAATGTGAGTTGTGTAGCTACAGTTGTAGAACGTCTGGCAACTTGAAGAGCCATATGTTGATACATAAGGGAGAGAAACCATTCCAATGTGAGTTGTGTAGCCACAATTGTAGAACATCTGCGGATTTGAAGAGCCATATGTTGATACATAAGGGAGAGAAACCATTCCAATGTGAGGTGTGTAGCTACAGTTGTAGAACGTCTGGCAACTTGAAGAGCCATATGTTGATACATAAGGGAGAGAAACCATTCCAATGTGAGGTGTGTAGCTACAGTTGTAGAACGTCTGGCAACTTGAAGAGCCATATGTTGATACATACGGGAGAGAAACCATTCCAATGTGAGGTGTGTAGCTACAGTTGTAGACAGTTTGGCAACTTGAAGAGGCATATGTTGATACATAAGGGAGAGAAACCTTTCCAATGTGAATTGTGCAGCTACAATTGTAGAGCATCTGGGAGTTTGAAGAGGCATGTGTTGATACATAATGGAGTGAAACCTTTCCAATGTGAGTTGTATAGCTACAGTAGTAGACGGTCTGGCCATATGTTGATACATAATGGAGTGAAACCTTTCCAATGTGAGTTGTGTAGCTACATTTTTAGACAATCTGGCGACTTGTGGAAGCATATGTTGATACATAAGGGGGAGAAAACTTTTTAATGAAAGTTGTGCAGCTACAGTTCAAGACATTCTGGCTCTTTGAAAAACCATATCTTGAACATGCAGGATTAAAACACATTATAATGGACCATATAGAACCCTTGTGATGCTGAAGGTGCAGCCAAAATTCTACGCTTGGCTGAAGCTGTTTGAAAAAAGTTCATTATAGTACGTTAGATATACAAGTGTAAATTATATTAATTAAATATGAGAAAGTTAATGTGTATTTTATATTGAACACCTCTGCCTGGATTTAACGTCCATGATGTAAAAGTGTGTTGGTTCCTGGTCTTAGCTCCATAATATATAATCTGAAGGTGATATTGTTGTTAATACAACAAATGGATGTAGGAATCTTGGAGCAAGTTGCTGCCAATCCCAAGGAGTTATTATCTGGAAACCAACTCACTTCTTTTTGTATCTCCCAATCAGTGAATGACTTGCGTCAACTTCGAGGTGAGCCCTTTCAATAAAAATTTGTGGTGAATGACAGTTACGTTAGGAAATTTGGTTAAAATCGAAAAATATGTCACAATCTATAATTGAATGATTATTGTTAGGCACTATTGTAAAAAAAAAAAAAAAAAAAAATTATTATTCTATCTCTTATCTGGTTCGTTTCGTGGATTCGCCAAGATTCAACAGTTTTGAAAAACTAAGATGACATGAGGCAGCAAAATACGCAAAAGAAAACTTACTCCATGGTTATTTGAATAAATATATTTGATAAAAACATTATTACATTTATAATTATTTCACAGAATCCTTTCAACCTTTACTACTATCCTAAAATAT
The DNA here is from genome assembly GCA_963662175.1 of Aradus depressus. Lineage (NCBI taxonomy): Eukaryota > Metazoa > Arthropoda > Insecta > Hemiptera > Aradidae > Aradus > Aradus depressus. Next base: position 52,338,663 of record OY759214.1, on the reverse strand, counting down.
ATTTGTATATTACTTATAATCTACAGGTACCTTGCTGCGTTGCGTTGTCTCCCGCGATTTCTGCTGGGTTTCAGATTTATACTCTTCTTCCTTACTTGGTATTGCTGCTGACGGACTTCTCTCTTCTTCCAATTTTTATATTTCCATCTCCATTTTATTTTTATTTAAAACAATTGATGTCCATATTTTTCGATATTACATATCATAAAATTTTCTGTTTTGAGATGGACAGTTATCCGACCTAATTGTTATATCTTTATGCTGCGGTCCAGTGGAAATATTAAATATATTACCGGTGTCAAAAATGAATCTTTAGCCTACTCTCTTGCCAAAATCCTCCTCAGAAGAGGAACGGTGGAGGCAAAATATGACAAAGTATCACTATGACAAGAGTGCAAAAGAAGATGTATTTACGGAAGGAGACAATGTGGTGGTGCTTAATAAAACGTGGGAGCCTGCTACAGTGATCGAAAAACATGCCACCGGAGATGGTTTTTGGAAAAATGAAGTGATGCTGTTTTAAAAATGTTTTTTATTATTATGGAACTCGTTTGTTTCAGTTTAATTATTAACTAAAGGGGGGGATGGGATGTATGGATGTTATATGTAGAAGGCACTGGGGGAAGGTTAAAGGAGGATAGTAACATATATATACCAGTTAAGTTGAAAGTAATGTTTATTGTGGTTATACCTGATTCTGTTAAATAATAATACAAGGTCAGAAATTGATATAAAACACATACCTCTAGTGGAAACTTATTTTCTCCTTTCATATCCAGACGAGATGGATAAGGGGATTAAAACAATGATGTTACGTCCTTCTTTTGTGATTAAAGATTTAGAATTGTATAATGGACAATGTAACCTTATCCAAGATTATTATTATTGTACCAACACAATTAGAATTAAGGACCTGAAGAATGCATTATGATATAGTGTTGAGAGATTCTAGCCAACATTGTGCATCCTATACCATTCCTAGTGTTAAACCTACTCTAAAATATGTAAATAACATTAATCAATTTTTATTATATAATATCACTATAATCAAAGGCAATGAAAAACTGACTGTTAATCTTAAGATGGAGTACTTTATTAAAACTGGATAACAATGAAAAGTTGTTAAACTTCAAACACACCTTTCAGTATCTAGAAAGTGAACCTCTTAAACATTTAGCAAACGAGGTTCCTACATCACAACACCTCAATATAACATTTGAAGAAATGAATCAAACATAAAGTGAACCCTCTTGAAACGTTACATGAGATCCAACCAGGCAAATTCTTATCCTTTTATATGGTCACATGCATGTTCAGCATACTAGCAGGTGCCTGTTTTTGCTATCAATGCAACAGTGTTGTTCACATATACAGATAATTGACAACAGCGGACACAGCGCCGGAGACAACAAGACGACAAGAAATAGGAATTCAGTTGACAACATTATGTCAGTCTCAACCTGTCAATCCAGCAATCCTCTGCCTCCTCAGACCAACCACCTCTTCTGAAAGCAGCTTCACTTCTTCCACCTCCGTATTCCTCGTGAGGACACTTCAGACTTGCGGAAGGAGGAGTTACACGATAATACTCAAACTGCTGAGTTAATTCTACCCCACTAGTATATAAGACCCCCAGCTATTGAGTCATTATTTACAAATAAAGTTTTTTTTAAACTCAAGAAGTTCCGTCCAGTTATCTGGCGGGCTGTGGACAGAACACTTGAGTCGCTCTGCCAACAGCCCCCTTTATCCAGTGTCCGAGGTGTACGGAGATGAGTCCGGTTGACTGTTGTTGCCACTCTCGCTAGACCAGCTCCCAGTTCGCTTCACAACATCCCCACTCATCCCTTCTGCAACCCCATCTGTAGCAATCAAACAACAATACATTAATACAATTATTGTAGTATTAGATATTTTGTTGAGGAATTGTGAAACACTTAATAATGAAAATAAAGATAAAACAATACGATCCTACGCCATTTTGACTGCACGACAAGAGAAATTCTGGGACCCCGTATTCCCCCCCCCCCCCCCCCCCCTCCAAAAAGAAAATTAAGTACCGTAAAAGGGGACTACTATTTCCAATTTTTTTTTTTAGAAGATCCTTTTCCACAGAGAAGTATACGGACTCTGATTTTTCCCGAAAATGTATTTTCTGATGCACTGAACCACAATATAGCACAAAATCCTTCATTGAATTAATAGTTTAGTAATAATAGTGTTATATACATATATATCGTTAAACTTTGTAGCAAAGTTATAGAGTTTTCACCACTCTGGGAATCTTATGTAAAATCAGTAGATATTTCTTCTTATCGAGCTACAAACGTAAATATATAATACATATAATTTGTTGCTGCTTACATAATGTACATATAGCATATATTTGTATTTCCACAAAATTAAAAATTATGAATATATATTGGAATTTTGTGGAAATATAACAAACCATGCGTCTTTGCTCGTAACGCCATTTCACGGTATGCTAGAGGTACGACTCCATCCATTCCCTCCCCTTTAAATGAACTGCTCCACAAAACATGTGGCGCGTTTTGAAAAATGTACTTATTACGGTTTTAGCAAGTCCCACTAATTTATTTCAAGGAAAAAACTATTGCCCTCAATAAGTAATAGGTGAGGTAATAGTACACACTGCAGATTATTCGAATAATCCTCTCTTTGCTTATTGATTGCGTGAATAACACCGGAATCCTCATCTGCTTTTGTGATTTTTTTTTAGTAATATAAGTAAAAGGTGTCATTAATTCTTGCGTTATGGTAATTAACACAAGCAGATGACTGTCCGGAGATACCGGGAGGCTGGACTCTGGCCGAGAGCGACAACCCAAGCAGATGACTGTCCGGAGGGCTATCCGGGGATACCGGGAGGCTGGTCTCTGGCCGAGAGCGACAACCCAACCAGATGACTGTCCGGAGAGCTATCCGGAGATACCGGGAGGCTGGACTCTGGCCGAGAGCGACAACCCCAGCAGATGACTGTCCGGAGGGCTATCCGGAAATACCGGGAGGCTGGACTCTAGCCGAGAGCGACAACCCAAGCAGATGACTGTCCGGAGCTATCAAGAGATACCGAGAGGCTGGACTCTGGCCGAGAGCGACAACCCCAACAGATGACTATCCGGAGAGCTATCTAGAGATACCGGGAGGTTGGACTCTGAGCGAGAAGACTCTGGCCGAGAGCGACAACATAAGCAGATGACAAAATCAAAATAAGTACAGTTTTCAAAATGCACCACTTTTTTTGTGGTGCAGTTCATATGTAGGGGAGGAAATGAATGGAGTACCACTAGCGTACTGTTATAATTGTTACTGCGTTACTTGTTTTTTGTAATGTAGAAAAATCAATGTGGGGGTATGTTTACACCAAAATATGGGGAGAATTCGTACCAAGATAAAGATTTATCGGGAGTTATCGTGTTCACAGACAGACAGACAGAATTTGACTCCCCCAGCTATACGAAGAATAGGGGAAGTTATATAATCGATCCTAAATTGGATGCGAAGTTTTCAACGGGATTTCATGTTTTCCAACCACTAGACTCCAAATAAGAAAAAACAAAATGTCTGTCTGTGAACACGATAACTCCCGATAGAACGAATTTATCGACACGAAATTTTATATGTGTATCTAGAACCCTCTAACGGCGACATCTATTGTTTTTTAGCCAAATCTATGAAAGGTAAGAGGATTAGGGGGGAGGCTCAACTCAAAAACCCCAATTACTGCCGATGTAATGAATGTATCGACACGAAATTTCATATTTAAAGTCAAAACACAATGAGGACATTACCTGTCAAACTTTAGCGATATCGGAATAAGGGAAGGGGGGTTCCGGGGAGGTGGTTCAATTCAAAAACCGTAATAACTGTCGATGTAATGAATTTATCGATACAACATGCAGTATCAGGATCTAGAAGCCCCTACGTATCCAACTGTTGACTACTGGAGGAAGTACATTGCCAGGGATTCATCGACTTTTTTTTCATTTTGGAATCAGGAGGTCGGAAAACATGAAATTCCGTTAAAAACAGAGCATGGAATTGTCGAGCTATTACATAACTTCCCCTATACTTTGTATAGCTGGCTGGGGATGTATCAAGTGAACATTTGCAGGTTAGATACTTATGGAGTTCCATTAACGTAGTAGAGAGCAGTACCAGTAGATGGAGGCTGAGGCTGAGAGAGGTCCGTCTTGTTGTTACCAGACTGCGCTCCTTTCGTGGGGACACCTCAAAACACACATTATCTCATATCAGTGCTTCAACAGTAAAAATTCTATAATATATATATTTTTTTTAACGCCTCGACTACTAAGGTCGTCACCAAGTAGCCGTAACCCAAGGAGATCTGGGAGCGCCAGTCAGCCCCGTAAGGGACGAGAAGCCTTCGCCCCCATACATCCACATTTTGTAAATAAAACTAAATTTATATCATTACTTCTTTCCCCGACGATATCGGGCCGGGTGATTTGCCGGAGCAACCCCCCCCCCCCCAAAAAAAAAAAAAAAAAAAAACATGGTTATTAGCGTTTAATAATAATTTATATGTTACTTCCCCAGCTGAATATCCCTAGTAGTTAGAGGGGACGTTATGCACAGGGTGACTACAAACTTGAAGGTCTGAAATTCCGTCAAAGCGGCCCCTAGCTAGATCGTCAATAATATTTAGCAATATTACTAAAGCTTCCCCGACGGAGATCAATAAACTCAAAAAATAATATGCGATAATCTCGTTCTATTAACCCTCTTGTTGGGTGAAATTAGACTTTTAATATATAGACGGTGTAATGCAAAAAGGAGGTAACCCACAAAAACGAGGTTAAAAATTGAAATTGAAAAATTGTATTTTTGTTGCCATTTCTTTGTTTAAAACTAAGACAGTTGTACTCCTTCATTCCATTGGTTATTTGTTTAAATTATTGAAGTGAAATGTAATTCTTAAATAATTTATAATAAAATAAATAAGAAATATAGTTTTTGCATTTCTCCTTACCGATCATTTTCCTTATTTTTAAGTAGTTTTCGCCAAAAGAATGGTTAAATGATATTTGAAAAACGTGCAGGAGGCTGAGCTTGATTGCAATAAGCAGTTAACTCGAATTTGAAAATATTGTGGGTTACCTCCTTTTTGCATAACACCGTCCCTATAATATATGTGGCTGTCATATTTATTATTCCCCCATTTATTTGAGATTCAAAACAAAACAGACAGTTTCGGATATATTTTCTCATCACCTGTTCCTTCTTAATTTGTTGATTCTTATTCACTGGAGTTAGTTAATTAGTTTCTGTAAATCATGCTCCGGCGTTACCTTCCAAGTCATATCGCCTACCACCACAGACTTTAACAGCCTCGGCCGGTTTCCGCCATTTTGAGCTCAGTAAGAAAGCACTTTACCACTGAGCTACCGGCGCCCGCTCCAACTATTCACTGCATATTTTTTTATTAATATTTAAAATGTTGATTCATTTTTAATTTATGTCGGAGAATTGTTATTTGAATCAATATATTTGATGAACAATTTCTATCCACACTGAATTTTACTCTTCGACAAAAATTATCCAACATTATAAATATTAAAAAGAAAATATACAAGAAAACGAAACAGCTAATGAGAAACTAATGATAAGAACACATACCCAAAACGTCTATGAACTGAGCGTTTTGAAACTTGGAAAATAATTGGAAAAACTAGCTGCCCCTTCCTCCTAGTAGCCGAATTGTTTGCTTTCAAAAACAAGAACAAAACTCGACGGAATAGGGAACAGGCCATCAACAGAACAACTCAAGCCAGCAACGGCACACACCATGAAAACTAGGGGATCTAGGGGAGGAGATATTGCGTAAATATCCCATAAAGACCGTTCAATATTTCTCATGTAGCTCAATGTATTTCAAACGAAGTCTCATTGACACTATCTTTCAAATATCGCCCACACATTATATTGGGGAATATTAATGACCGCGCTGCTTAAAACAAACTGGAATGACAATATTTGATCTCATTTAAATGTTTCTTAAAACGAATATTAAATGGCAAGAAGTACAGAACAATATATCTTGATTATAACGACATAGGCTAGAGGACGCTGTATCCATCCATGTTTCCCATACAATCCTGTTCCTTTTTCAAGATCTAGACTTATTGCGAAGAGTTTATTAATTGAGATTTAATAAGTAGGGTTTATAAAAAAAAACGGTACTGCATAAAGAATGAGCGCCCGGCGTTTGCTATCTTACAATAAAAAAATTATTGAATTGTAAAACATGTATATTTATCAATAGTATAACAATCAATAACTGCTGACCCAAAGATAAAACAATAATTTTTGCGAAAAAAACAAGCCAAAAAACTGTAAAAGGAGAAAATAAACTATGATAGCAGCGAAAGATACTGATTCCTAGCCGAGATCTCTAGCAGAAAAGGATCAAAACGAACTCTTAAAGTAACTCTTACTACTTAAATATTGTAAGCAGTACTGGTTCAGATAATTGTCAATCTAGTCTTTTTGTGGAAAGGTAAGGATTTATCCGAAGGAACAAAACTTAGATCCTCTGGTCGGTCCTTCTGGCAGTATGGACTCTTTGGGTTTGTGAAATGAGTCTTCACCTACAAATAACATATATGCGACAAGAGAAACTGTACTTTTTCAGCAAAAGGACCGACGGAAAACTACAAATGTTACTTCTTCGGTTAGAAAAGTCTCAAATCAATTGAAAGTTATTGATTTTCAAGACTCAATTATACGTTTCCGAAGTTTAATTTTGCTTGTTATTAGTTAACTGCCTAAAGGTAATTGTTTTTGTGTTCTAAAAGATAAAAGAATCTTATATACGAGAATACACATGTGTAACAAGCATCAGTTTCTGCAATATGCAGAAATGGTATTAGGTACATGTATCAAACGGATCAGGTAGTGTGGGGTGATCTAACAAACGTTACTTTCTAATATGCTACAATATGGATTTTTTTTAGTAATGTAAACCTCAATACAACAGGGCGACCGTTTTCTAAATGTGTAAAAACATCTCAATCGATAGGTTGGTGACAATTTGACAATATAGGTCTTTAAAAAAAAAGTTATAATTTTTTTTACCACCAGAGCCAGTAACTTGTTTTTTTCAAATAGTACCATATGTTTCTTCCCTTAAATTCATAGAGGAGATTTTAATAAACGAAAAATGTGACCAATGGGGGGAGACAAGTACTTGCTGAGAAGTAAAGCCTTGAATTACATATCTTGGAACAGCGATTTTTTTGCTGTTTCCACTGGCACAAATTATTAACGTCGAAGAAATTGTATAGAATGAAACATATATTATTTATTTTTGTTAAAATAGTATTGCAAAAATCCTAATTCATTATTTTAACACTTAGAACTTTTCACAAAATAAATAGTAATAATAATCTGTGTAATTTAACACCTCATATCTCTTATTTTTATGTTTATCAGTTTGAAAGATGTCGAGGTGATACATTACACCCAATATTATTACCATTCAATTTGTGAGTAATGCTAAATATTAAAATAATTGGCCGATTCTTTATCAAACTCTCTAGTTTGATTGGCTAGGCGGAAACCCCACTAGGACATTTTTACACCAGAGATTAGCAATTAGGAATTGCCAAATTGGCACTTACCAGCAAAAGCTTCCGGATACTGCATGTTCGTTTTTGTCTTCAATGTCTGTATACGTTTGAAAATATTATCCAGATCTTTTCGCATTTCAGTAAGCAGAGATGTGTGTTTCTTGAATTCTGCAGCTGCTGTCTTCAATCTTGTTACACATAAATTGTTGCAATTTGTTAACATTTCGTTGGTTTTCTCAAATCTCTGCAACCTAAGAAATATAAAGAAAATCATTTTTTTAAATATATATATATATATGTATATATAAACAAGTATTAAAAATTTCCACTTCATTAGAAATTTATAAAAAGAGTTAAGATACATTTGTTTTTGGGCTCTTATCATAGACTCAACATCTTGCTGATCCACAATGCCGGCCAAGCCTTGAATGAACACCTCGGGGGCTGTGTAATTCTGGAAACATTCAATACTTCCAAGCTCACTTTCTGGAGTATGGTCAGCCATATAGAAAGTTAAATTAATAAAAACAATAATAATATCAACTGAAAGAAATTGTGGGTGGTGAAACCTTCCCCACTGTTATATCGAAACATTTTCCATTAGGTTAGAATTTTGAAAAATAAATAAAACTTTTTCTTTTTATGAAACAATTTCTAAAAAATTAAAGTTAAATATAATAATGAAAAAAAAGTCTGCTAAATATTTTTACCATTACTTCTTTAAAATTATTGTCATTGATCAATGAGTATTTATGAAATTGTTATGATTATGATTCATGCCCAGGCTTTAACTACGAGGTCATATCGCCTACTACCAGAGCGCTATTTCGTCACTCTGGTGGACATGAGCCCGAATCTACTGTGGGAGTCCTAAATTTTGCCAACCCTAAATTTGTATTCACCTAGGGTAGGGGTCTTTAACGAGTACCTGATATCGTACAGGCTCGGGACCATCGCTTAACGTCCCATCCGAAGGACGGCGTGCTTAAGTCTATTTTACCTCCCAGATAAAATAAACTAAGGGCCTCGGCCGGGTTTTGAACCTTGAGCTCAGAAGGCAAGCACGCATACCACTCAGCTACCGGCGCCCTCTTTTATGAAATTCGTAATTATTGTTATAGAGCGTTCTAACGAATACAGATATATAGAGTCAGCAGTTAGGATACTTACTAGCAGATCATATTCGTTTTTGAATATAATTTATTATTAGAATTTCGTATCAAATATAATTACTATTAATGAACCAAATGCTGTTGGTTGTTGGGATGAATCCGACAGAAAATCAGGACGATTAGGGATTTATTCAGAGAACGGTTGAACATCTGATGATTATTTTTTACGGATGGATCCGAAGACAGAATTTTGAATTTCTACTTTTAATAGACTTGAGTTAGGGAAAAAATAGGGAATTACGGGCGCCGATAGAAAAAAGGTACCTGCTTGCGCAAGTTTACCATTTCGAAACTCGGCCGAAGCCTCTGTTTTTTTTTTATCTGGGATGAGAAGAAACCTTAATCAAGACGTTAAGCGAAGATCCCCAGCCATTACATAGCATTGGGTTTCTTTTCAAGATTTAAGATGAATTATGTCGAAAATAAGTAAACGTCCCGTTTTGCAAAAACACATTCTTCATCCAAATAATGAGGAGAATTCAGATAGCATTGGATTTCGTATCTCATTTTGACTAGATTAACTCGATATAGTCAGAAAAATAGAAAAAATCATGCATTCGATAAATTAAGTTAACACCTCTTTTAATGATAAAAACATTTTCCTCCGAATCCTGAATAGCATTCAGTTAGTATTGGGTTTCCGATACGTATTCAACAAGATCTAAGTCGACGTACTCTGAAAAAAAAAGAGAAATATGTAGAAATTAGTAACATGATGTTAGCACCTCTTCTTTTTTAAATATATAGATGTAAAGTTGCTCTTGAGGCACCGATTCATTATATTTTCCGAAAATCACATTGATACATAAATGTCAGTAGAGGCTTCTTCTAGAACGTTGATAAACAAACAAAAGGTAAGGTGAAAAATATATTATGGTTAGTTTTAGCAAAAATTGTCGACATAGGAGTATAGAATATAGGTCGTTCTTGAGTCACGAATTTCTTACATTTCTTGAAAAAGACATTAATACCACTATTTCGGTATATGGCATTCAATCTGACAGGATCATACTCCGGGGGATATAATGGTTCTTTTGGCATCCAAACCTTATTTTTTTGGCGAACAAGGGAATACGTAGCGGAAAGTAAACACCTCAAGAATCCAATCCATGAAGTTAACACCTCAAGAATCCGATCCATGAAGTTAACGCCTCAAGAATCCGATCTATGAAGTTAACGCCTCTTTTTAGGAAAAACTCTTTTTCCGCCGAATTCTGAATAGCATTAATTAGTATTGAATAGATAATTAAATACACAATTTCTTTGTCAAACTTCACTATATATTCTCAAATACTCAACTAGTTTCGCCGTGTTATGGCATTATCAAGAGTCACTTATAAACTCGTAATGCCAACTTGATAATGCCATAACACGGCGAAACTAGTTGAGTATTTGTGAAGTTTGACAAAGAAATTGTGTATTTAATTATCTATTCCTAGAATGGAGTTTCACAAAGTAAATCTGTAAACCATAAATTAAATAGTATTGATTTTCTTATCAAGAGTTAACAAGTATTAAGTTGATGTACTTTGAAAAAAGTGGCATATTCATGAATCCAATGCATGAAGTTAACGCCTCTTACACATACACATTTTCAATCAGAATCTGATTAGCTTTCAGCTAGTATTTTTTTTTTTTTTATCACGAGTTTACTAGAATTAAGTAGAGGTAGTCGAAAAAAAGAGAAATATCAAGATTCCGATGCATGAACTTAACGCCCCTGATAGATTGGATAGGCAGTCATAAGTTTTTTAATTATGGTTGGTTTTAAAAAAATAGTCGAGGAAAAAATATAAATGATAGTTAAATGAACTGTTGATTTTTAGCGACCATTTGGGCTTGGAGGAAGAGCGAACACTTATTGGTTAATTGGTGTTGGTGAAGTACATTGCCGATGACTCACACAACTGAAGTAGAGACAAGAGTCTGACTGCTCAACGACGCTCTTCATTATTTTCACAGCCTCAATTAATAAGTATCAGATTCTACTCTGTTCTCATGCAAATTATTATATCTTTTCGATCTGCATTTTCGCCTCTTAAATTCTGATAATAGCGCTTATACAATTTTCCTGGTATTGAATCTATAACTAATTGTCCTATACTTCGTATTGCTATACAAGTAAAAAGATTATATTAATGGCAAAAGAGAAGAAAACGTTCGCTCAGTGGTATGCCTGCTTACCTCAAGGTCGGGGGTTCGAAACCCTGCAGAGACCCTTAGTTTATTTTATCTGGGAGGTAAAGAAAACTTAAGCACGCCGTCCTTCGGATGGGACGTTAAGCGATGGTCCCGCGCCTGTACGATGTCAGATACTCGTTAAACCCAGCTCTAGGTGAATAAAAATTTAGGGTAGGCAAAATTTAGGACTTCGATAGTAGAGTTGGGCTCATGTCCACCAGAGTGACGAAAGAGCGCTCTGGTAGTAGGCGATATGACCTCGTAGTTAAAGCCCGGGCATGAGTCATAATAACTAACTCCTGCTAAAAAAAAATAGCGTTTTTTATCTGAAATGATTCAAGTCTCTTAAGTGGAACAGAGAGACACCGCATAATATTCTGTTTTCGGCTCCCAACCCGATAGAACAATAAAAAAAATAGTCGGTGAATCACCAGCTACATACTTCCCCACAACGAATTAATCATTCAACTTTTCGCTCCTCCTCCAAAACCAGTCAACCGTTAGCGCTAATATTCAATAGTTGACTTACATAGGGGCTCCCACATCCTCATACTGAATTTTGTTTCGATAAATTCATTAGATCGGCAGTTATTAGGGTTTTTCAATTAAGCCTTCTCCCCTGAACAAACAACCCCTATCCATCGGCCGATATTGCTGAATATTTACAGGTTATGTCGTGTTGAATTCAAATATGAAATTTCGTATCAATACATTTATTACATTGGGAGTAATTGGCGTTTTTGAGTCGACCTTCCCTCTCTGATCCCCCTTCCTTTCTGCCGACTCCACTGAAAAATAATAGGTGTCGTGTTTATTGTGCTTTGAATTTACATATGAAATTACGTGTTGATACATTTATTACAACGACAATTATTAGAGTTTTTTTGTTAAGCCTCTACTCTAATTCCCCTTTCCCTTTGGCCGATATGGCTGAAAATCGTTAGGTGTTGTCCTCAAGGAGTTTTCATGACGATACATTCTATCGGCACTTATTAGAGTTCTTATGTTAATCCCTCTCTTCCTTTTGATCGATTTGACAGAAAAAGTCGTTAGAGGCTTCTAGATTCACATACAAAATCGTGAGTTACCTTGTTAATAGACACATAAGTAGATAGTTTATTCCCATATTTGGAATCTGGACTGGAAAAACATGAAATTCCATTGAAAACTGTAGTTTTGAACGATTATATAACTTCCCCTATACTCCGTATATGTAGCTGGGGAAGTAAAAACAGACACATGCTTTTTTTATGACTAAAATTAGGCCTTACTCGACCTTTCTTTTTACTGAAAATTTTGAAATTGATCGATCCCTCCATTAGCTGACGATATCGTTGTTTCTATCTGTCTGAAATACAGACGAAGTAGGAAATTTAAGCTAGAATTTTCAATTCTGATTCACTGTTTGATCGAGGCTCGAGTAGATACGACCAGTTTTGGCGACATACTTGGTTCAAATATTAATAATTCAATTAGATCACAGAAAAATGAGACTTCTTTCTTAGATTAAGAGAGACAAATCAAATTAGTATGATGAAGTAATAGTCCCACAGGTAAAATTATCTAAGGTAAAGAAATAACAAGATAGAAGAAAATGTTTCACGTGCCTGTCGCTATAACTCCCCCCAGCACATGCCTTTGCACCATTCCTTTTTATAACTTTTGTTTTGTGAGCCAATCTTATTGTCTCATATTATAAGAAAAAATAAATTAGATTTTTTAAATGGGCTATCTTATTTTATTAGGCAGAAATTATTCGTATTTTTAATAAAACCTGTGGAACCAGTGCTGCTCTCTGCACGGGTCAAGGACATAGCTCACGTACTTTCCTATGGTCCTTTCTCTGACTAGATCTCTTCGTGGTAAGTTCGGCTCCGTTTCTTGATTCTTTAGTGTCTATATTCTTGAGTAGTTAAATGTATTGTAAGTCAATTTATACTTTTTAGTTAGGCAAAGTAGTTGTTTTGCATTAAAGAGTTGCTTATTGTTGTATTATTTCTACATTTATCATTAATCTAATTTTTACAGATCACAAGACGTTTCAGATCACGAAGCTTGTTAGCAGAGCAACATCTCTTTTTAAACCCACATCTATTTGTTCTTCTTTTATAATGTAAGTAATATATTATTTCACTTATATTTCATTTATAGAATAAGAAATTTAAGGTTTGTCCACCCGTTACGCTTGAAACTCAATCGATAATTGCCCAGAAAGAACGTGGTGGCCATTTTGGAAAGTTCATTCGGTTTCTCTTTGTTGTAAATCTATGTCACGAACATTGCATTATGGTTCTATTATTGCAAATATTGTTATTGTATCTCATGTCCATTATTTATTTTGAGTGTATCCTATTTTACTGATGTTAAGCTTCCTATCGAAATTTATCAGATCATAAATAATTTTTTTTCTCTTCATTTTTATTAATTATCTGATTTTTTAGTTTCGTAATTCATTAATCCATTAGTTTTTTCAGTTAATTATTTAATCCATATCTGTAATGCCAGCTGTTGGCCATTTTGAGGGTTCGTATTGATTTATCCCCACCCTCGTGTCGTGACTTGAAAAAGTAGTCCGCAACTCTTCGCACGAATGATTAGTATTTGGATATAGGGCTTATTATTTTCGTATGTTATTAATTGATTGATTATTAAGGTATTTGGATATCGAATTTTGGTTTCCGTTAATTTATATTACTATTTTTTCTCCGTCGTCATGGCTCCGTATGACGTCATGTAAGTTGGTCACATAAATCAATTTAATTTTTATTTTTTCTCACATTACTTTATTTGTTTCACGATTCTAGAACATATTTCATGAATTCAATACTATTATAATATTTACTGTAGCAATATGATTATATTCTTGATACGTTATTCAGGTAACATTCTATAGCAAATAGGCCTTGCCACGTTGGCATCTGTAAATTAGTCGTATTGCATCATCTAATTTTTGTCATATGGCGATCATTTCTGCTTTTGTTTGCAAGTTAATTGTTCATATGATTACTATTTCGTATCGAACTTAGTTTATTGTTTCTATTCGGTCTATATTCAATACTTTCTTCGTTCCATGTGTCTTTTATTGTGTTTGGGTCTAATTTAACGTGTTAATTTTTGTGTTTTGTTACTGTTATAGCTTTATTAAATTGTTGAACAATTAATTTTTGATGAGTTTAGGAATCGTTGATTTATCTCTACTAGATTTTTCGTAAGTAATTTAATTTAAAGCTTCTGTCAACAATTGTTGAATCTTCTAGTTTGTGACTTTTACAGTTTTAAAATCTATTTTACAATTCTAGTCAACAAAATAATTTTAAGCATTATTTATTTTACGTTTTTTCACATTAATTGTGCCGGATATTATAATATAAAAATAGAGAAAAAAATATGCCTAACCTTGAAAAAATTTGGCCTATATGAATTCGAATCATATAGGCTATGACAACTATAATAATTGATTTTATTTTTAATACGTATGGGATAATGTGTTTTTTAAACTTCAAAATAAAATTTAACGAAGTTAGTTTATGAGTTAGAGGTAGTTAGTAAAAAACCCAGTATTTGTTTGACCAGAATTTCGTAAAATATTTATTTCCTTTTCAGAGCCTTATGAGGACTAGTGGATGTGTGTAGTGAATGTTGTAAGTTAACTATCTGAGTTCACTATCAGACACAAACACTTAACATCTTTACCAAACATCCATTCCAAGTCATTTTAAGGCCCTGATAGAGCCCATAACAGCAACATTTTACGATGAAAAGATTTCTCAACGAACAATTCAGGAGTACTCCAATTTTTTTATTGTGAAAACTTAAAATAATTTTTTCCTCAATATTTTGTGCTGTTCGGATTTAAGAAAAACTGATGAAATACAGATTTCATTCTTGACAACTAAGTATAGTATAATAAATATTTATATATCGTCGGTTTAGAGGAAAAACTCACTAAGTGCAATTCGATTAATTTCTGGATATTAACTGATTTAGTGAGTTTTACCATGAAAACTAATTTTATAAACTTGCAGTTAGTGATTTTTTCCTCCCTTTATTATTGACTACGACTGTAGGGTGCATTTGGTGAGTTTTTCCTTGAAAAGGGAACAACTTTTGGTAAGCAAATCTGCTAACACCTCAAAATCGACTTAAAATGCACTTAGTGAGTTTTCCCTCTAAACCGACGATATATAAATCACCGAGGCGTCTGGTATCTTGAGATGTGTCTACCTCTAATAGTTCTTTTTAGTATAGATCGTAGTGTGGTTTTGAATATAAATGTTACTTAAATACTCGGGGGAACTTCACTATGATGACAATTTTTTCTTAATGAATGAAAATATGATTATTTCTTATTACCCTTAAGAAGAACTGAGTGAATTTATACTATTTTTTTAGTAATTTTACTTACGTTTGTGCGTGTATGTATTTTTATGTTTGTATTGTGGTCTGTACAGGAAATACAATACGGAAGGAGGAGCTACTAAGACGTACGGAGCCAGGGGTGGTAACTTTGGCGGTGGGGGGAGTGGTGGTGGTTTTAGGGCTGGCAATGGAGGCAGTGCCAACTACAACAGGAATGGAGGTGGTGGTGGTGGGTTTAGAGGCGGCAACGGGGGTGGAAGGGACAAGGATGACTACGGGAAAGGGCTGAGGGCGGTGAGCTGGTCCCAATACGAGCTGTCCGACTTTAAGAAGGACTTCTACTCTCCTCATCCCAACGTGGTCAACAGGTGAGCAGGTCACTCTAATTCTAAAGCCCTCTGCACACGGAGTGACTGATTTGCAACTCAAGTTTGGTGATCTTGCCCATATACGGGAGTGGGGATCCACACACGGTGCAACCAAAACGAGTCCGATTTGAAATCTGTTTCCTACTGGTTGCGTGCGATCGTTCTTCCCAGTTGCAAAACTGTTTCAGTTGCATGGTTGCAAGTGAAAAATCACATTTGTGTCGAAATTATGAGTGATCAACAAAACGTAACTCCCAGCAACGAACTTTAAAATATGGTTTATGTATTGGTATTATTTTTTTAAATTAGGAAAAACATGTGACGTGGCCATTACAGGATTTTCTTATACCAACAACGCTTACAGATAACTCACTCTACCCTTCCCCTTCTGGAAATCTTTTCATTTTGTCTCTGTACAGCGTTATCTTGAGAGTAGACATTCTTATATTTAGTAATGCTATTGTAGTATGCACTATGAAATAATTTTGAGAAGGGGGAAAGAGTGATCTGTAAGCGTGGTTGGTGTAAGAAAGTCCTGTAATGGCCACATCAGAATTTTTTCTGTTATAAATATTTAATGCTTTTTAAATTTAATCCAAAGCTATATAACCCCGGAGGTATCTATTTGTGTTGACAGTTGTTTAACCTGTTTCGTATTCTATTGAGAAGCCGGTATTGATATTCCCTTCGTACTGCTCTTCGTTGTCTGCGGTATTGATAATAGGCAATTATGTGCAGAATAAGTCGCGCTCGTATGCGAATAGAGGTTGCAAATTCGTTGTGCTTGTGACTATTGTGAAACAGGTTTGCAACTCGCGTTGCAAATTAGTCGCTCCGTGATACCTTAAGGGAAAGGGTTTTTTGTTCCCTTCCATTTTCAGATTATGGGAGTTTTCCTTAGGGGAATAACAGCTGAATAAAACGAGACATTTGTCTCTAGCAATATAATTTCGAGAAAACTTATTTAAATGTAAATTTCTACACATTACAAATGTTTTCCCGCAAGTTTTGTTCATCTTCACATTTTAATTATTTGAGTGTGGATCCTACAATAGGTGAAACATTTGACCTATAATGTCATTTTGTTTTGTCGCCAATCGTGTGTGTAACTTTCCGTCAACTTTCTTCACTCATAATCTGATAGTCTGAAGGTGTTGAAACAGTAGTAAAGATATGAAGGGATGCCATCCAGTCTAAACTGACTATATATGTGTTGACTATTGCAGGCCGTTCGGGGAGGTAGCCCGGTACAGAGAGAGCAAGGACATCACGGTGAGCGGAGACTCTCCATACCCGATCCAGTACTTCGAGGAGGCCAACTTCCCAGACTATATCAATGAGAGCATCAAACGGATGGGGTTCGACTTCCCCACCTCAATCCAGGCCCAAGGGTGGCCCATCGCATTGTCTGGCAAGAACATGGTCGGCATTGCCCAGACGGGCTCTGGCAAGACACTGGCCTACATCCTCCCAGCGGTGATCCACATCAAGAACCAGGGGAGAGTGCAGCGAGGTGATGGGCCCATCGCCCTCGTCTTGGCCCCCACCCGAGAGCTGGCCCAGCAGATACAGGTGGTGACCCAAGAGTTTGGGGGCCCTTGCGGACAGCGGTCCGTCTGTGTGTTCGGTGGCTCCCCCAAGGGGCCTCAAGCCAGGGACTTGGAGCGGGGCGTCGAGATCGTCATTGCCACTCCAGGACGACTCATCGACTTCTTACAGAGAGGTAATTTTTTTTTAATTGATACTTAATTACAATATATATCTCATATAGTTTGATATAATTTCTTCTATTGAATCGTAACTAATTTATTTATTCTTGATATAAACCATTGTTGCGAGTTCCCAGTAATTCATTAAATGGAAGATATGTTCAAAAATATATCGTCGGAAAGAGCAAAATAATAGATATTTTAATTTGCTTCTTTAGAAAATCTGAGATCTGATTACTTTTTGCACGCAGTCCTGCGAAAAATGACTCCCGATTTCGAATAACAATGTTTTAAATGAAAGTTAATTTTTTACGTGAACCGTTTTTATTTTTTTTCCCATTTCCATTCTCGCCCGAATGCCTAATGTTATTACTTTTATTTGAGATAATATAATTAATTTAGATAAATGTTGTGATCCTTGGAAAAGTATGAGTTACTGTGTACGTTATATAAGGGTTACTTGTGTAGGGACGACGAACCTGCGGCGGTGTACCTATCTGGTATTGGACGAGGCTGACAGAATGCTGGACATGGGGTTCGAGCCCCAGATCAGGAAGATAATGCAGCAGATCAGGGTGAGTGGTTCATTCTGAAACACTAGGGCACGTCACTAATCTGTATGACTCACTTTACATTTGCTTACTCTAGTGCTTGTTGTTTTAACTGCTCTCTCTTGGTTTTGTCAAATATTCAGTTTTTATAATATAACCCATACAATAGATATACCTTCAGTTGAAGGTGAGCCCTACTGACTAGTGCCATGCACTGTTACCTATCCTCTAACTTGGAGTTGTTCCACGCACCTTTATCCTGGTCCAACTAATGCTTTATTGGAGGTAAATTAAAGGAAGCCAATGTTGTCCAATGCCTTCGGTGTCGGAATCTTTCATATTCCGAGCTCCATCCTCGAGGACAACTACAAATATTTTATAGTTTATTTATTTTGATCATGCTATAAAAGGTTTTGAATAAAAACAAAGAAATTGTTTAACTTTTACATTTTTTTATTCCACAAAAATATATACAGTATATTAGGTTTTAGTTAGTTCAAATATTTGAGCTGTCAATCTATTGAAATGAAGAAAATATAGTAAGGGATTATTTATTATTAATAATGGTTAGTATAATGAAAAGTTTTCGCCCCTCTCCACAAGACCTGTTTACGCCAATAATCAATAGTTGACTACATTCTAAATCTTCATACTAAATTGTGTGTTGATAAATTCATTACATTGGCAGTTGTTAGAGTTCTTTGAGTGAAGCCTCCTCCCTAATCTATAAATCAGTTAGTGTCGTCCTCGGTTCTGGTTGGTACACATTCAATTTGTGGCGTCCTCGGTTCTGGTTGGTACACATTCAATTTGTGTCGTCCTCGGTTCTGGTTGGTACACATTCAATTTCGTGTCGATATATTCATTCTATTGAGAGTTACCGTGTCTACAGACATTTTGGCATCAAATCCGTTGAAAACTTCGCACCAAATATCTTTTTTGAATACATAACTTCCCCTAAACTATACTACGTAGAGCTGGGGGGAAATCTTTATAATGAAAATACATAATATATTAGTGGCGGTAAAGGGGGCGATGATTGGAAGCGAATGGTCGTTTTTGTGGGATTAGACAAAATGAAAGTTGAACAAGTAATTTGTTTTTACTTATTTTATTAATTTTCCGCTATATCGACACAGATCGCAAACGTATTCGAACATATAAAAAACGAGCCCTACTGACTGGTGCCATGCACTGTTACCTATCCTCTAACTTGGAGTTGTTCCACGCACCTTTATCCTGGTCCAACTAAATTAAAGGAAGCTTAATGTTTTTCATTGCCTTCGGTGTCGGAATCTTTCATATTCCGAGCTCCATCCCCGAGGACAACTACAAATATTTTATGGTCTAATCTATATTAATGAAGCTGAAACGGGGTTTGTTTCTTTGTTTGTATGTATGTTTGTTCCAGCATCACGCCCAAACGGATGGACGGATTTTTATGAAACTACCCATGTAGCATCCTTTTAAGCCCGATTGAATAATAGGCTATGTGGCGTCCCAAAATTTTGATCGGGAGGGGGGGTTGTGGGGGGGCCTAAGTATATTAATAGTGCTAACTCATTAACTAATGGTCGAATTGTCATGAAATTTCACATGTAGTATTTTTAAAAGCCAAATACGAAAAAAAGGTGTGTGGCGTCCCAAAACTTTGAAGCGGGGGGGGGGGGGGGGGGGGCTTGTGGGGGTAGGCCTAAGTGTAAATATAGTGCTAACTCTTCAACGATTGGTCGGATTGTCACGAAATTTCACATATAGTATTTTAA
This sequence comes from Aradus depressus, assembly GCA_963662175.1. Classification (NCBI taxonomy): domain Eukaryota; kingdom Metazoa; phylum Arthropoda; class Insecta; order Hemiptera; family Aradidae; genus Aradus; species Aradus depressus. Next base: position 52,318,944 of record OY759214.1, on the reverse strand, counting down.
AAAGCCAAATAGAAATATAAGATGTGAGGCGACCCAATGTTTTGAACGGGAGGGGAGGTTGTGGGGATAAGCCTAAGTAAAAATATAGTGCTGGCTCATTAACGGTTGGTCAGATTGTCACGAAATTTCACATGTAGTATTCATTAAGGCCAAATAGAAAAATAGGGTGTGACGTCAAAAAATTGTGAACGGGAGGGGGGTTATGGGGGTAGGCCTAAATTTGAAGAAAGTGATAGGTCATTAACGGATGATCGGATTGTCATGGAATTTCACATGTAGTATTATTGATGGCCAAATAAAAATTTGGTTTAAAGGGTAATTTCTTGCAGTTACACGACGCTAGCAGTGTGGCTCAGCGTATTTAACTACATACTATCTGTGGGGTCCGCAGTTGCAAGGCACCTACAAGCTGTAAGGCCCAGCGTTACTAAAAACGTACTAGCTGTGGGGTCCGCTGTTGCGAGGCACATACTAGCTGTGGTGACCAGCGTTCCTAATTACGAACTAGCTGTGGGGTCCGCCGCTGCAGAACTCATACTAGCTGTGATGCCCTGGGGTTCTAACTACATACTAGCTGTGGGGTCCGCTGTTGCAAGGCACCTACAAGCTGTAGGGCCCAGCGTTCCTAAAAACGTACTAGGGTCCGCCGATGCAAAAACATACTAGCTGTGATGCCCAGCGGTTCTAACTAGGTACTAGCGGCGGGGTCCGCCGTTGCAGAACACATACTAGCTGTGATGCCCAGCGGTTCTAACTAGGTACTAGCGGCGGGGTCCGCCGTTGCAGAACACATACTAGCTGTGATGCTGAGCGTTTCTAAATACGTACTAGCTGTGGGGTCCGCTGTTGCAAAACACATACTAGCTGTGATGCCCAGTGGTTCTAACTACGTACTAGCTGTGGGGTCCGCTGTTGCAAGGCACTTAATAGCTGTAGGGCCCAGCGTTCCTAAAAACGTACTATCTATGGGGTCCGCTGTTGCAAGGCACATACTAGCTGTGGTGACCAGCGTTCCTAATTACGTACTAGCTGTGGGGTCCGCTGTTGCAAGGCGCAAGAAGTGTGGCCCAGCTTATTTAACTAGGTACTAGCGGTGGGGTCCGCCGTTGCAGAACACATACTAGCTGTGATGCTCAGCGTTTCTAACTACGTACTAGCTGTGGGGTCCGCCGTTGCAAAACACATACTAGCTGTGGTAACCAGCGTTCCTAACTACGTACTAGCTGTGGTGCACAGCGTTGCAAGGCACATAATAGCTGTGGACAAAACGTTCTTAAGTACGCACTGGCTAGGACGTCCAGCGATGCTAAGTATTCACTAGCTGTCGTTTCCGCAGTTGAAAGGCGCATACTAGCTGTGGTGCCCAGGGGTCCTAAAAAATTACTAGCGTTACTACAGTTGAATTCCGTATGAATAATTAAAAATTATAACTGTCGTTAGTACTGTCGAGGAACTGAATAGCCTTATAGGAGATATTGGGAGAAAAGTCAAAGTTCCCCGGGCAACGCCGGGTATTACTGCTAGTATTTAATATATTTATATATATTAGGGTGCTCCGGAAGAAGAGTAGGTCTAAAGGGACTTCAACTTCTTGTCGTTAAAAGTGAATATCGTTGTTTAATGCTTACATTATTGTAAATTGGATTGTTCTATCTTTATTTGATGGAGTTAAAGTTGAAAATATACTGTTGGCTTTGAAACGCCACCTCGTATTTCACAAATAATTGAATGAAAAGAAGAAATATATCTTAATTTCTTCTACCCCGAGTACTGGTTTTATCAATTTATATATGTTGATATTTTCCCAGATTTTTTGATGTATGAGGTTACGTTAGGACATCATTGGTGTTTATTTTCAAGAGAAAATTAAACATGTATCAATTGTTTTTGCTATTTTTGTTCTCGCATAGTTTTTGGTATTGCTATATTTGAACCAGGTTTGAGATCAATAAGTGATGTTGGATGTAATGTGTGTTTAGCCGGACCGTCAGGTGCTGATGTGGTCAGCAACGTGGCCGAAAGAGGTGAAGGCCCTTGCTGAAGACTTTCTCCAGGACTATGCCCAGGTGAACATTGGCTCTCTGGAGCTGTCTGCCAATCACAACATCAACCAGATTGTAGAGGTTTGCTCTGAGAACGACAAACAGAACAAACTGCACACACTCCTTGAGGAGATCGGCACTTCCAAGCTGGAGCGGACCATCATCTTCGTGGAGACGAAGAAGAAGGTGGAGGCCATTGCCAATGCACTTAGGCGGATGGGGTAGGTGTCCTTCAGTTGTACACTACTAACTAAATTGCAATGAAGTACCCATTATCCGCAGAATTGGGATTATCGACATTTCAGATTAGAGGACATTTTTATTTATTGTATTGAAATACTTTTTGATACTTGTTTACTCGGGCTTCTCCAGGATTGTTAGCACTATGCAAATTTTGATGATGATGTGACTAAGGGAGGTGGCCGCTGACACTTCTCAAATGTCTGTGCAACGGTTGTATTCTGTTGATTTTCTCAGTGTTTAGTTCATAGATAGTATACAGGTTGACCTACTGACTAGTGCCATGCACTGTTACCTATCCTCTAACTTGGAGTTGTTCCACGCACCTTAATCCTAGTCCAACTAATGCTTTATTGGAGGTAAATTGAAGGAAGCTAATGTTGTCCATTGCCTTCGGTGTCGGAATCTTTCATATTCCGAGCTCCATCCTCGAGGACAACCACATTTTTATTTATTTATGTTTCTACTAGTTATATCTACTAGAATTTTAAAACGTAACTAGCTGTGTTACCTGACGTTGAATTATTGAATATAACGGAGAAAATATTTTACACAGAAACTATTTACTTGAAGCATGGGTTGGAGAGAATGCGGGAATTGCAGAGGTTTGGCCTGGAAAAGTGAGCGAGAGCGCCTCTTCTCCCTCGCTACTTCGTCTGCTTTGTTACTCGAAAGTGTTTATATCTCCGTTAAACCTAATTTGAGCGAAGAAAATGTTCAGAACAAACAATGAAATTAATTCAGTAACTATTTCTGCATCTTGGTAACCTCCTCGCTCTCTCTACCCAGTGATTTTCAAAACTATGCTCGTGTTTTCCTGAATATTATAGGTGCATATAAAATCTGAAGTTTAGTTGAAATATGTCGACATTTTCTTCTGATTGAACAGTCACGATAGCCAGAAACCACTTTGTTTAATATACTATGGATGCCAGGTAAAGAATAAAAACATTGTGTTATGTTTGTTTTATGTACCAGAACAGATTTGTGAACAATACAGTTCCATCTCCAGTGGAAAATGGATAAAACTCAAGTATTCTCCAAAAATACTCGTGTTTACAGACAGTTGTTACAATTTTATTGATGAGTATTGTACATCAGTTATTTTAATAAGAGAATGTTGTTAATTTGATTGAATTTTTATGTTTTTCAGTTGGCCCGCTGTGTGCATTCACGGAGACAAATCACAAAATGAACGAGACTATGTACTTAGAGGTATGTAAACATTGTCATGTTCATGTAGAACTCAGTTCGCAAAACCATTCCTTTTATGCTACCCCATATCTATTGTCTGTTTGTATTAGCCTAGTTCTCTATAAGGAACAAAACCAGACCATCTCTCAAACTGATAACGATTTTGAAAAATAGTGTAATAGTAAACCCTGAGGTGTAACTTTATTTACATGGGCAGCAATGTCATGCAGCATGTTAGCTCAGTGGGTAGAAGCAACGTTAACATACCTCGTTCGAACACTATTTGAAGTATACAGAAAATATTCATTTTGTGTTATATTGTGATAACGCTCTTTCGTTACATGGAGATAGATTTTGTTGTTCCTAATTTACTCGATTGCTGTCTGGAGAGATGGTTAGCATTGGGAATGTATTTTCTTATGCTGAGAAGAATTACACACATTTTCTTCCTAATTTTCTGGTTGCATAAAGGAAAGTTGCCAGTTGAACCAACCTTCTTGTACTCGTATTTAAATACTTTGTAAATAATTAATTTAATCTTGCATCTATCAGGCTCGATAGGTCTACAAGTTGCCGGCCTGTCTACTCTCAACGCGAGTGTTGGTCATAGTGGTCAAAACCGCGATTTTAGCAGGACAAAAATTGAAAATAATCTTTGTTCCTTTGAATGAATAATATAAAAATTATGTATTGTATCCCTTACTAAGTTAAATTTTAAATTAAATTCAACCAATTGCTTTTTTTTTTTTTTAATTTAGCTAAAAGTGTCTCGCGAATTTTGCCATAGTGGGTCGCAACTTTTTTTATATAGACACAAGTATAATATTAATAATATACCTAAAAATGGAAAAACCACACCAATATAATTGAACACTAGGATTATTTAAACATATTCAACTTAATTTCTTTCTAAGTGGCGTCATCTGTTATAGTTTCAAACAAATTACAAATCGTTAGTACAATAATGATTATTTACCCTTTAATTAATGATAATTGCTCTCTGAAACCATGAAGACTGTTTCTAAAGATGGATAACGACAGTACTAATGTTGCGTTATTTGTACTTGAAAGTCCTGTTATAGGAACATGAGCTTTATAATAGCTGAATGTGTTTTGGTCCACATTGCTAATGTATATATATTTTTTGTTGTAGATTTTCGCCGTGGCAAATCGTTAATTCTGGTGGCCACAGATGTCGCTGCTCGTGGCTTAGGTAAGTGCTACATATATATCTACTATGTATAGCTAACTATAGGTTGGTATGTTATATAAGGCCTATCTGACGTAGTGTCTGTATGCTAATGTCTAGTGTACGGATCAAGACATTACATATTTCTTGTGTTGGGAAATGGTCGGGTTTGCTGGCTGGGAGACGTAACACGTTCTGAAATCACATCCCATGTTCTGTGTCTTTTTTTTATTTATTTATTATCATTTAAAGATAGTTTAGTGCTTTTCAAGAAAAATTCTAGAAAGGTTCTATTTACATATATATATATATTTTTTTTTTTTTTTTGAGGGGAAGAGACAGATTTTGGTGAAGTATAGTGTTAGTGTACGATAACTGAATGGTATAGGAGGGAATGCAGGTGGAAGTGAGACGGAAGTCGTTACAGCAGAGAATTGGATTATTTTTGCCAACAATATTCTAGTTCAAATTGTAGAAGGGTAACTTGGACCATTATTCATGGATGGATTGGATTTAAAATTAGGGAAAGCATTTATTTAATTTAAAACTTTGAAAAATAATTCAATGGAATCATTGAGATGAGGTTTAGAAACTCAGAGCCAGCATTATTTACTGTTAGTAATTTGAAGAATTAACTTTCTTATTGTGTGCTAATTTAGTACGTAATTTTGGTTGTGGCTCTGATTACTTTTAAGATAATTTGGAAAGCACTATAGAAGAATAGAAGAAAATGAATATATAAACAAATAGATTATTGAAAATAGTAAAAAAAGCCTTATTGAACTGATTATAGACAGTGTCAAAAAAATACAGTGAAATTATGTTGGTACTAATAGGGGAAAAAGTGTTTTAGCAAGTTGACTGACTACTTCTGTCATTTGTTGTGGTGAGGTTCTCAGGAAAAACATTCTCCATCCGTTGGCGGTAATCAATGGAAGTTGGGGGTTAGAGCCCACCACCTATCGGATAGATCCATTGTTGAAACATCTCATAAGGTGCGAATAAACGAGCAATAAATATTGCGACACTTATTGAGAGTTGATCTAGGGCTAGGGAGCGTGTAAACACAGTGGAGAGCAAGCTCTGACACGTCTGATATGTTGGCGGTAACAACAGTCTGAGTGTTTCTCTCGGATAGAAATTGGGTATTTCCAAACGTGCTGGAAATATTTACCGACACAACTCTTGAGATGTCAGAGTGGGAATTATACCTAGAACTTTGCGATGTTAATCATAAATCTTATCGTAACGCAATGGAAAAACAAAGTCTAGTTCGACACCACGGTCCATGAAGTTACCAGAAAGTTACACAATTTGCGTACTCAGTTTCATTCGGAGGCGCTTGAATACTTTGCCATCCAGTGCGCCTACACAGTGAGGGGAATTCCAATTTTTTTCAAGTAGTTTTGCATGTTCAAACCACTGTTGCTGTTCAAAGCTGCTATCTTATAACCTCAACATTTCATGCGGTTGTATGGAAGTGGAGGTTAGAGCCCACCGCCCCCTATCAGATCCATTGTTGAAATTTCATACGGTTGGAATCCTATTATTGGTTGATGCAGGCTGTTTCTACGTTTAGTACTCCGCAACTTGATGACAAACTGTGGACACTTTAGTTCAATGAGCTGTTGAGTTAACTAGACAGTCATTCTATTATCTGTATTTATATATTAACATGTAATTTTGTCACCTGACATGGGAATAATATTAATGAACGTGTTTTTTGTTTTCGTATTTGTTGTTACAGAGGCACTAATGCTTGCGCTTCTTCTGATGTATTATTTCGACGAAACTTAAAAATATATAAACTCAAGATTATTTGAAATATTGCTTTTCATTTTCGTTAACGTTATCGGAAAGCGCAAGGTTTGATGGGTGCCTCTGATGTGATGAAGCTGACGTGAGTGTGCTGTTTGTGCTGCAGAAATTTTGATTAAAGAAATGCAACCTGCAAACAAAATAAAAAACAATAAAAAAAAGCCCTACATGGAGATGAACGATGAACCGTACTTTTTTTTTCTTTTTTTTTAAATTTAATAAAAACTTTTTATTTAAAAAAAAATTATTGAACGGAAGTTTCCAAGGTTTCTAGAAATTTTTAAAACAGTGAAACCGAAAGGGCTTTTTTTCACACTGCACAAGAAAAAGTTTCATTAAAAATAAAAACAACAAATGACCAGCAGCATGCCTTCCCTCTACAGAACAGTCAAGTGTCTGTCCGTGATGGCCTAAATAAGGTTGGTTACATACACTTTTATATATCTATATACTTACGTATTATATGAAATACTTTATATTTACAAAACTGGTCTCAAACTCTGACCCCCCTCCCCCTGAGGCCTTATTTGGTTGCCTGGACACTACAATTTTATTTTGTCTTAGTTTTATTTAGTTAAAAATTAACACCGTAGGAAAAAAATAATATATTTATATAGTTTTTAACTCAATTATTCACACATAAGTAGAAAAAGAACCTCCGTTGTTGGTACCAAAGGTTTTAAGGGAAATGTAGTGTGAATGTTGTACTTATTTAAATGCAAAATGAAGTTTAGCAACATTGTTTGCCAGAGTCCACAGACGAGTTTGAGGCTATGGATTTTTAAAGTAGCATCGCATGAACTAATAACGTTATTTATATTTTCGGAATTGGCCTTCAGGGTGAAAACACAATGTCATGTATACATGTTCACCTTTCAAAATAATTCACAGAAACAGTAATCTCTATCGAAGGCGATTGACTTGATATTTACATTAGATTTTGCCAACATTGATTTACTTCTACTCAGAATATGCAAACAGGCTTTTCACACTTTTCCAAATCGCATACTTTCACGAAAACTATTATATATTTTATTTTATTGTGCTAGTGTATCAGGCAGTGGTAATTTTATGTGTTGAAGAACCAGACAGTTTGGTATACAATGAAAAAGGCCCCTATCATGTTGTCATTGGAATGTACTCGTATGTTTTTTGTTTTCTCGAATAGCGAATATTTTCAAAGTGTTTAAATGAATTATATACAAAGATGTTCACTTGCTATAGTTCTATAGTTGGTGCGGAGAGGATTGAGGATCTTCTTTATCGTATAGAGATACACAGAGGTCATCAATCTCATGTAGTTTTTTTTTTAGTTTTCCAGTAAGTATTCTATTGTTCTCGTGCTTCAAGTGTCGGTTTTTATAGGAATCACATTTCACTGTATTCACACGGAAACTTCTTATCGTAAACTATTTATACGACGTTCACATATGGACATTTTCAATTTCTTCAGTTCCAGTTGGCAAATTTGTGCACTCCTTACACGAATGGTGCCTTTAATTTTGTGTTCCTTACAATTTCTCCGGAAGGTGTTGCTCGTATTTATATTTGGTTGGTCGTGTCCATTGCTATATCCTTATTTGCTATTCCTCTATCCAGATGTAGAGGATGTGATGTATGTTATCAACTATGACTTCCCCAACTCTTCTGAGGACTACATTCACCGGATCGGACGGACTGGGAGATCCACAGCTGTGGGCACTGCCTATACCTTCTTCACGACAGCCAACCAGCGACAGGCCAAGGATCTGGTAGCGGTGCTCGCTGAGGCTAATCAGGCTGTCAGTCCGGAGCTCCAGGCCATGACCCGTTTTGGCGGGGGCGGCTTCAATAGGGGCGGAGGTAAGCAACCAGCCTTCGCTATTTCTGTGCAGAAACTAATGCAAAATGCGTTCACTACAAATATGAATGAATAGTAAAGAATTTCAAATCACATGTAAAAAAAAAAATTATTCTCCCCTCCGTGAAAATTATGTAACCATATATCTTTTCAAATTCGTTTTAGCGAGCGAACCCTTTTGGAGATAATTTGGCGTATTTTATGGTTGTAGGGAATTTACATACATGGGTGAACGTCATTTTCTTCACTGATCTAAGGAAAATGTTTAGATGTCGGAAAAACCTAGTCTAGTCTTCGTGGAAGTCTCCATCACCACATCCTTCATTTAAACCATTATTGGAGTCATTCGGTTTCGTTAATTCATAATTAATTGAGTTGTTTTCGTAAAAGGGAGAACGTGCGGTTTAGTTTACGTGTTATTTATTTGTAATTTTTACAGTAAGTTAAAAATACTATGTAAATTAAATTTTTTTTTTTTTTCATGGAATCATCAAAAAACCTTCGTTTTTTTCAGACTGAACCACTTAGTTTAAATACAATTATAACGGTTGCATAGCTCTGTTTGCTGGCATATATAGCCATAGCTCTGTTTGCTGGCATATATAGCGCAATGTTATCTGCAGAAAATACCCTTCCTCTATTGAACGTTGCACTGATGGTCCTCTAATGTTTTTTCCCTTTACAGGTTACAGAAATGGAACATTCAAGAGGAACGACCGGTTTGGAGGAGGAGGCGGCAACCGATTTGGCGGAGGTGGTTTCGGAAAAAGTTATGGCGGTGGACCCAGCAATTACAAGAAATTTGACTAATTGACATATTGAATTATAATTGTTAATAATATTACATTACTTTAAAAGAAAAAAAAAACATTCTTCACTTAACATTCTTTTCTAAATATTTAATTTAATATTTTTCCCCTGTTTAAAAAAAAAAGTTATCTTCAGTTGAGTAAAAAAAATTAATTACATGAAAAGCTAGATCTGCAGAAGTTTTTCTTAAATCATCAAAGCTGCAGAGTTGATTCCACTAAAGTACTTTGTATGTGATCATAAATCTCCATTTTGGGGGTTCTAAGGACATTTTAATATATATATTCTTTATATATGTAGAATGTGTAAGTATAAATAAAATTTTGTGTAATCCCACACAAAGTATTATTAATATTTATTGAAGAAGAAAAAAAAAATAATACTTTTGTATTTAGATATTAATTATTTATATTTGTATAGATCTCTAGCTAGTTTTTATTTTATTTTTTTTCTGTAAGTTTTTTCCTTTTTTATTTTTTAAACTTTTATTGAAAGTGCGACATCTTTCTTTTTTATTTTTTGTCACCCTATGTATATGATTTGATTGTCATGTTGATGTATGTACGTTGTATTTACGTGTGTTAACGTATATAAATGTCCACGCTATTGGCGTGCGAGTGGCGCACTGCCCAGTATTAGACAAATGAAGCGGTGTGCGGATACCAAATATTTGAAATAACAGAGATGTTGTTCTGCTTTTATTTTACAAATTTTTTACAATTTATTTTCTTTAGTTTCTATGTTTTTGAGAAAGAAATAAAAATAACGTAAATTTCCGTTTTTTATTCTTCCTTTTTTCCCCCTTTACTACGCTCAATTTTTTAAATATTCCTTCTTCCTCTATTGAAGGTATGGGCCATCCATTCGTTCAGATATTTGCAAATTAATTAAGATTAGTACTAAATAATTGATTCAAATGAACTGCTTGTAATTTGCTTAAAAAAATTCATTGCGCTGAGATGAGCCAAGTTTGGAGAAAAGTTTGTCAAGTAAGTTTGAAGATGTGCGTGCCCCACACACGTACAAACAAGTTTGTCAAACTTGTGTTGACATTCATTTAAGCAATGTAGACTAGTCAATGTAGTTTATTGTTTTTATTTTAAACAGTGTGGTTTGTTATTCATTGATAACAGAGTGGTTCTGAAAATGGATATCACAGTTATATTTCTATTGCGTTTTGGTAAAAGAGAAAGAAGGGAGACGTATAATAAGATGAAAGTGGTGCAAAGAGTGGTTATTAAAAAGAGCACAGTACAGCCACATCAGCTTGCTGAGGTGTGAGCCGCAAGATTGGTACAACTATATGCGGATGGACGAAGACAGTTACCTATTACTGCTAGCACTTGTTTCTTCGAAAATTAAAAAAAAATACTCATGAGGAGTGCCATATCTCCTCATGAACGTTTAACTGCAACTTACGATTTTTGGTAACAGGCAGAAGCTTTGAAGACCTGAAATACTCAACAATTATATCCCCTCAGGCATTAGGTCAAATTATCCCAGAGACATGTCAAGCAATTGTGAAAGTTTTACAAAAAGACTACGTGAAGGTAAGAAAAAAACATTTACTTATTTATTGAAATTTGAATTAACAATTACTTCATTTCCCCTATCGGACAGAAGGAGAACTACAAGTTTGATGGCTTGACGATTTCTGACTGTCAAGCCATCAAATCTTCAAACTTGTAGTTCTCCTTCCGCCTATAGGGGAAGGTTTCATCTTGTTTTTGTTCCAGTGTTTATATAAGTTGTCAGCGTTTCTTCTGTTTTGTTAGTTACATTAATTAGTGGAGTCTTCTTAATTTTCAAGTTAATATAGTAATAAGTTAACATAATGGACTCAAGAAAGTGGAAAAAAGATCAATTTACGGAATTTATTGAACTGTATAGATCATTGCCAGCATTATGGAAAGTGAAATCGAAGGAGTATAGCAACAGGGAAAAGAAGAATGCTGTGTATGAGAAATTACTCTCGAAGGAGATGAAGCAAGACAAATCATGTAGTGTTTTACAGTTAAAAAGACGGATTTACCTAGTTGTAGAAAATAGTTTGTAAGTTAGTATATAATATAGTATATTGTTAGTTTGTAATATAGTATATATATATGACACACCTAGCAATCTAAAATGTTACTTTTGAACTTTGTGCTGACGAATTTATTTTATTAGCTTTCCACTATATCGGTACGAATCGCAGAAATGTATTTTGACAGAAGTTATCATTTTGAGGGTTTCATGTCTGCGGAAACATGAAATTCCATTGGAAACTAATCGAATTATTAACGTAACGAATAAAACAAATGTTGCAAACATTTTGGAAGAAAAACCGTTATAAAAATATTAGGATTTATTCCAAAAAATAAAATGTTCACCCTCCCATCGGGGGTCTCTGTTCTGAGTATCCAGTTTTGTGAAATCGGTGTTTACTATTAAAATAACCAAGAGTTCAGCTTATGGATCTATGTAGTGAGTGTAAACTACATACAAAATTGGTAAGCCTAACACGAAATTTTCTAAAACTTCTTTCTCCCTTCATTCCGGTCGTTTTTCTAGTTATCAAACGTAAGGTTTGAAAAAAAATCGGACTATGACGTCGACGGGAGCGAAAGGAGACATATCTTCTATTATTTATGTCGGCTTAAGTGTACATTTGTCTAGTTGTTTAAACTAACTTAACTCGGTTATTGTAATACATTTTTTTTTTTTTCAAAACAGCGAGTTCATTTGACTAGTTTGCAAAATAGCTCTCGGCTAAAATTATGAGTACTAATGCCGCCTTCCTAACGAACTTATGATTCATGATAATAGGTGAACATTTCATGAGCAATGTCAAAAAAGTGGTTTACTCACAACTTTCAGGCTCTCATTTGCATTTGTTAATATAATACCATAAGGTTTTTCAAAAACAAAATGACAGTGACGAATTCCTGGCTTTTTTGGTCAGTAAGTTTAGTTATTTTGCTGTTGAACGTTCGCTTTGTTTGTGGACATGGTTACTTCTGATAGAGGAAGTCGAGGCCCCTACGTTTTTTTTATCTGAGAAGTGAAAAAACCTTGGGTTGGTCGAGTATAGGATATAGGATGCCAGCTACTCGGTGGGGCTCATTAGTGTCACATACTTGGTGGCGTTGGGTCTGTGAGATTCTCCATCAAAAATCAGCGGTTTAATTAAAAATATTGGTAATTTTGTTTTTGTGAAGAAATAATGACACAGAAAATAGGTTGTAATAAAACTTTTAATAGAAACATTTCAAGTTACAAAAAAAAAAATCACAAATCTCAATTAGTGATATCACATTCATATAACACAATATTTACCAGTTCTTTACAATAATCTATGTTTGGTAACTCAACTTAGCACTAAAAATGACTAAATACTTGTTATCACATAATTTTCGTGTCTTTTACAAATATCTCTGGTAATTTAAGTCAAAACTATAAATATTAGAAATCACTTCATGAAAGAAGTCCCATGCCAATATTTCTTCAGTCTCCTTATACGATTTTTGGCCAAATTTGAATTCAAAAAATGTCTAACTGGAAGGATGATGTGTTAATACATTTTGTTGCAAAATTATTGGTATAGTTGCAAAACTTGACTTGAAGAAGTTAAATATACGATGGGACCATAACTTATAACCACCACGTTTTTTATTATTTCAAACTTTACTAAATATAAGATAGTCATAAGAAGGCATCAGCCGGTTTTTTATCATTGTAGGTACATTACTGTACCCAGTAATGCCAGTTTGAAATGAGAAAAAATGAATTTGAGAGGGAGGGGAGATGATCTGTAAAAACGTGATGGATATATGTTATGGTCATATCCGTTTCTTTTTTCTTACATGTATTTTTGACAAGAGACTAATAGTTTTACATGAGGAGTTGACAAGTACGGACCTAAATGATATAAAACCTTTAAATGGTATAAAACTACATACACTACCTACATTCAACCGAATTACCGGAGGTCTTTTCGCTTTGATTCGGTTAATGTCGGTCGAATCTAAAGTCGAAGATGTGGATACGAAAGCCGACAAATAGCGAATAGCGGAAGTGACAATTTTTACGGACAAATCCATTATCATTAAAAATGATGACGCAGGAAGTTGCTAGTTCTTCTAATAGGATGACTTTTATTTAAACACATAAATCCGTCAAAAACCTTTCAGACCAAAGTTGTTCTGTTGAATAAGATCCTGGAAATGAAGTGCTTCTCAACCCCCAAATACTACTTGAAATTATTCAGATCTATAAAAAAAAAAAAATCCGAAGGAAGAGCTTGCCCCACCCACTATATTTTCTGAAGGTTGCCATTTTGCACTTCCTCATATTTCGAAAGCGTTTAGAAACAGGAACATTTTAAGCAATTTTTTCCCTTGCTGTGCAGCCATTTTGTAACAATGGCAGCTATCAAAAAAGCTTCAGATGTAAACTTTTTTTTTTTTTGGAAGATCTTTAAATGTTGAACAACTAACTCTATTGGAGGTTATGAAGCTAGTGTGGCGCACCTGGTAGTGGACCGAGTCAACATTATGCCACCACTTATATTGTCCCTTGATATGATGAAGAACGCATTACATTGATAAAGATTTTTTTTGATAGGACTAATCATTTTTGCGAAAATCAAGCAAACCCTTAAAAAAATGGGCTTCGAGAAGTCACTTGGCTTTCGTCATTATCTGGCAAACCGGAAATGGAAGGCTCTCCAAGAAATCTATTTAATATAAAATGTACCTTTTATTACTCAACAAATTACAACGGTAGGGATTTTTGATTAAGGCATTAATATTAATATATAAGGCATATATATGGCATTAATATATAAAGTGAAGTGGTCTCAATTTTCTTCCGATTTCGGACAAAATCTAATCCAAGTTAGCACATGCTAAATCCTAAATTTCGAGATCATTGCATTATTATTGTGAGTTAGAGCACTCACAAAGTTGCAATCATATAGACACAAGACAGAACGGTCCTAAATGGTCAAATTATGTTCGGGGACCTTGAAAAGTGAAATTCCGTCGAAAACTCCATCTCGAATTTTTGCGAGATACAATAATTATTAAGATAGAAGAAAAATATATATATATTTATTTCGAAATATGTTTTATTAATAAACAGCGATATTTGTACACATAGAAACATTTAGTAGAAACTTCGTCAATGAGTGGAATGTTAGGACCTTCATACTCCCCCCTAAATATAACCATTTTATTTTTACCGAATGTAAATATGCCCAATAAAATTGTTAATATATAAAAGTAATATAATAATTATATATTATATTCTAATCAGTTTCAATTATATATCTAACTGTATATATATGGTATAAAAATAACATCATTTTCGTAATATCGAACAATATTATTATAACTAACAAAAATATGTTAATAGATTAAAAAAAAAAAAAAGTTTCAATGAACTTATTTTTTATCAATCCCATTATTGAAATTATTGCAAAACATTGTTCGATTGTCTAAAATTAGGAAATATTAATTATAATTAAGGATACTTTAGGCCTAGCTACCTCTATGATCAACTTAACGGTGGTAGATAGTGCTGTCACAAAACGCTAAATAAAAACGGGTAACAGGGTTGAAATCACAATTGTTTTGACATTAACAAGTCCGCTCTGCTATTATAGACAATAACCAGATATTGTCGATAATAGCTACCTTGGTATTAACAGTAACAAAACAAAATGTGCAACTTAAGTCTGTCCGCTCTTACTTAAGATTAAGACTTGTGGGGATAACCCAGGACGTAGGGAGAGGAGCGGAGTTGTCACTCCGCAGTTTTCTGAAATAATATGTTAAATAGGTATTATTTATAGGGTAAGTTTGGCATCAGCTCATCCACCCACTAGAAGGGCGGTTGTTTTGGAAACCAAAGGACGCAGGACTCTGATTGGCCACCATTCCCACCTCTCAAGTCTCAACTAAGACAGGACAGACTGTGGTTGGACGGCTTAAAACCGGGACAATGCCCTCGCACTATTTCTGGTAGGCGTATCGTTGGCAGAGGGTGTAAAGTCAGGGGCTCCTCAGTAAGGGTGACCCTCTTCTGTCTGTCATCATGTGTTTCATTGGATAGCAGGGACCTCGACATCGGTAGCTGCACCCTTATTGTTCCTCTCCCGTGTGTTTCAACATGTGCTTCTTTAATGCCTGGGAATATCTACACTTGTAGCTACAAACTGTACAACTGAACGGTTTCTCTCCCGTGTGTACCATCATGTGTTTCTTCAGATAAAAGAGACTTTGGCATCGGTAGCTACATTCTTTACAAGCGAATGGTTTTCCTTCAGACAATATCTTTTCACACTTGTAACCACAATTTGTACATTGAATTAATTTCTTCTTCGTATGTACCAACATATGTGTACTCAAATCGTCGGGGTGTTTGCATTCAAAATTGCAGACGGTGCAATGTAAGGATTTCTCTTTATTGTGTGTCATCATATGTTTCTTTAGATTGCTGGAAGTTGTGCACCGGTAGGTGCATATTGTACAACGCAGTGGTTTCTCTCCCATGTGTGACGCAATGTGACTCTTCAAATCTGTAAATATAGTACACTTGTAGCTACATGTCGCACATTGAAACTCGTTTTCTTCCAAGTGTGTCAGCATGTGCGTCTTCAATGAGTCATATCGTCTACAAATGTAACTACATTCTGTACAATGCAATGTTTTCTTACATGCATTCGACATGTGTGTCCTCAAATCTGATTCTGTAGTGCACTTGTAGCTACATCTTGTGCAATGGAACTCCTGATCTTCCTTGTGTGACATCATGTGCTCCTCCATATTAACAGAACTTCTACACATGTAACTACATTGTGTACAATTCAATGTTTTCTTACACGCATTCGACATGTGAGTCCTCAAATCTGATTCTGTAGTGCACTTGTAGCTACATCTTGTACAATGGAACTCCTGATCTTCCTTGTGTGACATCATGTGCTCTTCCATGTTAACAGAACTCCTACACCTATAACTACACTTGGTACAGCTGAAATTTTTTTTAAGAATATGAATCAATAAATTATGTCTCTTCAAAGTACCACCACTTCTGCATTTGTAGTTACAAAGGGTGCAATGGAATGGTTTCTCTCCCCTATGTATCAACATGTGTTTACTTAAACTACCAGAAGTACTACATCGATAACTACAAACTGCACAACTGAATGGTTTCCTTGCAGTGTGTGTCAACATGTGCGTCTTCAAGTCGGATGCCACTGTACATTCGTAGGTGCATACTGTGCAATGGAACTTTTCTCTTCTGTGGGTCAACATGATGTGCCTCTTCAGGTCGGAAACCGCTGTACACTTGAAACTGCACACTGTACAATAAAACAGTTTTACTTCCCTGTGTGTTAACATATGGGTTTTCATATTGCCAGAACTTCTGCACCTATACTTACAAAGTTTACAATTGAAAATGTTCTTCAACTTATGCCTCAACATATGCCTCTTCAATGTGCCCCTACTTCTGCATCTGAAGCTACATATTGTGCAACTGAACAGTCTCGTCTTTGTCAATGGCTTACGTTTTTTTAACTCACTGAACATGTAGCTACACACATTGTGCATCATCTTATGGACCCTCATTTGTTTGGAATGTGTGCCTGTGTAGCTGCATAACGTACACCGAAGTCTCTTGCCAGACAGGTGTTTTGTCACGATATGGTTTCTAACTTTGTTTAGACTGACTGACGTGTGCCCACAGTGGAAACACACCTTCACCTCATCAATACTCCCATCTGAAACAAACGACAATCATACAATTAGAATACACATTATCAAAGAGGCATTCACCTGTTCAGCAGACAGCCAATTCACTTCTCCGTCCCTCCGCTGACTACATTAGCTGGGGCATGTTTCTAAGAGAAGAAAGAGTCCAATCCATTGACAAAAACTTTTTTTGGAAATACTATTTCATAAACAAGCAGGTTCACCCGGTGTTGTCCATAAGTAACTTTGTTATTTGTTAATGTTCTTTGTTCACTTTCTGAAGTATACACTAAGTGTAAGTAAGAAGGATTTTTATCAGTAAATTCAATGAAGGTCATAACATTATTTTCTTATTAATAGAAAAATATTATGTTATTATATTATTATAAAAATCATTGTATGGTGAAAAAGAAAATTAGAAGACGTTATGCAGCATTAAATTTTATTACATCACCTGTAGTACAATCGTTAACTATAAGCTCTCTGTGTTATTCATCAAGAATGTGAATTCCACTATAATAGAGAGCGGATTAATCAGTATAATCGATAAACACTTCTTCGGCCAACATAAATTATACACTCAACAGCAAAAAAAGCGGCGCACCTTCAATTTCATTAATATTTTTTATTTGAATGCTAGTTGTCCAATTTTTTTTTAATCCTTAGAATACTGTATAGAAAAACAATAAATTGGATGAGAACATTATTTTATAAGAGAAAAAACGTTATTTAACTTAAAAAAACAGAATACCTACTTTATTTTTAAAAAAAATGTTACATCAGATTTCTTCCAATAACTGAAATGTCCATACGCCTTTTTTTCCTTAGTAACGAGTGTTACCTCCTCTAGCTTGAATAACTGCTTGAAGTCTTCTAGGCATGCTTCTGATGAGACTAGCCACGCTTCCTTGAGGCATCCCGTCCCATTCTTCCACCACAGCAGTTCTCACTTCTTGTAAGTCAAGGGGAGGGTTTGGTCTGCGGCGGTTGCACCTTTTCAGGTCGTCCCAAAGGTGTTCAATAGGATTAAGGTCAGGGCTGCGGGCTGGCCATTTCAGGGTACAAATACCGCCCTCATTAAGGTATTCAGATACCACATTAGCAACATGCGGCCGAACATTGTCCTGCCCCGATTAATGGAGCAAAAGGCATCACATAATCTTGTAGGACTTCAGCCACATACGCATGTGCATTCATGGTCGGCCTCCGGAATACCTGGAGATCGGTCTTGGCTTCTAAAGTGATGCTTCCCCAAACCATCACCGACCTACCTCCAGGGTTTGGAGAATGATAAATCGGTCGTTTGCAGGTATTGTTGCTCTTGGTCTTCCTGAACCTGGCCAGTCTCCTCATATCTATGGACGGCCAGCCGAACAGTTGTTTCAGGTAGCCCAAGAGTCCTGGCCACGTAACGCTGACTTCTTCCATCTGCCACCAGGGCAACATAATACTAGCGGCTATCTCGGCAGTTAAAACCATTTTGCAACTTTTAGAAGTTACTACAGTAACTCCGAACAGAATTAAACTTAAAAAAAAAGTAATGAAAAAACGTTACAGTCTCTTTACAGAACTCTAGACAAACTGATATGAGGCTTGTTATGAAACCTAGGGTTCTTATCATTAATCCTCGAACCTTGTGTTGCTATTACTGGAGAGGATTATAGAGAAATAATAACAAAGTCTAATGTTCAAATATAATGCGTCAAACCTCATTTAATTCCTTGTAAAAAACAAATATAATTGAAAAAGAAGGTGCGCCGCTTTTTTTGCTGTTGAGTGTATTTAATTAATAATATAAATGATATGTTAATCAGCTAAAACGAATCAGTTCGGTCTAAATACAAAACTTTGCTATTGAGTTCTTATTACTATAATGGTTGAAGTAACCATAAAGATTATACCTCTAGGAGTGTTTAATATATATAATTTTTAAGGCACTTGCCAAAAAACTCTTGATTTTTCTCGTGACCTAGAATATGAAAGGAGCCTACATGCAAATATTCAGAATTGTAGGCCACATACATAGAAGTGCCAAAGTTTCAAGAGGATCAAATGTGCCTCAGAAGTACAAAAAATAAAAAGAAGTGGCGGCACCACCAAGAAAGACAAACGGGAAAATCCAAATTATGTCTGTAAGATAGACCGTATCGAAGAGCAAGTATTCTGTAAAAATTAGATTTTAAGTGAAATGAACTTATTCACTGACTTGGTTGGAGGAGATGAGTCATGAACTAATAATCGAAAAAGTAAGCAGATTTATCGACTTAAATAAAGCATTTACAGAAGATTGCTTTTTGAGCTAAAATAACGTTTTTTTTTGAACTAGTGAAAGTCAGCAAGTATCATATGGAATTATTTCCGAACAATAAAATACATTTCTTCGTCACAGAATACAAGACGAAACGTCACACAGAAATCTTTATTTAAAAACAAAAAGGGTCAAAAATGGATGAGATTTCTGCGCCCACTTAGCTTGTTATACACACAGAAGAGGATGTGAATAGCTTCAAAACAAGAAAATGTACTGAAAAAGAGGAAGATTACTAAGACACAAAGAAAGAGGACCCAGATACGGACGCAAGAGGCAGGACTGAAGTGAACTCTATTGGCAGAAAAATAAAACTTAACAAGAAACTTGTGCTACTTGAGATATTTTCTTCTCCCACGGAAAGTATTCTGTTAAAAATAAGAAGAAAGGCCACTGGGCCAATGTATAGGGGTATACAAAAAAATGTTATCTTCTGAAGACCTTTGATTTAAGATGCAGAGCTAGGAAGACTTACGGACTATTCAAACCTCAAACAATTTTTACGAAAAAATTAAGTTAAAACTGCACAGCATCACGTGTAGTAACGATATTTGGGAGACTGAAGCCACTAACCAATTGTCCTATACTTCAGAAAAAATATGGGAGTCTATCTTGGAGAAGTTGGTAGCCCTGTACATTTTCTTGTTTCTACCCATCCTCACAGATTACTTAGAAATATAAAAAATAGAACATGTCAATGAGTGTCTCATTATCCCTTCCTACCATTATCTGCTATCTATTGCATGTGTATAAAATGTTATGTAGAAAGAAGCAATAACTTCAACGTGGGGGCAGATCAAATTGAAAATGTTGCACAAGAAGGGTGCCGAATAATTACAACTAAACAATGAAAATGTCACAGCCGTTGTATTGTTGATAGTGGGAAGAAACAGACGGTGGTTGTTGAAAGGCAATTTTGTGACCAGAACCTTCTCATGGTCAGTCAACCTTAGAAAATCAATGATTGGGTCCTTTTACAACAACAAGCTCAACAAACAGACCGTCCAACTAGTCTTCATTGCGGCTATCTCGGACCACCCCAGAAGCATTTGTCAGACTAGAGATAGGTAGGATTCATCTGAGTCTTTGAACAGATGTTGAAGTGGTGGATAAAGTTGCTGGGCATGGACCCCAACCTGTGTCTACTTCCACTCCCTCCCCTCAGTCATCTTATAGATGTGTTAGCTATTTTCCACGAAAGACAAATCCCCTAAACGATGTACAGTTAATCTCGACTTGAGTCTGTATCTCCCACTTTCTTAATGTTCTACTTTATTTAATAGGAGTCAATACGATATTAATAAAACATAGATGAACTATGAGTAGAGAAGGAAATAGACATTTGTCTATTTCCTTCTCTACTCATAGTTCATCTATGTTTTATTAATATTCAGTTTTAAAACTAAAACAACAAAACTTACCTTGAACATTTTCTCCGCAATTATTCGCCGGCTCTGTTATGATCTCAGGCGGACTGGAACCAGTCCCAACTGAAAAATAATTAACAGTCATATGAATAATTTGTTTAGAATAAAATACATGTGAATATTCACAAATAATAACAATATTATTTATATGACAACGAGAATAAATTATCCTTACAGAATATCAAATTACCTGTACACAGGCTCATCATTTAATAATAAAACATAGATGAACTATGAATAGAAAAGGAAATAGATAAAATTTAATATTGAAAGTTTTAAAACTAAAACAACAAAACGTACCTTGAACATTTTCTCCGCAATTATTCACCGGCTCTGTTTTGATCTCAGGCGGACTTGAGTCAGTCCCAGCTGAAACAAAATTAACAGTCATATGAACAATATATGTATATAGAATAAAATATATGTGAATATTCACAAATAATGACAATATTATTTTTATAAGAAAGATATTAAATTATCCTTATAGAATATCAAATTACCTGTACACAGCTTCATCATTTCCAACTGAGTCAATACGATATTAATAAAACAAAGATGAACTATGAGTAGAGAAGGAAATAGACAAATATTCAATGTTTTAAAACTAAAACAACAAAACTTACCTTGAACTCCGCAATTATTCACCGGCTCTGTTATGATCTCAGGCGGACTGGAATCAGTCCCAACTGAAACAAAATTAACAGTCATATGAATAATATATATAGAATAAAAATATATAAATTTAGGGTAGGCAAAATTTAGGACTCCGACAGTAGAGTCGGGCTCATGTCCACCAGTGACGAAAGAGCGCTCTGGTAGTAGGCGATATGACCTCGTAGTTGAAGCCCGGGCATGAGTCATAATAACTAACTATAGAATAAAATATATGTGAATATTCACAAATAATATCAATATTATTTTTATAACGAAGAGAATAAATTATCCATATATACTACTCAAAAATGAATAGGGATATGTTCTGAAAATCTGCTGACCGCCGTCGAAATTCAAAATTCTTTTTTGTTATTAAATATTTTGATAGACATAAAATTCTTCCCACTGTTGAACAGAAATTGGACAGTTAGTTGTTTTGTTCTTTCTAAATTTTTTGATAGTTCGCCAGAATTCCGAGGGATTCCTTACGTTTCTCAAAGCGGTTTTAACAGTCAAAAAATTCAGATTTACATTTCTTAATTATTCTTCTATGATTAGTTCTGCAGTCGACATACAACTTCATTGACTCACGACTAAAGTTATCATTACGACAGAGCTTATATACCTTATTAACTTCTTTTTTTGCATTCTTACATTCTTTTGAATACCAAACATTTTCATTTTTATAACCGTTATTTAAAGTAATATATTTAATTAAACAGGCTTCTGCCATCGCATGTAAAAGTGATTCGTATAACTTATTGACAGTATCTTTTCAATGTAGAAGGAAATCGATGTTCTGACGTGTAAAAATTAAATTCAAAACGTTTTGAAAACTATTTATTTTTTTCTTCAGGGCCTTATAATAACTTAAGTGGTTGTGTGTGGTGAAGGTGTTGTGAGTTTGTGTCCAGTATAGTGCTATGGTGTCGTGTATGTAACGGTCGAGGGCTACCTCAGGTATACGTTTCGATCAGACATTGTCTTAGCTGAAGATCTGAACATTTCATCGGAACAAAAGACTAGATATAAACAACAAAAAAAATTATCACAATAATTCGATAAATTGATAATTTTGAAATCATTAATATAATTTAGAATACCGACGGAGGCCCAAAAAAATTCTACGAGACTACATCCTGTGTCAGAGAAATAAGTTAAAGCAGGGGAATCGCTGATGTACATACCATTACAAACATATAAGCCCAGTTGTTCCATTATACCTACCAACTGACTGACTACCTCTGGTATTAACTTCCTTATCAAATGAGGATCTAAACCCAGTCAACACAGAACCCTCAAAAATCTCATTATACTCAAATGATCAAACCGGGCGTTAAAATCACCCCCAATAACAAAACTACAATTAACATGCATGGACGCAAGATCGGTGAGAAGTTCGGAGAAAGACGTGAGAAGATGGCCATCTTTGCTAGGGAAGTAGACTGTGCCGAGGACCAGGTGGATGTTGCCAAATTGGAGTCGCAAGATGAGCCAGCCAGGATGAGAAGAGAGGACCCGGACAGGAGAACTTAGATCTCTTCTGACCAGCACCATGAGTCCCCCACTCCCCCTTCTTCGCGAGTGTTCTTTGGTCGCAGGACTGAGGTAATGGTCATAGTCCTTGAGGTATCCCGGAACAGTGACAGTCTCGCTGGTTAGCCACGTCTCACACAGGCACGATTATACTCTTCTTCAGTAGATCGTCTGTCTCTGAAGGTGACAAATTATACAGGGTAGAGAAGCCATACAAGTTCCAAAATCCGATTTCCAATGGGTCAAATAATTTAGGGGTTAAGAGTTTTTTGAGCGAGAGTGTGTCCTTGGCCTTAAAAAAGGTTCAATCAAATGAGCCTTCACATTCTTCAGTTTCCTCTTCTTGGATGATGATATAGCTCTGAGTGAGGATTCGCCTCTGGATGAGATGTCCGAGTCCACTGTACTCTGATCTATGTCTTCGTCTGACAAGGCAGAATTCTCAGCCTCTTCCAGAATATCAAATTACCTGTACACAGCTTCATCATTTCCAACTGAGTCAATACGATATTAATAAAATAAAAGTGAACTATCAGTAGAGAAGGAAATAGACAAATATTCAAAGTTTTAAAACTAAAACAACAAAACTTACCTTGAATATTTTCTCCGCAATTATTCACCGGCTCTGTTTTGATCTCAGGCGAACTGGAGTCAGTCCCAGCTGAAACAAAATTAACAGTCATATGAACAATATATGTATATAGAATAAAATATATGTGAATATTCACAAATAATAACAATATTATTTTTATAAGAAAGCGATTAAATTATCCTTATAGAATATGAAATTACCTGTACACAGCTTCATCATTTCCAACTGAGTCAATACGATATTAATAAAATAAAGGTGAACTATGAGTAGAGAAGGAAATAGACAAATATTCAATGTTTTAAAACTAAAACAACAAAACTTACCTTGAACATTTTCTCCGCAATTATTCACCGGCTCTGTTATGATCTCAGGCGGACTGGAGTCAGTCCCAGCTGAAACAAAATTAACAGTCATATGAATAATATATATAGAATAAAATATATGTGAATATTCACAAATAATATCAATATTATTTTTATAAGAAAGAGAATGAATTATCCTTATATACTAGGTACTCAAAAATGAATAGGAATATGTTCTGAAAATCTGCTGACCGCCGCACAGTGGGGAGAATGACCATTTTAGGTGGACAAAAGTTAAGTCAAAAATTTAAGATTTCCTGCCCTAGACATTGTTGTCGAAAGATGAGTGGCTCCGAAAATGTAAATATTTACCTAATAATGAAAATAAATACTGCATAGAGATGGAACAAATCAAGTATTCACGTTTGAACAAGTGTTGTCATTCTACTGCGATAAAACTCGGATTTATCAGTCTGACTGCTATAATAGCAGTTCGATCATTGTTTGAGCTATATTCGGCAGTCGAAATGGACTCTAAAGAGAAAGGTAAGTAATCATATGCACAGTTCTTGTAAGTAGTGTTCAGTTACAGAGATATTTGACTATTTTATTAAAAAATCCGTTACATCCATAATTTTGAACGAGAAAAATAATGTTTATCCAATAGCTCCCAAGCTAATTGACCCATTTTCCTTTTCTTTATACTTTCTAGTTTTCAGATTCATTTGTATCTTTTTGCTATACTTCGTATTTTTAATAATAATGATTGATTTTCAGAATCAGTGCTCAAGATTCCCCGAAACCAGTTTTTTGTCCAAGTTCCCGAAAAAATTTCGTAAGATATCATTGAAAAAATGTTTCCCTGGAAAGCCGTTCATTTATTCCCATGAAGGGTTAACGTTTGACATATTTTATTGAGTTGACTTTTGTATCATATTTTGATTCCTGCAAAATTCAATCAGTTTTTACATATCTTGTTTATTTCCTTGAAGCAAGGGTTTTACCTTTTTCTTATTCATGTTAAGTGGTTTTATTTTCTTCTACGATTTATTAAAGAGTAAACTATCAAATAAAGTGTTATTTTCACCCATTTTTCCGTCTATTATTTGATCTTACTGATTTTCACACACAATGTATCGATCTGTCTCAGCTCCATCTAATATTGAGCAAGTTTTACTAATCTAGTCGCTCAGAGGATTAAGTAACAAACCGAACCATGTGCCAAATTAAACTACTTATGATTAGCGGTTTTTTCAAATTATTTTTGCTGTTTGGGTTTAAAAACGTTCAATGGCGTACATTAGAGTCTCATTTCACGTGCACTTTCATTGGCTGTAAATTTTGTTTCTGAAAGCTTTTGATACAAAGAATCCTCTTCTTGTAATTTTGAAAATAAGGTACAAAAGTGAGGGTTTTTGATGTATTTCAGCAAAAACTCAATCAAGGGTTCATTTGTGAACCGTCATATGGGGGGTATATTCGTAATCAGCGTGTCATTTCCTGTAAGAATACAAGACTTCAGAATTTTGTCCACCTAGATTGCATATCGCCCCACTGTGAGCCGTCGAAATTCAAAATTCTTTTTGTTATTAAATATTTTAATAAAATACAACTTTAAAAAAATTCAATAAAAAATAAAGTCTTGTGAACAAAAAAAAAAAATTACTCAAAAACTTTATTAATTTTTTTTGAGTAATCATTGTTTTTAATACCTGGTGAAGTTGTTCTCTTTTGGTAATTACCTCCCTGCATCTTTCTAGCATACTGTTAATCTTGTCGTCACAGATCTGCGTTGGTATTTCTTCCCAAAGGGCTGGTAGAGCACCCATTAGTTCTCGAAGAGAGAGGTTGATGGTTTCGGTCAGAAAGCCTTCTTTGAAGTGCATCCCACACATATGCTCGACTGGGTTCAGATCTGGAGAAAGTTGAGGCAAAGGGAGATGTCTAATTTCGAAATCAGCCATGGTGTCCCAAACAATTCTTCCTCTATGTGGGCGTGCGTTGCCATCCAAGAATCGAAAATGAAATCCCTGGTAGTTGGAATGTATTCGCGGATAATTTCTTCCGAATATCGCTGAGCTGTAAGGGTTGGGTCAATATTGTGGAGGGTTGTATGGCCGCCTAAGTAAATCTCTACCCACATCATCACGTACATCAATCAATGCAATACATCGAGGATTCGTACGTTGATTTGTGTCCCTGTATACCGTTTGACGTCGGCTATTATTAGTGAGGCAAAATCTGGATTCATCTGACCATTACAGCTGACCAGTTTGTATCCTCAGAAACTCTGTTGGTACACCAGACTAATCTTTGCTGCCGATGACGTTCTCTTATTGCCGGACGCCTTAAGGGAGCATATGAATTTAAACCAACTTCCCAAAGACAATTTCGAATCGTTTGGTCGGATGTGGTAATTAAAAAGGAAGGCTTAAGAAGATTTAAATGTTAATCTTAAATAAATAAAAATATTATATAATTAATAATAATTAAATAATAATAATGATTAAATAAACAATAAGAATTACCACATTTCCTGTAGAAATTGTATCTCTTTTCTTTTACTAAATTTTGATTTCTGCAGTAGTTTTTCGAAAAGGGGCCCTAAAAAAGTATCAAAAGTTCAAGACGTGCAATTTTTAAGAAAGTGCACGTACATTTCAAAAAAATTTCAATCAACAAACTTTTCATTTGGATTTCTTAAGAGATGCCATCTTGTCTTCTAAATTTTGCAAAAATATAAAATCTAAATCCAAAGGTTTTCAAATAATCTTACTGGGCCAACAGGGAAAATGAATAGAACAGAATTTTCGAGAACAAATATTTTGAATTTCGACGGCAGTAAGAAGATGTTTAGAACATATCCCTATTCATTTTTGAGTAGTTTAGAATATCAAATTACCTGTACACAGCTTCATCATTTCCCACTGAGTCAATACGATATTAATAAAACATAGATGAACTATGAGTAGAGAAGGAAATAGACAAATATTCAAAGTTTTAAAACTAAAACAACAAAACTTACCTTGAACATTTTCTCCGCAATTATTTACCGGCTCTGTTTTGATCTCAGATGGACTGGAGTCGGTCCCAACTGAAACAAAATTAACAGTCATATGAATAATATACATATATAAAATAAAATATATTATTTTTATAACAATGACAATAAATTATCCAAATAGAACATCAAATTACTTGTATACAGCTTCATTCCCAACTGAGTCAATACGATATTAATAAAACATAGATGAACTATGAGTAGAGAAGGAAATAGACAAATATTCAAAGTTTTAAAACTAAAACAACAAAACTTACCTTGAACATTTTCTCCGCAATTATTCACCGGCTCTGTTATGATCTCAGGCGGACTTGAGTCAGTCTCTACTGAAACAAAATTAACAGACATATGAATAATTTGTTTAGAATAAAATACATGTGAATATTCACAAATAATAACATTATTATTTCTATAACGAGAATAAATTATCCTTATAGAATATCAAATTACCTGTGCACAGCTTCATCATTTATTAATAAAACATAGATGAACTATGAATAGAAAAAGAGACAGATAAATATTGAAAGTTTTAAAACTAAAACAACAAAACTTACTTTGAACATTTTCTCCGCAATTATTCACCGGCTCTGTTTTGATCTCAGGCGGACTTGAGTCAGTCCCAACTGAAACAAAATTAACAGTCATATGAATAATATATCTATATTAATAAAGCTGAAACGGAGTTTGTTTGTTTGTACCAGCATCACGCTCAAACCGCTGGACGGATTTTTATGAAACTTCACATGTAGCATCCTTTTGAGCCCGATTGAATAATAGCCTATGAACGAAAGGTCGGATTGTCATGGAATTTCACACATAGTAGTAGTAACTATGTACTACCTGTGGGGTCCGCCGTTGCGAGGCACATACTAGCTGTGATACCCAGTGGTCCTAACTACGTACTAGCTGTGGAGTCCGCCGTTGCAAGGCACATACTAGCTGTGATGCGCAGTGGTCCTAACTACGTAGGTACTAGCAGTGAGGTCCGCCGTTGCAAGGCATTTACTAGCTGTGATGCCCAGTGTTCCTAACTACATACTAGCTGTGGGGTCCGCCGTTGCAAGGCACATACTAGCTGTGGTGCCCAGCGTTCCTAACTACTTACTAGCTGTGGGGTCCGCCGTTGCAGGGCACATACTAGCTGTGGTGCCCAGCGATCCTAACTACGTACAAGCTGTCGCGCCCAACGTTCCTATCTACATACTAGATGTGGGGTCCAGCGGTCTTAATTACGTAGTAGCTGTGGTGCCCAGCGGTTCCGAGCACCTACTAGATGGGGTGTACGCCGTTGCAAGGCCGATACTAGCTGTGGTCAGAAGCGTTCTTAAGTATGCACTGGCTAGGATATTCGGCGATGCTAAGTATTTACTAGCTGTGGTTTCCGCCGTTGAAAGGCGTGGTGCCCAGGCGTCCTAATCACCTACTAGCAAGAGTGTTCGCCGCTGCAAGGTAGATACTAGCTGGGTTGTCTGCCGTTGAAGGACTTTAAGCCTTATTTCAAATGAATAATTGAAAATTATAACATCATGAATGTACTGTTGAAGAATTGAATATAATTCGAATGAGAGATATTAAGTTCCCCGGGCAACCTAAACTAAGTCAGGAACCATAAATAATGCTCCATCTATCGATTCAGACGTCAAAACAGTTTATCGGTCTTAAGATGGCTTTTTTTTTTTTACTTCTCCAGCTTCACGAAGTATAGGGGAAGTTATGTATTCGGTCAGAAATTCAATAATGAGTTTTCAACGGAAATCATGTTTTCCGGCCTCCTAAAAAAAAGTGTGTATATGTGAACACAATAACTATAGTAATGAACATAGTAACATGAAATTTTATATTTAAATTCAAAACCACATACGCAAGGCACCTATTAATTTTCTGCGAATTTGGTTAAAGGGAAGGGGGGTATCAGAGAAGGAAGCTCGACTCACATAAACTGACAACTGCCGATGTAATAAATGTATCGACACAAAATTTAGTATCAGAATTCAGTAGGGACTATGCAATTCAAATATTGCCCAAATGAGATTGGTTTTGGAGGTAGAGCGAAAACGTGATTGATTAATTCGTGGTGGGGTAGTACATTGTCGGTGATTCACCGGCGACTTTTTTAGTTTTGATGTTTAGGTCTGGTGGAAGCGGATCAATGTGGGACACCACCATCATCATTACAAGACGTTACCATTGGCTGGCCCACTTCCTGACCCTGACAACCATGTTCTATGGATAATCCCCAAAAATATATTCAAACCTTTCTTTGTATTTTCTTATTAAGTTTTATCTTCTATTCCAATATTACGGGGGTTGTAGGGGGGAGGGGGGCAAGCATAAAAATAGTGCTAACTCATTAATTGATGGTCGGATTGCCATGAAATTTCATATGTAGAATTCTTAAAGGCCAAATAGAAAAATAGAGTGTATGACGTCAAACATTTAGCTCATTAACTAATGGTCGTATTGCCACGAAATTCACATGTAATATCCCTGAAGGCCAAATAAAAAAATAGGGTGGCTGATGTCACGAAATTGTTAACGGGAGGGGGGTTGTAGGGGTAGGCCTAAGTATAAAAATTGTGGTAGCTCATTCACTAATGGTCGGATTGTCATGGAATTTCACATGTAGTATTCTTAAGGCCATATAAAAAATAGGCTATGTGGCGTCCCAAAATTGTGAACGGGAGGGGGGATGTGGGGGCCTAAGTATAAAAATAGTGGTAGCTCATTAATGGATGATGGGATTGTCATGGAATGGTTATGTCCTCAGTGGATTTTAATTTTAAATACGAAATTTTATGTTGATACATTCATTACATCGGCACTTATTGGGATTTTTGAATTTAGCCCCCTCCCCGGAACTCTCCCCTCCCCTCAGCCGATATTGCTGAAATTTGACTAGTTATGTTCTCAGTGGATTTTAATTTTAAATACGAAATTTGATGTTGATACATTCATTACGACGGCAGTTATTGGGATTTTTGAATTGTGCCCCCACCCCGGAACTCTCCCCTCCCCACAGCCGATACCGCTGAAATTTGACTGGTTATGTCCTCAGGGAATTTTAATTTTAAATATGAAATTAGATGTTGATACATTCATTACATCGGCAGTTTTGGGGGTTTTTGAATTCAGCTTTCTGTTATCTACCCGTTCTCTTAGACCGACTTCTATATTAATAAAACTGAAACGGGGTTTGTTCCAGCATCACGCCCAAACGGCTGGACGAATTTTCATGAAACTTCACATGTAGCATCCTTCCGAGCCCCATTGAATAATAGGCTATGTGGCGTCCCAAAATTTCGAACGGGAGGGGGGGTTGTAGGGCGAGCTAAGCATAAAAATAGTGGTAGCTCATTAACTAATGGTCGGATTGTCAAGAAATTTCACATGTAATATCCCTGAAGGCCAAATAAAAAAATATGGTGGGTGATGTCACGAATTTGTGAACGGGAGGGGGGTTGTAGGGGTAGGCCTAAGTATAAAAATCGTGGTAGCTCATTAACTAATGGTCGGATTGTCATGGAATTTCACATGTAGTATTCTTAAAGACTAAATAAAAAATAAGGTGTGTCACGTCACAAAATTGTGAACGGGAGGGGGGGATGTGGGGGCCTAAGTATAAAAAATAGTGGTAGCTCATTAATGGATGATGGGATTTTCATGGAATTGTTTTGTCCTCAGTGGATTTTAATTTTAAATACGAAATGTGATGTTGATACATTCATTACATCGGCAGTGTTTGGGGTTTTTGAATTCAGCTTTCTGTTATCTACCAGTTCTCTTCGACTGACTTCTATATTAATAAAGCTGAAACGGGGTTTGTTCCAGCATCACGCCCAAACGGCTGGACGGATTTTCATGAAACTTCACATGTAGCATCCTTTCGCGCCCGATTGAATAATAGGCTATGTGGCGTCCCAAAATTTCGAACGGGAGGGGGAGTTGTAAGGGGGGCTAAGCATAAAAATAGTGCTCTCATTAATTAATGGTCAATTGGGAAATGTCATATGTAGTACTCTGAAAGGCCAAATAGAAAAATAGAGTGTGTGACGTCACAAAATACGGTATTATACGGTAGCTGGAGTGTCCACCGCTGCAAAGCAGATACTAACTGGGTTGTCTGCCGTCTGATTTTAAGCCTTTATTCCATATGAATAATTGAAAACTATAACAACATGAATGTACTGTTGAAGAATTGAATAGAATTCGAATGAGAGATAGTAGGAGAAAAGTCAAAGTTCCCCGGGCAATGCCGGGTATTACTACTAGGATAGAATAAAATACATGTGAATATTCACAAATAATAACAATATTATTTTTATAACAAAGAGAATAAATTATATTTATATAATATCAAGGGGGCCATGGTGGCCGTGCGGGCTAGAGCGTAGGGCTTTAGTCGCATGGTCTCACCATGGTTTGCGGGTTCGAATCCCGTCCGGGAGTGAGTTTTCTTTCGTAGATAGAACTCCCTCCCGGGGTCAAGGATGTCGTAAATATGGCTAATATGCATCGTACATGAGGTCCAAAAAAAAAAAAATAATAAAAAATAATATAATATCAAATTACTTGTACTCAGCTTCATCATTTATTAATAAAACATAGATGAACAATGAATAGAGAAGGAAATAGATAAATATTCAATATTTTATAAGTAAAACAACAAAACTTACCTTCAACATTTTCTCCGCAATTATTCACTGGCTCTGTTTTGATCTCAGGCGAACTGGAGTCAGAACCAACTGAAACAAGATTAACAGTCATATGAATATTAT
The DNA here is from genome assembly GCA_963662175.1 of Aradus depressus. Classification (NCBI taxonomy): domain Eukaryota; kingdom Metazoa; phylum Arthropoda; class Insecta; order Hemiptera; family Aradidae; genus Aradus; species Aradus depressus. The sequence continues at coordinate 52,287,420 of OY759214.1, read as the reverse complement.
ATATATCTCAATAGTACAATCTATTACAACGAACTGGGAGTCGATAATTCCTAAGTACGTTCACAGAAAGGATCGTGACTCCGTTAGCAGCTCTAAAAAAATTCAGGAGGGGGTGTTTTATTAGCAATAATTATCTGAAATATTTAAAATTACAACGAATCAACAAAGTGACCAATCTTAATAACTGAATCCTTGACTTAGTTCTTGTAAACTGTGATCTCGCTCACTGTGTCTTCACCATGCCAACTAATGTCATTTGACACTACAACAAACAACTTAAAAAATATGACTATATAGGAATGAATAACTATTTTTCTCATTTTAACTGGTCTGATTTGTCTAGTCTAACCATAATCAGGCTATCGATACTTTTTATCAAATAATGTCTAATGATATATCCGACTTTGTTCCTGTTTATAAATATACCTCATACACTTTATTTCCTGTCTGGGTTACTCATATGTTGAAAAATCTTATTAGACAAAAAAATAATGCTCACTTTACTTATAGAAATACAACTTCAAAATTGAGGACCGCGGACATATTGTATAATTTGTAATAAATAAATAAAACAAACTTTTTTGAAATTTTGTCTATTCCACTAAAGATATTTATTAAAAATTTAAATTTTTAAAATTTAATTAATTATTAATTAAAAAATTAAAATTTTATAAATATCTTTAGTGGAATAGACAATATTTCAAAAAATAGTTTGTTTTATTTATTTATAGAAATACTCTTAATAATGTAGAGTTTGTTACTTTTTAATTTAAGAAGAAAATGTAAGTACTTTCTAAACTTAATTTTAAAGAATATTCAACCAACACTGAAAATGACATTTAGGTAAAACCCTTTTGGAATCATATTTCTTCATTGAATACAAAACCTGACTTGTCTAAAGTTATGTTTCTTGATAATGTTGAAAAAGATGAAGCATCCGAAATAGCAAACTTTTTCGCGGATCATTTCTCAAACGTATTTATGAAACACAAGCCTACTACATTTCCTCACTATCAATACAATTAACCTATCTTTTTTTTTGCGTGTGCTCCGGCAAATCTCCCGGCCCGATATCGTCGGGGGAAGAGGAGGTACATAATATGTATTTGGTTTTATTTATAATTTACAATTGTTGCTATGGATGTCTGGGGCGACAGCCTCGGGTCCCTTGTGGGACAGACTAGCGCTCCCAGACCCACTTATAATGCGGCTGCCTGGTGACGCCGAGAGAGCTCGAGATCAGTGGAGTGGGGCTGCTTCCAGGCGGTCGCCGGGGGTAGAACTTAGGGGCTGGCCCGTCAATCGCAACCGGCGCCGGGTCAAAGGGCTTTCTTCTGTTCCCGCCAGGAGGTGACAAACCGGCCGAACGCCGGGTAGTTCGCCTCCGTCATCAACTCCGGCAGGGTCAATCCCAGATAAGATCCTGTCCCGCAGATCAACTCCACCCTAGACCTGTCGTATAGCGGATAATCGAGAGTCGCGCGCCAGCCTCGGCCGAGAGAGGTTGTCTTTTCAGAGCTCCCTACAGCCAGTTTTCTGAAGTGTGGTCAAAGGCGCGAAATTCGGGATTTTGGCTCTGCCATCTCCGGGCAGGGCATAAAGAGTGCCGGAATACAAAATTTCAGACAGATCGGCCCGCTGGTTCGCCCACAATAGCGGTGGAAGTTTAGAGCGGTTTCTAGTGGCCTACGTGATTGCGGACAGAGCAGCCAGGTGGGCGTGTCCGAGGGAGGCGGAGGGACCCACCCACCCGTCTATGGATCTCACTGCTCGGGAGGTGGAGGAACCCGCTCAGCTCCTCGGGGCTACACCACGTACCAAACAGGTTAGTGGCGATCGCGAGCAACCCCCCCCCGAAATAATGTTTCGAAATCTTGTTTCAACTCACCTCAGCGTCACAACCAAACGTTCTTCGGGCACCTTGCGAAAATTACTGTGTCTTGTCAGTTCAGACCTAACATTCTCCAGAATGTAGTCGAACGTTCTCGAACTAATGCGAAAATATTCGAAGAATTTTAAAGGATCGTCTCTTAAATGGTGAAACTCGCCAAGCTCTTCTCTCTTCAGATAAATTTGGTTCACCCACTCCATTCTTCTTTGGCGTCTTCTCCATCGCCGCCTAATAAGCAATCTGCTTTCAGCCAAGTAAAACAACTGATTCATAATTTTAAAGAGATAAATCAAATAGGTGGCTGAAATGAAACAACTGATACGCCTTAGACAGCGAAGGAATTCTGAACAAGTCTGACGAAAAGTCCCCGACTAGCCTGTCCCAGTATGAGTGCTCAAGTCGTTCGGCAAAGTCGTCCGAAGTTGGAATCGTACGTAGTCCGTTCCAGTGTGAGCCAAGCCTTAGGCCTGCGGGCGGAGGAGCTGCACAGGCGGTCTTTGATGTGCCAGCGGGCTGGTCGGCCAAGGACCTCACCAGGAGGTTCCAAATTCAGTACCCAGCCCTCTCCCCCATAGTTCCCATTTATAGAAAGGGCCCCCTCCCGGGAGACGGACGGTTGGTTGACATCAGCCCTGTGACCCGGAAGGCCCTCGTCACCACCGGCAGGATCACCCTGGGGTGGTACACTTATTCAGTGCGGGACTCCCTGGATGTTACTAGGTGTGGAAAGTGACATGGATGCTAAAGTCCCATGGCCGACATCCGGAGAAGTGGTGCCCGGCAAAGGAGAGAGTATGTGCCTGGTGTGCGAATACAGGGCATGACAGCTCCAGCTGCAAAAAGAAAGCGTTGCCGCCGGTGTTGCAACTACGGCAGCGGGAAACCGGGTGTGACCCACAACGCTGATAGCGCCACATGCCCGTTGTATATCCGCGCGCTCGAGAAGCTGGCCTCGCGCACGGACTATGGCGGGTAGAGTGAGGGAACACGCGGGTATCCATCTTGTCCAGCACAACATGAATAGGCGTAAGAGAGTGGCAGACGAAAATTATTTTTTTACTCTTTTTGTGTAACCTTCATTGAAAACTAATTGATTCTTTAATTGTTTGTTTACATTCTTTTAATTAAACAGTTGTTCACCCTTAGGATTCTCATTATCTACAATAATTAATCGATAACTTTTATTTAAAAACTAGAACAACTTTCACCCCATCATCATATCACCAAACAACAAGCTGAATTTTTTCGACAAGCCCAAAAAAATGCTGCCTTTGGAGAAGTTGCAGTTGTGGCTGACTTTTCGGAAAATTATTCCTTCGTTCTTCAGAACAGTGTCCAAGGAATTCATTGGAATAATTCACAAGCGACCATCCACCCTTTTTGTTGCTACGTAGGAAACGAGGAATCGGAATCACTTCTGAATTACGTCATAATCTCAGACGATTTAGAACACAATACGTCAGCTGTCAACTTTTTTCAAAAAAACTTGATTGACTTTTTGAAAACGAAAGTTCCCCATTTGAATAAAATAATGTATTTTTCCGACGGTGCCGCATCGCAACATAAAAATAAATGCAACGTCTTGAATATCAGTCTACATGAAAATGATTTTGGTGTACCAGCCGAATGGCACTACTTTGCAACTTCGCATGGAAAAGGGCCGAGCGATGGACTGGGTGGAACAATTAAGCGGTTAGTAGCTCGAGCTAGTTTGCAGTTACCACCGGAGAGACAGCTTCAAACACCTCTTCAATTGTTCGAATGGGCTCAAAAAATATCCCAGGAATCAACTTTGAATTCGTATCGAAAGATGACATTGCCGTACATAGGAACGCGATGAACAGTAGATTCAAGACCGCATCAATGATCACAGGCATTCGAGGATTTCATTCGTGTATACCTCAGCGAAACGGCTTTGTCAAAATTAAAATTCACTCGCTTAAAAATGATGGAACATTATTCAATGTCACTGAAATGTACGAGTGGGCAAGACTACAAACTCCAACTGATCCAATGTCTACAAGGTATAATTACGATACAAGCTTTTCTTATCATGAAAAATTATATCATAGTTAATATCTATATCTTACATTTTGTCTTAGATCACGTTCTAAAGGTGCTCAACCACCAAAGGAAGGATCCAATGGTCCAATTGTATGTTTAATCAGTTTTATATTTTTTTTGTCATCCATTAGTGTAAAATTACCTAAAAAAAATATAAAAACTAATTTGCAACGTGAGTATTCGTTTATTTTTACGATAATAATTTATTGCTGTTGATACTAGCTAAATAAACAATTAGAATTTTTTTTTTTTTGTGATAATAATATAGGATCAAAAAATTTGAAAGTATTTTTTTCTGTCTTCTGAGTGATGGCAGAATCGCTCAAAAAAGTTCAGCCCATTTGAATGACCAAAGGGAAATTTTCGGCCGAATATAAAAAGAATGACCCATATAATAACCTTCAAAATACTTTATACGACACTTGTCAGGCCCCACTTGGAATACAATTCTGTAATTTAGTCACCATATTATCAGGCCCACATAACTCAAATTGAATCCTTGCAACACAATTTTTTAATAGTCAATTATAAATTAGGACTTAGTATCTAGCAACTTTCACATATTCAGTTAAATAAACAGTTTAACCTTATAATATAGACGTATAAAGACTGACATTTGTACATATCGGACCCGTCATACAATACGGTACAAGTCAAAAACTTTAATGTTGATTTCCCAATAAACTCAATTATTGAGTTGTACCTTTATTCTACGACGGGTGCGATATGTTTCATAGCATGATTCATTCTACCATTGATAGTCCCGAATTAACTTATTTCAACTTACGAGTCCTCATTTTATAATTTATTATTTGAACTTGATTCAGCTCCACAAATTATTCTTATTTTGTCCCAATAGAAAGGTTTCATCGGACTGCTAATAATTTTCAACATAATTTGATATTCTTTCATGCACTATTAATCAAATTAAGAAATTACAATGTCATACCAACAAATATTAAGTTTTCCACGTTAATAATTATCGTGCTTTTTATACATGTTCCTATGTTATATCTGTACCATTTGGGAAAAAATAGGCAAGTCCAAAATCACAGGTTTTCAGGGCAGCGCTTTGAAGTTTCCTGTTTTCAGTGTAAATCGAATTTTTTTGATAAATTATTTTTCCAACCGCCATTATTCAACAATTTCTCCATATTTTATTATGGAATGCATATATATTTAATTTTGTAATTTTATCATACATTGTTAGGACTTACCTAAATTTGCATCTCCACTTATCTAGTTAATAAAGAATTGTCTATTTCACATTACACCATCACTTACCTAGTTATTCAGGTACTTATCTAGTTTTTGCCAATGAAAGAAGCGTTTCAGAACTGCATAATGGTAATTATCTCTTCTTGTATAAGCAAGATAAATATGTTTAACCAATTTTAGGGCACGAACGCGGTTTTGATAAAAATAGATAAATGCAATTGTATAAATCCATAAGTAAATTTCCGAGTTGTCTAAAAACGACTTGCACACTTTTACACGATGTGTAGGACACCAATGTAGGTTGCCCAGAGTATTTATCTCATTTTGGACACAAATCGACTTATCTACTTTTTTCCCAAATGGTACAGATATTACGTTGTTATTGTAACTATTTACGTTAATAGTAATATTTTCTATTGTTTGTTTTCTTCTTTCTTGAAATGTATATAATTATATTAAGACTGTGTATATAAGATGTATAAATAATATGTGATTTTAAATGGGTGCGACGCCCATATTTTAAAATTAAAAAAAATAAATAAATTGAAATGAAAAACCTTTTACGAACGAAGGCGTTATTTGACATGTCGAGACGAGAACAAAACTGAATAGATATAAAAAAAGAGTACCTATCATATGATAGTTTAAATTAAATCATCCCACGTAGAGAAGGAAATAGACAAATAATCAAAATTTTAAAACTAAAACAACAAAACTTACCTTGAACATTTTCTCCGCAATTATTCACCGGCTCTGTTATGATCTCAAGCGGACTGGAGTCAGTCCCAACTGAAACAAAATTAACAGTCATATGAATAATTGATATAGAATAAAATATATGTGAATATTCTCCATAAATATACGTAGTTAACAAGTTATAATACCCGGTGTTGTCCGGAGACCTCTAGCCATTTAGTCAGTACGATAATTTTAGTTTCAAACGTTTTGAAAACTTAACATTCCCTTTCTAATTCGGAATTTCCATAGTATGTACAATGAGTCTTTGTATAAAATAGTCTGTTAAAGAATAACAATATTATTTTTATAACAAAGAGAAGAAATTATATAATATCAAATTACCTGTACACAGCTCCTCCATTTTCAATTGAAGTCAGACTTATTAGAAGTGGCGGTCAGGTATAAATGATCGAAATTGTGAAAACACGAGTCGATATAATCTAACCGGTATCGTACATTTATAACACATGATACCTTCAGTCAATTTGCCACTACCTAGTGAATCGATTCTTTTTTTTATATTGATTATCAACATTATTATATATTTTTATTTATTAGTTATTTATCAATTTCATTAATCAGGAACATAACGAAGGCACTGGCTCGGGCGAAGAAGGGGGTTCAAACAAATGAGAGGCCCAAGATAATGATGTTCATTTAGATTAGCTGGTATCTCTCCGGCCATTAGCACATCTTCCTTGCAATCCAACTATATAATCACAGGGAAAAATATAGAATGTAAGTGGTCCTAGTGGCACCGATCCTTACATAATCTGAAAATACATTAAACCAGTAATATCAGTAGAGAGATTTCAACCAGGAACTATTATTATTTATCTTCACATATGGTCTACTACCTTGGTAACTGGTTGAAGTCTAGCTGCTGTCATTGCTGTCTTAATGTGTTTTCAGATGATATAAAGAATTGGTGCTACAAGGTCCACCTATATTCTACATTTCTCTCTCGATATCTTATTTAGGATAACCAGATTATATTATTTATCTTTATTTATGGTCTACTATCATCGTATCTGGTTGAAGTCTAGTTACCGACATCCCGAGCCTGTACAAAGACAGCTACCCGTTAGAATTAAGCAGATATTGGTGGTAGGTACCTATTACTTATATTTTCCGAAAATCAAATCAATCAGATTGAACCAAATGTAAATATAAAAAGTCGTCAGTGGATCACCGGGAATATACTTCCCCCTCAGAAAAACCGATCGTTGGCGCTGATAATCAATAGGTAGTTGACTTACATAGGGACTTCAAATTCTTCATACAATTATTGTTTGTCGTCTAGACAAAGTTTCTTCGCTTTTACGTAAGTTTAAAATAACATGAGGGAGCCCTCCCTCTTTTTATAATTTATTTATTCAATTCTAATATTCGTAGAACTAGGTACCCCAAAATAACGTATAATTACAACAATATTTTTTTTAAAGTTTATTTTAAAATCTGTACTTGGGGCCAAACTAGAAAAAAAATATATATATTTACAAAAATGTTAGGCGATTGTACAGCTTGATTGGGTGTATCAATCAGTCTAGCAACGTAAGTGGCGCCCCTTTTCATACATGAACTATTTTGAAAATGCTCCAAGTCTCCACGGACATTTTTGAAGATTTGTCTTCTTTTTATGAATATTTGTTAAAAATTAAAAACAAACTAAGGGATAATTTCGTTGCAGTCCTTATTTTAAACGATTCCCTCTTTAGTGAACTATTTTGTTCACCGTGTTGATTGAAGTGAATAGTTCAATTGAACCAGTTCGTTCGTGAGCTTCATCTCTTACTACTGAATGTTAATAAAGTCTTCGAAACAACTAAACCTCTGTTAAAGTTATAGATACTTAGCTGTACATTTGGTGTAGTTAGTGTTTTGTATATCCGTTCTGTTCTCCAAAAATAGACCATTCAGGTAACCTATTAAGCTAATCTCAGTGTCTGTCTCATCACAGCTGAAATGTTTTGTTACGTTTGCTATTGTTGACACTCCAAATGATATATTCAATATGTTTGCAGGTTGTGGAATGACCGCTGAAATAAAGCAGGAGCCACATACTGATGTGTTAAACAGTCCATGTAAGTATAGCTACCACTCATTTAGTACCTGCTAACTGAAAGTAAGTTTAATACTTTAGGGCGTGATGCAATACTAACTTTCTTTCGAACTCTAAGACAAATTCAATTCTATAATTAATGTTATGAAAGATGGATTGTTATATTTGACTACAGTCTGCCTATTGTTGTGTAACTTGTAGGTACCTAATTTGTTGAAACCTCGGTTAAACAATTTAAAAAATATCGAATTTTATAGAAGTGTTTGAAATTTCTGTGTATTCAATTGATTAGAATTATAATAATTTTATTTAGTAAGGAAAAAAGCGCGAATCTGTGAAATGTTTAGGATTAGCATTAAAGTTGCGTAGGGCCCGCCAATGAATAAACCTACACACTTTGGTACTTTTCCTCAATTTACTGCCACACTGATATGAGATGTTCTTTTTATTTCATCATGTATCTAAAAGAATATTGACTTCGTCGGTCCTCCTAGAGAAGCATTTACTTTTTTCAGCAGGACCTGTACTCTTTCACTAAAAAAATCAACGGGAGGGTAAAATTTCATTTTTTTCTGCTACATGATATGAAAAGCACAAATCATATCATATACGAAAAAATTAAATGTTGACCCACCTGTCGGTCCTTTTTTGTTAACCAGTACAGGTTCTTGAATGAAAAAAATAAAATAAATAAATACGAACCAAAAATTCGACCTTACCTTTTTTACAGCACTTGTATTTAAAAAAAATTTTTATTCCATTCCGCTGCTTGAACCTCATAAAATTATTGCTAACAGGACAACGAGAAATCCGCATAATTAAACCTTGATCACGACATACATTTTCCACCACACTTCAAAATTTGGTATAAATTAAAGAGGTTGAACATAATTTTAATAAACAGATGTTAACTCTCAAAACTTATACCAATTGAGGGGGTTAGAAGCAAAGGGATGTAAGTGACAAATCGGCTGAAATCTAGATATGTGTGTTAACATCTTCCTTGACACCTACCCTGACTTCGGGCTAATGATCAGAACGATTGTTAGTACCAGTAATGCTGTTACTAGTGGAAAATACCTGGGTATCTGAATTTACGATGTTACTATAACGTTGAAGGTAATTATCTCGAAATGACATTTTTGTCACTTACATCTCTTTGCTTCTAACCCCCTCAATTGTACAATTCAGTGAGACGTTAGTCTCTTATTGGATGGCATCATATGCAAGTTTGATGCTAGCCCCAAACAGGCCCACCCTCTATAAACACAACTCTCCTGTACAAAGTGGTGTATTTTTTGTTCTTAAAAATAACCTTAACCGAAGGAAGCCTGCCGCCTCTTGGCATCTTCAAATTTACGCTAGCCACATATTTTTTATAATGAGTTTTAGTCTAGCATTCATACAATATGATTACTAAATAGGGTAATTTTCACTTCCTATTATTGAGACCTTGATATTAAATAAATATTATAAACAATTATCCCTCTCCTCACAACTATTTTTTTTATAGGGGTGCTGGGTCTATTAGAAGGATGACGTTTTCGATCCTCCACAGCCGCCTTATTTCATATAAATTTTGAATAAAATATTTCATATCTACTCGCAGTAAGCTTTCGTGCGACATCCCAATAGTTTTTCTCGGATAAATATTTTGGTTTGAAAAAATTCTGGTGATGGCGCTCATACTTTTCCTGACGAACCGTATTTCTGTGTATTCTAGAAAAAAAAACAAAAAAAACGCAAGTTTCTAAATCTCTAGTCACTAGAAAGACAGAAGAGAGACATACTGCTCGCTATGAGCTCATAACAGTCTCTTTGTCTTATCACAGTTAAATCTAGTTTTTTATGGTTACTATTTTGACACTCAACACGATGTATTCAATATGTTTGCAGATGAAGGCATGACAGCTGAGATAAAACAGGAGCCACATACTGATGATGTGTTAAACAGTCCATGTAAGTACTGCTGCCACTCATTTAGTGCTGACTGCAAGTATATTGAATACTCAAGGGCGTGATGCACTCAGTTTCGTGTTATCAAAGAAATGGAACATTGGAAAATTGTATAATTAATGATATTATAAGGAACATATAAATGTTATTTTAGTGTGGTTATTCATTTACAAGACTGCCTTAGATTTCTAGACAGTTCGAGTTTAGTTAAATTCTGGCCAATACTAGTTCGTGGAATGTTCTAGATTTTAGTAATTCTTATATATACTGAAGGTTGAATAGTCAGCTGATTGTGAACGGGCTTTTTGAACTTGCCCAGTTGCTACTGGTGCTCATTACTTGGTTGTGAATGGGTTGTTTGAACTTGCCCAGTTGCCACTGGTGCTCATTACTTGGTTGTGAATGGTCCTTTTGAACTTGCCCAGTTGCTACTGGTGCTCATTACTTGGTTGTGAACGGGATTTTTGAACTTGCCCAGTTGCTACTGGTGCTCATTACCTGGTTGTGAATGGTCCTTTTGAACTTGCCCAGTTGCTACTGGTGCTCATTACTTGATTGTGAACGGGCTTTTTGAACTTGCCCAGTTGCTACTGGTGCTCATTACTTGATTGTGAACGGGCTTTTTGAACTTGCCGAGTTGCTACTGGTGCTCATTACTTGGTTGTGAACGGGCTTTTTGAACTTGCCCAGTTGCTACTGGTGCTCATTACTTGGTTGTGAACGGGCTTTTTGAACTTGCCCAGTTGCTACTGGTACTCATTACTTGGTTGTGAACGGGCTTTTTGAACTTGCCCAGTTGCTATTGGTGCTCATTACTTGATTGTGAACGGGCTTTTTGAACTTGCCCAGTTGCTACTGGTGCTCATTACTTGGTTGTGAATGGTCCTTTTGAACTTGCCCAGTTGCTACTGGTACTCATTACTTGGTTGTGAACGGGCTTTTTGAACTTGCTCAGTTGCTAGTGGTGCTCATTACTTGGTTGTGAACGGGTTTTTTGAACTTGCCCAGTTGCCACTGGTGCTCATTACTTGGTTGTGAATGGTCCTTTTGAACTTGCCCAGTTGCTACTGGTGCTCATTACTTGATTGTGAACGGGCTTTTTGAACTTGCCCAGTTGCTACTGGTGCTCATTACTTGATTGTGAACGGGCTTTTTGAACTTGCCCAGTTGCTACTGGTGCTCATTACTTGGTTGTGAACGGGCTTTTTGAACTTGCCCAGTTGCTATTGGTGCTCATTACTTGGTTGTGAATTGGCCTTTTGAACTTGCCCAGTTGCTACTGGTGCTCATTACTTGGTTGTGAACGGGCTTTTTGAACTTGCCCAGTTGCTAGTGGTGCTCATTACTTGGTTGTGAACGGGCTTTTTGAACTTGCCCAGTTGCTACTGGTACTCATTACTTGGTTGTGAACGGGCTTTTTGAACTTGCCCAGTTGCTATTGGTGCTCATTACTTGATTGTGAACGGGCTTTTTGAACTTGCCCAGTTGCTACTGGTGCTCATTACTTGGTTGTGAATGGTCCTTTTGAACTTGCCCAGTTGCTACTGGTACTCATTATTCGGTTGTGAACGGGCTTTTTGAACTTGCTCAGTTGCTAGTGGTGCTCATTACTTGGTTGTGAACGGGTTTTTTGAACTTGCCCAGTTGCCACTGGTGCTCATTACTTGGTTGTGAATGGTCCTTTTGAACTTGCCCAGTTGCTACTGGTGCTCATTACTTGATTGTGAACGGGCTTTTTGAACTTGCCCAGTTGCTACTGGTGCTCATTACTTGATTGTGAACGGGCTTTTTGAACTTGCCCAGTTGCTACTGGTGCTCATTACTTGGTTGTGAACGGGCTTTTTGAACTTGCCCAGTTGCTATTGGTGCTCATTACTTGGTTGTGAATTGGCCTTTTGAACTTGCCCAGTTGCTACTGGTGCTCATTACTTGGTTGTGAACGGGCTTTTTGAACTTGCCCAGTTGCTAGTGGTGCTCATTACTTGGTTGTGAACGGGCTTTTTGAACTTTCCCAGTTGCTACTGGTACTCATTACTTGGTTGTGAACTCACTTTGTATACTCACAGCCGGGCAGAAAGGATGAGCTCTCTACCATTTTCTTGGTTTAAAATATGCTTCACTATTACATTATTTTTTTCTAGTTGAGCGTATTAAAGAAACAATAACCAGCTTCTCCGGGAACCTACTCTTCACGAAGCAGCTACCTTAGCCAGTAAGCCATGACACATGGGTATTTTCCTCCGAAATGTTTAAAGGCAGCCCTAAATTGAAATGCAGCGGTTTGAGGCACGACATCTCTTGCATCCGCTTCCCTTCTGTTCAACTATTGTGTCTTCTCTGTTTCTATTGAAAACTGTTTAGAAATAAATTCCTGATTTAGTTTCTCAATACAATGGATCTGCTGAGGCCAAGCAATGAGCTGCAGCTGTGGAGTTCTGTGACAAGGTGGTACCCACTTGGCCCCAATGAGCACCATTAGCAGCTGCAGCTGTGGAGTTCTGTGACAAGGTGGTACCACTTGGCCCCCATTAGCAGTTGCAGCTGTGGAGGTCTGTGACAAGGTGGTACCACTTGGCCCCCATTAGCAGCTGCAGCTGTGGAGTTCTGTGACAAGGTGGTACCACTTGGCCCCCATTAGCAGCTGCAGCTGTGGAGTTCTGTGACAAGGTGGTACCCACTTGGCCCCAATGAGCACCATTAGCAGCTGCAGCTGTGGAGTTCTGTGACAAGGTGGTACCACTTGGCCCCCATTAGCAGTTGCAGCTGTGGAGGTTTGTGAACGGGCTTTTTGAACTTGCCCAGTTGCTATTGGTGCTCATTACTTGATTGTGAACGGGCTTTTTGAACTTGCCCAGTTGCTACTGGTGCTCATTACTTGGTTGTGAATGGTCCTTTTGAACTTGCCCAGTTGCTACTGGTACTCATTATTCGGTTGTGAACGGGCTTTTTGAACTTGCTCAGTTGCTAGTGGTGCTCATTACTTGGTTGTGAACGGGTTTTTTGAACTTGCCCAGTTGCCACTGGTGCTCATTACTTGGTTGTGAATGGTCCTTTTGAACTTGCCCAGTTGCTACTGGTGCTCATTACTTGATTGTGAACGGGCTTTTTGAACTTGCCCAGTTGCTACTGGTGCTCATTACTTGATTGTGAACGGGCTTTTTGAACTTGCCCAGTTGCTACTGGTGCTCATTACTTGGTTGTGAACGGGCTTTTTGAACTTGCCCAGTTGCTATTGGTGCTCATTACTTGGTTGTGAATTGGCCTTTTGAACTTGCCCAGTTGCTACTGGTGCTCATTACTTGGTTGTGAACGGGCTTTTTGAACTTGCCCAGTTGCTAGTGGTGCTCATTACTTGGTTGTGAACGGGCTTTTTGAACTTTCCCAGTTGCTACTGGTACTCATTACTTGGTTGTGAACTCACTTTGTATACTCACAGCCGGGCAGAAAGGATGAGCTCTCTACCATTTTCTTGGTTTAAAATATGCTTCACTATTACATTATTTTTTTCTAGTTGAGCGTATTAAAGAAACAATAACCAGCTTCTCCGGGAACCTACTCTTCACGAAGCAGCTACCTTAGCCAGTAAGCCATGACACATGGGTATTTTCCTCCGAAATGTTTAAAGGCAGCCCTAAATTGAAATGCAGCGGTTTGAGGCACGACATCTCTTGCATCCGCTTCCCTTCTGTTCAACTATTGTGTCTTCTCTGTTTCTATTGAAAACTGTTTAGAAATAAATTCCTGATTTAGTTTCTCAATACAATGGATCTGCTGAGGCCAAGCAATGAGCTGCAGCTGTGGAGTTCTGTGACAAGGTGGTACCCACTTGGCCCCAATGAGGACCATTAGCAGCTGCAGCTGTGGAGTTCTGTGACAAGGTGGTACCACTTGGCCCCCATTAGCAGTTGCAGCTGTGGAGGTCTGTGACAAGGTGGTACCACTTGGCCCCCATTAGCAGCTGCAGCTGTGGAGATCTGTGACAAGGTGGTACCACTTGGCCCCCATTAGCAGCTGCAGCTGTGGAGTTCTGTGACAAGGTGGTACCACTTGGCCCCCATTAGCAGCTGCAGCTGTGGAGTTCTGTGACAAGGTGGTACCCACTTGGCCCCGATGAGCACCATTAGCAGCTGCAGCTGTGGAGTTCTGTGACAAGGTGGTACCCACTTGGCCCCCATTAGCAGCTGCAGCTGTGGAGGTCTGTGACAAGGTGGTACCACTTGGCCCCCATTAGCAGCTGCAGCTGTGGAGGTCTGTGACAAGGTGGTACCACTTGGCCCCCCATTAGCAGCTACAGCTGTGGAGATCTGTGACAAGGTGGTACCACTTGGCCCCCATTAGCAGCTGCAGCTGTGGAGATCTGTGACAAGGTGGTACCACCTGGCCCCAATGAGCACTATTAGCAGCTGCAGCTGTGGAGTTCTGTGACAAGGTGGTACCACTTGGCCCCAATGAGCACCATTAGCAGCTGCAGGTGTGGAGATCTGTGACAAGGTGGTACCACATGGCCCCAATAATTTCTCATATAAATGCTTCTTTTTAATGAGATCCCAAATAGAGTTGTTTTGGTGGGTTCATATTATCACATACCGATAACATGACGTATTACGAGCTTATATCGCCATTCTGTTTTTCAGGGCCTAAACAACAGAAAGTTATCACCAAAGAAGAGCCCGAATTGATCATAGACCACACACCGGTAGCCAGTTCATGTAAGTCAACTTTTGTACGCTAGGTTCCGTCGATATTCGAAAGTTGGTTTTTGCCATGTAATTGTGGACGTAGAACCATTAGAAAACGTACTTCAAGATTTTGAGTTTTGGGGGGATTTTGCCAGCGCCTTTAATTACAGTTTCGAAAAAAGTCACTTTTTCGCCCTCATGGTCTGACGCGGCATTTAGAAAAACATTGTCTTATAAATATAAAATAAATTTCAATCGTTTAACAAATAAAAAAACAGACACTTTTTAGGTGTTACGCTTTTGACTTTTGTGAAAATCCGGAAGTTACAAAAAATCAATGTTTTCTTCCCGATTTTTTCAGCACTTTATGGCTACTTAACGAAATCACACTTAATTCGCATTTCTTTTTAAGAAATAAGCTTGAGCTGACGGTTGATATATGTGTGTCTAAGTGCGCTACATCCCAACGTTTTTCTTAAGTTTTGCACAAAAATTAATTGGTTCTGGGGAAGTACATTGCCGGTGATTCACAGGTGAAATGCGTCTATACCTTTAATTTGATACTCCAGTTCTATTTTTTGTTCAAGTGTACTCCCATTTTGCGCCGATTTCTGCCGCAAGATTTTTCAAGAACTTTTATGTATTTTTCCTATCTTGTGGCCACCTCAATTCTTTACCATACCAAATAGTACGCCTCTTGAGGAAAACCCATTCACTCTAGAATCCATTTACGTATTTCTGCCATTAATCGTTTCCATTTTGGAATTTAGGACATTTTTGCGATCTGTGTCGATTTAGTAGAAAGCTAATGAAATTTAAAAAAACAAAGAACTTTTTCAACTTTTATATTGTCTAATTTCACAAAAATGTATACATAAAGTGTGTCAGATTCCGCTTACGCCATCGCCAGCTCAAAGTTCAAAAGTGATATTTCTGTTTGCTAGGTTGTCATATTTATACAATCCTCAGGTTACCTGAGATTACCTAAGGCTGTGCCACCCTGCCCCCTCACGTTCATGGCTGGTGGGAAGTCCTACCTTAACATAACGTTTACAAATATTATATTTGGGTTGTCAATAATATAATAAAATTGAGAAAATACAATTTAAAAAAATATAAGAGATATGACACAATAACGAAGTACAATAAGAAAATAATGCGTACATACTCTTTATAAGAAAAGTACACAATATATTATATTAACTTAATGGCATTGATAGTGGTGAGAGTTTGAATTGTGTTTGGTCGTTCAAACAATTCTAATTTTTTATAGCTCTTTTTCCACAAAGATGAAAGTAATTTATTCCCGTTGTTTTTGATGTACCGGCGCTACTATAGTTGAATCGTTTTCTAGAAATATGTTCATTTGATATGAATGTGTGCTCGCACCTCTTTAAAAACAAATAATTTTCCCTTGTTTCAGATTATGGATGGGACCTGGTTCCTGTGATATGCTATCACTGCGGGCGGACCTGCCGCACTTTAGGCAGACTCAGGTGTCATATAGTGATATGCCACCCGAGGGTAAAGCAGATAATGTGTGGTTATTCTGCATATAAGTGTGTTCAGTCTCCACAGTCCAAAGATACAAAAGAGAAACAATTTAAGTGCGATTACTGTACATATAGTTGTGTCAAGTCTTCCAATTTGAGGTCTCATGTACAGTCCAAACATACAAAAGAGAAACCATTTAAGTGCCATTATTGTGCCTACAGTTACACGCAGTCTTCAACTTTGAAATCTCATATACAGTCCAAACATACAAAAGAGAAACCATTTAAGTGCGATTACTGTGCATACAGTTGTGTTCAATCTTCACGTTTGAAATGCCATATACAGTCCAAACATACAAAAGAGAAACCATTTAAGTGCCATTATTGTGCTTACAGATGTGTTCGGTCTTCTGTTATGAAATGCCATATACAGTCTAAACATACAAAAGAAAAACCACTGAAGTGTCATTACTGTGTTTTCCGATGTGTGCAGTCTTCAGTTATGATACGTCACATACAGTACAAACATACAAAAAAAAAACCGTTCAAGTGCCATTATTGTGCTTATAGATGTGTTCAGTCTTCACGTTTGAAATGTCATATACAGAATAACCATTGAAGTGCCATTATTGTACTTACAGATGTGTTCAGTCTACACAGATGAAATGTACTGTTCTATAAACGATTGAAGTGATATTATTATGCTTACAGATGTGTTCAGTCTTCACGTTTTTTATCAATCAATCAATTTATTTGGGCCGGCACTCCAAGTGCCTTACACAAAGTGATTTAAATAAAACATTGTAAAAAATGAAAAAAAAAAAAAAAAAAAAAAATTATGTCGATATAGGCGAGCCTTCAGTCTTCTCCCTTCAGTTATTTGCCCAAGACCGTAGACATCAGGAGTGGTGGAGGTCCTTCAGTTGCTCGAGATGCTTCCTGATGGGTGGCAGACCCAGCTCTTCATAAATTTGAGAGTTCCTAACGAACCAGGGTGCATTGAGGGCCACCCGCGCAACTTTGTTCTGAAATGTCTGTATTTTTGTTATAAGTGTTTTACTAACTGTCATCCAAACGGGGGAGGCGTATGTTAATATGGGTCTAATGAGTGATTTGTACAGAAGTATCGTGGCTTCGTGTTTAAGTGGTGTTTTTCTGTTAATGAGAGGGTAGAGTTGGTTGAGTCTACTGTGTGCTTGTTGTAGTTTGGTGTTAATGTGTAGTTTCCAGGTGGCCCTCGTATCCAAGGTTACCCCTAGATACTTTACTCCCTGGTCCTTAGGATTCCATGGGATAGAGATGTTACCAAGAGCTAGTGTTTTCAGTCCTTCCAGCTGAAACCTATGCAAGGTGAATATCTTGGCTTCAGTTTTTTCAGGGTTCAGGGATTCTGAACCATTCAGCCAAGACATTAAGTGAGTTCTGAAGGGATTCGATGGCTTCGTTCAGGCTACTCTCCTGGGTAGCAATCATTGTATCGTCTGCGTATGTTGCAAGTGTTGAGGACGGCGGCACTGGCTGGTCATTGCAATATAAATTAAACAGTAGTGGGCTGAGAATAGCTCCCTGAGGAACGCCGGATTTAAGTTGTCGTCTCGAACTCACTGCAGAATTTGTTCGTACCTGGAATGTTCTATTGTTGAGAAAGGACTCAATTATCTTGAAGAGGTAGGATGGGGACCATGTTCGACGCAATTTGTATAGTAGTCCTTTGTGCCAGACCGTGTCAAACGCTGCGGCCACGTCCAAGAAAGTTGCAGCGGTGTACTTCTTCTGCTCGAACCCGGTCACGATGAGTTCCGACACCCTTTGTAGTAGGTGTACTGAGGAGTGTTGTGGCTTGAACCCGAATTGGTGTGTTGGAATGACGTGTGTCTCTGATAAGTAGTTTGTCAGTCGTGAATGAATTATTTTTTCAAATACTTTATTATATTATAGCTGTCAAGATTATGCTTAGGGCGTCGGGGTTTGTGAAAGACTGTTACTATTGCATTTTTCCACTGGTCGGGAAAGTATCCTAATCTGAGGCAAGCATCAAATATGCTAGTTAAGAAGGATATTCCTTTTCGGGGGAGATTTTTTAAAACGATGTTCGGGATTAAGTCATCTCCGGGGCTTTTTCGGTTAGGTAGTCGTCTTATGATGGTCCGAATTTCAGATGGGCTTGCGAATTTGATTGGTTTGTCTGCGGTTTGGAATGGTTGGGAAAGGTCGTCTTCGATTATGCTGTTCGTCTTTATGTCATTGGGGGCAGTCAGTTGAAATTTATTCTGTAAGTGATTGGCAATGAGTGTAGATTTATGATCGTCCGTGATTGCTGTTGTTTGTCCGTCTGTAAGGTATGGGATTTGTTCTTTCTGTTTGAGAATACGTTTTGTTTGTTTCCAAAGATTGGAGTCACCGGGAATCAAATCATTCATGTAGGATCTGTAATTTGAAATCCTGTGAGAGTCCAGTTCCCACTTAATCCTTCGAGCTAGCCGGTTGCATTCGTTCTTTGTACGTGTGTCCCTAGTGCGTTGCCAATGTTTCCGTAGAATATTTTTTTGGTTGATTAAATTTAAAATATAATTAGGAGCAATGTTGTTCAGCTGGCGTGCAGTGTTATGATGTGTTGTGTTGTCAGAAGTGGAGTTTTGAATTGCAGTGTGTATTATGTGTGAGGTGATTAACGGGAATATTTATGTCTTCATGAGTCTTGTAGTATGGGGGGATATGTGTGGCTGAATCAAAATATTCTCTGAAGAGATCCCAGTCTACCTTACCTTTTATCAGGCGAGGAAGTGGTTCTGTTAGAGTCGGCTCAGAAAAGAATTTACAAATAATGGGATTGTGATCTGAGTCGAGTTCTGCGACAGCCTTTTGCAAGAAAGGTGTTGCTACATTGTGGAGAAGTGCAATGTCCAGAATGTCCGGGAGGTACCTGGTCTGTGTGGGAAAAAATGTGGGTTCGTTGGGGACAGATATAAGAAGTCCTAAGTTATTGCTGGAATCCAATAGTCGCTGTCCGTTGTTATTTGACACTCTGCAACCCCAGAAAGGGTGATTGCTGTTTAAGTCGTCAAGGAGAATTGTGGGATGTCCTGTAAAAATATTTTGTAAGTCCGTATGTATTAGTCTACAACTGGAACGCTGATATGCAGAAAATATGTATACGCTGGGGTGATTTTTTTAAAACACTTCAATGCCGATGGCTTCAAGATTTATGAGAGTGGGGGACAATATTTCATTATGTTTTGTGCTTTTTTTGATGCATATAGCTACTCCCCCAGATGCCATTCGAGCATGTCGGTCAGTTCTGTACGTTGTATAGCCTGTTAGTGAGAATTTGTCAGTCGGTGCTAGTTGAGTCTCAGTGATGCATACTATGTCAATGTTATGTCGAGTTACGAAGTCCAAGAGTGCGTTTCTTTTCTGTTTGAGTCCATTTGCGTTCCAATTTAGCAGAGTGAATTCGTGGATGTTTGTGTATCTAGGGTTGGTCATAGGAATTGTTGAGGAATTTTGTGAAAAATTGTGTGATGAAATTCTTGATATGTGAGATAAAAGGTGCAATAATTTTAGGGATGATTTCAGATAGAATGGAGGTGAGCGAAGAGAGGGGGTCCTGTTGTGAGGCTGCGCTGGGTGGCGCACGTATCGCAAAAGCCGTAGCTCTCCCACTAAATCCTCGATTTCTTTATTTTTTGGACCCTTAATATTTGGTTTTTCCACTTTTGGGGGTCCTTCGATCTCTAAATTTGAGGCAACACCCCGATTCAAATATACGTTTCCGCGCTCTCTCTAAACATTCGTTCTCCTCATTTGGTGGACCTTCCCTTCTGTTCTTGCTCTTTTGAAGGTCCAACAATCGCCAATTTGCGTCTTTAAGCGACTCAAAAATGTGTTTCAGCTCTCCCTCTAAATTCTCGATTTCTTTATTAGTTGGACCCTTAACTTCTGTTTTTCATTTTTTGGGGGTCCTTTGATCACTAAATTTGAGGCTACACCCTGACTCAAACATTTGTTTCCGCGCTCTCTCCAAATTTTTGTTCTCATCATTTGGTGGGCCCCTCCTTCAGTATCTGCTTCCTTGAGGGTCCTTTGATCTCCTGAGTTTAAGCTACACTTCGATCCACATGTAAGTTTCCGTGCTACCTCTAAACGTGTTCTAGACCCGGACTCGGATCCACAATTCCTGATGTCGACATAGATGTAAGCAGGGTTCGAGGCTTGGTTCGGCGTCTGGAACCCTCAAATGGGGGAAGAGTCCCTCAATAGAGAGAATAAGGGTATAGAGAGAGAGAGCAGAAACTTGACAGGGTATATCTTTAATTTCAGAGCCTCCATAAATCAAAAACAGAAGTTAAGGGTCCCACTGTTAAAAAAACTGAAGATTTAGAAGGAAATCTAAAACTTATGTGTGTGTCGTGTATAGACTCATAGGATTGAGGTACCTTCAAAAAAGTAAAAACAGAAGTTAAGGATCCATCAAATAAAGAGACTGAAAATTAAGTGGGAGAGCTGAAACTTACGTTTAAGTTTGGATGTAGGCTCTTTAGCCTAATAAAACACATTAATACAGCAGTCAGTGGAGAGAGGCTACAACCAGTTGCAATGCTAGTCAATCATAAGTAAAGATGAAAATTTGTTCTGGTTTCAACCAAAATAGCCGAGAAAGAAATATAGTGTGATGTATAAAAAAAAAGAAATACACACATTAAATTGAAAATGAATTATTAATATTAAAAAATTAATTATATTTATTTTTCTATAAAAAGCAATGTTCTTTTAAAACAAATGAGTAAAAAAACAAAACACGGCCATCAGCTGTTTTTAGTTTGTGTAGAGACGAGTCGAGGCCTGGGTTGAATGGAGGCGGTCTGAGTGAACATGGAGAGTGGTGTTTAGGCTTAAAATAATAAACTAAATAGAAGTGAATTTACGGTGAAATTGATCCGCAAAGAAGGTACTGTTGTTTGTTTATATGTACAGGATATATGCCCAGAAGTATATAACTTAAATTTAAAAAAATGGCCAAAATATAAAACAAAAAAAGATTGAATTAGTGTTAAGAATTTAGTTTTTAAGAGTTTTCTTTTGATTTTTGTTTGTTTCAATGTTTAGTTTTTTTATTGTATAATGTAGATGATTTAAGAAAATAAACCCAATATTTGTTCTCGTAAATTCTATTCTATTCATTTTCTCTGTTGACCCATTTAGATCATTTGAAAAAACCTTTGGATTAGATTTAAATATATTTGAAAAATTTAGAAAAACATGGCATCTCTTAATAAATCCAAATGTAAAGTTCATTAATTGAAATTTTTTAAATATACGTGCACTTTCTTAAAAATTGCACGTCTTGAACTTTTGATTTATTTTTTAGGGCCCTTTTCGAAAAACTACTGTAGAAATCAAAATTAAATAGAAGACCAGTTATAAAATTTCTACAGGAAATGTGGTAATTTATTGTTTATTTAATCATTATTTATTTATATTTAGTTTTATTTAACATTTACATCATCATATTATCACAATAGAATATAGGCTGTCCTTTGGGCATCGATCGAAGTTTGTGGAAAAAACATTTGTACAGCAATCTAATTGAACGGCTTTACAAAGGTATGATGAAAAAAGTCCATTAGTAGAGATGGTAAACGGTTCTTGGTGAACTGAGGCCGGTTCCTGGTGACGGCACGATAAGGCGAAAGCGTTTTTCGTAGCTAACACGTAAATTTTCGCATTCTCAAAAACCAGGAGGTCAGACCTCGCGAATCAAACAAATGTTTCTGCACTCTCACTAAAACCTTCGCTCTCTTCATTTGAGTGACCCTTCCTTCTGGTTTTGTTTTTTTTGACGAGCCTAAGATCACCGAATTTGCGTCTTTAGCCGACTCAAACATAAGTTCTCTAAATTCTTGATTTCCATGTCTGTAGGATACTTAACTTCTGTTTTTGCTCTTTTGGGAGTCCTTCGATCTCTAAATATGTAGGAACACCCCGAATCAGACATTTGTTTCCGTGCTCTCTCTGAATCTTCGTTCTCTTCATTTGGTGGACACTTCTTTATTACATATTTTTTTTCTTGAGAATCCTTTGAACTCCCAGTTTAATCTACACTCCGACTCTAAACATGGTTATATACCCGGATTCGGATTCACGATTCCTGACTTCGGCATGGGCCTAAACTTGGTTCGAGGCTTGGATCCGGGTCTGGAATCCTCAAATGGGGGAAGAGTCCCACAATAGAGAGAATGAAGGTTTAGAGAGAGAGAGAGCTGAAACTTATAACGATATCATCCTCACATAACAGCAGTCATAAGTGTCTCTTTCACAAGATTCGTGGTCAAGGGCACTTCATTCTGAGTTGCCGGCACTCAGTACTTGACTTTTTTCCACTCTATCAGCCAATTACAAACTACGTGCCTAATTTTCATAATTTCGCATTCTTTAATCTTTTGCTGTGTGCATTTTCTGCTATAACATAACCAGGAGGGTGACAAAATTCACTAAAATGCTATTTCACAAGAAAATTAGATTTTAGTTAATTAAAAGCAATAATATTTCATCTAATGTATTAGGGTACTAAAGCCTCAATTTTTCCTTGTTCAAAAAAAAAGAAAGCAGAAACTATCCGAAACGCTGTTGATTTGAACTCAAGACAATGAGTTGGATCATACTGAAATCCCTTCGTTTTGGACAGAAAGTAATAATGTATACCAATCTACATATTATTTTTTTGTGACAATTCTTCTTGGTGCACCCTACAGGT
Organism: Aradus depressus; assembly: GCA_963662175.1. Taxonomy (NCBI): domain Eukaryota; kingdom Metazoa; phylum Arthropoda; class Insecta; order Hemiptera; family Aradidae; genus Aradus; species Aradus depressus. The sequence goes on along the minus strand of OY759214.1, from coordinate 52,264,565 downwards.
TTTTTGATGCATTGTACTTCTCAAAATTAGCATAAGAAATATGCGGAAGGAATATTGGTCTTTGGGAGGGGGATGATGTTCAGTTTCAGGGTCAATGTCCTGCTTTTAAGTGAAGCCAAACTGAACCGGGTCCAATACACCTCTCAGTCGGTGAATGAACGCGGCGTAGTTTCTTAAATTAACTTGTTTTTATTTTGTCACAGAGAAATATAGAAATAAAGAAACATTTATAAAAGTGAAACAACAACATTGACATTATACTCTGTTGCCAAAAGTTTTCTAACAAAAAAAGAAGCTTGAAACTACACACTTATCTTTCTGGTCGTCGGGGCCTCTTTCTGCTGTAAATACGACTCATCATCGCCCTCATAACTCCTTTTAATTTAAATTTTACTGAGTAAGTTAAGTGTCGTTTTTTTCATATTTACTTCTGATTTCGATTACCATCGTGTTTACACTCCTTTTACGTTGTACACAGTGTTGGCGACATTTTCCTATTTTTTTTAAATTATTTAATTTTTTAATTAATTTTGTATGGAAAGATACTCATCTTCAATTTTAATTTTTTTTCATAGTCAGTGAGATTTTTCAGGAAATATGATAGTGGGAAATCCTCAGTGATAACATGTGCATTGTGCGTATTATCGTACTCTTGGCTGATTGTAGCGTCTTTTTTGTTGATTTCGTTTGATTATTGAAGAAACTAATTGTTTTCATACAGATAAATAAGTCTTTATTGAAGTGAGTAAGTTCAGTTCGTTTTTAGGAACTATATTATTTTTGTTCTATGGTTGTTTACGACCTAACCTTCAGTTAGTTGTTTCCTTTGTTGCAGTCATGGATTATAATATTTCAAACGATGACATTCTGAATAATTTCAATGATTTTGATGTAAGTATTCCTTATTACATTATTCTATAAATTATTTACTCCTTGTCAGTTATATTGATACTAAACCTACAAGCTGTTTTCTCCGGGTCTCATGTTGTTTTTCTTTCAAATGTTTCCATGTTTATTACATTTTAAAATAATAAAACTCGGCTGTTATTACTTCTTCCTTTGCTGAATATTTGGATCTTGACTTGAATATTAGTACACTAGTTGGTTGTACGGGCAGTCTACCGTCCAACTGTTTACTTCTGGCTGTTGCCATGTTTTATCAAGTTTCTTTAGTATTATATTCCCCAGTACTTTTTTTAATCTTCAAGACACTTGTTATTGCATACTGTTGTTTTATTATTGTAATAATTATAATAAAATCTGAATGGTGAAATAGTTTTTAACTGTAACTAAGACGTTGTCCAAATCATTCATTTTCCTGGAAACGCGAAAAATTCGTCCTAGTTTATAAACAAATAGATATATTTGAACTGTATACATACATTTCGATGAGTAGCTTATGCTATTTTTATTTATTTCTTTGTTATAAAACTTTTAAATCATTATTTAGAAACTATTATGAACTATAACAAATGATATCACAAAAATCGTCTATTTAGGCTTATATCAAAGATTGTCATTGTTCAATCAATAAAAAAATTGTCTATTATAGCTACTTGGATCAACTTTTATGAAATAGGAATTATTTATGTAAAATAAAGTATAATATATACATTATGTAATTGTTTCAGATGATAATGCCGGAGGAGGATTCATCTGTTCTGGATTCATGTTTCCTTGACTCTTTGATTCAAGACGACAACACCTGCCATTGGCCTGAAGTTTTCCCACAACTTTCAGATCTTCGTAATTTTGGTATGACTTATAATATCTAAGTGGAGATTTAATATTTATATTTGCCGACGGTCGGATGAAGTTTTTTCTTACCATGAACTAAGCAGGTGGAGGTGCGTACACAAGTGGTTTCACCAGTTTTAAGTTAATTTATTTGTTTAGTGTCCGACTTGAAGTGAATTCTATCCATTTTGTGGGTTCATAAACATTGTCCTTAAGTTGTTATAAAAATAGCGGTTATTCCCAATCTCCCATAACTCTACTTTTGGGTACTAAATAAAAATACAATTTGAATAAAAGGTCATGTTTATCATATAAAATAAAAAAAATAAATTGTTTTTAGTTTACTAGTTTTAATTAAGGAGCTCTTTTGGAGTATGTACCTTGTTGGCTGGGAAGATCCAGGCGGGGTCTTCTAGGCAATATTTATAGGAACTAAGGACCAATGAAGCTTGAAACACAATACGAAAAGTACATACCTTAATTTGGTGGGTAACCGCGTTTTACATTGATTATTTATTTGAAGCTATTTTAGAAATATATATATAATAAATATACTCTCTCTGTAATTAATTATTTAAAAAAAAAGGAAACACTGACTAATCAAATTTACATAAATGAATTAATGGGCCACAATTATAAAGATAATACGGTTATTCGCAAGTGCAGTTGGTCTCTACTGACGCCTGAGAGCAGTTTAGAAAGTCTCCTCCAATATCCGATGGGAGCAGAGTCGGCTAAAGTAGTGATGACCTCGGCGCAGCTGCTGCATGACCGGGTTAACATTTGTACATTATTATTGTTCATGTAATATTAACTGAAGTGCATCTGTTCAGATGAAGACGAGGATGTTACTATAAAGACAGAACCCATCTCCCCTGTAAGTTCTCCCAGGAGCTCCACCTACTCTGATGCAAGCAACAGTTCCGATGAAAAGGTGACGTGTCTTTTACCAGATTATTTCTAAGAAATCAGCTTATGCACTCACACACCCGGTCGGTAAGACCTGTCCCAAATTTTCATCGAACCTGCGCCCCTCAACACTATCTATATCCCGCCAAAACCTGAATTCATTGTGTGTTTTGGGAAATTCTAAAATAGTTTTTTAAAAAAACACCACTTTTAGGCCATTTGCTTATTAACAATGATTATTACATTGTAGGTATTTAAGAAAGAAGCCTATAAGGCCCGTAAGTTTGGGTAGGCTCCTCTAGAATTTCTTGAAACATTCAGGCAATTCGGCTTTTAAAGGTATTATATATCTACTCCCGGACAAAATTAAAGGATCACTTCAATGCTTCCAATTTTAATGGGTTTGTTGTGTTTATTTCTCTCATGAGTATGTTTGCTATGATCCTCTATCTTTCTTTAATGTTTATTTCGCAAATCGGCTCCGACGGTCACAATCCTAGTGCCAAGAGCGGTGAGCTGACATCAGGAGACAGGCAGGTACTCCCGCAGAAGAGGGCAAGGCCGACCGAGGGCAACTGCCGAGAGGGATGACAGCTTTTTGCAGTTACATGCGCTTCGAGATCGGCAGTCTACCGGCCTTTACTTGAGTTTTTTGTTTAACTTTTTCCATTTTTCAAAACATTTTCTCCTTTTCCTGTTAATTTTTTATTTCCTTTATCAATGCCACAAATAATAATATCTTCCATGTCCTTTTCCGATGTCACAAACCCATTAAAATTGGAAAAATTGATTTAATTTTGTCCGGGAATGTATTATATGTACAGTCAGTGCAAAAAGTATTCGTCGAACACTATAAAAACTATCCCAATTTTTAATGTTTTCCTTGATTTTTTTTTTTTTTATTTATAATTTAAATTTCGTATTATGCTTAGTTGAGCATGATGAGGTATAAAATGTGTCCATTGCTTAAAAAACAATTTTAAATAGGACAAGTAGAGTATAATTAAAGAAATTTGTCTGAGAAGGAAAAGCATAAAGTATTCGAACACTTGGGGTTTCTGTAATAAGACCGATTTGTTTACCTCGTTAATCCCTTTCATATAACTAGTAAATATATACAATGCCTTTATCTTTGAATCAGTCAGTGTCCGAAGCAGTTCATTCAAAATGGGGCGCAAATCATTTGAGACAACCGAAAAAGAACGAAAAATTATTATCTCTTTGCATAACCAGTGTAAATCTCTTCGGGAAATCGGGAAAATTGTTAACAGGAGTCACGTCACTGTGTCCGACATTATAAATCGGTAATACATATAATATATATATATATATCGACTGGAGGGTCATATTATTGGTGACAGTAAAGGGGAATATTTTAGATCGATGTGCACAGGTACGTTTAAAAATACATAGAATTTACCAACATATATATATATATATATATACATATATGATTTATCTGAATCTTGCCAATAGATATTTATATAATTTACAGTATAATAATTTTAATTAAGTTGTAACTGGAACCAATTATTTTTGATTTGTTAATGTTATATTATTCGCCTGTTCATTGTTAATCCTTTATACCTAGATCTTAGAAGGGGTCACACATTTGAAATATGGGGACCGCCTTGTCATAAAATATCTCACAGCTTGACAATTTAGCTTAGTTAGGAATGTCTGACGTCATGGGGAACACCAGTAGGGAGGGTAATGGGTTCCTCGAGAGGCTGACATTCTGAAAATTAAATTAGTCTTATCTCTTATGCTTTTGGCTGAGGATGGTAGAAATACCGAAAGTACTCCCATGTATATATAGTTAGTGAAATTAGATAATATATTAAATAAACAAGTTTTATTTTATTTTTCAAGTCCATTTGAATTATTTCACAATATCTCTGCAATAATGTCAGTTTTCATTGATAATGGATCCCTTATGGTTTGGGGGTGTATGAGTGCCAGTGGAGTTGGGAAATTAGTTTTTATAGATGGCATAATGGACCACGTAAAATATGTTCAAATTTTAAAGCAAAATTTACCACCAAGTGTAGGGAAAATTGGTTTGGGGGACAATTACATATTTACACAGGACAATGATCCCAAGCATACCGCTTGGAAAACCAAGATGTGGTTGCTCTATAATGTTCCAAAATATATGGCAACACCCCCTCAAAGTCCTGATCTAAACGTGATTGAGCATTTGTGGGACTACTTAAAAAGGAAAATGCAAGAAAGGAAACCTTCCAGTTTAAAGGAGTTGAAAACAGCCCTTCAAGAGGAGTGGCACAGAATACCAAATTCGGTTCTTGAGAACCTGGTGTCATCTATGCCGAGACGTCTGCAAGCAGTTATTACGGCTAAAGGGGAGCCAACAAAATATTAGCTTCGTTAAAAGCAATAACTTTTTGAGCGTTCGAATACTTTTTGTGTGCAGTTTTTCTAATTTATTTCAAATTTTATATAAATTATTAAGTCAATGTGTTGTTCAAAAATTGTTATGTTGCTATTAAGAGCTAAAGTGTTTGATTAAATGTTAATTACAGTCAGTTGTATTTTTTTCTCCAAATTTATCATTTCACATTCATTTTAACATAATTTTAAGCACTGTTCGAATACTTTTTGCACTGACTGTATATATATAATATTATAAAAAAAAATCCTAGTTTCACTTTACTCTTTGCCTTTTTCTAATCAGGTCCCCCCCCCCCCCCCCCCCTTTTATTGTATCATATACTTAAAAGACTATTTCACTATTTTTAGAAAATTTTCGTGCTTCTTTAAAATGTGCTGCTGGAAGCTCAACATTTTACAAAATGCACAGTTTCACCAAAAGTTAAACCAGAAATGGAAAAAAAAATTATAGACATTTTCTAACTTCGTAAATGGAAGAATAAATAAATATTATTTGAAAAGTATACAAAAACATATAAACATTTAATTCTTTGTATTTCGTGAATGCAGAAATAAATAGATGGGAGTTAAATATTATATAAAAACAATTCGTAGAAAGATGGGAGTTAAATATTATTTCTTAAAGTTTCTGTATAAATGTTATGTCCCGTTCACATTTTTTAAACTTTTTTGCACATTTCTGTACTTAACGAATGTGTGAAATGTTCATAATTAGAATTTAGATAGGACCAGTAGGATCACAGTTTTAGCTCCCAAAAAAATATACAGTGAATTGATGTAGGAGATGGTTCAAACTTCTAAGTAAGTTTTAAATTGCCAACAATTTTTAAAATATATATATTTATATTTTAAATTATTTGCTGAAATTATAATACATATAGTGGAATGAATGATCTACATTTGCCAACCTCTTCTGTAAAATTAATACTCTCATGCCAAATATTCGCATAAAATTAAATATAAAATCGGATGCAACCATAACATTACTTTTTTTTACCACCACGTTTTCACAGATCCTCCCATCTCTCCCCCTTTTCCCTTCTCTCTCAAATTCATTTCCAACTGACATTACTGGATAGAAAAAAATCAATCTCTATTCTAGAGTGAAGCAAAGAAACCTGCTGTCATTCATACCTTTCTTATGACTTACTTATATTCAGTAACACCAGTTTGAAATAAGGGAGAATGAATTTGAGAAGAAGAAGGGAGTGAACTGTAAAAATGTGGTTGAAATGAGAATTTTATATTATGATCACATAAGATATCTTTTTCCTTATATTTTATTTTATTTTATCTAACATAGTTGTTTGTGTGTTTTTTATTGGTAGTTTACTTTGGAAACTCCTCCAGTGTCTCCACCCAGGGATACCTCGCCGCTTCAAGCGGCTCAGTATGAAACTGCTGCTCTTCCGAAAAAATCAGCTGTTCTCAAAATCAACCCGAACACTATCAAGATCATCCGAAATGTAAAAGGTACAACATAAACAGGTTAAAAATAAAGTTACTGGCAGCTGGCTCTCATGGGTCCTAGTGTGTGGGGGGTTCTGAGTTATGCCTCCCTCTCCCCTTAGACGGCCAATTTGGCTGAAAATGAATGGTTTGCCATTTATATATAATATTTCATGTCGATATTATTCATTATACCCGGAGTTATCGTGTTCATATGTACATAGACAACAGCCATGAAATTTTATTTTTCATTATTACATTCAGGGGGTTGGAAATCATGAAATTGCCAAGAAAACTTAACTTCCTCAATACTTGGTATAGCGGGTAGTAATATGTCATGTCTGTGTGAGTCTGTGAACAGGATAACTGCCGATAGAATGGATGTGTCGACACGCAATTACATGTGTTGATTGAGAGGCCCATAAGCACGACACCTACTTAACTTCCTCAATACTTGGTATAGCGGGTAGTAATATGTCATGTCTGTGTGAGTCTGGAACAGGATAACTGCCGATAGAATGGATGTGTCGACACGCAATTACATGTGTTGATTGAGAGGCCCATAAGCACGACACCTACTTAACTTCCTCAATACTTGGTATAGCGGATAGTAAGATGTCATGTCTGTGTGAGTCTGTGAACAGGATAACTGCCGATAGAATGGATGTGTCGACACGCAATTACATGTGTTGATTGAGAGGCCCATAAGGACGACACCTACTTAACTTCCTCAATACTTGGTATAGCGGGTAGTAATATGTCATGTCTGTGTGAGTCTGTGAACAGGATAACTGCCGATAGAATGGATGTGTCGACACGCAATTACATGTGTTGATTGAGAGGCCCATAAGGACGACACCTACTAACTTTTAACCAGATCAGGAGAAGGACAGAGAGGAAGAGGGCTAACTGAATTTATTGCATACTAGCTGTGTTATCTGCCGATTGCATGAAAATATGTTCCATATTAATTGTGTAGTTAGTGAAGGTAGAGGAGGAGAAGATGAGAATGAAGAGTTTCGGCAGATCAGGTGTGTGAGAGGCCCCTTCCCTCCGTCACCTGCTCACTCCTCCCTTCCCTGCGCCACCTCCTCACTTGCGACCTCACTCCTCCCACCTTGCTATCTTTCCCCTCCTTCGCCACTCGGAAATTCATTAATCTCCGTTATATCCAACTCTTGCGAAAAAATTTATAGGACAAAAAAAAATGTTACGATGGTATTAAGTCTATTTATTGCATTTTAGGGTTGTGAGTCTCCTCTATTTAATTGTTACCGCTCTTTCCGATGCCGAGGAGTATTTAGCTCGCGATAGCGGTTTAAAATATATATATTAAGTCACCCCCTCATCAAGTGAACCAAAGAGTATTAATGACCCTTAATACGAATTGGCTTTAGTAAACGGAACTGAAAAGCTGGTATTAAGTCTCAAATTCCAGGGTTTTTGATGGACTTAATACTATTTTGTTTGATACCTCTGTATTTCAGTTAACAGAATTAATTCCATAAACCTGTTGACCTTTGTGTAGTTGCAGTAGTTGTTTTAGTGCCTCTTTCTCGTTTTCAAAAATACTCAATGAACTGACAGCCACACCCACTTGCAGCTTTTATTTATAAAGATTCACTTTGTTTATTTATTTTGCTTGTATTTTTTTTGTACAGGTTTAAAACCAGTCGGAAAACAAACACAAATAGTTCTTCCAAAGAAAGTATTTGATAAGGTGATGAACCAGAAGTTGGGTGAGGACGGTGTAAAGACCTCAAAGCAGCAGTCCCAACTCTCAGGTCCATTTGGTAAGTTGATATTAAACTGTATTATAGCTGTATCTTCAGAGTAGAAGATCCACTCACTTCTCTGGAGAAGCAAAAAATAAACGGGGCGGCAAGCGTTCAAAACGTTTTTTAAAATAAAAATATAATTAATTATAGGAGTTACTTACACGACACCGTAGCTTTATACTGGACACAAACTCAAAACACCTTCACCACCCAAATCCACTGAAGTCATTATAAGGCCCTGAAGAAGGAAATATATAGTTTTCAAAACGTTGGCCAAATTTTGAATTTTTCATTTACACGACAGAACCTCGAATTCCTTCTACATTGAAAAGATACTGTCGATTCTATTAATCATTATAATTATAGGAGGTTGGTTGTGAGTAGTTTGTATGGTATTGCTTTACTTATCTGAAGTTGAATACGAACGATATCCGGACACAGAACAAATAGCTTTCTCTCTCTCTCTCAGCTATGCGATCTGTGTAGGCCATTATTTAAAAAAAGTAACACTAACCTGATACATGACAAAGAGAAAGAACTGAGCCCTGGAGGAAACAGTTCGTCCAAATGAGTTGAGAAATCGGAGGCTGAAGGTTCCCTTCAGTAGACTCAGGAAAAAAACAAAAAAAACTTATTGACCTCTGAGCTTCTACAGCGTAATTTGTATCTTATACATTTAAAATCATTTTGGTATTTATTATTATAATTTTAATCTTTTAATTTGTTTGCGACTACTCCTATGTTAGTATCAATTGCTGTTAGCATGGCAAAGAAAATAAATAAATAGAAGTTTCCCCCCGTTGAAAGCAAAACAATATAAAAAAATATATTTGTTTGTACATCAAAACATTGTTCACCTACGGAAGCCTTCAGTTTGCGACCTGATCGCATCTAGCTGTATTATTTTTTTTAACGTTTATTTATAAAAATAGGGGCCATGTATATAATAACTTTAGACTATATATATAATATTGTTTTGTTTAGGTGTGAGCTGCTCGGTGATGGTCCCAGTCAGCCAGCTGCCTCCCTCTGTCAGGGTGGAGACTGTTGGACCGCCCATCGCCCCTTCTCCATACACCAAGAGGCAGCACACACTCACTACCGACCTTAATGTAAGCCTACACATACACAAATACATTAGACTCTCTCTTATCCGGACTAACATGGGAAGAAGTTATCCAGATATGAGGAAAATTGGAACGGAACTTTTTTTCGTTTGTTTTGACTTTTTACTTTCTTATGCCTTTGTCTAAGGAAGTATTGTAATTGTGCAAAAATCTGATATCGGGTTTTCTAGGTCATAATTTGACGTTTCTAGGTCCCCAGAACACGTTTTGACCATTTTGGCGATGATGTTTGTATATTATTGAAGCTTTGTTGTAGGCGCTCTAACTCAGAAACTATTCTAGCAATGAACTTGAAATTCAATATGAAGATGTCACGTGTCCTAACTTGGATCTCATTAAAGTTTGGACGAGATCTGGCTTCTTCATACTTATGATTTAATAATAAAAAATATACATATTACACAGGATTTATTTTACGTTCGGAAGCACGCTGAATTCAGTTTTGACGTTTTCCCCCTCTGCCAGTCTGGAGACTCCTCTAGGGCTCTAGAGAGCTCCAGTAGCTCAGAGGAAGCCTTTTTAATAATTCAAAAATGTTTTTACAGAGGTATAGAACTACTTAGCTCAAGATTGCTGGGCTCTAGAGAGCCTTAGGTACACCTTAGCAGCTAGTAAATCCTGATTGGCCTGGAGCACCTTATAGAAGATGGCTTCGGATTTCTCGAGAATTGATGTTTGTTATTAGCAAATAGGACTGGAATGTGATGAGTTACACGTCCTGAATTGCATAAAACTGCTTCACACTTCCTCTCATTCATTTAAATAGTTTGAGGAAACTTCAATACTTTACCGTAAGAAGGATATGAACGGTGATCCTCCTGATGAGCTGTTAGCTGGAGCAGTGTGTCTTCGATAGTTGATGAGAAATCAGCAGAGGAAGCGTCTCATCATCAGACAATGAGCTTGTTTCTCTAGATCCAGTCTTACATTTCTTTGAAATCTTGTTGGTTCTAATTGAAGTTGTCTGCGTGCTTTCTTTCATCAGCTTTGCTGCTGCTTCATTACCACATTCTCGTAGACTAATCATGGTAGCAGCCACAAGTTCCTCTGTAGCCTTGCTTAGGGAGGTCTTTCGACTTCCTCCGTTTCACGGTATCAGAAGACAGCAAAATCCTTTAACGGTCAACCACGTTTAAGCACATCTAAAATTATTACTTTTTAAAAATTAGTTTCATTTGGCGAATTACAATAATCTATCTTACCACCATCTCGGCGCGCGTAGATGCCACATTTCTATAAATTGAATCGGTACATATAGTTTCCTTCTGTAGACATTCATTATATTTCTCACCAAAGCAATTAAAGTCATTTTGGCACCTTGATAATAATTTGAAATCTAAATAAAATTGTCACGTGGGTAGTTTGTTAAAATTTTATTTACTTTGTTTTTTTATTGGAGGTATAGTTAAGAATATTTTTCAAAAAGTCAAATGTACCAATTTTTTTTTTGTGGAACCATTACCTGTAGAAGTAACAGTTTCATCGTATTACAAGAGATGCGTCACTTTTTGTAGTCATAGTTATTCAGAATCCAGGTATAGCCGCGAGTTTTTTTCCTGGATCTCTACTTTTCCGCCCCACTCCATCCTTACCAGGGCCGGCCGCTATCTACTGAATTTTGGCATTGCAGTGGTCACTTACTTTTTTTAAATTATGTTGTTTAATTTTAATTTTTTAATTAATGTTTAATCAATTCAACTTTTTAATTATGTTGTTTGCTAAGGAACCCCCTCTGTCCATATAAAGTTGCTCTTGATCGATTTTCTTTTTGTTAATATTTAAAAATCTTTTTCAGTTGAAAGCATTGAAAAGACAGCAGAGGATGATAAAAAACCGTGAATCAGCCTGTCTGTCTAGAAAGAAGAAGAAAGAGTACGTGATGACTTTGGAAAATAAAGTAAACGACCTAGAGAATGATAATTTGAGGCTGAGGATGGTGAGCTTTGTGTCTTATTTCATTAACTTTTAGGGTTCTGTAGATCGAAGATCGTCCATGATGATCATCGAGTGTTAGACATCCCCTAAATATTCTAGAAAGTGTATATATTTAACATACAATCTATCCGCTTTTAATTTAATATCATTTGTATATTATACATCAACAGACATTAAATCTTAGAATACTAACACAAGTAAGATGAATAATAATTTTTCACCAAATTTGGCAAACATCTGAGACATGAAATGCAATAAAAAAAAAAAGAATAGTGTTGATTTACCATGAAATACCCCTAAAGTTTGGTGTATTTGTAGGAAAATGAAGATCTTCGAGGACGGATAAAAGAATTGGAGAGTGGCTACATGAATTTTGGAAGATCGCAAACATTTTTAAATTCAAATTTACGTAAAACGACGGCACTGTTGGCTGTTCTCTTCATGGTCTCTCTCAATATTGGATCATTGAGGTAGGTATTTAATTTTTTTTTTTTGTTTTTTAATAGTATATAATTTAAATTCCTGATATTAGGCATAATAATTTTGTATAATTGCTATTTCCCTTATCTCCTTGACCGGCAGCAGCCCCCAGACTTAAGTGAAACCAACTCAGTTATAACTTGGCAACTTAGTTGTAAGGAAACTGACATTATTGCAGAGATATTGTGAAATAATTCAAATGAACTTGAATGAAATAAAACTCGTTTATTTGTGGTATTGTCTAATTTCACCAACTATATATACATGGGAGTACTTTCGGTATTTCTACCATCCTCAGCCAAAAGCATAAGAGATAAGACTAAGTTAATTTTACAGAATGTCAGCCTCTCGAGGAACCCCTCACCCCCCGGTGTTCCCCATGACGTCAGACATTCCTAACTAAGCTAAATTGTCAAGCTGTGAGATATTTTATGACAAGGCGGTCCCCATATTTCAAATGTGTGACCCCTTCTAAGATCTAGGTAATATATAATGTATAAATAAAACTAACTTATTTTTTGAAATATTGTCTATTCCACTAAAGATAGGTGATATTGTTTTATGTAAATTTAGAACTAGGTTTTGTTAAGAAATATTTCATGAGTTAGCTAACGGTACAGCCGGGGGACTCCCAAGTTTTAATAGCACCCTTTGACCTGAGATGTATTTGAAGGGTCGTTCTCTGCAAACTGACTTAGTTCATAACTAGACCTGACGATGGTATAAAGCCGAAACCGGTAGTTATATATGTATATATATCTTTAGTGGAATAGACAATATTTCAAAAAATAAGTTTGTTTTATTTATTTATTACAAGTTTCCACAATATGTCCGCGTTCCTCAACTTAGAAGTTGTTATAGGTTTAGGTTTAGGTTTTATGACTCATGCCCGGGCTTTAACTACGAGGTCATATCGCCTACTACCAGAGCGCTCTTTCGTCACTCTGGTGGACATGAGCCCGACTCTACTGTGGGAGTCCTAAATTTTGTCTACCCTAAATTTTTATTCATCTAGGGTAGGGGTCTTTAACGAGTACCTGACATCGTACAGGCTCGGGACCATCGCTTAACGTCCCATCCGAAGGACGGCGTGCTTAAGTTTATTTTACCTCCCAGATAAAATAAACTAAGGGCCTCGGTCGGGCTACGAACCCACGACCTTGAGCTCAGAAGTCAAGCACGCATACCACTGAGCTACCGGCGCCCTCAGAAGTTGTTATATATAATGTATTAACAATGAACAGGCGAATAAAATAACATTAAAAAATCAAAAATAATTGGTTCCAATTACAACCTAATTAAAATTATTATACTGTAAATTATATATATATCTATTGGCAAGAGGTAAATTCTATGTATATTTAAACGTACATGTGCACATCGACTGGAGGGTCATATTATTGGTGACAGTAAGGGGGAATATTTTAGATTGGTTTGGAATTCACCATATAGTTGATGAAATTAGACAATACCATAAATAAACAAGTTATATTTATTTATTTCAAGTTCATTTGAATTATTTCACAATATCTCTGCAATAATGTCAGTTTTCATTAAAAAGTTTAAGTTGTCACCCCCTAATTCTATGGTGAATTTTATTTTATCATGAATATTGTTTACAAAGTCGAACTAAGAGGCTGACATTCTGAAATATTTTAGTTATTCTTATCTCTTATACTTTTGGCTGAGGATGGTAGAAATACCGAAAGTACTCCAATGTATATATATTCTGTGAAATTAGACAATACCTCAAATAAACTAGTTTTATTTCATTCAAGTTCATTAGTTGTAAGGCTCTTGGCGGAGTGGGGCGACCCAACTCCTTTACTCTCCATCCTTTTGTAACTTACAATTAGTAAAATATATTTTTTACTCAATACGATAGTTTTCAATAAATGTATCTGTTAACATATTTTATTAAAGTAAAAAAAATATATCTATGAGCTATACTAGAGAAGATGGAGATAACACGAGCAGGTTTCAAGAGGAATGACTAGTCTCTTATTATAACTGTGTTTTATTATAGCAATGGTTATTTAAGACACTATTGCATATAACACTGGTTATAAAGATTGGTGAAACTTTTTTTTTTATGCGAATATCCAACTTAGGAACTTACTGACAACTTCCATTTCGAGCGGTAGGTAGGGGCGGCTCTTCCCTTTCATTCCTCCCAGTACTGGTTTGTGGAGGTAACAGAAGGGCAGAGAGTAGAAGATGAGGCGTGAGGAGAGTTGCGCACTTGGGCCTTATCAAAGTTGTCAACCTAAAAACTGTGGCCCTACAAAGGAATTCTCGCATCTCAGCTCTATTAATGCCAATCTGATATGCAGCCCTATCCTGGGACATTGACTTGTTAACACACATAAAGCTGGCCTCAGACCTCACAAATCCCCCATTACAGATGCTGGGCCACACCCCAGGGGTCGCTTTCCCATCTCTCCTCAGTCTCTTCCTTACTCCTTCTCAAAGTATACAGTCTCTTTGTTCACAATTAGTATTGAGTCATTTCTTTTCGACCAACTGGCTGAGTTGCTTGGAACACTATGATAGAAAAGCTCTCTCCTTCCCCAGACCTACTGATTTGTGTGACTTCACTCCTATTTATGAGCCTAATTGCCATTGAATCAGAAAATCATTGCTCTGTTATTGCGACAGTAAACATGAAATGAGCCTCTATGTGAGTGGTGAGCCGCGGCCAATGGGAGGGGTCTTGCTTCTCGCCTGCTGTTGCTTCTATTTTATTATACTAATTGTATTCTTTGATAGTTTAGTTGTATTACTAGCTGTATTGCCCATCCTTCACGTCTACTATTTGAAAATAGAGGTAATATGCTAGCCTACTGAACTCTAGATCGCGGGTAAAAACCCTTGAGCACGTTGTCCTTCGGATAGGAGGTTAAACAATAATACTCGACCCCAAACCTAGATGAATAAACCTAGGTAGGTAAAATTTAGGACTATCACTGTAGATTCGGACTCATGTCCACCAGAGTGACGAAAGAGCGCTCTGGTAGTTGGCGATATGACCTCGTAGTGACAGCGAGTCATAAAAGCTAACTAACAGGTAGCACGAAATAACTGTTTCTGTCTTTAAATAAACACCTCCCCTATTCTGTGAACTTTGTTCACCCACTTGTATGATCGTTGTTCAACTTGAAACGGTTAAAAATCAAATAAAATTCTCAATGTACAAACAGTAGTTCTATATTAAGTTTAGTATTATATTTAGAGTAATAATGTCAGGAGGGAGAGAGACAACTTTATACACTTTGCTTGTGTTTTGATATTGTTCTTATTGTGTGTTTGTTGGCAGTTTACTTTCCAGAGAAGGATTGGGAGCTGAGAGTGTAGTGAAACAAAGCCTACTTGCTCCGTCAGGGATCAAGAGAGGCCGATCTCTTCTGTGGGCTCAGTCGGAGCTGCAGGACGAGGCTGGAGGGAACTTCACCAGTAGTGAGACCTCGGACAGCAAGTCCACCTGTCCACTCCACATCAACCAGACTGAGTCTCTTAGGTAGGTACAAGTCTAGATGTGGCTTGTCTATTATTTTTGGAAGCTGAGAGTGTAGTGAAACAAAGCCTACTTGCACCGTCAGGGGTCAAGAGAGGCCGATCTCTTCTGTGGGCTCAGTCGGAGCTGCAGGAGGAGGCTGGAGGGAACTTCACCAGTAGTGAGACCTCGGACAGCAAGTCCACCTGTCCACTCCACATCAACCAGACTGAGTCTCTTAGGTAGGTACAAGTCTAGATGTGGCTTGTTATCTATTATTTTTGGGAGCTGAGAGTGTAGTGAAACAAAGAAACAAAGCCTACTTGCACCGCTAACATTGTAACGCAGCCTGGGAGGAGGAAAAAACCGGGACTACTCAGCACAAAACGGGACATAGAAGCTAATTACAGGAAAGGTCCCGTAGGACTTATTAGGCAGCCCTTCCTACGTATGAAAATGGCTTGTAAGAATACTACATTTTAATTTTTATTATTACGGGGGGCGGGGGGTTCTTTGAATTTGGTTCCATTATGGTAATATGATCTTGACACCGACCTTACAGAAAATGTTCTGGGTGAACCGGAAATATAGTTTATTAACTTAAGATGTTGTTATAATTTTGCGTTTTCCTTAATTTATCCAAAAATAAACTAAGTTGTAGCATATAAAGTTTCTCCCGAGTAAAGCCGGGTAAATCTAGCTAGTTTGTTTTAAATAAAATGTGCGCAATCCTGTTTCAGATTAGAAAAAGAACTGAGACGATGGATTGCAGTTGATGTGGAACGAGGAAGGTACAAGAACTCTACCCAGCCGCAGCCGCAGCCGCCCGCGGATCTCCACCTTCCCAATCTGCTCACCTCTCACCGCTACAACATTTATAAAGCACAACGATTGTAAGTATTTTTTTATCGAAAAATAATTATAATAATAAAAATCGTTAAAAATACAATTGTAAGGGAGTGGCCGTCTGTATTGCTGGGTCTTATTGAAGACTGTTTGGGTTTTATCCATTTCAGGTTAAAAAAATACCATACAAATGGGTTTCAGCATTTATGTCTGTTTGTCCTTCAAAATAGCCAACAATGTGTCGATCAAATTTCATATTCTGTTTTATAGGCTTTAGGATATTATATCATTTCAAAATCACTGAATTGGAGAGAGAGAGGGGTGGGGGGGGGGGGGGGTTGGTGACATGAAAAGTTATTTATGTTTTCTCAGTTACTATGGACACTACGTGAAAAATGTACAGTCAATATGGAAGACTTTTTCGTTTTAAACATTTTTGATTTATACATTTTCATTCTTAGGCTAGAAATAACGGAGATAAATGACACTTTCGAAAGTAGGGGAGGAGGCGCGAAGGAGGGAGGGGAGATAGTGAGGTCGGAAGTGAGGGAGGGGAAAATAAGCTTTTTATATCACTCCTAATCAGCTTCCGGTAAAGTAATTTAACGCGAAGTTGCTCTCAAAAGAACCCCAACTAACCTGCTAATGATTCATAAATGAAAATGTCGAAAGACACGTGACAAAATATGTAATGACAAAAATGTTTCCATGTAACTAAATAAAGATAATTATAATAATCAATAGAAAAATAATTAAATGTAGATTTGCTATGTAAACTTTGTGCAATGATTTTGTACATTTCCTGGCTACCCAGATTTTTTTACACACACTTGTAACTGTTTGACATAGAGAATAGACATTTTCCAGGAATATAGTAGGTATGTGATTGGATTCCAAAATTGGGGGTAGCCTCGGCCACTCCCCACCTCTCACATGTCATCTCTTGTTAATGTTAGTTAATCTGTGTATTTGCTGTTTGCAGACAGAAGCGGTCGGTGAGCGCGGTGGCGGTGTATCGACCTCCATTCCCAGGGTCTCTTCCTCGGCGGGACGACACCTTCTATGTGTTCTCCTTCAGTTCGGATCATCTGCTCATCCCCGCTCTTTCTCATGACAAGACACTCCGGCCAAAAGTCTCCTTCCTCATACCCACCGTTCCTCTCAACGGTGAGTTCTACAACAACCAACAACTGTCTCTCTATTTATAATGAAAACTGACATTATTTCAGAGATATTGTGAAATAATTCAAATGAACTTGAATGAAATAAAACTCGGTTTATTTGTGGTATTGTCTAATTTCACAGAATATATATACATGGGAGTACTTTCGGTATTTCTACCATCCTCAGCCAAAAACATAAGAGTCTTATCTCTTATGCTTTTGGCTGAGGATGGTAGAAATACCGAAAATACTCTCATGTATATATATTCTGTGAAATTAGACAATAGCACAAATAAACGAGTTTTATTTAATTCAAGTTCATCTCTATTTATATATACAGAATGACAAACTTGGAGTACTAAACAGTTCCAGTAAACCATGGTTAGGGTCTTAAATAACGGGTATTTAAATCAACAAGTATTTATATAGTTCCATGCCCCACCATCATATTTGTTAGTTAAATTTGCTATAATTAACATGGCCAGAATGAAAGCTAAAGTCTCCTCGAAAGAAGACATGCCCGACCAGCATTCTAGTAAATATCACTGCTCGATTTCCATGACGACATTTCAGAGAGTGCTTTTGCCATGTTAGTTCCACGTCCCAACTGAAGAGCATTACACCAGTTGTATATAGACAAATAATGTAATTTAATTTCCTCATGTTTCCTTTAGATTCAGTTTACAAGAAGGAGGGAGGGAGCATTCCGATGATGCAGTTGGATTGTGAAGTGCTGGCAACGAGGTCTGTGGAGCTCTCCCAGTCAGACCTGAGACTGCTGAGACCTAGCGACCAGGACCCGACCAAGAGTCACAACACGACAAAAAAATGTATTAACTATTGAACAATGCCTAATTGAGAGTGTGGTACCGCAGCGTCCATTTGCCGCTCGTAAGTATCGGTCCTAAGGCCTCTTCAGTCCTCTAACCGTGAATCTCCCGCCTCGTTAAGTTGACGCTGACATATGATATGAGAGTACCGTCCGGCGATCTCCCAAACAACAGCGTGTTGTGTTATTTACTTGCGTTTCTTGTTTGTTGATTTCGTTGCTGTTTTGATGTTTGTGAATGTTCAGAATGGCGTTCAGTGAAACATTAGTTGAAATTGTATCGAAATAATCCTGTTTTATACATATTTATTCGGTGATTATGGGACTGTCATGGGATCAAATCGGATTGGAATTAAAAGAAATCAGTAAATTGTTTACTTTTTGAACAGTGAAAATACCAAAGGTTCTAGGCACCGAATAAAACAAAACGTCGTCGGTGAATCGTCGGCTATTTACTTTCCCAGCACGAATTAATCAATTACTGTTTCGCTCTCCCTCCAAACCCAACAAACCCGACCGTTGGAGCTAAAACTCAATATTTGACTTACTTAGTGGCTTCTGAATCCTAATATTAAATATTTTGTGTCAATTCATTCGTTACATCGACAGTTATTGGGATTTCCGATTGGAGGCCCCTCTCCCCTTCGGCTGATTCCTCTGAAAGTCAACAGGCGTCGTCCTTAGAGGGTTCTGGATACAGATATAATATTTCGTTTCGACAGATTCATTCTATCGGGGTCACAGACAGGAGACATTAATTTTCATTTTTGGAGTCAGTGGTTCGGAAGAAACGAAATTCCATTGAAAACTCAACATGGAATGTGTGAATTATTCCGTAACTTCCCCTATACTTGGTAGAGCTGGGGAAGGGAAGTAAGATGTGGTGTTGGAGTCTCCATGAAGGCAATGTTCCCTTAAAACATGGAAATAATGTAACTGGAAGCCATTTTTTTACAGATTTTTGAAATTTCGACTTTCATCAGCTTTGAATAATTGCCTGTGTTACTTTTGTAGGATTCATCTACTTACCTTTACGTAATATTTATTTTAATTATGTTTTGATTTTTGTCTTTTCTGTTTTCTTTACAGTGGCTTTTAAGGAGCAACATTTCCGACCCTATTTTATTGGTAAATCCAAAAGATTCCCAGAACAGGATGCTAATTTGGGATATGTGAAGCGGGCTTACAGAGCCTCTCCAAACTCCTATCTCTAGGACTCAGTTGGTGTCTCTTCCAATAAGTTGTATTGATCTCATCGTTATTGTATAAGTGGAAGATAAACATTGTATTCTTTCTATAAATAGGTAACAATTGTATGTTCTAGCACAATCTAAGGTATTCTTTCCTACTGTTTATTTTTTCGTCTAGTGTAATTCCATTTTGACAAAAAAGAGAAACAGAACCCTTAATTTGCAATGTGTCTTCGCATTTATAGTAAGAGGAATAATGCAGTTTTTGCATGCTCCTTTCAGTCGCACCTGTTGCAAAACGAAACTCAGTATTAGATTATATTTTCAGATATTTTATTGAAAGTAAAAAATATATCTATAAGCTACACTTGAGAAGTAATGACGAGTCAAGGCGCACCTACCTTTCTCTTATTGTAACAATATGGTTATTTAAGAGACTATTACACGGTATAGTTTTTTTGTTTTTTTCTTGTAAATATCCAAGATGGATTTAGGAACTCACTGACAGGTTCCATTTACTGCCGGGGGGTGCGCCTTCTCCTTGTCATTCCTCCTCGTACCGGCTCGTGGAGGTAACAGAAGATGAATAGAGAGGAGATGGAATATACGCGAGGAGAGTGGCCTACTAGTTTTGTCACTTTGTTAGTTTCGCTGGTGGTGGCTCAGCATACGGTATTAAGCCGCTCCGAATGCTCTAGATCGCGGATGACGAGAAAGGCTTATCACGAATACTTACTTATCTTTGATTATTTTCAGTTTTTTTTAGATCGAGTGACAAAGACTTGAAACAAAACCATTGATCTCTCTTTTCAGTTGAACTGAAATAACGGTTTCTTTTGTTTCCGTATCTCTTATAATTAAAACTTATATATAAACTTTGGCTGTTCATTGTTGATGATTGAACAATACGAAGCTAAAGACAAATTTGGAAGAAAGAAAGGGAATGTCCCTTAATTATATTTCCATTAACTTGTGTAAAAAGCAATGTTTCTTATGAAAATGGAATTACATTAAATATCTGTGTGATAATTATCAAAAATAGTTTAGGTAACTGGTGAAATTTTTTTATAAATTTGATTTAAATCTGAGGTTGGAATGATGTGGAACACAATTTGTTGCTTAATGTATAACAATTCATCTAAAAAATAGATTTGTGATTGATGACTGCACTAAAACTCATGATATCTGCTAACCGCAAAATAAAATCAGTACAGTATTTAATGCTATCTGGACACAGGATTTCGGGAACGTATGAGTGGTTTTCGAAGGCATTTAAAACTTATTTTTTTCTTATGTACAGTGCATATAAGCCAATCATCTGTAACTGTGTTATTTGGTTATTTACACAACCGGGATTCAAATCCGCAAATCGTGAAGGGACCATGCGACCAAAACCCTAAGCTCTATCCCGCGTGGCCACCTTTTAAACTAGTAACACAGGAAAAATATTGTACGATCAATAGTTTTGAAGATAAGACAACAGAGTAGCTTTAGGGTAGTTAAAGCTGAGATATGTTTTACTTGCCCTGGGGAGTTAACATATATCAATAGTTGGATGTTGAGTGTCACCGAATTCCTTGTTTTCCCTGTTCCAAAGATGAAAGAAACATTTCTCTTCTGTCAGTAAGTATATTTCCTAAATATTGTGTTTTATTAAGCGCAAATTCCTATTATTTATTTAACTAACCCTCTAAAATCTTAAATTTTTAAAATTATTTTTCCCCTGTTCCATACTAAAAATGTATTCGAAAACCTCTCAACAAAATGTGAAGTCAAAGTTATCAAAATCTCCCTCATTCGTTATGATGCAAAACGAAATCTACCGACTCGAAACTGTTTTAAAAAAATGTACTTATTCATATTTACAAATATAAGTAGAAAAAATAGAAACAAAATATGCTATACGGAAATGTGCTACTTGTACAGAATGACAGTATTAAGGGGGGGGGCTCAGGGGGAACTGTAACGATATTGTCAATCTAAACGTAATTTGTTCATAAAAATCATTTTATGATATACTTTAAAAAACATGTTTTACAAAATATTTTGATGTTCTCTGTTACTGAAGAAATGAAGATTTTATGAAGTAATATCATTTACCTGTTAAAAATTTTCTAAAAATGATGCTAACACAATTTTGGGAACTAAGACGATGAGCTTATCTTGGCTACAAAATTTAATGTTACTTGAGAAGTACCAATCTACTTTCATCTTAATCTTTACAATTAGTCATTCAATTATCTAATAATAAGTTGTAAATTGACAAAGTATTATATCTGCACTATGTGATAGAAACCCAATTTTACAGCAGAGCGCTTTCAAATTTTGACCTGTCAATTTCACCACATTGGCATTAAATTTCCATTCTTCCATAACTACAGTTATTCTAAACCATTTATTGAAATACTCAGCCGCATTAAAAGATAAATATTTGTATATTTTTATTGTCTCAAAATAAAGAAGCATCAAGTGGACTTAGTTCTGTTTCTCCCCAAATTGACATTAGGGTTAGTGCAGTTTATCAACCTATTATTTTGTGATTACTTTAAATAAGACATGATGCAGTATACCACTAAATAGAACTCAAACAGATGTACAGCTTAGTGCAAAAAACAGATTTTGGAAAAAAACCTGACATAGTGCAGTTTACCTCCGATGTACAGATATATTATTGAATTTACTGTTTTTTATCGCATGGAAATTTGTGTGCAAAAAATCATTTGTCATTAGTGGTTCAAATGTAAAAATCAAATTAATGATAATATTTGTTAGTATATCCACATGGTTACATAATAAATGTAATCTATTATATATAAAATAAATAAAAACAAACAACTAGTTTAACTCTTATATTGTCTAATTCCACAAAAATATATACATATAGTGTACCTGTTTCGACTTACGCCATCATTAGCACAAAGTTCAAAAGTGACATTTAAGTTTGCTAGCTTGTCATATTTATCGCAGAAATTTATTCTGATGTTTATAAATGTGAGGGCCTCCGAATGATTTGCTTGGGACTCTGCTTAGTGCCAGTCCCAACCTCATTATACTAAACGCATCAATTGCACAAAATAATTGGATGTTTTTTTTGCAACTTTTGTCTATTCCCCGTTTTCTCAAACAAGTCTGTTCTAATTCGAAGATTATCTTACATTCCTATTTAATTTATGTACCCAAATATGTTATTTACTAGTAAAATGTTAATTCATTGTTTCAATTGAATATATTGAGGAGTTGAGCAAAAAAAAAACAATGTTCGTAGTTTGGTTTTTGTTTTACATCCATGTAAGGAATGTATTCTTATAAATTATTTGCTTGTCTTTCATCTCCTCTTATAAATTGTATAACAATTAAGTTAAAATTGTATTGTTTTATTGTTAGGTGTACATTTGAAGGAAACAGGAAAATAGAGGGTTCTTTCCATAATGTTTTTTTTTTTTCTTCAAAGTCTATACGATAGCTTTGTAATCGTTGCGGGGCAAAATTTCCTTTAGATCTTTTTGAGGTCAAAACAAATGCTTTTTTTTGTGTATGTCCGTCCCCTATTGACTATATGTTGTCACTTGCATAACTGGAGAGACATTTTGTATTGCGATGGTTCATGGTTAGAATGCCTACTGCTGTCAGTTAGAAGACAGGAAGTGCGGTTCCTTTAAGGGCATATGGCCCTCTTCATCCTTTTTATTTCCTGTTTCCTTTCTTTTGTAATATTCTCATTGAAATGTAAGATATTTCTTATGTATTGAAATGATACATTCCATCGTGTGGTGATATTTATAGTGAACATTAAGTTTTAGGGAGCACAGGTTTTTATATTTACGTAAACATTAGAGAATTCATGGAAAATACGCTATTCAATATTTCAAGAAAATGTTACAATTGGAAATTCATTATTTTTCTTGGTAGGATGGACCTCCTAGTTTAGGGTTTGGGGAAATTACTTAATTGGTTAGACATTCGGTGTTGAGTTTATGTTTTCCAACCGATTCCAAAAATTAAAAAAAAAAAAAAAAAACGGACACAAAATTGTGTAAGTGTGTATCCATATCTCCATAAAAAAATGACACCTATGGCCAAAGGAACATAGAGGGGGCTTTACATAGAAACCTCAATAATTGTTGTAATGAATGTATTGACTGGAAACTTTATATCTAAATCCAAAAGGACGATACCTAATTAATGGGGGAGGGGGTGGTTATCACAAACACCCTAACATCTGTCAATGAAAGGAATTTATACACACTAAATTATGTATAACAAATCAGAAGTCTGAGTAAGATCTGTTGATTTTCAGCCAAATCTGTCGGTAGGTTTCGGAGAGCGAAAACGTAGTTGATTAATTTTCGCTTCGCATTCCTGGTGAGTCACCAACAATTTTGTTTTTATGTGAAAGTAAATGAAAATTAGCTGAAAATAAGAAATATCAATTGAAATGCAAATCCAAAGCGGGATAACTATTTTTACATATTCTGTTATGCATTTAGAAAGTAGATAGACTCAAATTTGAATTCTAGTCGCGATGACTTTTTTTCATGTCTAATTCTATTACTGCTTTACCTATTACTATTTATATTTTGAAATGTAGATTTTTTTTTTTTTTAAATCGTAATGAAGTCTTATGATTGAACAGAATCATACAAAATTGTATTTTTTTGAAATGTATACCAAATCTAGAAGGCATTGAGCATACCGTGTATGTATCTATCCTTATAATATTGTGTGATATTTATCCAATAACTTTTTGTAATTTCTTTTTAAGGTTTGAATCATTTTCTAGTTTTCTTTTTGTAAACGAGATGTTAAGTTTGATTTTTATAAAATTTATAATTATTGATTTATTAGAAGAAAATACAAATTATCTTTATTTTATATTCATTTATATTTTCCTTGAATTAATATATATTTTGCATAATCAATTAATTTATTATTTATTAAGTATTGTAAAGTTTTATATATATATAATGTATTAAAGTGATTTTTGATTTGTAATCTATTTATAAATAAAGATTGTGCATAATCTGTTTCATTTTTATTACCATTTCATTATTATTACTTTGTCCATAATAATATAATTTATAATTTAATAATATTGTATTAGTAATGTTATCTGCCCAGTTAGTAACTAACATTAGGTTGAATGATTTGAGAAATATAGTGACATTTTCAATGATTTTGTTGAGGGCGTAGAAGTGTCTCATTGACCCAATTCTCTTGACATTAAATTACGATGTCTGAGAAAAGAATAAATAGTTAGGATGCTACTTGTAAAATTTGATGTTTTGGGTCCCCTCCCATTCACATTTCTTGAAGACATTTTAGTATACAATGCATGGAGCTCAAATTCCCTGAAAATGGACATCCGCTTATGGAGTGCGTTTGCTGCCATAGAACCTGCAAAAAAAATACCTCCCTATTCACACGATGAATGATTGGATGAATGTCATGAAAATGGCTGATCCATCCAACTAGCAAGCGAGTTAACTGCTCGTCACTTCGTACAAGAACTTCAATACTGCCACTGCCAACACCTAAAATCATTATCAAACTTCATTAAAAAAAAAACAATAAAATAGATTGCTGGAAGTAAAATGAATTGATTAAGAATTAAAAAAATGAGATGAGAAAAACGATTTGGGAATAATATTTCGTTGTTATACGGAAGAGGATTTCAGTGTTTAGAAGACGTACGTAAAGATGTGGCCATAGTTCCTCCCAATATAAATCGACACAGCGAAACTGTCAACTTCAGATCTAACAAAGTACGTGAATCGAACTATGTGATGCAGAGGTTGGCTCATGGTTACTATAAATCTTCCCTCCCATGATAGACCCAGCTCTTGACCTGCACTCTGGTGGAGAGGACACGGATCAACTGCTTATATACGAAGAATCAACTACGATTTTTGGCAAGTAAATGTGAATAACGAGTTAGAGTAAGTTCCCTAATCTGTGTACAAATCATCTGTGATTTAACTACTAAAAATATATTTAAATCAATAAATAATGTAAGAAAAACTATGTTTTTATTTCAATTTACCTAAATAACTAATGTGTAATTAATTATTGCAAATTTTGTTTGAATTGGACAATTGCCATATCTTGGAGTTACTAATCTCTAAAGTAGACATAGTTAATAAAATAGCTGAAAGCTCTTAATAAAAATGCTCTTAATATCTTAATTTCCTTGCTTCATTATCGGAATTTGAATTATATACGTTTTTTCTATAATGTTCAGAATTATTAAATAATAACATGATTTTTTTTTTAATATTAAAAATATGCCTTCTGAATGAAATTGCAATTTTTTTAATTTTCTTATCTTGCAAGACATTCCCACAGAGTGGAATATGGTTTGGTGCCCAAGTTATAATATCGGCACGCATGAAATATTTAGAGCTTGGGTGCATGAATCCACCACGGTCTCGGGTTCGAATCGAGAGAAACTCTTTTATTAAGTGAAACATATGTTTTACTTGCCCAGCTATAGGGGAAGTTATGTAATAGGTCAGAATTTCGATGTTGAGTTTTCATGAGAATTTCATGTTTTCCTTGCCTGGCTGAAGTCTGGGTTGTGCCACCCGGGTGAGCTGGCTCACTTTCCTTGCCTGGCTGAAGTCTGGGTTGTGCCACCCGGGTGAGCTGGCTCACTTTCCTTGCCTGGCTGAAGTCTGGGTTGTGCCACCCGGGTGAGCTGGCTCACTTTCCTTGCCTGGCTGAAGTCTGGGTTGTGCAACCCGGGTGAGCTGGCACACTTTCCTTGCCTTGCTGAAGTCTGGGTTGTGCCACCCGGGTGAGCTGGCTCACTTTCCTTGCCTGGCTGAAGTCTGGGTTGTGCCACCCGGGTGAGCTGGCTCACTTTCCTTGCCTGGCTGAAGTCTGGGTTGTGCCACCCGGGTGAGCTGGCTCACTTTCCTTGCCTGGCTGAAGTCTGGGTTGTGCCACCCGGGTGAGCTGGCTCACTTTCCCCTCAGACTGTCCTTTGATTCTCATTAAGTGACACATTTCGTCTCTCTTGTCCTTGGTGGCCACTCTTTGGAAGTATGCTCACGTACCGGTACCCCGGCTCCGGCTGCCTGCCCTCACAATTAATAATTATCATACGATCAACTAGCTATTTTTTTTTCTACATACTAAAAATGTGTTTCTCATAGTTAAAAAAGAATACAATAACCAAGTTATGAGAGTCGTCTTTCATATTAAAAAGCATTATTTCATACTTAACTTTCATTTTTATTTTCTCGGCAGAGTTCCTTCTATCAGGTTTTCTGTCTTACTTTTTGTATATTTTGATTATTATTTTTTCCTTTATTTTATTCATATTAAATAATAGTTTTTACATTTATTTTTCTTTTCTACATTTCCCACATTGTAACCTTAGAAAAGGACATAAGAACGTCATAAAATATCTTCGTTAAAGAAGACACATTTGGATACAAAAAAGATACTAGATAGATCATAATTTGAAATATAATTGAAAACCATATCTATTGTATTTACTAGTATTATTATTTATGTAATCTTTTCTATTATTTATTGATGTGTAAACATCTTAACTCGCAACCTGTCCTCCTAATTTCTTACTGTAGTAATCTCAAAAAGGCATGTTTTCTTCTATTCTATTTTATATCAACTGTCCCAGGAGGTAAGGGCGAGGGCTGCAGATAAGCAGGCTCAAAGCACCTCCAGCTCCAGGCTTGCTGCCCTCGCCTTTCTGTAGCCCTAACGCAGGAGGTAAGGGCGAGGGCTGCAGATAAGCAGGCTCAAAGCACCTCCAGCTCCAGGCCAGCTGCCCTCGCCTTTCTGTAGCCCTAACGCAGGAGGTAAGGGTTAGGGCTGCAGATAAGCAGACTCAAAGCACCTCCAGCTCCAGGCTTGCTGCCCTCGCCTTTCTGTAGCCCTAACGCAGGAGGTAAGGGCGAGGGCTGCAGATAAGCAGGCTCAAAGCACCTCCAGCTCCAGGCTTGCTGCCCTCGCCTTTCTGTAGCCCTAACGCAGGAGGTAAGGGCGAGGGCTGCAGATAAGCAGGCTCAAAGCACCTCCAGCTCCAGGCTTGCTCACCTAATGCCCTCGCCCGTCCTAGCTCTGTTTTCACTTTCCGTGCCCACCCCAACGTCTGCCTCCTTCATATCACTTTCTTCTTGGCCCCCTCCAAACCCCAGCAGCCCAGCCGACTCTTCTCCCTCCAGTACTCTTGTCTTCTTGTCTTCAGACGGTACTCTAACATCCTATCTCATATCTAGCTCTCCATTCTTCTATCACCCCCGTCCCCAACTTTACCGGTTTTCAGTGCTTTATTATTTTTTTTCGTTTTTTGTGTTGGACATAAGCTTACTCTAAGAAAGGTAAGCCATTACAATTTTTTTCTCTAAATGTATAGTGTATATTCCAACAGCGTCGTTTTCCAAGAACGCCCACTTTAGGTCTACGTTAAGGGAAGCGTGATCTAAAACCATCTTACTTCCCGAGCCTTCCCATGTATAGGCGAAGTTATGTAATCGCATCAAAATTCGATGATGAGTATTCACCGGAATTGCATGCCTATGAACACGATAACTCATAAGAAAAAACATATCGATACAACATTTTATATCCTGATTCAGAACCTCATAAGAGCGACCGTGTCACAAAAACTACTCAGAAAAAAACAGACATCAGTCAAATGTAAGAGAGAGGGGGGAGGACTGTTGATGTGATGAACCTATCGATTTGAAATTTTATATGCGGATTAAGATGTGCTAGAGTAAGAGGTTTTGATATTCAGCCAAACTGACCGAAGAGAAGAAGGGTTCAGAGCTGGGGAAGTACATTTGCGGCGATTTACTTTGTTCAAATGACTATCGACTTTTTATAAAATTGTTAACATGTCTTATAAAATGACCCCTTAAATACATTGAGGCAACAAAGAAATTGTTCAATTGGTTTAGCAACTATTAACGAGTGTGTGATGTCTGTTGATGTTGAATTACCTACTGAACATTTGCACAAAATTAAAAAATGTTATGGAAACCTAGTGAATAATGAGTAGGGCAACAAATAATTGGTAGAAACGAAATATTGAGCGAATAAATACATAGATAGATAGATAGATAAACTTTTATTGCAGAAAAGATTACAACCTCTATGGCAATGAGTGTTTTCGTTTTTTTTTACAAAATAAATATTTTATAGTCAAGTATATAAAATAAAAAAATATCTATATAAAGAATTGTACAAAATAAGCAATATAACAACTAAATAAAAATATACCAATAATATTGAAATAGTAAATATGGACATCTCTTTAATATGAATAGTGTAAGCAACCAGGATAAAAGAAACAATTCAAAAATTATATAAATCAAGATATGATATGAACATGAATAAATAAAAAAAAAAAATAATAATAATAAAATATATATATATATATCCATCTTACATGCAGTTAAGCGAAAAAATACATAACAGAGGTTATGGGATTTAGCTGAGAGGCGGATTTAAGTTAGATTGCGCCCTCGGCCCATTCCGATTTGGCGCCCTGCTAGTTTTGTGATGGTTTTATGTTAGAATGAAACATGATAATAAAAGTATGAAAAAAATATTTTATCCTTGGATTTTTTAACATAATATTATTAATAAAATACTCAAATAAAAGAATTAATTATATTTGTATAATAAATTATAAAACTTTTTTGCATCTTGCTTTGGCTCGTGCGAAAACATCATTGATACTATCGCAATCAATTTTTTGCAAGTGCATTTAGTCTGTCTTGATCCATACTTGCACGCAAATAGTTTTTTCTACTCTTTTTAACGTGGAAAATGATCATTCCCAGAACAATAATAATAAAGTACTATATAGTTTTTATTGATACTTGAATAAAATATATAAATATATCGTTCTATCATATATATCATTAATTGGTTTAGTTTATTTTGTTAACCTGTACTGTAAAAATTACGTGTTGATTTTGTGTAAAAATTATAAGAAAGACTCCTCGTCCCACCGCTCCAGTGCAGCAGTCATTTTTCAGTGATTTGCAGTCATTTTTCCTATACTGGTCTTTCAGTGCAGTCACAGGAGAAAAGAGGAACCAATTGATTTTAATTTTAAGGAACTTCAAATTTTGGCGCCCTAGGCCTGGACTTGGCGGCCCTTAGTCTTTTTTTTTTTTTCTTTAAGGCATTTCGACCATGAGGGTCATGGATGCCTGATGGATGCGGGTCTCTGGAGATCCTAGCGGGCTAATTTGGATAGGCGCAGATTAATAATAATAAAGGTCGAGATTGCTGTGTACGGAATAGAAAGGCTACGTGATGAAGAATTTTGTTTTATAATTTAGATAGGAGGTTTGTGAAGTGCAAGAAATGAAATAGTTGGGTAAGTTGGGAGCTGTTATTGGATAGAATTTCGGAAATATCCACCGCAAGGTTGAAATTCTCAAGCTGGGGACTATATGCCAAATGGAGACTAAATGAAAAATAGTCACACATTTCAGAATAGGTGCGGGGAGGGGGGGAGCAGCATAAAATTAATTATAGCTCATTAACGCCTGTTTGAATTGTCATGGAATTTCACCTGTACATAACGTCTAACAAGTTCGTCATCATCATTCACCTCCCAGTTAAAACAACTAAGGGCCCTGTCTAAATTTCGAACTCACGATCCTGAGCTCATTAGTCACCATATGCAAAATTAAAATAAAGATTCTGGTTAAATTAACAAAAAATTGTCGAGGAAGAAATATACATATAATATAGGTGGGCTTTTCGCACCAAAACAATGAACAACATTGCTTTCTTCTGGGATTTGACTATATGCCTAATTCCATGTGAAAAATTGAAAATTGTAAAGTCATGAACATATTGTCGAAGAAATGCCTAGGCGTCTTCAAAGTCCTTATGGGGAGGGGGGAGAGGGGTCGCCCAAGCATATATATGCTACGGGTAAAGTTAGATTAACGGTTAAACCTAGGATTACCCGGGTAAACCTAGTAGTGCCCGCTGCCGCTTGGTTAAAGTCCGAAATATAATTGAAATAGTTCACGTTTCGGGCTTTACCCGGGTAAAGTATATGTTAAAGCTAGAACCTGTACTACTTCAAATATAGGAACGACGGGAGGGGCAGATATATCGTCCCGCAAATACGCCCCCAAATGTTGTAATATTTCGATTTATGTTTGTTCTAGGAATTTATGTACCCAGATGAATGATTCTCGCTGTTAGACAGCTCACAACAATGGAAATTGAGGTGTGGTCGAGCTAATTAATAAGTACCTAATCTTTATAGTGGAACATACGTCCACTAATGGCCTTGTCATTATTAGTATACCCAACCTTAACCAAGCGGCAGCGGGTACTACGCAGTTTACCCGGGTAATCCTAGGTTTAACCGTTAATCCAACTTTACCCGTAATATATACATTGATAGCTCATTAACGAATGGTCGGATTGTCATGGAATTTCATATCTAGTGTTCTTAAGAGCCAAGTTGAAATATAGGCTATGTGACTTATGTCCGCCGTTGCGTGGCACATACTAGCCAGAGAATTGAATTAAAATGACAATATGCCTTTTTAAATATTCGTTTTTTCTGTCTGGGCTCCTCCCTCCAGTATCCCGTCTCTGGTGGAATTATCTTTTATAGTGTAGTTTTAAGAATAACCATGGCTAGTGTGGTGTCTGCCGAGGCCAAAAAGCAAAAAAAAAAAAAATATATTCTTTACGTGACTCAATGATTAAATTAGTTATTTCTCATTCACAAGATGACATTTAGAATAATAATTAATATTATATATTCCTTAAATAAAAGTATTAATTTTATTTACAATAACATCATAGGCGTAGCTAAAATTCTGATGGGGGAGGGTGGGGTCTCAATATTATTACATTTTTCACCCCCCCCCTCCTCTGCCCCTTTTACATAGTATCACACTTTTCTTTAAGTTGACTGAATGAGCAATGAAATTATGAACATTTACAGCAGCATAACAACTAAGTTTCCACTTTGGCCTGATTTCTTGAAAATCATTAGGTATCTTACTAATGGACAGCTGAACCTCACAAAAGATTTTTCTTTTATCGCGGGTTTGAAACCCGACCAAATGTCCTTAGGATTTTAATCTGGGAGTCGAAAAAACCTTGAGCACGTCATCTTTCGGATGGGTCGTTCAGCGATGGTCCTGAGCCTGTGCGAAGTCAGGTACTCGTTTAAACCCAGGTAGACAAAATTGAGACTCGCACAATAGGGTCGGGCTCATGTCCACCAGATCGACGAAAGAGCGCTCTATTAGTAGGCGATATGACCTCGTAATTAAACCCCGTGCCTGACGTTATTTCACGTCTATATATAATCAGTTATTTCATGTCTATAAATCATCAGTTATTTCGGTTTTCAAGCTTTTCCCACCCCTTTCTAACATTTTTTTTTTTTTGTCCTTATGTTCGATGCGTATTAGCCATGTCACTGTGTTACCTAGTTATTTACGACATCCATGGTCCCGGGAGGGAGTTCTATCTACGAAATAAAACTCTCCCGGACGGGATTCGAGACCATGTGAGCAAAGCCCAACACTCTAGCCCGCACGGCCACCTTGGCTCCCTCTTACTAACATTGAACATAGATATAATTTCTGACAGATTACTTAATAATTAATAAAAACATATTATATTTTACATATTATAGTTATATAAAATTTAATAAATCTGTTAATTTAACTAAAAAAATAGGAATGATTGTTGTGAAATGTATGAGTCTCGTCTATTGCGAAGTTGAAATATTTTATAATAAACATAATTTCAGTTTATTTTATTTTTAATTGTATTTCTACATTTCTTACATAATGTTTCTCTTGGTTATTCCTCTTGTGAAACACAAGAAGAAAGAGCGGCTCTTGGTAAAGGATGTCCCATTGGCAACAAGTCCAGTTTACCTTTATATTATTAAACTTTTATTTACTTTTATTATTACTTATTTTTAGTTAAGTTCTATAATCGGCAACGCAACCCCGCATAACTTAAATTTATTTATTTATATTTAGAACAACAAT
This sequence comes from Aradus depressus, assembly GCA_963662175.1. Lineage (NCBI taxonomy): Eukaryota > Metazoa > Arthropoda > Insecta > Hemiptera > Aradidae > Aradus > Aradus depressus. The sequence continues at coordinate 52,232,189 of OY759214.1, read as the reverse complement.
AGTTGTCATAATACACAAATACAACATTTTGATCAATAATTACCAGCAATTAGCAGCACAGACAATAGAAATCAAATCAAACTATAAAAACATTAAACTCAACCCAGTTTAATTTCTTTCAGATTTACCGCAAGAAAAAATTAAAATATGTTTTTCTTCTCCTCTTACGGGGTTCGGGATATATTTATTGTTTCGTGTCGATATGTTATTTCCAGCGAAAACTGTTCTATAAAAAAAATATTTATCATAATTTAAATTACAATCAAAAACTTTATTCATTTATATTATTATTTGTATACTAATTTATTTTCAATTACATATTTTTAAAAGTTATTGTTATTATCACATGTATGACAAACTCTGAGATAATAACTGTTTTCGTATCTAATTTATGACGTATATTATTAACATGTGACGTCACAGCAAGAATAACATCTTTATAATGCGACAAGAGGTGCACCTTGTAAGCTAAGGCCGAGTTAGGTGGCGGGGCAGGCGGCGATGTCTCCCTTAATAAGACTCTGGACACATAATGCTCCACTCCGTGTATCTTGTTGACTAAACCTCTCGAAACGAAGAATTGGACATATTTCGTTTTGCAGGTAAGCCAGGAAGGCCAGTCCACGAACCTGCGAGACTCTAGAAATAAATATGCTAAATAAACAATAAATAAAATTGTCGTTGAATCACCGGCAGTGTACTTTTCCAACGCCAAATAATTAAGTTTTTGCTTTGTCTATGAAAACATATCACATATTTGGTTCAAAATCAATGGGTTTCTCATTCGAGGGACTTGTGAACCTCATAATGAATGTCGTATTGATACATTCCTTAGTTCACCAGAGTGACGAAAGAGCGCTCTGGTAGTGGTCGATATGACCTCATACACAAAGCCCGAACAAGAGTCACAAAAACAAACAAATTTAGTTAAGGTATTTCTAGAATTGTAAGAAATTAATAGCATTCTTTTAAATCTAAAAAGCATGGAAGTAACGAAACTAACAGTTTCTTAATAAGAAAGGTACTGGTGGAGGCAGGGTTGCGTTGTTCAGGCCAAGGACCGAGACATCATGTGAGGTGGTGTCAGTTGTTATTAAAACACCCCAATGTCGGTCACATCGTTTCATTTACCGCCAGGTATAACTTTACCGATAAAAATAACCAGTTATTTTAATTATATAAATTATATTATATAATTGAGGAAAAGGGTAATAAGATTATAGATACATAATTATCATAAAAATATAAAACATTTTATTATAAGAGTAGCGTTACTAATTACATGAGTATAAAATATAAATACACAACAAAATACAATATTAATAAATGAGCTTTAATTAATATAATTAAATTGTTATTAAGTGGCCTAAAAAATAATTGTAATATAATTATTATATTTATGACATTTTTTGTCGATTTATACAATTTTTTTTGTAATTGGATGGGTTTTGGTTATTGAACTAACAAAAGCCAAAAAAATAAAAAACTAGGTTATAATCGGGGTAAAGATAGTAGGTAATTAGTCAATCTTTGGTTTTTTTAGAAAAACTCTTGAAGTTAGCTGAAGAAAATCGAAAAAAAAACCCAGATATTCGGAACAATTGTGGAAAAAAGATAGTTCCAAACTGATGAACCCATTCAGTGAACATTTTGGCAAGACATCCTTCATGTTTTTTTCTAAACCCGGCCGATAATGTGGAACATGAGCCAAACGAATGGTTTTCAGCAGGTTGGGTTTTTGAGCCGCCATTAGTATTCCATTTAAAGAGCTGCATCGTCCATATGTGACGGTTGGGCTGGTTCTCCAGTCTACTGTCCATCTGCTCTTCAATCCTTCACTTGATGAGACTTCAATACATTCAATGAACTGATAATTAGACATCTGAACTAGTTCGTTCACCTACTAAACCAGTTTGGTCTCTTTTATATAAATTAATACTTTTTTTTTTCTTATTTACTAATAGATATTTACAACTGTTTAAAAATAAATACAACAAGCAAATGTGCTAATAGAGAGATAATGGCAGTGTTAAAATGTCAAGAGGGGAGGAGAAATCACCCAGTGGTGGCACTCCTTATAAATAAATATCTAGTTAAATTGAACGGTAGTTTGTTCTTGAACTACACAACAGTTACATACTTGAAGAATTTATATACAGGCATATTTGGACTAGATATTTACATAAGAGTGAGATAGATATGATCAAAGTCTATGTAATATCCGAGAGGGGAGTCGAGTGACCGGACCGTGTTACCTAGTGAGCGAGCTCTGTATGAGTCGACCCATTAGGGAACTTATGTTATCTGTTTATGTAACAGATAATAACGAGGTCAAGTAACAGGAATCACTTTCAACAAGAAGCAAATGTAACAGGAAGGACCCCTCTCACCTCGATTGTCTTCCATTTGTTAATTGGCTATAACTATATAAATAAAATCGTAGAAGGGTTAAGTCTGTTTTCTCCTCCATGTATTAAAGCGTTTCATTACATCTAGAAATTCTTTAATAACTTGATATAAATGTCATTAAAGTATTTTAGCCATTTTGGAGGTAAGGTAATTAAAAGTTATTAAATAGTTTCTTGATGAAATGAAACGGTTTAATACATGTAGAGATAACGGACTTGACCCCTTTATGATTGCATTTATATAGTTAGGTATAGCCAATTAACACATAGAAGCCAATCCACGTCAGAGGGCTTTTTTCTGTTAAAGCGTTCCTCCAAATCAAATATTTTGGAGGCCACAGCCCTATTGTTTAGGTTGGACCCTACTTTAAAAAATAATTAGTTATTTCAAAGGATTCGACGAGTTTGAAAAAGGTATATCAAATAAATATATTACCTTTTATAACAATTTATGGTAGGTATCCCATAACAAAAAGTTCGAAAACAAACAAACATTTTTCAAAGGGAGTGCGGAGGGGAGAAGCTTTTGTTATTTTTCTTTGTCCGGGCATCGCATGTAATCAGTTTCAACTAAACTTATAACGCAGAGTTACTGGAGAACGCCGGGTAACCTGCAAGTTATGTTTTTTTTCTTCTTCTTCTTCTTCTTCTTCTTTCTTTAACGAGTACCTGACATCGCATAGGCTCGGGACCATCGGTTAGCGTCCCATCTGAAGGACGGCGTGCTCTAGGGTTTTTGACCTCCCGGATATATATAACCTAATGGCCTTGAACCCACGGTGTATTCGGTCCTCTTGTAGATTGGTTTTTGTTGCATCTCCCCTAATGGTTTCAATTGTGAAGGGAACTATTAACCATAGAGAGCCATGGTGGCCGTGCGGGCTAGAGCGCAGCGCTTTGGTCGCATGGTCTCACTATGGTTTGCGGGTCCGAATCCCGTCCGTGAGTTTTATTTCGTAGATAGAACTCCCTCCCGGGGCCATGGGTGTCGTAAATAATTAGATAACACAGTGATATGGCTAATATGCATCATACATAAGGCAGAAAAAAAAAGAAAAAAAAAGCTATTAACCTGAACATGTACATGATAGCAGCTGAACCAATACATGATAGCTTTCTCAGAACATCAGCGCACCCTATTCCTTTGAAATAACATTTTCTTGGAAACTGTTTTTTGGTCAATGCATTAGTTAAAATTGTATACTGCCTCTTTCCAGCATTTCTTCCAGATATGTTTTAGTCCTGATAATGTTTCGATACGATTATATTTCTTCATAGTGAACCACGTTAATAGAATGTTAGTTAAACCTGGAATAATCCACCTGTAACCTTCACTATTGGAACGTACCTTATCTTATGTCCATTTGTAATAATCAGTTTATCTATTGAGTTTATTGAAATATATTTTTTTTACATTCATTCTTAATATTGGATTCGCTGGTTTTTAGAGAAACCTCATATTATTATTATTTTTTTTTTTGCTTTAAGTACGATGCATATTAGCCATGTCATTGTGAATCTAGTTATTTACGACATCCATGGCCCCGGGAGGGAGTTCTATCTGTGAAATAAAAACTCACTCGGACGGGATTCGAACCCGCAAACCAAGATGAGACCATGCGACTAAAGCCCTACGCTCTAGCCCGCAAGGCCACCATGGCTCCGTCATATTATGTTATTCTGAGGAGAAAACTATATAAAGTGTTCAGTTTGGGGTAGTGTCAGAGCGGGTTAGTCAGCCAATCAGCTGTTCATGTATTAATAAGTTTGTGTGCAGTTGATCAGTTAGTATGTAAATATGTAGTTGCTTTCTTTGTTTACTTGTGCCAGTTTTACTGTTGTTAAGTTGTGAATCACTTTCCAAATTACTGTACAAATATGTTGCTAATACTTAAGTTGATTCAAGACAACGAGGTTCACTGTAGTATAAAATGAGTTCTATCATGAACCATTTAAACACAAACTCAGTACCATCATCATGGGCCACATGATATCACAATATTTTGAACGGAAAAAGGAGGGAGTGGCAAACCATAAAATGAGTTATCCTTATGTTTATTCTTTGTTCGGACAATGGCACATTATCTCCAGCACCGAGCAACGCCGGGTGATGAGCTAGTGGCCAAGAATGCTGGGATCCCGAGATATCGCGAACCCCAAGAGAGACCCTTCTCTCATATCTCCTCCTCCTTCCGGCTCTGTTGAGAACAGGTCAAGTTGGAGACTGACCACTAACCATGGTATTACCTCAACTTTCTCCTCAAACCTGTCTTTGGATAGATTTTGGACAGGGACAGAACTTATTCAATTCACTTCTTTCTGTCTCTCTCTCTCTTTTGGAGTTTTGATGAAATTCCCATCAAGTCAGAACAGCTTCAATGCAATAAGTGACCATGTTCAACGTAAAGGTCTGTGATTCCGGTGTTGGTTTGGGGATGGTGTAGCAGACTAACCGGCCCCCAATCGAAATATGCGAAAACGGATCGAGGTATCTACATTTTGCAAAAAACCTTAGTTGCAGCTCTCGTCAAGGTCCTCAGATTCAAAAATCTCATAAGAAAGGAACTTTTGAAAAGTCGTCTTTCCTTTTAATCCATATTTTTTATGACATTTTTCAAAAGAACTAAAACTCTCTCTTGAATTTACGAAATTATGTTAATTTTACACCCAATTTTGAATTAATAGTCTACCAGTATAAGAAAAGTAATGTGTTGTATATAATTATTTTTGTAATTTTCACTTAATTTTATGAATAGTTTTCAGATACCTAAAAAAAAAATTTTTTTACTCAAGGAGAACTGTTTCAAGTTCAAAAATATTTCTCCAGGAGGAAGTAGATTCACAAAATTCCCCTTTCCTCTGGAACATTTCCACAAGAGTCTCCTTAGACATTGATTGTTGACACTGGAGATGTTCGTTACGGCTGGAGGATTAGAGCTTTGCTTAGGAAATACGGGAGTCATTTTTGAGCATATTATGTAAATAAAAGATTACAACATTTTTTTGTCAATTTTGTTGAACTTATAAACACTTAAGTAATAACATTTTGAAAATTTCCCGTAAATGTTATTTCTCATCTTATACTTCTTCCTGATTGCTAAATTTTCTATTTTATTTAAAAACCAGCAGACCTACTTTCACCTGGACAAATATTTCTCTTCAGTCGAACAACGATGTAGGAAGTAGGTTATTGGAAAAGGGTAAAAAGCTTTAAGATTATAAAAATCTTTGTAAAACTATTTTTAATGAAATTGATGTGAAAATATGTGATCCGGCACAAGACTTTTTTATACCATCATTAACGACATTACGATCACTCTCTCCCCTTCCCCCTCCTTGTCGTTGGGCATATGATAGTAATGAGTTGGGGATCAGCGGTATTTTTTAGTTTCATTGTGTTGCGTAATCCTGAGAGAGACATTCTTATAACTAGTAATGCCAGTATGAAATTATTTTGAGAAGGGGGAGGGGGAGAGAGAGTGATCTGAAAGTGTGGTTGGTATAAGATATTCCTGTTTTTGCCACATCACATTTTTTTTTTTTTAATTTTTTTAATTTTTCATAAAAACTACTAATAATAGTAAGTTATTATGATTAATGCCACGACTTTAGCTACAAGGGGTCATATCGCCTACTACCAGAGAGCTCTTTCGTCACTCTGGTGGACATAAGCCCGACTCTACTATGGGAGTCCTAAATTTTGTCTACTCTAAACTTTTATTCACCTAGCTCAGGACCATCTCTCAAGGTCCCATCCGGTGTGCTCACCGTCCCAGATAAAAAAATAAAATTTTTTACTTCCCAGTTAAAAAACCCAAGAGCCTCAACCGAGTTTCGAACCAGCAATCTTGAACTCTTGCCAAGAGGCCTGAGTAGAGAGGCCTCAATTTTCGTCTGATTTTGGCCAAAAGTTAATCAGATCTACGTTAGTACATGAGATCATTCCAAATTTGAAGTTCATAGGCTGCAACCATAGAGCGCTGATATCACACATACACATGCACAGACAGACATTGAAACGTGAAAATCCGTTGAAACCTCGATCTCGAGTTTTAGCACGATTACAATACGAAGAAATGATTTACAATGACATAAAATTGCTCACACTGGTCGGCTATTTCTCAATATTGTTTGTAAAATTATTCAACCTATGAAGAAAAGTGTCAACCACTCTTCTGGCCCTCAAGAAGATGGTCCGAGAGGTTCTGAGAAGAAAATATAAGTAGGCCCTGGGAAATACCCCAAAATATCGGAACTCTAATATTTTGGATCCACGGTTACGGATATTAATGATAGATAATTAAAATGCACAATTTCTTTGTCAAACTTCACTATATATTCTCAAATACTCAACTAGTTTCGCCGTGTTAAGGCATTATCAAGAGTCACTTACAAACTGTTAGTTTGTAAGTGACTCTTGATAATGCCTTAACACGGCGAAACTAGTTGAGTATTTGAGAATATATAGTGAAGTTTGACAAAGAAATTGTGCATTTTAATTATCTATCCCTAGAATGGAGCTTCACAAAGTAAATCTGGAAACCATAAATTATTTGATATTAATGATAGTTGAGAGAGGTAGATCAGCGCATCCAGTGTGCCAACGGAGCACACATCTCGGTCCTCACTCTTCTGAAATGCAGGACTCGGCCTATCCATCTTAAGTTATGAAGTACCCTATAAAGTCGGTGCTCCAGTTTGAGGAGAATCCTGGAATCCACCTGAGATCCTTTAGTGAACGAGATGAAGGGACGAAGTCTGTGGTAAGGAGCTACTCTTAGAGTCTGACGGACCGTGTCTTCCAGGAATACCAAGACTCCGGTGGATGGACATTATCAAGAGGGACGCGACCAAACTCCATATTGTCAACTTGTAAGCGGTGGCCCAGGACCGAGGACGATAGAAGCGGGTGGTCAGGTCGGGGAAAGACCACTTGGATCTGTGCCCAACGGAATATGAGTAATTATTATAAATTTGTTTTGGTTTTTAAATAAATAAATGAATAGCATCTTCATGTGAAAAATTAGTTGAGAACACATGTAAGCATCAAATCTCGCCTTGAAAATTTAATATCTATGTTTATATTTAATATCTATGTGCTATTGAGGGCGCCGGTAGCTCAGAGGTGTGCTTGCTTACTGAGCTCAACATCCCGGGTTCGAAACCAGACCGAGCCCCTTAGGTTTTTTATCTGGAAGGTTAAAAAATATTGAGCATGCCCTCCTTCGGATAGGACGATAAGTAATAGTCCCGAGCCTGTACGATATCAGATACTCGTTCAAGACCCCTACCCTAGGTGAATAAACCTAGAGTCGGGCTCATGTCCATCAGAACGATAAAAAAGCGCTCTGTTAGTAGGCGATATGACCAGGAGGTTAAAAGCCCGGGCATGACTCACAATAACTAACTCCATGTGCTATAGCTTTCCTTACGATGTTGAATCATTTCTTAAACAAGACCTATGTATTTTGACTGGAGCGGATCAAATCGCATTCATAGAAGCTGTTTCATTTGTTCTCCAGATGGTATGACCAACCTCAAAAGGACCGTTTTACAGACAGGGGAGTAGAGCACGTAAACTTGGGGTTGCTAAATATCAAAGTTTGTGGGTTGCCAAAATGGTACAAAACGTGATTGTGACAGATAGCCATGTAGGAGTGAGGAGTGTATTGGTGTGATTGTGTAAGGTGTGCTGGTGGTGGTGTGTGTACGAGTATGTCCCACTCCAACCTCAACGTAATGATCTCCCTTATCGAAGCTTCTCTTTTATATTGCCAATGTACAATCGTCCACGTTGTGTATCTATATCCACTCTGGATTTAATCTCTATAAGTAGAGTATGGTATCTGATTTTGATGGTTAAAGGTAACTAGACATTTTTTTTTTATTTTATTTTTTTTGGCCCTATGGTGTGTTATCTAGTTATTTACGACATCCCCGTAGGCCCCGGGAGGGAGTTATATCTACGAAAATAAAGGTCCGGGAGGGATTCGAACCCGCAAACCTCTAGCCCGCACGGCCACCACGGTGAGACTATGCGACTCTAGCGGCCACCATGGTTACAAATATTTAATGTTCCTTGTTTCCTCACAGTTATACCAAAATTCGCATGCATCTGAGCTCATCAAGAACTTGGATTAGACTATTACGAGAAAAAAGTATATAGGTAACTAATTACTAGGTATATCCTTTTTTCATAAAAATAAAATACATTGTCTTCCACTGTTTTATTTTGGGCCAGAACCGGTTTTCAACGCAACAGCGACATCATCAGCGGCACATCGATTACTGAATAAGAATAAAATTTAAATAATGAAAAGTAATTATCCAATCTTAAAGCATCAGGGTACAGAGTAACAAAATAAAAAACTTGCTTACCCCACCCGTACAGCATAGAGGCTATAGGACTAGTAGCACCTCAAAGGGGTGGGGATAGCGAGGTTTCACTCACACTACATACATATTTCTTATATTTTATGACAAAAATTCCTTTGAATTTTTTATACTATTGCAGAGACTTTACTTGATTATTTGTAGATATATAATTTTTTAGTTTTGATGTATATTTGTATGAATGTTTTTGTATGTGATGTGAGTGAATCTCGCTATTCCCACCCCTTTGAGCTAAGCCAGTAGTCATTTAGGCTCTGCGCTAATTCAATTGAAAAACTGTAGTAACTGCCAGAGTAACGACGTTCCGACCAGGAATGTTATATACGGATCCAAGAACCAACAAACAAGTATCGACACAAAATTCGAACTTGTACCCGAGTCTTACTTACAACTTACTTATGATCAAATTCGGATATAAAAGGGCCCTCAAAACAGCAAAACAGAAAGAAGGATCAACCAAAAAAAGAAATTGAAATTTTAGAGAGTGAGTGGAAACTTAATGTGAGTCGGGAGAAGCTTCAAATTCAAAGATTAGAGGAAAAACAACAAACAAGCATCCAAGATATAAAAATCAATGATTTAGAGAGAGAGAGCAAACATACACTTGAAACAGAAAAATCTGCATGCTTTTTAGCTTTTATGGAAGCTTGTGAAAATGTGGAAACGGGATTCGGGCCTGATTATTATCTTAGCCAACCATAAGTATAGAAGAAAAATATATTCTGGTTGGTCCTAACTAAAATAGTCGAAGAAGAAATATAGAATATAGATGGCTCTTGTGGCACCGATTTCTTTCCTTTTTCTTAATTTTCGTTCGACATTGGCTGTTTGTTCAAGTCTGAGGCAAATGTGACACCTTCATTTCAAATTTCAAGTTCATAGCTACAATTATTGTTAAAGGGCTCACAACATTCCAATCACATACACGTATGCACGCACGCACAGACGGACATAATCACGTAAATGGACAGTACCATTCATGGATTCAGGGGAGGGAGGCTCAATTCATATGTTTGAGGATTTAGGAGCCTCTATCTAAGTGAAATGTTGAATATCCGCGCAAACGGTCGACTGGTTTTGGAGGAGGAACGAAAAGTTAATAGATTAATTCATTGTGGGGATGTACATATCAGGTGATTCACCGACTTTTCTTTTCCAATATCTGGTAATCCGGCAGTGCAATAACCCCATGGATGACGGATTAGGGAGATTTTACTGCAGGGAATCCAACGGGGTTCCGTTTGGAACCTTTCAGTACAACGCTAAAGGTTAGATAACGCGTATAGGTCGATGCATCACGGTTGACCATTCGCCAGGAATTCAACAAATGTACTGCCTACGAACTTTCTTTGACCTCATTTCCTCTCAACTATTGTCATTACACCCATTGGTAATAATAATTTCTGATAAATTATATTTAAAACTTGTCTGGGAGTAACTTTATGTTATTTAATAAGACTGGCTCTCCTCCTTGTACAGTCCTCACAGATGGGACCCGGGACACATCCCTGGCTCCAAGCAGCTGGCCGGGCATATTACTAAGATCTGTCTTGTGTTGCAGGATGCTGATGAGTGTAGTGCTGGGAGCGATGCTTGCTCTGGCGGCCGCTGAACCCCTCTCTCCAGACTGGCTCTCCTCCTTGTACAGTCCTCACAGATGGGACCCGGGACACATCCCTGGCTCCAAGCAGCTGGCCGAGCATATTACTAAGATCTGTCTTGTGTTGCAGGATGCTGATGAGTGTAGTGCTGGGAGCGATGCTTGCTCTGGTGGCCGCTGAACCCCTCTCTCCAGACTGGCTCTCCTCCTTGTACAGTCCTCACAGATGGGACCCGGGACACATCCCTGGCTCCAAGCAGCTGGCCGAGCATATTACTAAGATCTGTCTTGTGTTGCAGGATGCTGATGAGTGTAGTGCTGGGAGCGATGCTTGCTCTGGTGGCCGCTGAACCCCTCTCTCCAGACTGGCTCTCCTCCTTGTACAGTCCTCACAGATGGGACCCGGGACACATCCCTGGCTCCAAGCAGCTGGCCGGGCATATTACTAAGATCTGTCTTGTGTTGCAGGCTGCTGATGAGTGTAGTGCTGGGAGCGATGCTTGCTCTGGCGGCCGCTGAACCCCTCTCTCCAGACTGGCTCTCCTCCTTGTACAGTCCTCACAGATGGGACCCGGGACACATCCCTGGCTCCAAGCAGCTGGCCGAGCATATTACTAAGATCTGTCTTGTGTTGCAGGATGCTGATGAGTGTAGTGCTGGGAGCGATGCTTGCTCTGGTGGCCGCTGAACCCCTCTCTCCAGACTGGCTCTCCTCCTTGTACAGTCCTCACAGATGGGACCCGGGACACATCCCTGGCTCCAAGCAGCTGGCCGGGCATATTACTAAGATCTGTCTTGTGTTGCAGGCTGCTGATGAGTGTAGTGCTGGGAGCGATGCTTGCTCTGGCGGCCGCTGAACCCCCCTCTCCAGACTGGCTCTCCTCCTTGTACAGTCCTCACAGATGGGACCCGGGACACATCCCTGGCTCCAAGCAGCTGGCCGGGCATATTACTAAGATCTGTCTTGTGTTGCAGGATGCTGATGAGTGTAGTGCTGGGAGCGATGCTTGCTCTGGTGGCCGCTGAACCCCTCTCTCCAGACTGGCTCTCCTCCTTGTACAGTCCTCACAGATGGGACCCGGGACACATCCCCGGCTCCAAGCAGCTGGCCGGGCATATTACTAAGATCTGTCTTGTGTTGCAGGATGCTGATGAGTGTAGTGCTGGGAGCGATGCTTGCTCTGGCGGCCGCTGAACCCCTCTCTCCAGACTGGCTCTCCTCCTTGTACAGTCCTCACAGATGGGACCCGGGACACATCCCTGGCTCCAAGCAGCTGGCCGGGCATATTACTAAGATCTGTCTTGTGTTGCAGGATGCTGATGAGTGTAGTGCTGGGAGCGATGCTTGCTCTGGTGGCCGCTGAACCCCTCTCTCCAGACTGGCTCTCCTCCTTGTACAGTCCTCACAGATGGGACCCGGGACACATCCCTGGCTCCAAGCAGCTGGCCGGGCATATTACTAAGATCTGTCTTGTGTTGCAGGATGCTGATGAGTGTAGTGCTGGGAGCGATGCTTGCTCTGGCGGCCGCTGAACCCCTCTCTCCAGACTGGCTCTCCTCCTTGTACAGTCCTCACAGATGGGACCCGGGACACATCCCTGGCTCCAAGCAGCTGGCCGGGCATATTACTAAGATCTGTCTTGTGTTGCAGGATGCTGATGAGTGTAGTGCTGGGAGCGATGCTTGCTCTGGTGGCCGCTGAACCCCTCTCTCCAGACTGGCTCTCCTCCTTGTACAGTCCTCACAGATGGGACCCGGGACACATCCCTGGCTCCAAGCAGCTGGCCGGGCATATTACTAAGATCTGTCTTGTGTTGCAGGATGCTGATGAGTGTAGTGCTGGGAGCGATGCTTGCTCTGGCGGCCGCTGAACCCCTCTCTCCAGACTGGCTCTCCTCCTTGTACAGTCCTCACAGATGGGACCCGGGACACATCCCTGGCTCCAAGCAGCTGGCCGGGCAGTGCCGCTCTGCCATGAAGGTCTACCTCACAGCTCTTCACAACAGCACCCTCTGGGCTAACCAAGGTAACCCACACGATCAGAGGCGGCTCCAGCACAACTATAACTTCTTACATTTTTTTTTCTCTATATGAGATGTGGATAAGTGAGACGTAAATTAATAAATATTAATCTATAAATAATTATATTAAGCTATCACCTTCAAAAAGTCCATGAAAAATATTTTCTATATCCTTGTCCCCAGGGTCAATGTACCCAGTTACAGTGAGTGAAGCATCTCGTACAAGATATTATTTTGCAGCTGGAAGTATGTCTATCACTATAACACTATTAAGTACGAGTAGAACAATGATGTCCTATCTTTCCAGGGTTTTTCACCCTTGAAGCCTTAGTCGGGTTTTAGAATAGAGTTAGTTATTGTGACTCTTGCCCGGGCTTTAACTACGAGGTCATATCGCCTACTACCAGAGCGCTCTTTCTCCACTCTGATGGACTTGAGCCCTACTCTACAGTTAAAGTCCCAAATGTTGCCTACCCAGGTATATTCACCTAGTACAGGAGTGTTTAACGAGAACCTGACAACGTCCCTTCCGAAAAAGGGCATGCTCAAGGTTTTTTCACCTCCCAGATAAAAAAGGGCTAAGGGCTTTGGACGGGTTTCGAATCCGTGATCCTGAGCTCAGAAGATAAGCACGCTTCCTCAGAGCTACCAGCGCCCTCAAATCATAAATGTCACTTGATGGATGTGACATCGATATTTTGCTATAGATGCAATCCCAAGTAGGAAAAAAGAAGAAAAAAACCTGAGCATGCCGTCCTTTGGGTGGGATGTTGAACGATGGTCCCGAGCCTGTGAGATGTCAGGTCCTCGTTAATGACCCCTTCTTTAGGTAGCTATAAACCTGGGTAGCCAAAATTTAGGACTCCCATAGTCGATTCGAGCTCATATCCACCAGTGCGACGAACGAGTGCTATGGTAGTAAGCGATATGACCTCGTAGTTAAAGCCCGGGCATGAGTTATAATAACTAACCTAATAGGGATGCGCATCGAAAAGAAAATATCTATATTTTCTATGGAAAAATAATAGTGTTATGATATGGAAAATACACTACTTCATTTCTATTGATATCGAAATGCAAAATCATATCTTTAGGATCGAGTTAAGAGTTAAGACTGCTGGGAATTGGTAGATAATTTAGTTGGCAGAGAGGAGAATAATATGAAAGTATAGTGGACTGGTTCTATAGAAGAAGAGGCGCAGAAGTAAATAATTTATAATTTATTTTTCGATCATTTAATGTTTTTTTATTTAAATTAAAGCGTTGTTTTTTAAATTTAATTTAAGAGGGCGCCGGTAGCTCAGAGGTATGCGTGCTTGCCTTCTGAGCTCAAGGTCGTGAGTTCGAAACCCGCCGAGGCCCTTAGTTTATTTTATCTAAGAGGTAAAATAAACTTAAGCATACCGTCCTTCGGATGGGACGTTAAGCGATGGTCCCGAGCCTGTACGATGTCAGATACTCGTTAAAGACCCCTGCCCTAGGTGACTTTTACATATTACAGTATGTGACTTTTACATATTACAGTACTTCCCCAGCACGAATTTATTAGGTTTTATTTCTCTTTCTAAAACCAAGGACAAAAATTTGTGGGCACAAAAATAGTGATATAGTAAATATGAAAAGAGCCAAAAAAATATCTATATAATTGACATATCACATGTGGCTATGGATCCGTCCTTAGAAGGAAGAAGGGGAAATGAGTGGCTGGAGCCGGTCCGGTGGCTGACTGGAGCAGGTCCTGTGGCTGACTGGAGCCGGCCCGGTGGCTGACTGGAGCAGGTCCTGTGGCTGGCTGGAGCCGGCCCGGTGGCTGACTGGAGCAGGTCCTGTGGCTGACTGGAGCAGGTCCTGTGGCTGGCTGGAGCCGGTCCGGTGGCTGACTGGAGCAGGTCCTGTGGCTGACTGGAGCAGGTCCTGTGGCTGGCTGGGTACCTCTTACCTTTCTATCGATGTTATCTAAGAAGGAACCAACCATGCTGCACTCTGCCCAACCTCAGCTCAACTTAACATGGTACATCAACAATCCTCACTCGGAAGGAACGACCTCTTTCGTCCTAACTGAAATAGGAGAAAAAAAATAAAATATTGGCAGAGGAGCTCCAGAGTCTACTAAACGCCTACACTAGCACGATTCCGGCGTACTGAACCAAGCGAGGTCCCTCTGCTTTGACGCGCCTAGACCCAAGCTTTGTTCGTGTGCATGAAAGACGATATTCGTCGCATCCGTTCATTATACAGAACCCTGCAATTTTTAAGGTCTCCAACGAGTACCCTTAGCAGTCTGTCTATAACCTTGTATCTCCGGCCATTGTTAGAGGTATAAATGTAGAGAGAAGGGAGGTGAAAACATCTCACCGAGTAGGTTTACAACATATATATATAGTTTTAGAATAAAAAATGCCAGCGATCCAGAGAAAATGTGTCCCCATGACCATTTTTGCTGTTTTTTGAGTTCAAAACTCGCAATTTACATGCACTTCATCAACTTTTCCGATCTAAATTTGTAAATTCCTTATTCAGTAATTAAAAACCATAAAAAAAAAAAATATTTTAAGGTGGCTGCTACTTTTTGTGGCCTGAAAGGAAAGTAATCCCCATAAATTAGAACATGAACCTGCAGTTGTAGCCGTAGTGTGTACTTCAGTACGCCACTGATACTGTAGATATTCGACGATGGCCATTCATTACTATTCAACTCTGATCTCCCTGTTACGCTAGGTTAGGAGTGGACCCCCCAAAACTTCGCTACGCCACTGATACTGTAGATGTTCGACGATGGCCATTCATTACTATTCAACTCTGATCTCCCAGTTACGCTAGGTTAGGAGCCCCCCCCCCCCCTCTGGCTACGCTACTGGTAGAAAGCTGGCCAACAGGAAGCCCCCCTACCTTCCTAATGTAAACAGGACATCTCGCCTTGTCTCAGTTGTATAACAACACTCCCTGTTTGTTTTTAGTCAACATTCTTCTTTATCCCAGCCATAAATTGTCGACCTATTTTCAATAGACGTTGAGAATGGAAGTTCTAATTTTTCCGGGCAATAAACTAAACATTGAAAAAAAAACAAAAAAAACGGATTGTTACCATTTTGACAGGGAGGAAGGCTTCAGTGGTTGAGTGTTTAGAGTACCTGGGTCTGCTTCTTCCAACCGTTTTAGCTGACGTCAAGCTGTTCAAGCCTTCCTTCAACAGATAAAAATAGCTACTTAAATTCAGAAAATAACAGATTCAATAGCAAGAAAAGAGAGGTTATGTATGGGAACTGTTGAAATAACCTGTTAATCTCCTTTTCTGTCCTCCCCGACCTGCTATCTGCGACAGGCTTTCATTATATTTTAAGAAAACTGTTATATCATACAAACTAAGTCAACCCAATTGTTATTCTGCTACTTGCTACATTTACTCTGCTTTGCCCTCTGAATATCCAGTGATCAAACTATTATATCATACAAACCAAAGTTATTTTGTAAATAACTATTTTTTTTTGTTTCTTCCCCCTTTTGCTACTTAACCTAATATTTTTGCGACACTATTGATTGCCATTTTACTTTTCATAAAACACAATTTAATTTCAATTGTTTATTTATTTTCAAAAAGTTTATTAAGACAACAATAGGTAACTATAATATCAATTTATTTAACTGCCCGGAACATCAGGCCAAGAGGAGGAAAAAAATATATATATTTAACAATTTTGAAATTTGAGAGTTTAAATTTGTCATTTAATTTTTTAAAACAATAAAACAGAGTTGGAAAGTCAATTATAAGTACATAATTTATATCTAGTAGTATACTTAACTTATAAAAATAAAATGGCAAAATCTATAATAAATATTAATGGATATAAATCTAGAGAGGAAGTTAAGATAAAATACATTTGAAAGAAACAAAGTACAATACAAAAGGAAGTTACTGTTCATGTTAGTTAAAATATAATAGAAAGTATAATAATATATTATTATTTCAAAAGAAAAGTATGTGAAGTCTTCGAACCCAACAAGAGATAATATAAAGTAATGTTTTTGAACTGCTGAGTATATTGTTTAATATCAGTTTCATAACATATTACAGAAACATGTAAGGCTAGGTATAAAATTCTAAAAAATTAACAGGAAAAAAAACATGTTTTAGAAAATGTAAACGCTTTACTAAGTTAAAATTAATTTGAATAGGGCCGCCATTGCGTATACACTAATAATAATAATATTTATTTCCATTGCACCATAACGTGATTAGTAATAGCAATAATTGTGAAAAATATATATAAAAAATAATAAATAAATAACGGTAAAGATATTATTATAAAAATAATAATACTTATAAATAGGCATACTAGTTAGAATGTCGAGGTTCTGCCATGTAAATAAAGTACTTAGTATTTGGCCAACGTTTCTGAAACTATTTACTTTCTTCTTCAGGGCCTTATAATGTCTCGAGTGGATGTTTAGTGTTTGTCGAGCCCTAACTCACCTCTACTTCCCTCAAAACTCAACAGATACTGTCCACTCTATCAATCACATATCATACACTTTCTGATTATATTTTAAATTATGTAAATATTTAATTTTTATAATTCTTCCAAAAGTGTTTTTTTTTCAGGACAATATGTGTTGGTCCCTGTCCCTACCATCGATTAGTATGTCATAGCTTTTTTAGGAGGAGAATAGGAAATAATGTTTTGTAAATCCTGTAATATAGGAATATATAACATATTATGTTATTGTCAGAATACATTTGTGCAATCTGTGTCGATATAGTTGAAAGCTAACAAACGACCATTTTGAGTTTTGTGCTAACATTGGCGTACAGCCGAAACAGGTACATTTGTGCAATTAGACGATATAAAAGTTAAACAAGTTGTTTGTTTTGTTTATTCTAATGATGTTCCATGCTCAAAATATAAACATTTGTTGAAATATGTTCACCCATTTATAGTGGCACGCAAGCTAACTAACAACCATTCAATCTACAACAGATAAACTCATAAAGTTTTCGGCCGCCCCCCGCGCCTTACAGTTCAATTTACAGATATCACTTCAGTAAGACTTTTCCCATCCTCAAGCCCCCATAGATCTGCGACTGTGTCTCTATTCCGGGTTCGACCCCCGTCTCTTCCGTACCGATTGCTTCCCTACTTTTTCCCATCCTCAAGCCCCCATAGATCTGCGACTGTGTCTTTATTCCGGGTTCGACCCCCGTCTCTTCCGTACCGATTGCTTCCCTACTTTTTCCCATCCTCAAGCCCCCATAGATCTGCGACTGTGTCTCTATTCCGGGTTCGACCCCCGTCTCTTCCGTACCGATTGCTTCCCTACTCCATCCCGATCACGTCAGGCACACATCTCCTACATAATGGCTTTTGTTCTCTATCGTTACTTCTGTCTCAACCTGATTTCAAGGTTTCTACGTGCTTTGATTTCATTTTTGTTCACGTACCTTCAAAATGGGGAAAGCTTTTATCATATGACCCCACGTTACGATCTATCTCAAGGATGAAAGATACTCAAATCGGTTTTTCGAACCAATATCTATAAAATTTATGTTTAGGACTTATATAAAAATTGTTAAAGTGGGTTTCCTGAAAGATAAGTCGACAAGCGACTAACATGGAATCCACACTCATCACTGCACATGAAAACTGGAAAAATAACACTTACTAAGACATAAATAAAACAAACTTATTTTTGAAATATTGTCTATTCCACTAAAGATATATATACATATATAACTACCGGTTTCGGCTTTATACCATCGTCAGGTCTAGTTATGAACTAAGTCAGTTTGCAGAGAGCGACCCTTCAAATACATCTCAGGTCAAAGGCTATTAAAACTTGGGAGTCCCCCGTCTGTACCGTTAGCTAACTCATGAAATATTTCTTAACAAAACCTAGTTCTAAATTTACATAAAACAATGTCACTAGACTAATCGTGGAAAAATAACAAATAAATAAGTACAAATACAAGTAAATAATAAAAATAGAAATAAAATTAATAATAATGTTAAGATTTAGATAACTTGAAACATATATGTGGAACCAAATATTAATAACAGATAATACAAACATATATGTGGAAACAGAACTGGTTTAGGGTGTTAACAAAGGGGAATAGTTGAAATAAATTTGGTCATTCATACAAATGTTCCTTTTGTTAGCTTTATTTATTTCTAATTGCTCTAAGCTATTAAGTAGCCTGCTTTTTGGGCAATAATGGAGATATTTGATGCCTGTAGATGGGTCGAAAGTGTGGCTATTGTCAATTATGTGGGTCGCGAATGTAGAACGGTTTCCTCGGTTCTTTATTTCGGCCGTGTGTTCTTTAATTCTTTCCCTAAAACGACGTCCTGTCTGTCCAATGTATAATTGACTGCACGTCGCACACTCTAGACTATAAACACCGCTTCTATTTTCAATATCTGTTTTGTCCCTACCTCTCTCTAGGCACTGGCTTATGGGATTGATAGTTAGCCAGTCGTCGTGTTAAGGCATTATCAAGTTTATAAGTGACTCTTGATAATGCCTTAACACGGCGAAACTAGTTGAGTATTTGAGAATATATAGTGAAGTTTGACAAAGAAATTTTGTATTTTAATTATCTATTCCTAAAATGGTAGAGAAGTTGACCTATAGAGGTGGGAATGTACAACTAAATAGAGCTAACATGACAGCTCTCCAGTGGCACCTCATACTGACCTATTGCCACAGTGGCACTCTTATAGTTTCTCTTTCATAATTAGTGTTATTAGTTCAGATGATAGGTGACCTGCTCTATTGGTACGGGTGTTTTTGTTCGTCTCATGCCCGTCCATTACAGGGCAAGTGTCGATACGATATTCTTCCCAGATATATTCATCCTACAGGAACTTATCTTGTTCACAGACAGGATATTTCCAACTTCCTGAATCTAAATGTGAACAAATGAAATATCCTGTCTGTGAACAAGGTAAGTTCCGGTAGAATGAATACTTCTGCAAAGAATATTGTATCGACAATTCCCTGTAAAGCCGGGCTGCCCATAAAAAATGAAATTCCGATGAAAACTAAACATTTTTACCGGTTACAAAAATTCCCCGAAAAAAGCCAACTTGGAATATTTGCATTATTACATAAGCCTTTGATATATTGCTATATTTCTATCGAATTGCAAAAGTTGGTTCATGAAGTTGAAAAGGAATAAATTAAGAAAAAAAGATTTCTAAAAGACGACTTAAGAAAGTCAATTTCACAATTTGTTCATGAAACCCATCCTTAACGAAAGTGTTGCGAAAATGACATGAAAGAATGTACAGTGAACGTCAGAAGAGAGCATTGCAAGCAACAGGAAAGCGAATGGCTTCAGACGGCCTGCGAAACATTCTCTCAACGGTCAACAAATCATCGGCAAAGTGCTTCCCCACCTCTAATTATTTCTAAACAACCCAATTTCTCCGCTCCTGTTGGTTAAAAATACATTTTTAATGTCGTTCAAAGGGAGTTCTTAATCCTTCATATAAAATTTCGTGTCGATATAATCACTACATCAGGAGTTATTAAAGTTTTCGAGTTAAGCCCCCTCTCAAATCTCACTCTTCCTGTTTGGCTGATTGAGCTGAAATCAACAAATGTCTTAAGAGCGAACTTCTTAATCTATATGTATATAAGTTACCATGGAAACACGATTTAGGCGATTCGCGAAGTGACTAGGCAAAACCCGAAACTCCTAACAGACACTAGAGGTACTGCTTCACTATAAGGACTGACGGGAGGGTCAACAATATACTGGATACATTATATGAAGTTGATCTTACCAAATCATCCGAAAGAATATAATGTCGGTCCTTTCAGTGAAGCAGTACAGGTTTCCCGAATAAGAATTTTTACATACTGATTCAATACAGTACTAAAAACACCAGCATTAATCTGTCCTTCTAGTGTCTGCGTTAGTTAGGTGTTTCGAGGTTACCCTGGTCACTTCGCCGTTTGACTCAATTCGACTTCTCTAACAGTAACATATATAAATATAATTAAAGTTCTGCCTGTAGATGTTGGAATGATTTTTTTGTTTGAACAGGAATCCAAGTATATATATAAGGGCATTAGAGACAATCAGTTCAGAGACAATTCTTCAACGTCCGTATGTGTTTGAGTCTCATGGGCAACTTATATTCACGAAAATTGCAGGTCAATTCAAGGATTATCCAACTGAGGATATCGGCTATGAGGGATCTCAACATTTTGTACGAGGGAAGGGATTGTCGGAGACCCGAAACATAATAACGAACTCTTTAACCGTTGATCGGATTTTCATGAAATTTTCACAGCAGCATCCTAATAAGCTCTTTTAGAGTTGCGGTAATTGTTTGAAATTGGGGCTCCTGGTGCCCAGCCGTCCTAGATTTTTTAAAATATATTTTTCATGTTTTATCCTATAAAACTAAGTAAAAAATCAAGGGGGAGCATAAAAAAAATCTAGTTCATAAAATAATTTTATTTTTCAACATAAACGAATAATATCTCGGCATTTCTTCCAGAGGTGTCTTCTTATTTCGGGACTCTTACAAGTCCCTTCTTCCGGTCACTATGAACCATTGGTCACTCTATACCATTGGTTCATAGTGACCGGAAGAAGGGACTTGTAAGAGTCCCGAAATATTGTCGGAAAAAATAAGAAGACACCTCTGGAAGAAATGCCGGAATTAACCTACAATGGAACATCCCAGAGAAGTTTAAGAAACACGATATAATATCTCAACTAGATATTTTTTTTATACTCCCCCATGGGGTTTCTCTATATGAGGAGAACCTGATCTGTTTCACTAAAAGGACCGAAGGGAGGGTCAAAATTGTATTTCTTCGGATAATATAGGATTAGAGCATACATAATCTAGGATTAGAGACCATGGGGTTTCTCTATATGAGAAGAACCTGATCTGTTTCACTAAAAGGACCTACGGGAGGGTCAAAATTGTATTTCTTCAGATACATCAACTGAATTTTTGAAATTCTTATTGTGGTTTACAGTTTTATGCTCTAATCCTAGATTATTTATGCTCTAATCCTACATTATCCGATGAAATACAATTTTGACCTTCCCCTTTTAGTGAAACAGATCAGGTTCTCCTGAAATAGAGAAACCCCACGGGAGAATATAAAAAAAACCATCTAGTTGAGATATTATATCGTTTATATTGAGAAATAAATTTTTTTTATGAACTAGATATTTCTTTTATGCTCAACCTTAACTTTTTACTTAGTTTTATCAGATAAAACATGAAAAATATATTTAAATAATTCTAGGACGGCTGAAATGAGGAACGGGGGGCACCAGGAGCCCCATTTCCAAACAATCACCAGTGTTACTAACCAGGCAGATAACATTACTAACTCATCATCATTTGTGACACGGTATTTCCCAATAGAATTTAATAAAAACGACACCTACTATCTTTTGACAAATCGGCCAAAGGGAAAGGGAGGGGAGGGAGAATGAGGAAGGGGAGGGAAAGGAGGGAGGGAAGGGGAAAGGAGGGAGGGGAGGGAGAAGGAGGGAGGGAAGGGAGAAGGAGGGAGGGGAGGGAGAAAGAGGGAGGGGAGGGAGAAAGAGGGAGGGGAGGGACAAAGAGGGAGGGGAGGGAGAAAGAGGGAGGGGAGGGACAAGGAGGGAGGGGAGGGAAAGGAGGGAGGGGACGGAAAAGGAGGGAGGGGAGGGAGAAGGAGGGTGGGAAGGGAGAAGGAGAGAGGGTAGGGAGAAGGAGGGAGGGGAGGGAATGGAGAAGTCAAAAACTCTAATGACTGCCTATACAATGTATGTATCAATATGTAACTTAAATGTGAAATGAGAATTCCCTAAGCTATTAATTTTCAGTCGAATTGACTCTGATGATGAGAAGGGTTTAGTGGGAGAGTGAAGACAGTGATTGACAAATAATTCGAACTGGGGAAGTACATGTGTGGTGATTCATTGACAACTTTTGTTTTTAGAAGACAGGACAACGTAAAAGGAGAAAAGTTGCCATTGCAAAATTCACCGATATACATATATCCTCCTGACTTAAGTATAACTGGAGATGATATATAGATATACACTCGTCCACAAAAAAACTGGGACATTACAATTGTCATACATTACACTTACATATTTCAAAATTAATGTCTAAGAATGTTGCCTTTCGTACCAGAGATGGTGTGTTTACACATTGTTGTTGTTTACAATGAGGTTAACCCTAAAAGTCTTAATCCTTAGAAGTGATGTAAGAGGATTATCAAAACAAACCATAATTCAGACACACTGGCTCTTCTCGTTAAGATATTGTGAATAGTTTTTCTTTTCTAAGTGATTTTTTTTAATTTGCTTTGTTATCCATTTTAAATATTCTAATTTAATTACTTTTCATTATAAAGATGTTTTTTTCGAATGAAGAGGTGGCAAGAGCTGTTGCTTTAATTGAAGATGGGCGGAGTGTGAGATATGCAGCAGAATCTTTGGGGGTATCTCATTCATTACTCCATCGAGCAGTTGTACGGTACAGGCAGACTGGGCAATATGGGCGCAGGCCCGCAGGTGGCCGTACAAGGGCTACCAGCGAGCGTGATGACCGTTTTATTACGCTGTCAGTTCTTCGAAACCTGTTCCTGACAGCTTCAGAAGTTCGAGCTGCACTGTTAGTTACCCGGAGAGTCACTGTATCTGCTGAGACTGTTAGAAGACGGTTCGTGGAAGAACATTTACATGGAAGAAGACCGGCTACAGGGCCACAGCTTAGCAGGGAGTATCGTGTAAGCAGGACTACATTGCTAATCGACACATCTATTGGACTGTACAGCAATGAGGAGCTATACTGTTCACAGACGTCTCGTTTTGGTCTGTATAGTTCAGATGGCCGCACTTATGTGAGGAGAAGACAGAATGAGCGCTTCTTTATATAGACAGTCAATTATGGTGTGGGGTGGGATAAGTTTGGACGCCCGCACGCAGTTAACGATAATTGAAAATGGAACTATGACCGCTGCTAGGTACATTAAAGAGGTTCTTATAGAGGCAGTCATACCGTTTGCCCCATTTATTGGGGATGATTTCGTATTAATGCATGACAACGCCAGGCCTCACGTTGCTAGAGTCGTAAACCAGTACTTGGAGGATGTAAGTATTAATGTTATTGATTGACCTGCGCGTTCTCCAGACATGAACCCAATAGAACATCTATGGGACATACTAAAGAGGCGTGTCAGGAACCGCCTGCAGCCTCCAAATACTGTGCAACAGCTTCGCATTGCGTTACAACAAGAATGGGATGCTATTCCACAAAGAACCAACCAAAATCTGATTTCTTCCATGCCCCAGCGAGTTATGGCTGGCTCTTAAGAGGGTGCGAGGAGGAAATACTCGCTACTAAATTGCTATTAAGACATGAGAAGATCTTTTTTTTACAAAGTTGCAAAACCAGTATTCTACATTTATTATTATTATTTCTTTATTTCTATTACATATAATTTGTATTTTTTTGACAAAATTTACATCGTAACTATATTGTCTTATTGTAATACCAAGAAAAAAATGTATTGGTAAAATAAATATTTTTTATTACTGTAAAATCTGAGTGTGCCAGTTTTTTCGTGGACGAGTGTATATAAGGATTGTGGTGGCCGAAATAACGGAAACATTGTCAGTTATGTAACTTCATTGATGCCCAATACGGAACGAAATATTAAACTAATTATAGCAGGCATATAGCATATAGCAGGGATATGTCAGATAAATATGTATGAGATGTTCACATTACCTAACTTGCTTTCTTTCTATAAACTTTAATTATTAAGGGGAAATGAGAATCGTCAAAGTTCAATATTGCGTAAGAAGACAGAGAAGTTAAAACTGAAATAGCAACAGGGTGAGGGCACGATGGGAGCTGTCCAGCAGAGAAGAGTATGGACCATGCCCATGCCATGTCATTACATACATTCAAGTGACTTTTCCTTATTGAAAAGTCGTAAATGAATCACCGGCTATGTACTTCCCCACCACGAATTAATCAATTATGTTTTCGCTCTCCCTCCAAATCCAATCCACCGTTTGGGCTAAAACTCAGTATATGATTTACATAGTCGCTTCTGAATCCTCATACTAAATTTTATGTCGATATATTCTTTATAACAGCCAGGGGCGCGTGCCCCCCCTGGCCATAGCAAAAAACCAAGATAAAAATTAAATAAACTAAAAAAATTGTTTTTATTAGAAATGGATTGCTTGCAAGTTACCAATAGGATCTTCAAATTTCCCGTGCGTCTGATTCCTAAATCAGCAATCTGTTACATAAATGTACATGTACAAAACATTCATATTACATTTTTTAAAATATACATGAATTCGATCATTTCATTTCCTCGCTCAAAATCTTCATTTACGTATACTTTATACTCTTAAAGCTGATTTTACATGCTCAGTAAAAATGCAAAGCGTGCATTTGCTGCTGCTGCGCTTTGCATTTTTGCTGCACATGTAAAGTCAGCTTAAGTATTACTAGAGGTCCGAGTCTCCCAAATTAATAACAAAAAGTCTGCAACGCTAAGAGTCTATACCCCCCCCCCCCCGCTCAAAATCCTGGCTACGCCCCTGATAACAGCAGGTATTAGGGTATTTAAATGGAGCCCTCCTTTCCTGGTCTCCCCCTTCCATATCTACTTCCCCAGTGCGAATTCACCAACTAAGCCTTTGCTCTCCCTTCAAAACTAATCTACCGTTTCGGTTGAAAAACACAAGGTGTTTTAGTCAGAGACTTCTGAATCATCATATGAAATTTTATGTCGATATATTACATCGACAGTTTTTTAATTGAGTCCCCCGCTCCGCTTAACCCCCCCCTCACCCCTTCCCTTATTTATGTCGTTCTTATTTATGTCAATATATTCATTTATCGTTCAACTTCCGGTGAAAACTCAATTTCGAATTTGTAATCAATAATATAACTTGACCTATACCTCGTATGGACCCCATCTTGCCTGCTACCGTTACTGCTACTTCTGATCACTGTTACTGCTACCCTAACCTCGCCTTACCTGCAACACAACAGCCAAACTTTCTTCCAAAACCGGTCTCCTCCTCACTCACTTTCCACAAATATTTTAATTTTTAAAGTTCAGGGAAGGGAGAAAAAAAAAAAAGCATTGATTATAAAACATGCTTGGATACATATGACTAAAATACTGTCTGTCCGCTATTGGAAGGCGCGTGGTTGAGGGAACGAGAGAATTGAGAGGTTTTGTGCTTTATTACATTTTCTAAAATAGTAAGTTAACCTATAACTGAAGCCACTGTAAAGAAACAAGTCCACGATTCACCGGCACTTTACACTCTTCCTCTACATCCTACATTCTATAAATAGGAGGTTATCAGAATTTTTGAGTTGCGCTCTCCTCTAATTTCCTATTTCTTTTGGCCCATGTGGCTGAATATCAATGTCGATATAATGACGTGAATTATTGTAATACAGTGTTACTTCCTCAGCTAGAGCAACCATGTATAGGGGAAGTTATGAAATCTATCAATAATTCCAAGTTGTGTTTTCACCGGAATTTCATGTTTTTTTTTTATATATGTGTATCCAGAACCCAATAAGGACGACCCTTATTGATTTTCAGTCAAATCAGCTAAAGGGAAGGAGGGGATTAGAGGGGGGAGAGACGGGTGGGGGCTTAACATGGAAGCCCCAATCTCATATGTGAATTAGTATTTCATCCTCTGTTAAATAAAACATTGTAATATAGTCCAACTATCTCTCAAACCAAAACGTTAAAACTTTTCTCAAAAACGACAACTATTTGTTTATCTACTTACGTATACCAGCCAGAGCCTAAGCCTCTTTTCTGAATTTGTTAATATTTTTTATATAAGTTGACTCAGAACGCTCAGAGGATCATGATGACCGTGGGGACTTGAGCGTAGGGCTTTATAAAAATCAATAAAACAAACTTATTTTTGTTGCTACTTATTCCACTAAAGATATTTATACAAATATAACTACCAGTTTCGGCCGTTAGTTCGCAGAGTGCTTGCCTCAACTTAGAAGTTGTTTATAAAAATCCATAGATTTTTCACGTATTACATTGTTGCTGATTCACCAAGGATCTCTCCTTGGTTCTTATTGTTCTATGGCAGTAGACGTACTGTCTAACCTCCGTACTAAGACTGAATTGTTACCAATATAATGGGAATTATATATAAATTTTACAGGTTCGGAACATATTTTAAGAACCACTTGAAAACTTTGATTTAAAAAAAAAATCTTATATAGGAGCTCGTCAGTTAAGGTTAACATATGAGACTATTTGACCTCATGAGGACGACCCCTATCAATTTTCAGGTGAATTAGTCGAAGTGAAAGGGGGGGATTAACACAAATACCCCAGTAACTGTCAATGTAATGATTTCATCAACACAAAATCTAGTATGAGGATTCAGAAGTCTCTGGGTAAAACATCTAACAAAATCGGTTCTGAGGGAGAGCAATAACTTAGTTCATTTTTTTGCGCTGGGGAAGTACAGTGACCATGATTCACCGCCTTTTTTTTCTTAATTTTTTGCTTGGGGGGGTCAGAAAACATGCAATTACTGTGAAACATGTACTTGAGACTTTAGACCAGTGGTCGGGGGAAATTTCAGACGCAGCGCTTGGGTTGACTAATCTGCATTACTCATCCCCACTACGCGTCCCGCGCGTCCGTCACTCAGTGTCTGGCTTGTAATCGTGAGTGCAGGTTATTTTATTTCTCTTGTGTTTTATGCATACTTCGGACTGCGGTTACTCTTCTAATAATGGCGAGTTCCAGCAAAAAACAAAAAACATTCATTCATTTTCCAGAATGAAATTCATTAAAAGCAAGTACAGGAACCGGTTGACTGATGAACATTTGGGCAACTGCATTCGAATGGCTGCTACAACATATGAGCCTAACATTAAAAAAATTGTTGATGACAAAAAAGAGTGCCACCCCTCACATTGAACTATGTTTTTCTAATGCAAATATTTTGTTATATAAATTCTTATGCTATTAATTGCAATGTTAGAAATTGCATTTAATTAGATTTAATATAAACTAAAAATGTATATTTATTATAGGTAATAAACAACTGTGTGATTTAAACAAAAACATGCATTATCACCCCACACTTTGTTGGGTAGCTCACAGTAAAGTTTATGAGCTGTAAGGTAGCTCAGTCGCTACAGCAGTAATTCGAAATCGGAATTGAAAAAGAAAAAAATACAAAACTTCTTTAATTTTGTTTTGGGAATTTGAGCAGCGACCGGCCCAAACCACAAATTGTACTTTGTTAAACCTTTCTCCTCGTTTCCATATCGTACAATAGTTAACGTCCTCCAAGAACGACTGCGGTTTGTGTAACCGATCTCTTAATAAGGATCTGTCTCCTTCACGGATCTACGCAAGGTTTTATTGTGAAACTAGCTGTGCAATATGGCATTACTCGAAAAGAAATGATATCATTTATACTAATTCTAGAGGGCGTTGGTAGCTCAGAGGTAACGTATTTGCCTTCTGGGCTCAAGATAGCGGGTTCGAAACCCAGCCCAAGCTCTTAGGTTTTTTATCTGAGAGATGAAAAAACGCTGAGCACACCATCCTTCAGAAGAGAAATTAAGCGATGGTTCGGAGCCTGTACGATGTCAGGTACTCACTAAAGATATCTAGGGATCACACTGGGTAACTAAACATGGATAGGCAAAATTTACGACTCCCACAGAAGAGTCGGGCTCATGTCCGACGATATGAACTTGCAGTTAAAGCCAAAGTATAACTCACAAACAACTTGCAACATTAAAATAACTTAAAACATGAAGAAAACTTATTAAAAACAGGCAGTCGCAACCGGTTATTTGAATAAAAATAAACATATAAGTAAATTCAATAAATCGATGAGTAATTTCGAATATTATGGTTATAAAACGGAACTTGTCCAGGGCCATTCTAGGTCAACAATAAATAATTCATAACAATACTATCGAGAATACTCTCATATAGAATGTATTATGTGACATTTTATAGTCCTATCTGAAATTAGAAATAAAAAATTACTTTTTGTCGTTGGATCACCGGCTGTACTTCCCCAGCTGATTCATTTGTTTTGACTACCTGATTTCAAATATGAAAGAAAAACAATTTCCTGTTTCTGAGTTTATGTGTGTGTGTGTGTGTTTGTGAAACCGGAAAATTTCTGATAGAATGAATACATCACAAAAACACTAATAACTGCCGATGTAATGAATTAATCAATAAGTTTCCGCTCCCCCTCTCAAACCAATCGACCGCTTGGGCTAAAAATCTATAATTGTCTTAAATTTTGTGTAGATACATTCATTTCATCTGCAGTTATTAGGATTTTGTGATGTATTCATTCTATTGGGAATTTTCCGGTTTCACAAACCAACACACACATAAATTCAGAGACAGAAAATTGTTTTTCTTTCATATTTGGAATGAGGGAGTCAAAACGAATGAACTTGCAGTGAAAACTGATGGATATAAAGGGGATGGAATCTCTGGTGGGAGGAGCAAATAATGGTGGGTGGTGCCTCTGTCGGATGAATGGACTACGAGTATGTGCCAACAGGAGGCAAGAAGACATTTCACGGTCCTTCACAGACCCATTCAACCAGAAAACATGAATGGGCAGGTAATTTTCCACCTTTTATCGCAATTCTATAAGTTTGAATTATTTGTTCACTCTCCCCCTCCTGAAAATCAATATCAATATAGTTGCACGATAATAACCAACATTGGCAGGTGTCTAGACAATGGACTTTCTTGTCAATGTACACATTAGTAAGTAATATCGCAAATATAACAAAAACTTGTATATCCTGTCAAAGGCTTTCAACTTCTAAGCCTACTTGTGACTATAATATATAATCCAATTAGTTTGTGACCCTTTATTGACTATTTTCTGATAATAGACGCTTAAAGAACTCGGCCAGTCCGAAAGAAAACTTGACAAACTCAAAGTGTGAGAAGAAAACACAACTGTCTCAACAGGTAAATATCAAGACTAGAAACTTGGCCGTAGCTCTTAGATTTTTATCAGGGAGATGAAAGAACCATGAGCATGCCGTCCTTCGGATGGGACGTTACGTGATGGTCCCGAGCCTGTACGATGCCAGATACTTGTTAAAGACCCCAACCCTGGGTGAATAAACATAAGTAGACAACATTTAGTACCTACTCCCATAGTAGAGTCGGACTCATGTCCACCAGAGTGACGAAAGGGCGCTCTTGTAGTAGGCGATATGACGTCGAAGTTAAAGCCATGAGTCATAGTGACTAATTATAATATAAATCCCTCTAGTCCAAAAGAAACTAAAAAACTGATTCAAATATATACTGAAGGACAAAAATGTATCAATAAAAATTAAAAAGCTGATGGAAAATGTTTAATGAGAACCTTTAAAATGATGTAGTCTTAATGATTAACAGAGTCGACAATATCTTTTCAATGTAAAAGGAATTCGAGGTTGTGTCATGTAAATGAAAAATTCAAAATTTGACCAACGTTTCGAAAACTATTTATTTCCTTCTTCAGGGCCTACAGGATACAAACAAACAAATTAGTCATTATGGACAATATAACCAGAAACTTCATAATAATGTGAAGAAAATGTGGAAACAATTTTTTTTTTAAACATAAATGAAAGATAGAAAAATAATAAATAAATAAATAATAAAAATAAATACAATTTTTCCAAACAAATTTTATACTAAGATTTTATATGCTTATTGTTACTATTGTTGTTTTGTCTTAATTTAAAATTTATATTTATTTTTATTTTTCTCTTTCATTTATGTTAAAAAAAAAATAATAGTTTTCATCTCTTCTTCACATTATTATTAAGTTTCTGGTTATATTGTCCATAATGACTAATTTGTTTGTTTGTATCCTGTAGGCCCTGAAGAAGGAAATAAATAGTTTTCGAAACGTTGGTCAAATTTTGAATTTTTCATTTACACGACAGAACCTCGAATTATGTAGTCTACTTATTTATAATAAACTTTTAAATTATTATTAAAGCCTTTTCTATGACATCTTTGCCAAAGTTTACGAACTCAACTCTAAATAGATACAGATCACCTCTCAGATGAGGGACCATCCCTTCATTGTTTGTTATTTTAACATTTCCTTTGGCGACATTTTACTGATACAATTCGCAACAAACCTGAGTAATATTACAAATTTACTTACAATTGAGGTAAAAACAAAAATGAAGGAAAACAATATTTAAATGCTAAAATGAGATTTTAAAAAATTGTAAACTTTCCTGTAATTATTTTCCAGCTGATTATTACTATTATCTATATTTTGTTGAGCGAAAACGTTTTTGTTATTACACATTTCGGGATAAAATGTGTTTGTTGTTCCGACAAAAAAAATATTTTTAAATGTGATCATTCACATGCTTAACCGAATTATATACCAAGTTTCATAAAAACCTTTAAATGGTTCTTGGCGTGTGACAAGGATTTAGGTGATAAAGAGACAGACTGAACAAAAAGTGTTTGTTTCGAACTGAAAGGCACTGTTAGGAAGGAAATATTGAAATCCAAGACCAAAACAATATTCCCTCTCAGAAAGGATCACAAAGCTTCCTCTACACTTGGGATATGTATCCATTTTAAAAATAAGCCTAATATTTATCAAATGAAACTTTATTTGTTTTAAAAAGAAATATCTAGCAAGTAATGGAACAGGAATAAATAAATGGTAGTCAATAGAAAGTGAAAAGTAGAAACTAAAAAGATTTTAAATATGTACAACACAGAAAATTTAACTAAAACATACAAAGAAAAGTAGGGAAAATGAGACAAAACTAAATAGATAAATGCAAAATGTACCTGGTAGAAGTTATGAATATTATTCAGTTAGGCATTAATAATAAAGAAAAAAAAAGGTTTACGGTACTTAATTTCAATTTCATATTATTATGAAACAGCCATTTTAACAATAAATATTTAATATATGGCAAATATTTAATATATGGCTTGTAATTATACTTGAACCCGAACGAACTAAGCAAAGTCAGGTGATACCAGTGTCGCCTTGATAATGTTTGTTTTTTAGTATCCGAATAGATTTTTCAATGTCCAAAAAACGTATTATTTGCTGTTAATTACGTGATATAAACTAATCTTATATAGTAAAATGTATTTTTAATTGTAACAAATTTAATTTTCTATTCGTTCCAAGAAAACATTTACAATGCAACGCAATTCGTCTATCGGCATGAAAGACTTCAGGTGTAGCAAACAAACATCTTATGAGCACAATATTAATAGATGTTAACTGTAAGTTCAGAAACATGTTAAAACAATTTGTTTATTTTATTTTTTAATGGATAACGTTGGAAACCATACCGGCAAATAACCGTTAACTGAAAATCGAGGATCTAATGCAGGTACAGTGCTTCCCCAGAAGGGTGGCCAGCCGTGGTTTATTCACCTAAGGTAAGGGGGGTCTTTAACGAGTACCTGGCATCGTACTGGCTAGGGAGCATCCCTTAATGTCCCATCCGAAGGAAGGTCTCAAGGTTTTGTCACTGCCCAGATAAAAAACCTAAGGGCCTCGGCTGGGTTTCGAACCCGCGATTTTGAGCTCAATAGACTAACTAGCACCTGGATTTAACTTAAATTAACTGTACACAGACTTCCAAGTTATAAGTCCACTTGTGCTTCAATAGGGTTGCTTACTGACACTATAGGGGGCTCTTTGTTTTCCAAAAGTATGTAGGTACCTAATGAGCAGGCCAGTCCAAAAGAAAATTTGTAGAAAGCTAATTGTGAGGAGGAAACACACAACTGTCTTTATATAACTAACAAAAATAAGCGTGCAGTTTGGTTTTTTTAATTAATTTATTGAGTACATTTACAATCGGTGAAAATTATGAGTAGATCCAAAGAAAATTATGGATATAGGACAAAGTAAAATAGTGGATGGCAATCCGAGAGCTATCTTCCAAATGGCGCATGGATACTCATCCCTGTTTAAGACCACAATACTCCCTCAGGACCATGCGGCGTCTTGCTTCCCTTCCCTCCAAGAGCTATCTTCCAAATGGCGCATGGATACTCATCCCTGTTTAAGACCACAATACTCCCTCAGGACCATGCGCCCTCTTGCTTCCCTTCCCTCCAAGAGCTATCTTCCAAATGGCATATGGATACTCATCCCTGTTTAGGACCACAGTACTCCCTCAGGACCATGCGGCGTCTTGCTTCCCTTCCCTCCGAGAGCTATCTTCCAAATGGCGCATGGATACTCATCCCTGTTTAAGACCACAATACTCCCTCAGGACCATGCGCCCTATTGCTTCCCTTCCCTCCAAGAGCTATCTTCCAAATGGCATATGGATACTCATCCCTGTTTAGGACCACAGCACTCCCTCAGGACCATGCGGCGTCTTGCTTCCCTTCCCTCTGAGAGCTATCTTCCAAATGGCGCATGGATACTCATCCCTGTTTAAGACCACAATACTCCCTCAGGACCATGCGCCCTCTTGCTTCCCTTCCTTCCAAGAGCTATCTTCCAAATGGCATATGGATACTCATCCCTGTTTAGGACCACAGTACTCCCTCAGGACCATGCGCCGTCTTGCTTCTCTTCGCTCCGAGAGCTGTCT
This sequence comes from Aradus depressus, assembly GCA_963662175.1. Classification (NCBI taxonomy): domain Eukaryota; kingdom Metazoa; phylum Arthropoda; class Insecta; order Hemiptera; family Aradidae; genus Aradus; species Aradus depressus. The sequence goes on along the minus strand of OY759214.1, from coordinate 52,199,113 downwards.
TCCAAATGGTGCTGTGAAAGTCATCCAAGCAACTCATCTCACTCATTCTATAAGGTCACTCTAACCATTAACCTTTCCACTCCCCCTCCACACCCCTTCACCTGTTTTGTCAGTACATAATTCACTCATTACCTCGTTATCATCTGATTACCTTCTAAATCATAACTCAACTCTTCTTATACAAGTTATATATATATAGAATAAAATAGAATACAAATTAAAATTTAACTAAAAATGTATATGTCAAAAGAAAGCCTCTGTTGGGAAACGGATTTTTTTTCTCATTGTTCAAAAATAATGAAATAACCATGAGATGTATAAAACTCATATTTCATATACAAAAGCAAGATTTCATATTCAGCTTTCTTCCATATTTTCTTGGAGAGTTCCTCCACAAATATCATTTTATAACAACTGTCAGAATTACTTTTTTTAAATATATTATTTATTTCATTTCTGTTGGTTTATTTATTTATTTGATTTATTACTTTCCTATTTTTTTTTTCTTCTTTACTTTCTACTCTTCGTACAATACGACCTAAGGAAATATCGTCTTGAAAGAAGACACTTGGAAGAATTATAGATATTGTAAGAAGTATATATTGTGATTATACTGACATATTGTCTATTATTTATTTTTTGTTTATTTACAAATCAGATAGCAAATATTTGAGTTGTCAATAATATAATAAAATTAATAAGAAAATACAATATTAAAAAGGAAGGTAAAAATGAAAAAATATATTATATTAACTTTTTGGCGAAAAGAGAATTGTAGTCCCCGATTTACCAAGGGGAACACGACTTGCCTAGTTTGCCTCAAGCCCAACTGATGATTATGAAAATAATCGAAAATACTGCGAATTTTAAGAGATATCGCTGAGAAGATGGGAGCAAGGTACTTTCTTCTTATCGGGATGCATCTTCGTTAGCAGTTTTGTTTGTATTTTCGTACATTCAAACGTCGGAAAAGGATAATTAATTATGACTTTAGTATCCGAAAGAATAAAATTGTGTGCCTCCCGTCGGTCCTTTTGGGGAAGCAGGTCCTCCGGTTTTGTGAAATGGGTCTTCACACGCATACAAGAGAACCCATAGTTAAGTGACATATTTTATGTTCTGGGCCAAGCATTTTAATTTTATTTTATTTCAAATTGAAATTTCTTTGTTAATTTCTTCATTGTAAATGTAATTTGATCGATTAATTATTCTCTTCAAGAGGGCATAGGAACCAAAAAGAACTCATTAGAATACTAGTACGTACTAGAGGGCAACTGATATTCAATTATTGGAGCACATTCATAAAACAAGGCAAGAAATCGGAAGGTTATGTACCCCAAGAAGGTTCCAATTCTGTCTTTCAAATGGTGCCAGCTTTCTGTTCCGGTCCTGTAAGTTGGTCCTTTGTAACAAATCAATTTCATTAATTCAATAACTTTACACCTAAGTACAATTAGTATCAATAGTAGAATTGAGAAAATGTGAAGTAACTAAATATATCTGTCTCCCTGTAAACCTCCCTCTCTCTGTTTTCAGGGATTTTGAATTAATTTATGTACACTGAGTGACAAAAGTATTCGGAATTAACTGTGATTTATTTTTTATTCATTGTATTTATTTATTTTTATTCACTTATCTATTGCTTTTAAGAGTTGTTACCCATTTGCCAAGATGTTAACAGGACATATACCTAATAATAACAACAAAAATCATAACAAAAATAATTTTATTTTAGTCGTAATTATGTATCTGTCCTCTTAACATATTGGCAAATGGGTAACCTCTTAAAAGAAATAGATAAGTGCATACAAATAAATAAATACAATGAATAAAAAATAAAAATAAAAATCACAGTAAATTCCGAATACTTTTGTCACTCACCGTATATCCTAAATCTTAAAACTGGCTGATTCAAAATATGAAGTATGGTTGAAATGTGATACACCTATTTCAGTACTGCCCAACTTAATAATCCTCTTTTCGAAAAAACGCATTTATAAATAAATAAAACAAATTTTTAAAAAAAAATATTGTCTATTCGGCAAAAAAAAAGATAAATAGACGTTATATTCTGAGATATGGCACTAATCGTCTCGTGAACTGAGTTCAAAAATCCACACACAAGGAAATATGGCAGCATCGACAAAACCAAAAATCTGTACTTCCAACCATACTACATAAAAAAAATATTTACTTCAGTTTTTGACATTTATTATTGGTTTTATGTTAAAAGAATGTAAAACTACATTGAAAATAAGAAGTTCTGAAATTGGACATAATGTGTAAAATTGTAATCAACAAAAACAATTCTTTTAAAAAATATTGTTTATTATATGTACACAAACTACCGGTTTCGGCAGTACAAACTAAAGAAAGCCTTAGTTTATGAATGATTAAACCTGTCGATGGTGTAATGCCGAAACTGGTAGTTTGTGGAATAAACAGTATTTCAAAAAAAGAAAGTTTGTTGTGATGAGGCTGGAAATACTGATTGATTTCATTTTGTCGATGCTCCATATTTGTGTGGAAGTTTTGAACTAATTTCTCACCGATTTGTATCATCTCTCAAGATATGGCGTTTATTTATCATCATACTGCTAAAGCGTAACATTTTAAGATCACCAGAAAAAAGAAAACCTAAAAATTCAAAACATATTTTTTTTTTGAATTGTAGTAATATTATATTCATATTAAAAAAATTAATTTCTTGAGAATTGTGGTTACCATTAGAAAGAGCATACTTCATCACCTTACAATTTTATTTATGAAGTTAATATAAATATTAGGGTGAACTCCATTAAAATAATTTCTTGAACGCTAATAAAGAAATGGAATTTATTGAAATAGTTTCTACCCACTGTACGTAGAAATTGCAGATTAGATACCCAATAATTTATTTAATTTTTTCCTTATATTTTTGACTATGGGTTTTTATTCTTAGATGACCTCGGTCCCAGAATACTATTTATTTTCATTGATTTCATCCAATTATAAAATGAATCCCGGTTTGACTCATGTACTAATTTATTTATTTATTTTTCTTTTGCAGGTAAGTTGTCTCATCATCCTCTTATCTGACGTGAGTTTTAATTTAGATAATTAGAAATAATAATGCTGAAAAAAAATATATATGTACAGTAGAACCTCGATCATCCGGGGGGAGGGGGGGGGGGGGGGGGGGAGAGGTCGCACGGATAAATAAAAACCACGGTTAAATCGAGACACTTTTTATTTAATGAATTACATATATGTACAATGTTACATACATATGGGCGGGTTGGCTGCCAAGTGGTGTAGGTCACAAAAATGAGAAAATGGACTAACACCGCTATTAAATAACCTGGATACAGACCTATCTATTTGTCAAGTGGCGTAGGTCCTAGTTCAATAGCCGACCCACGGATAGCGTTTTATGTTACAACTCCAAATCCAAGGACCGATCAGTTTGGCGATCGAGTGGTGTAGGTCCAACTGCTTTCGGTAACCCGCCTTCTAGTAACCTTCCGTATTTAGTAACATTCATGTTTTTTGTTCTGTATTGTGCTGTTTTCAACATTGCGGATTGTTTACTGCTGACATTTTTTTCATTTAATATGGATGAGAGAGCGTTTTGTAGTCTAATGATAACGGCATCGAAACCATTGAACAATTTTTTTTGGTATCAGGGCACTCATACCTACCTAATGATGGCGACTTAGGATGTGTTGAAACTTTTTGAATTACCTATTTTAAAAACCATTACCTAGGATGTATAAATAATACAACGAAAGTTATTGCAATGTTTCAACTTGTATTCAATCTTATTCCCTTCCCAATTTTATATTTTATGAAATATCGGTTAAAAGTTCTGTTTTCAGAAAATATTGTGGTATGACATTTTCAATTTTGAAATACTTAGCAAATTTGTAAAAATGATTTTTGCACATTTAACGAAAGTATACATTATAATTTTATTTTTAAGCCAAAAATAACCCCAAAAAAAAAAGAAACTCTGGATTTATGGAGTGGTGATAACTTTTAAATTGGCTCTCCTGAAAAATTGCAATTTTGGACATACACCACTTGGCAGCCAACCCGCCCATATGTGTCATGTTATAACGTTATCAGGGCTTGAAATATGAAGTAATCCTTCTTTGTTGTTTGCGGTTTGAAATGATTTTTCTTAAATATTTAATTGACAACCTGTGATTTTCCTTACTTCATTTCTAAGTTTGAAGAATTCGTATCAAATCATTCCTAGAACATTTTATTGAAGGTGCAGCTACATTTTTTTTTCTCGGAAGTAGCTGAGGGTCTCTGTCTCTACTCTCTACTCTGTCTCCAAGTTTCTAGGAACCTATACTTACTGCTTACACACCACGGTTAATCGAGGGTTAACTGTATATTGTCTTCTAAAATTGTTTTCACTATCAAACTCTCGAAAAATAAATGTTTAAAAACTGAAAACTCATCAAATTTCTGACAGGTTGCATAACTTCCCGTATACTTTCTATAGTACTGGGCATGTAAAAATTCTGTGTTACAATAACTCCCAATAGAATGAATATATTGTAAAGTAATTTTAAGGGTGAATTCAGAGTTCAATTTCTTCGGAACCCCATTACACCTATGTTGTTGAGCAGTTCTAGTCAAGAATTTTAAAACAATGTGTTACTCAATATGTCTAATGCAATTAAAAATAAATAGGTAAAAAGTCAATTACGCTAAGTAGGCTTATCCCGGGTCACTTTGAACATTCCCTGAAAATTTCATAACTGTAGGTAGCTCAAACTGTGTTTTCGCCATGCTGCAACAAACAAATAAGCTCGAGTTTCGCTAAGGTAACTAATTTTGTTGATCGGCCGTTTAATTGGGTTCTTTTCTCAGATACAAGAGTGTTATGTAAGTTTGACGCAGGGATTTTTTTCTTAACTTTAATGCTAATTTTTCCTTATTATGCCAGAAAAGTGAAAGCTTTTTTCCACGTATTAACAATGAATTTCAGAAATCGTGGTTTCTTTAGTCACACTATTACAATACAATGTTGTTAACTGAATACATTTTTCACGTTGAGAACAGTTGGCAAGCTTGCTACTATCTCAGCGCACCGCGTGGGGATGTTGTGTACTCGCTCAGAAATTCAATGTTCAGTTTTCACCAGAATTTCACTTTTTCTGACCACCTGAATCAAAACATGAAAATACAAATGATGGTCTGTTTGTATGTCTGTAACAAAGACAACTCCCGATAGAATGAATATATCGACACGAAAGTTTATATCTAAATCCAAAAAATGGCTGATTTGTAACTGTGTATGTATGGTGGACAACTCTCGTTACCATGACAACCAACAAGATATTTCTTTTTTTTTTACAAAGAGATATTTACAACTGTATAAACAATATATACAACAAACAGATAATATTTATTATATTATTATTTCTTGGTGCATTAAAACTTTGTATTAATCTATATTTATTGTGGTTCAGTTTTTCCCACTGCACTAATTTATTCATTTTTGTATTTACTTTTGATATTTCATTTTATTGTTTCTTTTCGTTTTGACTCTATTTATTCTTAGAGAACCATGATCCCAGAATACAATTTATTTTAATTTAATTTTCATCGTTTGAATGAATGGCGAGGTCAGTTTCCTGTATTTCCGCAATTGGACAGACCAGCTTCCGGTACCATCTTGTACGGTACCATTAAAGGAGTGATCAGATCACATTTCATTATAATATTTAATCAGTAGCAGGTGAACGGACAATGGCTGGGAATAACTTTAAGTTATATTACAGCACGTGAACCTGATTACTTTGCGATATCCGGACAAAGAAGAAAGGCGAGTTCTTTCTCCCTTCCCCCCCTATTTCGTTACTAGAATTTGTTATTTCTCAAAATTATTTTTAACTTTAACGGAAAAATGTAACATTTTGTTTAAAATTAAAATGTCTTTCATATTGATTCAGTAATGTTTTCATGTAGGATTAGGATCAGTAGTAACTGAGAAGACATGAAGTAACTGTTTCTGTTTCCAAGGAAACTCCCCTTTCTGTTAAGGGATTTTGAAACTATATATATGCTGGAATGTTGTTTCTGAATAGGCAGATCCCAATTGTCTCATGATGATGGAACAAACAGACAGTCAGGAAAGTGAGGGCCCCAATAGTTGACAAAGTTCCCAACACAGTCCCCCTTGCAACTTTACTTATGGAGACGAGACTTCTGTCGGCCGGTCTCTCTGGCCTACATCCAAAGCACCTCCCTCCCGACATACACACAGATCACTTTCCCTTTCATTACTTCGCTGCACCTCCCCCTCTTGCTAGTTGTTTTTTTGGTTATTGAGTCTGCATAAGAGTGAAGTCGTTTGTGGTTCTCCACAAGTAGGTAACTGGGGGTCCTTTATTAATTACGTAACGCCTCAAGGGGAGGAGGGGGGGGGGGGGGGGGGTCAACAATTTTCAAAATTGCGTTACGCAATTATCGGACGGCCGCTAACCACACTTCTCTGTTAGTTAGTTATAATTGACCCATTGCCGGGCTTTAACTACAAGGTCATATCGTCTACTACCAGTGCGCTCTTACCTCACTCTGGTGGACATGAACTCGACTCTACTATGGGGTCCTAAATGTTGCCTACCCTAAATTTTTATTTATCTAGGGTAGGGGTCTTTAAAGATTACCTGACATCGTACAGGTCCGGGTTTCGAACCCGCGATCTTGAGCTCAGTAAGCAAGCACGCATACCACTGAGCTACCGGCGCCCCTACACTTCTCTGTATTTAGTATTTTTGTTCTTATATTCATAGTGGCAGAGTGGTTTCAGGAAAGGTAGGGGCACTATTGACAACTTAGTTGGTCTAGAGGCGGCTATTCTGGAGGCATTCAACGCAAAAAGAAAATTCCTCGCTGTATTCCTTGATATTGAGTGTGCCTTCGATAGAACGTGGAGGAGGCATATCCTGGACACTCTCCTTAGTTACGGCGTCAATGGCAATATTCTTATGTTTATCCAGAATCTTCTGGACAATAGAACATTTCAAGTACGTTGTGGAACCTCTCTCTCTGATGACTATCTGCTGGAAAATGGTGTACCACAGGGGTGTGTACTTAGCCCCACACTATTTAGTATTGCCATTAACAAGGTTCTGGAAGTTTTTGATGCGCCAGTCCGTGGAATGCTTTACGCCGATGACTTAGTGATATATTCTGCAGAGAAATGTCTAGTAACTTTACAGGGACAGCTTCAGACTGCTATTGATAAAGCCACAGGTTGGTTAGCTAGTATTGGATTTAACGTCTCATTACCAAAAACCAGTGCGGTTCTTTTTAGCAAAAGACGTCCTACAGTGATCCCAGCTCTCACATTATTTGGTAATTCAGTGAAGATGGCTGACACGGTCAGATTTCTAGGTTTGACTTACGACCGCACCTTAACCTGGACGCCTCATATCAAGGCTCTTCGTGCAAGCTGTCTTCGATCACTAAACTGGCTGAAAACGGTTGGTAACACTTCCTGGGGTGCTGACCGTACTAGTATGCTGATGCTATACAAACGCCTGATACGATCCAAGTTGGACTATGGGTGCTTGGCTTATGGTTCCGCCAGCCCAAGGACATTACAGATGGTTGACAGTGTCCATCACACAGGCCTCAGAATAGCTACAGGTGCGTTTCGATCCAGTCCTATCATCAGCGTTTGTGTGGACGCGAGAGAATTACCTTTACAATATAGAAGGGATCAATTAATACTAACCTACTATGCAAAAATTCAAGCCCTACACACCCATCCACTTAGCAAGCTGTTCCCGAACGATCAACACCCCCGGAATAATATGGACTTTCCTGGTCGTCAAAAACCCTTCCCAACACGAGTTGCTTTGCTTTTGGAAGAATATAACATCGACACCCCCAGATTGCAAAGATTAGGCTTAACGCGCACTGAACCCTGGTTAATACCCGCACCAAAGATATGCCTCAACCTGACAAATTACTAAAGAAAGACACCCCTCCTATAGTATATCAACATGAGTTTATGAAGATCAAAAATGATTTCCCCGAACGTTTATATATACAGACGGGTCAAAACACCCTAACGGAGTAGGAGCTGCGGTGGTTTTCGATGAAAGGATCTACCTATTTGCCCTTCCTTCACTGCGCAGCAACGTGACAGCGGAATTAGTAGCTATTGGCAAGAGTCTGAACGTCTCTGTCCCCAATGGAAGCCAACTGATAGTCTGCAGTGACTCCCTGTCGGCTCTATTGGCCATGGGGAATCTGTATTCAGAAGATCTCCTTGTCCAAAATATATTGATGGCCCTATGGTCATTAGGAAGAAACCAGACTTCAGTTACCTTCCTCTGGATCCCAGGTCATTGCGGCATTGCAGGTAATGAGTCAGCAGACAAGAATGCCAGGCGCGCCATTCTAGAAGGACTACCTACATCCGAAGTCCCTGTAAGTGACTTCGTTGCCTACATCAAGGAAAGAGTTTGGATCAAATGGCAGATTCGGTGGCTCGGTGTGACAGATAATAAGCTAAGGACCATTAAAAGCTCCACTCGCGTCTGGAACACTTCAATACGAGAAAAAAGGAAAGAAGAAGTAATTTTAACTCGGTTACGTATAGGGCACACGAGGCTGACCCATGGATATCTGATGGCTCGGGAACCCCCTCCTCTGTGTCAGTGCTGTGGGGTGGGACTGTCTGTCAGACACATTCTGACTGAATGCATGGCATATAGTCCCCAGCATGAAAATTGCAACCTTGCGGTGGATATTTCCGAAATTCTATTCAATAATAGCTTCCAAATTACCCAACTATTTAATTTCTTACAATTCACAAATCTCTTATCTAAATTATAAAACAAAATTATCTTCATCACATAGCCTTTCTATTCCGTACATATCTTCTTTATTATTATTAATCTACGCCTATCCAAATTAACCCGCAAGGATCCCCACAGACCTGCATCCATCAGGCATCCATGACCCTCGTGGTCGAAATGCCTTAAAGAAGAGGAAAAAAAAAAAAAAAAAAAAAAAATGAACAATTAAAATGACACTTTCTTGTTCCATAAAAAAAAAATAAGTCGGTGAATCAACGGTAATGACTTGCCCAGCTCTAATATTTAACTCAGTTTCCGCTCTCCCTCAGAAACCAATTTACCGATTTGATTGATTATCAATGATGTCTCACTCAGCCACTTTTGAATTCTAATATTCCATTTCGTGTTGGTAGTTAGACAGTTATTAAAGTTTTGCGTTGAGGCCCCCCTCCCTCCTCCCTTATATCGTATTTTCCTAATTTCATATCGGTACATTCATTCTATCGTGTTGACAGAAATTTTTTATTTATTTTTGGAATCAGGAATTCGGAAAAACTGAAGTTCCCGGGAATACTATACTTCGCATAGCTGTGGAAGTAAAACAATAAATTCTTCTTTCTCCAAAGGCTGGAGGGCTTAACTCAAAGGCTGGAGGGCTTAATTCAAAAACCGTAATAACTGTTACTGTAATGAATGTATCGTCAACTGAAAAACTTATCGATTATCGACAAAATCGGTTAATTGATTTCAGAGATTGTGTGAAAACGTAGCTAGTAGCCAATTTGAACTGGGGATGTACATTGCTGGTGATTTACAGTCTTCTTGTTCTTGTATTGAAATGTAAAAGAGAATAAGGTAAAAATCACTGAAATGTTTATATTATGTAGATATGGCCGGCTTTCCATCTCGGTTTCGTTCTGGTGAACGAACACACTGTAGAACCGGTTTAGAATATGAAGCCTATCAAACTGTTTTTTTTTTTTTATACGTTCGCTTAAAACAACGCCAAAATGGTTAGTCCTATCAAAAAATGCGTTCTTACAAAAAATGTTGCTCATTAAAAGTCCAACTATTCACTCATACAACGTTGTGAAGAACACCATAGACGAACACCTACCTGGCGTATTTCAGAGGAAAATAAAGGATATTTTTGAATCTTAAGCTCATTATTATCTCCATTCTTTAACTTTTGAACTGGCAGTTTTTATTTTAGATTTTTTATATAGCTATTGTTGGGGGGAGTACGAAGATGATGGCTTTAGGAGATGAAAGGTTTAGAGCGAGAGTGGGAACTTAGTTTATTGTAAGTGATTCGAGTTGAGGACTTACATTACCGGTGTTTTTACCGAAGAGTTTTTTTTTTTATTCTGAAATGGAAAACAGAGTTAAGTAAAAAGGATTTTAAGGTGTATATTTATTATGGGGAGATGGTCAGCTTTCCCTATCGGTTTCGTACTGGTGAACACACTTGAGAACCACTGTGTCGTGTGTTCTGCCCTGGCGGACAGACCCGAGGGGGGCCTCTTCGCACTTAATATATGAGCGGCGCCCCCTAAGGAGAGAAAGAAAGATGAACTAGGATGTTGAACAGGGATGAAGTAGGTTCTTAGAGATGTACCCCTCTGTCATAGCTAGACCATTGTTAACAAAAAGTCTCTTATAGTAGAGTCGGGCTCCTGTCTACCAGAGCGACAAAAGAAAGCATTGGTATTAGGCGGTATGACCTCGTAGTTAAAAGTCCGGGCATGAGTCAACTGACAGGGGATGAGTAACTAACTGATAAAAAAAGGAAATGGAAATAAACTGTGATTTGGTGAATTTGTTTAACTGCCCCCCCCCCCCCCCCTCCCCAGCCCCAAACACCCCAGTCCGGCACTGTTGTGAGTTCTTGTATCTATCTCCTACGATATGCTGGTCATCTGGTCATCATTGCATATCTAGAGATGTTCAGGAATGCCAGGGAAAGTGACCCTTCAAGGCCAGTCAAAGCTCGGATCTTCACCAGAGCTATAGGAGGCGGCATCAAACTGAAGGCTTCATCTTATAACCTCTCGCTCTTTATTGTTCTGTCTCAAATAGAAAGGCACCTAGGGATCTAAGTATTCAATACTCTTATCAGTTCCTTTGAATCTCTACTGTGTGAGTCCTACATTGTGGCTACCACATGTTTAAATAGGGTAGGGGGTCTTTAACGAGTAAGGCCCAAGTCGGGACGGCATCCTGAACAACCGAAGGACGGCATGCTCAATGTTTGTTTGTAATCACTTAAGTTTCCGCTCTCTCTAATCCTTTCTCTTTTTCCGTCTTAGCCAGATGATCATTGAATTTCTTACTGAAGGACTTCTGAATCCACGTATAAGGTTTGGTGTCGATCATCCATTCCGTCGGCAGTTTTGGAGTTAAACCCCCTCTTATCTTCCACTTTTCCGAAGTAAGCTTTCGTAGTACCTTTCTGTAAATCGACGACTTTCAAAAAAGTAAGGGGGCTCTCCTCACGAAATATTTTTTCCATGGGATATCGAATCAGCAGAGGAAGAAGGCATGCATCACCACATTTTGAAGATCCTATTTAACGGAACGTTTGTTTGAAAGGTTTTACGAATTCTAACATTGTGTCGACGTAGCTAGTCGTAGGTACTTTATGGACGATATTGGCCGTAACTATTAATCCCGGCCCTGCGCAGGAGGCCATTTAAAGATGTAATTATTTAGGCTCCATTCAAACAAGACTGTGTTGCTGGTTGTTATCTTTCGTTATCTGTTTGTCTGTATATCTGTTTGTTTGTCTGTATATCTGTTTGTTTGTCTGTATATCTGTTTGTTTGTCTGTATATCTGTTTGTTTGTCTGTATATCTGTTTGTTTGTCTGTCTGTCTGTTTGCCTGTTTGTTCCATTATCCCGGGAAAATAGCTCAATATATTTCAAACAAATTTCATATTTTGAATCTGGGTATTCAGGAATAACATATAGAATACATAAGATTTCGAAATCACGAAAGAAACGAGGGGCTGTTTCCCCAGTGACTATTGATCGGAAGTGATGGAGATATTTCACTCACCTGATCAGCCTAACCTCCTCCTTCTCGTGTTCACTTACTCGTATACGCTACTCGTATGTACCGTCCACTCTCACGGTTTACTCTTTGTCTCAGTTGTATCTCAGTCGGTATCTACCCGTCAACTATGAGCAACGCTGCTGGTTATGTTCTAAGAGCTGTCCAACGATATGTTATTTGTTCAAAAGCTGTTTAGAGGGTGGTCACTTCATTCTGACACATATGATGAGAGACATCTGAAGTTGGATGGCAAATCCATGAACAGCTGATGAACATTATGAATGAGATGCCAGAGCTATTGTTCTCGTGGCTCCATTCAAGGTCTACCCAATATGCTTCTCCATTCATCACTAACCTACCTCCGTCCCTAGAGATAGACAATGCAACAGCCACTTTCAACTGGACCTCCTACTTTCCCAATTCCATTCCTCTTCCTCTCTCTTCCTCACACACACACACACACACACATATATACGAAAGGCGGTAAGACCGTAAAACTAAAATATGTAACTTAGGGCTAATTCTCCAATGTTCGGACGGCTCCAAAGGAGTGTCGAACACCCTCTACGAAACCCTATAAGCGAGTATTTGAGTGTAAATATGTCCGTCCGTCTATAGATTAGGATAACTATTTTTTTTTTATAATTTCACTATACATATAAATATTTTTTTTTTTAAATCTACAATCTGCACAATATATTGTGATGTATAAAAAGAATACATACATTAAATTATTAATGATAAAAAAAAAAAAAATATATTTATTTTTCTATAAAAAGCAATTATATTTTAGAACAAAAGTAAAAAACAAAACACGACCATCAGCTGTTTTTTTAGTGTATGGAGAGACGAGTCGAGGGCCTCGACTCGAGGCCTGGGTTCAATGGAGACGGTCTGAGTGAAGATGAAAAGTGGTGTTAGGCTTAAGTTGTAATGAACTAAATAAAAGTGAATTGACGGTGAAATTGATCCGCAAAGAAGGTACTGTTGTTTGTTTATATGTACAGGATATATGCCCAGAAATATATAACTTAAATTTAAAGAATGGCCAAAATTATAAAACAAAAAAAAGATTGAATTAGTTTTGAGAATTTAGTTTTTAAGATTTTTTTTTTTTTTTTCTAATTTTCTATTTAACGTCGCATCGCCATTAGCGACGACTATTGCTTCTATATGTCTTCGTATAATTGTGTGTCTTGAAGGAACTGGATGAGTCCGTTGTATTCGTCGGTGGGTGTTTGAAGTAGTTTTTTCATGTCAGTCGGTAGTTTGTATTTGTTTCTTAATGCGGTGTAGTTAGTGCAGTTAGTCAGTATATGTTGTACTGTGAGCTCTGTGTAGTCTTGGTTACAGGAGCATGCCGGTTGTTCAAGTCCAAGAAGTAAGTAGGAATGTGTCAGTTTCGTATGTCCAAGTCTTAGTCTTGTGATGATCACCGTGTCTCGTCTGTTCCTGTTGTTTGGAGGTTTCCATGGCTTGTTTTCATCTTTTATTTTTTGGAGTTTGTTGTCTTCCGTCTGAGTCCATTGATTGTTCCAGTGTTCTTCAATTTTTTTTATTTTTTATTTATTTTTGTTTGTTTCAATATATAGTTTTTAATTTTAATAATGTAGATTTAAGAAAATAAACCCAATATTTGTTCTCGTAAATTCTATTATATTCATTTTCCCTGTTGGCCCAGTAAGATAATTTGAAAACCTTTGGATTAGATTAAATATTTTTGCAAAATTTAGAAGACAAGATGGCATCTCTTTAGAAATCCAAATGAAAAGTTTGTTAATCGAAATGTTTTTAAATATACGTGCACTTTCTTAAAAATTGCTCGTCTTGAACTTTTGATATTTTGTAGGGCCCTTTTCGGAAATTACTGTAAAAATCAAAATTTAGTAAAAGAAAAGAGATCATATTTGTACAGGAAATGTGGTTATTTATTGTTTATTTATTTCATTTGGTTAATTTCATTATTATTAATTTTACTTTTTTTTTTTTTAAATTATTTTAACTTTACATTAATATTTTCTTTATAGATATGACTCTGTGGAGTAAAATAAGAAAAAATAGAATACATTATATGGGAGAAGCCATGATCATTTCACAACAGGTCCCGCGGCCAACGTCGTTTTAGATGACGTGGGGAATTGTCAGAGGACTTTGAGGGAATTAGGATGGTTGCTGAGGTTCGTATATAATTTTTTGAAACGGATCTGTATTAAATCTTGGACTTAAGGAATATTGAGATCAGGGACATAGAAAGGAGAGTTTGCGATGCGTCTGAAGACTTTGGATTGAAAGGATATGTCCAAATTGGTCATATAGTTGTTTTATAAATTAAGTTAATTTGTTTTGTATTGATAATTTAGATTTGGGTTCTAGTATGTGTTCTAGTGTGATCGTAGCAGTCTCGTGTGTGGGTTCCAGGTAAGTCTACTGTACAGGTAGAACGACTATTTCACAACTCTTATAGAGTAATCTAGTGGCGGAGTTAGAAACTATACAGTCATAATCTCAATAAAAGTTTTTCTTGAATTTTCTTTTAAACCTATGATGAACGAGGTTTGAAACCATGAACTCGTAAAATGTTCGTGAGTCAATGCAGTGGTCAGATTCTTGATAAGTCCTCTATACCTAGGTAACTAAACTTGGGTACGCAATATTTAGAACTTCCAGAGTAGTCGGGCCATTGCGACAAAAGAATGCTCTGTAGTTGAAGCCCGGGCATGATTCACAATAACTAAACAAATAAACATTTATATAAATTTTGCTAACAGGTAACGAACTTGTTGCATAAGACTCTAGCTATTTCTATTAAAGCATTCCTTAGTTTGATGTTATCTAACTCATGTCCTCTCTCACAGATAGCGCCTCTCGTCTTTCCTATTTTTATGTAATACTATAATAATTGCAATTAAATTTCGTTGCATTGCACTTATTTATTTTTATTTCTTGCAATTCACAGTCAGTCAGTCATCGGTGAATCATTGGTAATGCACTTCCCCAGAGCGAATAATCAAGTTTTCACTCTCCCTATAAATCCAATCTACCGATTTCCTATCATATTATCTTACTCAGGGCGTCTTAATCTTCATATTAAATTTCATGTTCATACGTCATTACACAGGCAGTTATTAGGTTTTTCTATTAAGCTCCTTCCCTTATCCCTCTCTCCCCTTCTGCGGATTTGGCTGAAAATCAAAGGGTGTCGTCGGGTTCTAGATAAAAATTCATGTTGATTCATTCTATGAATAGGTCGATTGGTTGGAAACCATGAAATTCCAGTGACTCAACATCAACTTTCTGTTTTCCACTATTATGAATCGTGTATTAATTGATACATGAGCGCAATGTTCGTCAATGGAACCCTTCCCTGTGTGATCCGATCACACTTTAATATTCTCTATAATATTTTACTAATTACATAATTCCTCTCTTATTAACATTCCCGATTTAATTAATGAAGTTTGTATATTATTTATTTCAGCTGAGGTGTGGAAGTAGGAAGGGAAAGTTGCTGGCCTCTGGCGGGTATTCCCGAAACCTCCTCCTCTCACATTTCGACATAGAGAAAGAAATCCTTGGAAGGGCCTTAGCCAAAAATATCTCTTCTATGCTAGTATCTGCCTATATAGTGGATATACCGGTGCGCAATTTTACTTGAGTATTGCGAATTCGCTGAGTAAGACTCGCAATGATTTTGAGCTAAGTTAGCCGAAGAGGAGAAGTGGTTTAGTGGGAGAGCGTAAACTTAGTAGATTACAGTTAATTCGGGCTGAAGAAAAACATCACCAGTGATTCACCGATCTATGTTTTTTGTTTCAAAGCCATTTTTGTATAAATCAGCAAGCTAGGTGAAAGAAAAAGACATGGACACGCTTCCTGAGGAAGACGAACATTACGTAAGATGCAGGGTCTCCGGTCTCCGATAGCTGCCTCCTTACCACACTTGCATAATATCCTCTGTAATTAATACCTGCAACACCTTCAGATGGTATCAATCACCATGGAAACACCGCTCCTAACAATACCTCTCTAATTCTAATTGGAAATAAATTTGATTAGTCTTTTCCTATAATTATTATAGGCGACAAACATCAGGTTAATACGTTGTCTGGCCCTAGTTGGGTGGAGATGGTCGCCAATCAGAGGCCCACGTCCATTGGTTTCCAAAGCAACGCCCTTCTAGAGGGAGGAATGCGCTGTTGCCATACCTACCCTGCACGAATATCCGCGTTTTGACATACTTTTACTTTTTTTAAAATCTTTATTTCTTTTAATTTATTAATACTTTACACTGTTTTGGTGATGTTAGTTTGATTTTAATTATGTTTGTATAGTATTTTTAGTAGTTTCTAAGGTTAGTTAGTAGTTTCAACTTTTTGTTTTCAGCTATAATACTCGTGCTCTATATGACTACAATAGCGCTGCTGTTCACGCTTGTAAACTCTAAAAATTAATATACTAATCTTGAAATTCATAATAATTTCATTCGAGATCCTTAATGTATTTAATTGAACCGACTGGTATGGTTGAATGAAATAAAATTACCGTTCTTCAACTAATTATTTCAGAAAATATTATGATCTCTAGCGCCATTGATTTCAGTCTTAAATTTGGTACTAATTTTCAATAATATAGCTTGAAAAGTTTCCCAGATATAGGAAGGGGGATACAGAGGAACGGACGTCGTTATTAGGGTTCTTCCACCTATGGAACCCTAATAAATAAATAACGGAGAATGTCCGTTTTTGGAGCCGTCGGAACATTGAAGTATTGACCCTCAGTTATATTGTAGTTTTATGGTCATACCGCCATTGGTTGATTGTTTTAGCACCTCTGATAGTGCTGTTTATACAGAAGGCTCCTTTTGAGTGAATGTTGTTATATAACAGTTTATATATAAATATATAGAGGGCGCCGGTAGTTCAGAGGTAGCGTGCTTGCTTACTGAGCTCAAGATCGTGGGTTGGAAACCCTTAAAAAATACCTTAGATATTTTATCTGGAAGGTGGAAAAACCTCGAGGACGTTAAAAAATACCTTAGATATTTTATCTGGAAGGTGGAAAAACCTTGAGGACGTTGTCCTTCGGATGGGACATTAAGCGACGGTCCCGAGCCTGAGCTATGTCAGGTACCTACTCATTAAAGACCCCTGTCCTAATAAACCTAGGTAAGCAACATTTAGGACTCCCACTGTTGTGTCGTGCTCATGTCTACCAGATCGACAGAAGAGTTCTTTGGTAGTTGGAATTGGGAAAGTAGGACCTTGAATGGAGCCACGAGAACAATAGCTCTGGCATCTCATTCATAATGTTCATCAGCTGTTCGGGGATTCGCCATCCAACCTCGGGTTTCTTGGCGCTCAACAGTAGTTCTCCAAATATTATGGACAGATAGACTTCATTCACCCGTCATTAGAGTTTCATAGTCGGTCTTAGTTCTTCAAAAGAAGATAATTGGAGCCGGGGATTGCCCCTGGTCTTATATAAGTGAGATCTTGCCTAAGAGAGAGAGATGGGTTGCTATTGACGACCATTACAGTGGGATGTACAGAGAGGTGAGCTCCAGAGACTGAGTTGGATACTCCGCAGACAGCTTTCTAAACTCGGTAAACATCAGTATGGGACCAGCACTAGTCGGACCCACTTACCATCTACTGATGGATTGCTATTGACGACCATTACAGTGGGATGTACAGAGAGGTGAGCTCCGGAGACTGAGTTGATACTCGCCGATATCGCTGAAATTTGACAGGTAATGTCCTCATTGGGTTCTGACTTCAAATATGAAATTACATGTCGATACATTCGTTACGACGGCAGTTATTGGGGTTGTTGAGTTTAGTTCCCCTCTGATACCCTCTTCCCTTCTGCTGATTGCGCTGAAAAATAGTAAGTGTCGTCCTTATAGGGTTTTGAATTCAGATATGAAATTTTGTGTCGATACAATCATTTCAGCGGGAGTTAATATAGGTTTTGAGTGAAGCCTCGCCCTAATGCCCCTTTCCCTTTGGCCGATTTGATGGAAAATTGATAGGTGCTGTCCTTATATGGATCAGGTCACACATATAAAGTTTCGTTTCGATAAGTTCATTCTATTGGCAGTTATTAGAGTTTTTGTGTTAAGCCTCCCCCCTTTACCTTTTTCAATTTGACTGAAAATCAATAATATTTCGAATATGGAGGTCGGAAAACATGAAATTCCGTTGAAAACTCCGGATCGAAATTTTGACCGATTACATAACTCCCCATATACTTCGTTTAGCTTGGAAAGTCAAATATATATTTACACGATCTATGTAATAAATCCGGTTGTCAATAAG
Organism: Aradus depressus; assembly: GCA_963662175.1. Lineage (NCBI taxonomy): Eukaryota > Metazoa > Arthropoda > Insecta > Hemiptera > Aradidae > Aradus > Aradus depressus. Next base: position 52,180,927 of record OY759214.1, on the reverse strand, counting down.
TGTCGGAATAATAATAATTAGGGGTATTTAATGATACCGACCTTTTTGTAGTGTTAATACATTCTCAATAGCGGTGGGGTAGTGGGGGGGGGGGGGGGGGGGCACCTAACGCCCCTCCCAAACAGAGACAGTAACAAAGTACGTAGTGTGGTATCACAACTAAGTGGGGCACTGAGTCGCGGGATGGAGTAGCAGTGATTACGTAACATGTAGGTAGACAGTTTGGTGAAAGTCAGAGTCCCAGCTGCAGTGTGATAATTGCATAAAGTTGGCAATTTGCAGTCACTACCAACTAAATTTTGTTTAACCATTCAGGGCAGGTTGGAGAGAGGCCCTCGCAGTTGGCACTGGCACAGCCCTATCTATCTTCCTCCTTCATAACTATCGATAACACCATCCGTAATTAACAACAACTTGGCCTATCGGAAACCTTCGATAGTATTTTCTTTACCATCCATAGTTTTTTATAGTCTATTCTTAAAGTTCCGTTAGTCGATGGCCGTCTAACGCAATCAACGAGTGTTTGATGTTAAATGGAAGCCAATCGCCTACTACCAGAGCACTCTTTCGTCACCCTAAATTTTTATCATACATGCTCAGGACCATCGCTTAACCTCCCATTCGAAGGACGGCGTTCTCAATTATTTTTCACCTCCCAGATAAAAAAAAGTCTGTCTGTGTACACAACTCTTCATAGAATGAATGTATCGACACAAAATTTTATATCTATGTCCAGAAACCCATAATGACATCTCACTATTTTCAGCCAAATCGGCCAAAGGGGAAGGGGGGATTAGGAGAGAGGTTTACTTAAAAACTCCAATAACTGTTGTTGTAATAAATGTATCGAGAAAAAATTTCTTATGTAAATTCAAAATCCCATAAGGACAATACCTGTTAATTTTCAGGGAAATTAACTGGAGGAAAAGGGGGATTAGGGGGGGGTCAACTATAAAACGTTAATACTGCCGATGTAATACGTTTATGGACACAAAGTGTAATTGAGGATGTAGAAGCCCGGTGTTTGGGTTGGAGAGCGGGAAGTTATTTCGATCTGGTGAAGTACATTGTCGGTAATTCAGGGACACCTCGCAACCCCCTCCCCTTCTCCTGTTGTCATGATGGTTGCTATAGAAACATTACCTATTTTCCTTTTCGAGGGCGCCGGTAGCTCAGTGGTATGCGTGCTTGACTTCTGAGCTCAAGGTCGTGGGTTCGTAACCCGACCGAGGCCCTTAGTTTATTTTATCTGGAAGGTAAAATAAACTTAAGCACGCCGTCCTTCGGATGGGACGTTAAGCGATGGTCCCGAGCCTGTACGATGTCAGGTACTCGTTAAAGACCCCTACCCTAGTTGAATAAAAATTTAGGGTAGGCAAAATTTAGGACTCCCACAGTAGAGTCGGGCTCATGTCCACCAGAGTGACGAAAGAGCGCTCTGGTAGTAGGCGATATGACCGCGTAGTTAAAGCCCGGGCATGAGTCAAAAACCTAACCTAACCATTTCACAAATAAAGAATGAACAGAATCAATCCTTTTACTTCCCCAGCTATACCAAGTATAGGGGAAGTTATGGAATCCATTAGAAATTCGAATTCGATGTTTTACAGGAATTTCATATTTTCCTGTTTTTAAAAATTAAAAAAATAATCCTCGGTGAATCACCGGCAATGTACTTCTCCAGAACGAATTAATTAATTAACTTTCGCTCCCCCTTCAAATTCAGTCGACCAAAAATCAATAGTTGACTTATTTAGTTGGCTTCTCAATCCTGTTACTCAATTTTGTATCGATAATATTTTTTGAGCTGACCCCTCTCCTGAACGCCCCCTTCCATTTGGCCGATTTTCCTGAAAATTAACAGGTATAGTCCTTAAAGGGTTTTGAATTCAAATGTGAAATTTCATGTCGATACATTGATTACACCGGCGGTTAGTGGGGGTTTTTGAGTTGAGCCTCCTCTGACCCCCTGTCGATTCAATTCAATAGCAGTTGTTAGAGGTTTTGTATGAAGCCGTCCCCCCTGATTCCCCTTTCCTTTGGTGGATTCGGCTGTAAATCGATAAGTGTCGTCCTTATGGTTTCTGGATACACATATAAAGTTTCGTGTCGATACATATACATATACTATCGGGAACTGTCGTCTTAACAGTTACAAACACTCGCAGACAAATAATTTTTAATCATTTTTGGAATCGGAAAAGATAAAATTCTGATGAAAACTCAACATCGAATTTCTGACCGATTATATAATTTTCTCTACATCTCGTATCGCTGGGAAAGTAAAGAATGAAAAAGTAAACACCCTGAATGTTCTGATAGAGCGCCAAAGTTTGAAGTTTTTGAGCCACCCAGAACTAGAGTTGAGTTAAGGTTAGTTTTGGAAAACCACACTTTTAGAAAGTAACGGTCCCGAAATGGGATCTCCCGACCTTCTTTTATGGAGAAACAGCAAAAATACCGCAACTTGGAGAGTTTTGTTTTGAGCGGTCTTCATCGATTTACCAACCCAAGATCCGTCTTCAGAGTGATGTATATATTTTCACTTCCTCAGCTGTAGAACCAAGTATAGGGGAAGTTTTGTAATCTGTCAAAAATTCGATGCGGAGCTTTCAACGGAATTTCATATTTTACGACCTATAGATTCCAAATATGAAAAAAAAAAAAAATGTCTCTCTGTTTGTCTGTGTATCTGTAAACACGATGACTCCCGATAGAATGAATATATCGACACAAAATTCTCTAATTCTAACGACGACACATATTGTTTTTCAGCCAAATCGACCAAAGGGAAGGTGAGGATCACAGGAGGGCTCATCTCAAAACCCCAATAACTGCCTATGTAATGAATATATCGAAATGAAATTTCATATTTAAAGTTAAAACCCAATGAGAACATAGCTGTCAAATTTCGGCGATATTGGCTTAAAAGAAGGGAGGTTCTGGGCAAGGGGAACAATTTAAAAACCCTAATTCATTACATCGGCAGTTATGTATTATATAACTGTGTAATGTAAAGTGTGATGTAATGAATTTATCGATATACAATTTATGAGGATTTGGGAGTCCCTTTGTAAGTCAACTGTTGAATATTAGCGCAAACTGTCGACTCGTTTTGGAGGGGGAGCGAAAATTTAATTGATTAATTCGTTGTAGGGAAGTATATTACCGGTCATTCACCGACCACTTTTATTAAAATTGATGAAATGGTAGCTGAAGATATGTGTCAGGGAGTCTGCAGTTGCAGTTTCTCCCTCACCGATACGATTTATAATATCCATCTTACTTTTTATATTTAACAAATTCCGTTTCAGTTTTGTCATTCTTTGAAGTCCGAAACTGGAACTGACTATAATAAGAAGTTAATCAAAAGAAATTCAACGTGAAATTACTTTTTCATTCTAAGAATCCGGCGCAGGCGTAGGGTGACGTGTCCTGTTAGCTACATCGAACTGCGGTGAATTTATTTTGGTTTCCTCTTTTCTTAGAACCCGCAAATTCTCCTACCACGAAAAAATAAAAAAAATAAGTTTACAAGTTCCGATAATTGACTTTTCGGATAATTGATAATCCGATAATCGACGCTATACTGTATTATTTTGACATATAAAAAAAATACACACATTAAAATGATTAAATTATTAATAATAAAAACAAATAATTATATTTATTTTTCTATAAAAAGCTATTTTATTTTAAAACAAATGAGTAAAAAACAAAACATGACCGTCAGCTGTTTTTTAGTGTGTGTAGAGACGAGTTGAGGACTGGGTTGAATGGAGGCGGTCTGAGTGAACATGGAGAGTGGTGTTTAGGCTTAATAATGTAATGAACTAAATAGGAGTGAATTGACGGTGAAATTGATCCGCAAAGAAGATACTGTTGTTTGTTTATATGTACAGGATATATGCCCAGAAATATATAACTTAAATTTAAAGAATGGCCAAAACTATTTGTTATCGTAAATTCTATTCTACTCATTTTCCCTCTTGGCCCAGTAAGATATTTTGAAAACCTTTGGATTATATTTATATTTTTGCAAAATTTAGAAAACAAGATGGCATCTTTTTAGAAATCCAAATGAAAAGTTTGTTAATTTAAATTTTTTTTAAATATGTGCACTTTCTTAAAAATTGCACGTCTTGAACTTTTGATATTTTTGTAAAGCCCTTTTCGGAAACTACTGTAGAAATCAAAATTAAGTAAAATACCAGTTATAAAATTTCTACAGGAAATGTGGTGATTTATTGTTTATATTATTATTAATTCAATTATTATTCATTTTACTTATATTTTTTGATTTATTATAATTGTTAATATTAACGTAATAAACATTACCACAATTATAAAATGAGGTTTTAAGAATACATTGTGTTTGGATTTAGAATATTGAAAATTATTACAGTTACAGCCGAGTCTTAGCTAGACTGATGAATTTCGTGTTTTGTATGTGAAGCTATGAGGAAGGGTGGATGCTCGGCTTGCCAAGTGGCCAGTCCGACTGTGTCCGACCATAATACTGTAGCGACCTATGTATCGGAGGATCCAACATGGATTTAGGAACTCACCATACAGCTTCCATTTACGGCCGACAGGTGCATCCAAGTCAGTCCTCAAGAAACCTTTGTACAAGCTTGTTTCGATTAAAATTGATGTCCCCAAATAAATGTGTTGGGTATTAATATTATTAGAATTAAGCCCCCAACAATTGGTGACCCCAACAATTGGTGACCCCGTATTGAACTGTTCAACATTATTTATAGTGATATTTCAAGTAAGTAGTGTAAAATGTCTACAAGTGAAAGTGGGACCGGTGCAGAAGCACATTTTCCTAACATGGCCGAAGCGAGCCACAACCTCGAAGCAAGTAAGGTTAGCATTAAAATTCCCCCTTTTTGGCAACAAAAACCTGAAATATGGTTTTACCAAATTGAAGCACAATTTAATATTAATAAAATTACATCGGAGGAAACAAAATTTAATTATGTGGTATCACAAATGGATCCGAAGTATATAGAAAACATTTGGGATATCATTCAAGGGACTGCTACAAATAAATATACTAGAGCTAAGGAAACACTTCTTAATATTTTTAAAGAAAGTGAACAATGTAAGATTAAGAAATTAATTACGGGATTAGATCTCGGAGATATGAGGCCTAGTCAATTATTGAGAAAAATGCGGAACCTGGCTGGTACTGATATTTCTGACACAGTTTTAAAAACACTCTGGTTAGAAAAACTCCCAGATTCTATAAAGAATGTTCTCATTGTTAGTGAGGAAACTTTAGACAAAATAGCCATTATAGCTGACAAAATTGTGGAAATGAACCCACATAGAGACATATGTAGTGCTGATAGTAGACCCAGTCAAGATGCTCTAATTCAAGAATTGTTAACTAAAATTTCAAGCCTCGAGTTACAAATAAATGAAATCTCCGGTCGGTCTCGTTCTCACCACCGAGACCACAGTCGCAACCGTGGTACTAGCAAACCCAGAAAACGATTTGACCCACAGGGTAAATATTGTTTTTTTCATTTCCAGTTTGGAAAAAAATGCTACCCTGATAAATGTCGTCAACCATGCGCCTGGAAAAGTCAGGAAAACTCCAACCTGCAGTAGAGATTGCGACGAGCTCTATTGCAGATAATATTGAAAATCGTCGAAATTTCCGCTTATTTGTTAATGACAAAAAAACGGGTGGGCGATTTCTTATTGACAGTGGAGCCGATATTTCTTTAATTCCAGCCAAGGCTACAGATAAAATTACATCTTCTAACTTTAAATTATATGCTGCAAACGGCACGTCCATACCTACCTACGGCGTCACATTACTGACACTGGATCTAGGACTTCGTCGTGAATTTAGGTGGTTATTTATAAAAGCTGACATAACTCGAGGGATAATTGGTGCAGATTTCTTGAATCATTTTAACTTATTGATTGACTTACATAAACATAGATTAATTGATGCAGTCACTAAACTTAGCACTTCAGGTAGTGTACTGGCTGTATCAGGAAACGAAGTCATTAGCACAATAAATAAGTCTCAAGCAAAGTTTGCACATCTGTTCACCTTATACCCTGAATTAACGAAGCCATCATTTTCGCCCAATCACACGAAACATAATATTCAACACTATATCACCACCACAGGATCTCCAGTGCATTGTAAGGCAAGACCTCTCGCTCCTAAACGATTACAACAGGCCAAACGGGAATTTCAATTTATGTTGGATCAAAATATTATCCGACCATCGAGTTCAGAATGGGCAAGTCCGTTACATGTAGTTGATAAAAAAGATGGATCTATCCGTCCTTGTGGTGATTATCGCTTATTAAATGCCAAGACCGTACCAGATAGATATCCTATACCTCGCATAGAAGACTTCCATCACATATTAAATGGAGCTACTATTTTTTCTAAAATAGATTTACATAAAGCATACTACCAAATTCCGATAGCAGAGGAAGACAAAAGCAAAACGGCTATAATTACACCTTTTGGTTTATACGAATTCAACGTTATGAGTTTTGGTCTCAGGAATGCCCCTTCCACCTTCCAACGATTTATTAACACAGTGTTTCATGGTTTGGATTTTGTTTTTCCGTTCATGGATGACATCCTGGTCGCTTCAGCTACGGAAGAAGAACACTGTGAACATCTTCGTCTTATTTTTGAACGACTACAACGTTTTGGTCTCCGCATTAATGCTTCAAAATCAGAGTTAGGTGTTGAAGAATTACAATTTTTGGGCTACTTGATCACGCAAGATGGTTCCAGACCAGTACCTGAGAAGGTAAAGGCAATCAGAGATTTTAAATTACCAGAGACAGTACAACAACTTCGTGCATTTCTAGGTGTCATTAACTTTTATAGACGATATATAAGAAATGCAGCGGAAACTCAGGCTATCCTTCATGACTACTTAAAAGGTTCCAAGAAAAATGATAAAACTAAAATAGTCTGGACTGAGGAGGCTATACAACAATTTGAACGCTGTAAAGATGATTTAGTAGATGCTACACTCCTAACTTTTCCAGATTCACGATTTCCGCTGGCGGTTTTTACTGATGCGTCTGATATAGCAGTGGGAGCTGTATTACAGCAGCACGAACAATCCGGATGGAAACCTATCGCTTTTTATTCCAAAAAATTAAATGATGCTCAAAAAGCCTATAGTGCTTACGACAAGGAATTATTAGCAATTTATTTGGCAATTAAACAATTTAAGCATCTACTGGAGGCACAAACATTTACAATATTTACCGATCATAAGCCTATTACATATGCATTCTTCCAGAAAAATGATAAAGCATCGCCACGTCAATTACGCCACTTACAATATATTTCGCAGTTTACAACCGACATTCGACATATTATTGGAAAAGCTAACATAGTGGCCGACACGTTTTCAAGACTTGAAGAAGTTTCAGTAATTGACTATGAAGAAATTGCTCGCAATCAAGAAAATGATCAGGAATTACCAACATTATTACAAGACTCCAGTTTAAATATGAAACAATGCAACATAATGTCAAAAAAGCCTCTCTGGTGCGATGTAGCTACGAACAATATCCGACCCTACATCCCAGAAGCGTTTCGCTACGAAATATTTAAGCAAATCCATAATTTGGCACATCCAGGAGTCAAAACAACAGTGAAACAAATAACGTCAAAATTCATATGGCCAGCCATCAAAAATGATATTAGAAAATGGACTCAAAGTTGCTTGAGTTGTCAACGCAACAAAGTGTCACGCCATACAAGGTCAGAAATAGGGACGTTCGAACCACCGGATGGACGATTTAGTGTCGTTCATGTGGACGTCATTGGGCCATTGCCACCCTCACAAGGAAATATTTACTGCATGACCTGTATCGACCGATTTACGAGTTGGATGGAAGTAATTCCTATGGCTAATAATACTGCAGAAACAATTGCAAAATTATTTTATAGTAATTGGATCGCAAGGTTTGGAGCGCCAGCTTCCATAGTAACTGACCAAGGCCGACAGTTTGTTAGTGAACTTTTTACCAATTTAGCTTCGTTATGTGGAGCAAAAATACAGCATACGACACCTTATCATCCGCAATCGAACGGTAAGGTGGAGCGCTTACACAGGACTTTAAAAGCCGCAATTAGGGCTCAGAATAATCCGACATGGACAGATAGTTTACCTACAGTCTTGTTAGGAATGCGTACAGCATTAAGGGATGGTTCGAAACATTCCATCGCAGAAATGGTTTATGGGACTACGATAAGAATCCCAGGAGAATTTTTTGATCCATCGTCACTTCCTGTGAATACAGACAATTTTGTGTCTGATCTTCAACAATATATGGCACAATTAAGACCAATGGATACACGTAAAGCTTGCAACAAATCACTGTTCAGGCATAAGGCTTTGGAATCGTGCTCACACGTATTTTTACGAGTAGATCGTGTCAAAAAGTCTTTGGAACCACCATATGAAGGGCCATTTGAGGTAATCGTTCGACAAGATAAATATTTCACCCTTAGAATTAAAAACAAGAACACCAACATATCTGTGGATAGACTCAAACCTGCACATTTAATGGTAACTGGATTAGATCATAGTGACACGTTCAGTGAGGGTACGGGCACGACAAAATTACAACCAAAGACCAGCACAACAAAGATACCTCCAACAACCCTTGCCGAGCATCAGCAACAAAAGTCGTCCCGCAGTGGCAGAATTGTTCATTTCCCACGACGTTTTCTTGACGAGCTACAGGCAAGAGAGAAACATACCAGACGATAAGTGAGATAAGTGTTGTGAAAAGTTATACGCATAAGTTTTTCTAATTTCTGAACATTTTATGTTACACACTATGTTATACATTGTATACTATGTTTTATGTTGTTTACAATATCTATATATTTTTTTTTTTTCTCTTTGCCATAAATGGGGCTGTCAGGTTGCCTTGTGTCGTTACTTAGTAACTGAGGAAGGAGTATTGTAGCGACCTATGTATCGGAGGATCCAACATGGATTTAGGAACTCACCATACAGCTTCCATTTACGGCCGACAGGTGCATCCAAGTCAGTCCTCAAGAAACCTTTGTACAAGCTTGTTTCGATTAAAATTGATGTCCCCAAATAAATGTGTTGGGTATTAATATTATTAGAATTAAGCCCCCAACAATTGGTGACCCCAACAATACTCAACAGATGAATAAATTAGAAAAAAGAAATGAATTAAGAACTGTAGCGTTAATTAATAATAATATTTATTTCCGTTAAACCATAACATGGTAATAGGATTGTATACATTAAGATAGCTTATATAAAAGTAGATACATAAACAGATGTTGACTAGAGTCTGACACAAATGGATTAGAATTAACAATACTACTAAAAAATTAAATGAAATGAATAAATAAATATTGGAAAATATGAATAGAAAAATAATAATATTATACAATAGATAAATAAAGTATATAATAAATACCGTGGATAAATGTTTTAATTTAATTAAAATTATGATAATTATTTATGATATTATTTCCGGAAGTGTGTGTTTCATGAAGAAATTTCAAGACGTTCTTACGTCCCTTCCTCTGGTCCCAATGTGCGAAACATAGAAAAGAGAAAAAAAAACGAAATAACAATAACAATTCTAAAATATATATATTGTGATATATCGCATATCCCAGAACGATTGTTAATTATAGTTATGAGAGCGACCACGAGAAGCGCACTAGTGGAAGATACATGAAGTGGAGGGGATGGAAATTGGAGGATTCCTCGCTGAAGTGCGGTATGAAGGAGAGTCGTGGCTGATGTGTCAGAGGAGGTAGACGGTCTTCAGTCAGCTATCAGAGGAGGTAGTCGGTCTTCAGCTACAGAGGAGAGAGTCGTGGCTGATGTGTCAGAGGAGGTAGACAGTCTTCAGTCAGCTATCAGAGGAGTTAGTCGGTCCTCGTTCAGCTACGAGAAAGGAGTCAGAGTTGAGCTATTGAGGGAGAAGACATTCCTGGCTGAGCTGTGGGAAGAAGGAGACTCCTGTTTGACCGGACGTAGGAGACCGAAGACTCTAATTTTGCTGCTAGAGGGAAATCATCCTTGCTGCCTACTTCAAAAGGACTGGAAGTTCCTCAATCGTCGTGAATTCTGGAGGAGAGGCCACAGGCTTGAGTGTGGTTAGAAAAAGAAGACTTACAAGGTAACGGAATCATTTATTTTACATTTCTCCGACATCGAGACGAATGGCTGGATGATCATCAATAGACACCTTCATGTTGCGGGAGTTACCAGAACATTTAAGTCTATATAATTTATTTCATGTTTGATAGATATTTTATTCCAGATGTGCGATTATGGAGGGACGCCTCACTAATATATGTCAATAATTGTGTTAATAAATGTATGTTGTCTTATAAATTGTTCTCTAAATTCTCTACAGCCTAGTTCACCTTCTGAGTACGCATGTTAACCCCAAAAGTAAAATCATTTTCATAGTAATTAATAAAAGTTTAAAGCCCCCAAGCAAAGGTCACTTCAATTTATGGTGGATTGTGCCGGGTACGAAAGAAATCCGGTGAGATAAGAGAACAATTTATAATTTATATTGATTTATATCTATTATATTATTTTGTATTTAAAAATGGCTGAAGGGACAAGGTCAAAAATACGTGAGTCAATGACAAAGGGTGACCAAAGGGATGACGAAGAGACGAATGGGGAATTAATACTGGAGACAAACGAAACAACAGAAAAGACGACAGACAGAAACAAAAGTAGTATAGACATAGAAACATTCATGAAAATAATGACAGAAAATAGTAAATTATTAATGACAGAGATGACAGAAAAAATAGAATCAAATATGACATCAATTAGGACGGAGAATAAATTGTTTATGACAAAGATGACAGAAAATAATAAATTGTTCATGACAAAGATGACAGAGAACATAGAATCAATAAGGACAGATATACGAAATGGTTTCCGAGAATTGAGCATAAAAATTGAGGACGTGACCGATCATAATAAACAATTACAGACTGACATGGATATTCAGGGACAAGAATTAACTACGGAAACTGTACAACAAGGGGACATAATAGAAAAAGAAACAGTAGATACGAAAACAGAACTGACAGACGAGTGCGTACAAATAAATAAGAATACAGAAAGCCAATACATGTCTCCACTGGTATGCGTACATAAGACAGACGATACTATCCGTATAGGTACAGACGATAGACAACATAGAACTCAGAAATTAATCATGGGGGGATTAGTATTAGTTGAACCATTAAGAATACCGAAAAATAACGAAGAAGTTTATAAACCATTGATATACTGGGAAGGACCTTATTTAGTAACAATTAAACATAACCCAGATACAGGACAAAAAAGGGGACGTTTTCATATTTCTCTTTTGAAAAGATATGAGAGAAAAGGGTCGAAATTGACGCAGGAAATTGACCAGGGAAGAGCCCGAAACTAACTCAACGCCGCAGACGGAATTGACCAGGATTCTTGGGGTCCCACGAACCCCCGGCTAGTTGAGTGCAATTGGGTATTTTTCGGAATTCAGGAAAATATCCATACTGGGCATGCTTGTAAATAAAAATTGTAAATAAATATTATATAGTTTAGCGTTCATATATTTTTCGTTTCGTTTTGTGTTAATATTTTTGTTAGTTATTCATTTTGGCGGGCTTCAGGTCTAAACCTGACAGGACAGGATTGTTCAAGTTATGTAGATAACAAATTAATTTTAAAAACAGTATTGTTAAGATAGCGGCTTCAGATCTAAACACAACAATACTAGGCAGGATAGTTGTAGATAAATAGAAATCAAATTAATTTTAGAATAGTGTTAAGATAGCGGCTTCAGGTCTCAACATGAACAGACAGGACAGAACATTAGTAGAGATAATATAGAAATCAAATTAAGTTAGGATATTGTTAGGATGGCGGGTTTTCACCTTGGAAGATATCTCAACAGAGTATTTTAATTCTATTGACTGTCGGCTGATTAAATATTGATAGATAAATAAGGAAAACTTTATTAACATTGTTACTCTTGGTTGCCTTGATGATTAAATATGGTGCGAAGTAAAGAAAGAATGGTATTGGTAATTATTAAACAGAGAAGGATATTAGACGATAAATAATGATATGAAAGTTTATGGAGAATTTTGTGAGCCGAAATAGGGCCAATCTACGATGTCAGGAAAGACATTCTTCGTCGATAATTGTGGTAGTAATTGTGGATATAGATGCGTTGAGAGCATATTTCGTCGTTATTAGTATTTTAATGCTGTGGAAGCATTCTTCGTCGATCGTCGTTAATAATTGATACCTAAGTGGGGTATTTGGAATGAGATATGATAGCAGGAAAATGAAGGTTGATAGTTAAAAAGGAATTTTATTACCAAGGCACATGTATCGATGAATAATAAAGAATTTGAAGAATAAATAATAAAGAATTAAGGAGAATTTGAGGAATAAATAATAAAGAATAAATAATTTAAAGTAATAATTAATTAAAGAAGCCGACAGTACAAAAAGCTGATAAAATATGAGACAGACAGACAGGACGAAGTTGATAAAGTACGAAACAGACTTTCAAGCCATTTTTAAATCCATCGTTATATATTGTAAAAAATTGTAATATAGTATAAGATTGTACAGTGTAATATAAGAAGTGTTCAGAAGTGAGTGAAGTTACAGCCAAGTGAAGAGAAAAAAAATTACGTCGCTACCTTAACTAATGTATCTCCGCAATTTTTTTAATCAAAGGGAGGCAATTGTGATATATCGCATATCCCAGAACGATTGTTAATTATAGTTATGAGAGCGACCACGAGAAGCGCACTAGTGGAAGATACATGAAGTGGAGGGGATGGAAATTGGAGGATTCCTCGCTGAAGTGCGGTATGAAGGAGAGTCGTGGCTGATGTGTCAGAGGAGGTAGACGGTCTTCAGTCAGCTATCAGAGGAGGTAGTCGGTCTTCAGCTACAGAGGAGAGAGTCGTGGCTGATGTGTCAGAGGAGGTAGACAGTCTTCAGTCAGCTATCAGAGGAGTTAGTCGGTCCTCGTTCAGCTACGAGAAAGGAGTCAGAGTTGAGCTATTGAGGGAGAAGACATTCCTGGCTGAGCTGTGGGAAGAAGGAGACTCCTGTTTGACCGGACGTAGGAGACCGAAGACTCTAATTTTGCTGCTAGAGGGAAATCATCCTTGCTGCCTACTTCAAAAGGACTGGAAGTTCCTCAATCGTCGTGAATTCTGGAGGAGAGGCCACAGGCTTGAGTGTGGTTAGAAAAAGAAGACTTACAAGGTAACGGAATCATTTATTTTACATTTCTCCGACATCGAGACGAATGGCTGGATGATCATCAATAGACACCTTCATGTTGCGGGAGTTACCAGAACATTTAAGTCTATATAATTTATTTCATGTTTGATAGATATTTTATTCCAGATGTGCGATTATGGAGGGACGCCTCACTAATATATGTCAATAATTGTGTTAATAAATGTATGTTGTCTTATAAATTGTTCTCTAAATTCTCTACAGCCTAGTTCACCTTCTGAGTACGCATGTTAACCCCAAAAGTAAAATCATTTTCATAGTAATTAATAAAAGTTTAAAGCCCCCAAGCAAAGGTCACTTCAATTTATATATAAATAAATGAAAAAATAAGATAAAAGATAAATAAAATGATAAAAATACATAAAATAGAAAAACAAGAAAAATAAATTAGTATATGAATAATAAGAAATAATGAATAAAACGTAGATTTGACAGATCTTAAAGGAGGATATCTGTGGAGGAAATCTGACAAAAAAATAATAATGTAGCAAATAATGTTTTTGGATATGAAATTCCATTGTTTTCCCCCTTTATTATTGTTTCTTTCTGTATATTTAATGCTAATGTTTCATTGATATTGGTTTCAGTGTCTGATGCGAGTGGTCGCTACTCGTCGCAGTTCTTCTTCGGCAATGACTTCTGGCTGGGCTCCAAACGTCTCTGTTCGCTGACCTCCCAGCGAGCACCCTTCCCTCTTGTGTTCTACCAGGTCAGGCTCTCCCTCCAGCTGGGCCAGGAGTTCACCCCTCTTGTAAGTACATCAACAGTAGTCAACCAGCCCACCTCTCCTCCCTTTTATTATTTTGATTCAAGTGAAGACTAATATAAAAGGAAAGGGTTTAAAGTGAGAGTGGAAGCTTCATGAATTGTAACAAAACTACAGTGGAAGTGGAAGATCTATACCAGTTTGTGAGCTACTTATCGCCATGACGACTATACAATCACTCACCCTCAAACCTTTAGATCATCATCACAAAGTTCAAAAGTGACATTTCAGTTTGCTAGCTTGTCATATTTATACAATTCTCAAGTAACCTGAGATAACCTAACATTATGCCACCCTGATCTCTGGGCAAGTCCTCCCTTAAAATAACATTAAACGTCACTTTTAAACTTTGTGTTGACGTGGAATTAGACGCTTTATGTATATATTTTTGTGGAATTAGACAGTATAAAAGTTAAACAATTTCTTTGGTTTTATTTATTTTATTAGCTTTTCGCTATATCGACACAGATCGCACAAATGTCTTCTGAGATAATAATATTATATGTTATATGTCAGTCTTCTGACATATCATGTACAAGTTGCTGAGTTTGCCCAGTTTAGAAAGCTAGAGCTTGTAGTACAATTATCTGTAGTGACTAGAAGGATGGGCAAGTACTGCGTCGCATTTTAGTACCCTTATTTTAGTTCCCAGCATAGGAGAAGTTCTGTGATCAGAATTTCGATGTTCTCGTCGAAGTCCTTGAGCAAGAGTTTAGAGGGAGAGTGACAAATTTGTTACAAATAAGTCGAGCTGGGGAAGTACATTGCCGGTGATTCACCAACGTCTTTTTTTTAGTCTTTGAAAGTTTATGCAAGTACTTATCTTTCATCAGATGTGATGTGTGATTATGATAAGGAATAATTTATATAGATAGATAAATGAATAGTTGTAAAATGAAGCTGGGAGTTGAACGGCACATATCTGGGTGAAGGCTGATCTGGTGAGGATTGTGAAAGGTCGAGACAGATGGCGTAAGGTTGGTTGGTGCCGCCGGTCATCGCAAGTGACCCAACCAGACCTACCGTTTGTTTCTTGTCATGTCGGCGTTAGGCTGGTTGGTGACACCGGTCATCGCAAGTGACCCAACCAGACCTACCGTTTGTTTCTTGTCATGTCGGCGTTAGGTTGGTTGGTGACACCGGTCATCGCAAGTGACCCAACCAGACCTACCGTTTGTTTCTTCTCATGTCGCCGTAAGGTTGGTTGGTGAAACCGGTCATCGCAAGTGACCAAACCAGACCTACCGTTTGTTTCTTCTCGTGTCTTCCTTTTCATATGTTCGGACCAGGTTGGTTCAGAAAAAGTATGGGAATCGTCCAAAAAATACGGGGGGAGGGTAGTCACCCGTGAGAGTTTCGTGTGTCTGGACAACCAGCTGCTTCACTAAAAGTACCATTGGGAGGGAGGCTCAATATTTTTTCTTCTTTCAGATAGATGTTATGTAATATACGTTACTCGTCGAATTATTATTATTAATTTAATTATTTTTTATCTTAGAGTAAATAAAACAATTATGAGATTAGAAAGATGAAGAAAGACTTCCGGAGCCAGGAGCTAAGGTGACAGGGGTACTGGGAGGACAAGTTCCGAACAGGTTCCTCCCCTCCGTCCTAAGTAGTGACGCTCAAAGGCGCTATTTCTGTGTAGCTTCTACCTCCTGTTACTGCTACTTTTTAATAGCAGTTACAAATAACAGCTACAACTGTCGAACAGCTCACATAAGTTCGTCAATATAAATTACAATTCTTTTTACTTCCTCAGCTACACGAAGTATAGGGGAAGTTATGTAATCGGTCGAAAATTCGATGCGGAGTTTTCAACGGAGTTTCATGTTTCGTTTTGGGGGGAGGTTTATCTCTTAAGTCAACAGTTGAATATTAGCGCAAATGGTCGACTGGTTTTGGAGGTGGAACTAAAAGTTAATTGGTAAATTCGTTCTGGGGAAGTACATTGCAGGTGATTTTTAACCCCCAAAGCGAAAGGAGGGGTGTTATAAGTTTGAAGCCTTTGTCTGTGGTGTCTGTCTGTCTGTGGCATCGTAGCTCCAAGATGGCTGAACCGATTTCAGTGTTTTTTTGTTTCAAAAACTTGTATTTGCCATGTTGGTGGATATCGGGTATGCCGTCTCCAAGATATTCAGGTTTCATCAGAGCCTGTGTAGGGATCTCGGCGTCTATTACAGCTAGAGACTTGGAGTTTCAGCTCAAATGTTTATAAAGCCAAGCCCCTCTCACTCATTACTACTTTATTATTTTTTTTGTTCCATCTCTGTTTAAATTTACTTTTTAAGTTGTCTAGTTATCTCATTGTCCATTATGAGAAAACCAACTAATTTGTTTGTTATATTCTGTAGGCTTAAGAAGGAAATAAATAGTTTCAGGAACGTAGGTCGAATATTGAGTTTTTTATTTAACACGTCAGAACCTCGATTTGGAAAGATACTGTCGACTCTATCGATCAGTATTTACTTGAGTAGTTTACATTTCACACAACACCCCTCCACCATACCTGGTAACCTAGGTAAACTCAGGTAGCCTCGACCGTTACCTGTACGTAAACATAGCTCTCTACCGGACACAAACACTTAACACCACACATCCACTCCAGTCATTATGAGCTAATTCCTACTTATTTATTTTTTCTAGTTATCCTGTCCGCAATGATAAAACTAAATAATTTGTTGGTTATATTCTGTTAGGCCCTGAAGAAGGAAATAAATAGTTTCCGAAATGTTGGTCAAATAATTGAGTTTTTTATTTACATTTCGATTTACATCTCGATTTCAATATTAACACATCTACTTATTAGTTAGTTACTCACACTCGGGCTTTAACTACAAGGTCATATCGCCTACTACCTACACATATTTATGTTGCCTTCACTCTTAGGCTTTGCCTCGCCACTGAGATTATGTCTTAAGAATGATCAATCGTCCTTCTGCTCCTTCAAGAGACCGTCCACTAATTACTGTTGATCACTTACTTCTTGAAGAGTCACTGTCTTCATCAACTGGCATCCAGAAGAAACATCATTTTATAAGTGGGATAGAAGAATAGTGCATTAGTGTAAGGTATTTTTTCGTCAAAATGAGCTCCATGACCTGTTTACATTTAGAGTAAGAACAACGTTTTCCACTTATTTGGAAATGTTCTACTAATTTGATATTTGGAGCACTAACCTAGAATGATCCGGATTGCCCCATTTTTGTAATCTTTACCTTTCGAATGTACCCAGGTTTGATTTTCATTGTAATAATAGATTTATTTATTTAGGTTAGTCAAATATTTTTATTTAAATTCATTTATATTTATAAGTTTTTTTAACATGTTTGTCATATAAAAAAATTGTTTTAGATCAAGTCCTCACTTGTGGAATAATTCGACTGATTACTGCTTCAGAAGAGTGTGACACTTTGTGACCACGGGAGGAGGGGCTCAACAATTTTCAAAAATTTCGTTACATAATTTATGTATGGCCCATAATGCAAAGAGCTAACTATAGTTCTATACTCCCTTCACTCTCATTGTTGATGTCTGTTTCAGCCCCGGACCATCTCTTTGGGCTGCTGTGTTCCTGAGTCATGTTCCTCTGCAGACCTGCAGGTGCTCCTCAAGGCAGCCACCGCCGAACAGACAGACCAGCACATTGTGGATATCGTCAATGTACGACCTGTCCCCGGCCCTTACTCCATACTGGCCGATCCCAAACTACACATACTTACGTAAGTTTAACTGTACTTATCGGTACATATATAATTGTTTTCAGCCATATGAGTACGCAGATGGGCGCTTGTGTGCAATGGTTATTCAACTATTCCAGCGTTTCGAATATTTTCTATAAACTAGTAATTTTTTCTTATATAATTGTTTAGATTCTAGCTAATGTAGAGATTATTTTCCAACTAACAAAGACAACGAGAAAGCCAGTAGCTCAGAAGTAGCATTCTTGCGTACTAAGCTAAAGATCGCGGGTTCGAAACACGGCCAAGGCCCTTAGGTTTTTTATCTAGGAGGTGAAAAAACCTTGAGCACTTAGTCTTTCGGACGGGACGTTAAGCGATGGTCCCGAGCCTGTACGAGGTCAGGTACTCGTTAAAGACCCTTACCCCTGGTAACTTAACGTGAATATGCAACATTTACGACTCCCACTGGTAGTAAGCGAAATGAGTTCATAGTTAAAGCCCGAGCATGAGTCAGAAAACAAAACAACAATATATAAAACAACTGTATGATTTTAGTTAGGCTGTCACCTTGATGTTATCTTAATGGAATTAATTATATACAGATCTCAGGTTGAGGCGGCTGTCTTTCGTCCTTTCTCTAATGAAGATATATCCATCTAACTTCCACATTCTGCTTCTGTATATGCAGCTCAGGCAGAAGCCTTTCAATACTTACAATCAGGAAGTTATTTTAAGGTTTTGATCCTTACTAATAGCTTGAGCGCTGTACTAAGGCCTGGAAATGTAAGTTTTAGTTCTTGTTTGTATAATATAGTTATTTCAATCTTGGAGAGTCAGGTTTGACTTAGATCGAACGGTAAAGTCATTAAATTTGCCTGGATCAGAGGTCATTCTGGATTAAAAAAACAACGATATTGTTGACACGCTTGCTAAAATAGCTACAAGTTCTAATGAAGAAAGGTCGTTTCGTTCCTACTACAGCCATGTCCATTTTCAATTTTAACGAAAATTAAAAAATGATTGACAGAAAAATGACGGCTGTTATTGTTTAGCGACTGAGGGCCATACGGTGTCAGGAGCCTACCTACATAAGAAGTGTGAGTTGTGTGAGCAGAGAGATGATCCCAACACATCATCATGTCCTGCATCAAGTATGCAGCTGAGAGATGCACTGTATGCACACTATAAGGTCTCTTCTAGGGAAGCCCTTTTCCACTTATCTAGATATTTTGACAAATCCCTCGGTTACACTCAGTTAAGGTTTGATAATAATATTGGATAGCGATTAATTATTATAGAACGATGGCTAATGGCGTATAGCTGAAGTCTTGATAAAAAAAGTATATATTTTTGTTTGTTTTTTGTTACGAACGCAATTAATTGATGTTGAAAACATAATTTGTGTTATGTAAATATAGTTAGTTATTGTGACCATTGCCGGGGCTTTAACTATGAGGTCATATCGCCTACAACCAGAGCGACGAAAGAGCACATGCGCCCGACTCTACTATGTGAGTCCTAAATTTTGCTTAACCAGGTTTAGTTACCTAAGGTAGGGGTCTACCTGACAGGGGAGTACCTGATATCGAACAGGCTATGAACCATCGCTTAATGTCCCATCCAAAGGACGGCATGCTCAAGGTTTTTTTACTTCCTGAGTTCAGAAGGCAAGCACGCTATCTCTGAGCTACTGGCGCCCTCTGTTAAATTTAGTTGTTTTTTGAAGCAGATTTTCTCTTCTTAACTGAAAATACTGTAAATAATGTATTTATTTCGTTTCATGTTTTCTGTGTTATTTTTGGCTGGGTGTTGATATCACTGTTTAATTTAGTAGAAAGTTTCAATAGCTCCAGTTGGTCCAGGATGCCAGGAGGCAAACGGACAGACGTCAAACACTCGTTACAAGAGGTTCGTAATGGTCCTCGGCCTTACGGACATTTCGTATGATACATCCCAATACTATTTCATAAGGACAGAAATTTACTGGAGTCCTAGATAGGTTTGTCCTTGTATATGTTTCAAAACAGAAATATTGCTTTTGTAAATAAGCACCTCAACATGTCCACTATAACCTTTATCAAAGCTAAAATTATAATTCAAATGTTTGCATCATACAGAAAATGTTTATAATCATTGTTTAAATTATTCTTAGGCAATACCTCTTGAAAATCCAAGGTGATACCGTTCACTTTTTATAAAATATCTAGTTCTTTCTAATAATAACTAACCGTCAGTTTAACGACATACCTCTTCTGTAGAGAAGATACATTAATTCAGTCTTACATTTGCTACTTGTCGCAGTGTCCATGTATAACTATATATGGCTTAAATAGGAAAATGTAAGCTAGGAGGGGGTTTCGGTTTCGTCTGAGAACACGATAACTCTCAATATATCGACACGAAGTTTATATGTGTATCGAGGACCGCAAGGAAATCGGATGAAGGGAAGGTATGAGGGGACCATATTATACTGTCCATGTATTATATCAATACGATATTTAGTATGAGGATTCAGAAATCCTTGAGTAAGACACCTGTTGATTTTCAACTA
The DNA here is from genome assembly GCA_963662175.1 of Aradus depressus. Lineage (NCBI taxonomy): Eukaryota > Metazoa > Arthropoda > Insecta > Hemiptera > Aradidae > Aradus > Aradus depressus. The sequence goes on along the minus strand of OY759214.1, from coordinate 52,160,569 downwards.
AATCATTGGTTTGCTTTCAGAGGGAGAGCGAAAACTTAGTTGATGAATTCGCACTGGGGAAGTACATAGCTACTAACGTTCAATTTGTACTTACTGTATTTGTTTCGACTGTTTAAAGGGGCCGAGTGTCGAATCTCCAATTTTGAATACAGTAGGCAAGCACGCTATCACACTCTGAAAGGATAATTGATTTGTAAGCGTTATTTTAGTAAAAATAAAAATAATTTATGTGGCCAAACTATATCCATATCCACCGGGCGGCCACAGAAGGTCACTCCTACCTACTTTAAGAAGTCATCGATGAAACTGCGGCAATAAGCGAACACTTTAGGCTTTTTTTTTTAAACCTCGTTTTGCTGTGGTTATTACTCACCCCCCACCCCCGGTTCTGAAGATGACAGTGTTGTGAAGGAACTATAGTTTAATGATAGGTTTAAATATAGCTATAGGTATAATATTATTGTGGAGGGGAGTTAGTATAAGAGGGGGGGGGGGGGGGGGGGGGGGTGTTAGTTAGGAAATAGCTGAACCTTACGTAATGGAGCCAGTGAAGGAACACACTACTTCAATTTCATACCCAACTTGTATTTTTGAAAAAATGTGTTCTTTTCGAATGTATCTCAATTTTGCACATATATCAAGTGCAGTATTTTTCATGGACCTATAAGTATTTTTTCCTGTTTTGTGCTATTAAACTATAACTGTATATGACAGGATCGTTGCGGAGACCTTGGTTCTTCAAAGATCTTGGCCCTGGCGCTAGATTAAGATACTACTCAGTCCTTGTTTTTGGCACACAACGGATTTTGCAAGCACAATGACGTCAAGGTCATTGGTACACTCATTTAAGTACAGATTTTAAAATTGCTTGTTTCACAAGAGACTGCTAGAAGTAAATAACAGTGTGATTAGTAACAGGTCAATAAGAGGTAACAGGTCAGGGAATAACTGAAGGCCAAGTTCTTTTAGGCTGTTATCCTGCCTCTACCTGTGATCTGTGATGATCTATATGATACGCGGTGAAGCAGAGATATCTGAAGGCTTTCGGAATAGTTATGTAATCAGTCCAAAGTTCAACTATTTACACCTACTACTTCAACATTTGTTCAGTTTTACATTCTGAATAATAATTCTCTGGTGTTTGGGGCAAAAGGGCTTAAGTCAGAATAAGTCTTGTGATCCAAAGGACAAGTGCATTTAAATATTTTTACCATATCTAACTGATTGTTGGAATATTTTACTTTGTTTATATTTAATACTTTTATTGAAATAATATTTCAAGTAACATAAATGTGCTTTACCTGATTTGCAGGAATTTTTCAAACCTTCAGAAATTCCCCTCCTAAAATTCAGATTCGCTGATTTAAGCTCTTTTGCCCAAACACCCGAGAATTATTAGAGATGAATAGCTACTTACCCGGTTCGCTCCGCTCAAAAAAAATACAGAAGTCCCAGGTCTATGTTTTAGAAAGACGATTCTAGGGACATTCAGAAAATTCTAATAATTTTGAGTCATTGGAGGCAGTGAGTTGTTTCCCAAGCCCTTTCATGAGTGTCTCTCCCAGATAATTGTTCAGCTATGATGGCTAGAATATGAGAGGCAATGGCTGACAGATCATTATATGATGATTAAAGGATGTTATACACAGAGGGCGCCCTACTGAGCTCAAGATCGCGGGTTCGAAACTCGGCTGAGGCCCTTAGGTTTTCTATTCAGGAGGAGAAAAAACCTTCAGCACGCCGTCCTTCGGATGGAACGTAAAGCCATGGTCCCGAGCCTTTACGATTTGGGGTACTCGTTAAAGCCCCTACCCGCAGTGAATTAAATTTAAGACTCCCATAGTAGAGTCGGGCTCATATCCATCAGAGTGACACAAGAGCGCTCTGGTAGTAAGCGATATGACCTTGTAGTTAAAGCCCAGCCATGAGTCACAATAATAAGGATGTGATATGTGAAGTTTCATAAAAATTCTATTAACCGTTAAATGCCTCTTAGTTTATGTTTTGAGTTGAACCACTATTGAATTATACGTTATTATACTCATGCTCAGGCTTTAACTGCGAGGTTATATCGCCTACTACCAGAGCGCTCTTTTATGGCTTTAGTGGACATGAGTCCGACTCTACTATGGGAGTCCTAAATTTTGCCAACCTAGGTTTATTCACCTAGGGTGAGGGTCTTTATCGAGCACTTGACATCGTACAGACTCGGGACCATCGCTCAATGTCCCATCCATTCTTCACCCCGCAGATAAAAAACCTAAGGGCTTCGGTCGAGTTTCGAACCCGCGGTCTTGAGCTCAGAAGGCAAGCAAGCTACCTCGGAGCTATCGGCGCCCTCAGGTGTGCGATTTATTGACATTTTGGAATAGTTATCCATTGCATTGACGTAGGCAGAATCTAAACATAGCAGGACTGTCCATTCGTAGATCAAGCCATTGTTTACCTACGTAATCCTTCTGTTTCTGACCTAAGTACATTTCATGTTTTCTATTTTACTTATATACATATATATTTTTTTGTTTTCCAGAACTGTCAGCGTTATTGTTATCATTTTCATGATAGTTGGAACTGGCTACGAAGCGATTTTGGAACGTCGGAGAAAGATGTGTCGAAAACATCGTAGCAACAATAACGAAGGTGGCAAAGATAAGTTGGGTGTGTTCGGCGGCAAAGAGGAACTAAGCAAGTCAGATGAGCTGATGATGGCCTCTCTCGATCCCTGTCAAGGTATCCATTACTATATCTTGCAAGTGCATCTTTCACAAAGTATTCATTCATTCAGAAAAACGTGTTTCTTGTACATTTACTTTATTATTAAAAGGAAAATTTTTAAGAAGCTACAAAAATCCGGAATCCGATCATACTAATTAAATTCAAATCCGGATTTGTATGTCAAACCTCCAACCTCAGAATTTTTCTTGGTCTATTAATTTTTTTACTTCCCCAATTATACGAAGTATAGGGGATGTTATGTAATCGGTCAAAAATTTAGTGAGGTGTTTTCAACGAAATTTCATGTTTTCCAACCTCCTCAATTCTGCTTGTCTGTCTGTGAACACGATAACTCCCGATATCATCAATATATTGACACAAAATGTTCTATGTGTATCCAGAACCATCTGCGGACCACACCTATTGAGTTTCAGCCAAATCGACCGAAGGGTAGGGGAGGATTAAGAGGGAGGTTTAACAAAAACTCTAATAACTGCCGTTGTAATCAATGTATTGACACGAAATTTCATATTTATATTCAAATCATTATAAGGACAACATCTACCGATTTTCAGCGGGATCAGCCGAAGAGGAGGGGGTCAGAGAAGCGGGACTCGACTCAAATACCCTAATAACTGCCGATGTAATGAATATATCCACACAAAATTTAGTATGAGGATTCAGAGGTCACTATGTAAGTCAAATATTGAGTTTTAGCCCGAACAGTCGATTGGCTTTGGAGGGAGAGCGAAAACGTAATAGATTATTTCGTGCTGGGGAAGTACACAGCCAGTGATTCACTGACGACTTTTACTTGGGGTGGGGTCGTGTTATCCTGGAAAGCTTCTAATTCGCGTTTTCTTTTAACTTCGCCAGCTAGAAGTAGTAAAGTGGAAGTTATAGTGCGTCCACAATTAATCTGGACCACTTGAATTTTTTTATTCATAAAAACTTGACAAAATGGAATGAAACTTATATATAGTAAATTATACTATGTGTACTAAAAGTGTGTACTAAAAACACGCTTGAGCGCGTGGCTGAAGAGGTCAGTCACTTTATTGTTCGTCTCAAAAACACTGGTATCTCACATCTCTGAACAGTAGAGGTATCATTGCAATTCCACAATATCGATTGTTTCCATAGATAATTATGTTTCTTAATATTATAAGTATTTTTCATCAAAATATAATTTTCAAAGGAGGAGCGAGTGTTATCGTTGGAAGTGTTGGCCAAAGATTAGCGAGGAAACGAAGACAGAAGATCAGCCTGTCTCTGATTGAAAGTTAAACTAATTCAGTTCCGTTCTGGTTGAAACCAGAGAACAATGTAGGCATTCTAGAACTAATATGAGATGGATGTGTTCCAGGAATGACTCGGATTGGTGAAGTATTCTTGTCCTTCTCCATCCTCTCCAACGGGAGGAAGATCCTGGACTGCGGAGCTCATGCCAAGGACTCCCTCTCCTGTGTCCACGGACTGAGGTTCCTCTCCTTGGCCTGGGTCATTATGGTACATACCTATCTGCAGATATTCGCCATTGCAGGTAACTTTACTGTCTATATTCCCTCCAACCTCGTCTTTTCCTGCTCTTCTGCATCCTCTCCAACGGGAGGAAGGTCCTTGACTGCGGAGTTCATGGCAAGGACTCCCTCTCCTGTGTCCACGGACTGAGGTTCCTCTCCTTGGCCTGAGTCATCATGGTACATACCTATCTGCAATATTCGCCTAAACTAAACTGTCTATATTTCCAGCAACCTCCTCTGCAACCGCCCTCTGAAGACCCTTGACCCTTTTCGCTATGACGCACCATCTTCGAAGAATTTTGAAAAAACTGAAAACAATTTATTTGTATAGTTTTTTGCATATTATTTTTAATTATAATGCAATTGATTTGTCTGGATGTTTCTACTATTTTATACATAAAATTTACTCTAGTTTCTTTCTTAATCGTCGAATTGCAATAGAGCTGCGTGCACCTTCTTGTTGTCTGTTGATAAATTTTATTTATATCGATGGGAAGTTCATAATCAGTGTTGAGACAATTTCATAATTAACTAAGGTTATGAATACTTAGCTCATAATGGAGAATTATTTTATGTACTAATAATGCTAATGTTATTCAGTCTTATTTATACTAAGTTGTTATATATATATTTTTTATTTAGCGCTTCTGCAATTTTGTTACAGTCAGTCTTGTTATAGGACAACTGTTTTTAAAAAATCACTACATTTTTCGCGAGATTTTCTGAATTATTGCTGCTTATTCGTTATTTTGAAACAAAACCTTCACTGAAACCTGCCTAAATCTACAATCTAAAATTGTGTAAAGTTTCATCCCGATCTGATCCACGTTGTGGATTACTGTCTGGAACATTTGGAGAAATAGATCTTCAATTTTACAGATATTTATTTATTTATTTTTTTTATTTATTTAACAGAGAACAAGAAAATGCGATCACTCACCGAAGAAAATTTTATGTTCCAAACGGTCGCTAATGCTACATTTTCAGTGGATTCGTTTTTCTTCATCAGGTGAGTTTTGTTTTCATAATATAATATGGACATTCTGACTGAGTGAATGCAAAATTGAAAGGAATAAATTGAAATTCATAATGTCATGAGTGTCCGGGCTGGTATATTGGAGGTGGCGCCTGCAAATTAAAATAATAATAAATGATAAATCGACCCAAAATTTTATATGTGAATCCAGAACCTCCTATTGATATATCAGTTAAAGATAAAAGGGGCGGGGCGTATTGAATGGGAGCTTAACGAAAAATGGAGAAGAAAGTTTTGGGAGAGAGCGAGCGAAAACGTATTTTTTTAGGTTCTCTTTTTTCGGTATTTCCTGCATAAGTGACTTCGTTCTGACAACACCCTTTCTTCAGGTCACAGTCAGTGAACCTCGTCGGTTCACAAATACACGTTTTCCCTGACAGAACCTCTTGGCCATTCCAGGGTCAGATTTGGCATTTCGTTCGTAATTTTCTTTCAGATTACTCTAATTACATAATATTCGAATATGAAATACACAAATATTCAATTGAAGTGGTCCTCTTGGAAAATGTTGTTTATTTAAATTTTTTGAGTGAAATCAGATATTCTCATCATTATATTATTTATTGTTTCTACAATAAAAATATCCCTTGAAACTGATTATATATATAAGGAATTATTTGAACATATAATCCTTCAACATATATGTCCGATCTGCTAAATAAAATCAATTTTCCAAGTGAGCCACTTCAATTAAACGTGAGTTTCTTAAAACCCAAGAAAACATTTTCAACGAATAATGAATATTTTTAATTTTTCATATATATATTTTTTTTTTTCGGTATCTCATTAGAAAATCAAATTCGATTCGGTTTCTGTTATTGATCGATTTTTTTGAACATTTTTACACTAACAACTGTTGTTTTGTTGTTTATGACTCATTCCTGGGCTTCAACTCTGAGGTCATATCGCTCTGGTAGACTTGAGCCCCACTTTGCTGTGAAAGTCCTATAGGTTTAATTAGGGAATCCTCTAAACTAACTTCGTTGTTTACAAAATAGGTAATTCGATGTGGGGAAGTACACTGGCTGTGATTCTTATGTGTTGACAGTGGTCTGCTGGTGGCTTATCTCTATTTCAAGACAAGCCCTAGGCCGGAGGGAGAGGTGGCTCTAAGAACTCCACGAACACCGAGGCCGCTGCACATCGAACTCAAGACTGTCTCCGTCAAGTTCCTCACCTTTCTTGGATATAGGTTCGTCAGGTAAGTACATCTCCGAAGGTTCATCCGGCATTGCTCTACCAGTCATTTGGACCTATAATAAATACTTTTGGGACAGACATTAGAGAGCTCATAGGAGAAATTCTTGCCCGAAGGAGGTTTCTGTTTTCTTGCGGCATTCATGTTGCACAGAGTCTGTGGGTACATTTGTTATTTTATTAGCTGTAGTACCCAGTGTTGCCCGGGAAATTACAGTCCTTCATGCCATTTGTTGACAGAAATTCATAATGATATACATGAATTTTCATTATTCAGATTCAGAAAAAAAGCAAAGTTTTTATCATGACCTTAAAAGCTATGTGCATGTCAAAACTTTCGCATCCATTTCCGTAGCCTTCTATTTCACTGAAAACGTTCCCTCAATATTCCGTGAGTGGAGGTTGGACAATGTCTGAATCCGAATTAACACAATTACTCCAATATCTGCCGATGTGATGTATGTATCGACTTGAAATTTTTGTATTAGCATTCAGAAATCCCTGAGTGAGACCAACCATTATTCAGATTCAGAAAAAAAGCAAAGTTTTTATCATGACCTTAAAAGCTATGTGCATGTCAAAACTTTCGCATCCATTTCCGTAGCCTTCTATTTCACTGAAAACGTTCCCTCAATATTCCGTGAGTGGAGGTTGGACAATGTCTGAATCCGAATTAACACAATTACTCCAATATCTGCCGATGTGATGTATGTATCGACTTGAAATTTTTGTATTAGCATTCAGAAATCCCTGAGTGAGACCAACCATTATTCAGATTCAGAAAAAAAGCAACGTTTTTATCATGACCTTAAAAGCTATGTGCGTGTCAAAACTTTCGCATCGATTGACTTTACAATACAATACGTACATTATTGAGGGAGAGCGAAAACAGTGGTTAATTCGCGCTGGGGAAGTACATAAAGGGTGATTCATCGACATTTTTTTTATTGCTTCTTTCTCATGAATGATGTTGGTCCTCATAAATGTTGGAATAATGCCAACATGTGTAAAATTATTTTACAACAAAAAAAAGTTTTAATATTCATTTTTTGTCTTTGATTCTAATTTCCTTTGTTCTCCCAATTTCAGACTAACTCCGGCCTACCTGTTTGTCTTGGGCTGTGCTGAATTGAATATGAAATTCCTGAAAAACAATTCAGTTTTTGAACCTATTAGTTTGGACAATGTCAACTGTGAGAAATACTGGTGGCGAAACATGCTCTACATCAACAGCTTGTATCCAAGAAGTGAAATGGTGAGTTGACACACCGGAATTTGAGGCTCCGGAGCGGCAAAATACCCATAAATTCGGATTTCCAGCTCTAGTCGACACCGCAAAGAAGATTTGTGAGATAATATCTCTCGTTACATTTTTTTATACATTTTAAAAATGAGCAGATCAGAGCTGGACGGAATTTTCCCATGTGTGCTTTGCTCAATTCGATTTCTAAACATCCATGAAGTGTTGGCCAAGAATGAGGTCTTGTTTCATAGGTCGAAGACCGTCCATGGGACCCTATTAACGATGATTGACGTCTGTCTAACTATTGAAACTTTGCTCAGAAATAAATGGTCCTTGGAAAAAATCAGTAGGTCATACATACTTTATTAGAGAGGAAATATATAGGAGACAAATTAGTATTTTCAGGTTATGGGATTTAGCTCAGGATTGTTGTAATCATAGCTAACTTATTGGAGATTTGGAAACTCATCGTGCGAGAGGTAATTTGAAAATATTAAAGAAATAATTACATTTTCTTATGATTCGCAAGTAAAGAATTCTAATATCTTCTACTAGCGTAGTTAGGAACTATATTAACATAATTTGTGGAATTATACAATATAAAAGTTTGTTTTTATTTATTTTATTAGCTTTCCATCACCATGGATACAGATCCCAGAAATCCAGTTTTGGAGGGGAGCGAAAAGTTAATTAATTAATTCGTTGTGGGGAAGTAGATTGCCGGTGATTCAGCGACGAGTTTTCTATTTTCCTTTTACTATCCAGTCTTTATACCAATGGCTAATAAGATTCGGAACTATGAAATCGCAACTATTGCAGTCGCGTAGGCAGAAATTCTATTTCAGAACATTATAATTATTAAATGTCCATTAATTTTACTATATTAACGCAATGTTCGCCAAATGGTGCCCTTCAATGTATGATCTGATCACACTTCTCTGTAATATTTTTTCAATTTATTTATACTTTTAATTATTATACTAAGATTTTTTAATTTTTTACTAATATATTTTAAGTTATATACTTTTAATTCAGGTGTAGAAAAAATAAATGTTGATTTTATTTGATTATAGGTAAAAATTATGGATCAGATTTGAAGTGATCTCTAAGACCGTTCAACTGCAAAAGAAAAAAAAAAATTGTATAAATAATTTTTTTTGTAAAATTGTATTGAACATTTTTCTCACATTGTCCGTTGACAAAATGTTTTGGTTTCTGTTTCAGTGTATGCTGTGGAGCTGGTACCTGTCCAACGACACACAATTCTATGTGTTAGGCATACTTCTCTTGCTCCTCTCATCCAGGTAGTACGATCATGTAGTACTTTGAGGGAGGTGTATGTAGCAGATGGGGCCTAATAAATGTGGGGGAGGTTCCAAATATATAGGTTAAAGATGTCGTCACAGACAGCCAACTGTACATCGTAACTAGAACATCCTGTTAAATCAAATTTATTTAGCCAAAACAAATATAAATGAAATCTAAATAGCTGTAAGATAAGTGTAGTGGGTGTTATCCAGTCTTGTCCACTATGTTCTGAAGTAAACTTAACTAAATAATGAAATATTTTTCCAACCTGTATATTGTGGACAAGGATGAGGCAAGAGGTCCTTCATTTGAGACCAGTTTTAAATTTATTAGATCAAGATGGTTGAAATACAAACACAAGATTAACAATAAGTAGAATTTAGTTATTTGGTCTTTGTAACTCATGCCCGGGCTTTAACTACCTACCTGCTCGACTCTACTGTGAGTCCTAAATATTGCCTACCTAAGTTTATTCACCTAGGATAGGGGTCTTTAACTAGTACCTGATATCGTACAGGCTCGGTACCAACACTTGACGTCCCATCAAAAGGACGGCGAGCTCAAGGTTTTTTCACCTCTCAGATAAAAAACCTAAAGGCCTCGGCAGGGTTTAAAAATAAAATGGATTACAAATAATAATAACAGAGCAGTATTGTTTATATTTGTTTGTTTGTTCAGGTTTTTCCGAATGGCAGTCAGTGCTTTGGTTTGTGTTCTCATCAGCTCTTGTATCACCTGCGCTCTCATCTCGTTGAGCTACAACCACATCGTCAGGTGAATATAATATTTGTTGTTCAGAAGCTATTCGTGATTTAAAGTTGCTTAGGATAATTATTATCCTTTATTAAGTAATCATAATTAATCTTAGGAAAGTCATTTTTTGAACAGTTAACTATTAGTGGGTTGCTATAATAACCATCGAGAAAAAACTTCCTAAACTACCAACGACATGAGGTGAGTCGCGTTCCTCATTTACGTAGTTGAATGATGATCTACTCAGAAATATATTGCTTGATGTAGGGGACCAGATACGTACTTGCCTCTGAAAACGGGCTTGGTGGATCGTTGGCTTTCATTAACTGCACACGAACGTTGGGACAAGAGCGTATAATATATATACGCTTTGCTGCTCGCTGCTCTACTACAACGTGGCTGTGAATAGCAGAAGTCAGAAGAAAATTTTTCTCTATAAAAGTTTCGGGCTGCAGCCCATCCTAGTACTATAAAATTTAAATCATAATTGATATAATAATTGTTTTGATGTAATTACAGTCTTAAACAAGCAGGTTCTCGAATGTGTGTGTTCGCCTCTTTGCACCCTAAATCAGAGATAAATACTGGGCCGTGTATTATGACAAAAGTGGCATTTGTAACTAAGTGCGTCCCTTGAGGTCCACAAGGCAAACTTCCCAGCATCATATGAATATCAATAATAACACAAAAGTAGACATTTTATTCAGTACAGAATTATTTATTCGTTTAATTGAATTTAATCAATACATATAATCTATACATTTCTAATTGATATGCGAATGCACATATGTCACACACCCTATTTTTTAATTGGCTTTTAAGAATACCACACGTGAAACATGACATTCCGACCATCCGTTAATGAGCTATAACAATTTTTATGCTTAGCCCCCTCACAACCCCCGTCCTGTTCAAAATTTTTAGACGCCATATAGCATATTTTTCAATCTGACTCAAAAGGATTGCCACCAGAACAAATTAGATCGGATAAATCATTTTCAAGAATTCCTAAAATCCACTTTTTTGCCAGTCTTTTTGTTTAAACAAAAAAACGGCTGGACCAAATTGGATATAATTTCTTTCAGATCTTATTTACGTTGATACGCTTCGACTGACACCAAAGCAGAGTCATCATTTTTCATTAGCGAGATTTCTTGCAGGATAAATACGTACGTTCTTAATACACACTCACACACATATTTTCAAAAATAGTGTAAAAATACTCTATTGACCTTGAAACATGAAAATATGTTGAAAATTTTGATTTCGATTTTCTGACCCATTACAATAACTTCCCTATATGCTGAGAAGTTAATAAAAATTAAATATAAATAAATATGGATCAAAAATAAAAATAAATAATAATATTGATTCTTAGGTGTCATCAAGGAATGGAGAAGTAAGTGACGACCAAAACACAAATTGGGCAGCTTAAATCATTATTGTTAATTAAGAATGTTATTGCATCAAAAACAGTTCAATGATTGTTTTAAATTTTGTATATACTGAGGATGGGCTTGTGGCCCGAAAGGTCAATATGAATAAAATAAAGTTGGAGAAAATAGAGAAAGAATACAACTTTATTATATATCTTTTTAAACATCACAAACTCGAAAAAGAAATCAACAAAGAAGTGGTGATGGGGAAATATACCCGAAACGTCAGTTTGTTTGGATCTCAGAAAATAAATGGGAGAACAATATAGCAGCCACACAATTCTATATTAGATTATTGTGGAATCGATATTGTTGAAATTATCGATCTGTTTCAGTGTGAAAGCGCCGTTCGTGCTGTTTGACCAACTGTACGACAAACCATGGTCCAGGATAGGACCCTACATTGTTGGCATCTTCACCGGATGGTTCCTCCACAGATCCAAGTGCACCCTTCGGATCTCCAAGGTAAGGGTAATCTGGCAGATCCATGGGGAGGGGTAATATGGCGGATCGGTATTTAGCAAAATCAATTTTACAAAAAGTTTGAAAATGATATAATATGTATGGTGGTGGCCGGTGATTATGGTTGCAGTGCGGAGTGTTGGTGGGCTGGGTCTGCTCCCTCTCCGTCCTCTTCAGCCTCGTCTATGGGGTCCTCTACGCAGACCTGGGAGTGACCGGCTCCGCCATGTACGTAGCTATAGGACACACCGCCTGGGGGCTGGCTCTCGCATGGATCGTCACCGCCTGCTGTTCCGGATATGGAGGTAACTCTTCTGTCTAATCCGCCGGTTAAGTTAGATAGATAGATAAGGTATACAACGCCAGACATGTCGTCTCCGATTTTTTCAAACTTGAACTCAAATTGAAACACACTCTGTCTTTTCAATCCTCCAAAAGAATTGCGATGTCCTCTTTTATGTGTGGGAGCGATAGCGGATTTACTGACAAAAAACACGATATTTTTACCGCTTAGAATAAAAAAAATTGAGATTTTAAAGCATTTATTTTCGAATTATTTCATTATGAATGAATAATATCGAAATTAATAATTTTTAAATTGTTTTAAAAATATTTGAAAACAGTCTAAAACTAGCTCATTCTTCATCTTTAAACCTATGAAGATTTGATATGTTCTTTTGCAGTATAAATAGTTTTTCAATGTGATACGAGTGTCTGTGTGGGAGCTACTCTTGCAAGGAGCTTCCTGTCTTCGCGGTTCTCATGAGCCTCCAGTGTGCCTTACCGTCCTAGTTCCGCCTACGACATGTTTAGGCAAGAATTACAGCTGAGTGATACACCTGTAGCGTGTCTATAGATTAATATGCAGACTTGGCTTCAAACAGGAGCCGTATATATATTTTTGAACTCACATCCTTTTTTTCAAACCCACTCAAATCAAACTATTTTCCATCAACATATTTTAAGATAACATTAAGTAATAAACAACAATACCAGCGGTCTGACCGCTGCACACCCATCAAAAAAGCTATGCGGATCATATTTGTAGACAATTCAACTTCTTTTTTTTTTATCTTCTTAAAATTTACGGTATGACCATTCTTAAAAAAATATATCAAAATAAAACAGATTTTAGTCGCCATACTGATTTCTGATAAAATTAACAGTCTACTTTTATGAAATTAGCGTATTTCTTTATTTTTCTTTCATCATTGCTTTATAATGTATTTATTTGTGTACGTAGGGTGCATCAACTCGATGCTCTCATGCAAACTGCTGCAACCTCTAAGCAGACTGACATACTGCGCCTACCTCATCCATCCTGTCATCATGGTCCTCACCAGCTTCCAGATGGAGGGACCTCTTCATCTACACAACAACATTATCGTATGTAGAGGCTTCTCAAGACTTCACCTAACCTAGTGTATAGGAATGATGATATGGAAGGGGCAACACTGCTTACATTCAGCCTCCTTAAAATGAAAATATGTTAATTCATAGACAGACCAATAAAATATAAACTAATGGTGGCATTGTTCTTAATAAACAGATAAATTAGATACTAGAAAACCTGTTTTAGTCTAATATATGAATTATTATTTTTTTTAAACTATTCACTTCAAGTAAGTCGTATAGCTAACCTCAACATTGCTATCTTGACGCAGGCTTATTTCTGCAATGTCTTATAAAATTTTCCTATGACAAAATTGTTTAACCTATTTATATATCTTTTATTGAGGGCGCCGCGGCGCGCCGGTAGCTCAGTGGTATGCATGCTTGCCTTCTGAGTCAAGGTTGTGGGTTCGAAACCCGACCGGAGGCCCTTTGTTTATTTTATCTGGGATGTAAAATAAACTTAAGCATGCCGTCCTTCGGATGGGACGTTAAGCGATGGTCCCGAGCCTGTACGATGTCAGGTACTCGTTAAAGACCCCTGCCCTAGGTGAATAAAAAATTTAGGACTCCCACAGTAGAGTCGGGCTCATTGTCCATCAGAGTGACGAAAGAGTGCTCTGGTAGTAGGCCTCGTAGTTAAAGCCCGGGCATGAGTCATAATAACTATCTTTTAATGAGAGTGATCTGGGGGACGATCTCTGGAAAACTAAAAGTGCATAAAAATAGATTCACAATGTTAATTAACAAAAAAAAAAGTTGGGGAAATGCCGTCCGAAAAGTGGGGGACGACCCTCTTGCTTGTAAGATTAAGATAAGTGCATTGAGTGTTGTTTTGAAGTAAAGTTAGGCAGTAATGAAACACGCTGATTGGAGCGCTCTTCACCTACATATTTAGAATATAAATCTCTTACACCATCACCAGGTCCTGAGTATAGTGTTGAGGTATGTGTGGGACCCGGGAAGTCACAAACAAGTGTTCAGACCTCTTTAGCTTTAAAAATGATCAACTGTGAACTTGATGCCAGCTTGTTGTGACGGAGGTCGGACTGGTGAAGGTCTCTGTATACTACAACTGTGAACTTGATGCCAGCTTGTTGTGACGGAGGTCGGACTGGTGGAATTCAAATGAACCTGAATGAAATAAAACTCGTTATTTGGTGGTATTGTCTAATTTCTCAGAATATATATATACATGGGACTTTTTTCTACCATCCTCAGCCAATAGCTTAAGTCTTCTGTCTTCTCTCTTATGCTTTCGGCTGAGGATGGTAGAAATACCGAAAGTACTCCCATGTATATATATTCTGTGAAATTAGACAATACCACCAAATAAACTAGTTTTATTTCATTCAAGTTCATTTTAAATTTGAACTTCTCTTCATCATAAGTGGTTAATGTACTAAAAATATAATTTGCTTCGTTTGAAAACAATTTAAATAAAATTACAATATTTTTTAAATGTTTTGTGTATTATGAAGCAGTTTGTTCACACTAAGCAGAGTATATATAGCAAGTAGCAGAATAACAGTTCTGTTGGCCTTGGTAACAGGAGGCTAATAACAGGTGAATAACAGGTTACATCAACTGAAATAGCATGTTCGTATATGTATCCGTTCTAGTGTTATTTTTAAAATTTAATAGCAGTCTGCTACTTTTGAATGAAGATAACAGGTTGCTAGAGAACAACACACCCCTTGTATGTACGAGTATTTAGGTAGTGATTCAATGTTTTGTTTCAGTTTATCCTCTACTTCGGGAACCTGGTGGCCGCCTTCGTCTTCTCCTTCTTCATCTCGCTCATGTTCGAGGCTCCTGTAGTCCGTCTACTCAAGGTCCTTCTCACTCCCATGATGAAGAAACAATCTGGAGACACTAAATAGTTATAGTGATATTTTATTTGTATTTATTATACTTTAATATGGTACCAAATACTGTCGAAACCCGAGGTTCCCAAACTATGCTAATCGTATCACTAGAGGTGTACGGACACTTTACCTGTCAGAAGGAAAAGTTTGTCAATTTTTTTTGTTTTTATATAAATTTGGTACATTAGTGTGAATTTTGTATTGATAAAACGCAACGACCCAATCAAAATGCGTCACGATACCTCAACCGGTCTAAGCCACCACTATACCAGAACTGTTGCGGTGCACACCCGGTGGAATGGATAGCCCCAACATGACACATGACGTGACTATATCTCCATGGACCTACTGACAGAAATATTTGTATTTATTTTATAAATTACATATCATAAAAATTTGTCTCCCCTACCCACCAAGATATTTTGAGAGAAAAAATAAAATAAAAGTAAAAAAAAAATTCTCGGAAATCATAGATAGATCTCTCCTTTTTTATTGTTACTTTATGAATAATAGAGATACACAATACAATAACACTGCCGGCATTACAACGAAATAAACAGAATATATGTTTCAAGTTATGAATTCTAGTTAAATTAACAATCAGATATTTTGTTTTGTAGAAGACAGGGAGTGCTGACGGTATGTACATATGTGCTCGAGTGTGTGGTATACTGATGAAACCTCTTTCAGAGCATTTATTGGATGGTACGCCAAGTATAAAAGGGGGGAACCGCTCGTCAAGACAGTGTCCATGGTACCTGTACGCTCAGTCAGCGAAACGTTTTTTTTCAAAAACGTAAGAACAAGTCTTTTCAGATCTTTTTAAATTTTGATTCAATCTACTCCACTCTATGAATTAATTTGAATGCTGCTGCGATATTTGCAAGTGTTTAAAATTGCGATCAGTAAACAAAAAAAGGTAATTTGAATTCGTAAGCAAATCTTATAAAAGGACTTTAGGAACGTAAAGAAGTGACAAAATATGGGATCAAATATGTTTTTGAGAAAAACACGGTTTCACTGACGGTGCCTATATAGAATTTGTAAATAGTAATTGTAACAAACGTATGTTCACATTAAGAAAAAAAATTATATACATATGTGTATAATACATAATAAAAAAATAATACATATTTATAATATGTATTATTTAGAATATCGGCAAATAGACTGCTAGTTTTAGAATATACAATTTTCTAATGACATAAACAAAGATTGTTTACGTAATTATTTGTATTTAAAATATCACTTATCTAAGTGCATACCATGCTCATATTATGTACATGTTAAATAGTTATAATGCTTTAAATTATTCCACAATTTGTTTTGTTAATTGACATATTTGGTGGTTTATTTTTTAAATCATAAAAAAATATATATTTTTAAAACTACGAAATATGGCAAAAAATATATTTTTCGTATTTTTTTTAATGTTCTAGAATCTCAGAATCAAAATGAGACCATTTGGGGAAGGTGTGCCTAGGTTTCGATATAAATTGGTATTCCCAACTCTTAGGTATTCAACATTTGACCTCAAATTGAAAATATTCCAAAACGTTTTAAATTGTAGTAATTTCTGTTAAAATTTTATATATTAGAAATTTCGTTCAGCCTTAAAGCGGGTTGAGGAACCTTTTCGAAAGAAAAACTTATCATTTTTCAATGTTGAACGTGTAATGAAACATTTTATTGATTGCAAATATTCATGCAATTTTATGAATACATAAATGTTTTAGTTGGTAACGATATTTTCAGGTACATATTGATAAAATATACAGGAATAACATTTAAATTAATGAAATGCCCCCCATATCTAAATATATATATATTCATATTAATTCGAATTTAAATATTTTAGTAAAGAAGAAACGTATGTTTTAAAAAAAATAGTCTATTTCACAAAATATATATAATATGGGAGTAGGTACTTTCGGTATTGCTACCATCTTGAGCCACGACTTAACAAATACTAAATGGAATTTTGTGACAAAGATACATTACTCAACTAGAAATAAACAGAGCATTACGCATTACAAAATGAAATTGTATGAACGATCACACCAATCTCAAATATTCACCCCTTTTATCGCCAATAATATAATCCTCTAGTCTCTGTGTATACGTACCTACTTCCTCAAAAACTGATGTATCTGTATTTTTATTCGTATATTTATTATTGTCATCTTTGATTAATTACACATATACATTTGTATTTTAATCAAGACATCCTCGGTCCCAGAATAATAAAAAAAAATTTATTTTCATTTCATTTCATTTAAGACATACTATTTCAAAAACTGTTTCTTTAATTATTAAGATTCCAATTTGAGACGAAATTTTATTTTTGATGTTTTCCATATTTTAAGACATAACTGTACAGGAAAAACCCCGTGGGGACTGAAAGGGACAGTTTGGATTGTAAACTGGTTGAACTTCCATTTAGTATAGTACCATAGCAATACCGAAAGTACTCTCCCATATTATATATATTTTGTGCAATAGACAATATTTTTTTTAAAACATACTTTTTATTAAGTGTTTCACAATATCTCTGCAAAAAATGTTAAGTATCATTAAGGGAAGGATTATATATATATGCAGAAAAATATAATATAATACTAACCCAAGTGAAAAACTAATGTTTCCATGTCTTAAAATTCCTTTCCAGTAAGACCAAATATTTGAAGGTTCCTCTTTCCAGAGTTTCTTTTAGAAAAATTCCTAAATTTCTCAACATCAGAATAATATATTGTAAGTATTTTGTATTGAATAAAAATGTATTTTCGAAAAGAGTTTGATACAATAAATGTAAATAAAAAATCGTTTGCAATATTAATTAATAACTATGGAAATAATCGATAGTGCGAAAAGGCGTCTTTATTGCTGAGAGATATAAGAGGAAAGCAGAGTATTTGAGAGTTACTCAGGCAGGCTATGTTTTGAAGCCTAGCATTATGCCCCCTCCTCAAATAAGTTATAATTAAGTTTTAAATATGACATGATCCCGAAAAACCGGTTATTTAATTTTTTTGATCATTTTTTTCAATTGAAAATAAATAAATTGATGAAAACTGTCGAAGCTAGAAAAGGGCAGCAACCTCAGAAAGACGAGCTGTCCTTTCTGCCCCAATTAGGAGTACAGTAGACTTCCTCCTATCCAGCGTTGCCAGGACCGAAGTATTGCCGGTAAACAGAGTAGGTTCATTAAGTCCAGAAGTGTCTTTGTCGTGTCAATATTTGGAGTTAATTCCACACCCTTTTTCAGATCAAATGCAACCATACGGTTCACTGTGACCTGACCAAAGCGGTGGGTGGAACCGAGAGGAAATATTGACAGAACGAAGACACCTCTGGAGTATACAATTTGCAATAGAATGCCTCCAGGTTCTGAGAGACCAATTACTTACTGGACCAGGCAGCTGGGCCACATTTTCGGGATATTAGTTTGTTAAACCAAAAACAATATATGACACCCCTCAAATTGTATTTTATGTTATCAGAAACAAGTTTTAATAACAACCCTCTTAGTTTACCTTCTTTTGTTTGATTTATTTCTTACATGTTTTTGTATTTTAGGCAACTGTTTGTTTATTTAAAAAATATATTTGTTGTCTTTTAATTTTACAAAAATTAGATTGGTGATAATAGGGTAACGTCATAACAAAGAAGTATAGAGAAAACAATTTTTATTTAATATATGTATTTTTATTTTATTATTGTTATTTTTGTACTTAATAAATATTTAAAAATGAACGTATGAATTTTTTTTTTAGTCTGTAAAAGACCTTGACAAAATATTGGAGCCGAGGCCCTTAGTTTATTTTATCTGGGAGATAAAATAAACTTGAGCACGCCGTCCTTCGGATGGGTCCCGAGCCTGTACAATGTCCCCTACCCTAGGCGAATAAAAATTTAGGACTCCCACAGCAGAGTCGGGCTCATGTCCACCAGAGTGACGAAAGAGCGCTCTCGTTGTAGGCGATATGACCTCGTAGTTAAAGCCCGGGCATGAGTCATAATAACTAACAAAATATTGAATATGCTTAAGTATCGCATAAATCTTTCGTGAGTTTACAAGCAAGTGTTATCATTGAGACGTTGTACAGAGACAAATGTGGCACAGTCTCTATTTCGATCTGGCCAATATCGTAGAAACCTGTTTCTACTCACTGCAAAGTTGCGAATTCATTGTATATATTGAATGTGTCATATTCGCAAGCTTACTTGAAAGCTAGAAAGTAAATTCTGTAGAAAAGTCCCTCTGTATAGAGGGAAAAATGTTTGAAATGAAAATATATTTCAGTTTGTTTGTTTTTGTGGCCCATGCCCGGGCCTTACCTACAAGGTCATATCGCCTACTACCAGAGGTCTTTTCGCCACTCTGATGGACATGAAGCTCTCTCTTCGAGGAAGTCCGGAATTTAGCCTTCCCAGATTTAGTTAGGATAGGGGTCTATAACGAGAACCTGGCTTCGCACAGACTGGACCAGCGCTTAACCTCCCCTTCATCGTGCTCAAGATTTTTTTACCTATCAGATAAATAACCGAAGGGCCACGCTACCGCTGCCCCCACCTCGATATTAAAAGTAATAAAACAATTTTATTAATTTATATAGATGATAAATATATCTCAACATTCTTTTGATTTTCTGAAAATGTACAAATGATGGAAAAGAGGAGTGAGTGAGACTGAGTGCTTCTCTACTGAGGAGCCGTGGAGATGTCCCTTTTGTTGAATTTCTCTATTTTGTTCCAAAGTTGGGAAGCCAGCTCACTTTTCGTCCTGCCTTCAGCCTCGATCTGGAAACGTTTCAACTTCCTATCGTCCTTACAATGACAAATATCTATAAAGCCAGAGTTAAGGATAATAATATTCATATCAACAGTACAAGACAAAACTTCACATTTAAGTTCATTAAAAGAAGAGAAAAGATGTTGAATGCAGAGAGATGGAGGTATTCCGTCTGTAGAGCTGCCATAACATATAAACCCAGGCCCTCCTATCTATAGAAGGCAATATAACCAGTGTATAACCTCATTAAATCTCTTTTCTGAAAAACCATTTTTTTTACAGTAAGTCCTCTCTTGGCCACAACTCATATTTTTACTTCCCCAGATATACGAAG
This sequence comes from Aradus depressus, assembly GCA_963662175.1. Classification (NCBI taxonomy): domain Eukaryota; kingdom Metazoa; phylum Arthropoda; class Insecta; order Hemiptera; family Aradidae; genus Aradus; species Aradus depressus. The sequence continues at coordinate 52,140,510 of OY759214.1, read as the reverse complement.
TATAGGGGAAGTTATGAAATCGGCCAAAAATTCGATGAGATTTTCAACGGAATTTCATGTTTTCCGACCTCTAGATTCCAAATATGAAAAAAAAAATTCTGACTGTACTCCCAATAGAATGGATGTTCATAAGGAAGTTCGGAAGGATGTTCGACTATTTTCGTTCATACACGAAATTTTAAATGTGAATTCAGAACCCTCTAACGAAGACATCTATTGTTTTTAGCCAAATCGACCAAAGGGGAGGAGAGGATTAGGGAAGGGGACTCAATTAAAAAACCCTAATAACTGCCGATGTAATGAATTTAACGACACAAAATTCAGTATGAGGATTTAGGAGCCCCCTATGTAAGTCAACTATTGAATATTAGCGCTAACGGTCGTTTGGTTTTGGAGAGGGGCGAAAAGTTAATTGATTAATTCGTTCTGCGGTAATTACATTGTCGGTGATTCACCGACGAATAAGACGCACAGAAATAGCTTAGAACCTGTAATTCGGTTAAAACTCTAATTTGTTCACGATTATAATACTTCCTTATACTGAGGCTATTTGAAAGTAATATTAGCTCCCCACTTCTCAATGTTTTTAAAATTCAAGAGATATTCTGATACTTTGGCGAATAATAATAATATAGCTAACTAAATAGATGTTGAACACTCAGACTGGAGGTATTGATACCTCAATGACCAATAATACGGGTTTACATAAAACTCCGGGCTATGATATAATTTATAACTTATTGTAACATCAGTATTTATTACATAATTATTTTGAAAGATAAAATAATACACACACAACTACTTGTCAATATTTTCACTATATTGGTCAAAATTACACGACTATAGTTTCGCCTCTTACGGCATTATCAAGTGAACTAAACCAAGAGTTTTGCTGAACTCTATATAGGGGTATTTAACAATTTAAATAATTACCCTGAATTACAATACAATGAAAGGATACATCCACACACTTGGCTGGCATCGCAGCTGTCATAATCCCATCTAATACCGGTTAGTTTCTTGTAAGCAACAAGTTTTTTTCTAAAAAAAAAAAAAAGAACATTCATGAATCGAAAGCATTCAGATAATTAGTTTCTAATAAATATTCATCACAAGTATAAATAATGAAAACTATTTTTCCGCTGATAAATGGTTTTACATTCTCACAGAATAAACTCATTTAATGATATACGTGGAATGAGGTCGTGATGTCTTAGTTGAAAGTCCAACCCCTAACATAGCTACCAGATGTACCTGTATCAATGATTCGCACACAACGACCTTGTCTTAGTTTATAACCAAATCTGACGATGGTGTAACCAATACATATACATTCCTTACATAATATAATAGACAATATTTTAAAAAACTAAGTTTGTTTTATTTATTAACCCTAATCTAAACATTTCACTCTGTCCGTTCACAACAAACAGTAATTTAGGACAGAGAAAGAAACGCAATTATTTCTTGCCATATTATTTATACAAAATAAAAGCTCAAACACTTAAATTTTCTTTCGTTTGCAGGATTTTTTTCTCACATTAAATGCGCTGCAACCCTTATATGAACAATCGCACGATCCTATCTCTTTTTGACGGATTAAATCACGTAAGAACTTTAATTTGAGCAGTTTTGGAAAACAAATCGGAAATGGCATTCTTTGGGAATACACATTTATACATTAAAAACCTGTACATCAACATGTTCTTGAGAATTAGGTGAAAAGAATTTTATTTATCTAAGATAGCGTACAATTTCCTCTTAGAAACGATATCCGCAGTTGAGGATGACGGAGATATTGTAGAAACTTGTAAGAAATAATATAAAAAACTTCTTTATGAAGTATTGTCTATTTCACAAAACATATCGAGGATGAAAAGGCCAAAGGGCATAACCCACAAATCACCTATATTAGAAGAAGAGAAAAACTGAGCCTAATGATAATTATTTTTTTACTTTGCAAGCAGTCATCACCCAGATGCATGATTCACCATCGACACACACTAGGATCTTCTTCAGAATAAGACTTTCGAATTTTATAGCCAGTAATCCAGTATTTTGTCTATCACATGAAAAACTGTTTCTCAAATATCCGACATATTTAAAATGTGCAGCAAGAGGCCGTTTCAAATATGATATTGGTTTATATAACATATTTCGTAGAAAATTTAATTCTGAACGAAATTTGTGAAACATTTTTCTTCTACATATATAGGACAGTTTAATTATGTTTCTCAAACTTCTCTGGGATGTTGATACATTGATTTTTTCCGAGTTTTTTTTTCTTTTTTTTTTTACATTTCGGGACACTTTCACGTTCCTTCTTCTGGTCACCAGAAGTGAAAGTGTCCCGAAATGTTGTCAGAAAAGAAAAAAAGAAGACGTCTGGAAAAAAATCAACTACTTCATTAATTATAATTCCATTAGGAAAGAACTTAATGAAGAACTGTATATCACTTCTTTTCATTGTATAAAACACAAATATATTGCATTTAATTCAAATATTGATTCAACTTTCAATAGGTATCGTCTTCATCTGCATTACAGACAAGTTGACAGGGTCGAGTATGCCAGATATCTTGTTGCGGTACTCCAGGACAGTCTGTTCGAGCTCTTTGCGCACTCTCCGTTATCTAGCTCTCGCTTCTAAACCTTTTCGTAGCACCTGACCTAATTCGGGTTAAGATCTGGGCTACACGCTGGCCACTCCGTATTGAGGTCGATATGCTACTGTCTCACGATCCCGGCTGAATGTCGTCCTTTGAAAATTTCACGTTAATTCTGGATGGAGCATGAGTTCAGTGATACACTTACCTTATCGACCACAATATTGGACTGATAGAGTGATCATCGGGCAGCCCAATCTTAACCAGATCCAAAACCTCCAAGTCATGTACTAGCGAGACCTAGACATCGAACAATGTTGAGAGCTTTTACCAAGCCCTGCTGGAAGAATTGAAACGGACGCCCCGAGGTGTCCTGATCGGCAGCATCCGTCGACCAAATGGGGGCAATGTCCGTTAATAACATACAATTTGTAAATTGAAACTTAAATTAATAGCAATTTTCATTCAGTTTTGTCATCCCTTTTTGGTATTTCTTCAGTTAAATTAGTCAAACAACTTGAACAAAAATATAATTTTGCAATACATTTGTGTTTTATACAACCAACACAATGTGTTAACAGTTCTTCATGAGGTCCTCTCTATTATAATGAAGTAATTCAAATATGAAGTAGTGACTCCTTAATTTCTTTGAGTAGTGATTCTTTTTTTCCCGCGATCACATTCTTATGTTTTGCGGGTGGTTTCGAGCGCGTAGCTCAAAAAAAATTCAGAAGGAAAATGTTTACAACTAAGTTCGTTTAAAAAGAAAATTTCAACCAAAAAGGGTAAACATACTCACCTCGTATTCGAGAGGATACAGTCGCTGTAAAGATTTATCAGTGAAATTGTGCATATTTGATCATAATTAACAATGTTCAAAAAATTGGTGAATGTCTTTCATGTGAAAGAGAGGGCGCCGGTAGCTCAGTGGTATGCGTGCTTCGGATGTGACGTTAAGCGATGGTCCCGAGCCTGTACGATGTCGTTAAAGACCCCTGCCCTAGGTGAATAAAAATTTAGGATACGCAAAATTTAGGACTCCCAGAATAGAGTCGGGCTCATGTCCACCAGAGTGCTGAAAGAGCGCTCTGGTAGTAGGCGATATGACCTCCTAGTTAAAACCCGGGCATAAGTCATAATAAATAACTAACTTTCATGTGATAGAACAAAATGGAAAGTCCTGCCCAAAGTATTCAACCGTTATTCTCCCCTCTTAGCTGAGGACCATCCTAATATATAGATAGATACAATACCCGTTTCGGCATTACACCATCCATCTTCAGTTTCAGGAGTAAACTTTTAGTTATTTGCAAACTATAATGCAATGTTCTAAAGTATGGAGAAAGTCACTTATTGCTATTGTCAAAAAAATCAATATATTTCCTATTATTATACTATATTACTATAACTTACTTGAGTGACTCTAAATATTCTAGATCAGAAAAGCTCGTTTCACCTTCAGCTTCTTCTATTCTTAGAATATATTCTCTTTTCATTTCCTTCAGAAGCTTTTGTTCAGATTCTCGCGCTTTCTGAAAAATAAATAAATAAAAATGATTGAATGTTTCATAGCTGCACATTCACGATATCATAACAAAATATTAAAATTGATTTACCCATTCTTTCTGCAATAAAGCAAAATTCACTGAATCTCTCGAATATTTCTCTTCACACTGTTGTAATTCAGCAGTGAGTGAGATAACCTCACTTGATAAGCTTTGCAAATCTCTTTTGGCATCTAAAAAATAAAAAAAACACAATAATTAATACATCAATCATATCACACGTAAAATATAAAAAACTTCTAATTCTCAAACAATAATTGCAATACCTTCAAGAACAATTTGTCTTTCTTCGATAAGTTTTGTAAGATCGTCTTTGACTAAATTTTCATTTTCTACCATCAACTCTCGACTTAAACTTCTCCAAGAACACAAAATATCTTCGGTATTCATCATTCCCTCACAAATTCAAAATATATGTTAGACAACAGTTAAGGCTCTCCAACCAGGAATTCACTTGTAGTTCAATCGATACTTTCTAGTATTTAAAGTTGAAAATCGATATCAAAAGGTTTATAATAAGAAAACTCTTAAATTATTATTTTTTGACTCTGATCTTTATTGCCTCCTTCTAATAGCCGTTATTTCTTCTATGTAAATTGATGCTCGATAATTTATTATTTTAAAGAGTGGGGGGGGGGTTAATTGTGAAGTATACAAATGTTTCCTTCATGAATCTGTTCATCATTGGTTAGTTATTATGTTTGGTTTAATAAAAATTACTATCCCGCACTCAAGAATAAAATATACCGTTTGGGCTAAAAATCATGAATTATTTTACACCTGCAGTCATTAGGGTTTTTGAGTAGAGCCCTCCCCACTGTTCCCTCACACACATCGTATCTGGTTGAAGCCAATCTACCGACATTGCAGTATTAAAGTGGTTTTGAGATTATATACGATATGTAGTGGAACTCGGTTATCCGGAACCTCGATTAATTAAAGCCCGACCGATTATCATTCATTAAATGTTGCCACAGCAATTGGAGACCCCTGTTCTATTCACCTCTAGTTAGTTATTGTGGCTTTAACTAGAAGGTCATATCGTTTACTATCAGAGTGCTCCGGTGGACATGAGCCAGACTTTGGGAGTCCTAAATTTTGCCTACTCCTGTTAATATAACTGTAGATAAAAGGACCTGTTCTGAACACCCCCCTTTCTTATGTAAATGTAACCCTAGATTGGTTGAACTTCCAGCCTTTTCTCTTTCTAAAATGAATGTTTCTTTTTCCGCAATGCACAGTATCAAATTTAGATGTATTCGACCTTCTGCACAACTAACAAAAGAGACGGATGGTAATAGCTCATTCAGGTGATATTCAAGTCATTATAATAACTATACAGACCTTGAAGGGGGGAGACTTACTTAAACTCTTAAATTGGTTTTTAGTTCCACCATAATATAATAGTTATGAGAACTCTAATATACCACTATTATCTCGAAAAGAGTTGAATAAAAATGTTGGAAAACTATAGTTAACTATAGTTTAGATAGGAAGGAGATGTGTACAAGATGGTTGCTAGTGTTGACACTGACTGGACTTGTGCAGGCTCTCGAAGATGAAGAAACTAACGTTTCCACTCTGGATGTAGCCGAGTCGACAACATCGGCCAGTCTGGACCGAGCCTCCCCCCCGGATCGGCTCCTCATTGGCAGAATTAAAGGCAAGTATCCTCACCTTACCGGAGCTCCTCCTGAAGTTATAATAAAGGCAAGTATCCTCACCTTATCAGAGCTCCCCCTGAAGTTATAATAAAGGCAAGTATCCTCACCTTACCAGAGCTCCCCCTGAAGTTATAATAAAGGCAAGTATCCTCACGTTACCATAGCTTTCCCCTGAAGTTGTAATAAAGGCAAGTATCCTCACCTTATCAGAGCTCCCCCTGAAGTTATAATAAAGGCAAGTATCCTCACCTTATCAGAGCTCCCCCTGAAGTTATAATAAAGGCAAGTATCCTCACGTTACCATAGCTCCCCCTCTGAAGTTATAATAAAGGCAAGTATCCTCACCTTATCAGAGCTCCCCCTGAAGTTATAATAAAGGCAAGTATCCTCACGTTACCATAGCTCCCCCTGAAGTTGTAATAAAGGCAAGTATCCTCACCTTATCAGAGCTCCCCCTGAAGTTATAATAAAGGCAAGTATCCTCACGTTACCATAGCTCCCCCTCTGAAGTTATAATAAAGGCAAGTATCCTCACCTTATCAGAGCTCCTCCTGAAGTTATAATAAAGGCAAGTATCCTCAAGTTACCATAGCTCCCCCTGAAGTTATAATAACACCTGTGAAATTGACTATATCTCCTATTGTGGGATTCACCATCAAAAAGAAGGAAGGGTCCAACATATAAAGAAACGGAGGTGTAGAGAGAGCGCGTGAACATAGTCGGGTTCTAATCTCAAATTTAGAAATCGAAAGACAAAAAGAGCAAAAAACAAAAGTTATGGGTTCGAGAAATAAAAAGATAAAACATTTAGAGGGGGAGCGAAAACTTAGCTGAAAATTCAAATACCGTTCCCCCGGGTCCAAATCACATTTACTAGTGGACTATCATGGTATATGCCTGTCTACCAACATTGCTGAACTAATTTTTATATTCTATACTAGCAGTAATACCAGGCGTTACTCGGGGAACTTTGACTTTTCTCCTAATATCTCTCATTCGAATCCAATTCAATTCTTCGACAGTGCATTAATGATGTTATAATTTTCAATTATTCAAATGGAATAAGGCTTATAGTCACCACGGGTAGTATCTTCTTTGCAGCGGCGTACAGAAGAAGAGAAAGCTACATGTGAAATTCCTTCAGCATTAATGCACCCCACCCCTCAGATTCAAAAAGTTGAGACGACACAACGAAATTTGAAATTTTGCTTTTGAAACTACATGTGAAATTTCATGTCTACATGTGTCCAGCCGTTTGGATATGATGCTGGAACAAACACACAAACCCCGTTTCAGCTTTATTTATATAGATTTCTTCCTTGATAATTTTAGTTGGAACCAAAATGTAACTTATTTTATCTTACATATGGAGTCTATCGAGCTCAGGATCGCAAGTTGGAAATCTAGCCGAGGCACTTAGGTCTGATGTTTTAACTGGAAAGTTAAAAATAACCTTGAGCACGTCGTCCATCGGATGGGACTTTAAGCGATGATCCAGGGCCTTTTCGAATGTCAGGTACTCGTTAATGAGTCGTATCTAATGTAATTAAACGTGGGTAGGTGAAATTTCGCTTAGGTTAAAAAATACCTTAAGCAAGTCGTCCTTCGGATGGGACTTTCCTATCATAATATCATAATCTGTCTGTGGTTGCTGCCTATCTACCAACATTGCTCTCTTAATGTGTTTTTCAGAAAATATGTGAAAACAGTACCTAACATCTAACTTATTTTTAACTATCATCAGGTACTCGTTAATGAGTCGTAACTAAACCTGGGTAGGTGAAATTTCACTTAGGTTAAAAATAACCTTGAGCACGTCGTCCTTCCGATGGGACTTTCCCGATATATCTAAATCTGTCTTTGGTTGACCATCTTCGTTTCTGGTTGCTGCCTATCTACCAACATTGCTCTCTTAATGTGTTTTTCAGAAAATATATGAAAACAGTACCTCAAAGCCCACCTACATTCTATATTTCTTCCTTGTTAATTTTAGTTCGAACCAAAGGGTAACTTATTTTATCTTACACGTGGAGTCTATCGAGCTCAGGATCGCGACTTGGAAATTTAGCCGAGGCACTTAAGTCAGATGTTTTAATCGGGAACTTAACCCTAGAATACTAACTACACGTCTCGGAGACGTATTCAAGATTTAAAACGTCAGCTGCTTCGCTTGACTTTGAAGCGTTTCCCCCTCCTTCCAGCTATGCTTCGTTTGAGTAGCTTTGGGTTGATTTAGTTGGGTTCTAGCCGCCGGTCTTCATATTTCAGGTAAGTACTGAATTTTTTTCATAACATAGTGCGTCTCAGAGACGTAGAGTTAGTATTCAACGTAAATTATTCTACGTCTCTTGGACGTGTTGTTATGAATGATTGGTGTATTTTTCTACGTCTCTGTGACGTAGTATTAGTAATGATAGGTGCTTTCATCCATAACTCTGATACACGGTTTTAGGATATATTTGTATTTTATATTTCTTTGTGTTTCATGTTTATAAGTGAGTCCAATATGTGTGTTACCATTTATCTTGTCAATGCCAACATAGTATAATTCTACTTTCTACTAACTCTTACCTATTTGAATTTGACTGACAATGAGTGAGACTGATTTTTCGTTCCTTTTTTTATTTGCTTTATTTTTCTTTTTATGTTTAAGTGCGTTTTTTTAAGGATCCACACAGAAAATATATTTTGATTGCGATTTTTTAGCTTTAACTAAAGTTATAAAAGTAGCAAAAAAGTTGGTAAAAATAAATTTTTGAAGAATGTGTTGGTCACATCCCTACTACTTATTTGTTCTACTTACTCTGATTTATTCGAATTCGACTCCTATTTTTTAGTTTAAGTGTTTTTTTTTATAGGTTCTGAACAGAATATACCTATCAATTGTGTTTTTTTGCTTAAAAATAAGGAAAGAGTTTTAAAAGTTGGCAAGGAGTTATTAAAAATATTTTTAATGAATGTGTTGGTCATTTAAAATACCTTTTAGCATAATAATTGAACACAATAATACGCATAACTTCAATACAAATTATTTCTGATATCAAAAATGTATTTTTAATGCCATGTACGTCTGAGAGACGTATAGTTAGTAACAAATATATAAAAGTTTATGTTAGTATTCCAGGGTTAATAATAATCTTGAGCACGTCGTCCTTCGGATGGGACTTTAAGCGATGATTCAGGGCCTTTTCGAATGTCAGGTACTCGTTAATGAGTAGTCCTATACGTCTATTCAATTTTTCGACAGTACATTCATGAGGATATAATTTTCAATTATTCATACGGAATTAGGCTTATAGTCCTTCAAATAGTTGAAGCGTTACTATAGAGTAACGCTAGTAAGTTTTTATCACCCCTGGGCACCACAGCTAGTATGCGCCATTCAGCGGCGGAAACCACAGCTAGTGAATACTTAGCATCGCTGGACATCCTATCCAGTGGGTACTTAAGAACACTTGTGACCACAGCTAGTATGTGCCTTGCAACGGCGGAACCCACAGCTAATACGTAGTTAGGAACGCTGGGCACCATAGCTAGTACGTAGTTGGGAACGCTGGGCACCACAGGTAGTTATGCCTTGCAACGACGGACCCCACAACTAGGACGTAGTTAGGAACGCTGGGCATCACAGTTAGTATCTAGTTAGGAACGCTGGGCATCACAGCTAGTATGTGCCTTGCAACGGCGGACCCCATAGCTAGTACGTAGTTAGGACCACTGGGCATCACAGGTAGTATGTGCCTTGCAACGGCGGACCCCACAGCTAGTACGTAGTAAGGACCACTGGGCATCACAGGTAGCATGTGCCTTGCAACGGCGGACCCCACAGCTAGTACGTAGTTAAGACCACTGGGCTTCACAGCTAGTATGTGCCTTGCAACGGCGGACCCCACCGCTAGTACGTATTTAGGATCACTAGGCAGCACAGCTAGTATGTGCCTTGCAACGGCGAACTCCACAGATAGTACGCAGTTAGGGCCACTGGGCTTCACAGCTAGTATGTGGCTTGCAACGGCGGACTCCACCGCTAGTACGTAGTTACTACTACTCATGTGAAATCCCATGACAAACTGACTATTCGTTAATGAGGCAACACTATCTTTATGCTAAGGACTACCCCCACAATCCCCCCTCCGGTTCAAAATTTTGGAATGCCACAAATCCTTTTTTTCAATTGGCTTTTAAGAATACTCCATGTGAAATTTCATGACAATCCGACCATTAGTTAATGACCTTCCGGTATCTTTATACTTAGGCCTGCTCCCACAACCCCCCTCTCGATCAAAATTTTGGGACGCCACACACTTTATTTTTCTATTTGGCCTTCAGGAATACTACATGTGAAATTTCGTGACAATCAGAACCATTAATGAGCTAGCACTTTATTTATACTTAGGCCCCCCCACAACCCCCCCTCCCGTTCAGAATGTTGGGACGCCACACACCTTATTTTTCTATTTGGCCTTCGGGAATATTACATGTGAAATTTCGTGACAGGAACGCAAGTTGGAAATCTAGCTGAGGAATTTAGGTCAGATGTTTTAATCGGGAAGTTGAAAATATCCTTGAGCATGTCGTCCTTCGGATGGGACTTTTGTGCTTTACGAACATGCTTTGAGACGGGTCCAGGTCAGGAATCGTGAATCCGAGTCCGGGTCTAGAACCAGGTTTAAAGCTAGCGTGGAATCTTACATGTGATTTGGGGTGTAGTTTCAAATTCAGAGATCAAAGACCTAGAGAGTGAGCGAGAACTTACGTATGAGCGCAAAAATGTTCACTTTAACGGAAAGCTTGTGAAAATCTGGAACTGTAAACCAGGGTGGGTCCGGCTCTGGAGCCGTGGACCTAATACCGGGTCTAGAGCCGTGGACCTGGTACCGGGTCTGGAGCCGTATTAAAGTATATAAAATACAATAAAATTCTGCGTAACCAATTGTTCAAACAATAAATACAGATTTGGATCATCATATTGAGGATTCAAATGCAGTTTTCAGATTAAAAAACTGTTGATTTTTCTGAGAAAAAAGGGGGCAAAGTTTACCTCTGAAAGTGGTGCCATCTCTTATTTCAGAAATACATTTAACTGCCTTCCCATTTCGCCTTTATCTTCGTCCGATTTCGGTTAAAATTTAATCAAGTGACATAATTTCTAATTTGAGGTTCATTACTACAATAGTTTTTGAGTTATAGAACTCATAATGTTTCAATCATACACATAGCCATTAATATGAAATTGATCAAAACTTTTTCAGGAGAACTCGAAACGTGTAATTCGTTGAAAATTCGGTCTGGCATTTTGCACGATTACAAGAATTCCTTATACTAAAGGAAAGTAACTTCAAAATATTTGAGAGGGACACGTCCCCTTGTCACCCTCATTCTTCAAGTTCATTTCCTAAAAAAAAAAAAAAAACAATTCCTAGACTATCTTCCGCTTGAATATTAACCATCTGCCTATTTGAATGCAAAATTAATTATTTTTTCTTGGAACTTAATTTTCCGGTATGCAATTTTATCTAATCATTCCTTCCAATATTCAAGCACATGAACTCGATACTTTGTTTCAATATCATATCCCGTTTAGCAGTAACTGCAGTGCGCTTCATAACATAATAAAACATTAGACTATCTATGGACATCTATAAATAAAAAGTTGGTTGCAGTAAAATAATTGTCATGCTAATTGAAACTCATTTTTAAAACTCCACCATCAGGTTTAATTATAAACTAAGCCTAAAACTAAACGTGACGATGGTGTGATGCCGAAACTGTAGTTTATATATAAATGTCTGTAGAATATGTATTTTAAAGAAGAAGTTTGTTTAATTTATTAATTAAAAGTTTCCATGTCCGTTTTTCTCAATAATAATAAGTTGAATCATATTTATTTTGGGCCTCAGCCCCAAAGCTCTTCATACAAAACGATAAAACTAACCAGACTTCAACTTATTTATTTGTAATTGTTAGCTATTAGTTGGAATTGAATTTTGCCCAGCTCTGCCTCTGGATATAAGAAATAACAAAAAACAAAATTTCTGTGTGGATGTACTCGTATGTCTATAAATTGGATAAAATAAATACATACATGGACACCAAATTTTATATATGTATGGGGAATTTTGTATGGACCAGAAGGAATAATAAGAAGGATAACTCATTTTAGCGTTTTTGTAGATAATTTTGATGGACTGCTGAACAACACAACAGGCTTTACAAGCATTACAGGCAGAAGAAAGGGAAGAATGAAGCCCCCAGCCTTGACTGACATCATACTTCATGGAAGACGTAAGACTTACTTCAGTTAATAAGTACACTAGGGTGGGAGTTTAATAAGTGTCATCCATAAGGGGTTTTGAATTCACATATGAATTTTTTTTCAACGACAGTTTTTGAGTCAAGTCTCGACTCTCATCCCTCCTCCCCTGACCGATTTGGCTGAAAAACAATAGATGTCATTAGAGGGTTCTGGATTGGCCGATTACATAACTTGGTATAGGTGGGGAAGTAGAAACTACTTTTCTGAATGGTTGATAGCTGAAGACGACCACTTTCTGAATGGTTGATAGCTGAAGACGACCACTTTCTGAATGTAATCATGTATCGACCTTCTTATGTACACATGCTACACTCGTTTATACTTAAAGAAAGAAAACAGTTTTACCGAGAAGTGCTTCATATGCCCTACTGGTGTGTGCACCTAGGGACCTCAGTAACCAAATGTTCTTATCCCTTCCCTATTAGCTCTAATATGGCCCTAAATTTACCAAGAAGTGCTTCATATGCCCTACTGGTGTGTGCACCTAGGGACCTCAGTAACTAAATGTTCTTATTCCTTCCCTATTAGCTCTGATATGGCCCTAAATTTACCAAGAAGTGCTTCATATGCCCTACTGGTGTGTGCACCTAGGGACCTCAGTAACCAAATGTTCTTATTCCTTCCCTATTAGCTCTAATATGGCCCTAAATTTTAAATTTTGACTACACAGATTTAGTTAGGATAGGGGGAAGGTTTAACGAGTACCTGATCGCACAGGCTAGTCACCGCCTATTAACGTCGTTTTTTTTTTGCATGAACATACAAATCTTTTATATTGGATTATTTATTGAACTTTTTTTAATTTTTTCAGGTTTGGTAGACGAACTTTTTGATCGACTGAACGAAGATGTTAAGAATTTCAAAGAAAAATCACAATTAGTCTCACCAAATCGCATTTTCTATATCAACTAATTATTGCTTACAGTGATACTCGTATATTGTATTCAATAGAATAAACTTTAAAAATAATAAAATAACAGTATTTATTTAATACCTTCTTAAAACCCGCTTAAACTATTAAAGAAGAAATATTTAGGCAACACACAGGTTAAACAAATAAATGAAGGATTGTTTTTCTTAGTATATAATTCAATTTATTTCGGCCTTTTGTCCACATCTTTTTTTCTTATAAAATCAATTTTTTTATTAGAACTAACATTATTTTTAATGGTTCGATGCAAGAAAACTTTATTTGTTTTCAATATTCTTCTGGTTTTCCAGCCGAGGGCTCCTTCCAGTTCGGCGATGCGGGAGAGGGTTCGAGCCTCCTTCATCAACTCTTCCGCCGCTAGTCTGAAATCAAATTTTACAATTTGTTAAAAATCCAACATTTGAACAAATATAAAAATTACCTATTTTTTAATTTTTCAACTATTACAATTTGAAAGAAACTCACTGTCTTATACTAAGTGCTAACTTCTGCAACTTAAATCCCTGTATTAAAAATCTACAAGAGATGGGAAAAAATATAAATTATAATTTAGTTGTTCTTTTTCTCCTATATTGTTAAATTTAGCTGTATTGTTGTGATTCAATTACTATATTAGGTTAGGTTTTATGACTCATGCCCGGGCTTTAACTACGAGGTCATATCGCCTACTACCAGAGCGCTCTTTCGTCACTCTGGTGGACATGAGCCCGACTCTACTGTGGGAGTCCTAAATTTTGCCTACCCTAAATTTTTATTCATCTAGGGTAGGGGTCTTTAACGAGTACCTGACATCGTACAGGCTCGGGACCATCGCTTAACGTCCCATCCGAAGGACGGCGTGCTTAAGTTTGATTACTATATAATTACTATATTGATGTTGTTTTAAACTTTATAGATACTGAGGATGGGCTTGCAGTCCACAACGTTTATGTAGAAAAAAATAAGTTTTAAAAAAGTGGGAGAAAAAGAGCTGCAACTGAGAATACAATTTGAACACCGAAGAGTGTAATCGGCGACTAGCATTCGTTGAAACGGCTACCATAGAACATTAAACACAGCATGTAAATTTTACTGGAAGCAAAAAAAGTCGGGAGAGGACTTTTATCTTTGGCAAAATTGTTTATTGGATCCAAATTTTATTTTCGTAAAATGTTGCTATTTATATATTGCTGAAGTGAAAACTTAACTTACGAAAAATTTTGTGAGAGCTTGGCATGAATCACAAGTTATAAGTTGATTTTTGTAATGTCCTTCGTAATAACATTGTATTTTTATATTAAATACACCTTAATATTGTTCAATTATCTGTTCTCATTAAAAACACGTTATGTTTAATTATTATAATAAAAACCTAGTTTGTCAAAAAGAGGAATGAAGACCGAGAAATTAAATTAAAAATAAATAACGCTAATTATAGCCACTTTTCATCAAACAACTTAACATAAGTGTTATAATATAACCTTTCTAGAGTGTCTTCGTCGACTTTCGTCATATTAAAAATAAATGTGACACAATTCTTTAGTTAAACAATTTACAATTAACAACTGAACACAAACTAAATATGTATGTAATACAACATAACCTCCCCATAAATATAACCTAGATTCGATCTCACTCTTTCTGTAGGAATCCGAGGTTACATGGAAAAAATCTGAAATTTAAAGTAATTTTTTTATACAGTTTTCACACCAATAACACATAAAATGTAGGTATGAAAATAATGTAACAATTACAAAATACAATATTTTTTATATTCCCGCAGATTCATATTCTGTTCTGCATGGTGTAAGATGGGAAGGAAGGGACTCTTCGAACCCACCCCATCATTATGTTAGAATCCTCAAGAGTTTGTGCATTTTATTACATTTCCACAATTTCCGCTGGACTAGCTGACATCCCTGTCACTGGTGTATTGTGATGTTCCAGCAAGGCCAGTTCAAATGGCGTGCCGGACTCATAACTTTTAGCCATAAGTTTCTTAGCAATTCCTACTGCCTTTTCGGCCAAACCGTTTGACTACGGGTATCTAGGGTTAGATGTGTTTACTTCTATCTCGCATGCAGAGGCAAACTTCATAAATTCTACCGAAGAGAAAGGCATATTATCTGATATTAATACCTTAGGTATTCCGTGAGTACAAAATATTGCTCTTAGGGCCCTAACTACTTCACTGGTCGTTTTCCCTTTCAGCTTTGCTACATCTATCCATGTAGATAAATAATCAACCACTACTAAGTAGGAATTTCCACCAAACTCAAATATATCCGTACCTACCTTTTCGTACGGTAAATCTGGTATGACATGCGGCAGAAGCGGTTCCTTCACTTTTTTATAAGCGAATTTTTCACATATGCGGCAGCGAATAATATGGTTTTCAATGTCAGTGCACATATTGGGCCAATAAAATATTTGTCTTGCCCTGGCTTTAGTTTTAGAAATGCCGAAATGCCCTTGGTGAAGTTTAATAAGCATTTCTTGTCTTAATCCTGTTGGCACGATCAACTTCTCATTTAGAAAGACTAGTCCATTGGACACATGTATATCATTTTTAATTTTATACTTAGCCGCTTCAGACACCTGTTTCGACACTGGCCATCCTTCGTAGAAATACTTCACCACTTCTTTCAGAACCTTGTCTTGCATAGTTTGTTCTCTAAACTGCTTCTTTCTTACCTCACTTATCTGTAAATACAAATCATTAGGCGTAAAATCCAGCAATTCCGTGCTCGTTATCGAGTGGACGTTTTCGAGTAGCACCTGTTCGCTTAGAGTGGATGATGCTTTGTTGTCTGGATTAAAATTTCTGGACAAAGTGTCAGAAATATACATTTCTTTCCCTGCTACGTGACGTAGCCTTAATTTATATTTAATTAATTTTAACGCCATGCGTTGCGATCTATTCGACCCAATCTTCGCAATATTTTTCTTTAGTAGTGATACTAGAGGAAAGTGATCAGTCTTGACATTTATTTCTCAACCGTTTATAAAAATGTGAAATTTTTCCGTGGCAAACACCAAGGCTAACAGTTCTTTTTCGATCTGCCCATAACGAGTTTCAGCGTCTGTCAATGCCCTGGACGCATAACTGACAGGCTGATTGTTTTGCATTAGACAGCATCCTATAGCGGATTGAGACGCGTCGCATTCTATTGTTATTTCCTGACTGTTATCAAAATTTTTTAGTACTGGCGCTCTCGCAATTATATTTTTAATTTCTTCGAAAACCAGAGTGTGCTCTTTGCTCCCCCCCCCAACAAATATCCTTTTTTAGTAACTCTCTAAATGGTGCAGTTAACTCAGCAAAATCTTTTATGAACGATCGCAGATAGTTTAAAACCCCTAATATTTGCTGTAATTCTTTAACATTCTTTGGATCATTTAATTCTTTAATTGCCTCGACTCTTTGGGGGCCCACCCGCAGACTCTCCTTATCAAATATGAAACCCAAAAACCGTACTTTATTTTTCTTATATTGTACTTTACCACTATTAAACTTAACGTTAAGTTTCCTGGCTCTCTGCAGTACCTTATTAACAATGTCATCGTGTTCTCTCTCTGAATTCGCTGATATTAACAAATCATCCATGTATACTACCACTCCAGGAATGTCACCAAAATTATTCGAATTAACCCTGTGAAACTCCTCGGGTGCACTGGAGACACCAAAAGGAAGCCTCAGGAACTTATACACAACAAAAGGGGTGGCGAACCCACAGGCGTTGGACGATTCTTCATCGAGTTTAATATTATAAAATCCATCTCTCAGATCCAACACAGTGAAAATCGACTTACCACTTAACTGAGCTGTAACTTCAGACACGGACGGTAATAACGCTGGGACTCTAACTATTGCTTCGTTAAGTTCTCGAGGGTCGATGCATAACCTCAACGAGCCGTCCTTTTTCTCTACTATCACGAGATTACTGATCCAAGAAGCCTCCTCCTTCGCCTTGGTGATAATACTCTGCTTCTCGAGCTGATTGAGTTTGTCTAGAAGTCTACTCTTCACTGAAAGAGGGACCCGTCGGGGTGGCTTTATTACTGGAACAACCTCCTTTCTAATTTTAAGATGACATACGTAGTCTTTTAGTAGTCCCTGACCTGTAAACAAATCACCATATTTCTTTATTAGGTCATTTTTCGTCTCAGCTTCACAGAGCGCATCGATTCGTCTTAATAATCCTAATGACCTACATGGTGTGATAGGTTTGAATGATAGTTTTAAATTTGCTGCTATTCGTCACAAACCTGAGGTTCTGAGGATCATGAGTATGGTTAATCTTACATTGTAGTGTAATTTCTCCAATTGGGACGATTTGCCTGCCGCCAAAAACTTCCAAAATCACATCAGTCTTGTGGATTCTATTAATTTATAGAAGTTGCAAGAGATTTGAAGGTAGAACATTGACGTCAGACCCGCAATCCAGTTTAAATTTGACTCTGTAACATGAATTAATGATTAAATCTTTACTCCATTCTTTACGCTTATCTAAATTACTATCAACAGCATCGATATGTAGGACATCGTCATCGTTATTACTATAGTGGTCTGTACTTATAGTTTTAATTTCCTTAACGGTACATCCCACAGCGAAATGATTCCTCTTGCCATATTTTGCACACACCTTGCCATAAGCTGGGCAACTTCTCACTTTATGCCTTCTGTTGCACCTTTTGCACAAATAAACAGTAGTATCATTTTCGTTAACATTATGAGAATCCCTTCCACCTGGATTTTTATAAGGAAAACAACCTTTGTTATTTTTATAGTTACTAAATTCGGCCTTGTTTAATTTCATCTATTTGAATCTGACCTTGCATATTCTTTACTTGTTGCCTACTTATTTCAGCTGCTTTAATAAAATCTATCACGTTGTTTAAGTCTATGTCCGATTCTCGTAATATTCTTTCTTGTAGGTCCTCTGCTTATAAGTGAAGTACAAGTTGATCACAAATTAGGTTTTCTTCTTGATCACCGAATTCACAGTTTGACGCTAATGTCTTCAGTTGGGTGACATAATTTTCCAAAGATTGTCCCTCAAGCCTGATGCACTTAAAAAATGTGTGCCTTTAATAAATGATATTTTTTCTAATCTTACAATAACCTCAAATTTCCTAACAATGTCGTCAAAATTATTTTTGTCCTCTGTAGTGGAATATCACAGATTAAATTTAAAAGAATAGCCGCTTTTACTTTTGAGCTTTTGGAAGTTTTTTCTGTGGCTATTAGATAATTGGTTAATTTACTGTACCATTTTGACCAATTTTGCTCCAAATTTCCAAAAAAACTCAATTCTCGAGGTGGTGTAAAATCTCCCATCTTCTGACACCATGTTTTGAATCAATAAAGGCCGAGTCTTGTTATTTTACAGAAATAGAGATAAACACAATAAATATTATATTCAACTCAACTGTTAATATATTTTACTAATATTTTACTTGTCACCTGTAACCTTTTTCCAGTGTCATCTACATAACATACATATGTACATCATCAATTTATTTATTTATTTGGGCCGGCACTCCAAGTGCCTTACACAAAGAGATTTAAATGAAACGTTGTACAATAAAAGAATTAAAAAAAAAAAAAAAAAAAAAATTATAAGTCTTGATAAAGGCGAGCCTTCATCTTCTCCCTTCAGTTATTTGCCCAAGGCCGTAGACATCAGCCCCGGAGGTGAACTGGAGTCTGGAGTGGTGGAGGTCCTTCAGTTGCTCCCTGATGGGTGGCAGACCCAGCTCTTCTTGAATTTGAGAGTTCCTAACGAACCAGGGCGCATTGAGGGCCACCCGGGCAACTTTGTTCTGAAATGTCTGTATTTTTGTTAAAAGTGTTTTGCTAGCTGTCATCCAAACGGGGGAGGCGTATGTTAATATGGGTCTAATGAGTGATTTGTACAGAAGTATCGTGGCTTCGTGTTTAAGTGGTGTTTTTCTGTTAATGAGAGGGTAGAGTTGGTTGAGTCTACTGTATGCTTGTTGTAGTTTGGTGTTAATGTGTAGTTTCCAGGTGGCCCTCGTATCCAGGGTTACCCCTAGATACTTTACTCCCTGGTCCTTAGGATTCCATGGGATAGAGATGTCACCAAGAGCTACTGTTCTCAGTCCTTCCAGCTGAAATCTACGCAAGGAAAATATCTTGGCTTCCGTTTTTTCAGGGTTCAGGGAGAGGTTCCACTTTCTGAACCATTCAGCCAAGACATCTAGTGAGGTCTGGAGGGACTCGATGGCTTCGTTCAGGCTACTCTCCTAGGTAGCAATCATTGGAGTCCCGCCTTGGCTGTCAACGAGGCAACATGTCCTAGACCTGCTCCGCGTGTGTAATTTTGTGAAGGTGAAAAAAAAAAAAAAAAAAAAAAAAAGTGTTAAATTCCAAAATAAACTTGACAATATTAGAGTCCAGTGCCTAAAGGTCCTGAGTTCGAGGTTTGGACAAAATCTAACGAGTGGTTTGTGCACAATCGGTGAGTAAAAGATATTTAATATTTGAATTTAGAAAGTGGCAGTTGGGTGTGTGGGCGTGTCTAGGAGGGGAGCACTTCCCAACCCACCCTCACCCCGCACCACACCTCTCGAAGCCAGCTGTTGTCCCTCACAATGGAGAAGTGTCCACGAGTCCCCCCCGCCTCCCCACCCCCTGTCCCCCAGGAAGCCCCACAGACAATTTCACCAGCCCCCATCCCCCTTCCCCCCCGCCGATCTGCCCTCCCCTCCCGCCGATCTACCCTCCCCGTCCCGAGGATTCCTCTCGCCCCCAAGGAATCGAGCGGAACGGTGAGCGCCGAGGCCGCCACCCCGTTCAGTGGCTGCCCCAACCGAGAGGCGGCAACCATTCAGCTAATGGTCGCTGCCCAGACCTCTAGGATGAGTAGGGCCAGCCAGCAGAAGGTGAATGAGGGGGTCCAGCGTCTCGTTGACCTGCTGGCGGCCTCGCTCGCCAGACAGATAGATGCGGAAAGCAGGGCCAAAGTCTCATCCGAGATTTTGGAGGGATTTAGGCCGGAGGTGATGGCGGAGGCCATCGCCACCAAGTTGATGCTAAGGTCGACCCTCATGCATCCCGGCTATGCCGAGGGATCCCCCCTCCAACGGCCTCCCTGCCCTGCACGAGGACCTGCCCCAGAACAGCACTCCGCCAGGAGGGGTGCCGGAGAGGAGGGCGAAGAAGAAGAAGAGAGGAGCGGCTGAAATCACACCTACAAGTGCTGCTTCCCCCAAAAGACCCGCCGCCCCTCCCTCCGTATCCAGCCAAGGGAGGGAAAAGGATGGGATCCCCCTCCCGTCCTCTCCCCCCCCACCTCCGGTCACTGAAGCGGAGTACCCGGACGCCATGTCCTGGACAATGGTGGCGTCGAAGAAGAAGAAGAGGCAGTCGAAAACGACTCCTCCAGCCCCATCCGCAGCCCCGAATTTCCCACCCAGGACAGCGCCCCCCCGGAGGACGAAGGCGGATGTCGTCCGCCAGCTGAGGAGGGAACTGACAACCGAGGGAGGTGTCCGCCCGGCCGCCGGTTACAGGGCTGTCGTCACCTTCCAGCAGGAGAGTGACGGCAGGAGGCTGGAGGCGGCCCTGGAGCTGGTGGACCCGAGTGAGCTCGGGATCAAGGTGAAGTCGGCCAAACCCGCCAGGAGAGGAGGGCTCCTCCTGCAGGTGTCCACTCCGACCGAGCTGGAGTCCCTGTTGGGCGCACCGGCTCTCCAGGCGGCGGGTCTGAGGGCCGAGGCGCTCAGCAGAAGAAGACCCAGGGTCATTCTTTTTGATGTCCCTGCCAGCTGGCCGGGGGAGGACCTCTCTAGGAGGCTCGTGGCAGTGAACCCACTGTATAAGGGGATTACTCCACTTTACAGGAAAGGCCCCCCGAAGGGCGGCCCGACTACAAACTGGGTAGCGGAAGCCTCGTCGGATGTCCGGAGAGAACTGGTCTTGGCGGGGTCCATAACGCTGGGTGGGTGGTATCCGTGCAGGGTCGGGGACTGTTTGGATATAACAAGGTGCAATAGGTGCCAGGGATTCGGCCATATCGCCAAGTACTGTAAGGGCAGGGAGAGGTGTGCGTGGTGCTCAGCGGAGAACCACAGCGACACCAAGTGTCCGAATAGGAAAAACAAGCCGCCGAAGTGTTGCAATTGCGGCACAGGAAAGTCTGCCGCGAATCACAGTGCTAACTGTGATACCTGCCCGACATACATCCGGGCGATAGAGGCCCTGGCCGCTCGCACGGACTATGGCCGGTAGGCAGCGTGACGGTCTTCATGTGTGGCAACACAACATGAATAGGCGCAGAATCGTTGCTGCGGAAGTACGGCACCTGGTATCCCAGGAGAACATCCAGGTACTTGCTCTCCAGGAGCCATATTGCGTTAGAGGCGCCGTGGCAGGCCTAGGCACCGGCCGCAGGATTATGGTTGGGGCGAGGGACAACCAGCGGCCTATGGCCGCACTGGTTGTGACTGACCCCCTGAGGGACGTGATGGCACTCCACCATCTGTCTACCAGCCATATGGTAGTGGCCTGTGTCAGGCATGCAAACGTGAGCTGCTATGTCATCAGCGGGTACTTCCCCCCTTCTGAGGACATAGAACGACAGTTAGGCCACTTGGATCATATACTTGATGAACTCGAGGGGGGCAACGTGATCATCTTGGCGGATGTTAATTCCTGGTCAGTCGCCTGGGGATCGGCTCGCACCGATCGCCGGGGTGGCAGGTTACTGGATGTGATAGCCCGCCATGATCTTCGCATTGTCAACGACCCGGACTCCCCACCCACATTTCGTGGTGCAATGGGAGAATCCCATATAGATGTCACACTTGTGTCCGGCGGACTAGGCCAGGCTGTGGGAGGATGGCGTGTCAGAGAAGTCACATCTAGCGACCATTGCGTCATAGATGTTCAGCTCTTTGACCCGGGTCTTCCAGTGGTCAGGCCTAGAGACCCGCGCATTGCTACACGCAAGGCCATCTCGGACGCCTTTGTGACCGCCGTTGCTACCTACTCCTGTGACGAGGATTGGGAAGGCCTCGGGAGCGTTGACCCTGTTGACCAGATTGAGGAGGGAGTCGAACAGCTCGGAAGTAGAACCTTGTCTTGCATAGTTTGTTCTCTAAACTGCTTCTTCCTTACCTCACTTATCTGTAAATACAAATCATTAGGCGTAAAATCCAGCAATTCCGTGCTCGTTATCGAGTGGACGTTTTCGAGTAGCACCTGTTCGCTTAGAGTGGATGATGCTTTGTTGTCTGGATTAAAATTTCTGGACAAAGTGTCAGAAATATACATTTCTTTCCCTGCTACGTGACGTAGCCTTAATTTATATTTAATTAATTTTAACGCCATGCGTTGCGATCTATTCGACCCAATCTTCGCAATATTTTTCTTTAGTAGTGATACTAGAGGAAAGTGATCAGTCTTGACATTTATTTCTCAACCGTTTATAAAAATGTGAAATTTTTCCGTGGCAAACACCAAGGCTAACAGTTCTTTTTCGATCTGCCCATAACGAGTTTCAGCGTCTGTCAATGCCCTGGACGCATAACTGACAGGCTGATTGTTTTGCATTAGACAGCATCCTATAGCGGATTGAGACGCGTCGCATTCTATTGTTATTTCCTGACTGTTATCAAAATTTTTTAGTACTGGCGCTCTCGCAATTATATTTTTAATTTCTTCGAAAACCAGAGTGTGCTCTTTGCTCCCCCCCCCAACAAATATCCTTTTTTAGTAACTCTCTAAATGGTGCAGTTAACTCAGCAAAATCTTTTATGAACGATCGCAGATAGTTTAAAACCCCTAATATTTGCTGTAATTCTTTAACATTCTTTGGATCATTTAATTCTTTAATTGCCTCGACTCTTTGGGGGCCCACCCGCAGACTCTCCTTATCAAATATGAAACCCAAAAACCGTACTTTATTTTTCTTATATTGTACTTTACCACTATTAAACTTAACGTTAAGTTTCCTGGCTCTCTGCAGTACCTTATTAACAATGTCATCGTGTTCTCTCTCTGAATTCGCTGATATTAACAAATCATCCATGTATACTACCACTCCGAGCGTTGACCCTGTTGACCAGATTGAGGAGGGAGTCGAACAGCTCGGAAGTATATTACTCCGAGCTGCCGATGAAACCATCCCCAGGAAGGTGAACAGGCTCAAAAAGGTTCCCTGGTGGAGTGAGGAGCTTACCCTCGCTAAGAGGGTTGTATACCGCGCCAGGCGTAGGTACCAACGGTGCGGGAATCCCCTTCTGAAGGTGTTAAGGCGGGAAGAGTACCGACAACTGAATAATGCCTACAACCGAAGCATCGCCACTGCGAAGAAGGTAAGTTGGAGGAATTTCATAGAGGAGGAGAGTGTCAGAAACCCGTGGGGGATCCCTTACCGGGTCGTCACCGGGAGGCTCAGGCCGGTCGCCCCTGTGGCCTCCATCAGGGACGGGGACGTTTACGCCTTGTCCCTGGAGGAGGCAGGACGGATGTACCTGGGAGTGGCCTTTCCGGCGGACGACCCGACGGAAGATACCCCCGCCCAGGTAATAATCAGAGAGACTGCCCGTGCCCTGCCGGATACGGAGGACGCTCCGGACTGGGACGAATTAGATTTAAGTCTGGCGGTTGGGAAGCAGAGGAATGGCGGCGCCCCTGGGATGGATCTCATAGACGCCGCCATGATCAAGAAGGCATTACCGGCCATAAAGGCGGATCTTCTTCACCTGGTAAACTCCTGCCTAAGGACTGGCCACTTCCCGAGTGCTTGGAAACGTGCACTTGTGTGCACGTTTGTCAAGCCTGGGGACAGGGACCTCTCCTTGGTGGGTAGCTATAGACCGATCAGTCTACTCCCAGTCTCCGGCAAGGTGTTGGAGACTCTGATTCTCTCAGGAATTCGAGCCCGGGTACAGGCCTTCGTATCGCACAGACAATTCGGATGCATGAGGGGCAGATCCGCTGAGGATGCGTTGAGGATGCTGAGGGCGGATGTCGGGGAGGGCAGAGGGAAATACTCTCTCTGTATCTTCTTCGACATAGCCGCGGCCTTCGACTGCGCCTGGTGGCCTGCCATTCTCTTGCGACTACGGTCTGTGGGAATTCCCAGGAACCTATTCGGGCTCATCTCCAGCTTCCTCAGCGAGCGCTCTGCGACGGTGAGGCAGCAATTCACCAGCACTACAGCGAACGTCACCAGGGGGTGTCCCCAGGGCTCGGTCCTCGGACCAACACTCTGGAACATCCTCTTTGACGGACTGCTTCGTGACCTCGAGACTCGTGGACTCAAGGCAATAGCCTATGTCGACGACCTAGTGGTCACGGTGCACGCTGACAGTCGAGCTACTTTGACTGCCCGAGCCCAAGCCGCGATTGACGCTACGGACACATGGTGCCGACTGAACAAGTTAACCCTCTCTCCCAGCAAGACAGCGGCCATGCTGATGAGAGGAAAAACTGACGCCCGCCACCCCCTGGTTCTTGCAGTGTACGGCCGACGCGTTGAGTTTCCGGCCGTGGTCACGTACCTAGGTGTGGGGATTGGGCCGGGATTCAACGTCACGCCCCACGCAGTTGCCATCAAGGATAAGACAACAGCTACCTTTAGCGCTCTGAGCTACCTAGCCCGAGCGACATGGGGCCTCGGGTACTCCGCGTGTAAAACTATTTACGCCGGGGTCTTCGAGGCCGTAGCAAGATACGCCGCTGCCGGATGGTGGCATCACCCCACCAAACGGCAGCGTACGTTGCTATTACAAGCTCAAAGAGCGGCCCTCCTCAGGGTTACCAAGGCCTACCGTACAGTTTCCACGGCTGCGCTGCAGGTGCTGGCGGGGGCTCCTCCCATAGACCTAGTCTTGGATGGAGCCGTCGCCTCTTACTTCTGTAGACGCGGCTTACCACTGGAAGCAGACACGGACGTGGCCTTGCGTCAAGCCTTAGAGGAGGGGATGCAAGGACAGGCGAGACCGGAGCGCCTGAGGGGCATTGTCCAGGCATGGATTGTGGAAAGATGGCAACGGCGTTGGGCGCAATCGACAGATGGCCGAACCACCTTCGCCTATTTCTCGAGCGTCCGGACGCGTCTTGACTCTCCATGGACTCTCCGTCGGGGTTTGTGAAAGACTGTTACTATTGCATTTTTCCACTGGTCGGGAAAGTATCCTAATCTGAGACAAGCATTAAATATGCTAGTTAAGAAAGATATTCCTTTTCGGGGGAGATTTTTTAAAACTATGTTCGGGATTAAGTCATCTCCAGGGCTTTTTCGGTAAGGTAGTCGTCTTATGATGGTCCGAATTTCAGATGGGCTTGCGAATTTGATTGGTTTGTCTGCGGTTTGGAATGGTCGGGAAAGGGCGTCTTCGATTATGCTGTTCGTCGGTATGTCGTTGGGGGCAGTCAGTTGAAATTTATTCTGTAAGTGATTGGCAATGAGTGTAGATTTATCATCGTCCGTGATTGCTGTTGTTTGTCCGTCTGTAAGGTATGGGATTTGTTCTTTCTGTTTGAGAATACGTTTTGTTTGTTTCCAAAGATTGGGGTCACCGGGAGTCAAGTCATTCATGTAGGATCTGTAATTTGAAATCCTGTGAGAGTCCAGTTCCCACTTAATCCTTCGAGCTAGCCGGTTGCATTCGTTCTTTGTACGTGGGTCCCTAGTGCGTTGCCAATGTTTCCGTAGAATATTTTTTTCGTTGATTAAATTTAAAATGTAATTAGGAGCAATGTTGTTCAGGTGGCGTGCAGTGTTATGATGTGTTGTGTTGTCAGAAGTGGAGTTTTGAATTGCAGTGTGTATTGTGTGTGTGAGGTGACTAACGGCAATATTTATGTCTTCACGAGTCTTGTAGTACGGGGGGATATGTGTGGCTGAATCAAAATATTCTCTGAAGAGATCCCAGTCTACCTTACCTTTTATCAGGCGGGGAAGTGGTTCTGTTACAGTCGGTTCAGAAAAGAATTTACAAATAATGGGATTGTGATCTGAGTCGAGTTCTGCGACAACCTTTTGCAAGAAAGGGGTTGCTACATTGTGGAGAATTGCAATGTCCAGAATGTCCGGGAGGTACCTGGTCTGTGTGGGAAAAAATGTGGGTTCGTTGGGGGCAGATATAAGAAGTCCTAAGTATTGCTGGAATCCAATAGTCGCTGTCCGTTGTTATTTGACACTCTGCAACCCCAGAAAGGATGTTTGCTGTTTAAGTCGCCAAGGAGAATTGTGGGATGTCCTGTAAAAATATTTTGTAAGTCCGTATGTATTAGTCTACAACTGGGACGCTGATATGCAGAAAATATGGGTGATTTTTTAAAAACACTTCAATGCCGATGGCTTCAAGGTTTGTGAGAGTAGGGGACAATATTTCATTATGTTTTGTGCTTTTTTTTATGCATATAGCTACTCCCCCAGATGCCACTCGAGCTTGTCGGTCAGTTCTGTACGTTGTATAGCCTATTAGTGAGAATTTGTCAGTCGGTGCTAGGTGAGTCTCAGTGATGCATACTATGTCAATATTATGTCGAGTTACGAAGTCCAAGAGTGTATTTCTTTTCTGTTTGAGTCCATTTGCATTCCAATTTAGCAGGGTGAATTCGTGGATGTTTGTGTATCTAGGGTTGGTCATAGGAATTGTTGAAGAATTTTGTGAAAAATTGTGTGATAAAGTTCTTGATGTGTGAGATAAAAGGTGCAATAATTTTAGGGATGATTTCAGATAGAATGGAGGTGAGCGAAGAGAGGGGGTCCTGCTGTGAGGCTGCGCTGGGTGGCGGGGCTCGGCGAGGTAGGGGCTGGGATGGAAGGTCGCCTCTGGAGCTGGAAAGAACCTCGGCATAAGAGACAGGAGGCTGTCCCTGGTAGTTTTTCACGGGTTTATTGTGAAACTGCGTTGTACGCTTAGAGTCTTGGATTTTTGCCAAATAGCGACAATGGCTATAGTTGGCGGTATGGTTCTCACTGCAGTTGGCACATTTTGCAGCAGCCGATACAGCCTCAGGGCAATTTACTGTCTTAGGTCTTCCTACACATTTCAAACATTTAGGGTCGAGGTGGCAAACATTTTTAGTATGCCCATAGAGCTGACAATTGTGACATTGGGGGATCCTTTGAGACTTTCTCCTCGGTTCTACTGAAACAATGCTATAGTGGAGGTTGGTTAATTTAAAAATATTTTTTCCTGATGGGGTGTTATCTAATTCGACTGCACAAAGTGGGGTTGGATTTTTCTCTCTGTTAAGCAGCCTAGTCACTTTGAGAACGGGAAAATTAGGTGTGAGTTCTGTCAGGATTTCTTCGTCAGTGAGTGAGTAGGGGACGCCTCTAATAACTACGGAGAGCTTTTTTTCGTCTGGGTTTAAAAAAGTGAAATATTTTACGTTTGTCGTGTCGTAGAATTTTGTTAATTTTCTGTAGTCGTCTATGTTAGTAAGTTGGATTTTAACTTTCTGTCGGCATTGTTGAGTGGTGAATGTTGAAGTAGCGACTTCCTGTATATCTTTAATTATCTGCAGGTAGTTTTCCGCGTCGCAGAGGAAAATTGGAGGTATTTTGATTTTGGGTGCAGGATTTAAGTTTAGTTGGTTATTGTCGGCAGGGAGAGTGTCTAAGGGTGCGTAACGGTTTTGAGTGGTTATAGGGTTGGTGGTTAGTCTGTATCTGTTGTGGAGAGCGGTTGTGGCTGTGATAGGTGTTGTGTTGCGTATAGTGGCTGTGCCATGTGTATGGATGTCGGTCTCCATCGAGGCCGGGCTCGGCACTCTTCCTGATTTGGATACTACTATTGTAAAGGGCTCACCTTCGGTCTCCTCTCCACAAAGGGATGCACATTCGTCCGCCCAAGATTGTTTCAGAATAGCTGGAATTGAGTTTAATGTGTTTTAGTTGACAGTTAATTTTAATAAAAGGACAACGTTTCAGCGATAATCACATTTAATAATGGGGACATTACATATATAACATGTGGCATTATTAAACAAACACAAGACAGAACCAACTGATATAAATATAAAACATCCAAACATCCTTCCCTTTAAGTCTGTTCATTTTTTACACAGACTTCAATTTATTTATTTATGATAGTTGTAGAACACAGAGCACAATATAAAATACAGCTATAGCTAAATACAAGAAACAATAATTAAACGTAATAGAAAATACAAAAACAATAATTAAACATAATAGAAAATACAAAAACAATAATTAAACGTAATAGAAAATACAAAACAATAATGATACATAATTTAAGAGGCACTTACAATTATTCTTAGTCTGATACTTAAAACTTTACTGAAACCTGTTAGGCCGTCTAACCACTCGTCCTGCTCTAGTTTGGTAACCGTCAGGCCTATTCGCAACACTATTATCACTAGTTGTAGGTACACTATTTTCATCATTAATTGTGTCATTTAATTCGTGGTCACAATTCTCATTACACTCTAAGTCATCATCATTATATTCAGCTAACTCGGGTTTACAATATACATTATCCCTATTTAAATTTGTTTCAGACATTAGTGGTTCCTTAAATTTCCTAATGAACCTAGAATTTCTTCTATACCTTTTACCGTTAAGATCGATTATATAAGATCGAAAATCTAATTTTTTAACTATATATCCCCGAGCCCATACTTTAGTAAATGGATTTTGAACCAGCACAGGTTCTTGTGCAACAAAATTATCAGGAATTTTAGAATCTTTATTATAAACATATTTCTGCTTATCTTTCTGTGCACCACGAAAATTATTATGTACAGGAACCTTTGGGAAAAGTTCATCATTGCGAATTGGTAATTTGGTTCTTATGGTTCTACACATTAATAATTGAGATGGAGAACAACTCAAACCTGCCACTGGTGAGCTTCTGTAGTTTAAAAGGTACAAATTAAAATCTTGGCCGCTAACCTGGCATTTTTTTAGCATGGCTTTGACAATACCCACGTATTTTTCTGCAAGACCATTGCTTTGAGGATAATGAGGGCTGACAGTTCTAAGTTCTGTAGCCCATTGTTGAGTAAAATTTCGAAATTCTGCAGAGCCAAATGGGTTGTTGTCTGCAATGATAATTCTAGGAATGCCAAATCTCGCAAAGATCGGCTTAAGTGACATTATGATGGTTGAAGTAGATTTATCTTTAATCGGAATTACTTCCACCCACCTAGAGTAATAATCAACTAGGACTAAAAAATATTTTCTTTCAAATTCAGCTATATCAAGACCAACCTTATAAAAAGGGATATTCGGAATATCATGAGGGAGTAGCTCTTCTTTTATTTTACTCCTTTGAAATGTTTGGCACACCATACAACCCGACACCAAATTTACGACATCAGACATTATCCCTGGCCAATAAAAAAAACTTTTAACTGTGTGCTTAATTTTGTTAAAACCCAAATGAGTCTCATGCAAGAGACCCAGGATAAATCGCCGCAACGCAACTGGAACAATTAGTCTATTCTCAAAATATAATAAACCATTTTCTTCACTTATTTCATGACGAAGTTTAAAAAAATGAACCACCTCGGGAGCCACAGTAGAGTCTAACTTTGACGGCCAACCATTACGATAAAATTCAGTGATTTGTGACAGAGACGGATCTTGCCTAGTTTCAGCCACAAATTTAGAATATTTTTCATCCGTAAAATTGATTGTGGCCCCTAAACAATGCACCCTTTCAAGCATAGATGGGTCATCACCGGGGTGAGATTTGACAATATTGCGGGATAAAAAATCTGCGATATACATGAACTTTCCGGGCAGATATTTTAACTCAAACTGATATGGCAACAACTTCAATCGCATCCGTTTCATACGAGTATTAACGATCTTACTGATATCCTTCGTAACAATAGACGTTAGAGGCGAATGATCGGAAAAAACTGTAACATTGGAATGACCATAGATATACTTATGGAACTTAGTGAACGCAAAAACAAGGGCAAGCATTTCCTTCTCAATCTGTGCATAATTGCATTCACAATCTGTCAACGACCTACTAGCAAAAAGAATAGGTCTACCTTCTTGAAACAGTGCACAACCTAGGGCATCTTTACTAGCATCGGCTTGGATTTCGACTTTTTTGTTAGGATCAAAAGAACGCAATAATGTCGCATTGCCAAGAAGTTCCTTCAATTCAAGAAACTTTTCATCATGAAGCGAGGTCCATAACCATTCCGACCCCTTTTTCAGCAATAACCGGAAAGGGGATAACACCTGAGACAAGTTTGGCAAGTGGTTGCGCAGAAAATTCACCATTCCTAACAATTTCTGCAATTCCTTGACATTATGTGGAGCTTTCAACTCATTAATAACACGAACCCGATCCGGATCCGGCTTATGCCCATGTTCATTAAACAAAAACCCCAAGAATTTAACCTCTTTAACGAAATATTGAACTTTGTCGGGGTTAAATCGAATATTATTTTTTCGGGCCACACCCATAACATCATTCACAATGTTTTGCAATTCCCCCTCCGATTCTGCAGCGCACAGAATATCATCAAAATAAACTGTGACACCATTCAAATGGCCAAAATACTTTTGGGTTAATTTTTGAAAGCATTCAGGCAACACTGATAAACCAAATGGAGCTCTAAGATATTTATAAACACCAAAAGGGGTACTGAATGAGCACAGATCACTCGAAGCCTCATCCAAAACCAACTGATGAAAACCCTGTTTCAAATCAAAGAGGCAAAAAAATTTTTTATTGGCAAGCTTGACAGAAATATCCTCAATTGTTGGGATTTCATAATAATCTCTAATCAGATATTTATTTAATTGCTGAGGGTCTATGCAAATTCGCAATGATGAGTCCTGTTTTTCAACTATGACAATATTATTGACCCATTCCCCTGGACTTGAGACCTTTGTAATGACCTTATTTTTCTCTAAGTCTATCAGAGCGTGCCTTAGTCTATCTTTAATTTTAAATGGTACTCGTCTAGCAGGGCTTGATTTTGGAATAGCACCCTCTTTTAATTTTAATGAACATAGATCTGGGAAGCAACCTAAACCCTTAAAAGACATCATTATTTCGCTCTAAAAATGTTGAAAACCCCAAATTTCCGGTTTGGATGTTTTCTATTTTTTTAATTAAATTTAGATCCAAACATGTTTGGAGTCCCAGAATTGGGCAACCTACATTTTGCTCAACAACTACAAATTCTGTTGTACAACATTTATTTTTTATACCAATCTGCAACTTAATAGTACCAATGGGTTTTATTTTGAACCCTCCAAATGACTCCAAAATTGTGCTCGTTTTTGAGAGAACAGGGTTGCTCATCCCCAACTCATATCTTAGCAGATGCAATGATAAAACATTGGTTTCAGCACCAGTATCTAATTTAAACAAGATTAATTTTCCGTTAATTTTTATATTTTCCAACCATTTGCAACTTTTGTTTTTATTTATTTGATATATATTAATGGAACCAATGGTAAAATCCTCAAATGCCTCATTGTGACCAGAAACACGCACAGTTTCAACTACTTTTTTACTGCCCCTAGCGCACGTTATGGCCCAATGCCCAATTTTCTGGCATTTATAACACTTCTGACCAAACGCGGGGCAACGATTCTTTGAGTGTTTCTGCCCACAACGCGTACAATCAATAAAAATACTATTATTTGCAGACGTATTAAGCGACTTCTTACTTAAACTAGGCTTATCTAAATAATTATTTACAGTCTGATTGCTTCGCGCCAGCTTGAAGACTTCTCGCTGGTGTTGCTCGTCCTGCCCCGTAATAATTCGCAAGTTGTCAGCAGCCATCTCCACAGACTTACAGAACGTAATAGTTTTACTCAGTGATGGATCTTCACGTAGCAGACGCTCACGGGTCGAAACAGAATGGATTCCCAAAACAATTTGTGCCTTGAGAAGTTTATCTTCTTGTCCCTCAAACTCACAGGAAGAAATGAGACACTTCAGTTCCGCAAAGAAATGCTCAAAGGGCTCGTCCGCACCTTGTCTTCTATTAAAGAACTTGAATACCTCCATTGTTTCGTTTTTCCTAGGTATACAATGCTGGTCGAGGACGGCCAATATGGAGTCCACAGTTTCTTTATCCTGGACAGCTGTAGTAATGGAGGTATAAATCTTCAAGGCCTCGGACCCCATTAAATTCTTGAGTCTGGCGACCTGAACTTCCCGGGGTTTATTGATAGTCTCTGTTGCCAACAAATAAATTTTTACTTCCTCTTTGAAAAGTCGAAAATTCTGGGCCACATTTCCGGTGGAAATGTTTAATACACACGGTTTATTAAACTCCATCGCTTTGAATTATTAATAATACACAATACCTTTTATGACCGTGAACTTGTTTCACTTTACCGAACTGTACTTAAAATTTATTCGACTGCGCCATGTTTTAGTTGACAGTTAATTTTAATAAAAGGACAACGTTTCAGCGATAATCACATTTAACCCAGATAACCCTGAATTTTTTTCGAACGATTTTTTCAGTTTTTTTGTGCTAAACTGTTTTAATAGACACCATTCAATATGCGAATACTTATTTCAGAAGTAGGACTCCCACCAAATGGTCATAACAGCTTGTCCTTCCAGAAGGACATCAGGATAATATGACATAAATTTTGCTTCATCTGAGTTAGAAACTCTCATCTTGACAAAAACAATTTTTTTCATACAAACATTTATTATATTCAAAATTTATATTTAAAAAAATAGTAACGGACAAAGTAGAATGTATTTCAATCGAATCAAATTACAAACTAATCATTTTGTATGATATAAAATGAAACAATCAACGTGTAGAGGCACATCACATTTTATGCACTTGGTGGTACATTTATTTGAACACTGACGACATCTTGCCTGTTGTTTTTTACCGGACGAGAGTGTTGGCAAGCTACTTACAAGATGATCAATCCTATCAAAACGACTATCTATGCGTGCTATCTTGCTAGGTCTTCCTTGTTGAGAGACAACTCTCTGTTGAGACTCTAAAATGGAGCATGCTAACCTCCTTCTAAATGCCAAGTGGTCCATATTACCTCCATTTATTCGATGTAGTTGCCATGCATTCTGCTCGCAGACATCAATTAGATGGGCTAGTAGTGGGAAATACCATTTTTTCCCTCTTATTCCACACCGGTATAGAGATATATTTTGGTCAGCACGGTCGACACCTCCCATGTGCTGGTTGTAGTTGTGAATGGCTTGTGGCTGAGGAACCTGTACTTTCTTTTTCTTCTCTCTTGAAAATCTGTTTACTGATTTCAGAGGATAAACACTGTCAAAATTTGTTGCCATTGAAACAATGTTGTTATCATTCCATCGAATAATACAAATTCCTGAATGCTGATCTTTTGAAAATTCATACACGCCTCTCCCCATCTTTTTTATTTTATCCACAGAGGTTAGCGGGCAGCTCTTATCAACACGGTTGGCTCTGATTGTTCCTGTGGCTTCAATGCCTTTTTTCTTCAAATCACTCAACAAATCGACGCCTGTAAAAAAATTATCAAAAAATAGTCGGTATGGAGACATGAGAGGTAGCTGGTCAAGATAGGACATAACGACACCATACCCCAGTCCTTTGTCCAAATACTTTTTTGTGCATGTATTAGCACCTTGATAGGGCTCTAACCAAGATATGTAGCCGGATGATGTAGCTCCGCACCACAATTTCATGCCAAAACGAATAGGCTTTCCTTTTATAAATTGTTTTGCTCCATGACACCCAAAATAGGGGACCATTGATTCATCAACTGAATGGTTTTGAACGTGTGGTAGGAAGTCTAAAAATCGTTGGTTTAGCTCATCAAGAAATGGTCGGATTTTCGCAAATCTATCAGTCTTATCAAGTTCATCATTGTTGCAGACATGAAGATTTGACATAATGAATTGAAATCGATCTCGAGACATGGCCCCAGCAACAAGTTTATTATGAGAGTCAGAGTTTGTTTGCCAGTACATGTGCTTTCGAGGGACTCTCATGTACCCGCTAAGCAGTAGGATACCAACAAATACTATCATTTCATCATCACTACAATTGCCTAACAAATTACGTTTAGCAGCATACTCATTTGTACATCTCACCAACAACTTCAAAACATCATTGTCTAGAAAATACAGAAAATAATCCAAAGGGTTCCTTCCATTTTCTTGATCACAGGTCAACATTCTAGGCCACTCAGTTTGTTTGTTTTCGAGTTCTTCATTTTTCCATTTGTAAGTACGCTTTACTTGTTTTCGTTTTGGCACTCGCTTAAGAGGTGGAGGAGATAGGGTTCTCGCACGTCCTGTTCGATGATGATTTCGACTTGAATGAACGGTAATAGAAGGAAGCAGAACAGATGATGCAGCTGAGTTTCCTACCGACTCATGACTGGAGTCAAAGGAACGAGAATCTGATAGTATGTTACTGTTACCACACAATATAGCTTCTGCCAAAAGCTGACTTCCAGGTAAATTGTTTATGTTTGGATCATCCTCCTCACCAGAATCTTCATCAGTTAAATCATCATTGCAGTTGAGGGGAGGTAAAACTGCTACATCTATGCCAGTGACAGGAATGTCACTTTCATCTTTTTCTTCAAGAATTTCCATTAATTCATGGAGACTTAATCGTTTTCTGAAAAACAAAAATTAAAAAATAAGAAAAATAAATGGCCTAAGAAGTAAAAAAAAATATATTTGTTTATCCCCCCCCCCCCACAACCTCAAATAATAACGAACTCGAGCACCACCTCTCCTTACAAACACAAGGAAAGGTGAAATGATAGTACTAAAAAATTTCAAAACTCCCAGGTTTGATTAGTAAACTACACTATCAAAGAGATATCATATTATCCTGATGTCCTTCTGGAAGGACACTCATGTTCGGGCATAAAATATGACTAGACATTAGTACATGCCTAACCAATTGAATAATAAACATTTAGATACACTCCCAAGAAACTATAAGAATTTAACAAATGAGCCAAAAAGAATGAAATAAGTGCATAGTACTTACCCATCTACGTGAAGATCTGTTAGGTCATCCATGGCAAAAACAGACACAACTTTAAATAATTATTAAACACCTTTAAAATCTAAAAAAGAACCGTTGGATGTGGCCAATGATAAGAATAACCCTTAAAGTAAACAACGACAGTGTCACCATCTATGGGAAAAATACGCAATCAGCATTGGTAACCATTTTACTTTTTAAAGTACCGCGTCCTTCCAGGAGGACATCAGGGGTATCTGGGTTAATAATGGGGACATTACATATATAACATGTGGCATTATTAAACAAACACAAGACAGAACCAACTGATATAAATATAAAACATCCAAACATAATGATTGTGGGCTTCCTCTGTCCTTCTCCATCGTGGTTTTCATTCTCGTTCGTAAGGACGGCTTTAGTTTTACATTTTGAGTCATGAAAAAACTGTTAAAAAGTATTTAAAATTACTTTAAAATGAATATTTTTAAGAGCATGAATTTTGGTTATGTTTTTGTTTGAAGCCCGAACAGCTGATCTCTATGTACATCAAAAATAGTTTATGAATTTTCGTGTCTAAACATTCAATACACCGGCAGTTATTTGGAGTTATATATTCAGCCCCCCCTCTCAGACCCACAAACAATCTTATTATCAGTTATTTTAAATAACCTAATTCCCATTCTTAAAATACATCTCTTGCAATTAGAGTTACTAGTAAACAAATAAGAAAATCAGGAATTAACTAAATGCTATAGTTTTAGTGAACGTAATAAATCGATAGTCCCAAAACCTCGTTATTATAATCAACTATGACATACCAGTCAACTAGGGTTTGACTTCTTTTCCAGTTTAGGTTATCTCGTTGGAGGTCACTCTTTTCATTGGTATTATTTGTGAAGTTATGGATCAGAGATCAGGTGAGTAGTTTTTTATGATATATACTGAAATATTTCATGCTGGCAACTAAAAGTTTCAAAAAAGAACAATAATTTTGAAGGTACAGAAACAATGGCTTCATTGTTCACAATATTCCCAAGGTACGTGTTTTGAATTTTGTGATGTGCTCCTCTAGTTACCTTGAATAGGTTCTTAACGAGTTCTTTACATCGCGCAGACTAGGAACCATCACATAAAGTCTCATCTTAAGGGTGGCGTTCTCTGTGCCACCATTAATGATATGCAATCGGAAATGTCAGCCTCAATGTCATGAGCCTCAAATTACATTTTTAAAACAATTACATTGCTTCATTGAAAAGTTCTAGCATAATTTTTGATGTTTGATTGTACGGCAACACAGCAATATTTCCTTTTTGATATCTAAGCATTGTTAATTCAACAATTAATGTATTACACTCATTATTTTGTATTTCGAATGGCGAGAAGTCCATATCAAAGTACAACCGGAGCTTCTGATAGACGCTGAAGGATCTCTCCTATATTTTCTATTTAATGATAGCGGGTGGCTAATTTGTTTTGTATTTCCAGATTTCGAAGAACGGAAAGTCCATATCAAAGAAGAACCGGAGTTTCTGATAGACGATTACTTCGGTAAGTCTGTTCTACTCTAAACTATAGCGAGCATCATTCTGTTTTCTGTCGTCGAGTGAACGATCAGTTACTTGTATTCTTTCTTCTATCTTTGAAAATGTATACTAAATTACAATTCGAACATGCTAACCAAATACGACTTATTTTGACCTATTTTGAGAATTGGTTATTATGACTCATGCCCGGGCGTTAACTACGAGGTCATATCGCCACTCTTTCGCTGCTCCAGTGGACTTGAACCCGACTTCTTCTATTGGAGTGACTTCCATTCGCCCTGAATATCTTTATTGCTCATAATGAGTTTCCTTAAACGGTGGACCTTGTCAACGCTCTTCCCCAAAGAACACAACTGACAACTACGAGGTCATATCGCCACTCTTTCGTCGCTCCGGTGGACTTGAACCCGACTCCTTCTATTGGAGTGACTTCCATTCGCCCTGAATATCTTTATCGCTCATAATGAGTTTCCTTAAACGGTGGACCTTGTCATCCCTCTTCCCCAAAGAACACAACTGACAACTACGAGGTCATATCGCCACTCTTTCGTCTCTCCGGTGGACATGAACCCGACTCCTTCTATTAGAGTGACTTCCATTCGCCCTGAATACCTTTATTGCTCATAATGAGTTTCCTTAAACGGTGGACCTTGTCATCCCTCTTCCCCAAAGAACACAACTGACAACTACGAGGTCATATCGCCGCTCTTTCGTCGCTCCGGTGGACGTGAACCCGACTCCTTCTATTAGAGTGACTTCCATTCGCCCTGAATATCTTTATTGCTCATAATCAGTTACCTTAAACGGTGGACCTCGTCATCCCTCTCCCCCAAAGAACCC
This sequence comes from Aradus depressus, assembly GCA_963662175.1. Lineage (NCBI taxonomy): Eukaryota > Metazoa > Arthropoda > Insecta > Hemiptera > Aradidae > Aradus > Aradus depressus. The sequence goes on along the minus strand of OY759214.1, from coordinate 52,103,098 downwards.
AACTGACAACTACGAGGTCTTATCGCCGCTCCGGTGGACTTGAACCCGACTCCTTCTCTTAGAGTGACTTCCATTCGCCCTGAATATCTTTATTGCTCATAATCAGTTACCTTAAACAGTGGACCTCGTCATCCCTCTCCCCCAAAGAACCCAACTGACAACTACGAGGTCATATCGCCGCTCCGGTGGACTTGAACCCGACTCCTTCTCTTAGAGTGACTTCCATTCGCCCTGAATATCTTTATTGCTCATAATCAGTTACCTTAAACAGTGGACCTCGTCATCCCTCTCCTCCAAAGAACCCAACTGACAACTACGAGGTCATATCGCCGCTCCGGTGGACTTGAACCCGACTTCTTCTCTTAGAGTGACTTCCATTCGCCCTGAATATCTTTATTGCTCATAATCAGTTACCTTAAACGATGGACCTCGTCAACCCAAAAGAGTCAACAAAAAGAATGGTTTCCGCGTAATGCATTGATGTTTAAACTTAATTTTTCAATTTTGTTTAAGGGGATTCCCCTACATTTTTTCTTTAATAGCAACGAGTGGTGTCTAATTTGATGTATTTCCAGGTTTTGAAGATGGCACTGTCCATGTTAAAGAAGAACTAAATGTCCATATCAAAGAAGAGCCAGAGCTGCTGATAGACGATGACTTCGGTAAGTTCGTTCTACTCTAAAATAGTTCTACCAGCTCTATTCTTATTCATCTTTCCATTTTTGTTTGCTTCAAATTACTTTTCTTCTTAGAATTGCATACCTTCAGGACGATTGAATTGCTTTAAATAAACTTAGAAGTTAGATTTTGTGGGAACTCGGCTATATTTTCAGTTTAATGGCTTCTTATTATTTCGAATTAAGGTAATGATTAATTTTTTACGCTGATTTTTTTTCTAGTCCTAGCGAATAGAAAACTGCAGAAGCTATTCGTCGATCTCTGTATTTGTTGATAGCATTAAATCTTAAAATATATTTCTGTTTAGGTGATGATGCCTCCCTGTGGATGGAGTGTTTTCACTGTGGCCATATGTCAGCCAGCCTAGGCAGACTTAGGAAACATATTGTCTGGTGGCAAATAAGAGCGGTCCCTTCGCAGCTGGATATACCTTCGACATTGGAGGATAATAGTGCAACGATAAAAAATGTAAAAAACCTTTCTAAATGTTTATTTAGTAGCTATAGATGTACAGCTCTTGGCACTTTGAAGAACCATATGTTGATACTTAAGGGAGAGAAACCATTCCATTGTGAGTTGTGTAGCTACAGTTGTAGACAGTCTGGCGACTTGAAGAAGCATATGTTGATACATAAGGGAGAGAAACCATTCCATTGTGACTTGTGTATCTACAGTTGTAGAACATCTGGCAACTTGAGGAGGCATATGTTGATACATAAGGGAGAGAAACCATTCCGATGTGAATTGTGCAGCTTCAGTTGTAGACAATCTAGTGATTTGAAGAGACATATGTTGATACATAAAGGAGAGAAGCCATTCCAATGTGAATTGTGTAGCTTCAGTTGTAGACAGTCTAGCGATTTGAAGAGCCATATGATGATACATAAGGGAGAGAAACCATTCCATTGTGACTTGTGTAGCTATGCTTGTAGAACATCTGGGAGTTTGAAGATCCATATGTTGATACATAAAGGAGAGTAACCTTTCCAATGTGAGTTGTTTAGCTACAGTTGTAGACAGTCTGGCTATTTGAAGAGCCATATGTTGATACATAAGGGAGAGAAACCATTCCAATGTGACTTGTGTAGCTACAGTTGTAGACAGTCTGGCTATTTGAAGAGCCATTTGTTGATACATAAGGGAGAGAAACCATTCCAATGTGACTTGTGTAGCTTCAGTTGTAGTCGTTCTAAAAGCTTGACGAGCCATATGTTGATACATAAGGGAGAGAAACCTTTCCAATGTGAGTTGTGTAACTTCAATTGTAGACAATCTGGCCATTTGAAGAGGCATTTGTTGATACATAAGGGAGAGAAACCTTTCCATTGTGACTTGTGTAACTTCAGTTGTAGACGTTCTGACAGCTTGACGAGCCATATGTTAATACATAAGGGTGAGAAACGGCACATGGGTACCAAAACTATGATTTAATATCTTGACTTAGTTCATAATTAGGGTCTTTTAAATGTCTTCTGAATCTTCAATATAAGCAAGTTCTTCAGGAGATGTTTTAGCAAGCCCCCATAACTCTCCTTATCTTATTCCAGATTTCAGAGGTTGGGGTGGAACTAGCAATAGAGGAGACATAGGCTTCCCAGCTTTTCTTTTTGCTTGATCGGATCGTTCTCCTTGCTCTAGCTCTGCGCTATTTATATCTGATGAAGTTTTCTGTTGTTGGGAGCCTTTTAAACTCATTTAGGGTCCTTTTTCTCTCCCTGACCACCAGTCGACACTCCTCGTTCCACCAGGGTACTGTCTTCCTCTGTGGAGTGGAGGAGGACCTCGGTGTGGCGACCTGGGCTGCTCTGTTGACCGCTTCGTTCCGGTGTTCTACTTCAGATTTACATTGTTTCTCAGCTCGTTATCAATTTAAATGCTCTCGGTAAACAGTTGCCAATTTGCGGCATTAAGTATCCAACGAGGTCTCCGGCTAGGGGTGATTTTGGGTATTAAGAAAGTGATTGAAATTGGGAAATGATCGCTGTTGTAGAGTTCACTTTCTACCCACCAGGAAAGGTGGGGGGCCAACTGGGGACTGCAAAGTGTCAGGTCGATATTGCTTTGTGTTCCGGAGGTACTATTGAGATGTGTTGGACTGTCATCGTTTAGTATTACCAGATTGTATTTGTCTGATACTTTCTCAACTCCCTCTTGGGCATGTCTTCTGGCTGCCCCATAGGGTGTTGTGGCTATTGTAGTCCCCACAAATAATAAATGGAGTCGGTAACTGTCTTATCAAATCTTCTAAGCTCCGTTGTTGCACCAATCGACACGGTAGATATAAACTGCAGATGGTGACCTTCAGAGGGGTGACCACCTGGACGGCCACTGCCCGAAGACTCGTGTCTATTGTCAGCTGGCTGCAGGTCAGGCCGTCCTTGGCTAGCACCAGTGTCCCCCCGGAGGCCCGTTCTCCCTCAGTATAGTCTTTGCGGTAGCTTGTGTATCCTCTAATGTTCAACTTATCGGAAGGTCGGAGGTGAGTTTCTTGTATGGCTAGGACCATTGGTTCATGGCTCACCAATAGTCTTTGTAATTCACAATACCGCTGCCTCAAACTATTTATATTCCATTCAATTACTAGCATAATATATATATTTTTTTAAAAATGGATTCATTAATAAAGAAATTAAATACAAAACTGTATGGTATACGAATAATGAATAGTGGCAGTAACTTGATAAGTTGTAATGACGATTAGAAAAGAGAGATTTTGAAAAATCAATCTCCAGAGAAAAAAATAAAGAAGAACGCATGTCCTTCAAAAAATATAGTTTATTTTACAAAATATATGGGAGTATTGCTGCCATCTTGAGCCACGACTTTACAAATACTGATATAATTCACTTAGTATTTGTTAAGTCTTGGCTCAAGATGGGAGCAATACCGAAAATACTCACATATATTTTGTGAGACAATTTGTTTTGAAAAACCTTCATTTTCTTCTTTATTTCTTATTAAGTGTTTGACAATATCTCTGCAAAAAATGAGAAGTAACAATCTCCAGACAGACCAAAGGACAAAGTCTGCTCTGCAGACAGGAAAAAGGAAGTTCAGAATTATAAGGTTATAAAACTTGAAGCACTTATAAAATTCACATAGATATAATTTAGTGTTACAATATTATACTGTAATATTAATTCTAAAAAAATACAATTTCAAGAAAAAAAGAAGACATTTTCCCGTTAGTTGATTTGGCAGGTAAGCCGGGCACCGGGGCCACACTTTGTAACAAAAATATTGCAGACAAAGAAAGAAACATTGTACACATAATATTTTGCAGAAGCTAACAAAAAATTGTATATATAACATGTTTCAGAAGTAAACCGAAAATTTGAAAGTTGTCCATCAATGTCGGATGAAATAAAATGTATTATGCAACATGTTATAAAACATCCCCTCCCTTCCGTGAGCATCCAACTCAACGACCTGAACATCAGCTGCGATGCATATTATTGCATTCCTAAGTTTTCGGTCGAGTATCTGTAGCCTCTAGCTCCTATATAATGATCTTTAGATTGATCATCTTCAACTTTGGCCCATTTCACTATTGTTCTTGAGTTATTAAAAAAAAAAAAGTTTGCGTCGGGTTCAAAATTAAATGTTCTTTCAAACAATAAAATATTTATTATACGGATTAGACTGGAAAATCAAAAGGTAATCTATATTGGGTTTATGGAGAAATTGAGGATAATATATTACATCACCAGAATTATATTGAAAAAATATCGAGATTAAAAGAAAAGAAAAAACAGCAATTTATGGGAAGTCCCATAATTGCTGTTTTTAATATTGTTAAGAAGCCACCCGAACCAGCATCATTTACAGAGGAACCAATCATATCCTATGTTGTAACAATGTGACAGACATCATCAAGAAATGGTACAACAATGAATCCTATTGGATGGTGAGTGAATGACGTGTGTTAAGTGGGGCCTAATCTGCCATGACAACACGAAAAAAAAAGACTGACATATTTTACATATTAAATAAATTCATTATGCGTAAATTTATAAGAAACAAATATCACATTTTTATTTTAAATAGCGTATTTCAACACCATTTCATAATGGAAAATACAAACATTTACGTAACAAAAAATTAAAAGTCAGCAACTATCATAAGCTACGCGCATTCTGAGATCTCCTTCTACGAACATTTTAACAGCATTGAAAACAGCCATAAAAGCAGCTTCGTTGCTAGACAGGAGCATGGTGATTTTGACAATATCTGTAACGTCGAAGTCTTTCAGAGCGTTTTGCACATGTCCAATCAATCGTTCCTTCTGAGCCAAAGTCAGATCTTCACGAATAATTCTCACAACAGATTTGAATTTATTTTTAGTGGATGAATAAGCGATGAGTCCACCCGTGGTAGCTCCTGAAAATTAAATGTTTACAGTAAATAAAATAAATCATTCGTGAATCATAGACAATGCACTTCCTCAGCTGGAATCACTTGTCATCAACTCCGTGTTAGACCTCAAAGTGACACGCCTTAGTACTCAGGGAGGGACCTTTAATTAACGGTACACTTTTCATAATGAATAACTAATTATCTCAATATTCTATTTAGGAGCATTTAATGAAACCTAGCTGGTAGTTAACCAGTAACTTGGTCCATTATTATTTAAGTTAGAGCTGGCCTTCTATATAGTACAGCACCTCAAGTACAATCTCAAAGGATGTATACAGAAGATTGTAGCTTCACCTCAAGTACAATCTCAAAGGATGTATACAGACGATTGTAGTTTCACCTCAAGTACAATCTCAAAGGATGTATACAGAAGATTGTAGCTTCACCTCAAGTACAATCTCAAAGGATGTATACAGACGATTGTAGTTTCACCTCAAGTACAATCTCAAAGGATGTATACAGACGATTGTAGTTTCACCTCAAGTACAATCTTTATCAACAATTTTTTTGTGCCAAGGTAGGGCCACACTATGGGCCAGGCTGGCCCAATAGTGGCTCCGGTCCATGATGGGCAAGTAGTGTGGCCGCTACACCAATGACCAATATCGCCCAATATATGACACTGGCCCATACCTGCATATTTGTCGAGCAGGTCGACAAATATTGCCCACCTTCCAGACAAGTCAAAGGAGCCGTCACATTTGGCAAGTATCTTTTGCACCTGGCTACACTGCTGGCCCAGCTTTCAAGAGAAGGTTACACATTTCCCATTGTGTAGACAGCCAGTATTCCTCGGTCTCCAATCCAAGGGGGCAAGGCCAAGTGGAGCCAAATATTTGTCAAGTGTTACTGGACAAGGCTGGCCCATAGTGTGGCCCTACCTTTATTCACCAAGATTGTGATCATTGTACCAATGAACAGTCAATCACTATCAACAATTCAGTTGTTACTTGGGTTATATTTATCATAATAATAACAGTTTTTATTGTTTAAAGGGATCACCCTCATTCACTTGAGTCAGTGGCCATTAAATTAACAATATTAACATTAACATATTCAAAATTAGAGATTGACTGAACGGTAATGACATATATAAAGTGACTTTTGCACAAGACTAAATCAGACTAAAAAATAAAATAAACATTACATTAACTTTGTTAAATCGGTTTAAAGCTAAGAGTGAGAGAGAATACAGTTTAAAATGTATAAATACAATTAATATAATTTAACAATTAATTTATTAAAAGAAAGAGTAATACATATTAAAGAAGAAAAAATAAATAAAATAAGTAAATACAAATTAATAAAATGACGAAAAGACTAAATATGGAGTGGGCATGTTGGTGGTGAATAAAGAATATTAAATGGAAGAATGAATGCTCCAAATTTCAAACCGCTGATTATATAACAGGAAATATTGGAGATAGCATTCTTATGATGGACCAGAAGTAAGGTATGGAAGTTGCATCTGTCTATATGTTGGATACTCTGAGGCAGGAAGTGGCTTCTAATGCATTCTAGAAGTTAATGTTTATCTTTGTTCTTGAGATGATTCATAAATCCGTTCGGTTATTCTTATCATATCGGTCGAGCTAAAGGACCTGGTCACACTTCTCTCAAATATTTTTAACAGATTTTCCATTTTTTCAAGACCTTCAGTATAAGGGACGTATTGTAATCGTGTAAACATGCAAGATCTGAGATACGGAAAGGTCACACGGCAACATATCTGATTATATATGGGTCAAAGTCCAACACGAAAATTGAGAAAACTTGACTTCGGGGCCTAAGTACATTTTACAAGACATACGTATATAATATATTTACGGTTTAATCACAAATTTCTTTAAATAAAGTTTGTAGAGAAAACTGAAAGGGTACGGTAGGTTTGCAAGACACATGCCGAAAATTTCTTCTTGAATATAATTTTTTAAAGTTCTCTTCATTTACGCGAAAAATTAGTATGTAGGGGTGTTACAGGGTGCGGATGAGTATTCGGAATAATGATCACTGGTGACAATATATTGCGAAAAATTACAGATGGCGGCTGCAATATGGCGGATAGGTGTTAGGAAATTACTATTAAAAATGTTTAATAGTGCAGGTTGTGAATCTAATATTAATAATAACAAATGTAATAGAAAACAAAAAAAACAAAACAATTCTATCATGGTAGCTAAGTGCTGAAAAAATAGTATAATAAAACAAAATAAGTATGTAGAGACATAAAAATAAATATAAAAACTGTTTTAAAAACAAGCTTTAATTTCAATGAACTAAAAAGGAATAAATAAGTAATTAATTTTGTTACACATGATACGCTACCTACTTAAAAAGTTGAATCTGTATGTATTTATATGAAACAATATTAATTTGAAAAGTAAAAGATTGTCGCTCACAATCCTATTTATGTATTATTTATTAGACAGCAGCGTAATTCGCAGGCGGCGAGCTTTTACTATCAAAATTAATTAATGTTTCTTATAAAATATATACAGATTCAACTTTATAAGTACGCATCATATCATAGGTAACACAATTAATTACTTATTTATTCCTTACTAGTTCATTCAAATAAAAGCTTGTTTTTAAAAAAGTTTATTTATTTGTTTATTCTTTATTATTGAAAGTTATTAGATATACAGTTAATATTATCATTGCAGTAGTAGTTCCATAATTGAAATGCAAGTGTAGGAGACGTAAAACATTACTCTTATACCCACTACATTTTTACAGACCCCTCCTGTTATAACCTCAACAATGTTTACCTGTTTACTAGATAATAACATTCCTCCTTTTGAAGTTTTCGATTCACAAAAAGAGAGATTCAAAAACTACCTGGAGCGCTTCGAAAACTATTTGTTGGTCAAAAATGTCACTAACCCTTCCAAGCAAGCTCAACTTCTCAGTGTTTCGATCGGTTCCACTCATTATAACAACTTATCTTCGATGCTGGGTCCCGACAAACCAATCAAAAACCTCTCATACAGGGATCTCTCTGAAGCATTTAGCCGAATGCTTGCACCACCCAGAAACACAGTTGTATCACAACATTATTTTTTGAGTACCTACCAGAAACCTAACGAAAACATCGCTGAATTTGTTGCGGCGCTACAGCGCGACCTTCCTGAATGTAAATTTTCTGCAACATACACTTGTAGCAAAACCGTCTCAGTGGCGGATGTTTTCTTGAGGGCACAGTTTATCAGAGGGCTTAAAGACAACTGGATTAGGGAACTGTTGTTACAGTCCGATTCAAATACTTTTTCTGATGTATTGACTAAAGCTACGGCTTTGGAAGCTTCTCGCCTTGAAACACAGGAACTCGCAAATCAACAACCAGCAAATTCTACGCAAAGCCAAGAGGTGAACAAAATTTCCAATCGTTCTCGTCGTGATAAGTCTCAGAAACGTTCTAAATCACCATCCACGGCAAAGGGTTCTTCGAGAAACTGTTCAAAACCTAGAATCGATTATGCAAAACTCGGTATCAGTGATCTTTGTTTCAAATGCGGTAGAAATAACCACCGTGCTCCAGATTGTCGCATCGATAGATCCAAATTACGCTGCTCCGCCTGTGGCAAGAACGGACACGTTATGCGGGTTTGCATAACAACACTCCTGAACGACAAGTATCCTCATCAATATTCGAAATCTAACTCTAACCACTCATCCGGGGATAATATTACTAAACACATGCGATCTTTTGAAGACAATACTCTTTCATATGGTCTCAATCAGGTTACAGAAGTGTGCTACAATAATTCAGATAAGAATATTGTGGATATTTTCGACCAGCTGCCTTGTACAAACTCCGTTGCTGACTCTCAGAAGTATTTCGTCACTGTATCCGTCAACAACCACCCAGTTCGCATGGAAGTAGACTCGGGGGCGGGTTTTTCTCTGATCCCAGAGGATGAATTCCAGAGTTTGCAGCTGAACATTTCTCTAACTCCAACCAATATTTATTTTCGAGCATATACCAATGACGTTTTCCAGCCTAAGGGGAAAGTTTCTCTTAGAGTGACCTATAAAGGACGTAGTTCTATCGAAGAATTGTATGTAGTTCCTAAGGGTCGTCCAGCCATTTTAGGCCGCATATGGATTAGACATTTGAATCAGCCTAGAAGAAATTGATAAAGATAAGTGTTCCTTCTTTTCTGAAAAAATCGAATACCTGGACCATATAATCGAACATAACAAAATTTCAAAATCACCAGAAAAAGTTCAAGCCGTCCTAGATATGCCTCGCCCTAGTAACGTCCTTCTCCGTTATCGCGCAACGCCACTTGCTTGTGGCCAGTCTCCAGCTGAGCGCTACCTTCATCGGAAGCTCAGGATCAAGCTAGATGCACTCCGACCTTATCATCCAGCTAAAAATCCAGATTCAACATACCAGGTTCTCCGCACTTTTAAAGTGGGGGAGAGGGTCCAAGTAAGGGACTACTCACAGAGCAATAAGTACACCTGGGTTTTTGGTACCATCATTCCAAAATTAGGGGTACTGCACTACATTGTCAACTCGACTCTGGCTACACCATCAAACGGCATTTGGACCAAATCCGCCATACCTTAGTGAAGAAGGTCCATTTTAATCTGCAAGCCACAGAACCTCGGCTATGGCAAGTTCCTCCGGCATATCAGGCTACTCCTCAGGAAGAGAAGCCTATCTCGGTTCCAGAAAGAAACACTGCATTACCTCAGGACACTTCCGCCTCAACACCAGCACCGGGAGATCCAGGTCCGAGAGCGCCTATGGTCGAGCCGAGACGTTCTGGACGGACTCGCCGACCTCCAGGCCTATCTAGGGGACTATCAGCTGAAGATTCGAACCCCATGAAATTTTTCAATATTCAAGTTCCAAATTAAGGGGGAAGACTGTTATAACCTCAACAATGTTTACCTGTTTACTTCATAAGTTGTTTACTAGAGGTTATGGCGTCACATTTCCAACCAGACTATTCTAATGTGTTCATGTTACAATGTTCTATCCAGATTATAGTGAAAGATCAAATGCGTTCTTATATTATACTTCCCTGTTTTCAAATAGTATACCTAAATAGACACAATACCTCCCCGCTCAAATTCATTTCAAACTAGCATTCCTCGATATTAGGAAGTTACTCCTAAGAATTACAATGAATTCACAAAAAACCATATGATCGTATGACTTCAGTAATGCACATTTGAAAATGAGGAAAAAATGAATTTGAGAACGAGAGGGGCAGGTATGCGAAAATTTTTGTGGATAAAAAAAAATCGTGACTCAGACCTACAATCAGAGAAGAAACCTACCACAAATGTTTACAAGCAAAAAACATGGCCAAAGTTATAACTGACAGAAAGGACATGCGCAGAATATGTCATTTGGAAATACTAGTGGATCATGAACCAATAAAGAATAAAATAAACGTGTTTAGTTGGTGCTATCACATCTAGAGCTGTTTTAAATGTTCAACGACCAACGTTTCGGAAACAAAAGACATATTCTCCGTAAAAATAAATTATTTGAGGGGCACATTTATGTAAAAAATAAAAAACAAAAAAATGTCACCTGTAATGAGGCCAATAGGACCAGCAATAAGGCCGCCTATAAAGGTAGTAGCAGATGTAATGCCAGCTCCCAACAGAGAATATTTAGCAGTGGCGGTCATCTCCTTCGATTCAGCAACTATCTCAACGGCCTTCAACAGTTCACTGCCGTGAATAGTCATGATGCCTGCACCAATCAAATCAATGAATATTGGAATAGCGCTAAGAGATGACGCGTGGGAGTAGGATGCGCAATAGCCGAGATTGCCGTCTCTCACACTCCTATTTTGTTATGACTACAATCAGAACTATTTACCTTTTTCTCAATATACTTTAAATCTGGAAGTATATAATATAAATAAGCATCATAAATCACAAAATGTAAAATTTTACTTCAATGATATTTCAGAAGCCCTGCTTGCCATCTCACGATCCGGCTTTTTAACTAGAATTTTTACTCTTTTAGTATTTAGGGAAAGGTTTCGACCCTAAGCCATCATCAGTCCGTTAATCCTTAGGCCTAAGGAAACAGTCATAAAGCTGAGATCGAACTAAACTTCTGAATATTGTGTCATTGGAAAATGCAGACATTTAAAAGAGCGAGTCTGTCTACATTCTTATAAAGGTTAGGTTTTATGACTCATGCCTAGGCATTAACTACGAGTTCATATCGCCTACTACCAGAGCGCTCTTTCGTCACTCTGGTGGGCATGAGCCCGACTCTACTATGGGAGTCCTAAATTTTTATTCATCTAGGGCAGGGGCCTACAACGAGTACCTGACATCGAACAGGCTCGGGACCATCGCTCAACGTCCCATCCGAAGGACGGCGTGCTTAAGTTGACTTTACCTCCCAGATAAAATAAAATTGGCAGACTACCAATTAATTTTTCTATAATAATAATTAAACATTATTAAGGTGCAATTTAATAGAAAGATACAATATAATTACAAATCACTTTGCCAGAGAAATTTGATAATTTGCTTGCCATTGATAAATCTGATATTGGAAACATTGTTTTCTTTGTCTCTCTCTACAGATGGCCACTGGGTCGGATATACTATAAGGGGCCATGGTGGCCGTGCGGGTTAGAGCGTAGGGCTTTGGTCGCATGATCTCACCATCGTTTGCGGGTTCGAATCCCGTCCGGGATTGAGTTTTATTTCGTAACTAGATAACACAGTGACATGGCGAATATGCATCGTACATAAAGCAAAAAAAAATTAATAAAATACATGATTATATTTCCAGAGTTAAATTGGGACCTATAACAGGACTGGCCCAAACATCAGCAGCAAATGGATTCAAAAACAAATAGTCAAGAAAGAGAGGGGTACAACTGAAAACCGAGAAAGATTTAAAAAATAAAATAAAAAAAATAAGGAAACTAACTGCACATTTAAAAAAAAAATCACGCACGTCATATTTCGTTATAGTCACATAGCACTAAAAATAGCCCAACATTTACAAAATGTTAATTACCTAAAACCTCTTTTTTCTATAATAATGATAACGTAAATACTTACCTAAGAATCAAATGCAATTTTAAATAGAGTTGAAATTATTCAGAGACCAGATTTATCATAGTTTGAGATACGACTAAAACCACAGAATAACAGAACTACAACCAACTAACAAACAAACATGAGATAAGAATGATAGCGTTATTGATAGTATTAACTTATATCGATACGAGCAGATTGATTCAAAACTGTTTTGCGTTTTTGTTTACTTTATGTTGAAGTACCATGATTGTAGTAAATATTATTGATTTAATTTCTATGCTTGTATATATATAATTTTACTAAAAAATGTAACTTGACCAATCGATTATTTTGTGTAACCTTTTGAAGGTTATGTTCTCTAATTTCTTCTCTATGCGTTTTTTAATTTAAAAACACCCAAGGTATTAATTGTTCCAATAAAACGCACAATAGCACAATTTTTGTATTGCTTATGCTACATCTCACTTTATTCCCAAACATTACCCTGCAATTATGCAATGATGAAACTCGATAGGCAAAGAAATTAAGTTTCACAAGATGAATTGAACAAAGAAATGCAAATGAGACAGCGCAAATAGTCAAATAGAAAAATCAACTGAAAATATTCTTCATGCTTTTGCGATATCATCACTATTTTAATTATCGTTTGGGGTTTTCGCTCAATGAGCTATTTCCATGTTTGCCTCCCAAATGAGTATCATGAAATATATTATTTTAAAATGTACCTACCCTTTCAGGTACGGCATCATTTTCAGATAAATAATAACTAAATTAAGATATAACTTTATCTTGTTTGGTACACTACGTTATGGAAGAGCTGAAGCAATGCAATGAAATTGAGGATTTCTGTATTAAATTAGTTTATGAGGTGCATTAATTTATCTCAATCATACAATAATTATTTATACTATTTTTCTGTATGTATTTGAATTTTATTTTTCTTAAATAGTTTTTGCTCTGCTATGATTTCAAAGAAACTCTAGAATCATTATTGCAAGAATTAGAATATTCATCGTTTTCTTTACCCAACCCACTGCCCGTAAAGAAGGACCGAATAACAAAAGAAACAGCACTAGTGATTCTTGAAGAAATGAAAAACTATCAGTACTTACAGTTTCTCGAGGTGAGTTTTGGCTTTTGTTGCGAAAAAGGAATGAATGTTCAAAATCTTGACAAAGGTTATTATTGCAGCGTCAATATTGTTTAAAAGTATTTTGGATAATTACTGTCATTATTTTCAACAACACTGGTGGTAAACGAAAAGGAATGTGTTCAGAAAATGGATAAACATACTATGTATAGGTACTTAGTTTTTACTCTCATAAAAAAAAATTTTTTTCACAACTACTTCAATTGCAGATCTGGCAGAGATCTGAGAGTGAATGAATGATCAAGACATAAAAACTCAAACATATAAAAAAAACTGTTAAACACAAGCGAAGTGGTAGAAATACAAGTGTTGCCACTCCATGAATGTTAAAATTCATTTCCAGTAAAACAACATTTTAAATTACTCCTGATTTTCATTTAGAAAATTTCTTTATATTCCATCCATACAATCGATAGTGTGAAATTACAACATATCTACTGATGAAACGAATAAGAAACTAAATTATGTTTTTAACATGAACGATATGATGAAGGACCAAGCTATTTTAATGAGTTTCCAATAAAACAAATTCTTAATATTCTTTGTATAGTTTTGAAAGTGATAAAATTAGTCTTAAGAACAATCTCTAAAACATATTCAATTCTATGCTTAATATTTCTATTTCAGAAATGGTCTAATCTAATACCTGAAAATATTAAAAGTTCTTCAGAATATAAAAATTTAACATTACCTCTGTATACATACTTCGCTACTCTTCCGCTGAGAAATGTCAACCCAAATGATACAAAATTAGAAAAAAACCAATGTTCTAATGACAGTCAAACGAAAAAAGTGACAGATGTTGGAAAACTTGAAAACTTGAATGTCACTTTTGTAATTGAAAAAAATACCAATTCAAAATGTGAGACAACTGATTCTGAAAACTTGGCTGTCAGTTTGGGAAGTGATGAAGAGAAGAACGTGTTTGTTGAACATGAAAAGGACAAAGTGCAAGAACCGACTGCAATAAGCCTTTTTAAAGAGTTCATTCTAGAGAAAGGAAGCAGTTTTAGTACAGACACGGTGAATTTACCTCTATTCGCTCTGCCCTTTGTGGACAACCCTAAAGAACATCCGGCTCTCAATCAAGTGTTTGAAGTAAGTACAATATCATACTTCTAGAAAAGCTGTAATGAATCACAGACAATCTACTTCCCCACAACGACTTAATCAATTAACTTTACGCTCCCTCCAAAACCAATCGACAGTTTTCAGCTAATATTCAACACTTGACCTACATAGAGGCTCCGAAATCCTCAAACTAAATTTTGTATAGATACATTTATTACATCGGCAGTTATTAGGGTTTTTGAGTTGAACCCCCCTTTCCGTTCTGCCGATTCCGCTGAAAATTAAAAAGTGTCCTAATAGGGTTTTGAATTCACATATGAAATTTTGTGTTCGAGTTTTTGAGTTATGCCTCCCCCTTATTCCTCCCTTCTCCTTTGGTCGATTTGACTGACAAACAATAGGTGTCGTACTTAGAGGGTTCTGGATTCTCATATAAAATTTCATGTCGATACATACTCGTACAATCTTCCAACAGTTATCGTATTCACAGACACATAGAATGTTTTTTTTTTTCATATTTGAAATCTGAAGATCGAAAAACTTGGAATTCCGTTGAAAACTGAGCATCGAATTTTTGACGAAATGTTATATTTTACTTCCCCAGCTATTCAATGTATAGGGGAAGTTATGTAATCGGGTTTTCTTCTCTGGACTCATCATATGAGGTGAAGAGGTGAGTGAAGAAAGATAACATGTCAACTTTTGATAAGTTGACAACACTTGGAGATTTGACGAAGGGATGCCACTTATTAATAAAACATCAGCTTATCTGTTGCAACGGTTTAGGCTAAAGGTGACCACAGTCAGAAACATCCAATATTCGTAGAATCCATTTGCTGGCTACCCAGATGTTGAGTTTTTAATTTTGGAAAATGCAATGGGTCAACAATTTATTTATTTCAGAAATGTGGAAGGCATTAATATTGTTGTGAGAAAATTCTTTATGTGGTCAGGTTTCAAAGAATCGTAGAAAAAAATATTTATTAAAAAAACCGTTTTAGTCATTTTTTTAGATAGCTTTGTTCTGAATAGAATAACACCCTGTACTTTCTGAATAGGAGGGGGGGCGCATCATAAAATTAGTTATAGCTCATTAACACCTGTGAATTTTCATGGAATTTCACCTGTTCGTCTAAAAAGTTCGTCACCGTCACTTAGAGTCCGATCCGAAGTACGACGTGCTCAAGGTTTTTGTCACTTTTCAGTTTAAACAACTAAAGGCCCCGTCTAGATTTCAAACTCACTTCCTGAGCTCATTAGACACCACATGTAAAGAATAAATGAGTTTCTGTTTGGTTCGAACTAATATTGTCAAAAAAGAAATATAGAATACAGGTGGGCTTTATGGTACCTTTTCACGTATTTTCTGAAAAACACGTTAGGACAGCAATGTTGGTAGATAGACAGCAGCCAGAAGCGATGATAGTCAACCATAGTCAGATTTAGATATATTGGAAGGGTTGTTGTCTGCACCTAGGGACCTAAGCATCGAACGCTCTAAAAACAATAAACATTATATTCTTTTTTGGGATTTGACTATATGCCTAATTCCATGTGAATAATTGAAAATTGCAAAGTCATGAATGTACTGTCGAAGAAATGTCTAGGAATCGCATGAGAGTTATTATGAGAAAATTTCAAAGTTCCCGGGCAACGTCGGGTAAGACTGCTAGTACCTAATAATTGCAACCTATAGTTGGTTTAAATGAGATATTTCCCATTTTTACCCTAAGCTCCCTCCCTATATGCTTATAATTCATTTTTAATTAGTCTAATTTTTTTTAACAGGAAAAATGGATGACAGATCTTGAAAAATCTCTTCAACACTTTTTGATTAAATACAGTTATGGAGATTCAGTTGTACCAGAAATTGTAAAACTGTGCAAGCAAAATTATGAATTTTCAAAAAATGTAACAACTCAAAGTCATACAATAGAAGAGAACAACAAACGTTATAAAGACTTAAGGAGGAAACTACATAAACTGAAACGGGATCATAAAAATTTAGTTGGTAAGAATCTATTGAGCAAAAATTGTAGTACCTACCTACTTAAAAAAAAAAAAAATGTTTCTCGTAAAAGTGAATGTTGTGAAAAATGTCACCTCTGTAACTTGAATTGTATTGCTATTACTTCTAACAGAAGTAATATTATATTCAAAATTTTGTCTTTAACAGTGACTAACTAGAATATAACCACGAAATGCTATTTTGTCTATTTAATTAAACAGATCGAAATGAAATTTCTGAAGAAACTTTTTTTGCTGTAACCAACTGATGTTTTGTTTATGTTCAGAGTTGGGCGAATATTGATAAAATTCCAATAAATTAAGCGTGCTGGCCTACTTAGCTCAAGATGGCGGGTTCGAAACCAGACCCAGGCTTTTAGATTTCTTATCTGGGATGTGAAAAAACCTTGAGCACGCCGCCCTCCGGGTGGGACGTTAAGCGATGGTCCCGAGCCTGTACGATGTCAAGTACTCGTTAAAGGCCCCTATCCTAGGTGAATAAACCTGGGTTGGCAAAATTTCGGACTCCCACTGTAGAGTCGGGCTCATCTTCACCAAAGCAACGAAAGAGCTTATGACCTTGTAGTTAAAGCCCGGGCATGAGTCTTAAGAACTCACTATACTACAGCTCATCTTAAAGCAATTCATTTTGAAGAGAATCTTATCTTTAAAATAAAACACTCTCCCGGACGGGATATGAACCCGCAACCTCGGGCCAAAGCCCTATAGTCTGGTCTATATGACCACAAATTAACAGTTAAACGATTCAAAATTATTCTCTTTAATACGCACCTTGAAATTATATTGTTTTGAAAGTTGTGTTGTTTCTTCAACTTGATTACAGTTGTATACTTATTTTTCAGGGGTTGCCACTGAACTAGCTACAGCTTTGGAAAACTCAGTGAGAGGCGATGCTGTGGACCTGCAATCAACTCTGTTAAATTGTGTTGCGATTTTTCCAGACCTGTTTCCAGGATCAAAAAATGGGAAAACCTACCCTCTTGTAAATACTTTCATTATAAAGAAATATTAAAACCAGATAAACATTATTATATATATATTTTTAAAATAAACATTTTCTGTTTGTAGAGAGTTGACTTCTCCGAAAGCCTGCCTGAGAAAGAACATGTCTGTAGCTCGGACCTGGACGTTGACAAGATAAAGGACGATCTTCACAATGGCAGCATGAAGACGAAACTGCTCCTCTTGCAGGCTTTACGATGGGTCATTATGTTTTCATTACAACTAATTATTTCGACGTCGCCGGTAGCTCAGAAGTATGCGTGCTTGCTTACTCAAGATCGCTGGTTAGAAGTCCGGCCGAGGCCCTTAATATATTTTATCTGGGAGGTAAAAATTAACTTAAGCATGCTGTCCTTAGGATGGGACGTTAAGTGATGTCCCAAGCCTGTACGATGTCCGGTACTAGGCGATATGACCTCTTAGTTAAAGCTCAAGCATGAGTCATAATAACTATATTATTATAAAGAAGGCTGATGTAGTGAGAAGTGATTATTTCACAGGTTTTACATAATGGCCACAATGTCCCTAGCGGAGACGAACAGGTTATTCCTGGAAGAGGCCTTTCCTGCTGACGATCCGGCACAGGACTCGCCCGGCCAACGCGATATCAGGAGCGCTGCCCGTACCCTGCCAGAGACGGAAAATGCACCTGACTGGGACGAGCTCGATCTGCTCTTGGCGGTTGGGAAGCAGAAGAGTGGCGGCGCCCCTGGGAACGATCTCATCGACGCTGCTATAATCAAGAAAGCATTCCCGACCATCAAGACAGATCTTCTACATCTGTTCAACGCTTGTCTAAGGCGAGGCCATTTCCCGGGCGCTTGGAAGCGTGCCCTGATATGCACCTTTGTTAAGCCCGGGGACAGGGACCTCTCCTTGGCAAAGAGCTATAGACCAATCAGCCTGCTCCCCGTCTTTGGGAAGATACTGGAGACCCTTATTTTCAAAGGAATTCAAACGCAAGTACACGCCTTAGTATCCCATAGGCAATTTGGCTGCATGAGGGGTAGATCTGCCGAGGACGCATTAACGATGCTGAGAGCAGACGTAGAAGAACGCGAAGGCAAATATGCCCTCTGCGTTTTCTTCGAAATTGCGTCGGCCTTCGATTGCGCCTGGTGGCCAGCCATCCTCACGAGACTGCGGACTATGGAATTGCCTAGGAATTTATTTGCGCTGATCTCTAGCTTCCTCTGCGATCGATCCGCCACCATAAGCCAGCTGTATACTTGTACTACAGTAGACGTCACTAGAGGCTGTCCTCAGGGCTCGGTTCTCGGACCAACCCTGTGGAATATACTCTTTGACGGGTGTCTCCGTGACCTAGAGAACCGTGGGCATAAGGCAATCGCCTATGTCGACGATCTCGTGGTTACAGTTCAGGCCGATAGTCATGCCAACCTTACCCTTCGCGCGCAAACTGCAATAGACGATATAGGCAGCTGGTGCTGCGCCAATAAGCTGGCTCTCTCATCGAGTAAGACCTCGGCCTTACTGATGAGGGGGAGACCCGATGCTCGACAGCCCCTGGTTTTGACAGTCCTTGGGCGGCACATTGAATGCCCAACTGTGATAATGTACCTCGGGGTGCGGATCGCACGAGGCCTGAAAGTAACGCCCCACGTTGTTGCCATTAAAGAAAAGACGATAGCCATTTTCAACGCTCTGAGCCGCCTAGCCCGCGCGACGTGGGGCCTCGACTATTCCGCGTGTAGGACCATCTACACAGGGGTATTCTTGGCTGTAGCAAGGTACGCTGCTGCAGGTTGGTGGCATCGCCCCACGAATCGGCAGCGTACGATTCTGACGCGAGCCCAGAGAGCAGCCCTTTTAAGAGTTACAAGGGCTTATCGTACTGTCTCTACGGCTGCGCTACAGGTACTAGCGGGAGCCGCCCCCATTGACTTGATCTTGGATGGGGCTGTCGCTTCGTATTTCTGTTGACGCAACATGCCCTTAGGAGCAGATATTGATGAGCCCTTACGCCTAGCCCTAGAGGAAGAGATGCGCGGACAGTCCAGACCAGTGCGCTGCAAGGACATCGTCCAGAATTGGATTGTGGAAAAATGGCAACAACGTTGGTCACGATGCCCGGATGGCCGAACGACGTACGCATACTTCCCGGACGTCCGGGTACGCCTTGACTCAACATGGGTACAGCCTAATCACTGGACGTCTCAAATATTATCAGGTCATGGTGATTTCAACTCCAAGCTGTTCTTCTTTCACAGGAAGAACACCCCGAACTGTTCGTGCGGCGGTATCGAGACTGCAGAACATGTGGTCCTCGAATGTCCGCTGTACATCCAAGCTAGGGTGGAGTTGATTCATGGGACAAGATCGTATTTGGGACTGGATCTACGGCAGATGGTGACGGAAACAGACTACCCGATGTTCTGCCGATTCGTCGGCTCCTGGCGGGAGCAGAAACAGGCAACATAAGATGGTAACCCCTTGATCCCCGAGCTTTGACCAAACGTAGACAGGGTGATATTGCTGGAATGCAAGGCGCACAAGATCGTATTTGGGACTGGATCTACGGCAGATGGTGACGGAAACAGACTACCCGATGTTCTGCCGATTCGTCGGCTCCTGGCGGGAGCAGAAACAGGCAACATAAGATGGTAACCCCTTGATCCCCGAGCTTTGACCAAACGTAGACAGGGTGATATTGCTGGAATGCAAGGCTCTTTTGAAAACAAAAAAAAAAAAAAAAGTTTTACATACGAGTACATAGTCTGACTTCTCACAGATTTTATTAATTTTTGCTAGTCGGCTTTCGAGTTCACCCTCATCATCGGCAGTCTGGTTGACACTTCTCCTCAAGAGCTCTCAGCTCCCCCTCCATCTCAAGAGGCTCGTCTATACGATGCTCATCAGGCCCATGTGGCTTCACGGCTGCGCTATCTGGGGTTCTGCCTCCGATTCTCAAATAAAACGTATTCAGACATTCCAGAAACGGGCCTTAAGGATCACTATCACCAGAGCGCCCAGGTTTGTCCGAAACAAAAATGTCTGCCTATTTGTTACTCCAGTCTGCTGCGGACCATGCAAGATCATCAAAACCCTCTGCTACATACCATCCCTCTCCACCTGCCTCCGCCAAGACCAGAACGTCGACTGAAGAGGAAGCACCATAGCGACCTTAACCAAGAGGACTGACGTTGGTCAGCCGCCTCATTCAAGTGCCAAATGTTTTGTTTTATTTGATTTTAGCACAATTGAATGTATATTGTACAAAAATTGCCAATAAATGAGAAAAAAAAAGGCAGTCTGGTAAAATAATTTTATAAACAACAAAATTTAAAGTGTTTTATTAAATTAAATTTAAAAATTAATATAAACGTGTATAAAACTATTACAAAGCACAATTCAAAATTTCATGGATGGGGACAGATATGTTATTCCTGTCCCCCAACTGAGTCGTACTTGTGTTAAAAAAATGGGGCTTGGTGTTCAAAAAGAGGATTTCACGATCAATAAGCAAAATAAAAAAATAAGAACTACCCTTCAGAGTGTATCATGCCTTTTTCTGTCTTACGGAGAATACAATAGAGTTAGTTATTGTGTCTCATGCCCGGTCATTAACTGCGAGATCATATCGCCTACTACCAGAGCGCTCTGGTGGAGTTGAGCCCAACTTTACTCTGGGAGTTCGAAATTTTCCTACCGAGGTTTATTCACCTAGAGTAGGGGGTCTTTAACGAGTAGCTATGCTCAAGATTTTTTAACCTCCCAGATAAAAAATTTAAGGACCGGTCGGGTTTCGAACCCGCGATCTTGAGCTCAGTAGGCTAGCACGCTACCTCACAATTGATTAGACTATAGCTTACTAAATATTATGTAATGTAACCTATGAATTGTGTACTTGGAGAGGTAACCAGTATTGAGAAGAAATAAGGGCCGGTTCAGTGAACTAGAAGAGGAAGGTTCTCTGAATCCCTCTGCTGCGTACGGACAAGTCAGCTTTATTAATGAAAATGTCAAATAATTGTGAATTTGTTGTTGTGTACAGCACCTGTGTGAGGTGAGTAGCGAGGAACGTGAAGTGGGAGTGGCATGGCTGGAGCGGACCGACCTGCTCAGCCTACTTGAGGACCAGGGGCCTCACCAGGACTGGCTATGTCCTGTCAGGGCCCCTCATCCTCTTCAGCAGAGCATGGCTCGTCTCCTCAATGCCCTCGCCAGTCTCCAGACAGGCCGTGACTACATCGCCTCCTCACCGGACATTCTGGACAGTCTCATCAGAGCAGCCAACTCTCCGGAGACTGACTCCATTACACAGGACATGATCATGGCTACACTACAAAAACTTAGTCTCAGGTAAAACTAACTTTTCAAATAAGGTTATAATGCCACACATTTTACAGTTTCTAGATACCAAATCTACTTTTGGCGTTATAAATAAATATTCTTTCACTGTTATTTAATTTACTTATTTGGCAGAAATAAGATGGTGGAAAATGTCTTAAACACTCCAGACAACTGAGAAACTTATTTCAAAGCAAAATAAAAATATTTTATATATATGTATGTAATTAAGAGTGTTAGTTTCAAATTTCACTCCCTGATGCTTCAATTTCATGGTCTCGAAAGTTTTCATCGATAGGAATGTTGACTGGCTATTAAAAACAACATTAAAGGAAGTTACGGTTGTGTAGTTCTTAATTCAGTCACTTGAGTACTACACAAGTATTGCTGCTATGAAATCATAAAAAAAAATAGTTATTTCTTCAGATTATTTATATAAAATTTTACAAAAAGTATAAAAAATGGCGCTGGTAGCTCAGATGTAGCGTGCTTGCCTATTGAGCTCAAGATATCGAAACCCGGCCGAGCCCCTCAGAATTGTTTTTTAATAGTTTTATTTACGTTTATTTTAATTTTTAATCTTATTTATTAAAACACTTTAAATTATATTGCTTTTAAAATTATTTTACCTGACTATCTAATGACGAGGGCAACCTCGAAAGCCGGCTAGCAAAAATTAAGAAAATCCCTGAGAGGTCAGACTATATTTTACTTTAAAACCTGTGAAATAATCACTTCTCCCAACATGAGCCATCATCTTCCAGATATTGATATTTTCAGCAAGTCTATATAACCTCTCGTAATTCCTATTGCACTCTTATAGCTATCTCCCCATGACCTGAAAATATTATATTTTTACATCCTTATTCTTTTATTATAAGAATTATAATATATAAATATTATGTTACTTCAAATAAAAGTTGCAGAGAAAGCCAAACTACATACTTTAAATAATTTCGATACCTGCCGGAAACTGTCTTAAAATTACATCTCCAAGTCTATTTTTTAAACGTTTGCTCGATTTACACATTAACTTCACAAAAAATGTTCCTGATTAAATTGCAACCATCAGAAAGTCAATGTCATCAGATTTGAGATGGGACTAATATGAATAGAGTTGGAGCTCCAAACAATGTACAATACATTTCTGTAGAAAATAGTTCAATTTGGTTTTATAGTTCAATGTAATGTTCAAACTGTAACGCATGGCAACGAATTTTAAAATATCTCTTTTATTTTTTATCATCCACAGTTTGTAAATAATTAGATATATGTTTGATATTTTCACTATGGATTAGTTCCATATTTGGAATACAAGTAAACGAATATTGTCTTGTTGGATATATGCATAAAATAAAGAAAAACAAATGTGATCCCGCCTTCCTCCTCATTTCAGATGGTCACATGACTTAATAAAATACATAATATTTGCTTTCAACCAAAGTTGTTGAACTTGGAATGGTCTGTTTTGTTTGAGGAGGAGGCAATGTGAGGTGATGATCTCTGGAGGTGTCCTGGAGTTAGCCATCTCCAGACTAGATCCAGGTCACAGCTGCTACTCCCTTCAGTACACCACATCTCTCTTCATGAACCTCTCTCTGTACACTCCCACAGACTACTGGGACACCAGGCCTCATCTCGTCCTCCCCTCTCTGGTCAGTCTCCTGCAGACCAAACATCATCAGGTAAGAATGTCCTCGTCAAGCCTCGAGTGGTTCTTTAATTGGAGGGTACTCCTGGGGAGGTAAATACTAGGGCTGCTGATTATCCGGGTATCCGGAGAATCCTTTTATCCGATTTTATATACATCTCCGGAGCCAAATCCGAAATTTTCTCCCGGAAAGGGAGTTTTATAATAATTTATATATATTTTCACAATTGGAAGAAATAATTGAAAAATTACTAATTTTTGAAATTCATTACTTTGTAAAATCAGATTTATTCGCCATTTTAAGGCATTTAAAAAATATCTCGTTTATTCCATCATTTTTGGATTTCAGCGGATGTCCATGAATTAAACAAAACAAAATCAGAAATAGGTCAAACATTTTGGAATGAAATGTTAGAAAAAGTCGAAAATTGGTGAACAAAACTATTCAGACTATAATCAAGAACACAAGGGAATTTCAAGAGAGCGCTTTAGGAAAAATCTCAGGTAATTCTCAAGGAAAACAGGTATTTCAAGAAGTAGCGACCTGAAAAAGTCAAAAGTCTCTCTATCATATTTGTTTCAGATGTTGAGGTCCGCAGGACAAACAGAACAGGCAACTCTTCACATACACTTCACATGTTTATAAATTAACATTTTTTGGATTATTAGATTAAAACAGACTTGTGTTGCTCCGAACATTAAAAAAAATTGCAAATGGTTTCATTGAAAAAAAAAAATACAAAAAAATAAGTGTCAATTGCATGCTTAATGATTTTTTCATTTGGGGAAACTTCTTAAGTAGGAAAAGTTTCTTAAGTTTCACACTTTTTTAGTTCTTCTGGAAGAACTACCTAACATGTCGAAACGCAGATTACAGTTTTTCTTTTCTAACTGTACTTTTAAAATAAACAAATAAAATTGGGGGTTGATAGGGAAGAAAACGGTCCAGGAGGCGATTTCAAGTCCTGGTGACAAAAAAACAAAAACAAATTGTCACGAAAATTTTTAAAGGGGTCTGTCAAAAAACGTATTCCACGCCAAGAAATTTACATAAAATGGGTGATGTGGAACGAGTCTTTGAGTTGCTACAGAAGGACCTACTCCGCGTCTTTGTGGGATTCTCCACAACTCTGAAGATAAAACATATGAAAAACCTTCAAAGCAATACAAGGCATTTTTTTTCCGTTGAATAAAAGTCTTGTTAAATGGGAGGTGGAGAGGCGCACATTATGAGATACTGTAGATCATTAGTTTGGTTTGATACAGTCTGATGTGAAAAGGGTTGACAACTCGAGTCACAGAGCTTGTATAAGAGGTCGGTGGGGGGTTCCTTGAAACTGTTCCCTGAGGGTGCTCACTCGGCTTGCAATGGCCTCACAGGCAACCTGTCATATCCTGTTTGTCTGGAGACTAAAGGTACCCAGCAGAAGACCCCAAGAACCAGGGAAAAGGAGCAACCGAACTCCTCTTCTGTGAGGAAGCACAATGCATTGCTATTGGGAAAACTCGGGCAAGAGGGTGTGCATGTCTCCCTCCAGAGCCCGGCGGTGCCGCACTGAGAATGTATTTCGTTGTTATCGCAACTTCCATCTGTTATATACTTCTTTGTTTATAATAAATAAATGAAATCTAAATCTAGTGTATAAAAGGTAGCAGCTGGAAGGTGATGTCTGTTGGCAGGTGGTTGAGTTCGTGTGCGGCTCCTTGTACTGCCTCCTCCGTTCTGATAAAGTGAACATCTTCGCCCGGTCTCTGGGTCTGGGTGAGGCACTCTCCTCCCTCGGAGTCTTCAGTCCCGACCTCTCCCGGCAGATCCAGGCCTTGCTCAGTCTTCATCAGCGACACGTCTGTCCCTCCGCCCTTCCTCTCCTGTCCGCCTCTTTCACCGATGACGACTTGGTAGGTTCGTTATATTTCTCAAGGGAAAGTTAAGAAATCAGCAATATAATTCGAAATAGGGTTTTTCTTGTTGTCGGTCTTCAATATGGGGCCGCGTGGGCTTGAGCGCACAGCTTTGGCCCCATGGACCCACCGCCGTTACGAGTTAAAATTCCTTCCGGAAGAAAGTTTTATTTTATAGATAGAACTGCTTCCTTGGGCGATTCCATTATTTCGGACTAATGTCTGTAAGTCCGTCGTTCAACATATCTATAAACTAATGGTTCGATTTCGACCCAGTTTGGTACACTCTAATATGGTGCTAACCTCAATGGTGAAGCAATTCTCAAACAGAACGCTCAAGTGATTCGAAGTTGCATTCTGCCCAATTATAGCGCACATCTAAACAAATATTTTTATATTGCAAATTGCATTTTTGGCAAAGTAATTTCCCCCATAACATTACCCCCTTTAGTTTCGCGTCTGCGATTATACTTGTACTGTATGCTTAATTATTAAATATGACATAATTTTCGTATTTTTAGCTGCTTTATAAAATAAGATAAGAGACCTCATGTTTGTTTTTAGGAGGACCCAGAAGAGCTGGAGGCTGAGATAAACCAAGAAGACCCGGTCCGAGGGACCCCCTCAGGACAAGAGCTGCTCAGACAACATTACCTCCGCATCTTCAAGACCCCCAGTAAGTTATATGGCAGCGAGCAGGTTAACCAACCTCGAGGGAAGTCGTCAGGTTCACCTCTAAACAAGATTCAACGTTTCCAAACTAGCTCTTGCCTTCTTAACGACCAGCTGCTCAATTAGAAATAATCAACAATATATATATACAGATTTGCGTCTTCCAGATTTGCTTTGATTTTAGTTTTTCAGTAACGTTTTGAGCCACATACTCATCTTCAGTGCAAGCTAGTCTGTAAATTCTTCAGTTTGTTTGATTATTTTTGTGACTCATGCCCTGGCTTTAATTGCGATGTCATATGGCTTACTACCAGAGCGCTCTTTCTTCGACATTAGCCCGACTCTACTGTGAGAGTCCTAAATGTTGCCTACCTAGGTTTAGTTAACTAGGGTAGGGGTCTTTAACGAGTACCAAGTTCGAGTAATGGTAAAATAAAATAAAATTTGGAAGACAGAGCCGCCTCTTTACATTACCTGTTCAATCAGAAAAAAAAAATCATTAATGGAAAATCCAATACAGAACATTTTCAAATTCGTTCCAAATCATACTCTTTCACAAAGAACTCAATTGTCGTCCTTATTGAATTCACATATGAAAGGGTCTCCCCCTTTCTTTAAGAATGGCAAAATGCCCCCCTCTTGAAATTCAAAATAAATATGATATATCGGTTATGGGGGGTAAAAAAATAAAGTAGTCACAACCCATATGACCCCAACCCCCCTCCCCATTCCCACAGGGTTAAAAAAGGGGTTATTTTGTTTTTATTTTTTTTCTCAGGCTGTGTTTACTTGAAAATTTTGAAAAAAAAATCGTGAAAGTAGTTGACTATAATAATTAACTATTTGTAAAAAATTTTTAAAGTCATTCAAGGTAATAAACTCCCTTAAAAAAATTCTAAAATGTTAAAAATTAATTTTCCCAAAAAATAATACAGATGTAACATGATTTTTTTTTCGTCATTTTGTTCTAACTATTGAATACTACCTTTTTGAATACATTTTTAATGACTTGGTTTGGTGCGCCATGCTTAAAATCAATTTTTTAAGTTTTTTTTTGAATTTTACAAGAAAGGGGTTGAAGATAGCTAAACAACTCAAATAAGATTGTTTGTGGGGACCATGGTGGCCCTGCGGGTTTTGGTCGTATGGTCTCACCAAGGTTTGCGGGTTCGAATCCCGTCCGGGAGTGAGTTTTATTTCGTAGAGAGAACTCCCTCCCGGGGCCATGGATGTCGTTAATAACTATATATAACACATTGACATGGCCAATATGCACCGTACATAAAGCCAAAAAAAATAAAATAAATAAAAAAGATAGATTGTTTGTAGTTTTGTGTGAGACGAACCAGCTTTGATTTTTATTCCTAGCATAAATACTCGCAAAGTTATGACCTGTAAAATTGTATACCCCCCATTTTACCCCCCATAAACTATATATATATATATATATATATATATATATATAGTTCATTTTGAATTCCGAGAGGGGGGGGGGGGGGGCATTTTGCCATTGCCATTTTGCCGGGGGAGACCTTTTTGTGTCGATCATTACAACGGCAGTTATTAGAGATTTTGTGTTAAGCCTCTCCCTAATCCCCCCTCCCCTTTGGTCCATTCGGCTAAAAAACAATAGGTGTCATTGTTGGAGGGTTCTGAATTAACATGTAAAATTTCGTGTCGATGCATTCATTCTATTGGGTGTTATCGTGTTTACAGACAGACATTCTGTCTCTCAGTGTGTCTGTCTGTCTGTCTCTCTGTGTGTCTGTGAACACGATAACTCCCGATAGAATGCATGTACTGACACGAAATTTTATTTGTGAATTCAGAACCCTCCAACGATGACACCTATTGTTTTTTCACTTCACTTTGTATTCAATTAGGAATATTAAATAAATTCTGTCTTTTTTTCATATTTGAAAACTCGTGGTCGGAAAACAAGAAATTTCGTTGAAAACTCCGCATCGTATTTTCGACCTATTACATAACTTCCCCTACGCTTCGTATAGCAGGAGACGTCAAATATTGTTCTCAGAATTTTGATAATTTTGGAAATGGTTTCGGCCTGGAATTTATTAAATGTTCCTAAATGAATACAAACTATTGTTCCCGTTATAAGGTTCTCAAATCAATAAACCGGAAATAACCTTGTGTTTCGTTATAAAAAACCTAAAGCATCACCAAATTGCTAATTTTTGTATGAAATGTGAAGTGTTTTGTTCGGGAAAGTTACCGGAATAATTTTGTCAATTAAAAAAAAAAAAAAAAAAAAATGTGTTCTTGAGCTAAAAATGTTGGAAAAAGAAAGCAATTAGTTTGTCTATTTTGTTTGGTTGTCTTCCAACTGAAGAAGAACAGAACCGATATCCGGAGTTCTTATGGTTGTTGTTTCAGATGAGCCACTTTTTCAAAAATATAATTATGTTGATAATGAAATGTCTTTTGTTAATTTTGAGCTTAAAGCAAACGGGAACTTTATACTTGTTTTTGTGAATCATGCCCAGGCTATACCTAGAAGGTCATGTCGCCTACTACCAGAGTGCTCTATCGTCGCTCTGGTGGACATGATTCCGACTCTACTGTGGGAGTCCTAAATTTTGCCAACTCAGGTTCAGTTATCAGGGGTATAGATCTTTAACGAGTACTTGACAACTCACAAGTTTGAGACCGTCGGCTTAACCTTCCTTCCAAAGGGAGGCATGCTGGAGGTTTTTGTACCTCCTAGATAAAAAAAAATCTAAAGGAGAGCTGGTTTCAAACCGCGATGTTGGGCATAGTGAGCAAGCATGCTACCTCTCTGCTATAAGCGACCTCGACCGGGAGCTTTGATAATTAAATATTGTTGAAAACTATTTTTATTTTTTATTTTTGCAGGCATTGTCGGACGGAACAATGATACGAGAGTTAGTCTGAGAGCTTCAACACCAAGAGACAAGGACCTCCCCGTCTGGGCACTGTGACCAGGAGACAAGGACCTCCCCGTCTGGGCACTGTGACCAGGAGACTAGGACCTCCTCGTCTGGGCACTGTGACCAGGAGACAAGGACCTCCCCGTCTGGGCACTGTGACCAGGAGACAAGGACCTCCCCGTCTGGGCACTGTGACCAGGAGACTAGGACCTCCCCGTCTGGGCACTGTGACCAGGAAACTAGGACCTCCCCGTCTGGGCACTGTGACCAGGAGACAAGGACCTCCTCGTCTGGGCACTGTGACCAAGAGACAAGGACCTCCCCGTCTGGACACTGTGACCAGAAGACAAGGACCTCCCCGTCTGGGCACTGGGACCAGGAGACAAGGACCTCCCCGTCTGGGCACTGGGACCAGGAGACAAGGACCTCCCCGTCTGGGCACTGTGACCAGGAGACATCAACTGCCCCGAATCGAACCAGAGAAAACCCAGTTATTTTTGATGTTTTAATCCCATGACAGGAGTAAATGAAATTGCAAATAACAAAATCTCAATGTACCGGAAACGTGTTAGTAAAAAATGCAATACATCGCATCATAAAATATAATGTAAATAATTGAAAAGAACGCCTCTGGGTTGGAACTGGGTATGTTGGTACTGCAAGATGCTGCCGGCTGTAACAGGGGGCTTCATCTTCACTTATATTTGCCCTACGAACTTTGTCTCGTTGAACAGTTTCATTTAATATAAAGAACATGGCTAAAACAAACCCAGAAAGGGGGAGCGAAGGATGGATAGCATGTATTATCTACTTTATTTTTTGGATATCAGGAGCGGTACGGTGAGCAGTTAAACGAAAGGTGAGCTGACGCGAGCGATGTTCTGCCTCACTCAGCGGCTTCCACTGTCCCTTCAAGGCTATTCAAATCTCAACTTAGGGTTGCGTATGAACATTCTATATGCATCAGAACTTCTTTATAACGCTTCTATAAAACGCTTTACGGCTTATGGTGCTCATTTTCTCTCGGTCCCGATTCATTTCTATGATTTTTTTTCTTCTGATGTATCGCTCCGATTTCACGTCATAACACTCTTTTGGCCTTTTTTCTCTTCAATAATTTTCGTTTTTAATCAATTGTTAAAACGTTTTGTGGTCAACGCCCTCCTAATTGTAGATTACGATATTTTTTAAAACAATAGTAGTTTGTTTTCAAATAAAATCGTGTAACTTACGGTGAATCCTCTTTCATATGATTGTGTGCTTAAAATAAGACATCTTTTGCTATGATATCGAAAAAACTTCCCTGCCCCCTCTTGTCAGACCTAAGTTGTCAGAAAATTACCAAAACAAACTACGAATCCCATATTTGTGACGTAAAGCTTGCATTATTTTTTTTGCTTCAGATTTTTGCATCATAGCGTGGGTGATAGAGGGGGAAGGTGGAATCGTTTCGGACATCCTCGTCAGAGTTGCATTGATCTTCTTTCTTGAAAAAAAAAAATATTCTTGTCATGTCCACTCAGAATCAGTCAATTTGATGTCCTATTCGCATATGCATGAAAACATGTTGGTTTTCACATCACAATTTTTCTGATGCCGCTCTGTTCGTAGATGTTTCTGTAACTGGTCGCTATACTTTGCTTATAGCTGCCACTAATACACAAATACATTCTGTGTTCCTTGCGGCAAAGATTTTTTCGTCTGGGAGCTAAACGCTGCCCACAAACAGACAGACACACGACCGGAACCATAAGGTTTTTCTTTTATATTTGACCTACCAAAACCTTAAAAATTAACTCAATGAATTACCCCCTGATTGGGGAACTGCTATAAGTATGATGTTTGCCGAACCAAACTTTCAAAATATATAATACCATTTATGAGTTTTCCAAGTAATAGCGAATTTCACGTTACAAGGCGGACTTCTGTCCCTAACAGGAGCGTTATAACGAGGTTCCACAATACATACATGGGAATAGTAAGAAATCACTCTCAGTTCACATTGTGAAAATTACATTTCTTTATTTGGAAAGAAACTGCCTTTTGTTATTAATTACAGTGATATTGCAGTTGTTACAGATATCGGTGGTGGTTGTCAAGTAGTGAGCGCCGTTAGCAGCTGTGGAGCTTAGCGAGCAGATGGGTAGAGACTCAAGGTACCATCTAGCGGCAATCATTTTTGGTACAACACCTTATCTTAAACTTTACTTATTACTGAAATTTCGCTAAATTTACATATGTCTCTTTAAATTAGGGCAAAGTTTCATTCGTATAGCGTCACCATTTTTCGAGATATCATGGGGGTATATTTGTTGTTATATGTGCAATATTTATTGTTACAAAACATTATGTTATTTATTCTATTAGTTTATCATATTCTAAATTGTTATTTTTCTTTGTTAAAAATTAAATAATTTGTTTAAAATGAATAGTATATATTATGATGAAAAGTCTTGTTTTTAATACAAATAAACTTTCTACCCTTGCCCAAGTATTGGAACATAAGGCACTTGATAGTAATATTTATTTTCGTTGAACCATAACACGGTAATGGGATACATCACAAGAATGTATACATTAAGATAGCTTATAAATTAGATAGGTTTTTAAACAGATATTAACTGACACACTTGGATTAGAATTAACAACACTACCAAAAAATAAAATGAAGTTAATAAATACGTGAAAATATGAGTACAAAAGTAATAATATTCTAAAATAGATACATAAGTACATATATAATAAATACAGTAGATATTTTTTTCATTATTTAATTAAAATTAAGATAATAATTGTTGATAACTTTTCCAGTAGTATCTTTTTCACGACATTTCGGGTCGTTTTCACA
Organism: Aradus depressus; assembly: GCA_963662175.1. Classification (NCBI taxonomy): domain Eukaryota; kingdom Metazoa; phylum Arthropoda; class Insecta; order Hemiptera; family Aradidae; genus Aradus; species Aradus depressus. The sequence continues at coordinate 52,071,422 of OY759214.1, read as the reverse complement.
TCCCTTCCTCAGGTCACAATGGGCGAAACATAGAAAATCGAAAGAAAAAAAATAAGAATTATAATAAAAATATAAACATATAAATAAATGAAAAAAAATAAATAAACTAAATGATTATGAAATTACATAGAAGAGAAAAACAAGAACAATAAATTAATATATAAATATTAAAAAATAATGACAATAAAACATCGATTCGACAGACCTTAAGAGCATATCTGTCGAGGGATTTTGCCAAAAAAATAAAAATGAAAGCTATGTATCACATAATGTTTTTGACAATTAAACATGGTTTTCTTCTATTATAGTTATTTTATTATTTTTGAACAATGAGAAAAAAATTCCATTTTCGAATAGAGAATTTCTTCTAAAAACGTTTTTGGTTGAAGTTTAAATTTTGTTATTGTTTCTATTGTCTTCAAGAAATGGATAATTATTTCATTAAAGAAAATAATTCCTTTTCGAGTTACACTTTTTTTCAAAAAGAGAGGAGAAACGTTTAGTTATTTGAAGATCTTCTTTCTTGCTGGTATGATAAGAATTTTTAAGATCTCCCCCTCAATGAAGTCCTTGTGACGATGTGGAGGTACATCGGCCAGACATTGATCTATGAGGCAGCTTTAGACAAAAAAAGAAAACACGTTGGTGTATCACTGGCTATGTACTTCCCCAGCAAGAATTAATCAATTCCACTGGCCCTTCCTCCAAAGCCAATCGACAGTTTGGCCTAAAAAAAAACAATATTTGACTTATATAGTGGCTTCTGAATCCTCAAACTAAATTTTGTACCGATACATTCAATATATCGGCAGTTATTGGGATTTTTGAGTTTCCACTCTCCCTCTAAATCTTCAGCCTCTTTCTCTCTTGTCAGAAACCGGTCTCGCTCCACCCAGAATGATCTACCAGCTTTACTAATAGACTATCATTGTATCTAGTTGAAGCATATCTATCGACATTGTCGTATTAATGGTTTTTTTTCAGAAAGTATGAAGAATCGGTGCCACAAGATCTATATTCTATATTTCTTCATCGGCTATTTTGTTTAAATCCAGAGCAAAATGTATCTTTACTTTATGGTTGCCTGTAATCATATCTGGTTGATACTTCTCCGAATCGGTCTTCTTCGTATGAGTTGAAGAAATAGAAGATTTAGAGGGAGAGTGAAAACTTACCTGATACTTCAAATACCATTCCCCTGGAACCGAACCGACTATCAGTATTACTAGTGAACTATCATCGTGTATGCCTATCTACCGACATTGCTGTATTGTTTTTTTCAGAAACTGTGAAGGATCGGTGCCACAATGACGACCTATATTCTATATTCCTTCTTCGACTTCTATGCTATTATTTTAATCTTTACTTATAGTTGCCTCTAATCGTATCTTACATTTTCTCTACTGCTATTTTAGTTAGAACGAACCAAATAATACTTTTCATCTCTACTTATGCTAGGTACCCTTTCTTCGTATATGATCGAAGTCGTTCTATTGAGATTGGTAGATAAAAGTGTGTTTTTATGGCTGCCTCTAATCGTATCTGATGAATTTTCTCTACCGAGATTGCTGTATTAATTTGTTTTACTAGGCTAAAGAGGTTACAACCAAACTTAAATATAAGTTTCTACTCTCCTTCTAAATCAGGTTTTGGAGGAACTTATCTTCAGTTTTTGCTCTATGGTGAGTCCTTTGATCTCTAGATGCAAGGCTGCACCCCGAATCTCAAGTCAGTTTCCGCTCTCCCTCTGAATCATGACTCTCTATTTGGCAGACCCGTAATTTTTGTTTATGCTTTTTTGAGGCTCTTCCGATCTCTGAAATTGAGGCTACGTCCCGCCTCTTACGTATGTTTCCGTTCTCTCTCTAAACCTTCAATCTCTTTATTTGTGGAGTCTCACCTAATTTGGCGGTTCCAGACCCGGATCCGGGACTCGAACCATGCTTAGACTCGTGTTCAGATCAGGAATCGTGGATTCGAGTGTTTGTCTCAATATGTGGGCCCGTATTCTCGTATAGAACCGTGGACGAGAGTCCGGGTCTAGAACCACATTTCGAGGTAGCCTCATATTCGGAGGTGAAAGAACACTCAAAAAAGCAATATCAGAAGTTAAGGGTCCAACAAATAAAGAGATCAAGGAAGATAGCGGGAGAGCTGAAACTTATGTGTGATATTGACTAAAATTTAGAGATCGAAGGACTTGTAATGAAGAATCGGTTCCAAAAGAAAGAGCGACTTATATTCTCTATTTCTTCTTCGGCTATTTGGGTTAAAACCAATCTAACAAAATTTCATCTTTACTTATGGCTGTCTGTAATCGTATCTGGTTGAATATTCTCTACCACATTGCTGTATTAATGTGTTTTATTAGGCGAAATAGGTTACAACCAAACTTATATGTAAGTTTCTGCTCTCTTTCTAAGGAACTTACCTTCAGTTTTTGCTCTTTCGATCTTTGAATTTAAAGCCACACCCCGAGTCACAAGTGAGTTTCCGCTCTGCCTCTAAATCTTCAGTTTCTTTATTTGGCGGAGCCATAACTTATGTTTTTGCTTCTGCCAGAAACCGGTCTTCACCCCACTTCACCCAGAACGGTCTACCAGCTCCACAAATGGACTATCATCATGTCTAGTTGAAGCCCATCTATCGACATGGTGTATTAATGTTTTTTCCAGAAAATATGAAGAATCGGTGCCACGAGGATGATCTATATTCTATTTTTCATCGTCGGCTATATTGGTTAGAACCAACTAGAACTTACTTATGAGTCGGGTTGTAACTTCAATTTTGAGTTCAGTTTTCCAAGGTCGAACGTACATGCCACGGAATGAATATGGTATGAATGAAACACAAATATATATATGTACATAGATATGTATTTTAAGAAAAATGTATATACAATAGGTTTCTCAGGGACATTTCAAGTCAAATCAACCAATGTCTGAATGTGGAACTCTCGGATTTCTATTTTTTCTGTGCATCAGTTGTATTTAGTATGAATACAAAAAGTACATTTTTACAATTTTTTTGAGCAATCATACCAGAGATACGAGAGAGAAGGTGCACATTGAGCGTGATTGTGATCTTTCAAATGGCTACAGCTCAAAGCATTGTCCACTCATTTCACAGCTCCTCAATTGAGCTTTAATTTGAAGTTTCTAAAATAACATTTCTTTTTCCAAAAAATTTAAAATTTTGCTTTTTGAATAACTCAAAAACAGCATTGTTAATTTTCTTGTAAAAATATATTTTATAGTCTTATTAAAAAAACATTTTGTATTTGATGGGAAACAAGATTATTTGAAGAAACTTAATGAATAATACATCAAATCATTTTGATGACTTATGATTGCTTAAAAAAATTGAAAATGTGTACTTTCTGTATTTTCACTAACTTAAGTACAGAAAAACATAGAAATCTGAGAGGTCAAGGTTCGGGCGTTTGTCGATCCGACGTGAATGATCTAATATAAAAACATTTTTACAAAGAAAGTTAAAAAAAAAAATACATAAAGAAAATAATAACTGCTAATATTACTTCCTAGTTTATTATTATTTATTAATATAGTTCATTTATATTGTATACAATTTTGTTTTTTCAATTTTTACAGTTTTTAAGTTCCTAAATCTATTCTTATAAACAATTATTACTTCTAAGACACGAAACAAATAAGCTAATTTTAAAATACAACAAAAAATGAATTAAGTAGGAAATAAAAAGAATTAAGTCGGTAAGAGGAGCAGCCGCTTGACGCGCTCAATTGCTGTCTGAACCTGATCGTTTCCCTCCTTTAACAAAAGAATAATAATAATTTAAATATCTAAAATAATTTAAAAGATATTCACTAATTGACAGAGAGAAGAGACTAAGAAGAGTGACCTGATTCGTTGCCTGGAGACCCGCATCTGCACAAAACAAAAGGAAAACTAAATGTAGCATTATTTGAAGAATTATAAAGGAGCTATCAGAGTAACAATAACAGTAACAGTAACAATAACAGACTAGTTGGGTCCTTTGCAAACTTTATATTAGCCAAACAGAAGTGTCATATAATATTTGTAGCACTCCCCTACATACAAACATACATTATCATATATTGTTGCTTGCTAACTAAAAACTGTATTCAAAAAATATTGAAAAATAAATAATAAATTTAATTTAGAAGTTTTTGAGTCTTCTCTACTCACAATATAAATATTCAATTTAACATTACAAAACTCAATAAAATAATATTTAACAAAGTTCTGTTGATGAAGAAATGAGCTTTTTTTGTAACTGGAATTTCTCTGTAGACTTGATCAAACTTGGTTATCCTAACCAATAATAATATATTTTCAATAGTCCTACTTCATTTCTCGAACAAAAATAAAAAAAATTACTATAGAAATGGGAGGAAAGATCCTAAACTTTTTAGATCTAAATTTAAAAAAAATTGTGACATTGCCATTTTAGGACTTTATTACACCAACCAAGCTTATAGATCACTCTCGTTCCCCCTTTTCTGGCATTATTGGGTATAAGAAGGTCTACTCTCAGGATAGCGCCTTCAAAAGAGACAAAATGAAAAGGTTTTGAGAAGGGGAGGGGTAGAGAGAGTGATCTGTAGGCGTTCTTGGTAGAAGAAAACCCTGTAATGGCCACGTCACATATTTTTCTTAATTTTTCCAAAAAAAAAAACTACCATTTCATAAACCATATTTTAAAGTTCGTTGCTATGAGTTACAATTTAAAAATTACTTAGATATATTCCTTATAGACATTTAGTTTACATTATTGGGAGCGCTATAACTTTTATTTATCGTATTGATCCTATCTCAAATCTGAGGACTTATTAGCGATTGGAAATTTTATAGGGAACAATTTTGTTAAATATAAAGAAAGGCCGGAGCTGCATGGATCATTCCCATGGGGACAGTAATCTTCCCAATAAATGTAACATGTAATTATATTATTACTTCCTCAACTAATAATAAATAAATATTTACCTGCTCCTAGATGCCGAGCCGCTACCACTTCCAGAGCCACTTCTAAGAAATATGAAAAAATAATACATAAATTAGGAATAAGTTAATAAAAGTTTGACAAATGGACAGACTACTTCTCTCTCATCTCCAATAATAATAACCTTCATTCAAAAAAAAAAAAAAAAAGTGTACGTATAGAGGGTGTTTTTTTTACTCAATGTCCCCCTAAATCTTTCTTATTTTTTGGGTTTTTTTGACGGGACACATTGTAAAATATGCCAATTTTGACTACAAATCATTATAACATAGAACATGTTCTAAATTTATATATATATATATATATATAATATATATAATATATATATATTATTATATATATATATATTTTATTATATATATATATTTTATTATATATATATATTTTAAACACGAGCCCTGTTTTCATATCCGTTATCAATTGGGTTGGTTTGGTGCCGTCAATGCCATTAAACAGGAGCCCTGTTTTTTATATCCGTTATCAATTGGGTTGGTTTGGTGCCGTCAATGCCATTAAACAGGAGCCCTGTTTTCATATCCGTTATCAATTGGGTTGGTTTGGTGCCGTCAATGCCATTAAACAGGAGCCCTGTTTTCATATCCGTTATCAATTGGGTTGGTTTGTTGCCGTCAATGCCAATAAACAGGAGCCCTGTTTTCATATCCGTTATCAATTGGGTTGGTTTGGTGCCGTCAATGCCGTTACAGCAGAAGGCTGAAACTTGGTAATTGTCTTAATTTTTATTTTTGAGTTTCATTAAGATAGACAACACCTGCTAAGTAACTGGACAAACCTTCCTCGCATGTAAATCATATTTTTGATTATTGTTTAGTCTGTATTTTGTTTTGTAGAACAGAAACGTTTTTGTTAGTCCAAACTTTGTGATAACATGTACCCTTTCGACAAAAAAATGAGTTTTTCAAAAATAATTCATATTTGATGAATATGAAGCAGGTTAACTACTTCTAATTAATAACGAATTTAGCAAAATTTTAAATGAAACCAATATCTCAATGTTCAGTTAGGCGAGTGACAAGGATTTAGAGGTGAGACAGACAGACAGACAGACAGACAGACAGACAGACAAACAGACAGACAGACAGACAGACAGACAGACATGGAACAAAAAATACTTGATGATATTTAACATTTTTGTAGAGAGGTTGTGAAACACTTAATAAATTATAAAGAAAACACGAATGTTTTTTAAAATAAAACTTTTTTTAGTATTTGTTAAGTCGTGGCTGAAGCTTGAAGCAATACCGAAAGTACTCCCATATATTTTACTAGCAGTAATACCCGGCGTTGCCCGGGGAACTTTGACTTTTCTCCTAATATCTCTCGTTCTTAGGACCCCTGGGCACCATGGCTAGTACGCGCCATTCAACGGCGGAAACCACAGCTAGTGAGGTTGATTAAAACATAGACTTCAACCATCCTGGAGCTAAAACTAATTTATTCAAAAAGATTTCTCATTAATCGTTGCAATGGTTTTCTAGTTACAAAGATTGTGTGAGTGGATGCTGGGATGGACCAGGGGTTGATTAAAAAATAGACCTTAACCTTCCGGTAGATAAAACTTATCTATTCAAAAAGATTCCTCATTAATCATTGCAGTGGTTTTTGAGTTACAAAGATTGCGTGGGTGGATGCTGGGATGGACCAGATGTTGAGGTACTAATACGCCTATAACCTTCCACAGACGATGACGAACAAATTAAAAAAAAAATTAATCAAATCAATCAAGCCGTTCGTGAGTTATAGCGGTACAACGCACAGACATTTTCAGCTTTATATACCTATGTTACTGTTAATTTGATAAATTTAGTTATTATACATAATAACTGGTTATTTTACAAAATAACTACCGTTCTTGGTTAATATGACAAATTATTCACAGTTTCTTAATATTTATCATATTAACCAGTTATTATACATAATATAAAACTCACCTTGTTAATATGATAAATTTTTTACTTTTGTCACAAATTAATCATATTAACTGGCTATTATGCATAATAGCTGAAAACCTGTGGCTTTACACGGGTAAAGTATATGTTAAAGCTAGAACCTGTACTACTTCAAATATAGGAACGACGGGAGGGGCAGATATATCGTCCCGCAAATACGCCCCCAAATTTTGTAATATTTCGATTTATGTTTGTTCTAGGAATTTATGTACCCAGATAAATGATTATCGCTGTTAGACAGCTTACAACAATGGAAATTGAGGTGTGGTCGAGCTAATTAATAAGTACCTAATCTTTATTTGTTCACATAAATAAGCACCTACCTAATATTTGTCTTATTTATTTATAATAGCAACAATTATGTATAACAGCCAATAGCCACACTAGTTTGGCTATTATACAAAATAACCAGTTAACTTAGTAAATTCAACTAAATTAATCACTTTAGCTGTTCACGTTGGATATTTTACAAAATAACCAGATAAAGTAATAATTTTTTTTTTCAATTTGCCATATTAACCAGTTTTTTGGTTATTATATAAAATAACCGGTGATTATACATAATAGCAGATTTATCAAATTAACAGTAACATATATATGATATATCTTGTGAAATAGACAATTTAAAAAAACCTTCGTGTTTTCTTTATAAAAAATACTTGTGTTGAACTAAATAAAATGCAAATTTGTTAAGAGAATTTTGAAATCCGAGACTAAAGCATTTTCGCACTCAGAAATGATCACAAAGCTTTCTTACACATCGGACATTGAATAATACATATTCTTTAAGTATCAACAATAAACTTAATAGTTTATTGTGTCCTTCACAGTTTTGTTATGTACTTTACATTAATTCTCAAAAATGCCTTATATATTGTATTAAATTTTAATAATTATTATATGAGTTGATCTCAAACCACAGCCTTCCCTTCTTCTCAATTATCTAATACTTTGTATCAATGTTGTAACTTGGATGCTAATAAAGTACACTTTGAAACCGAACTCAACATATTTCAACGAAACTAAGTTATTTTGACAAAGCGAGGCATGAAACGAAATAACTTAATATTTTAGTTGATTTAGAATTTGCATTCAAATGACTGCCTCCAATGTGACACCCAACGTCTCTATTTAAACAACTATCGCAATCTTCAATATTGAGACGCTCAATCTTCTTAAAGTTAATGTATTTTAACTTCCCCAGCTATACAAAGTATAGGGGAAGTTATGTAATCCGTCAGAAATTATATGCCGAGTTTTCAACGGAATTTCATGTTTTCCGACCTCTAAATTCCAAATAGGAAAAAAATATAAGTATATGTGTCTGTGAACACGATAACTACCGATAAATTGTATACGTGAATCCAAAACTCTCCAATACACCTATTGATTGTCAGTCAAATTGACTAGAGAGAAGGGGGGAGGCTTATCAAAAAAGTTAATAACTGCTGGTAGAATGAATGTAACGACAGGGAACCTTATGTGTGACCTGAAGGCCAATCATAAGGAATCTTATGTTAGCCAAATCGGCCAAAGGTAAGGGGGGGGGGGGGGGGGATTAGGGGAGAGGCTCAACTCAAAAACTAATAACTGCCGTTGTAAAGAAAGTTTCAAATTTAGTAGGATTTAGGAGCCCTAGGTAAGTCAACTATTGAATATTGGCGCAAACGGTCGACTGGTTTTGAAGGGAGAGGTAAGTTAATTGATTAACTCGTTCTGGGCAAGTACATTGTCGGTGGTTCACTGACTTTTTGAGTCCTCCATTTATATATTATTACATTGGTGCAAGGTGCACTTCGTTGCATATATCACATTCACTCCGACTGACACCAAATAGTTTTATGGTAAATATGGATTAAAAATAAATAAATAAAAATAATAATACCTTGATCTAGGTTTGCGACTGGTACTGCTGGATCTGGATCTCGACTTAGACCGGGAGGCTGATCGAGACCTTGATCCAGACTTGGATCTCGGTTTAGAGGGTGACCTTGAGCGGGAACTCGACCTAGAGCCACTCCTTGATCTGGAGCCTGACCTGGATCTTGAGCCAGACTTGGACCTAGACCGTGACCTTGACCCAGACTTGGACCTAGAGCCAGACTTGGATCTTGACCGTGACCTTGAGCCCGACTTGGATCTTGATCGTGATCTTGAGCCCGACTTGGACCTTGACCGTGACCTTGAGCCAGACTTAGACCCTGAACGAGATCCAGAGCCTGACCGTGATCCAGATCTGGATCTGTCACTTCCGGATGATATCCTCTTTCTTCCTCTCGATTTGCCACCTCCGTCACTTCCGCTTTCCCCCCTGAAAAAATAAAAATAAATAAATATTTTCATTGGAAGATAATTTTAAAATACGTCCCACTTCTTCTTTCTTGCTTCATAACTTTTCCACTCTGCCTTCTATCGGATACCAACATTGTTGTTTATAATTAGTTCTTCTTTTGATCGTTAGATGGTACAAAATGAACGAATGACTTCAAGAATACCAACCTACTAAGATTTATAGGAGGGGTTAATGCAGTTCAAAACTCCCGAGATATCTCGTTCGGAATGAGGGCGCAATAGCGAATATTGACCCATATAATTAACAACAGGATAAATGAATGACTAATAAACAACAAAATTCTACGAGAATGTCAAGCAGATTTTATCATCTTCCGGTTTAGTTAAAACACCATCAGTTTGCTGATTTGTTTGGTCTGAAATATTTTCTCTCCTGTCTGATAACAGTGATAAAATCAAAATTAAATTATTAAATTGTAACAAAAGAAACTAATTTATATATAATATACGTGAATTGATGTTTGTAAATTTAAGAAAATGATGTCATGAAAATATTAATAAAATTAGAATCAGAGGATTATTTTGTTATTTTATTTATTTATTGTAAGTTTCCGCATTTCTCAACTTAGAATTTGTCAATTCAACAATTCCCTCTACGCTTTGATCCTGGCTCTTACATACCAAAAAAATTAAATGACTATACATACTTCCCTACTTTTCCCAGAGATGCACAAGAGCATTCCGGCTTGAAATTTTGTGAAATAATAGGAATTTAGGACTGCATTTATTCGATGAGAAAATATTTGTAGAGTTGCGAGGTTAAAATTGTTATTTTTTTTTTGTCGCAAAACAGTTATTTTTTCTTTTAATTTTACAAATAGATATTTACAACAGTATAAAAAATAAATACAACAAGTCAATGTGCTAAGAGGGAGATAATAGCAATGTCAAAATGTCAAGAGGGGAGAAATCATTCAGTGGTGACACTCCCTAGGCACTGAGTTACTCTCATTTGTAACTAATCAGTCACTGCTGCTGCTGCTAAGGTCTCTAGATCATTGACGCTTAAGCCGTCGTTGGGGAAGTGTGGCAGGATGGAGGGCTCGGACAAGAGGATTATTGTGGGAACTAAGAAGGGAAAATAATTTCTCATAATTGGATTTAGCGACTTCGGTGACAAAAGGTACGTTAAAAGGTCAGTGTGAAGATTTGTTGGAGACGTAGTAAGGAGCATTGGCTATTGTAGGAAGAATTTTGGATTGAAAGGATTGGATGCGCTGGAGATTGGAAGCATTGACAGAACCCCAGCGTTCCTTAAGTCCACATAGGTTTGAGTACTGCGTTATATATAAGTTGTTTTGTTTTTAAAGTTAATTTGGATCTTTTGTCTAGTAGTCTTAGTAACAGCTTTTATCGTCTGTTCATTTCTTGTTTCTCAGTCTCGTGTGAGAACTCCAAGTATGAACCCTAGATAGCGGACTTCGTTTTTTAAAGAGATGGGATTGTTGTTAAGGTGCACCGGAGGGCAGGTATATTTTCGACGAAGGATGAAGATGTTACGTGTTACAGTCTAAAACTGAATTTGAATTATTTGGCCAAAATTTCCAATAATGATGTTTAAAATCCATAATAAATATGCTTAATATAATTAAAACAAAAAAAAATCAAGAAAAATGTAATTTTGTTGGTTTATTCGCTAATGACTAACCCGCTGGCTATTTTCAGTTTGTCACTGTCGCTATCCGATTCACTGGTCGATATGGTTGCTTTAGAAACTATCTTCTGGCGCTGTTTGGCTGTAAGACGTTCTTCTTTGCCAGATTTTGGTGTCTTCTTTATTTTACCATCCTAAAAAACAAAATATTAGTAATAATGAGTCTACAAATTTACTAATGGCGTTTAGCATAATGTAAATACTGAATAAAAAAAATACATGATAAAAATATGAATCTTTATTGGTTTATTGCTAGCAGGTTGCCAGGGAGTAACTTTGCATCATACAAGTTCATCTGAAACAGATTACTTGCAATACACGGGCAAAGAACAAAAAACTCACCCCCTCCCCTTTGGTCCCGCCAGCTCACTCTCCGCCTCTTCGCTACTCGACAATTTTATCGATCTCTATTATGCCTTAATAATAAAAATGAAACTGTCTTACATATTGATTTAGTAACATTATAAGAGAGATAGAAAACTTAATATAACCATGTTGAGTTATCGCAGGATTTCATGTTTTCCACCCCCCTTGAATCCAAAAATGAAAGTCTTTCTGTGAACACGTTAACTCCACATAGAATAAATATATAGACACGAAATTTGTATATGTGGATTCAGAACCCAATAGAGACACCTACGGAATGTATCGACACAACATTTATATAAATATTCAGAAGTCCCTCAGTAATGACACACTGATTTTCAACCTAATCGGTCGGTTGGTTTGAGAGAGCGAAATAAGCTCAATTGATTAATTCCTTCTGGAGATGCACATTGCCGGTGATTCCCCAATGACTTTAAGTCAGTTATTATTCCCCTATGGGAAAATGCCAAAATCTCAAAAAGGGCCATACATACTAAGCTCCAGCTCATCGTTTGAGGTAGGTTATATATCCTTCCTTCGTTTTGGGCCTCTTTCATTTTTTTTGAGTGGCGCTGACTTCCTGTGGAGGCCACGACACCATCGCCGAATCGTTGGGGAAGTAGGGCCTAACAATTTTATTTTTCATTCAAAAATTAGAACATTTCCTGTTGCTGTGGTAGGCTAGGAGCGACCGCTGCCGACCATCAGCGACGGTAAGCGGTCATTCCCAGCCCACCTTAATTTTCTTCGCGTGCCAAAAGAACTCGGGATAAATGTAGAGCGTTCGCTCGCTGCAGTCGTCCCCGGCACAGGATCATAGTGCTTTCTTCTTTCTCCGCCAGGAGGCGACAAATCGGCTGAACACTAGGTAGCCGGTTTCCGTCACCAGCTGCCGTAGGTCGAGTCCCAGGTCTTGGGCCTATCGCTCCCGCTCTCACTGTCTCTTCCTCCCTTCTTATCCCCCCTCCTCCCCCCCCCCCCCACCCCCATTTGAGCTAGGTTAGGTTAGGTTAATTACCCTGGCTCCCTTCCTGGGTCGCTTCGTCTTGGGCCTGTCGCTCCCGCTCTCACTGTCGCTTCCTCACTTCTTATCTCCCCCCCCCCCCCCCCCCCCCCCCCCCCACCCCCGTTTGAGCTAGGTTAGGTTAGGTTAATTACCCTGGCTCCCTTCCTGGGTCGCTTCGTCTTGGGCCTGTCGCTCCCACTCTCACTGTCGCTTCCTCCCTTCTTATCCTTGTTCTTCCTCCTTCTTCCTCCTCCTCCTCCTCCACGCTTCCTCTTCTCTCCTTTCTCCCTAGAAAACAATCAGAAATATAAAGCACCGGACTTACACAAATGTTCTTCCTTTGGGCTCAGAATAGTCACAATATGAATGTGCGGTAGGATATATTATAATCTTGTTATATGGTTCACTTTTGTAAATTAATAATATAAGTAAAATTTCGAAACTGAAAACTGGTTACCCAAGCCAGGGGCTATCTGACATCGAAGTAATGAGGTTTGTGGTCTTTTAACCAGCCTTATCCACTCAAACCTTGGAAGATCCTTAAAGAATACTACGAAGAATAGGTATCAGAAGAATTAAAAGTCATTGAGGACACTGGAAATGATTAAAAAACAAACATAGCTTTTCGAAATATTGTCTATTCTACAAGACTTTATAAATAAACTACCAGTTTTGGGATTATTCTGTCGTTAGGTTTAATTATAAACTAGGTCCTGTTAATTGATAAACCTGACAATGGTGTAATGCCAAAATAGATAGCTTATTTATAAATTTCTTGTGGAATAGACAATATTTCAAAAAATCGAAGTTTGGTTTATTCATTTATTATACTCGTAGGTATATAAGTTTCCAAATTATATCCACGTTTTTCAACTTAGAAGCAGCGCAGATAGGAACGACTAGTTTTATAGTTAACTTTCTTATTTTACCCCAATGTTGACTAATGATATAGTTGTTCCATCAATCTAGCAAATATTTGATAAGATCTCTCCAAAGTTACATCTAGTGGATATGGCTGCCGGCGGAGACACTCCGTTAATTTGTTGCCTGTTTTATTGATTTACAGAAGTGAACCAAGTCAGAGGTGAGCATTAAAATTTTCTCATTTTCATGCTTTTTCTTGGGACATCATACAGTGCTCACGCTAATCCTAGTTAAAACCAAGAAATGTCCAGTAGGTTAATGATTTTCCCTATCATAAGCAAATAAGCTAGTATATAGTATAAAAACAATTACTGTCATTTGGAATTCAAATTATACGTAAATACCACCTCGAATTCCCAATCCCAGGATTGAAGATGTCGGGAATCCGAAATCCCAGGATTGAAAATGTCGAGTTACAGATTGGAAAGGCTAGTAGAAGTGGTATTACCTCCTAGGAGCGGACTCGCTGGGGCTCCGACCTCCCTCGCTGCCAGAGTCTGTCAGGATCGTGTCCTGCTTCCTGCCCTTCCCCTTAGGAGGTCGCTTCTCGCTAGGCATGTCCCCGAAAAGTAGGGCATTCTTCGTCTTCTCCTTGTACTCTTGTCTCTTGTGAAGCATCTCTTCTATTTCTACTCGCCTTCTCTCTTCTTGCTCTTTCTACATTTGAAAAAAAAAAAAAATATATTTATTACATATAAAAATTCTTCTTTTGATTCATTTCATTTTCAATCCATCCAAATATAATCAAATGATACAAAATATTAGTAAGAATGTTACTGTCGAAAGGCAAGAGACAATAAAAAACAGAAAGAAGTGGATATGTCGCCGCCTATTTGCAAATATTACAAAATCTTTATTATTATCAGCTTTTTGAAAACTTCTTTCATAATTTACGTATCTCAGTTTAATTTTCAACTTCCACTCAGCACCATTAACTTGTGGTCTCTATGATACATATACCACCCATATGATATATATACCACCAACTTGAGACCTACTTCTCATCCTACTGAGTCGATAATAATGAATGAGATATCTGAATAGATTACAGTAGAGCCCAGGAGTTGAGATAGTTGCGAGATCCCCCACCTTCCCATCAGTGGAGTTCTAGTGGTTCTAGTACTGCAAAGCCTACTACCTGCTATATATGGAGGAGTGGGGGAATACCTGGATCTGGAGCTGTTTGAGCCGGAAGGCGGCTCGCTCCTGGTCCTGTTTCTGTCGCAACTGTCGCTCCTCCTCATCGGTCCGTCTGGCTCGGGCTACATGATGTTGAGCCTGGGTCAACAGGTCCTGACATTGGCGGGCCTCAGCCCCAGCACCTGTAACGTCGTACTTCAGACGGTCCCCGTACACAGACAGGTACTGGAAGTATCTACAACAAGGACATCTCTCAAAACACATCACCCAATTAATATAATAACAAGTAGAGATGGGTTGCATTAAGCAGAGCTGTAGTCGAGTTCGTTATTTAACCTCCTCGTGGGAGAGAGCCACTTTTTTCAAGCTAAACAATCCTCCAGCATCGAGGTCGATAACTAACTATTAGTAATAACAATAAAATGTTACAACTGATTATAAACAGTTTTTCCCCCTTTTTTTCAAGACACTACGTCGAAAAAGTTATTTACATAATAAATAGGGGGTAGGTGAGGATAATAAGGTAGGGAGGGGGTAGGTAGACTAAAGTTGGTGGGAGGCAGGAGGCCCACCCAGAACATCTAACTAGTGTACTCGACTGTGGGACCACCCGCGAAACATTCGTGATAACCGTTTACTTTTATTAAATGATATATACAGAGTGTCTAGCAAGCCATAAAATTCCAGGTTATTACTTAAAAATCCAAGCTTTCTGTTGAGAACAAACTGAATATATACAAGATAATATTTAGACCTATGTGGACATACGAACTTGAATTATGGGTAGTATTAAGCCATCTAACATAAGCGTATCTACTCCTTCCAATCCAAAGTCCTGAGAACAATTGTCCATTCACCCTTCTATATTCCTCTATAAAGACCACAAATTTCCTCCTTATCAAATCCCGTTTTCTAAACATCCATTCAAAACATTCCTACCATGAAATTATTTTGACCAATCTCTGACATCTCATTCCCATCTCGATAATCCTCCACGAAGATTGAGGCGATCTTGGCCGAGAGACCATGTACATTAAGGTGGCAATTATTAGGGAATGTTGGCACTGGCCAGTTCCACCTCATTCAGATCTTCCTGTCCCTCTCTGGAATGCCACCATTGCATGTCCAGACAGAGGTAGCACAGGGGATCTACCCGGGCTCACGTGATCTCTACCCGCATCAAATAGAAGGAATGGATGGCTTCCTGTGGGGGGTATCCAGCCCAATGTTTTATTGTTTGCTTTGTTGTTTTTATTTTATTATTTTGTTCTATTAGTTTATCTTAATTGTACTTTGAACACATTTATGATTCTGAATATAATTTATGGTTTTTTAAAGACGTTCTTATTTCTTTTTCATTAATTTATTTGTATTCTTGTATGAACTCATTTACTGTCATCCTATTAACTGAAGGTTGTATCGATTATTTATTATATTAAAATAAGAACAATTTTTTTCTTAGAATAATAAATAAACAAGAATTTGATGTCTGACTTGTGAGAGAGGCTAAGTTCGTGCACAGCCTGGAGGACCACGTTAAGTGTTGACTTGTCGTCCTTCAGTATCTGTGTGGCCAGCTTCTGTAGGACGAGGGCGATGTTGTACAGAAGGACCGTGTCCTGCGGCGCCACTCTCCGGGCCTGTAACAATCAAAACAAAACTACACTCTATTTACATCCCCAACAACAATTATTTATAATAAAATAAGTTTTCACGCTCCCCTATTTAATCAATACGAGTACCTTGCTTAGAGACTTGTGAAACCACAAAGAATCGAGAAAAAACACATAAACAAAGAGCGACATTAGATTTTTATGTTTATTTTTTGATTTGTTTGATCAATAACATAATTGTGTCAAGTATATTTCATTCCTCCCTATACTTATTAGAGTTAGTAAGTTATTGTGACTCATGCCCGGGCTTTAACTACGAAGTCATATCGCCTAGTACCAGAGGGCTCTTTCGTCACTCTGGTGGACAAAAGCCCGACTCTAAGGTGGAAGCCCTTAACTTTGCTTACTCAGATTTATAAGTCCTAAATTTTGCCTACTCAGATTTATTCACCTAAGTTAGGAGTCATTAAGGAGTACCTGACATCGTACAGGCTCGGGATCATCGCTTAACGTCCCATCCAAAGAATAGCGTGCTGAAGATTTTTTCACCTACCAGATAAAAAAAACCTAAGGGCCTAGGCCGGATTTCGAACCGGCGATCTTAAGCTCAGTAGACACCTCTGCGCTACCGGCGCCCTCTCTATTCAAGTCCATTATATGTAATAAACTACAAATGTGACAATCAGTTATCGTATATTTTGGTCGACGTTTCAACCTATTTTTATGATACCTTAAGGACCATTTCTAACAAAATTCAAAACTGAAAGACTCTAAAGTAATACAGAAACATATGTATCTGTTAATAATTATGGATGATGGCTTACATCACTGAAATAATCTGTTTTGGTATGAGTTTATTGAAATGTGAGTTATCGACATTATGGAGGTTAAAATGTGATAGCTATAAAAACCAAAATATTAAAACGATTTGAAAAAAAAAAGTGAATAGTTAATCACTGCCAATGTGCTTGGCCAGCGCGAATTAATGGATTGTTTTCGCTCTCCTCTAAAACCAATCTACAGAGGGTGAAAATCGATGTTAACTATGGACTAGGGACTACATTTTAATACCAATATGATAGCCGTACAGGCTTCAGTAGACATACTTATTTTATTATCACAAATAAAACGATACCCACCAGCACGAAGCGAACACCACCATCAACGGTACACAACTAACTTTTGCGCAATTAGATGTCAGTATATAGCAATACTTTGCGCCAAATTATATTGCACAACTCCTTGTGCAATGATTTGAGTATGTTAGGCCTCCAACTTCGAAATATACAAGAAAACAACAAACAAAAAAACAAATATTACCTTCAATAAAATGTTCTTTGCTTGGTTCAACTTGCCAGCCTTGAAGCAGGCTCGAGCAAGATACAGCATCACCTCCACGTGATGATACTTGAAGAACTTCCTCAAGCAATTTTCATACTGAAAATTTAAATTAATATAAAACCGTTACTTCAAAAATAATAGTTAAATATGAAATGTGTTACTTTAATTTGCAAGAAATATGGGATTGTGCTCAAGTCACCTTTCCAATCCAATGCCTTAAGAATTAAATTGCTCAAAGTAGTTAGAGGAACAAAACATTTTTTGTAAATATCTCTCGTTGTAGTAGATCTATTTAAAAAAAACAAAGCACTCATTTAATTTAGTAGACATCCCAGATCCATGAATAGCTGAAATCAATTTTAAATAGAAAAAAGTCGTCGGTGAATCAAATAATTAATTAATTTTTCGCTCCCCCTCCAAAACCAGTCGGCCGTTTGCGCTAATATTCAACAGTTGACTTACATAGGGGCTCCTAAATCCTCTCACTAAATGCTGTGTCAATAAATTCATTATTACATCGGCAGTTATTGAAGTCTTTGAGTCAAGCCTCCCCCCTTCCCATTGGTCGATTTGAAAATCAAGAGGTGTCGTCATTAGAGGGTTCTGGATTCACATAATATATTTTATGTCGATATATTCATTCTAACGTGTTCACAGACACACTTTTTTTCATATTTGGAATTTAGCGGTCGGAAAACATGAAATTCCGTTGTTAACTCCGCACGGAATTTTTGACCGATTACATAACTTCCCCTATAACTAAGGGAGTAAAAATTCTTATTTTTATTACTTTTTTTTTAATGAAAACTATACAATGGTACTTCTGTTTGAAAACTCAAACTAAAGATATCCATATTTTTTTTAATACACACATGCATACATATACAGGGCTCACCATTTGAATAGCGCTGACATACTGTTTCTGTTCCACATAGATATGAGCAATGTTCAACCAGACATCGCAGAACTCAGCTGTGGCTTCTCGTACCTGGGCAAATATGTCACGGGCTTCGTTCACGTAGCCTTTCTGAGCCAGCACTGCCCCTGATAACACAATATGTACTATTAACATAACGGACGGTACAAAAATGATAGTTCTGTTCAGGAAAAAAGTTGTACAAGTGAAATCCTAGCCAGTGCTGAGATCTTGTGGCAAATCACTCATTCCATTTTGGTGACATGAACCAGTAACTTAAACATATCAATATTGATCTTGAAATTAAGATTTTTATTCAATTGTATGGTTTGCTAACAGCAACTTTCACCATAAAAGCAGAAGACAAAGTATTTCCGGTTTCGATAAATTATAGATGTTTTTAATCAGTTAAGAACTTCATGCACAGTTTCTTCAAAGTTTTAAAAATGTCACTTAGACTACTTTGATTCTAACCCCGTCAATTGTTACAATGTTTTCTAGGACAACTGACATTTAATATGGTCCTATCTGTTACCTATTCCATTGGTGGCCCAGATATTGCGAGGGTCGTTCCTCAGCACCTTGTTGTACATCGTCAGAGCTCTTTCTTGGTGTATTTTCTCTTTCACCTTATCTTTTGACGGTTGATGAAGAGTCTGCAGCCATACATTGCCCAAGGCGATCTGGGAGTAGGCATCCGTTGAGGTTGTTGGGCACTGTTAACAAAATAATAATATCTATAATTTTTGTCAAGTACAGTAGACTTCCGCTTATCCGGCGCACCAGATATCATGCGGCCCTCTTGCAGACATTTATACTTCCTCCATAGTATGGTTTCAATTGGTATAAAAACTAATCATAATAAACTAATATCCTGGAGATCTGAAACCGAGCCAGATCTATAGTATCAGTACTTATACATATCGTTAATTTTCGTGAAGAACAAAATGGTAATTTTTCATGAAACTAGTTTGAACCCGCTGTAGAAGTTCCTACCTGAGCGTAATCTATATTAATAAAGCTGAAACGGGGTTTGTTTGTTTGTTTGTATGTTTGTTCCAGCATCACGCCCAAACCGCTGGACGGATTTTTATGAAACTTCCCATGTAGCATTCTTTTGAGCCCGATTGAATAATAGGCTATGTGGCGTCCCAAAATTTTGATCGGGAGGGGGGTTGTAAGGGGGCCTAAGTATATAAATAGTGCTAACTCATTAACTAATGGTCAAATTGTCATGAAATTTCACATGTAGTATTTTTAAAAGCCAAATAGGAAAAAAAGGTGTGTGGCGTCCCAAAGTTTTGAACGGGAGGGGGGGTTGTGGGGGGGCCTAAGTATAAATATAGAGCTAACTCTTTAACAGTTGGTCGGATTGTCACGAAGTTTCACATGTAGTATTCCTGAAGACCAAATAAAAAAATAGGCGGTGTGACGGCTCAAAATTTTTTACGGGAGGGGGGGTAGTGGGGGGGCCTAAGTATAAATATAGAGCTAACTCATTAACTAATGGGCGAATCGTCATGAAATTTCACATGTAGTATTTTTAAAAGCCAAATAGCAAAAAAAGGTGTGTGGCGTCCCAAAGTTTTGAACGGGAGGGGGGGTTGTGGGGGGCCTAAGTATAAATATAGAGCTAACTCTTTAACGGTTGGTCGGATTGTCACGCAATTTCACATGGAGTATTCCTGAAGGCCAAATAGAAAAATAAGGTGTGTGGCGTTCCAAAGTTTTGATCGGGAGGGGGGGTTGTAAGGGGGGCCTACGTATATAAATAGTGCTAACTCATTAACTAATGGTCGAATAGTCATGAAATTTCACATGTAGTATTCCTAAAGGTCAAATAGAAATACTAGGTGTGTGACGGCCCAAAATTTTGAACAGGAAGGAGGGTTGTGGGGGGGGGCTAAATATACATATAGAGTTAGCTCATTAACGGTTGGTCGTATTGTCACGAAATTTCGCATATATTATTCCTGAAGACCAAATAGAAAAATAAGGAGTGTGACGTCCCGAAGTTTTGAACGGGTGGCGGGGTTGAGGGGGGGGGGGGGGGGGACTAAGTATAAATATAGAGCTAGCTCATTAACGGTTGATCGTATTGTCATGAATCGGATTGTCATGAATTTCACATGTAGTAGTAGTAACTATGTATTCGCTGTGGGGTTCACTGTTGCAAGACATTTACTAGCTGTGATGTCCAGCGTTTCTAATTACGTACTAGCTGTGGGGTCTGCTGTTGCAAGGCGCTAGCAGTGTGGCCCAGCGTATTTCACTACGTAGGTACTAGCTGTCATGCCCTGTGGTTCTAACTACATACTATCTGTGGGGTTCGCAGTTGCAAGGCACCTACTACCTGTAGGGCCCAGCGTTCCTAAAAACGTACTAGCTGTGGGGTCCGTCGTTGCAAAAGCATACTAGCTGTGATGCCCAGGGTTCCTAATATCGTACTAGCTGTGGGGTCTGCTGTTGCAAGGCGCTAGCAGTGTGGCCCAGCGTATTTCACTACGTAGGTACTAGCTGTCATGCCCTGTGGTTCTAACTACATACTATCTGTGGGGTCCGTTGTTGCAAGGCATTTACTAGCTGTAGTGCCCAGCGTTCCTAACTTCGTACTAGCTGTGGGGTCCGCTGTTGCGAGGCACATACTAGCTGTGGTGACCAGCGTTCCTAACTACGTACTAGCTGTGGGGTCCGTTGTTGCAAGGCATTTACTAGCTGTAGTGCCCAGCGTTCCTAACTATGTACTAGCTGTGAAGTTCGCTGTTGCAAAGCACTTACTAACTGTAATGCCCAGCGTATTTAACTACATACTAGCTGTGGGGTCCGCTGTTGCAAGGCACTTAATAGCTGTGATGCCCAGCGTTCCTAACTTCGTACTAGCTGTGGGGTCCGCTGTTGCGAGGCACATACTAGCTGTGGTGACCAGCGTTCCTAACTACGTACTAGCTGTTGGGTCCGCCGTCGCAAGGCACATACTAGCTATGATGCCCAGCATTCCCAATTACGTACTAGCTGTGGTGCTCAGCGTTGCAAGCCACATACTAGCTGTGGTTACAAACGTTCTTAAGTACGCACTGACTAGGACGTCCAGCGATGCTAAGTATTCACTAGGTGTGGCTTCCGCCGTTGAAAGGCGCATACTAGCTGTGGTGCCCAGGGGTCCTAAAAACTTACTAGCGTTACAACAGCTGAAGGACTATAAGCCTTATTCCGTATGAATAATTGAAAATTATAACATCATGAATGTACTGTCGAGGAACTGAATAGCGTTATAGAAGATATTGGGAGAAAAATGAAAGTTCCCCGGGCAACGCCGGGTATAACTGCTAGTATCACAATATTCTTTGGGCCATTTTTAGAAACTCACTTTTTTTTCTATAAATATAACTCGAAATTCCTCTTAATTGTCTGCAAATAACTTCAAAAACGACAATTTTGAGTTCTACCATTCTCGTTTTCTCAGAACACACGTGTAAAATTCCATTTCAATGAGCCGCCATTTCGAGAAATGTTTCGGACAAAAGCTGCTTCTTGTTGTAAGATTAAGATGAGTTCAACTTGAACCTCTACCTCTCAAGTCCTACTGAAGGTAGAGAGCGTGAAGCGCCTCTGAGTCAAAATCATGATGCAGTTAGAAATATTATGATGACACTCCTACTAACAGAAGTGGCGGAGATATTCAGGCATTTTCGAACTTTTTGAACATCAGGTTTAATGAAAGATTGTTATTATACTAAACGTCTTCTCAATTATCTGCCTCCCAACTGTTTTGGTGTAGCTTTGGAAGCATAAAGGTGATGCAAAAGCGGGTTCATGCAGTGGTCCAGTCTTTGTACTTCAATATAACCGTACCGGTACGGTACGAGGAATGTACCATTCTTCCTAGGGAAAAATGGTTATTATCAATTCTGTTCAGAATTTACTCCTCTTTAATTTTGAGAAGGTGTAATTATATCGCCAGACAGGCCATTTCCATTTTCAAGCCACAACGTAAAAATTTGTTTCCTAATTTTTTCAAGATAGCGGAGATAAGAGACATTCCCCAGCGTACTTTCTTTCGCATTAAATAACATAGGCTAGGAACCAATTTTTCCGGTCACAAAGTGCACTCTATTGTTTAAATTTAGAATTAAAGCACCGGACTACTTGTTACCTTGAGGATCCTCTCAAACTTCTTCTGCCCCGGGCCCCACTCCTGCTTGGCCAGATGGAGATTGCCTAAGAGGGACCAGGCGTCAGGATGATCGTTGTCTATTCGCATCGCCTCCTTGAACCAATCGGACGCCTCGTAGATCTGACCTTTATCTCGAGCCATGCAGCCCAGTCGCAGATAGCCTGCAAACCAGAAAAATAAAAATTTCGTTAATCTTGATTTTGAGCTTGCATCCCGCTACTTTTTCGCCCCGTTTTATCTACGTTGTAGACTTGATCTGCAACAAGATTATGGTATACAACCAACTGTTCAAATTTTGTTATAAAATCTTTAGGAGCATCATCATCAGCTGAGAGTTTCTCCCCCATAATGACATCATGTCTTATACCAAGACGCAACTTCCATCGGTAAAGACACCCTTCGCTTGCATTAAATTTTTCTAAATCGCCCCCTAACTTTTCATGCAATTTTATCGCCTTTTCCTTTACGATTGGACCTGATAACTGCGTTCCTTTACGCTTTTCCTGGCAGAACCAAATCCATAACGCATCGTCCAAAAGTTCAAGTTTCGGTTTTTTCAACATTTTTCTGTTTTCAAAGCATCATCCCTCTCTATTGTCAATGAATACGCTTCAAGATCCTTACAATATTTAGATCCTTACGAAGATATTTCTTCCAGTCTTTTATTGTTGTCACTGCTACTCCTAACTCAGACGCTAACTTAATTACAGACTCACCACGATCCAAACACTGCAGTACATTCAGCTTTTGTAGGAGCGAAACACAAACACGTTTGCGTGTGTAATGAGTGGTCATTACATAAAATGAAATCCTATAGGCCTATCACTTAACTGTACACTGCACTGTGTTTAAACGACACACAGAAAAAAAATCCGTATTTAATTATTCAATAAAAAATCAATATTTGATTACTGTTATTAAAACTAATCTATAAAATTCATCGACATGCTCTAAAAGTGAAATAATTTATTTTTATAGAAGGTTAGCTAGTTATTATTGAAGAAATATTTATTTACAAAGTATTCTCTTACAGTGCAGTAAACAAACCTTTTGTTCTGCATCTGACAGAACAAAAGCTAGCGGTGATGAGTCACTTTTTAAGTTGGAATAGGTAGGGCGCATGGTCTTAAGACGAGGTCGTTTATGAGGGGTTCTACTGAATTAGAATCAGGTTACATTAATGATTGCATAAAGGGAGTAAACAATTTAGAGGGGACTGGTAACTGAGAGGTAACGGGTTCGAAATTCGGCCGAGGGCCTTAGGTTTTTTTGTCTGGGAAGTAAAGTCCTTCGGATGGGATGTTTAGCGATGGTCCCAAACCTGTGCGATGTAAAGTACTGGTTAAAGACCCATACTCCAGATAACACTCCTAGATAGAACTCCCATAGTTGAGTCGGGCTCATGTCCTTGAGAGTGACGAAAAAGTGCTCTCGTAATAGTCAATATGACTTCGTAGTTAATGCCCGGGTATGAGTCATAATAACTAATTAACTACATCACTGATCGGTATTTATTAAGCTAACTTGATTAATTCATACATGATCTGTTGCCAATTAGCCAGGTTTCACTCTATCTAGTATATGATAATAAAGTTTGAACTTACAATCGACATAGTTGGGATGCTCCTTGAGAATGTCTTTGTACAACTTCTCGGCCCGGTCGAAGAGGCAGAGAGCCTCGCTGAGTCTAGCCAAGTTGTATGTGGTCGTCACTCCGATACTGTTGTAGTACTGAGGATCGTGTTTTGCCTCCCCCTTGGCTCGCCCTAGCGACTCCTCTAGGTTCCTTCTCGCTTCCTCCAGACTGTCCAGTCTGCAAACACCGAGAGATGTACAAGATAAATAAATATTTATAAATAAATACTAAACGAAAATGTGCCTGTTCGAGTCGGCCATGTTGCACTAGTTCCCATTTCAAAATTTCTATGTTCATTATTTTCTTTAAAGTTAACCGTCTTATTATCTATTAGCTCCTTTTTCTTGACACAAACTTCTTCTAAGTTGTTACCTCTAACCTTATTTAATGTTTCAGAAATTTCACGGCATCGTTCTCATATACAAAACAACAGTTCGTTCTTCCATACTTTCTGAACTTATTTTTTATATTTTATTCTCGATCTTATTTGACTGACCCCCAAATTTTCTCGATAATATACATTGTTTACACAAATAATACAAATACTTACAACTAATAAAGTCATAAAAAATAATATAACGACGGATTATACCTAAACAAATACCGTCAAACAAAAGCTTGTTCAATACATGAAACATTTTTTTTTTTTAAGTATCTTAATAGTTAGTTATTGTGGCTCATGCCCGGACTCTAACTACAAGGTCATATCGCCTACTACCAGAGCGCTCCTTCGTCTCTCTGGTGGACATGAGTGTATGTCCATCGGTTCGGATACAGCAGCGGTAGAGGTGCTCGCGCAGCGTAAACTTTGTGACGCTCCCGAAACGGTACTGCTCGCTCGGCGCCGGACATTGGGGTACCGTGTCTCATAGCCTCCTGTTTCCAACGACATGCGTGATCTATATTTTCGACTGGCTCTTGCACGGGCTGAGGCCGACGTATTGTATGTTCACTGTTTTTTGCACACTTACTTTAAGTTTTCACATAGGAATATTGTCCAAAATGCACTTATTACTACTTAATTGATTCGATCACGACAAACTCTATACACAAACACCCGAATCACCGCGCTACCACATCTGAGTCGCGAGTTACACTAAATGGAAAAAAGCGAGAGGGCCGGTTTTGACCAATTAGCGCTGGACGCCTTCCCCACCGCCCCGAGGTGTTCCTCACGGTCAAATTTCTGTCCTGGTACCCATATGTTTCTGTGTGATTTTAAAAATATAATTAAAGATATAAAAAAATATAATTAACAAAAAATGTATATATAACAAAACTGCCGAAATATTGTTAGGATAATTTTGTACATCTGGAGTAAGAGAGAAAAATTGTGTAAGCAGGCTCGTACATTTCAACACTGAGCTGCAGCGTGTGGACCCGGTCTTAATGGTACCTTCCTTAGTATTCACAAAATTTTTATGTTTTTCCGCTCAAAAAAAAAAAATCGGAAAATTTGTACTTTTTGTATTTTTAGTAGGTACATCTTATACATAGAAAACATGAGAGGTCAAAGTTGGTTCATTTTATATTATGAGCTAGTTAAGTAGGTTGGGTTCACCTGTAGTGGAGACATGCGACATTGTTGAGTATCTCCGGGGGTATCTCGGCACCAACAGTGTCTTTGAGTATCTTAGTAGCGGTGCCATAGGCCTGGAGGGAGGCTTGGAGGTCTGACTGCTCCAGGATCTGGGCCAGCTCGATCCAGGCCTCCACGTCGTCCGGGAACTGCTCCGTCACCTGAACAACCACAATCACACAACCTCGTCTTGTAATCTAGACCAAGCCTCAGCAACCTTATTGCACTTCCGGGCACGCTCTGAGCCGTAGGTCCTCCAAATCAAAACAAAATAACCACTAAGATATGCGTAAATTAAAAGGATTTTTTTTTATAAATCTAATCAAATAGTTTGATATCTACAGTCTCTTGGACTTGGAATAATGTGAGCAATATATGTGAATATTTTTTCGCAGACAAATCCAATGTTTTCTCTCAAAAAAAAAAAAAAAAAAAAAAGACAGTCCCTTTGCAGACCACCATGGGGGCGCGCGTTCCTCACCCCTCATCTAGAACTTTGTCGACCATAATTAATCTATCAATAACGTACTCTTTTCAATTTATTTACACTGCACCTAAGATTTGCATTAGTTCTAAATAGTAAAAAAATAACTAATCAACATGTGGAGTGCGCAAACAAATTAATTCAAATAGAGGAAAAATACGGAAAATACAATTTATTTATTAGTCATGTACATGATGACAATTAATAAATTTATTTATTTATTTAAGGATCAGCTTTTCCAGACCTCTCAAAACCAATAAAAGTTTTTAGGGATTCAAAAAAAAGTGCAAGTAATAAAAAAACAAAAAAAAAAACGTTATTGGTGGTTTTATTTGTGGCCAACATGAGAGCTAGCAGTAGTTCTACGTTTCTTGTTGGCCACAACCCCCATCTCCCCGTCAAAACGTTGAGACGGTCTCTGTTTAAACCGCCCTTATAAGGGTCCTACCTGTTGAACTTCATTAAGGTCCGATAAACCATTGAAGAGCTAGCTGATTTTATGTTTACTTCAAACTCTTTCTGCAGAGATACAGAAACATGGAAACACTTATCACATACCTTCCTCAAGTGATTCTTGGCGATGTCTCGTTTGGATTGACTTTGAGAAGAGGCGTAGATGGAACCCAAAATTTTCATTGTTTCATAATTTCCAGGCTGGACTTTGAGAACTTTTTCAAAACACTGAGCAGCCTGTAAACCAACAGATAATTGAATTGGATCAGTTCCATAAAAAAAAACCAATCATCTGTCTTAATTAACGACTAAATGTACATAAATCCTGAGAAATTCGCCAGGGTTACGTTTTCGCAACCTTTCGTGAATGTTGAAATTATTATACAATGAAAAAATGAGGGTAAGATTCTTCTGGGAAAAAAACATTTGATAAAATAGGGATTGTAGAAACAACATTAAGGAAAAAGCGCCATATATCATGTATTAATACTGATGTCATTAGTACAGACATGATTGATATTTTTAAAGAAAACAGACAGTAACTTATAAGATATTAGGTACATAGGTACAAAATAATTTTGAAAACAATAAATATATACGCTAAAATAAAAAAAATAAAATAAAAATAAAAAAAAAATAAAAAAAAACAAAAAAAAAACAATGTGTTTTCTTTACAACTCTCATTAGAAGATATTTTTGATTAAATCATTAATATAAGCGGTTTTTTGCAATTGGATTTAAGCCCCGAAGTAAAGTTGTCTCAATTTTCGTCTGATTTTGGCTAAAAGAATGTTTGAAATTAGTCAAGGGACGTTCAGATATATCCTTCCAGACAAATTTTTTTTTTCAATTTCAAATTTCTAAAACATCAAAAAAGATAAAAGAACAAACGAAGGAGATTTTGAGTATTTTTTTTTGTATTAATTAAAAAGTTTGGAGTAAATAACTTACATTCTCATTGTCCCCTCTGTATATGTACATCTGGCCGAGTCCAAAGTGGGGCAGCACAAACATAGGAGGAGCGAACTGGGTGGCCTGGTAGTAGTACTGGAACGACTGGTCATAGTCACCCTGAACACATAAATTGTTACACTTCAAACTTTCAGGAGAAAAAATAAAAAAAAGGTGCAGATCGAAGCTTCTTATAGGGCTTTGATAAGTTTGATCAACGCTCCTAATTCGATGAAATTTATTTTAGAACGGTAAAGTACAATAATTGGCAATAATAAAAGTCGTCAAGTGATATAGCCATGGCAATAGTGCTATTTATTCTACAGGTTTTCTTTAAATTTTTTAAACTGTACTTTTCATATTTTTCAACTTCAAGCAAAATTGGTAAGAATGTACTGAATACTTTTTATAATTGCAAGATTATTTTCATAGAGCCGCTTTTCAGAATAACTTAAATGAAATACTGATGTAAAACCTAATGTCTGACTTTTTGTCAAAACCTCAAGAAAGTCATTTCAAGAGGCAGCTAAGACACTTATGCAGCACTTTACAGATGCAATATGATCTGAGATAACTGGTGTGTTTGAATGAAAGCTAAAGAATAGACAAGAAAACCAAACAATATAGAAGAATCTTGGACAATTGAAACTTCTAACCTAAATCGATATCTGATACTATAAATAAAAACAATTTGAATAAAGCAAACAAAAAATATATATTTATTGTCGAACCTGAACATGAAATGCACGAGCCAACTGGTAACAACTTTCAGCTCTCATGGCTTCGTTCTCAGTGTTGTGGAAGGCGTGGAGGGCCAAGTGCTGCACCTTGAAGTAATCCTAACAACAAATAGCAAGCAATTAATTAATAATAAAACACATTTACTTGTAAAGGGTAGTTTTACGAAAAATGCAGTTCCAGTTCTATGATGTTACTTAGATGGCTGTGTTACAAACCCCCCTGCAGGATGTGAGATAATGATTGAATCTGCTCCAGTATGCATTTTCCATTAAAAATGTGTCTGCGGGGGAATAGAAAACTGTTATTTATTATTGATATCATAATATCATTTTTTATATTCTGAGATATAAAGTAATAAAACACTTAATGTGTTCATTTTTAACCAATGAAGTAGTTTCCACCATTTTTCTATTTTACTTCTAAACTTTTAATTTCCTATTTATTTGGATATTTTGTCCGAAAAGTAAAAGGAAAGCCCTTCCAACTCTTCCGATGAACTGATGAGCTGGGCCATCAGACAATTCTGGAGACTCTGAAACAGAAGAGGCTATATCGGCCGAATACTGTCGCTGACTTATGATTATCCAACACTTGGTGTAATTTGGTAGGGTCTCTCATGCTAACTGAGCTCTCGCATTGTTCTGGTTACAAAAAGAACTTGGACCTTATTGGTCAGAAAGGGAGGTTTTATTCTTCTAAGGTTAGCTTCGAAAGGTCAGTAGACCTTCATAACTCTCTGGTTACGTTTTAAAAATGTTTGTTCCTCGCCTATTTCATCAGACAATAAAACGTTTCCAAGACGAAGGCCTCTTCTAGGCTGCGGCATTTCGCCGGGGTTAAGTCACTGCCGAGATGTACTGTGCCATTCTCAATTTGTTTTCACCACTTTTCGATAGGTAGAAGCCAAATTGGCATGTTTTTTCAAACCCCCCCTCACTGAAATATTCACGGGTCACTTCCATTTGAAAATGTAAACTTGAGTTTTGCTTTTTCCCCCCCAGTAATAATGTGAAAAAATGAGTTATTAATCCTTTTTCAAATACCGTTCATACACAAATAATAACTTAGAGATATTAAAGTAAACAATATAGTTTGAAGAAACCGACGTTACTGTGCCCTTCATACCAAAGTACATTTATGGTTTTTACAGTCACTCAAAAGTCACAAATGAGTATTAAAGGCAAATTTAAGGCAACGATATCCCTGGGAGGTAAACTACACAAAGTCTGAATACATTTCCGCGATCACTGACGATATAGTAGAAAATATGAAGAGGATGTTTTACGAAAGCAGAACGAACAGATGCACAAAGACGAGTGGCGGCCAACTCGTGTCATCTGAAAGCAGAACGAACAGATGCCCAAAGACGAGTGGTGGCCA
This sequence comes from Aradus depressus, assembly GCA_963662175.1. Lineage (NCBI taxonomy): Eukaryota > Metazoa > Arthropoda > Insecta > Hemiptera > Aradidae > Aradus > Aradus depressus. The sequence continues at coordinate 52,041,740 of OY759214.1, read as the reverse complement.
GCTCGTGTCATCCGAAAGCAGAACGAACAGATGCACAAAGACGAGTGGCGGCCAGCTCGTGTCATCCGAAAGCAGAACGAACAGATGCACAAAGACGAGTGGCGGCCAGCTCGTGTCATCCGAAAACTTCGCACGGCAAGAATAGCATTTAATGTTTCATCTTTTATTAATTATATGTTGCCCCTTGTCTATTAACTAGATATTCTCATTCAACAGAACGGTTAGTTTGGAATGTAGAGCGTGACATTTTCCACGAAGCCATTTTTCACTGTTTATTGAAATTTCCAGATCTTGTTTTCTTCTTTTTCTATAAATTTATAAGCAAATTACAGCCGCCTTTATTTTAAAGGCGAGGATACACCATTGTTGATAATGTCCACTCATTGCAACGAAACAGTTTAGTACCAAAATAGAACCATAACAATGGTTCAGAAGCTAGGGTACCTTTTTAAAGAAGAAGTGGTTAGCGAGATGGTTGAGGACCATGGGATTGGTTGAGTCGATGGTGTACGCCTTGGAGAGCATCTGTACACCTGTCTTGATGTCTTCAGGCTGTTGTCTGTTGAGCCGGAGGATGGCCAGTCCCACTAGGGCTCCCACACACTGACTGTCCAGCTCCAGGGCTCGTTCGAATGCCAATCTGATATCACACACAACCATTTCATTGTTACGGACAGAACATTTTTGATTATATTAGTCAGAAGGATATTCAAAAAGAAAAGAATACATACTACTACATGTCAATATTTTCACTTTATTAGACAAAAGTTACATATGTAACTCGTCGATACATTCTCGTCTCTTACAGTATTATCTAATTTACTGAACAGAGTTAGCCTAAATCAAACAAAAGGACAATCATATAAGACAAGAACCATCAAAGTCACCAATTTACGTTGCTCCTTCTTTCAGGGCTAAGAGCAAGGATTCATCAATATCTGCTTCTAAAAGCACATTGTACCTACAAGGCGATAGCCCAACCCAAGATAAAATCTATAGGGGGAGAGGGGGGGCCTAGCGTTTTCTAACAGAAATTTTACGAAGGTTCCAATGGTGGCATCGGTTTTCAGCTAGCAATAAAGGCTCACGTTAAATACCCTACTTCTGGTATAAAATCGTGTTTTAAGTGAGAAAAAAAAAACTTAAAAACATTATTTATACCTCCAGAATAAAGAATCGGACCGGAGTCTACAGGACTTTTTTTGTTCCTCGGTTACCCTGTAAAGCAAGAACCTGAAAGACAACCCAAATCGTGTTCGAGGGAGTTGTTTCGATGAACATATCGAGGTAGTTACCAACCGAGTGAGCGCCTCACTGATTTTTTTTAATGGAATCCGCTAAAAACTCACTTTATAAATACTAATCAAAAAGTGAAACTGCACAAATTTCAGGACTTGTGCAGCGTTAAGGCATGAGACATGTACAGATATAATAGAAAACAGACCTGGCTTTCTCCTGGTTTCCAAGTTTCATGAAACAGTGTCCCATCCCCAGACGTACAGCAGCAGGACAGTTAGGGTTGGTCCTCAGAGCCTTCTTATAGAAGGCCAAAGCTCCTCGAAAGTCCTGCAAACAAGATGAAGAATGTAAACAAAAAGATATGAGATCGCAAGTTGGGCGATCCAAGAGTTCTCTCTCCTCTCCAACAACTCAATACTACCGACCAATCTAATACAATAAAATAATCTCCATGCAGAATATTCGTTTAGAAGAATTAGGTATCTAATTACTGATATGTACAACCATTTTTTAACCCCCGACGCAAAAGGAGGGGTGTTATAAGTTTGAAACCTTTGTCTGTGGTGTGTGGCTCTGTCTGTGGCATTATAGCTCCAAGAGGGCAAAACCGATTTGAAAGCGTTTTTTTTGTTTCAAAAGATGGTATTTGCGAGATGGTTCTTAGCCATGTTTGGTGGAAATTGGGTATGCCGTTTCAAAGATCTTCAGGTATCATCAGAGCCTGTGTAGGGATCTCGGCCTCTATTACAGCTAGAGAGTTGGAGTTTAAGGCCAAATGTTTATAAAGCCAAGCCTCTCCCCCCTAAGCACTTCAAGCCTCAAAAATCCCTCCCCACCAAGGTTTCAGTAAAAAAAAATTTAGGATTTTTTTTTTTTTAATTTAACTATTTATAATTATTACCCGAATAAATAACATAATATAGAGATGTCCTTAATATTAAAAACTATTAATATTTTATTTCTTACAGACAGTCAAATATATGAATAATGTATCTCTCCCTCATCATGCTCTCTTTCCCCCACCCCACACTCACAAGGGCTAGTTTCAACGCGTGGTCTCTTACAATAGACTAGGCTACAATAATATAGTTAGTTACCTTTTTATTGTAGGCAATGCAGGCCTTTCCCAGTAAGGAGGGGATGTTGTTAGTGGACTGGTTCAGAACGAAGTTGAACTGTGCGTCCGCCTGCTCCATTTTGTCTCCTTCAAGGAGACAGAAGTAGGCTCGTCCCAACAGGTGGTTCTATAAGAAATATTGACACAATATAGCAAAATTATAGAACATTTTAAAATTACCTCATAGAGCCCGCTCATGGGTAGAATATATATATATTTTTTGAAAGGGCGTCGGTAGCTCAGTGGTATGCGTGCTTGCTAACTGAGCTCAACAACGCGGGTTCGAAACTCGGCCGAAGCCCTTAGGTTCTTTATCTAAAAGATAAAGCTTGTAGGTATTGGTTAACAAACTCTACCATAGGTGGGTAAAAATTTAGGATAGGCAAGATTTAGGGCTCACGTTCTCCAGAACGACTAAAGAGCGCTCTGGTAGTAAACGACATGACCTCACAGTTAAAGCCCGGGCATGGATCACAAGAAATAACTATATTTTCGGAAAAAATTAAATTTCAGTGAATAATCTATATTAAATAAATAAAACAAACTTATTTTTGAAATATTGTCTATTCCACTAAAGATATATATACATATATAACTACCGGTTTCGGCTTTATACCATCGTCAGGTCTAGTTATGAACTAAAAGTTCATAACTTTTCTAAAAAAGTTTTAGTTCATAACTAGACCTGACGATGGTATAAAGCCGAAACCGGTAGTTATATATGTATATATATATCTTTAGTGGAATAGACAATATTTCAAAAATAAGTTTGTTTTATTTATTTATTACAAGTTTCCACAATATGTCCGCGTTTCTCAACTTAGAAGTTGGTAATCTATATTAAATGTTTCTCTGAGTAATTTCGAGGGATCCGGTAAGGAATTGTGTCTTGTTTAGTATTTTTCATGCGAGAAAAATTGCAATAGTCACTACAACCGGAAAACCCAAGCACACGAATTAAATTATTGATACGTCGTAATGTTTTAATTGTGGAAACTTCTCAATAAATAGAGCACGCCCTACTCATATTTACATTGGAACTACGCATTTAGCTAAAAAAAATGAACAGGGCTTCTTAGTTTTATAATATTGTACACTCATAAATATAGTGTTCAAATGTTTGTTGAACTTTGTACTGAGGATGTCATAAGCCGAAACCGATATATGATATGTATTCTTTTTGTGGAATTAGACAAGTTCGTCGTTTATTTATTTTTTTTACATTAGTCTTTCTTCCACTACATCGACACAAATGTCTACCTAATACATGATACATGACGTTGGATTGACCTACCTGATCGTACATAATAATTTTATCCGCGGTGGTGTATAGGTCAGTGGCCTTGGCGAACAGCTCTCTCTTCTTGTCTTTGTTCTTCTCATGGTTGGCCTCCTGGACGTAGTAAGCCGCCAACATGTCCAATGTTCGCATTTGATCCTTCTCAAAGTCTCGATAGTCAATATTTGCATCCACTCGTGACGTCTCCAGCATTTTGAGAAATACTTCAATTTTCCCCTGCTTGTAGTATTCAAGCTATAAATTTTAAAAAAATGTTATTTTCTCAAGCTTAAGATAACATGCGAAAGAAAAAAGTTAACCAGTTACAGGCCAAATTCAGATCCCGATAACCTTTCAAATATATTACATTCTCGTTTTTTATTATAAAGGACTTACTTTCCGCTCTCCCTTCAAACCAGGCTAATAATCAATAGTTGACTTACATAGGAGCTTATAAATCCTCATACTAAATTTTGTGTAGATAAATTCATTACAACGGCAGTTATTAGGCTTTTTGAGATGAGCCCCCCATCTGATCCCCTCTTTCCTTCGGCCGATTCAGCTGAAAATAAATAACTGTCGTTCTTGTTTGGTTTTGAATTAACATATGAAATTTTGTTTCTATATTTTTATTAGAACGGCAGTTATTACAGTTTTTGTAGTAAGCCTCCCCCCCAATAACAGGGTCACATGAAGTTTTCCTGAAATTCAACTGATGAGTAGTTGATACGGCAGCCCTAAGTATACGAGTATGTTCTCCATTGGAAACATTGGCATCTAAATGGTAAACAAAAACACTTTTATTACTTACAGCAAGAGCCACCCAAAGATGTAACTGAGCATTTTCTTGTCGTAATATCCCAAGTACTTCATCTCCGTCTGGCAACTGGTCAAAGTCAAGCTCTATCACCTGAAATATATGTACATATTGTCCATGAACTGGTCAGTGCGTGATGGGAATTTTACACAAGACACAAAAAGTGGATGTTAATGTTTCGAATTAAAAAAACAAAACAAAAAAAAACATGTTTTCACATCTATTTACGTATATAAAATATAACAGTGACATTTTTATAGAATTACAAAACCTTTATTTTGAAAATAAGAATACAAAACAACAGGAAAAGTAGGCACAACAGTAAGGTTAATTTAGGCATAAAGCACAATGTGAAATAATTCAAAAAAGAATAATATAGATAATAACAGAAATACTGAGAGAGGATAAAATATAAAATAGAAAAAAATAAATAAAAGAGAGATTTAAGGTACTTGATTTAAATTGAAACGTATCAACAAATAGTTGATTTAACTTTAGTCAACGAAATTAGAAACGTGAGAAGGCACCCTTCTTTGATCAACAACCGACACGGGCCAACGCTGATGAGGGTAACTCAGAGGGGCGATTATGGATTTTCAAAAATTTATAATGCTCATACACTCTGTTAATGACTCGAAAACAGTAAAAAAAAAAAAAATTTAACAATTTGATAATAATATGACAGAAATTGTCTTTAGCTTATGTCAGCCTTTTTTTTTTGTTCAAACCGCGCCTAGGGCGAAAACTTTTTTGAGCATATTCGCGCAAATTTAAAAGAGCCGAATCCATTATTTTCCAAATTATCAAAATAGCTTTAATTCTTAGGAAGGAAAAATTGAAAGTAAAAGTGAAGGAATCATAGAACCAAGAAATCTGGATTAAACTGAGGTTGAAAGCACTAACACATAGTAACACAAAGCAGATTACAAATGGGAAGAAATGTTTTTGTTAAGTAAACAATTATTGGTTTAACCTCGAGAACATAAAAATACTTGATAGTGATAAAAGTGAGTAAAAACAACTAAATGTCATTGTCAGTTAATATAAACTCCACGTAAATGAATGCTCTCGATAATAAATCACTACATTACACTATTGAACCTTAATAGCACCCTTAAAAATGCTACTGTAACTCACTACTATTCTATTAGTTTCGACATTATGGCAAAACTTCAAGTTAACACAGCAAAAAAACCAATACAAACATATGGCAAAATAAATATCACCTCATCGGTATCCCGTAATGGTATTTCTATGGAATTAGTCATCTTGACATCAGAAGAAAATTATTCCTTGCTTCAGAAAAACATGCAATACAAAACAGTTGAATTATGATCACTAGCAAAATAAAATAACGCTTGCGCGTCGATAGGGTAGGTTGCCTGCCAGGTTACAAGGAACGATAAGTGTGTTCATAAAATATACGACGAACTTCTAGGACATCTGTAAAAAGTTCATAATAACTTTAGCTTACTGTTTTTGGTTTGCATTACGTTTTAACTATTATTGCTTGTTTTAGGAGCTACGTTTTTAGTCAGGGGCGTAAATAGTTTTTTTTTGGTACGGGTGAGGGGGGAAATGGAACCAATAAAAAATACTGTTTATACGATGTTATTAAACTATATTTTAATTGATATTTGCTGCGGTATGATATTGGGTCTAATCAAACTAAATCGTTTTCTTATAAATTAATATTTGGAATTGAAAGAAACCTCATGAGAAAATAAAAAATTAAAAAGCAGATATTTCATTTATGGAAGGGAGGTAATGTCTTTCTGGCTCCCACTGTGTTCTGAACTGTTCACTTTGAGAAAAGACCTGACATGATTTCAGGTTATTTCATGGTTACAGTTTGTATATTTATATCCCAGAAGTTGTGTCTTTGCAAGCAAACTTCCATTTTTTTCAATTAAGTGTGAAGTTAATTTTTGAGTTCATTGTGTTATTAATAGGCAACCTCCGCAAGTGCCAAATTACATAAACTATGGACGAAGACACTGATATGGAAGTACCATTAGACTTATGTAAAATTTGTTTGAAGAAAAAATCAGTCTATACTTGCCCTCGTTGCAATCTCCCTTACTGTTCCTTAGACTGTTACAGATCTGAGGCTCATGCAGAGTGTTCTGAATTTTTCTATCAAGAATGGGTTGAAACAGAATTAAAAACTAGAACTAGTGACCCAGACGCTCGAAAAAAAATGATGGAAATACTTAAAAAAAACCTCGGCAGTGAATGTGAAGATGCGGATGATGTTCTTGATTCGGACGACGAGGCATCCGTTGCGGATATATCTGAGCGGTTGAAAGATGTAGATTTAGATGATGCTGAGGCAGTATGGGACAAACTATCCGCCGAGGAGAGAATTGCATTCCGTGAGGTGATGAATTCTGGGGAAGCTGCAAAACTTGTGCCCGCCTGGAAGCCTTGGTGGACTGAGCAATATGAAGAACCCAAAGTTCATGAATTAGACAGTAAACCTAATTCATCTATTTTTATTTACGCAAAATTCTGTCCTCCTGTTAGTCCGAAAATTAAGCCATTGTCATGTTTAACCAAGGCAAAGCCTGCTTCTAACGTTATTTATAATCTTCTTAATGTACTTGGTGGTTACGCTCTTGTAATGAGGCATTTGAATGGAGAGTATGGAGATTTTATTGATTTAGCAGTTGCACTGTTATTTGATATTAGCAAAAGTTTGTCGATGAACAAAGATTTTAATTCAGCCGAACTTGCCTTAGAAGCCGTTGTATTGCAAGCTCTCCTTCTACCTTCTATGAAAGTGACTGAAGAAGATTCAGAGCAGATGAAGAGTGACGTAAGGATGATGGTGGATGGACCATGTTCAAGTAATAAAACATTTTATACATTGGCAGCTTTGTCTGATTTATGTAAATTATTTACCAAAATTTCCAAAAATAAATCTGATATCATTAAGAAGAAAAGTTCTTTCTCTTCGTCATTTCCGGAAGAAGTTTTTCCAGATATACAAAGAGTGGATAGAAACAAGTGCAATAAGTGTGTTAAAAGATTGGAATATTTTCAGTCGTTTGTTTTGGAATTTAAATTCGAAAGTTTTCATTTTTAAGTCCTAAGTATTGTCTATTTTATTTATTGTGAGAAAGTGCAAAGGTGAGGATTGTAAGAGATGAATTGACGAGTGAAATGTCTAGAAGGCCCCTATGACTAGAAGACCAGCTGCTCTCTTTGAGATGGTGACTTTTCGGGGGTATCTGAAGACATGTTTTGTCTTTCATACGTTATTAGGCCCTCATAATTCAAGGAAGGTATGTCAATGCTGTAAAGTAGGATCCGTCATTTTGTTGAACGACTATAAAAATAATCATGTTCATTGTGAAGCCGTTTCATCATTTTATAAAATGAAGGATTCTCCTTCTAGTTGTAACATATAATCTAGGAGGAAACTGTAGTTCTATTGTAATGTCCGCCGACTGAAGTTGGATTATAATGTTACGTTCAGTGGATACGATTTGTACTTGCTTCCTAGCTTTGTTGTATTAAAGTAAAATAAGGTTGAAGTGGATTTACTTTCCTTATCCCCAAATGTTTCCTTCCTTCTTGTTCTCCAAAGAGATGGTCATGAATATCTTTCAAGAGACTGTTACACGAATTTTTTTTTTTTTAACCATTGTTTCCTATAATTTGTTTTTGCCCGCTTGAGTATACGTTTATTTAAAGCTACTCGTAGTCACTCTAGCCACTTAAACGTAACATTACCCACTAAGCCCCTCTGGCATTCCAACACAATTCCATATAATGCACCTCTTGAACACAAATGTTAACGACCTTAGCCAGTTAATTTTTTAAGTGATCTTGCCTGGCAACGCCAGATGTAGCTGGTTTTTTTGAAACTCCTATATAGTTCTCACTGCCCTCGTCGAGATCTCATAAAAAAATATAAATTTCACTAATTAAATTAGTGAGTAGATGTTGCCGGTAGCACTGTAGTAAGCGTACTTGCTTGAGTTCGAAACCGATGCTTACAGAACCGAGACACTTATGTTTTTTTATCTAGAAGAAAAAAAAAAAAACTTGCGCACTTCGTTCTTAATGAGACGTTAAGTTAAGCGATGGTCCAGAGCCTGTAGGATGTCAGGTACTCGTTAAAGACCCCATCCTAGGTTAATAAAAATGTAGGGTAGGAAAAATTTAAGACTTCCACAATAGAGGCTGGCTAGGTCCACCAGCGTGGTCTGGTAGTAGGCGATATGTCCTCGACGTTAAAGCTCGGGTGTCACAATAACTTACTAGGGTAGATATTGTTATATTACGACTCTTTTTGTGTGAGATTTATTATAGTACTGTCGAAAGATGAGTAGCATCGACAATTCAAAATTTATAAGTAATGAAAGCAATACTTCCATGATATTGAATTTAATCGGCAGTAACTTAAAATAATATAACCATTGAAGATCATGGCATCGTATCTCAAATGCAAACGTAGGTATACTAGTACTTGAATCTTTTTTCTATAAAAAAAAAAAAGAAGTGAATATTAACAAGAATAAATGTACAGCAATTAGAAAAACTGAAAAGGAAATCAAGTGTTTGTGTTGTTTTTATCTCAGGATGGTAAAACATAAATGACCTTGGAGGTCTTGCAGCTAAGTTTCACGTCGCCATAATACGATAGTTACTGCTGTCAACTTGGTTCAGGGCTCCCCACAAGCATCTTCTGGACTGTTGTTTTGGTTTTAGGTCTGGATTAAAAAAGATGGGGTAAAAGAAAGTACGTATGTAAAAAATTTATAAACTGTTTTATTTTATTAAAAACAAGAAAAATCATCTGAAAAGAAAAAAAAAAGGAACAATAAATATAAAATCGCTAATAGAATTATAATAAAAATGTACATGCTAATAAAATATTGGTTTTTTATTGAGGTTTGCTCCTCAGTGGCTAAATAAAAATATCCTGTCATGACGCAGTCAGAGGACAGTGGATGGGATGCCAACCCCTACCAACTGCTGGAGCACGGTTTTGATCAATTTGCGAACAGACTAGGAGCTTCAAAACAACACTAGACGGAAATTAGGTTCCTTTATTGAGGTGTAGCCAAGTGGAACGCTCCTCCATCTATGCCAAGGGAAAAGGGACGATAGCTCATGGAGTTAGGGGTGAAGGTTTAGGATGAAATTGAAGACCTATTGAATTCCCATAAAATCGAGCTATCTGAGGAAGCTGTTAGAAATTATTATAGAAAAAAAGTACCAGGCATCAGAAGGAAATGAAGGTGATGAGGAGAGTAAAAAAAATGTCTTAAGGAGTTGAGAGAAATGTTAACCCCTCAAGAACAAATAATTTAAAAAACATGGAATCCGATTCATCCCTTATTCGAAGTCTCAAATTTAAAAGGGCAATCGAGCCAGCGACAACACCGTACGAAAGGAAGCTCTAAAAGAACTTACGTATACCTAAACAAAGTCAAATAACTATTTTCTACCTTCAACTAGCAAACATTAACTTTGTAATTAAATTTTTTTTTTTTTTTTATTTCGTTTTTTTGATCACTTCGTCAAGTTACGTTCCACTTTCTGTCTGGAACGTAACGCCCCTTAAAGCATAGGATGATAGATTCAACAATCGCGAATTCGACATACGCGCGGGTTTTGTGAAAGTTAAACCCCGTGAATGTTGAGGGATTACTGTGTATAATCTTTGTGTAATAGTCAATACTACAAGAAGTAGTTTGTTTTATTTGTGTTGGATTCTCACGAAAAAAATGCTATTGTGCTTTTGCTCAATTATAATTACATGAATGTGTGGATTGTTATGTACTCAAGTTTCTTTACAAGTTTAATGTTAAGAAGGGCAGGAGGGAGAGATAGACATTTTGACAAGAACTAGATGAGAAGCGTGTAACTTGGCTGGAGGACAAACTGTGATAACCGTGACCCAGCAGTAAGACTCACCGTGATCACTCCTCTGGGACGTCCACTTCACCATCGTTCACCTGGCAGATCAGCTCGGTCGGGGTCTTGCCGTCCACAGTGCACCCCACAGACTAGACATCAACAGACACCGTTAACATTAATAAATATACACACATAATATTCAAGAAATAGTTATTTAAAAAAAATCCTAGTTGGATAAAGTGGGAGGGATGCTTTAATGTAATGAATGTGTCGTCATGAAATTTGAAATAAGGATTGAGAAGACTGTGTAAAGACACCTACTGATTTTCGACGATTATTTTCAGAAGTAAAGCGAAAAAATAATCAATTCGCGCTAGGAAGTACATTTCCGTGAATCACAAAATTATGATTTTTTAAAATGTATTTATTCTTTTTTTTTTTTCAGAAGAAAGGAACAGTATTTATTGTATTTTTTTAATAAAAGTAATATTAAAATTCCTCTTCACTTTCTGATGTGTCATACGATACCATGAACCCATCGTTTTCAAATAGTCTTATTATTTGTCTTCAAGTGGGAAATAGCAAATACAACCAACGACTGGAATACAATAGTCTACAACAAAAACATCGGGACAACTTCCAAAATAAACCTTACCTCTCTAATGAACAAAGCTACGTAAAACAGATATTGGATACTCTATAAACAAAAACCGTCGCCCAGCAATGTACTTCCCCAGAACGAATTAGTCAATTACATAGAGGTTTCTGAACATTCATACTGAATTTTGTGTCTAAACATCGACAGTTATTAGGCTCTTTTCGAGTCGAGACCCCTCCTCCCTTCCAATTGGCCGATTCCGCGAAAAATTTATAGATATAGTTCTAATGGGGTTTAGCATTTATATTCAACATCTTGTGTCGATACATTTCAACGGCAGTTTAATACGCGAGTTTTTGTGTTAAAACGTGCACCCTAATAACCCCCACCCCCTTCCTAGTCGTCTGATTCGGCTGAAAATCAATAGGTGTCTTCGGTTCTGAATACACATAAAACATTTCATGTCGTTACATGCATTCTATCGGGAGTTATCGTATTCACGGACAGACATGTTTTTCTCCATTTTTGAAATCATACAAGTTGGAAAACATGAATTCCGGCGAAAACTCAACATCGAATTTTTGAACCGATTACAAAACCTACTTTGGGGAAGTAACAACACCAGTATGTCTTGACAAAACTTGTTATAAAAACTACCGCTCAGAAAGAGCTCTGAAGACAGAATGACAAAGTTGAGGTAGGAGACTGCAATCTTCGCTCCCCCCCCTCTATATATATATATATATCTATCTATAACCTGATATTCTTCTTTGTGCATAGTTCATGTCATGTATCGCAACTAAATTGTTTAAACTGTTGAACGAGACACTATCAAGGTAGTCCCATTCAAATCGGTCTAATGTAACAGAAATTCGGTTGGGTGCAAGGACAGATCTACCAGACCAGGTCAACATAATTATTTAAATTATATTAAAATGTATTTTGTGTTGTTATATGTATGTACTGACTTTTCGGTATATAGCAATTTACTTCAGTACTATTTGGGAAAGAAGAATAGAACGAAAATTTGTAGAAAAAATAGACTAACCTGAGCAGTCCCTAAAATTTCTTTTACAGTCCCCTGTAGAGTTCTTGACATAGACCTTGGCCTCATGGAACGAGCAATCGTGAGAATTTCTTCAAAAGACAAGTTTCCGTTGTGCTTAACTGAAAATTATAACGGAAGAAAAACATTAGAAAAGTAACAATACATATAAATTTTAAAAATAAATTGCCTGATGTACTTCTGTATCAGAGAAAAAATATAGCAGCCAGGGAAATTTGTTTTCATGCTTCATCAAACGGTAATTCCAATTCTCATCATTTAGAGGTACATAGCAACAGACAAACGTTACAGCATATTACAGAGGATGTTCTGGAGGCGACCCTTAAATGAAACAAGGCGGTGAATGTACTTCACCACAACGATACATTCATACTATCGGTAGTTGTAAGTTTCTGTTTTAAGCCTCACCCATTCCCTCTGGTCGATTTGCCTTTAAAATATGTGTAGTCAGAAGGTCCAGGACTCACATATACAATTTCGTGTTGATATATTCATTGTATCGAACTACACACAGAATTTGTTTTTTTCTCATATTTGTAATTTACGACCGAAATTCCATTGAGAACTTCGCATCGAATTTTTGAATTCTTCGTAAAGCTGAGAAAAAAATAAATAAATAAACATTTGAATTACACCAATATTTTTAAGAGCGTACACTAGAATGAAACCTTTTCGATCTGTCCTAATTTCATCTTTGTTAGCCCGGCAATATCAGCTAGTGTTACCCTTGGGGCAATTTACCGCCTTATTATTAAGTAAAATGAACTGAATTAATAATTTTAAACTTATTGACGTTTCGGGAACATACAACCCACATCAGTATCTGTAATTTATACCATACTGTTGTGTGCTTCCAGAATTGTTTTAAAAACCAAAAAATTAATGGGAGAAATGTAGCTGTGATAAATACATAATATACAATTTTAAACAATTTCAATTGCTTTAATAATCTCAACAAAAAGATTTGACAGATCTCGAAGATTTGAATTCACGCAAAAACGCGAATCCTCTTCATTAATATTTTTTTCCTGTTAAGCGGTAATGTGTAACTAATTATAAAACAATTATATCGCGAAAAAATGTGCCTCCAGAATGCATCCTTGTTTAAATGACTAACGTATGTAATTATCAAGTAGGGCAACTCACTTCCTTTGACCTTCTTGCGGTCCCTAGGGGGTTCCTTAAGAGCCTTGATGATGAGGGATGCTGCCGAGGGAACTATAGAGATGGCAGCCTGCCTGTTCTGGATCGTCAGACATACTGTGATTTTCAGACCTTTCCAATCTGCTGTCGCTTTGGCAATATCATCTCCTACTTTTTTGGGAGACTGAAATCAAACATTTGATATTATAATTTTAAAGCAAAACTAATAACATTAAATAAATAAATAAGGAAAAACAATAAATTAAGTCAGAAAAAAAGCAGCCAATGGAATTATTTTCATTCAAAATCAAACGGTAATTCCTTTTATCATCATGTGAAAAAAATACAAATTTAAAACGCAATTAGCATACACGGACTATACTTTCGGTAAAATAATATCTCCATATTTTAAATATAACAATTAAATGTAATTATACTTACTAGACCAAGGGGCCCAATCTTGGGGGCAAGTGTTGAAGTAGCACCAACTTCTCCACCAACACACCTCAAGTAAACTAGAAAAAATAATACATCATAAATAGGAGTTTTCAAATACTTAAGAGTGAACAAGATATCGTGAACTTAAACTTTTTGTGTATCAGAGTAAATATAACAGCCTAGGAATATTTTCACACGAGATCAAACGGTAATTCCAATTCTCATCATTTACAAGTCAGCAATAAGAAAAAAATGAAACGAATTAAAAAAAGTAAATCAAATACATAGCATAAGAAAAACAAGAAAATTTATAAGAAAAAATACGAATTGAACATGTGATGAAGTAAACCACGTGGGCAAAGATTGGTATAATACCACCTAAAAGTAAGAAAAGAAGCAAACAAAAAAAGATAATTACCAGTTTTGATTTCATTAGGATCAAACTTTGGAGGCATTTTGTATGATGAATATACAAATTACTAGATTCAAAATGCCTCGTTGGCTCACGTGCAAGACGAACAAAATTCACGATGAAATGGCCGCTTCAGTCCTATCCTGCCAACAGTATAGTTATAGACAGTGTTGCCTCGACAACATACAGAATGATTTTATAAAGCAAATTAATGTTTATAAATATCTTATCTCAATAATCATTTATTATTATAATGAAAAAATTATACCATGGATATTCAACTTCAACCGAAAAAAATATTTACCTGTGGGAGGCTGGAGGGGGGCTTCTCAGAGAATGATATGTGCTTTGAATGACTATATTAATGATCGAACATCTGACCTCCTGGTTATGAAGAGATATTTTAGGGGTTATTAAGGAGTCTGATATTTTTCTGTTGGTAAGCAGATTTTTGAAGACGATAGCAGAAGAACTCAATTTAACTTAGGCAGAAGAAAGCAATGGTGAAACCTACCTAATGACTTATGTCAGATTGTGGAGTTTGTTTTTTGTCATGGATAAGAAGTCTGTGATTTGTTGGATCAATAACAATTACATTTACTGAATCTTCTCATTTTAATTTCATTCCTTATAATGGAGGTACGTATAATTTAGTACATAGTATAATATGGTAGTATTATATCTAAACACTTCAAATATAATTGTGATTTTTTAAATAGGAGACGGACGTGACACTGAAGGTATGATCCCATTTAACTTAATTTAAGTTTTTACACTCATGATTTCTGTGTAATTTTGATTTTTGTTTCCTAGGAACCCGACCAGTTACTTAAGGTAAACACTTTATTTACTTACAGTTCTTTAATATAATTTTTTTTTGCATTGTATTATGCTTAATTACTTTTTTTTTTAAAGAGTTTTATACCTGATGAAGAAATTGAAAATGTTCGGGTCGTGGTCAGAGTACGGCCGATGAACAAAAAGGAACTTGAATCTGGCTATAAATCAATAGTTTCTGTAAATAGGATAAATGGAAGTATTTGTGTTAAACAGCCCCATGGGGGACCTGAGGACTTACCCAAAATATTCGCTTATGATATTGTTTTTGATACTGACTCAAAACAGGTATCTTATTCCTTTCATAATTGAAAACATTATTTTTTAAAATTGGAGTACCTATATAATTACATAATTTTTTTAAGATGGATGTTTATAATGAAACGGCTCGTCCTATCGTTGAAAAAGTTCTTCAAGGATATAATGGAACAATATTTGCTTACGGGCAGACAGGAACTGGTAAAACTTTCACAATGGAAGGTGTTAATACTGAACCTGAACTACGAGGAGTCATTCCTAATTCTTTTGCTCATTTATTTGGGCAAATCGCCAAATCAAGTGTAGACACAAAGTAAAATATTTTTTCTGCCATACTTCTAGAGAATCTAGGAAGGGAGAGTATTGTACTTAGGAATACGTTTGCGGTCAGCCCATGTTAAAGATGAAAATGGGTTTATGAAAGACCAAACCAAATATTAACACATGGTTAGATTTTTAAAAAAACTTATTTTTGAAGTATTGTTTATTCTACAGAGAAAATTTGTCCCAATAACAATTACATTTACTGAATCTTTCCACTTTAATTTCATTCCTTACAATGGATTTCGGCATTACACCATAGACAGGTTTAGTTATAAACTATTTTGTTTAAAACTAAAGCAAAACCTGTATATATGTACTATACACTACCGGTAAGTTTTTGTTTTGTGGAGTAGACAATATTCCAAAAATACATTTGATTAATTTTGTTTATGATATTTTTTCACAATATTCTAGCCGACAATAGGTCTATTAATAGCATTGCAAAAATCCTTATAAAATAAATATGTAAGAAACTCGGCATCATAAATTGTCTACTAAAAGTATTATTTTGATTAAAAAAGAGTGTATTTATGGTTTTTCTCGATTTAAAAAAAAATGTGACCAGCCACTGCGAGTTACAACACTCTCCCTCACTAAGTTTATATCATGTTAGCATGTTTTTCGTAAGTCGGGAGTTAACAGTTATTAACTAGTCTCAGAGTTGTCAAGACAAGGAAGATAAAATAAATGATCGATAAATAATTATCGATAAGATAATAAAATAAGTGAAACTTCTAAAGTGACATATAAGGTTTGCTCGAGTTTTTGTCTTGACAAGTAAAGTTGAACTACCACCTTATCTTATATCTTGTTCGTTGAGCCTCGTTCACAGGCTGACAGAGATATCGTAGCAAGATTCCTCGTTGTTCGCTGTCTCTGCACACTGGCCTGCCAATACCCAAGTGTCGCAACATGGGTCATTTCATTCTGTGGGAAGACGGCCGGGCTTCTATGTGCGCTTGTGGAACAACTGGTTGTTTTGGATACTAATGAACTTGGTTTTGTAAATATCACCAGCCCCAGAATCTGTCTTCTTTGATTTATTAACTTTGCAGAGTTCAAGTACATCCCGCGAATAGATTTTTCTTTGCCTTTTAATAATTCCAAATTTTCGACATTACCATACTTCAGTAGCGTCACTGACTTTTATATTCGGGACTTTGTCCCACAAACATAAATACTGTATATACTGCTTTAGAAAGATGGAGCATGTCCAAAGATGTTTTGTCCAGTGTCGCACTATCACTATAAACTAAAACAAATATTCGACCGACCTGGAGAAAACTATGAACCTATGATAGAAGAAACTTATATCTCGAAATAAGTCATAATAGGGACATATTGATTATCACTAGAAAGCTAAAGAATCTAAAAGGTGTTAGGATTTAGTTAGTTATTATGACTCGTGACCTGGCTTTAACTACAAGGTCATATCACTACCAGAGCTCTCTTTCGTCTCTCTGGGATTCCTAAATTTTACCTACCCTAAATATTTATTCACCTAGAGTAGGGGTCTTTAACGAGAACCTGACACCATACAGGCTCGGGATCGCTTTACGTCCCATCCGAAAGATGGCGTACTCAAGTTTTTTTTAACCTCCCAGGTAAATAACCTAAATTAAGACGTTTATTCCCCCCCAGAAACATAACATCTGGTCAAGTCACGTGTTACATAGCTACTAGCTAATGCTTGTACTGTTTTTAACTTGGCACACCTGATATTTTATTATCATTTTTTTTTTGTAGAATTTTTGCAAATGAGTATATATTTGTAGATTTCTAGTCAGAGTGTCCTACTATGAGATCTACAACGAAGAAGTTCGGGACTTGCTCAATACCTCATCCTCAGTCAAGTTGGAAGTGAAAGAGCGGCCTGATGTGGGGGTTTTTATTAAAAATCTTACTACTTACGTAGTGAACAATGCTGACGATATGGACCGTATTATGACGATTGGAAATAAAAACCGTAAGTTGAAAACATTAATTTAATATGTCTAGATAAATGTTGTTCTCTAAACAACCAAACAATACAACAACAGCAACATTTATTTGTACCAGCAAAATATATGCTGCTGTGCACAAATGTATAAAAGAAAGGTTTAGAGTATGAAATCCTAGTACAATTTATCCACACTCGAAGGGAGGGTGAACCATTCAGTGCCTTTATCATCTTACTTATCCCCTTTTAGTATTGTTAAAATTAAAATATCATGAAAACTGTAATATCAAATGCTAACAAAATGTTATACATGCTTTAAACTTATATCACTACTTTTTTGATGTAACTTTCGCAAACCATAAATATCCGATTTAATGGAAAAACGTAAAATGTGAATAAGTTTTTGTATAACTTAAATTATTGATTGACCAGACTGCCCCGGACATTGAACCGCATATCTTGATAATCATGCCCTGGCCTAGAGGGCTGTCCTTGCTCCTAACTGTATTACGGCCTCATTATGCCGTGCCTTTCTAGCCCTCATTACCGTGTATTGTTGTTTTTGTGATGACTTTATTTCACAATCCGGTTATCTGCAATTATTATAAACACACATGTGGCTCCGTGGTGAATGATCCCAGTAAAGTTACACATGACGCTCTATCATCTTTAAAAATCGTTATAATTTCGATTTTACTAAGAATAATGGAGTACACAGAAAATATCATGTCAAATAAATTAAGTATTTTCAGGTTTAGTTGGATAGAAAATCTGCTTCAAAAAACATTTTAATTTTATTGCTTAAAGATTTTAATCAATCCAAATTATTGGGGGCCATGGTTGCCGTGCGGGCTAGAGGGTAGGGCTTTGGTCGCGTGGTCTAACCATGCTTTGCGGGTTCGAATCCCGTCCGGGAATGAGTTTTATTTGTTGAGTGTTTTTGTTTGATGTCGTAAATAACAAGTAATATAGCACATTGACATGGCTAATATGAACCGTGCAACACACCCCCCCCCCCCCCCCCCAAAAAAAAAAAAAAAATCAACTCAAATTATGTGCCCAAAATCAATTCCAATGCATTTGTAATATATGACATTAAAATATAAAAAATAATGTGGAACCGTGCATAAATAATACTATTCTGTTTCATAACTTTCAATATCAATTTGACAAAAAAGGAAACAGCTGTTTTATTTATTGTATTTTTTTTAGACATCCCCAGGCTCTTCAACTATGAGCTCATAACGCCTACTACTAGAGGGGACTTCGATCGCTCTGGGTGAGATAAGCTCGACGTTACTGAGGGGTTCCTTAATGTTGTCTACCCAGGTTTAGTTAGGGTAGGGGTCTTCAAAGAGTACCTGACATGGTACAGGCCAGGCTATCTATAGTTGTTAAATGTATGTTTATTATTAAATTGTTGCTCACGTATGGAACCCTTCAGAATGTGATTTGATCAAAATTTGTGATATTTGTTGTATTATATTGATGTTGACTGCAAATTGTTCTGTTATTAGGCGTGGTGGGAGCTACTGCAATGAACATGGAGAGCTCACGATCCCACGCCATCTTTACGATAACTGTTGAGACAAGTGTGATAGGAGAGGACAGTCAGCAGCATGTCAAAATGGGTAGACTCCATCTTGTAGATCTGGCAGTAAGGCACTTCATCATTCATAACCTACCATTTCATCTAACAATTGTAAATATTAATCGACCCAGTTGTCAAATTGAACTCGTATGTGCAAAAAAGCTTGAAACCTTTCTTTTTTTCTTTTCAATTGGGTCAAAGCAATTAAGAGCTGGGATGTCCGCCGTTGCCAGGCACATACTAGCTAAGGTGCTCAGCGTTCCTATTTACGTACTAGCTGAAGTGCCCGGCGTTCCTAAGTAGGTACTAGCTGTGGTACCCAGTGGTACTTTCCAGAAGCTTTATTAAGTACGCACTAGCTAGGATGTCAAGCGATGCTAAGTATTTACTAGCTGTGGTTTCATCAACATCAAACTTCGTATTTAAAATTAAAATCCACTGAGGCCATAACCAGTAAAATTTCAGCGATATCGGCTGAGAGGAGGGGGAAGTTCCGGGGTGGGGGCTCAATTTAAAAATTCCAATAACTGCCGATGTAATGCATGTATCAACATCAAATTTCGTATTTAAAATTAAAATCCAATTGTGAGGTCACACACTCTATTTTTCTATTTGGCCTTTAAGAGTACTACATATGAAATTTCATGATAATCCGACCATTAATTAACGAGTTAGCACTATTTTTATGCTTAGCCCCCCCTTACAACCCCCCTCCCGTTCAAAATTTTGGGACGTCACACATTCTTTTCTTATATTTGGCCTTCAGGAATACTACATGTGAAATTCCATGACAATCAGACCATTAGTTCATGACCTAGTACTATATTTATACTTAGGCCTTCCCCCACAACTCCCCCTCCCGTTCGAAATTTTGTGAGGTCACACACTCTATTTTTCTATTTGGCCTTTAAGATTACTACATATGAAATTTCATGACAATCCGACCATTAATCAATGAGTTTGTACTATTTTTATGCTTAGCCCCCTCTTACAACCCCCCCTCCCGTTCGAAATTTTGGGACGCCACATAGCCTATTATTCAATCGGGCTCGAAAGGATGCTACATGTGAAGTTTCATGAAAATCCGTCCAACCGTTTGGGCGTGTTGCTGGAACGAACCTCGTTTCTGCTTTATTAATATAGAAGTCGTCGAAGAGAACGGGTAGATAAGAGAAAGCTGAATTAAAAATCCCAATAACTGCCGATGTAATGAATGTATCAACATCAAATTTCGTATTTAAAAATAAAAATCCTCCCCGCCGCTTGAACAGGAGGTGGCCTCGCGATCTTCTCTGAGGATAGTGAATGGTGAAAATTACCTTTCGAGGGAGTGTCAGCGCTGGCTGGCTTCTCCCATCAAGTGACGTTATTTTTTTCTTTTGTCCACCTATTTGCTCATTATGTAGGTATTGTATATAGATTGCAAATAAAAGGAAAAAAAAAAAAAAGTTAAAAATCCCTGAGGACATAACCAGTAAAATTTCAGCGATATCGGCTGAGGGGAGGGGGGAGTTCCGGGGTGGGGGCTCAATTCAAAAATCTCAATAACTGCCGATGTAATGCATGTATCAACATCAAATTTCGTATTTAAAATTAAAAATCCCTGAGGACATAACCAGTAAAATTTCAGTGATATCGGCTGAGGGGAGGGGGGAGTTCCGGGGTGGGGGCTCAATTCAAAAATCAATAAATGAATGCCGTTTGGCGTGTACAGTCTCATATTATTGTTATTTTTAAATTTTTTTTTTTAGGGTTTCTTTGCGTACTGAACGTTGGGCGAACTGAAAAAACATAGGATTTTCAGGTTACGGGAATTAGCTATGGTGCGTTTTGAATTTCGTATGATTACATAATATAGGAACTATACATCATTCATGAAAAATATTTTCAATTTTTTTTTTTGTATTATCCATTCAATATTTCTGTGTTGAAAAAGATTCAAAACCATGGAGTAGTCGAATTTTGATCACCGAGGTCAATGGCCTTGTCAGAAACTATAGTTTGGAACGACAAACACATTTATTAAAACATGTTGACATGATCATATTTCTCTGTAATATTTTAGATTACATATTTAGTGTATTTTTGTTATTGTCAGGGTTCAGAACGGCAGTCGAAGACAGGCTCGACAGGACAGAGACTTAAAGAGGCCACCAAGATCAACCTATCCCTTTCTACTTTGGGCAATGTCATCTCAGCTTTAGTTGACGGCAAGTGTACCCACATACCCTACAGGAACTCCAAACTTACCAGGATCCTCCAGGACTCTTTGGGAGGAAACGCCAAAACAGTTATGGTACGTAGACGAGGTTGGCTGAGTGGAGCTAAACTCGATACATGTCAGTGGCCCACTTGATAAGTATTATGTCGTTCCCGATTTTTTGAATCAAAGGAAGGAAAGATACTGTTCCGGATAACTGAGTCTCTTTAACCATTCATGATGGGAGTCTAACATGAGCGAAACAAAAAAAAGTTTAAACTAAAAATGAATTTTATTTAATTCGGTAACTTTACCACATAGATCAATAGTAACAGAGAAAACATAAAATTTTTTTTTTTCTGTAACCAAGTAAACCCAAACGAAAGCAACAATTCAGCTGTACAATCTTCGGTGGACCTGAAACGGATAAAACACTAATAGTTTCCAAAAATATCCAACGTTCAGAGGGCCCCCCTTTACATTTCCTCAATAAAGATTTTTAAGTATTTACGAAGTTTTTTTTTCCTCCCTCTTTTAGTGTGCCACAGTTGGTCCTGCATCCTACAACTATGACGAGACGATAAGTACACTTCGTTATGCGAGTCGAGCCAAAAATATATGCAACAGAGCGAGGATCAACGAGAATCCAAAAGATGCACTTCTTCGACACTTTCAGTTGCAGATACAGGATCTCAAACGTCAGTTGGCTGAGCAGCTTACAAAAGGTACACTTAGTTATAAATCGATTACTATATTATAGTAGTCGATTTATAACTAAGGTGAAGAATTCAGGAACAATAATAACACTAGTTATTATGACTCATGCCTGGGATTTAACTATGAGGTTATATCGCCTACTACCAGAGTGCTCCTTCGTCAACTCTGGTAGACATGAGCTTGACTCAACTGTGAGTCTTAAAATTTGCCTACCTAGGTTTACTCATCTTTAACGAGTACCTGGCATCGTACAGGCTATGTTAATGCATCCCTGAATTGTTTATTAGTCTGCTCCCTGCCCATTTTTTTTTATCCATATAAGTGATACCTTTTAATTTTACTGGAAAATAAAAAAAAATTTCGAAATCGCGAGTTGATTGATTTGCGAATTAACTAGTAACATAGTATTTTTTATTGTTTAGAAGGACATGAGGAAGAATCGAGTGAAGAAGAGGAGGGAGAGGATTTGGCAAAAGAAAAGGAGAAAGAAAAAGGAGAAGAGGAAACCGGAGAGGAAAGTGAGAAGGAGAAGGAAATGGAGACACCTGTGGACAAGGAGAGGGAGTCACCTGTGGACAAGGAGACGTACCGACTGAAGGAGATCAAGGACCTGGAGCTGGAGAAGACAAAGTAACTAGCATTGTAACGGCTAACTTGCAATCCTGGGCTACCCATACCTGCGGGTTTCAGTACCGACATTATGGCGCAAAAATACCGGGATTTACCGACTTTATTTTAGTTCTTTTTTTTTGCGCTAAACCACAACGGCCGTCTAGTATGCTCTCCTAAGAGTAATTTGTTCTAAATATTTTCCGAAGTAGTATTCTGTCGTGTTGTGTAAACCCCCAGAATTGTTAATTTGAGAAAAAGGCGATCAAAAGTTTTGAACTTCGCTTTTTTCTCCGCTCCCTGTACGGTATCAATTTGGTTTAGCTAACAACCTGAAATACCATGAAGAGATAAGGTAATTGAGAAAAATTATCACAGACAAGTGTACTCAATGGCCATATGTTGAAAGTTTTTGTAGGCCATTTCGGATTTATCTAAATTTATTTTCATTTTTTTGTCGCCATAACTGCTTCGTTTAATAGCGAGGGGCTAGCTACAGGTTGCCCTCCTATTCCAAATGACCAGTAGTCTGGAAAAATATTAAATTTAACCTTGTATTGATGTATGCGCGAGAGTAGAGCGATATTGTAGAATTTTTGACTTAACCACTGTTGAAGCTCGGAAAAAAATATGGGTGGCCCACCATTGGAAGTTCCCTGTAGCTTCAATAGTTCCTGAGATCCCCCTTCAATAGTTCCTGAGATCCCCCTTCAATAATTCCTGAGATCCCCCTTCAATAGTTCCTGAGATCCCCCTTCAATTGTTCTTGAGGTTCCCCTTCAATAGTTCTTGAGATCCCCCTTCAATAGTTCCTGAGATCCCCCTTCAATAGTTCCTGAGATCCCCCTTCAATAGTTCCTGAGATTTGGGTTGGGGCACCCCATATATTGATGCGTTAATAAAGTTTTTAAAATTGTTTTCAGGCATGAAACACTGGCACTAAAAGGAAAATTAGAAAGTTTAGAAAGAAAAATTTTAGTTGGTGGTGAAAACCTTTTGGAAAAGGCGGAAGTACAAGAACATCTGCTGGAAGCCTCCGCCAAAGAACTGGAAGAGAGAGTGAAAATGGAGAACGAACTGAGAACTCAGCTGGCCGAGAGAGAGGTCTGTAAAGGATTCAGTACATTTGTTTAATTTATTGAATAAATAAAACAAAATTATTTTTCTAGAAATATTGTGTATTTCACAAAACTTTTATGCATAAACTAGCGGTTTTGGTATTACACCATCGTTAGGTATATAGACTAGGTCGAGGTCAGTTGGCTGAGTGCGAACCAATCTTACAATGAGATGAGGATAATAAGGAAGGACATAGGCAACCGGTCCACTTTCCCAACCCAATATCGACAAGAGCCACACTTTTCATCAAACCGAACACATCAAATGTCTCCATTTCTGTACAAAAAACAGGTTACTTCATAGTTTAGGACAAATGGAAATGAATGATTCCAATAAAAAAATATATATTTGTATGAATGCCAAATTTATTTTAACTACTCCCCTTTGTTCACACTTTAGAACCAGTTCTCTGTCCACATTTTTTTTATATATCATAATTCCTATCCAATATAGTATATTATCACTATTTTGTTGTTGTATTTATTTATTTTGTTATAATTTCAATTTATATCTTTATTGTTATTCATTTAGTTATTTTGTCGTTTTTATTAATATTATCATGTCATCAGTAATCATTCTGTTAAATGAACAAAATCATTCCACGCATATCAACTAGTTTATATTTTTGGCTAAACAAATTTCTAACTGTGCAGCCATCAACATTTCCTACTTGAAATTCAACCCCTTCCTTACTTGATATGTAAGAATGGTTCATACTAACAAAAATGTCTTAGTTTATAACTATATCTGATGATGGTGTAATACCGAAACTGGTAGTGTATGTAAACAATTTTTTGTGGTATAGACAATATTTTTAAAAAAAGTTGTTTTATTTCCCTGTTTCTCAACTTAAAATATTTATTTATTGCATTTTGTTGTAACAAAACATGTTCTGGAAATGACTATTATTCTTGCATAATCGATCTGTTAGTTAATGTTTTTATTAACTTATTATTCTTAATAATTTTTTATTGAGATTATTTTGCTAGGGTACTGACAATCATGGTACAGAATCTGACTGACCACCGGAAGAGAGTTAGAGGTGGAAGTCTGCCAACTTGCAACAGCAAATAAGTTTATTAGTTGCGCATTGGGAGAACAATGCTTACTGATGGATGAGGCGGTTAGGCTGTTTGCACTATTGTCCAATTATCGTTAGGCTGTTTGCACTATTGTCCAATTATCGTTAGGCTGTTTGCACTATTGTCCAATTATCGTTAGGCTGTTTGCACTATTGTCCAATTATCGTTAGGCTGTTTGCACTATTGTCCAATTATCGTTAGGCTGTTTGCACTATTGTCCAATTATCGTTAGGCTGTTTGCACTATTGTCCAATTATCGTTAGGCTGTTTGCACTATTGTCCAATTATCGTTAGGCTGTTTGCACTATTGTCCAATTATCGTTAGGCTGTTTGCACTATTGTCCAATTATCGTTAGGCTGTTTGCACTATTGTCCAATTATCGTTAGGCTGTTTGCACTATTGTCCAATTATCGTTAGGCTGTTTGCACTATTGTCCAATTATCGTTAGGCTGTTTGCACTATTGTCCAATTATCGTTAGGCTGTTTGCACTATTGTCCAATTATCGTTAGGCTGTTTGCACTATTGTCCAATTATCGTTAGGCTGTTTGCACTATTGTCCAATTATCGTTAGGCTGTTTGCACTATTGTCCAATTATCGTTATACTCATTGAATAACTAATTTAAACCATTTACGTCATCCCTTCATGTTACATATCATTTGTAAAAAATAAGGATATTGTGCGTGATAACAATTGTCCTTAATAGCCCCTATACAGGTAGAGACGTCAAGAAGAGTTTAGCAAGTTATTAAGGGAAGTTGAAAGTTTTTTTAGAAGTGATCCTATGATTTTGCTCTTCCTTGAATATATAGATCTGTAAATATTTGTTGGATATGTTTGTAATAAATGATACAAACTGACTGTTTTCCACATTCTTCAGTCCTGTGAAGCTCTCAAACCCTACAGAGAAAGAGATGAACTGCCTCATGATGCTCGAGCAATGCTGAAGGATGGCTTGGCCTACACATCTCAGCTGCTGCAATTCATGCGAAACGCTGGACTGGTATCACCAGAAAATTATATGGTGTCATTCACTGAGGAATGGCTAATATCCAGAAAGATAGCCTTATCCGCATGGTCACTATTATAATAATGGTTGTGTTGGCGCTAATGCAGTCGATGCGCCTAATAATAAAAATAATGATACAATAAGTCATATTCTTATTAAAGTTGAATTATTTTATTTAGTCCAATTATTTGTTATAACGTAAAGGTATAGGATATTAGTTATTATAAACATTTCTAGAATTTGAGTATTTTGTTTCTCACTATTTTAGGCGGAGAGGATTGACATAGAGGAGAAATATTCGTCGCTTCAAGAGGAAGCAGCAGGTTTAACGAAAAAAATAAAAAAAGTATCAGCTCTACTGGTGGGAGCTAAAGATGAACTGAAAGATCTTCGTCAGGAGAACCAAAGAGAGATGGAGGGGCTCCTGGACAACGTGAGGCAGCTCACTAAAGAGCTGGCTCTTCAGGAGACCATAGAGAAGTTGTTCATCCCGGACACCTATAGGGTAAGTTGACCACTCAGGGTAACGTGACCATTCAGGGTAAGCGATATAATGAACATTTCAATAGTAAAGAGAAACAATAATAATAAAAAAGTCATCGGTGCGTCACCGGCAATTTACTTCCCCAACGCGAATTAGTCAACTACGTTTTCGTCCTCCCTCTGAAATCAATGAACCGATTTGTTTAAAAATCAACAGACGTCTTCCACAAGGAATCCCATTCCTCTTACTAAGTTACATTTTTTACATCGACAGTTATCAGGGTTTTTTAAGTATAACAGGATGGGGAAAAATAGAATCCTGGCGAAAACTTAGCTTCGAATTTCCTTCCGATTACATAACTTCCCCTACAGCTGTGGAAGTGGAAGTAAACTTGCAATAGACTTACTTATTGCAGAACCAATTAGATCACAGAAATGGCGCTAGCCAGTCTGGTTAACATTATAGGCTGCCTCTTTGCATCTCGAAATTTGAGAACCTCTCACAACCAAATTAATGTTAGGAAAAAAAAAAAAATTAATAGGTTAGGGTTAGGTTAGGTTTTATGACTAATGCCCGGGCTTTAACTTCGAGGTTATATCGCCCTCTACCAGAGCGCTCTTTTGTCACTCTGGT
The DNA here is from genome assembly GCA_963662175.1 of Aradus depressus. NCBI lineage: Eukaryota > Metazoa > Arthropoda > Insecta > Hemiptera > Aradidae > Aradus > Aradus depressus. Next base: position 52,014,954 of record OY759214.1, on the reverse strand, counting down.
GGGCATGAGCCCGACTCTACTGTGGGAGTCCTAAATTTTGCCTACCCTATACTTTTATTCATCTAGGGGAGGGGTCTTTAACGAGTACCTGACATCGTACAGGCTCGGGACCATCGCTTAACGTCCCATCCGAAGGACGGCGTGCTCAAGTTTATTTTACCTCCCAGATAAAATAAACTAAGGGCCTCGGTCGGGTTTCAATCTTGAGCTCAGAAGACAAGCACGCATACCACTGAGCTACCGGCGCCCCTAAAAAATTAATATATCGGGTGATTCATTTAACCTGAAAAACAAGAATAAATCGAAAAATAAGCTTTATCGAAAAAAATTGTTCAAACAAAAGTTGCAGGATTTAAAGGGGGACACATAATGGTAATACGAAATTTAACCTCGAGTGGCGTTTTCAGGGTTAAATCAAGGGCAACTTCGATTTTTTCAATGGAAACCCATAGTTGTAATTGCATACTTGGATTCTACGTGAAAAAATACGTATCTTTTGTAGGAAAAGTTTTGTTTGAAAATGTCAATTTTTTATGGTTTTGAGAATTTAAAAACACAAATTTGATGCACAAAGAAATAAACATAGATTAAATTAAAATGAGTGTTATTGTAACGAAGATTCAATATTTTACACAAAATTTTGAAACACATTTTAATTGAATAATTTCACACCACTTATCAACAATTAATTATCAAAAAAATCTGGCGAAGTTAAGTCCGGTGACCTAGCTGGCCAGTTTACTGGACCACCTCGAACAATCCATCGGTTAGGATAGTCTCAATTTAATAATTCACGTGCTGTTATTGCATAATGCGCTGGACAACCATCGTTTTGGAACCACATATTCATTCTTTCTTGAAGGGTCAAATTTTCAACAAGCTCTGGTAATTGTTGGTCAAAAAATTCTGCATACTTTTCTCCATTTAAATTACCATCAATGAAAAAAGGACCTATACGTTTATCCCCAATAATTCCGTACCATACATTCACTCTCCATGGTCTTTGATTTTCAACTTCACGTAACCAATGAGGATTCTCTGTTGACCAATAATGCATATTAACTTCTCCGTTGTTTGTAAAACTTGATTCATCTGAGAATAATACATTATGAAACAAAATTGGATCAATTCGTTGTTGCTCGAGGGCTCATCGACAAAATACTAAACGATTTTGAAAATCATCTCCATGAAGTTCCTGATGTAAGGATATGTGACAAGCTCGATATTTAAATAGTTTGAAAATTCTACAAATGCTCACTTGGGATATTCCAGAGTTTTTATTGATTGTACGAGAGCTAACATTTGGATCAATAGCAACTGCGGCTAAAACTGCTATTTCATTTTGTTCTCCAGTAACCTTGTTTCTGCGTTTCCTTTTTTTTGGTTGAATAGAACCATCTACAGAAAATTGATTTAAAACACGATAAAAAGACGAAGTAGATATTGGCCTTCGATCGGGAAAACGTTCAGCATACAATTCAACAGCATTCTTTATGCTTCGACGAGCTTCTCCATAAATGAAAATAATTTCAATTTTCTCCGAGATAGTTAAATATTCCATTATTAATTTTTAGAAAAATTCAATATTTTATCACTGATATTGTGTACGTCTAGATAAAGCACAAGATATCAACTACAACAGAATTAGCTCTATTGTTTACACCTCGTAGTAATAAATAACTTCTTTGTTTCAGTTCTGTTTACATTTTATTTACTTTTAAAATAAATATATTTTGTGTAAAATATTGATTCTTTGTTACAATAATACTTATTTTAATTTAATCTATGTTTATTTCTTTGTGCATCAAATTTGTGTTTTTAAATTCTCAAAACCATAAAAAATTGACATTTTCAAACAAAACTTTTCCTACAAAAGATACGTATTTTTTCAAGTAGAATACAAGTATGCAATTAAAACTATGGGTTTCCATTGAAAAAATCGAAGTTGCCCTTGATTTAACCCTGAAAACGCCACTCGAGGTTAAATGTCGTATTATCATTATATGTCCCCCTTTAAACCCTGCAACTTTTGTTTGAACAATTTTTTTCGATAAAGCATATTTTTCGATTTATTCTTGTTTTTCAGGTTAAATGAATCACCCGGTATATGGATGTTAGGTATATATTGAAAATGATAACTTGATGTTTTGTTATGCATATACTTTTACCAAAAAGGCTTTAATTTTCCATTTGCAATTTGCAAAAATTCTTTTGTGATTCACAAAAGAGAATGTCATTTTTATACAACAAAATCATTGTGTATACCTTTGTAATTCAATCTTTGAAACGTTTTAATTATATATTTATTTTAGGAATTGATTGAAAAACACGCTCATTGGAATGAAGATATTGGAGAATGGGAACTGAAGTGTGTAGCGTATACGGGCAATAATATGAAGAAGTCAGACCTAGCTGAGTCATGCGTTACGAAAAATGAGGTGAGTAATTTTGAAGAAGAAAGTTGGTTGTTATACGGGCTTAACGTCCTTATGTACTCAGACTGAGCAAGAAGTTGGTTGTTATGCGGGCCTAACGTCCTTATGTACTCAGACTGAGCAAGAAGATGGTTGTTATGCGGGCCTAACGTCCTTATGTACTCAGACTGAGCAAGAAGATGGTTGTTATGCGGGCCTAACGTCCTTATGTACTCAGACTGATGAGAAGATGATTGGCCATTTGAGGAGCCTCAAATAGTCCCTCCTCAAACCAATATAAGTTGTATATTATATGATACAGAAAGAGTATTGACTGATGGGTTTTCATTTGATTTTGGAATTTAAGACGAATGTTTTGGGCACAACATTAACTCTTTGATAGCAGCCATTTGTTCAGTTTTTCAAGAGGTTTAAAAATGATCTCAGTCAACGAGGTTGCATTTTTAAATTTCAAGATGTGTGTAACAATCTTAAATATGGTAATAACCTCCTGCAACCAAGACAACAATATACTGACTGACTGCACAAATTACACCACATTAAGAAACAAATAAAAACAACCGGCTGACATGAAAAAACTACTCCAAATATCCAACTATGAATACAACGGACTCATCCACTTCCTTAAAGATGCAAAACCCTAAGAAGACATGTAGACACAATAGTCATCGCTAGAGATCCTGAAGTCGATGCGACGTTAAATAAAAATTAAATATATTCATTTTACAAGAAAACTTTAAGGAAAGTATTATAAGAACTTCACCTTGTTGTTTATTTGTTTAGTTTAACGTCCTCATGTACTCCCAGCTGGGGGCACAAAGAACGAGAGCTCTTTACAGGCTCGTGCCCTTTTCTCGCTACCGTTACTCGACTGTAACGGTACTTTTTCCTTATTTTCAAATGAACTGAATAAACATAAAAAATTAATCTTACAATTGAAGATTTTTTTTGCAACAATAGCATATTTTTGTTCTGGGACCTCAAAATTTTATATAAAAAACAAAAACCCCCAAAAAAAACAGCCCATTTATATTTGTCGTATCTGTAAATCTCGGTTTGGACAGTAATGAGTTTTGTCAAGAAGATTCCATGAAAAACAGCCAATGTAACTATTAGGTTTTTGTGGCATTGGTATTTTTTGATTAAAAGAAAAAAAACAAAAAACTTAATTTAGATTTAAATATTGGTAAGAGCCTCCACTTGGCACAGTGGTCTAGTTAACTGCTTCACGATGTTCACAGAACAATTCTCAGAGATGCCGGTTATTTTTTCTTTAATTTCTTATATTGAAGATGAGTAGAACTAATTAAATAAAAACTGCCATTGCAACGCTCGTTTAGAAAAGGGCAACATTCTGCAGAGAACTTGGCCTTTCTGCCCTAATTGGGAGTATGAATACATTAAATTAAACAAACATTTATTGTATTGTAAAATTTGTAATGTGTTAAGAATAAATTACATAATTATTATTTTTTCAATGCTTTAAAAAAAATTAAAATTCATATGTGATAGTAAGATGTTGTGGGACGAGATTTCTAATAGAAATAAAAGACGTTGTCTTCCCACTGTTTTATTTTATACCAGAACCGGTTTTCGACGCAACAGCGTCATCATCAGAGCCAGTTATCTTCCAACCGCTGTGCTGTGTGGGTGGATGAACCACTGATGATGACGCTGTTGCGTCGAAAACCGGTTCTGGTATAAAATAAAACAGTGGGAAGACAACGTCTTTTATTTCTATTCTAGTAAAATTAAAATTCTGTTAATTTCAAATGAATTTTTAAAATGAAACTTATTTAATGTTAGATATCTTAAAATGTTTTGGTTATAATAGTTCTATATTAGGGTGCCATGTTTTTTGACTCTGGCCACTTTTTAAAAAAAATAATGGTTGACTATTAAGAGGATGCTTTCACAACTCTCTGTTCCTTTTTTTTTTTTTTTCTTTCACTCCGAAATACATAGTTACACATCTTAACGATCGATTATTCATGTGATACGCGTTGTGATGTGGACATACTGGCAGAGCCTTGCACAATATTCTGTCTTAGTTAGTTTTGTTCTGTGAATGAAACATTGTTTTGATGTTACAGGTACCAGTCCCTGACCTCTCCAAGGTGTACCTCTCATACGCCAGTGAACGGATAGCTACCGCCAAACACAGATCCAAGTCCGGACGATCTTCCTATAATATAAATTAATTATTAATATTACTCATATATCAAATATTTATTTATTATTTATTACATTCCATTGTAAATGGTGATAATTCTATGTACCTAATTGTATGTACACCTGTTTCTTTGAATTGTACTCGTGTAAAGTTGGTTTATTTTAAGTTGACAGATGAGGTCCTTACATTCCACTTTGAACGTTCTTTTTTTGTTTCTTTTTTTTCTAAAGTCCGCCAGGCGAATCTGCTGCGGTTCTTACCCGCCAATGTAATTTTTGTTATGTATATTCTCTACCAATGAAATTTTAAAATATAAAATAAAAACTATAATAAGTAATGTTCATTTCATTTTCAAAATATTCTTTAGCGGGATTTCAAAAAAAAGTTTAGCAATTTCTTTATTTTTCATTCATGTACGTGTATTTTTATTAATTTAGTTGATACTAGTACGTCTCAAGTTTGAGTATATGTAATTCACATTAACAGGTTTACATTTTACAAATGTTTAATAAGTTTATAAAACGAACACTATCTAAATGTATGTAAAAAAAGTGCAGTTCTTGTCTTGTTACTTTATACTTTGAAGGAAATACTGTTCTGAGTGGTCTGTGACAGTTCCTCGTTTTAATTTTGGAACGATTGATCAAATAGAGACGTAACAAGTTAGTTAACATTTGAAGAGGGCAAAGTTCAAAGGGGGTGTCATGAAATGAAGTTACTTACCCACGAGGACTTTCTCAAAAGCTTAAAAACTTTCATTGAGATGGTATTGCTTTTGTTAAGTTGCTGAAAAGCTCTTTTCACGCTGAAATATAATATGCAAAAGTATATCATAAAGTAATGGAATAATTATTTTTTTTATTAAACGTTTCTTCAGTTTCGCTGTCAATTTTCGGGTCCCAATTTCTTTTCCTATTCAATGTTTTCACTATTTTTGGGTATTTTATTAATAAATAAAAGAGTGTTAACGTTTAAAAGTACGAGAAATGAAGAAACACGCAGAAGTTTTGTTCGTTAGAGTGTTTACAGATTCTTTTGATGTGAAAAGAGCTTTCCAACCATGTAACACAAGCCCCTAGCTATTGAAAATATTCACTCTAGTGTAAGGGACGCAGTTGTTTTGGAGGATCCAGTTCATCTTTAGTGAGTTTTATATCATAACTCAGTTTTTTTTTTCTTCAATTTTGCATACCTTCTCAGATGTCAGTTTGGCGAAGTCCCCGCCTTGAGAGGTAAAGGTTCGCGGTTTTTTGATTGCAAGAACACCATCTAAACTACCCCTAACACCATGTCTCCCCTTTGTGGTTATCCATGTCTGGTTATGTGACGCAAGAGAGAGGTATCATATGAGTTTTTAAAAATGCGCATGACTGTTTTTTTGTTCACACTTGGTCTTTCCTCGATATGATCACTCTTTCAAAAGTTAAGAGCACTATCATAGACCAACTATATTCGTTGATACGGATATTTATTTATCAGATTCAGTGAATGTTATTTATTATATATTTGTTTAAATGCCAGTTGTGCTAGTCTTGTGGGGTGTTTAACTTATTTATTACTTGAAATAGTTGTTAAAACAATCCCCACAACTTATAAGTCATAAATGTATATTATTAACTTGGTTCCTGTTTACAAAATATATTTACTGTGATTATTTAAGTCATTTATACTTTGTTTTAATTAGATGTATTTATTATTTATTTAGAGAGGAAAATGTGATTTGTAATACATTCAAAAATATATTAATTATTTAGATGAAGATCATTTATATTGGTTATTTATCAATCCTTCTCCCAGGTGCAACGACTTACTGTTTTATAGCGATTTGCAGAAAATATAATGAATCGGTGCCAGAAGGTCAACATTAAGTCTTCATTTCTCGTAAAAAACACATTTTTGAAACATTTTCTTCTTTTTTACAGTTTATAGCCTTAATTCCGGCAAAACGTTATTAGAAATGGAGGGTGAAAAGTCTTGTCAAAAATCGAATGAAATGTATGTTTTTCCAAAAAAGCGGCGCAACAAAAGTTCAGTCGATAAAGGAAGACATTTAAAATAGTATATTTTTGATGTTAACGCCCCTTTTTAAACAGAACAAATTCCTCCTTAATCCTCACAAGATCCTAGCGATTGTATTAGGCAACAAAAAACTGCACAATAACTTAACTGACCCCTCTCTCTTAACTCTGGACAACACCAACATTAACTACTCTAGCAGAGTCAAAAGCCTGGGTATCATCCTCGACCAATCCCTTTCCTGGAAAGACCACGTATCCTATACTTTCCGTTAATCTTTTCAATCCTTAGCACGATTCAAACGTTCCGGTCACTCTCTATCACAAAGTTCCTGGCAACTCCTCGTGTCATCCTTTGTTTTCCCCCATTTCGACTACGGGTGTCTGGTTTATAATGATCTGAGTAAGGGACTCGATACCCAACTCCAGCGTATCCTGAACACTCACGTCAGATTTGTTTTCGATGTCCCTAGAGACGCTCATATTTCGCCCTGGTACTCCGAGTTGAAATGGCTCAAACCCACCTACTACTGAAGCTACCTCCTAGGCTCCTCGCTCTTCCTAATGCTTAAATCCCAAGAACCCTACTACCTCTACCAAATGTTTCAATTCCAGTCCTCGGTTCACCAGAGGCATCCCGTTCTTCAGACCTCTTCATCCCCTCCCATCGCTCCTCAGCCTTCCACAAATTATTTCTTGTCCAGGCCTCCTCTCTTTGGAACTCCCTGCCTCCCCCAATCCGTCACTCTCCTTCCGTGTCTTCCTTCAAATCCTCACTATTCCAATATCTCTTCATTAAACAATCCACTCCCCTTTGATCTCTCCCCCGTATTCTCTAATTCATCAACCTTAATTATCTAATCATTCAAATTACTTTTTCCCTTTTTTTTTTTTCTCTCTTTTTTGTCTTTGTCATTCTCTATTTTTATTATATTTGTTTTATCATATTTCCTAAATTATTCGATCATAATCAATATTATTCCTTTTTGGTTCATTTACACATTAATATATTTTTATCATGCATTTATTTATTTTTTATCTTATCTTATTTTATTTTGACTATTTTTCTTTTGCTTCTCTCTCGCCACACTTTTCTATCTAGCCCCTACTTTCTAAAATTAATTTTATTTCGAACCTTGGCTGGGCATCCTTCCTTCTCTTTTGTAATCAACCATCATAGTACTATCTCGGTAGATTTATATTATCAATTTTCTTTCTTTCTTAGTTCTATAGATTTGCTTTTTTTCTTTTTTACTTATTCTCTTTTATTATTCTCTATTTTTTTTCATCATAATAAAGTTGTTAATTTTATGTTTTTTCCTGTTAATCTTTTGTTTATCTATTTTTTTAATTGTACAGTTTTTCTCCAATGTAGCACTAATTTTATTTACCTATCTTTTTATTTCTTTGTACTGATACTATATTTCATTGTTTCATTTTCTTTACTCTGTATGAATTTATTCTTAGGGGATCTCGTTCCCAGAATAATAAAATTTCTTTTCTTTCTTCTTTCTTTCCTTCTAGGAAAATACACATTTCATTCGATTTTTGACAAGGTTTCACATAGTCCTGGAGTTCTAATAACGATTTACCGGAATTAAATTGATAAACTGGAAAAAAGGAGAAATTGATTTAAAAATGTAGACTGAACAACTTGACCTCCGGATATCCACCTCAAGTAAAAAAAAAATACTTCACTCAAATCTAAGAAAATAACCAAAAAATTAATCAAGGGATCAAAACTTCTCAGGAGCTCTAACATAGCAAAAGAGGTCCGGAAAAATATTGTACTACAATTAGATTCGCAGATCGAAAATATTGAGAAGACATTAAATGAATTATCTAATTAAGGTTTCATGAGTTGAAGTAGATGTGAATATGTGGCCCTTGTCGCACGGACCCCCCCCCCCCCCCCCCCCCTCCCACAGTTCTGATCAAGCACATTAATACAGTAATATTTTATCATTGTATTCAAGCAAATTTTATGAGAGGCTACAAGAAAAATGTTTTCTGATGTCTAGCCATTGAACTGAAGTGTGAATGTAAATAACTATAAAAAAGATTTCGTCTTTTTGTTTGACGTACTAGATATGCGTCCACTAAGTTTTAGCGGTCTGTGCTAGTAAATTTAGATATTTTATAATGTTTAATAACAAATAACTCCATGTGCTTACTCATTTTAGCTAAATAAGATAAAAAACGTTTTTAGCTGGACGTTTTAACTATTACCATCTTTTAAAAAAATATGTTCTCAGATAATAATTAAAACAATGAAATGTCAGAACCGGTAACAGGACCCCTTGTGAAAATCAGTAAGTGATAATTCAAATGTCAGTGCATGCACTTGAAACATCAATGACATACGAAAGTTCGCAACTGAAGTCCAGAAGATATCGCAAAATTTAACAATAAAAAAGCTCCTGTCACTCCCTGACCACCGTATACTTACCTGCACTTAAAATCCGGAGTCCGAGATGAGCTAAGAGCTCGAATTGCGTTAGTCCGGGAAAAATGCATTGATTCAAATGTCAGTGCAGGTAACTAGACTTTCCGTCTCCGAATATCAATTTATACACACATAGTACCTCGAAAATTCAACTTAATTCGACAAATATTTAGAAAATTTGCACTGACTTGAATTCATGGTTCAATATACTCATAGAAAGAATATTTCGTTCCGAAAACTTAAGATTATGACAATTATAAATATGTCACCACAATTTTCATTAAAAAATATTTTTTCTTTTTGTTCTCGTCTTTGATTCATGTCCGGGCTTCAACTACGAGATCATAAGGCCTGCTACCAAATCTACCCTACACTGTGAGCCCTAAATTTTGCCTACCCGAGTTTAATTAGTTATCTGAGGTAGCTTTAACGAGTACCTGACATCGTACAGGCTCGGGACCATCGCTTAACGTCAAGCCAGCGTGTTTTACCTCACAGGTAAAAACCTAAAAGCCTTGGCCTGTATTCGAACCCAATATATATATATATATATATATTATCTGGGACGTTAAATAAACTTAAGCACGCCGTCCTTCGGATGGGACGTTAAGCGATGGTCCCAAGCCTGTTCGATGTCAGGTACTCGTTAAAGACCCCAACCCTAGGTAAATAAAAATTTATGGTAGGCAAAATTTAGGACTCCCACAGTAGAGTCGGGCTCATGTCCACCAGAATGACGAAAGAGCGCTCTGGTAGTAGGCGATATGACCTCGTAGTCAAAGCCCGGGCATGAGTCATAAAACCTAACCTAACCTATATTGAATATTGTGTATATTAAATTTATTATTGTATTTGAATACCAGCAAAAAGACGAAAAAGTAACAGACTATATAAAAAGTAGTACAGGCTCGGTCGTTAGTCACACAAACAAATAACAAAACTGTATATCAATAAAAAAAAATTATATATCAATAAAATATACTGTATATCAGTAGAAAAAAAATTATATATCAATAAAAATAAACTGAATATCAATAAAATTATTTACATCATATAACAGAGTTTAGAAATACGCATTTCACTTTTTGAACAATTCATTTTTATTAACTATTTCCATTTAAAATTACAGTGTTGGCAAGATTAAGCTTTTTAATCCATTTCAAACTATCTAATACACAACAAGAAGGTTATTAGACTAGGTTGACGAGTGTGAAGGAGGGGAGAGCTCCCAGCCCAGTCAACTGATGGTCTCTACTTGAGTATGTTAATCTCATAACTCTCTCTATGGTGATTGATCCAGGAGCGGATGTTCTTTCGGTGTAGCTTCCTGGCGGCCCGAACAGAGATGGGATCAGCCTGGTCTGCGGCTCTCAGGTCCAGATGATGGGCTGCATCTGGGATGATGATAGCCACTGCCGTCTTGGACAGGTTGCCCATCACACCCCCACTTGACCACGGATCCAGGAGACCGTTGCTAAACACAATTAGAATTAGATGCAAACAAAGTACACTTTAAAAAAATCGTCGGTGAGTCACCAGCAATACACTTCCCCAACAGGAATTAATCTATTAACTTTTCGCTTCCCCTCGAAAACCAGACGACCGTTTGCGCTAATATTCAACAATTGACTTACATAGGGCTTCCTAAATCCTCATACTAAATTTTGAGTCGATAAATTCATTACAACGTGTACCGTTGTGTGTAGAGATGAAAATCTCCCCCTCTCTTCAAAGTTCGTTAAAAAAAAAAAAAAGATTATCGATTGTCAATCTATAATCGGTGCGAGACATAACCTTGAAGAGAGAAAAAAGCGAGTGAGAATTTGAGTGTGTTAATTTTGGGATAAATATTTTTGTGATCAGTCAATATAAGAGTGGACTTGTTATTTGGTTTTTCTTTTCTTCTTTTTCTCTTTTATTTTTAAACATACACCCCAAGGAAATCATTGCCGGCACGGACGTACAGGACTAGTAAGGAGAACTCTGGGTCCCGCTGAGTAGATCCAGCAACCCGGGGTGGAGGTAAGTCCAGTAACGGCACGGACGTACAGGACTAGTAAGGAGAACTCTGGGTCCCGCTGAGTAGATCCAGCAACCCGGGGTGGAGGTAAGTCCAGTAACGGCACGGACGTACAGGACTAGTAAGGAGAACTCTGGGTCCCGCTGAGTAGATCCAGCAACCCGGGGTGGAGGTAAGTCCAGTAACGGCACGGACGTACAGGACTAGTAAGGAGAACTCTGGGTCCCGCTGAGTAGATCCAGCAACCCGGGTGGAGGTAAGTCCAGTAACGGCACAAACGGCAGTTGTTAGGTTTCGTGAATTGAGCTTCCTCCCCTGTACCCCCTTCCCCTCCGACCGATTTCGCTGAAATTTAATGGGTATTGTCCTCATGGAGTTTTTATTAAGAATATAAAGTTTCATTTTTATAAATTCATTACATCGGTAGTTATTAAGATTTTTAAGTTGAGCCCCCTCTGATCCTTCCTTTCCTTCGGCAGATTCCGCTGAAAATTAATAAGTGACGTCCTCATAGGGATCTGAATACACATATAAAATTTCGTTTCGATAGACTCATTCTATCAGGAGTTATTGTGTTCACAGACAGAATTTTTTTTTTCATTTTTAGAATCTGGAGGTCAATAAACTCGATCTGGGAAAGTAAACAGCCAAGGCTCTCCCACAGCTTCCTCCCCTCTCAACATACCCTCCCCTCCCGTCCACTTCTTCTGTTGGGATGAACCTTCTCAATGAATCCTTCTTACTTCCCTCCCCCAAGCTAATGGGGAAGTTATTTAATCAGTCAAAATTTCGAAGGTGAGTTTTCAACGGAATTTCGTGTTTTTCAATCTCCTGATTCTGAAAATTAAAAAAAAAAAAATTGGGAGTTATCGTGTTCACAGACAGATTTTTTTTTCATATTTGGTTTGCAGAGGTCGGAAAACACGAAATTCCGTTGAATTGTTGACCGAATACATAACTTCCCTTATACTTGGTAAAGCTGCGGAAGTTAAAACAGTCTTCTATAAAAGTGTCTTTAAAATAATGATGTCGATATCCTTTTTCTCAAAACCTTCGCTCATTCTCATAGGAATGAAATAAATAAAACATTCTTGGCTTCTAAAAGCCCACGAAATTTGTGGAAAATGAAAATACAACACTAAAAGAAAACATCGGTGCCGATACATCCCATACTCACCTAAGTGAAGCACATCTCTCCTAATACTCAACCAAATAACTTGAAACTTTAATAATTTCTTAGTGAGTACGTCACCGATATTTGTGTAAAGCTTTGTGTTAGGCCGTTGTTTTGTGAGGGAGTTACTACATAATCTTTCTAAATACTCTATTCAAAATACTTAATCCTGAATCACTTTTTAGTGCAGCACTACCTAATGTTCTGATGCAGTTTTAACACAAACCCATGTTTTCTTCTTGGTGTTGTATTTATATTTTTCACCTTTGTGCTAGAAAGAGTGCCATTTACCTAAAGACGATGTTGGATGCCCAGTGGATGTTCTTGCCGCCGTACTCCTGTTCCACGAGGTCTGCCTGAGGCCTCACCCTGAACCTATCGTAACAGTCCTGAGACACCTTCTCCAGGTTCCATTCGGACTTCTCGAACATGTCACTACCATCGTCACACATCGGCATCACCATCTCTGTACAAGACTAAAATATTTCAAAATATATATTATTATATCACATCTCTGGAAGAACACTCAATACAAATGCATCAATTCAAAATTGCTGCATTTTCAGAAATAACTATTAGGTATAAAAAAAAAATTATCCAACTTTAATTGAGAAGCAAAAGAATGATCTTCGCATGGATGGAGGCAATATATGAGTCCCCACTTCCAATGGCAACCCCTAGTTTTGAGATATTTGCAAAAATCTGTTAAGGCCCTTGGTATGAAGTTTTGAAAACCATTTTTTTTCGAGTTATTCTAACAAAATTCTCCAGTTGATTAGGAACATACTGAGAATGTAGAGTTTCTAGTATTTTTAGAAACTCAGTAAATGGGTCGTTATCAAAAAAATTGATCAATTGCTGTCCATAGCTAATACTTTTTTTTCTAAAATAGATAGATCAAAACAGATTGAAGGAGTGCATGCGTTGGTTATTACTCTAAACTGTCACATTTTTTTTTTTTGCTACTGAACAAACTATTGTGAAGGCTACCTGAACATAAAACAAAAAAACGCCCAAAAAAGTCAGGCATGTTACTGTCCAACTCAATAGATAGAGCTGAAAAATTTTCATTAACATTACTAAAACATTTTTTAAAATTCCAACGAAAATATAAGTTAATAGAAAGAACCTTAGAGCGACAAAAATCCCCCACCGTTTCATATATTATGAATGTTTTTGTAAATAAAAAAAAATGTAAAAGCTCTGTCCAGAGGTGTTGGAAAAACTAGGTCAGCCCTGTTACCTATGGAATAACTCAGTTCTGAGAGTTTGAATAAAAGCGCGAAAAGTGGCAGTGGCTGGTGCAATCCCCTCCAACAAAGCCTACCAAGTTTCATCTAGGGATGAAACGATACCATTTAGGTATCGATACTTTTACTCGATACTATATCGGTAGTCAAGTATCGATACTTACTCGTATCGAATAGTTTTTGGAAACGTTTAAGTTAAAACCAGTAGAAGTGTTAAAATTCTTTATTAATAAATATAAAATTTACGAAAAGAAGTCTGCTTTTGTAGCGCCTCCTAAAAATATCAATTTTTCTAAATGTTTGCCTGTTGGGCGATTTCTTGAGGTAGTTATTGTTGCGCCAGCTTTGGAAAAGAGCCTTTCGCAAGGTACAGAGGTACCTACTATGTTTAAATAAATGCGTGCTTGTTTATATAACGCTGGGAATACGGACTTTAAATCTTCCCATTCCTCCAATGGGTTAGATTTTAAAGCGCAGACTGGATTAGCCAAATAAATTGACACTTCATCGGCTTCGAGGAACGCTTTCGCTTCTGGCCAACAGCGAGTTGTTTGTGATGTGACCAAAAATCAAAATCTTCGTTCGCTGTTTCATCTTCAGACCCACTGGTTGACATTGTCATATTTTCTTTAATCATGTTTTTCAATTTTTGTATTGCCTTCCCACACGCACTTGCGTCTTGGAAATGGAGGTTTTTGAACCGTGGATCTAACATTGTTGCCAACGCTGCAAGTGTATTAAATTCAATGAGACCAAATCTTTTCTTACATTCAGCTAGGAGTTTTATATGCAACTGTGTAACACATTCTATTGATGATGAAAAGTTCGTTAGCTGCGATGTGAGACAATTTATCATGGGTATGATTTTGGATAAGGTAACGTAATTCTGGCCTGATGATTCTCTTTTAACAAATTCGAAAGGTTGTAACAATGGTACCAACTGTTTTAATATTTGAATTTCCTGTCCATTCACTAATTCAGGACCGTCTATAGCATCGAGTAATAGTTGTGCAGCAATTTTGAACATATATAAAAATCTATCAACCATATAATATAGTGAATTCCAGCGCGTCTTAACGTCAAGAATAAATTTTTTTGTGCATCCCTCAGGTACTCCAGTATCAATCTGAATTTTCTTAGTTTGTCTGATTGTATAACACTGTTTTTAACCCATTTCACAATATCTCTTACTTTATCGATAATACTAGTAATTGTAGTTGAAGTATTTTTTAATGATGAATCCACAAACAAATTTATTGTATGTGCAAAACACGGCATATACTGATATGAGTACTTTTAACCGATACCTACTAGATACTTAATTTTAAAGTATCGATACTAAAAATACTTGGTATCGGAGAAAAGTATCGAGTATGTACTTGTATTTACTCGTATCGTTTTATCCCTAGTTTCATCAGTCCATTGGCAGTAGTCGAGGTTTGAGGTCGGCAGATCTCTTCAAGCATGGTACGTATTTTAATTCAATGTCAGGCATGTTACTGTAAAATAAACTATTTTCCATTTATTTTTCATATTAATTATTAACGTACAATGTGCTTCTAGTCTTTAGGATTGCATGCTTATTTATTAATTAGAGAATTTCATTACACTATGAACGCACTAAATTTTTAGATAGTAAAAATGTCAGTCGTGTTACTTTTTTTGGTAACACACAAGACTCGTGGGTAACAGGCCTGAAATTTTATTAATTTCATTTATATTACAATTATAGGCCCTTACAAGAGCTGAAATTCAAAGACGTTATAGAGAGAGGAGGAGGGCTGACCCCGAGCGCGAGACTGCCCATAGAGCTGCATCGAGAGCAAGGTAGATAATGGTCAATCATTTTGTTGATAATTATTGGAACAAACCTTTTGATTTTTATTTTTATCATTAAATAATACCATACATTACATTTTATTTTACTTTTAGGGACCGGCGAAGGCCTAAGATCTTACAATTGTCGAGTGACGAGCAAACTAAGCGGAGAGAAAGGTGGAGGAAGTGGAAGCAAAATTGGCGAGAGCAATCAAAGGCATTGGTGGCTACAGCTTCAACTTGAAGGTTCATTTCACCTGCCACCCCACCATCTTCTGGCAACCAGAGACGAGGGCGCAAAATGGTTGTACGGAACAGATCGAAGGCTGTAAGAGAGAACAAAACACTTGAAGAGGTCAATAGACGTTTCAAAATTAGATTAGAGGAAGTTATAAAAGAGGCCGATATGTATAAAAAATATATGAAAGGCTACTAAAGAAACCGAACCTTAGTAACGGTACTAGTACTAACACTCTCATTTCCCCTAGAAAAGAAGCCCATAACCTGTAAAGGTCGCACTGTAAGGACAATGGGACGTTTGAAACGCTAAAAAAAAGTTCTGTAGGTAAAAATCTGGTGATTCACGCAACAATGGCCCGCGAGTTAAATGATTTGTATAAAACCAATAAGAAGATTCGAAAAGTCAATTGGAACAATATTTCTTTCCAGGCAATTAAAAAAATACCGTCTTTTTACTCCTGCTAGTCGACTTATAACTTTAAAACGGGGTAAAAGAATAGTGAGTCAACAGATAAAAACCCAAAAAGTGTACAGATTCCTTGTACGCGAATTTTTTTTATCTGATGACGTAAGTCGTGCTACGGCTGGCGTAAAAGAAACCATCACCAAAAATAAATTAAAAAAACAAAAGCGGTTTCTTTTGGGAAATTTAAAGCAGCTTCATAAAAAATGTATTCAAAAGTGTAAAATAAATATTTCATATACCGTATTTTGTCGAAATAAACCATTTTATGTTATTCAACCGTCCGAAAAAGATTTGGAATCATGCTTATGCAAACAACATGGAAATATGAAGTATGTATGTGACAAAATGAAGATGATTGGTCTTGCACCTACTAGAGACACTCATGCTATGGTTGAAAAGATTGTATGCAGTAAACACCAAGCCAGTTGCATGTATGACAAATGCAACATTTGTAAGGGCAGGGACTTTTCTGTTGACCTCCTAGCCGCGCCATATTTACGTGGAGAATTGGTGAAGGGGGCTCAATGGGGCACGGTAGTTAATAGTTTTGAAAAAGTAGATAATGTTAAGGTAATAACCAAAACGGTTAGAACCGTCCAGAAGCAGATTATTGAGGCTACTGCTAATGACTTGATTGTATGTTTTAACGACCAGGTTGTTCAATTTAAACGTCATATCTACAATTTAAAAGTACAGTTCACAGCTTATAAACAGTGTAAGGACACTCTTGGAATTAATGCTGCATTAGTTCATATAGATTTCTCGGAGAATTGGAACTGCAGACACTTTGAGGAAATTGAGGCCATGCATTTTGGCGGATCCCGCAAGCAAGTCACTATTCATACTGAGTGCTTTATTATCATAATCAAGACCCCATCTCATTTGCAACAATATCAGATTCTCTTGAGCATGGGCTCCAAGCAGTTTGGGCCCACTTAGATCCCATTCTATCATTCATTAATCAAAATAAAGGCTCTGTAAAAATAAGTCACTTTTTTTCCGATGGGCAACCCAGTACAAACAAAAAAAAATTTTACCTTTTCCAGCAGCTTTTGTACAAGTATGGATTCTGTTTTGGAACATGGAATTTTTTTGAATCATCACACGGGAAAGGTGCAGTTGGGGTTGGGGGCGCCTTGAAAAGGGCTGCAAATTCATTTGTAGCCCAGGGAAATGACATCCCTGATGCAAAAACTTTTTTTGAGAAGATGAAAGAAAAAACTTCTATAAAACTTTTTTTCGTACAAGCTACTGAAATAAATGATGTAGCAAAGTTAATTCCGCGAGATCTCCTAGCTGTACCAAAGTGTCAATTAAAACATCAGATTGCTCCTGGTAAAGAATTTGGGTCTATTCTATTCAGAGAGCTCAGCTGCTTTTGTACGAAAAATGATTTTAGTAATAAAAAACTGTGTGCTTGTAGATTTCCTATGAGAAGTTGTAAACTTATGACGAGACTTAACGAGCCCAATGAGCCGGTCGAGCAGGACTCAGAATCAGAAGAGAGTAATTCTGATTACTCCGAACGAAATGATTCTGATACAGACTTATCTGGACAGACTGGAGATGAGGTACTACCCCAATTAGATCCAGACTTCGAACTTAACGAGTTAAAGCCAGGAACGTACATCCTGGTGCAGTATAATGGAGGATCCAGAAATAAATCTGTATTCAAATATGTCGGGGTTTGCCAATCGCAATCCGACGAAGACGGGGAGGTAGACGTAATGTTTTTACGATATGTCGGGGAGGGAGGGACACTTTTTTTTATGAAACAGGATGATGTGGATTCTGTCCCACGTGAGAATATACTAGGAATTCTGCCTCCTGCTACACTGAAAATTGTTGGTACTAGAGTTTACTACAAATTTCCTTGTGAAGTACCTGTTTATGAGTCAGGAGGTCCAACACGTTAAAAAAATTATTTATTTTTATTCTTTTTACCAAATTCATTTTTTATTATACTTTACTTTTTACTTTTATTTTACTTTTTTTATACTTTACTTTTAAAATACTAAAAAAACTCCCTATTAAAAAGGTAACCTATAAAGTTACAGGGTTACCTTTTTTACTTTACTTTAGTAACCTGTTTTACTTTACAGGAGGTCAAGGCGTTAAAAAAATGTTAATTTTTATTCTTTTTAACGAATTCATGTTTTATTAACCTGCTACCTTTACTTTTATTTTACTTTACTGTTAATTTTACTTTATTTTTAGATTCTCTACATATTATTATGTCAATGTTTATCAAAATTGAACCTATGTTTTTTACTAATTCAATAAGACTGTGGAACAAGACTGTTACTTTTATTGAAATATAAAATGTTTACAAAATATTTTACATTTTCTGAATATTTTTACCCCATTCCAAAAAAAAAAGTCAGCTATGTTACTTTTGTGTTTGTATGAAAAAATTTTTTCTGTTTAACCGAGGAGGCACGTGATTTATGCAACATGTTAGAAAACCATTCCTATTTGCCTAGTTTCGTGGGATTCTGTGTCTGCTTAAGAATTTCTTATTTTTTCTTAAAAAAATGGAAATTTTATTAAAATATTGGAGGGGTGGTAACACGGCTGACTAATTTTGGTCAAAATAAGCGTAACTCTTCACTGAAAACTACCGAATAGCACTGAAACTAAGAGTCTGAGTTGTCAGCAAGATTTTAAAATTGTAAAAACTTCATTTTTGGGCAAGAAAAAAAAAAAAGAATTGGTAACACGCCTGACTAATTAATGGTTTATTTAATAAATATAATAAATTTTTCCATAAAAATTCGGATAAACTCATAAATGTGGTACATTTCCATAAACTAGGGATGTCAAAGAAACCTGCTGAATCAAATTCATTTCCATAGGAACATGTTCAAAATTTCACAAATGCGGCAATCCAAAAGACCAATTGCTCAATTTTTTTGATAACGACCCACATAGGTTGGGCTAAGTGAGTTTTGAAAAAGTTTATGTGGGACTAAGGGGGTTTTGAAAGAATAATTTCAGCAACTTACTCTATTTTTAAAAAGAAAATAATTTATTTAAGAAAAACTTGCCAGCTGAGTAAAAATCACAAATTACACTTCATTTATTTACGTATTTTTTTTTTTTTTTTATTTTTGGCCTTATGTACGGTGCATATTAGCCAACGTATTTGTTAAAAAGCGACATAAATGTATTAAGAGGCAAAAAAAAAATTCAAATGTCCAAAATCCCTAAAAGTAATAAAACTGAAAAGGAAAAAGTGATGAACTTTTTAACAGTTCTTGAACTCTTCAGCTTCTTCTATAATAGCATGAGCATCCTCAATGGAATCGACAACACTCCATCATCGTGTACGAGCACCATGGTGGCCGTGCGGACTAGGGCCAAGGGCTTTGGTCGCATGGTTTCACCATGATTTGCGGGTTCGAATCCCGTCCGGGAGAGTTTTATTTTGTACATGGAAATCCCTCCCGGTGCCAGGGATGTTGTAAATAACTATATATATAACACCATTACAGTATGCGTGCTTGTTTACTAAGCTCAAAATCGCGGGTTCGAAACACTTTTTTTCTGGAAGCTGAAAAAACCTTGAGCACGCCGTCCTTCAAATGGAACGTTAATATCATATATATATATATACCTGAGCGCTGTTTTTTTTTTTTTGGAGGGGGGAAGGGAGGTCTTTAACGAGTACCTGATATCGTACAGGCTTGGGATCATTGCATAACTTCCCATCCGAAGGACGGCGTGCTCAAGGTTTTTTCACTTCCCAGATAAAAAAAATTAAGAACCTCGACCGAGACGCCCTCCTATCAATTTTTTTCATTGATGCCGTGCCCTCAAATAAGATCAAGAAGAGAACATTATATCTATAAGAACATAATCATCTCAGACTCAGTCAGTAGACTGTATATAGAGAGAGGACTGACCTGATAGGCCCAGCCCAGGAGACCCAGCTCTGGTGAAGCGGTCTCTTTCATATCCAGACACTTGGCCTCTCCCGGCTGGTTGAGGTAGACTGTATATAGAGAGAGGACTGACCTGATAGGCCCAGCCCAGGAGACCCAGCTCTGGTGAAGCGGTCTCTTTCATATCCAAACACTTGGCCTCTCCCGTCTGGTTGAGGTAGACTGTATGTAGAGAGAGGACTGACCTGATAGGCCCAGCCCAGGAGACCCAGCTCTGGTGAAGCGGTCTCTTTCATATCCAGACACTTGGCCTCTCCCGGCTGGTTGAGGTAGACTGTATATAGAGAGAGGACTGACCTGATAGGCCCAGCCCAGGAGACCCAGCTCTGGTGAAGCGGTCTCTTTCATATCCAAACACTTGGCCTCTCCCGTCTGGTTGAGGTAGACTGTATATAGAGAGAGGACTGACCTGATAGGCCCAGCCCAGGAGACCCAGCTCTGGTGAAGCGGTCTCTTTATATCCAGACACTTGGCCTCTCCCGTCTGGTTGAGGTAGACTGTATATAGAGAGAGGACTGACCTGATATGCCCAGCCCAGGAGACCCAGCTCTGGTGAAGCGGTCTCGTTCATATCCAGACACTTGGCCTCTCCCGTCTGGTTGAGGTAGACTGTATATAGAGAGAGGACTGACCTGATATGCCCAGCCCAGGAGACCCAGCTCTGGTGAAGCGGTCTCGTTCATATCCAGACACTTGGCCTCTCCCGTCTGGTTGAAGTAGACTGAGACCCCTTTGAAAATCTTCTTTATTAACTCCTCCTTATTCGTCTCTTCGTTGAGCAAATGTTTGCAAAAAGTCTAAAAAATATAAAAGAATAAACACTTATATTACAGTTAATTACAAGCATAAATGTACATTAAAATAAAACTTAAATAACACTTTTCATCAGTCGGGAACATATGTTTGTGTGTCATCTGAACAATTCTTTGAATGGACAAAAACAAATTGGCCAGTTTAAACCCAAGTGTATAAGAGAATAACCGAACTGAAGTCCTCACACTGTCCTCTTCCAACCATCTTAAAATCTGTGATGAAAACATCTGTCTTGAGGAGAAACGAGATATAATCGAGTTGAAGTAGCAATACATTGAAGGGTAGAAAGTATTCAAAACATTTGTCGGTATATCATCGGCAATGTACTTTCCCACAACGAATTAATCAATTCATTCAATTATTCGAGCTTTTATGTTAAGCCACCCCCTGATCCCCCCTTCCATTTCGTTGATTTGTCTCAAAAATAATAGGTGTCGTTCATAGAGGCTTCTGGATTCACATATGAAATTTCGTGTCGATATATTCATTCTATAGGCAGTTACCGTGTTCATATGATTGGAACAAATCTGCATGTAACATTAGGGAAATATTTAAATTAAATTGAAGTAAGGTACCTTAACAGGGTTGGCAGGGAGGGGGTAGAGAAAATCTGTAGGGTAAGGGTAGTTGGTCATGGCGAGGTTCGTGATAACCTCAGCTATCCAGTCCTTGAGCTGGGAGACAGCTGTCAGAGGTCGACACAGTCTGAAGACAGAGCTCAACCACCGACGTCCTTCCTCTGAAATTATATTGAAGTAGCTAGGAGGTATGTGAGGTGTAGATATTTAAATAGTAGAAAATACATATCTAGCGCAAGGTTAGAGTTGTTGCTTTGGTGGCTGTAGGCTGCGCACTTGGCAAGATGTCTGACAGACATTCCCATCCCGCAAGACTCACACTGAGGTCAATCTTTATAAATGAAATGGTATGTTACGTCCGTAGCTATATGAAGTATAGGGGAAGTTATGTAATAGGTCTAGAAATTCGATGCAGAGTTCTCAACGGAATTTTATGTTTTCCGACCTCTAGATTCCAAATATGAAAACAAAAATCTGTGTGTCTCTGAACACAATAACTTCCGATAGAATGAATATATTGACACGAAATTTTATTTGTGAACCCAGAACCCTCTAATGACGACGCTTATTGTTTTTCAGCAAAGTCGACGAAAGGTAAGAAGGGATTAGGGGAGGCTTAACATAAAAACTCTAATAACTGCTGATAGAATGAATGCATCAACACGAAATTATTAATGTATGATCAAAACACCTGTCGATTTTCAGCCAAATCGATTAAAAGGGAGGGGGGAATTAGGGGAGAGGCAGGAGAGAAGAATCAGAAGGGGCTCAACTCAAAACCCCCAATAACTACCGATGTAGGTAATGATTGTATCGATTATATCAGCTGAAGGGAATTATAGGGGGGTTCAGGGGAGGGGATCAAATGCAAAAACCCTAGTGACTTCGATGTAATGAATTTATCGACACAAAAAAGTATCCGTTTCCGAGTACAAAACACCTTCACGACTGAAATGACTAATAATATCAGCGAATACTTTCATATTTTTATACGAATATTATTCTTCATTTGTGTACCCGTGAAGACATTAGGTATTTCCATGACATCCCAATCATAAAAAATGTAAAAATAATAACAATATATAAATGATCAAAGAAGTAATATAAGAAGAATGGTAACTTTATACTCAAAATGTCATGAACTAATTCGTTGGTAAACAATGGCGGCATAAATAAATAAAACGCATGCTATCATTGACAGTGTTATGACGGACTGAAGGATTATGTGTCAATCAACTCATGTTTCGTCCTCTTTCGTATCTGGTTTAATTGCTAGAATCTTGTTTTATTAGACATTACACGTGAATGACGTTAAAGGAAAAAGTTATCGACAATGTACTTCCCCACAACGAATTAATTATCTTTTTGCTCCCCCTCGAAAACCAGTTTTCATTAATATTCAACAGTTGACTTACGTAGCGGGGGGGGGCTCCTAAATCCTCATACTAAATTTTGTGTCGATAAATTCATTACATCGGCAGTTATTATTTTCTTCAGCTGATATCACTGAAATTTGAGAGGTTATGTTCTAATTGGGTCTTGACTTTAAATATGGAGTTTCATGTCGATATGTTCATTACATAGGTAGTTACTGGGATTTTTGAGTTGGGCTCCCTCTGATTCCCCTACTCTTATGCCGATTCCTCTGAAAATTAATAAATGTCGTCCTTATGGGATTTTGAATTTACAAATGAATTTACAAATGTATACATTCATTACAACGGAAGTTATTAGAGTTTTTGAGTAAAGTCTCTCGCCTAATCCCCCCTTCCCATTAGCTGAAATGCGATTAGGTGTTGTCCTAATGGGGTTTTGGTCACACATAAAATTTCGTCTTGATAGATTCATTCTATCGGAAGTTATCCTCACCTTCTCTTTGGCCGATTTGGCTGAAAAACAATAAGTGTCGTCGTTAGAGAGTTCTAGATTTTGTGTCGATACATTCATTCTATCGGGAGTTATCGTGTTCAAAACGACAACAAACATTTTGTTTTTCATATTTGGTATGGGTGGTAGGTAAACATGAAATTCCGTTGAAAACTCCGCATTTAATTTTTGATCGATTCAATAACTTCCCCTATACTTCGTAAAGCTGAGGAATTAAGAGCAATTTAAGTACCAGTCTTAGCAGTGTCTGTTAGAGCTGCCCAGGAATTAAAAGCAATTTAAATACCAGTCTTAGCAGTGTCTGTTAGAGCTGTCCAGGAATTAAAAGCAATTTAAGTACCGCTCTTAGCAGTGTCTGTTAGAGCTGCCCAGGAATTAAAAGCAATTTAAGTACCAGTCTTAGCAGTGTCTGTTAGAGCTGCCCAGGAATTTTTTATATTAGTAGCACAATCTTCGGCCACAGAATAGAATACAGAAGAGGTGACCCGGGAGAAGGCATTGCAGGGGGTCATCCCTGTGAACTGCCAAATAGGAGCGGAGGCTGCAATAGACCTGAAATAGATATTACATTTTATTTTCGGGTTGTGGAAGGAGATATTAAATTCATATATAATACATTCATCACAGCAATACTTCTCCAAATATATTTTTCACCTTTTATTTTAAATTATAAATTTTAAGACAATTGGGATAAAACCAATTTAATACCCCCCTCCCACAAAATGTTACTTAAAAAATTATTTATCAAACATCATAGAACTCCATATAAACAATTATTTGAAGAACTTTCCATATTAAGTATTAGGCAGTTGTATTTATTTCATTCATCAAAATTTTTAGTTAATCATAATTCCAAATTTTCTCATAATACCTACAACACTGGAATACATCTAAGATCTTCACATACTTATAATATACCTTTTCGTTATAAAACAGTTGGACACTAGCACATTTCGTTCATAGCACTGACTGCATAACGACTGAAGCCAAATCCATAATTAAAATAAATATGATCAAAAGTTTCTTCTTTTAAAAGATGGGAACATTTGGGATATACCATACCTAATTAACAATTAATTATAAAAAATTAAACACATAAATATTGCATAGTAATATAAAATGTTGGCATTCATAAATCAGATGGTATCCATTACTCTCCTCTCTTGCTTTGTAAACATTATATATTTGTCATTTTTATTCAAATTAATTATATTTTATTTTATCTCATTTTTATATGACAAAATGTATTAAAAGAAAAACATCATTTGGTTATCTTTTACTTTATATTTGTTCTTATTCCTTTCTCTAAATTATTTGTAATTCAATTTTTGATTTAACTTGGATGTTTGTTTCAGTCACTGCTTTAACCTCTTAGTTTTGAATCCACATACTCGTACGTACCTACCTATGAACAGAAAATGCCCACACACAGAACATCTTCGTGGGTCATTCTGTCTTTTTATTACAATGATGATTAAGAATTATATATATATACATATTTGTTTTGTAAATTAATGTATAGAAATATAAAAATAAAAAAGAAACAAGCAGGTTCTCGGATGTGTGTGTTTCGCCTCTTTGCACCCTAAATCAGAGGATATTACTGGGCCGTATATTAAGACTCTACAAAGATGGCATTTCTAATTAAGTGCGGCCCTTGAGGTCCACAAGGCAAACTTCCCAGCATGATATCAATATCAATAATAATAATATCACAAAACTAGGCATTTTATTCAGTACCGAATTATTTATTCATTTAATTGAATTTAATCTATACATATATTTTTAATTGATATGCAAATGCACATAGGTCACATAGCCTATTTTTTAAATTTTGCTTTTAAAACGACTACATGTAAAATTTCATGATACTCCGATAATCATTCTATCGGGAGTTATCGTGTTCACAGACAGACGGAGAGAGAATGTTTTTTTTTTCATATTTGGAATCTGGTGATCTGAAAACATGAAATTCCGTTGAAAACTTCGCATCGAAATTTTGACCGATTACATGACTCGACAAGACTGCATGTAAAACTTTCAGTCATGGGCTCCTTGTTACATTCTATATAATAAAAAATAGTTATATGGTAAATGGGGGGAGGGGCTTACCCTATAAATGTAGAAGGATACTTGATCCTTATCCAGGCAGACAACATTCCCCCGTAGGAACCACCGAAAGCTATGACAGGATTTGAATCTTTTGGTACATTATAGCTCGTTTTAATGTGATCAACCAAAGCCACGAAGTCAGCCAATGCTTGAGAAGACGACAAATATCCGGAGTATTGTGGATCCTAACATAAACAAAGAGAAACATAACAGCATTAGAAGTCAGTTTCAGTGTTGAGTGTTGAGTGTTGACAAGGTGCTGTATGAGTACCTACCGTGAATGATAGATTTCCAAAGGGGAGAGAAGAGCCGTAATATCTGTGTTCAGCAAACACAACTAAAGCGTCGAACTCGGCAGCTATTTCCCACATGAAACCCTGGAAATTATAAAAACTAATATGTATTAATGATTTATTTTCCTTAAAGGCAAACTAAGTGTTGTTTCAATGCGTCATTGTTGAGGTAGTTTTTAGGGTTTTTCAATATAACGCTTTCCACTGCTCCCCTCTAAATTCGATTCGACTGAAAATCAATAGGTGTCGTCCTTATGAGGTTCTGAATACACATAGAAAATGTTCTTATAGGAAGTTAACGTGTTTACTGATATTTTTATTTAATTTCTGGAATCAGGGGTTCGGAGATTAAGAAATTCCTGTGAAAGCTCGACATCGAATATTTTCGACCGAACATAACTTCCCCCATACTTCGTATAGCGGACAAATAATAATAAAATAGTAAATTAGGATTATTCAAAATGTAACATTTTTTTAAAAATTCCCCCCTAGCTATACGAAGTATAGGGGCAATTATGCATTCAGTCGAAAAATCGATGCCGAGTTTTCAACGGAATTTTATATTTTCCGACCTCCAGATTCCAAATATGAAAAAAAAGTCTGCCTGTGTGTGTGTGTCTGTGAACATGATAACTCTCGATAGAATCAATGTATTGACACGAAATTTATATGTGAATCCAGAACAGAAAGGTATGAGAACAGGAATCCAGAACCCTCTGACAACGACTCCAATTGGTTTTCAACCAAATCTACCAAAGGAAGGGGAAATGGGGGTGGCTTAACAGAAAAACTCTATTAACGGCAAATAGAATGAATGCATCGACACGACAATTTTACATGTGAATTCGAAACCCCATAAGGACGACACATTATATTTCAGCGGAATCGGCAGAAAGAAGGGGGGGGGGGGGGGGGGGGGGGGATCAGAGAGGCTCAACTCAAAAACAACAAAAACTGCCGACGTAATGAATGTATCGACATGAAATTTCATCAAGTAAAAACCCAATAAGGACATAACGTCAAAATTCAGCGAATGGGAGTTCAGGAGAGGCGGCTTATTTCAAAAACCCTAATAACTGTTAATATAATGAATTTTTATCTACACCATATGTAAATGAGGATTTAAGAGCTCCAATGTAAGTGAACTATTGAATCTTAGCGCAAACGGTAGACTCGTTTTGGAGGGGGGGCGAAAAGTTAATTGAATAATTCGTTGCACGGAAGTTCATTGCCGGTGCTTCACTGACAATTCCTGTTATTATTTTTCATATTAAAATAATCTAAAATAAATCAATCATAAAAATCCAACAGCATTAGACCACTAATTAATGGCTAATAACACAAAAAGTAATTCAGAAGTTCAAATAATAATAATTTACCGTGTTTTCAGCGAACATATTTACATCACCTTCATTTCCAGTGTAAAAAAAAATTGGAGCCCCTTCTTTTGGTTTCCAGTATGTGTTATTTTCCAAATATCTTAAAGGAAATGTTTTATTCGATACAAAATTGAAGTGATCCAACTGAAAAAAAAAAAAAAATATAATAAATAAGAAAGTATAATAATGAATTTTTTTTTTTTGTTCAAAATTGACTACAAAGTAGATTTGAAACTACGAACCGAAGTATTGAAATATTTAGTTTGGTAAAAATATTCAGCTTTAGTATAAATAATAACATTTATAATAAATAACAGAATATTGGAATACAAAGCTGAGAGATGCAGCTGCATTGTGGGTAAGTTGAGGAACGACTACTAACTGTAGAAGTGAATTATCTGTGACCCTCCAATCTCCGGTCAGACAAGATAATACCAACTGTAATCATTCACTTTCAGAGATCACAACAAGTTGACTAATTAAACCACTCACATACCTCAATCTTCG
Source organism: Aradus depressus (assembly GCA_963662175.1). Lineage (NCBI taxonomy): Eukaryota > Metazoa > Arthropoda > Insecta > Hemiptera > Aradidae > Aradus > Aradus depressus. The sequence continues at coordinate 51,987,404 of OY759214.1, read as the reverse complement.
TACATTTTTTTTTTTTAAGGCATTTATATATATATATATTTATTTATTTACATATTCACAACGACAACATTTGTCACTAGTGATCGTGATGATGTGCTGTGGCAAGTGTGTCGCTGTACTGCTGAGGTACGTGACCGAAGAGGAGTCCAGGCTAGTCCTGGAGCAGGTCCCTCTGCCATGCCCGCTTTAGACGTCTTGGTGGGTTTGTGGGGAGAGTGTTCGTGGATAATTGGAGAATAAGTGGATGGCGTGATGATGGAGTTTGTCGTGAAAATTTTGGTATCGTGTCTTGATAACAGAAGGTATAAATGGGATGTTGAGGTCATTATGTAATGTGAGGTTGGAAACGTAAAATGGGGCATTGGCAATGTGGCGTAGTATGATGGATTGTAATGACTGAAGGCGTTGTATGTTTGATTTTTTGGCTGATCCCCATATCTCGATTCCGTAAGTCCAGATGGGTTTTAGTATAGTGTTGTAAATGTGAAGTTTGTTTTCAAGCGATAATGTCGATCGTCGTCCGATGATTGATTTCAGTCGTCCAAATCGTCTTTTGAGGTCTGTGCGTTTCAGTCTGATATGAGTTGTCCAAGTTAAACGTCTGTCTAAATGAAGTCCTAGATATCGGACAGTGTCTGACGCAGGAATGGGCTGGTTGTTAATTTATATATATAAAATAAAAAAAAGTCCATATATAATTTTGGTACCTATCTGAGTAGATAGTTACTTACAGTAAGTACAAAAAGAAATGAAAAAAGAGTGGTCGGTGAATCACCGGCTAGGTACTTCCCCAGCACGAATTGATCAATTACATTCTTGCTCTCCCTCCTTCCGCCAATCGACCCTTTGGGCTATGACGTCAGTGGCATCTGAAACTTCAAACTAAATTCTTGGTCGATACTTCCATCATATCGGCAGTTATTAGGTCGAGCCCTTCTTCACTAGTTTCCCCTCCCTCCCTGTTATAACCTCAACAATGTTTACCTGTTTACTTCATAAGTTGTTTAGTAGAGGTTATGGCGGTACCTTTCCAACCAGACTATTCTAATGTGTTCATGTTACATTTTCTATCCAGATTATAGTGAAAGATCAAATGCGTGCTTATATTATACTTCCCTGTTTTCAAATAGTATACCTAAATAGACACAATACTCCCCCCCCCCCCCCCCCCCCCCCCCCCTTTGCGACCGATTTCGAACCAAGACACATCAAAGCAGGATTGCGCTAATATTCAATAGTTGACTTACCTAGGGACTCCTCAATTCTGATACATTCTTCTGTCGATAAATTCAATACATCACAAGTTATTAGGGTTTTTAAGTTGAGTCCTCCCTCCTTTTCACCGATTCCGCTGAAAATTAATGTGTCGTCCCTATAGAATTCACATATACAATTTCTTATCGATATATTTATTCTATCGGGACTTATCGTGTTCACAGACACAGACAGAATGTTTTTTTTTTTTTTTTTTTCGAACTTCGTATTTGGAATCTGGTGATCTGAAAACATGAAATTCCGTTGAAAATTCCGCATCGAAATTTTGACCGATTACATTTAACTTCTATACTTCTTATAGTTGGTGACGTAAACACTTCTTAAACAATTATCTACCAATATTGTTATTTTCACAAAGATATACATAATGATTCGGGTTGGCTGATAATATCAAAGCCGCAACAGGTACACTGTATGAACATTTTTGTGGAATCTACTTTTTAAAAAAATTTAATTTTTAATTTTTGGTACAGGCTGGGGATCATAACTTAGAAATTTAATTTTCACTCATTATTTTGAGGACCAAAGGGCTGAACATATTTTAACCGAACTTCATACTTTGGATCTGCTTATTGAGATGTATATTATAGGGGGGGCTGTACCCAAAAACAGAAAAGAAACACTGTTCCATCCTCATCTCCTCGAAATGGAAACTCATTGTCTGTGAATATTTTTAGGCATAAATAGTATAAAACCCACGGAGAAAAAACAACTCTGATTTATACCAAAAAAGTTAAAACTCTTTATAATTGCGACTGAATGCCAAAACTAATACATCCTTGAAAATCAAGAATATCGATTTATTTAAGCCAAACGTACCAAGAAAACTAACAATTGCGTTACAAAAAATGCAAACAAAAAAATTCAACTCGAGAAAAATCAACAATTGCGGTGAATTTTTGTGAAAATAATTATAACTTGGAGAAAACCAGTTAGTGATTGATTTATGACAAACGTATTCAAACTCTAGAAAGTCAACTTTTGGTTAGTTATTGTGACACATGCAAGGTCGCCTACTACCATAGCGCTCTTTTGTTCCTCTGGTGGACATTTTGTTCCTCTATAGTCCTAAATTTTGCCTATTTAGGTTTTTTCACCTAGGAGAGGTCTTTAACGAGTACTTGACATCGTACAGGCAGGGGACCATAGCTTAACGTCCCATCCGAAAGATAGAGTGCTAAACGGTTTTTCACCTTACAGATAAAAACCTAAAAAACTTCGGCCGAGATTCGAACCCGCGATTTGGAACTCAATGTGAGGAAATTAACTCGTAATTATAGCGATTGATTCATGCAAAATCTGATAATATTTGGTGAAATAAACAACTATGATTGATTTTAGTCCAATATATTAAAACCAGTTGAGTTAATAATTAATATAATGAAAAATAAAATGTTTCATGAATAATTCATTCAATTATTGTCTTGGTGTAGGTTGTTTTGTTCTGGGCCGGGACTCACTTCACAATTGGAAAATAGTGAAACCCTCGAGAAGAAATCCTCATGAAAAATGGAAAAGAAAAAAATTGTCAATTTCTCGAAGCTACATTATCAATTACTCAAATAATAAAAAATGAAAACAAATTTCAATTAACGGAAAATTCTCAATTCCTCTAAACTAATTTACCGATACATAATAAATAATGAAAAATTGAGAACATTAAATTCCAATTATGGAATAAATAGATATTACTCCGCATCTATTTTAACCTATATCCAAATAACGGATAATGGAGAAACATAAATTTCCGATTATTGGATATTATAAACTATTTAATTGTTATGTCTGTTGAATGAAAAAAAAAAGTTTTGAAAAAGATTTCGATTCATTTGAGCCGCAGTGCGATTATGCTTGAAATAAAAAGGTTTAAGAATTTTCTTGGTGTCGAGTAACCTATTAATGAACTCTGAAAATGATGTTGATACATTTATTACATCGGCATTTATTGGAATTTTGAACTGAGCCCCCTCCCCGGAAAAATTGTCAATGGGAGGGGGGTATGGGGGGGCAAGCATATACCTATCTAAATAGTAGTTTCAAAAGCAATATTTAAAAATTGGCTGTGACCCTTTTTGTACGGGAGGGGCGGGGGTGCATTATTGCTGAATGAATCTCACATGGAGCTTTCTTAAAGATGGGAAATAGCCCTAATTTTAATAGGGTGGGTTTCCTAAGCATGTATTACCTAGGAGGTCCACCGTTGCACGGTAAATAATAGCTCTCACCAGCGTTCTTAAGATGTTCCTTAATAATATTCTAATGGTTTATATGGCTTCAGATCTGAGATAGGAGCATGATGACTAAAGTTATAGCGCCTCAAAGATGTTCCTTAATAAAGTTCTAATGGCTTATATGGCATTAGATCTAAGATAGGAGCATGATGGCTAAAGATATAGCGCCTCAAAGATGTTCCTTAATAAAGTTCTAATGGCTTATATGGCATTAGATCTAAGATAGGAGCATGATGGCTAAAGTTATAGCGCCTCAAAGATGTTCCTTAATAAAGTTCTAATGGCTTATATGGCTTCAGATCTGAGATAGGAGCATGATGACTAAAGTTATAGCGCCTCAAAGATGTTCCTTAATAAAGTTCTAATGGCTTATATGGCATTAGATCTAAGATAGGAGCATGATGGCTAAAGTTATAGCGCCTCAAAGATGTTCCTTAATAAAGTTCTAATGGCTTATATGGCATTAGATCTAAGATAGGAGCATGATGACTAAAGTTATAGCGCCTCAAAGATGTTCCTTAATAAAGTTCTAATGGCTTATATGGCATTAGATCTAAGATAGGAGCATGATGGCTAAAGTTATAGCGCCTCAAAGATGTTCCTTAATAAAGTTCTAATGGCTTATATGGCATTAGATCTAAGATAGGAGCATGATGACTAAAGTTATAGCGCCTCAAAGATGTTCCTTAATAAAGTTCTAATGGCTTATATGGCATTAGATCTAAGATAGGAGCATGATGACTAAAGTTATAGCGCCTCAAAGATGTTCCTTAATAAAGTTCTAATGGCTTATATGGCATTAGATCTAAGATAGGAGCATGATGGCTAAAGTTATAGCGCCTCAAAGATGTTCCTTAATAAAGTTCTAATGGCTTATATGGCTTCAGATCTGAGATAGGAGCATGATGACTAAAGTTATAGCGCCTCAAAGATGTTCCTTAATAAAGTTCTAATGGCTTATATGGCATTAGATCTAAGATAGGAGCATGATGGCTAAAGTTATAGCGCCTCAAAGATGTTCCTTAATAAAGTTCTAATGGCTTATATGGCTTCAGATCTAAGATAGGAGCATGATGACTAAAGTTATAGCGCCTCAAAGATGTTCCTTAATAAAGTTCTAATGGCTTATATGGCATTAGATCTAAGATAGGAGCATGATGGCTAAAGTTATAGCGCCTCAAAGATGTTCCTTAATAAAGTTCTAATGGCTTATATGGCATTAGATCTAAGATAGGAGCATGATGACTAAAGTTATAGCGCCTCAAAGATGTTCCTTAATAAAGTTCTAATGGCTTATATGGCATTAGATCTAAGATAGGAGCATGATGACTAAAGTTATAGCGCCTCAAAGATGTTCCTTAATAAAGTTCTAATGGCTTATATGGCATTAGATCTAAGATAGGAGCATGATGGCTAAAGTTATAGCGCCTCAAAGATGTTCCTTAATAAAGTTCTAATGGCTTATATGGCTTCAGATCTAAGATAGGAGCATGATGACTAAAGTTATAGCGCCTCAAAGATGTTCCTTAATAAAGTTCTAATGGCTTATATGGCTTCAGATCTGAGATAGGAGCATGATGGCTAAAGTTATAGCGCCTCAAAGATGTTCCTTAATAAAGTTCTAATGGCTTATATGGCTTCAGATCTGAGATAGGAGCATGATGGCTAAAGTTATAGCGCCTCAAAGATGTTCCTTAATAAAGTTCTAATGGCTTATATGGCATTAGATCTAAGATAGGAGCATGATGACTAAAGTTATAGCGCCTCAAAGATGTTCCTTAATAAAGTTCTAATGGCTTATATGGCTTCAGATCTGAGATAGGAGCATGATGACTAAAGTTATAGCGCCTCAAAGATGTTCCTTAATAAAGTTCTAATGGCTTATATGGCTTCAGATCTGAGATAGGAGCATGATGGCTAAAGTTATAGCGCCTCAAAGATGTTCCTTAATAAAGTTCTAATGGCTTATATGGCATTAGATCTAAGATAGGAGCATGATGACTAAAGTTATAGGGCCTCAAAGATGTTCCTTAATAAAGTTCTAATGGCTTATATGGCATTAGATCTAAGATAGGAGCATGATGACTAAAGTTATAGCGCCTCAAAGATGTTCCTTAATAAAGTTCTAATGGCTTATATGGCATTAGATCTAAGATAGGAGCATGATGGCTAAAGTTATAGCGCCTCAAAGATGTTCCTTAATAAAGTTCTAATGGCTTATATGGCTTCAGATCTGAGATAGGAGCATGATGACTAAAGTTATAGCGCCTCAAAGATGTTCCTTAATAAAGTTCTAATGGCTTATATGGCATTAGATCTAAGATAGGAGCATGATGGCTAAAGTTATAGCGCCTCAAAGATGTTCCTTAATAAAGTTCTAATGGCTTATATGGCTTCAGATCTGAGATAGGAGCATGATGACTAAAGTTATAGCGCCTCAAAGATGTTCCTTAATAAAGTTCTAATGGCTTATATGGCATTAGATCTAAGATAGGAGCATGATGGCTAAAGTTATAGCGCCTCAAAGATGTTCCTTAATAAAGTTCTAATGGCTTATATGGCATTAGATCTAAGATAGGAGCATGATGACTAAAGTTATAGCGCCTCAAAGATGTTCCTTAATAAAGTTCTAATGGCTTATATGGCATTAGATCTAAGATAGGAGCATGATGACTAAAGTTATAGCGCCTCAAAGATGTTCCTTAATAAAGTTCTAATGGCTTATATGGCATTAGATCTAAGATAGGAGCATGATGGCTAAAGTTATAGCGCCTCAAAGATGTTCCTTAATAAAGTTCTAATGGCTTATATGGCTTCAGATCTAAGATAGGAGCATGATGACTAAAGTTATAGCGCCTCAAAGATGTTCCTTAATAAAGTTCTAATGGCTTATATGGCTTCAGATCTGAGATAGGAGCATGATGGCTAAAGTTATAGCGCCTCAAAGATGTTCCTTAATAAAGTTCTAATGGCTTATATGGCTTCAGATCTGAGATAGGAGCATGATGGCTAAAGTTATAGCGCCTCAAAGATGTTCCTTAATAAAGTTCTAATGGCTTATATGGCATTAGATCTAAGATAGGAGCATGATGACTAAAGTTATAGCGCCTCAAAGATGTTCCTTAATAAAGTTCTAATGGCTTATATGGCTTCAGATCTGAGATAGGAGCATGATGGCTAAAGTTATAGCGCCTCAAAGATGTTCCTTAATAAAGTTCTAATGGCTTATATGGCTTCAGATCTGAGATAGGAGCATGATGGCTAAAGTTATAGCGCCTCAAAGATGTTCCTTAATAAAGTTCTAATGGCTTATACGGCATTAGATCTAAGATAGGAGCATGATGACTAAAGTTATAGCGCCTCAAAGATGTTCCTTAATAAAGTTCTAATGGCTTATATGGCATTAGATCTAAGATAGGAGCATGATGACTAAAGTTATAGCGCCTCAAAGATGTTCCTTAATAAAGTTCTAATGGCTTATATGGCATTAGATCTAAGATAGGAGCATGATGGCTAAAGTTATAGCGCCTCAAAGATGTTCCTTAATAAAGTTCTAATGGCTTATATGGCTTCAGATCTGAGATAGGAGCATGATGACTAAAGTTATAGCGCCTCAAAGATGTTCCTTAATAAAGTTCTAATGGCTTATATGGCATTAGATCTAAGATAGGAGCATGATGGCTAAAGTTATAGCGCCTCAAAGATGTTCCTTAATAAAGTTCTAATGGCTTATATGGCTTCAGATCTGAGATAGGAGCATGATGACTAAAGTTATAGCGCCTCAAAGATGTTCCTTAATAAAGTTCTAATGGCTTATATGGCATTAGATCTAAGATAGGAGCATGATGGCTAAAGTTATAGCGCCTCAAAGATGTTCCTTAATAAAGTTCTAATGGCTTATATGGCATTAGATCTAAGATAGGAGCATGATGACTAAAGTTATAGCGCCTCAAAGATGTTCCTTAATAAAGTTCTAATGGCTTATATGGCATTAGATCTAAGATAGGAGCATGATGGCTAAAGTTATAGCGCCTCAAAGATGTTCCTTAATAAAGTTCTAATGGCTTATATGGCATTAGATCTAAGATAGGAGCATGATGACTAAAGTTATAGCGCCTCAAAGATGTACCTTAATAAAGTTCTAATGGCTTATATGGCATTAGATCTAAGATAGGAGCATGATGACTAAAGTTATAGCGCCTCAAAGATGTTCCTTAATAAAGTTCTAATGGCTTATATGGCATTAGATCTAAGATAGGAGCATGATGGCTAAAGTTATAGCGCCTCAAAGATGTTCCTTAATAAAGTTCTAATGGCTTATATGGCTTCAGATCTGAGATAGGAGCATGATGACTAAAGTTATAGCGCCTCAAAGATGTTCCTTAATAAAGTTCTAATGGCTTATATGGCATTAGATCTAAGATAGGAGCATGATGGCTAAAGTTATAGCGCCTCAAAGATGTTCCTTAATAAAGTTCTAATGGCTTATATGGCTTCAGATCTAAGATAGGAGCATGATGACTAAAGTTATAGCGCCTCAAAGATGTTCCTCAATAAAGTTCTAATGGCTTATATGGCATTAGATCTAAGATAGGAGCATGATGGCTAAAGTTATAGCGCCTCAAAGATGTTCCTTAATAAAGTTCTAATGGCTTATATGGCATTAGATCTAAGATAGGAGCATGATGACTAAAGTTATAGCGCCTCAAAGATGTTCCTTAATAAAGTTCTAATGGCTTATATGGCATTAGATCTAAGATAGGAGCATGATGACTAAAGTTATAGCGCCTCAAAGATGTTCCTTAATAAAGTTCTAATGGCTTATATGGCATTAGATCTAAGATAGGAGCATGATGGCTAAAGTTATAGCGCCTCAAAGATGTTCCTTAATAAAGTTCTAATGGCTTATATGGCTTCAGATCTAAGATAGGAGCATGATGACTAAAGTTATAGCGCCTCAAAGATGTTCCTTAATAAAGTTCTAATGGCTTATATGGCTTCAGATCTGAGATAGGAGCATGATGGCTAAAGTTATAGCGCCTCAAAGATGTTCCTTAATAAAGTTCTAATGGCTTATATGGCTTCAGATCTGAGATAGGAGCATGATGGCTAAAGTTATAGCGCCTCAAAGATGTTCCTTAATAAAGTTCTAATGGCTTATATGGCATTAGATCTAAGATAGGAGCATGATGACTAAAGTTATAGAGCCTCAAAGATGTTCCTTAATAAAGTTCTAATGGCTTATATGGCATTAGATCTAAGATAGGAGCATGATGACTAAAGTTATAGCGCCTCAAAGATGTTCCTTAATAAAGTTCTAATGGCTAATATGGCATTAGATCTAAGATAGGAGCATGATGACTAAAGTTATAGCGCCTCAAAGATGTTCCTTAATAAAGTTCTAATGGCTTATATGGCATTAGATCTAAGATAGGAGCATGATGACTAAAGTTATAGCGCCTCAAAGATGTTCCTTAATAAAGTTCTAATGGCTTATATGGCTTCAGATCTGAGATAGGAGCATGATGACTAAAGTTATAGCGCCTCAAAGATGTTCCTTAATAAAGTTCTAATGGCTTATATGGCTTCAGATCTGAGATAGGAGCATGATGGCTAAAGTTATAGCGCCTCAAAGATGTTCCTTAATAAAGTTCTAATGGCTTATATGGCTTCAGATCTGAGATAGGAGCATGATGACTAAAGTTATAGCGCCTCAAAGATGTTCCTTAATAAAGTTCTAATGGCTTATATGGCTTCAGATCTGAGATAGGAGCATGATGACTAAAGTTATAGCGCCTCAAAGATGTTCCTTAATAAAGTTCTAATGGCTTATATGGCATTAGATCTAAGATAGGAGCATGATGGCTAAAGTTATAGCGCCTCAAAGATGTTCCTTAATAAAATTCTAATGGCTTATATGGCATTAGATCTAAGATAGGAGCATGATGGCTAAAGTTATAGCGCCTCAAAGATGTTCCTTAATAAAGTTCTAATGGCTTATATGGCTTCAGATCTGAGATAGGAGCATGATGACTAAAGTTATAGCGCCTCAAAGATGTTCCTTAATAAAGTTCTAATGGCTTATATGGCATTAGATCTAAGATAGGAGCATGATGGCTAAAGTTATAGCGCCTCAAAGATGTTCCTTAATAAAGTTCTAATGGCTTATATGGCATTATATCTAAGATAGGAGCATGATGGCTAAAGTTATAGCGCCTCAAAGATGTTCCTTAATAAAGTTCTAATGGCTTATATGGCTTCAGATCTGAGATAGGAGCATGATGACTAAAGTTATAGCGCCTCAAAGATGTTCCTTAATAAAGTTCTAATGGCTTATATGGCATTAGATCTAAGATAGGAGCATGATGGCTAAAGTTATAGCGCCCAACAATGTTCCTTAATAAAGTTCTAATGGCTTATATGGCTTCAGATCTGAGATAGGAGCATGATGGCTAAAGTTATAGCGCCTCAAAGATGTTCCTTAATAAAGTTCTAATGGCTTATATGGCTTCAGATCTGAGATAGGAGCATGATGACTAAAGTTATAGCGCCTCAAAGATGTTCCTTAATAAAGTTCTAATGGCTTATATGGCTTCAGATCTGAGATAGGAGCATGATGACTAAAGTTATAGCGCCTCAAAGATGTTCCTTAATAAAGTTCTAATGGCTTATATGGCTTCAGATCTGAGATAGGAGCATGATGACTAAAGTTATAGCGCCTCAAAGATGTTCCTTAATAAAGTTCTAATGGCTTATATGGTTTTAGATCTATGATAGGAGCATGATGGCTAAAGTTATAGCGCCTCAAAGATGTTCCTTAATAAAGTTCTAATGGCTTATATGGCATTAGATCTAAGATAGGAGCATGATGGCTAAAGTTATAGCGCCTCAAAGATGTTCCTTAATAAAGTTCTAATGGCTTATATGGCATTAGATCTAAGATAGGAGCATGATGGCTAAAGATATAGCGCCTCAAAGATGTTCCTTAATAAAGTTCTAATGGCTTATATGGCATTAGATCTAAGATAGGAGCATGATGGCTAAAGTTATAGCGCCTCAAAGATGTTCCTTAATAAAGTTCTAATGGCTTATATGGCTTCAGATCTGAGATAGGAGCATGATGACTAAAGTTATAGCGCCTCAAAGATGTTCCTTAATAAAGTTCTAATGGCTTATATGGCATTAGATCTAAGATAGGAGCATGATGGCTAAAGTTATAGCGCCTCAAAGATGTTCCTTAATAAAGTTCTAATGGCTTATATGGCTTCAGATCTGAGATAGGAGCATGATGACTAAAGTTATAGCGCCTCAAAGATGTTCCTTAATAAAGTTCTAATGGCTTATATGGCATTAGATCTAAGATAGGAGCATGATGGCTAAAGTTATAGCGCCTCAAAGATGTTCCTTAATAAAGTTCTAATGGCTTATATGGCATTAGATCTAAGATAGGAGCATGATGACTAAAGTTATAGCGCCTCAAAGATGTTCCTTAATAAAGTTTTAATGGCTTATATGGCATTAGATCTAAGATAGGAGCATGATGGCTAAAGTTATAGCGCCTCAAAGATGTTCCTTAATAAAGTTCTAATGGCTTATATGGCATTAGATCTAAGATAGGAGCATGATGACTAAAGTTATGGCGCCTCAAAGATGTTCCTTAATAAAGTTCTAATGGCTTATATGGCATTAGATCTAAGATAGGAGCATGATGACTAAAGTTATAGCGCCTCAAAGATGTTCCTTAATAAAGTTCTAATGGCTCATATGGCATTAGATCTAAGATAGGAGCATGATGGCTAAAGTTATAGCGCCTCAAAGATGTACCTTAATAAAGTTCTAATGGCTTATATGGCATTAGATCTAAGATAGGAGCATGATGGCTAAAGTTATAGCGCCTCAAAGATGTTCCTTAATAAAGTTCTAATGGCTTATATGGCTTCAGATCTGAGATAGGAGCATGATGACTAAAGTTATAGCGCCTCAAAGATGTTCCTTAATAAAGTTCTAATGGATTATATGGCATTAGATCTAAGATAGGAGCATGATGACTAAAGTTATAGCGCCTCAAAGATGTTCCTTAATAAAGTTCTAATGGCTTATATGGCATTAGATCTAAGATAGGAGCATGATGGCTAAAGTTATAGCGCCTCAAAGATGTTCCTTAATAAAGTTCTAATGGCTTATATGGCATTAGATCTAAGATAGGAGCATGATGGCTAAAGTTATAGCGCCTCAAAGATGTTCCTTAATAAAGTTCTAATGGCTTATATGGCATTAGATCTAAGATAGGAGCATGATGGCTAAAGTTATAGCGCCTCAAAGATGTTCCTTAATAAAGTTCTAATGGCTTATATGGTTTTAGATCTAAGATAGGAGCATGATGGCTAAAGTTATAGCGCCTCAAAGATGTTCCTTAATAAAGTTCTAATGGCTTATATGGCATTAGATCTAAGATAGGAGCATGATGGCTAAAGTTATAGCGCCTCAAAGATGTTCCTTAATAAAGTTCTAATGGCTTATATGGCATTAGATCTAAGATAGGAGCATGATGGCTAAAGTTATAGCGCCTCAAAGATGTTCCTTAATAAAGTTCTAATGGCTTATATGGCATTAGATCTAAGATAGGAGCATGATGGCTAAAGTTATAGCGCCTCAAAGATGTTCCTTAATAAAGTTCTAATGGCTTATATGGCTTCAGATCTGAGATAGGAGCATGATGACTAAAGTTATAGCGCCTCAAAGATGTTCCTTAATAAAGTTCTAATGGCTTATATGGCATTAGATCTAAGATAGGAGCATGATGGCTAAAGTTATAGCGCCTCAAAGATGTTCCTTAATAAAGTTCTAATGGCTTATATGGCTTCAGATCTGAGATAGGAGCATGATGACTAAAGTTATAGCGCCTCAAAGATGTTCCTTAATAAAGTTCTAATGGCTTATATGGCATTAGATCTAAGATAGGAGCATGATGGCTAAAGTTATAGCACCTCAAAGATGTTCCTTAATAAAGTTCTAATGGCTTATATGGCATTAGATCTAAGATAGGAGCATGATGACTAAAGTTATAGCGCCTCAAAGATGTTCCTTAATAAAGTTCTAATGGCTTATATGGCATTAGATCTAAGATAGGAGCATGATGGCTAAAGTTATAGCGCCTCAAAGATGTTCCTTAATAAAGTTCTAATGGCTTATATGGCATTAGATCTAAGATAGGAGCATGATGACTAAAGTTATGGCGCCTCAAAGATGTTCCTTAATAAAGTTCTAATGGCTTATATGGCATTAGATCTAAGATAGGAGCATGATGACTAAAGTTATAGCGCCTCAAAGATGTTCCTTAATAAAGTTCTAATGGCTTATATGGCATTAGATCTAAGATAGGAGCATGATGGCTAAAGTTATAGCGCCTCAAAGATGTTCCTTAATAAAGTTCTAATGGCTTATATGGCTTCAGATCTGAGATAGGAGCATGATGGCTAAAGTTATAGCGCCTCAAAGATGTTCCTTAATAAAGTTCTAATGGCTTATATGGCATTAGATCTAAGATAGGAGCATGATGACTAAAGTTATAGCGCCTCAAAGATGTTCCTTAATAAAGTTCTAATGGCTTATATGGCATTAGATCTAAGATAGGAGCATGATGGCTAAAGTTATAGCGCCTCAAAGATGTTCCTTAATAAAGTTCTAATGGCTTATATGGCTTCAGATCTGAGATAGGAGCATGATGACTAAAGTTATAGCGCCTCAAAGATGTTCCTTAATAAAGTTCTAATGGCCTATATGGCTTCAGATCTGAGATAGGAGCATGATGACTAAAGTTATAGCGCCTCAAAGATGTTCCTTAATAAAGTTCTAATGGCTTATATGGCATTAGATCTAAGATAGGAGCATGATGACTAAAGTTATAGCGCCTCAAAGATGTTCCTTAATAAAGTTCTAATGGCTTATATGGCATTAGATCTAAGATAGGAGCATGATGACTAAAGTTATAGCGCCTCAAAGATGTTCCTTAATAAAGTTCTAATGGCTTATATGGCATTAGATCTAAGATAGGAGCATGATGACTAAAGTTATAGCGCCTCAAAGATGTTCCTTAATAAAGTTCTAATGGCTTATATGGCATTAGATCTAAGATAGGAGCATGATGGCTAAAGTTATAGCGCCTCAAAGATGTACCTTAATAAAGTTCTAATGGCTTATATGGCATTAGATCTAAGATAGGAGCATGATGGCTAAAGTTATAGCGCCTCAAAGATGTTCCTTAATAAAGTTCTAATGGCTTATATGGCTTCAGATCTGAGATAGGAGCATGATGACTAAAGTTATAGCGCCTCAAAGATGTTCCTTAAGAAAGTTCTAATGGCTTATATGGCTTCAGATCTAAGATAGGAGCATGATGGCTAAAGTTATAGCGCCTCAAAGATGTTCCTTAATAAAGTTCTAATGGCTTATATGGCTTCAGATCTGAGATAGGAGCATGATGACTAAAGTTATAGCGCCTCAAAGATGTTCCTTAATAAAGTTCTAATGGCTTATATGGCTTCAGATCTGAGATAGGAGCATGATGACTAAAGTTATAGCGCCTCAAAGATGTTCCTTAATAAAGTTCTAATGGCTTATATGGCATTAGATCTAAGATAGGAGCATGATGACTAAAGTTATAGCGCCTCAAAGATGTTCCTTAATAAAGTTCTAATGGCTTATATGGCATTAGATCTAAGATAGGAGCATGATGGCTAAAGTTATAGCGCCTCAAAGATGTTCCTTAATAAAGTTCTAATGGCTTATATGGCATTAGATCTAAGATAGGAGCATGATGGCTAAAGTTATAGCGCCTCAAAGATGTTCCTTAATAAAGTTCTAATGGCTTATATGGCATTAGATCTAAGATAGGAGCATGATGGCTAAAGTTATAGCGCCTCAAAGATGTTCCTTAATAAAGTTCTAATGGCTTATATGGTTTTAGATCTAAGATAGGAGCATGATGGCTAAAGTTATAGCGCCTCAAAGATGTTCCTTAATAAAGTTCTAATGGCTTATATGGCATTAGATCTAAGATAGGAGCATGATGGCTAAAGTTATAGCGCCTCAAAGATGTTCCTTAATAAAGTTCTAATGGCTTATATGGCTTCAGATCTGAGATAGGAGCATGATGGCTAAAGTTATAGCGCCTCAAAGATGTTCCTTAATAAAGTTCTAATGGCTTATATGGCATTAGATCTAAGATAGGAGCATGATGGCTAAAGTTATAGCGCCTCAATGATGTTCCTTAATAAAGTTCTAATGGCTTATATGGCTTCAGATCTGAGATAGGAGCATGATGGCTAAAGTTATAGCGCCTCAAAGATGTTCCTTAATAAAGTTCTAATGGCTTATATGGTTTTAGATCTAAGATAGGAGCATGATGACTAAAGATATAACGCCTCAAAAAATATAAATAAATTCAAAGTAAAGTAATGCAACGAATTATAAAATATGTTTTATAATTGGTAGTTTCTTATACCAACCACGCTCTCTTCTCCTATCCCTTTGAAATTCATTTCATACTGATTACTGATGGGTATAAAAAAGTCACTCTCATAATATATAAAGTCCTGTTATGACCACGTCACATATTTTAACCTACACTTGATCTAAAGCAGTCTTCCCTTTCAAAAATGTATTTCCAGATATTTCCGAAAAGCGTGGTTGGTTCAAGAATATATTTATTCAGAATATATTAATACAGATATATTTTTTTATCCCTTACTAGCACTGTGTTTTGTTCGTTTCAAAAGTAATAACGAAGAAATAACAATATACCGGTTGTGGCAAACACAGGACATCTTTATGCCAATTATGTTTTTACAGATCTGGCTTTTGCCTCCCCGAATGTATACAAAGTTGTGTACCCAAGGTCTCAATAGGGTAGTATTCAACCCAGGGCAGGAAATTCATGATGTGCTTAGAGATTGTGGAGGGCGGGCGGCAATTATTTCCTTCAAGTCAAGAAATGAAAATGGAATTTTGACAAGATAAAGGATAAATAATGAATAAAAAAATGTTGGGGTATTAATACTTTAATAATAATATTAGTAAAAATAACAACATTGAATAATTACAAAAACTGCATGTAAGTTAGGAGTTACATAGATTTATTTCACAGATAATTTGGAAAAAGAAGAAGAAAAGTTAATTATAACAGTCATTTACAAAGGTACAATTATACAATAAGGTTCCTTAACCATAACCCTTATACACTAAATACAAATCAGAAATAATCAGTTAAATTAAAAACAATGCTACTGCTAAAGAGTGCCTTGAAAAAAGCAGTTCTTAGTGAAAACAGATCTGTGAACTGGAACGTATTAATACTATATTGGACAACAAAGAGTTAAAATTGAAAATAATATTAAAGATACAGTTGAACAATACTTAAGCCCAGCTAAGCAGCAAAATAAAGAACTTGCTTATATTGAAGATTCAGAAGACAGTTTAAAAGGCCCTAATTATGAACAATCTGATATTGAAACAGGTTCAACTTCTGATGAAAAAAGTACATGATCAAAAAGTGGAATCAAAGTTTTGGTACCCAAGTAGCGGCATTAATCACAATTTGTTGCCGTCTTCCCATGCCAAAACTGTAGGCCCTCCATGTGAAATAACATGCCCTTTTAATGCTTTCAAGGCGCTAGACAGTATTCAAGGAAATATAATTTTGAAATTGATGGAGAAGAAATAAGAGTGTGAAACATGTCTTTCCTAATAGGTTGAATATTTTGCAAACTTCTGTTAAGACTGCGTAACAAACAGGTAGAATTATTGAAGCTGACAACAGGGGGAAACATCGTCATCATAACAAAATTCCTGAATACATTAGGCAAAATGAACGTGACCATATCTTGAAATATCCTGTACATGAAGTAGTAGGCAATTCTTAGGAAACCATCGAAATATATCTAAAATGTATTCATTATATAAAAGTGATTGCCATGAAAAGTTATATAGCGATATATTTAACACAGAATTTTGTATTTAATTTAAACCTGCAGACAATGACACGTGTGATTCACACCTTCAAATATGTGCCTGAAAGATACATCAGACCAACAAGAAAAAATGTTCGATAAAAAATACAAAGAGCATTTGAATGAAGCATCAAAAAGATACTTATTAAAAAAAAGTGACAAAGAAGAATGCTTAAAAGATAAGGGTCCGAAAGTAATGCTGTGTTGACTTACAAAAGTGTCTTCCCACCCCGGTATTAACCAACGCTTAAAGTTTTTACAGTTTGAAACTGTGGACATATAACTTACAATATGATGGCACAAATAAAAGAGAGACTTGTATTGTCTGGCATGAGTCGTGGATAACAGAAGATATTAGATCGCAGCATAAAGATACAACAATGTGGTCGGACACCTGTTCATCTCAAAACAGAAAATTTTATGAACATGGCATATTTTTGGATTTTAACCAAATTTCCTAATCTATCATTAACCACAAATTTTTATTGAAAGGACATACTCACCTCGAAGTTGACGCAAGTCATTCACTGATTAGGAGATACAAAAAGAAGTGTGTAAGTTTCCAAATAATAACTCCTTGGGATTGAAAGCAACTTGCTTGAATGTGTAATATGAACAATCCATTCCAAGTTGTAACCAGTGCCACATCGCCATTCATATTCTATAAGAAAAATGATTCTACTAAATTAATTTAGTACTTCGAAGGTTGTACACCTTCAAGTAAGGGCTAGTGAAGGAGTTGTTTTATAAAACTCACTTTGTTGAAGCCCAATTCCAATCTTGATCTTAATCTAACAGGAAGGCGCATCATTTTTCATGTTGAAATTATATCCACACGAAATGCGCCACATTTTATTTCAATAAAAAAATTTCAGCATTAGCAAAATTCATTGAAATGGATTCCCCAACAATTTCACGGATAATTCAGGAACTTACCCCACCAAGATTCTAATGAAGAAGGAATTTTATTTAATTTTCTTCAAAGTTTTACTTTTTTTCCCTTGTTTTAATTAAATGATCATAATTCAAACCTTTAAAGTTGTATGTTTTGTGTATATTAATATTTAGAAATAAATAATTAGGTGTACTAAAAGAATAACTTGTATTCTGTTTTGATATTTTTTGTATTATCTCTTTTTTTTGTTTCCTGTACCTTACATACTAATTTCACTTGAATATTCTTGCAAATACAAAAACAATATTAAGTCCAAAATTTAACAACAAAAAAATTAAAAATAGGTAATTTCTTTGTTTTTTAAAACAATTTAGATCATTTGGAATTCTTATTAACGTAGTTAGCAAAAAGGGTAAACAAGAAACAAATTTTATTTTCTCCAACTTCAAAGAATGTGAAGATGGTATATACCTGAAAACATTTTAAATTGCTGTTTCCTAAAGTTTACATTTTGTGATTTAATACACTTTTATTCTAAAATCCTAATAAAAGAAAAATTTGAAATAGTATCAGTGCTGATTAAAATATAAATATATATATATATATATATATATATATATATATATATATATATATATATATATATATATGAAATGAATAAAAGATGACAATAATAAATATATGAATAAAAATAAACCGTCTTGAAAAAATAAGTACATATACACAGACTGGAGAATTATATTGCTGCCGAGAAAAGGAGTGAATATTTGAGATTGGTCTGAGTATCATTAAAAATATAATAAATAAATCACTTCAAATAACGTGTAAAAGTATAAATAAATAAATAACATCAAAAGAACGAATAGTTAAAAAAAAAGGTAATCGACCCTTTATTTGGATCATCATACTGAGACAAATGCAGTTTTGAGATAAAACATTGGTTGATTTTTACTAGGCAAAAAAGAATGACTGTTAAGTCGCGAGTTGAGTGTGGGTGAATTCGGGAACACGCCGAGACAATCGATTTGTTGTTGATTCTTTGAACTACAGGATTCAGTCGTCTCTTAACAACGAGAGGGTCCAGTTGGTCGCCACGCGGGGTGGACTGAGAGTCTGGGTCGAGCCAGCACGCGGTGTGCGGAATGGATTCGTCCTTATTACCACGCGGGTATAAGGTGAGTCGTTAGTTACCATGCGGAAGTGAGTTGTTTATTACCACGCGGGTATAAAGTGAGTCGTCTGTTACCAAGCACAGTAAGTGAGTGACTTGTGTAGTTCCCACGCGGTATGGGACTTATTATTGAACAACTGACTTTGTGTTCGTTACCACGCGGTTTTGTAATAAGGGTGTTGTCCAAATAAATATATCTCTTGTTCTACTCGAAGTTCTCATTTAACCTGTACCCAAATCCAACATGGTTTTTACCGGGCCGGATTAAAGTAAGTAATACAGTCCATCTTATTTTATTATTTTCATTTGAAAAATGTCGCGAAGAAAGTCAAATTAGTCGACTTAGAAAAAACAAGACCCCGTCGGCACCAGCGCCGACGCCGTAGATCTTCTGCTGCTGAGAAGACTGCACCTCCCGCTACCGCGAACGAACCCCCCTGCGACGCCTCTTCTGCGCAAGCTGAACCGACATCCGCGACTTGAGCGCTCGCGCCTCCAGCCTCTTTGGATGAAGCCTGCAACCCACGACCTCAACGCACCAATTGGCCTACTCATCGTATGCCTGGACGCAAAAGTCGGCTCGGACAGCCGCCTTCCATTCCACGCGGCACTGAGATCACCACTCGCACACCATTCGCTACACTGATGCATGTCGCCTCCGCTCCGTTCATGGACGACTTCCGCGCCTTTTCTCGCGATTCGCACGCTGCATGAGCTGGCTGATCGGGAGCTGCAGCGGTACCCGCTCGCGTCAGAAGTGCTCTTGAAGGAGACCTACGGGGACGACAACGCTCCGCCGCAATCCTGGAAGCTGGGACGGATCACCCAGCTCTACCCGGGGCAAGACGGATCGCGCGAGTCGCGGATGTCGCAACGACCACCGGGGTTGTGCGCAGACCCCTGTCGCGACTATGCCCGCTCCCAACCCAATAATGAAGCCGAGCCTTCATGGGGGGCGGGATGTTAAGTCGCGAGTTGAGTGTGGGTGAATTCGGGAACACGCCGAGACAATCGATTTGTTGTTGATTCTTTGAACTACAGGATTCAGTCGTCTCTTAACAACGAGAGGGACCAGTTGGTCGCCACGCGGGGTGGACTGAGAGTCTGGGTCGAGCCAGCACGCGGTGTGCGGAATGGATTCGTCCTTATTACCACGCGGGTATAAAGTGAGTCGTCTGTTACCAAGCACAGTAAGTGAGTGACTTGTGTAGTTCCCACGCGGTGTGGGACTTATTATTGAACAACTGACTTTGTGTTCGTTACCACGCGGTTTTGTAATAAGGGTGTTGTCCAAATAAATATATCTCTTGTTCTACTCGAAGTTCTCATTTAACCTGTACCCAAATCCAACAATGACAAAGTTTATCCTTGAGAGTGGTGTCATCCACTATCTCAGAAACACACCAAATTGCCTTCCCATTACACCTTAATTTATTAACAACACAAAAGGAATATTACTTACTAGGCGTGAATCGTTCTATAATTCATAATTATAGGCCTGAGACAGGTTTCTACATCCATTTGTTTCATCAACAAACAATACCACATTTAGTTTATATTTTATTAGATCAAAGAACCAACAAACTTTCACAACATGGAGGATAAATCCATGCGTTTTCAATACAATAACACATATTATTTTCTCATATTTCATTAATATAATTTACACTTGTGTATTCAACGTACTAATACTCTGGACTTTAACTTTTTTCAAACAGCTTCAGCCAAGCGTAGAAAAAAAAAGAAAAAAAGACTATTTGGTCCGGCAGATTCGTGCCTTACACAAAATAATAAACAATATTTATAATATGTCTTGGACGAGCCTTGCTTTTAGCCTTCTCCGCCCAGTCTTTCTCCCAAGGCCCAACACTTGAGCCGGGGGAGTGACAGAGAGATGAGTGAAATGTGGTGCTGATGTCTTTAATGTATGTGTCGATGAATGGTATCTCAAGTTCTTTGTGAATGTGTGTCTTGCGAACGAACCAAGGAGCTCCCAGGTCAGTTCGCAGCACTTTGTTCTGCAGGACTTGCAGGTGTTTTATTTTGGTAGTGCTTGCTCCAAGCCAAATGGGGCAGCCGTAGGTGATGAGGAGCCGGATGAGTGATGTGTACAAGAGGCGAGTGCATTGTTTGATTGGGGATTTTTTGTTAAGAAGTGGATATAATTGTGTGAAACGTATGTATGCTTTGGTAAGCGTTTGGTTAATGTGTGTCTAGGGTCCATATGTAGTCCGAGATATTTCAGGCAGTGATCGTTTGGTGTCCAAGCAAGTGGTGATTGGTTCAGTGTAAGGTGAGCTAGTGTTTCTACCGGTATTTTACGGAGAGAGAAAATTTTCGCTTGTGTTCTTGTGTGATTTAAAGTTAATTTCCATGTTTTAAACCAAGATGAAATGTGGTCAAGTGAGTGTTGCATTGTGTCAAGAGTGGTTTGTAAGTCACTATGTTGTGTCATAAGAAGTGGTCATCTGCGTAAGCGGCTAAGAGTGTGTCTGGGGGTGTAGAGGGCAATAGAGGTTGAAAAGAATAGGACTAAGTGTTGAACCTTGGGGGACTCCAGCTCTTATCGGCCTGCGGGTGCTGTGGGTTCTGTTGATCCGGACCTGGAAGGAGCGGTCTTCAAGGAAGGAGGCAATTAGGGATGAAAGGTACTTCGGAGCTCATGAGTTCTTCAATTTGTAGATTAAGCCATGGTGGCACATTTTGTCGAAAGCACTGGTCACGTCCAATGAAACTGCGGTTGTAAAACTTTTCCTTTCATAGCCGAGAACAATATTTTCAACAGTCCGTTGGAGCTGAAGTGTGGTCGAATGCCCAGCTCTGAAGCCAAATTGAGGGAATGGAATGATGTTGTTAGCGTCGACATGATCCATAAGTCGATGAAGTATGATTTTTTCAAAGACTTTTGAAATGCCACTTAAGAGACTGATATGCCGGTAGTTCTTGGGTGAGTCTTTGGCTTAAGACCATGAGAGTTCCAATTAAGGATTGTGAGGTTGTCGATGTGAGTTGGTTTAGGGAGTGCCATCGTGAGTATGGGAAGACATGAGTTGTGAGACGAGCTGATGTGTGATGAATGAGTGAATCATGGGGCGGAATTGGTTAATTATCAGTGTGATAAAGACGCCGATGGTGTTGTAGAAAAAGGTGGATTTATTTAATGTCTGCGCTCCTTCCGTTCGGGGTTTGTGATTTTCCTGTGAATGTTGTAAGACTCGTGCGTATGTTGGTGCAGTGGATGTGTTGGCTGAAGGTGCGTATGTGTGTTGCGGAGGTTGACTAGTATTAGTGTGAAATGTTTGGCTAGCGGTGGTGCCTGCGGAAGCTGGCTGTAGTTGCCTTTTCGGTGGTCGTTTCAGACAGCCTCCAAAGTTGGCGGTATGGTCGCCTCCACAGTTGGCGCACTTCGGTTTGTCAGTTTTTTGGAAAGGACAAACTTTATAATGATGATTCCCTGAACGCAGGTCGACTCAAGGCGGCAGTAGTTCTTGGTGTGCCCGAATTTTTGACAGTTCATGCATTGAGGAACGAGCAAGGACCGGCGTCTCTCCTCCACGTGGACCCGACTGCAGTATAGTTTCGTAAGTGAGAATATGGCTTTTCCCTGGTCGTTATTAGTCAGTTTCACTGCGCACAATGGCGTGGGCATTTTGTCTCTATTGTGCAACCTGCTGACCGAAATAACTGGGTAGTGAGGGAGCAATTCATTTTTGACGTCTTCTTCACTGAACGCATATTGCACAACTCGGAGAATCACCGATACATTTTTATTTTCTGGATTAACATAAGTGTAATAGTTAATTTTATGTGTATCACAGAATTTTGTCAGGACCCTAAAATCGTCTGACGAGGTCGCTTGAATTTTAATTTTTTCTTTTAGGCATTGTTTGGTTTCGAACGGTGATTTAGCCACCACCTTTAATATCTCAGCTGTTATTTATTTTAGGTTATTGTAACCTACAATAAAAATTGGAGGTATTTTAATTTTTTTACTATTTTCGGAACTTGAATTGGCCGGTTGGGGCTTGGAAGTGTCTAAATTGGTTAGAGCGGAATACCTGTTAGAAACTATGACTGGTGAGTTGTAAGATTTATACCTCTTGGTGACGGCGAGGTGTGAGGCGGGTGTCTCCTGGTCAGGCTGGTCTAGGGTCCTCTTCTTGCCGCTAAGGCCTGGAGGGTCGACGGCCATCGGTGCTGTGGCCAGGGGCTGGGGTGGTATCAGTTTGAAGTTACCTGGCTGGCTGTGGCTGGCCGCGGGTACTGGTGTACTCTCTTCAGCCCAGGAAAAGCGCACCCCACTGCAACTCATTCCGTTTGGTGAAAAGGACCTCTCCCTGGTACTTTTCACTGTTTCACGTTTTTACAAACACAGTAAAAACCGCACTATTAATTATTTTTTTGAATAGCAATTTTATAACACTATTTTTGTTTAACGTGAACACAAAGCGTAGAATTTAGAAGGTTGCACAACTCACATTAGATTTCAATCCATTATGTATGGATGGCTCTTCAAGCTTTCAGACCGTCTACAACTGTAGCTTCACAACTAACATTAGAAAGGTTTCTCTCCCTTATGTATCAACATATGTCTCTTCATGTTGCCAGACTGTCTACAACTGTAGCTACACAAGTCACAATAGAATGGTTTCTCTCCCTTATGTATCAACATATGTCTCTTCATGTTGCCAGACTGTCTACTATTGTAGCTACACAAGTCACAATAGAATGGTTTCTCTCCCTTATGTATCAACATATGGCTCTTCAAGTTGCCAGACTGTCTACAACTGTAACTACACAACACACATTGGAAAGGTTTATCACTCTTATGTATCAACATATGCCTCTTCAAATAGCCAGACTGTCTACAACAATAGCTACACAAGTCACAATGGAATGGTTTCTCTCCCTTATGTACCAACATATGGCTCTTCAAATAGCCAGATTGACTACAACTGTAGCTACACAAGTCACAATAGAATTGTTGTCATACCTTTCGGTGGATACCGTCGTCACTGGCTGCTGTTGTTGTTGTACCCTCTCGTGTACATAGTGTAGGTATGGCGTGAAATAATGGTATAAGTTCAGGTTCGTTAGTACGTTAGCTGTTTCCAGTTGTAGTTTGTATAGTTCTGTGTTAAGTCTGTTCTTTTTGATGTAAAGGGTTCGTATCTCAGTTTTTACCCATAGTTTTTGTGCCGTGAGCTTAGTGTGTTGTGAAGCGTATGAGTTAGTTCTGATTGTAATTTTAGCGTAGTGTGGTGTGATGTTGTGTGTGAGGCAGTGTTTGTTGTATCGTATGTTGGCAATAGTCTTGTGTAGTTTAAGGGTTTTGTTAGTAAAACGTGTAAGTAATACCTTAGCCTGACTGGCTGTGTCTGGTATATAATCTAAGGGGTTAGTTCCGCCAGTAAATATGTTACTGTTGTCATACCTTTCGGTGGATACCGTCGTCACTGGCTGCTGCAGCCAGTGACGACGGTATCCACCGAAAGGTATGACAACAGTAACATATTTACTGGCGGAACTAACCCCTTAGATTATATATCACAATAGAATGTTTTCTCTCCCTTATGTATCAACATATGGCTCTTCAAACTCGCAGAAGTTCTACCACTGTAGCTACACAAGTCACAATGGAATGGTTTCTCTCCCTTATGTATCAACATATGGTTCTTCAAACGGCCTGAGTGTCTACAACAGTAGCTACACAACACACATTGGAAAGGTTTCTCTCCCTTATGTATCAACATATGGCTCTTCAAACTCGCAGAAGTTCTACCACTGTAGCTACACAAGTCACAATGGAATGGTTTCTCTCCCTTATGTATCAACATATGTCTCTTCATGTTGCCAGACTGTCTACAACTGTAGCTACACAAGTCACAATGGAATGGTTTCTCTCCCTTATGTATCAACATATGGCTCTTCAAACTCGCAGATCTTCTACAACTGTAGCTACACAAGTCACAATGGAATGGTTTCTCTCCCTTATGTATCAACATATGGTTCTTCAAATGGCCTGAGTGTCTACAACAGTAGCTACACAACACACATTGGAATGGTTTCTCTCCCTTATGTATCAACATATGGCTCTTCAAGTTACCAGACTGTCTACAACTATAGCTACACAAGTCACAATGGAATGGTTTCTCTCCCTTATGTATCAACATATGGTTCTTCAAATGGCCTGAGTGTCTACAACTATAGCTACACAAGTCACAATGGAATGGTTTCTCTCCTTTATGTATCAACATATGGCTCTTCAAGTTGCCAGACTGTCTACAACTATAGCTACACAAGTCACAATGGAATGGTTTCTCTCCCTTATGTAGCAACTTATGGTTTTTTACATTTTTTATCATTGCACTATTATCCTCCAATGTCGAAGGTATGTCCAGCTGCGAAGGGACCGCTCTTATATGCCACCAGACAATGTGTTTCCTAAGTCTGCCTAGGCTGGCTGACATATGACCACAGTGAAAACACTCCATCCACAGGGAGGCAACAACACCTAAAACAGAAATTTATTTTCAGATTTAATGCTATCAACTCTCTAAGAGAACGACGAATAGCTTCTACAGTTTTCTATTCGCTAGAAGATCTAGAAAAAATATTGGCGTAAAAAATTAATCATTGCCTTAATTCGAAATAATAAGAAGTCATTAAACTGAAAATATAGCCGAGTTCCCTCAAAACCTAACTTCTAAGTTTATTTAAAACAATTCAATCGTCCTGAAGGTATGCAATTCTAAGAAGAAAAGTAATTTGAAGCAAACAAAAATGGAAAGATGAATAAGAATAGAGCTGGTAGAACTATTTTAGAGTAGAACGAACTTACCGAAGTCATCGTCTATCAGCAGCTCTGGCTCTTCTTTGATATGGACTTTTAGTTCTTCTTTAACATGGACAGTGCCATCTTCAAAACCTGGAAATACACCAAATTAGACACCACTCGTTGCTATTAAAGAGAAAATGTAGGAGTATCCCCTTAAACAAAATTCAAAAATTAAGTTTAAACATCAATGCATTACGCGGAAACCATTCTTTTTGTCGTTCTACAACCTGTTGTTATGTAAACAATGGTCACCATAGCAACGAATGGTTACGCAGCGTTTTTTGATGAACTAATTTAAAAGAAGTAAAGTAAAACCAAATGCTTCCAGACAAAATTCAAAGACCAAAAAGGGAAAATAGAACCAACAAATAGAAAGTAAGGAAGACAAGAACCAAATTGAGAAAGTAAAACACAATAGAAGGAACGAAATGCAACTCCAAACATAACGTTAGAGTTATCAGCGGAAAGTTTGAACATTCATAACAAACCTAAAATAGCAGAATTAGAAATAAGGAAGACACCAAGAAGAAAGGAAATTTCATAAGCTTGAAGATGTAAATAACAGAAACACCAAATTTATTCGTTAAATGAAGTAATTTTTCAACAACTGGAGAAAACAGAAGTCGACAGAATGTAAGCACTTTTCATACAGAAAATCTGAACAAGTCATGGATTAAATTTGACCAAATTCAGTGAAAAGATAAAACAAACATCAAAGCATAAAACAAAATCAAGAAAAAGAAGAGATATGAAAGAAATAAAAAAAAAATCTGCAGCAGAAAAACCATTCGGTAGAAGTTATCAAAAATGTTCAAGAAAAGACAAATAATTAATTATTTAAAGAATTTTGAGAAAGATAAATATGAAGAAAACTGCCAATTTAGAAAAATATAGCAAAGTAAAAAAAGAGGATTGTAAGTTAGTTCCTTGTTCACCCGTTCAACGTACCACAGCATCTGAAAGTGTATAATTTAGTCCAAATTAAAAAAATAAGCATCGTAATGAAAAACTAAGAACATGAAAAATTATAATAGAATATTAGAAGACAAAATGAATAGAAAGGAAACATTCAAAAAAGTCAATACTTTGTGTCATATCAAGGGCTAAGAAACATCCGACACTCAAAAAGAAGTGCTTGAGGCGACGCAGAAGGCCAGAATTCAGTCTATATCAGGAATTCATACAGATAACACGCAATGCTAGATTTGTTCTTTTTGTTAAAGTTAAAGATGAAGTGAGAATGGTTAGACAGTCAATGTTGTTGCGCTTTGGAAATATTCAAATTCCCTGCCTTTTCCAGGTTTTCCAGACCCAATTTTAATTTTTCCAGGTCATTTAAATAATGAAGAACATATTGTGAAACTGTTGGTAGACATATATTATAGTAAAATTTACAGATATATGAACATTTTGATTAAAATCACTTTTCAATTCACAAATTATATAAAGAATATAATCGTTTTTCAAATCACAAATGATACACATAGTGTTATCATTTTTCAAATCACAGTTCGAACATTAATAATACAACCGATTTAAATCAAAGTAACAATCTATAATTTGTGATCTATGATGACTCAAAATTACGTCTTTAAAACACTCATCGTCTTGCAAATTTCTTCTTCTAGGACTGCGTCTTCATTAGCGATTCGTCTTCTTTTCTCGTTCAGTTCGCAAAGTTTTTCTTTAGCTTTTCTTTTTTCCAACTCTTTCTTCTTCTGAACAGCATCTTCATTTTTTCTTTCTTGAAGCTCTTCTGATATCGGCTACAAGCACTTCTCACATAATGAATCATGCTTTTTGTTATTTCAATTTTGTCGATTCCTCCTTGGTGCTGAACTCCTTCCCAGACATGACCAACGATTTTTCCGACATGTTATCGCCGAGGTACTCCTTATTCACAGAAAAATTATTTGTGTTTCAACAGCAAGCGCATCCAGAAGTTGTCCAGTCTTTCGTCTCTTGTAAAACTTCATCCATCCCTGGTTTATTACAAAGGGCTGCGAATTCTTGTTCCACCTTGTCACATGAAATTCCACTTATCCATCCGCTTGACATCAAATGTTGAATGTATGATGACAAACGTCGCATGGCAAGTTCTTTGTCGTCGCTAACAACATGTGGATCGCAGAAAGTCATCATTCTAGTTGCCTCATGAGCCAATGGAGATTTCGATTGCAGTTTCTGGCAGAATGTTTGAAAAGCTTTCAAACAAGTTCGTCTGAATTCCACAACATCTCTTTCTTTCAGTCCTGATGCCATACGAATATTTGCGTGAGTAAGATGACCCATCTTGATTTGCTTCACATCTTGAAGATTATCTTTCTGCAAAACATCGAATTTTTTTACAGATTTGATCGCCTTGAGAACGTCTTCTTGCACGAAACGCTTCATCACAGAAGAGATCAACGATAAAAAGTCGGTGTACAAGAATGGAGCCATGGGTTGGTTGGCTTGGAACATTCGTAAAAGAGGTTCAACTTCCAAAGCCAAAATAAAATAAATTCAATTTCATGTTTTATAAAGTTGAACTAAAGTAACCGCAAGTTCTTATAAATTGTCTAAAAAACCGTTAGGTTTCTTCCGTGAAATGCAAACAAATTGTCAAGAATTTATTATTTGGTAATGAAAATCTATTTGAAACCTATTTGTTCAAATGAATAAACATTACATTAACAAAATAAAAATGGAACATGAAACTGTAAACAAAACAATGTATTTCTAAGAAAACCGTGATGCAAAAAAGTCGTTAATTCAAGGAAATCGTTTGTATAAGATAAATTTCTCTGATATTTTAATGTGAAATGCATACATTTGAATACTTTTTTTTTTTTTTTTTTTTTTTTTTTTTTTTAATGGCTCCAAGGCGTAATTGCCCTATATAGCCTGACACAATGTTTCAATGATGTTTGAGTTTTTTGGGGAAACCCAGGAGGGCCAGAGACCCGGAGCGGAAACAGAAGGCCCCCAACGACGCAAGCCATCAGCCCCACACCAGCCCCCACCGTCCCCCTCCTATCTTTACTAAATTTCTATTTTATTTCGTTTTATAAATTGGAATATAGTAGGAATGAATTTGTCTTGGGAAGTTACTAACTGAGTGAGAAAATTTTCGACATTCTGCAACATTACACATCCCTGTCTTGAATCGTCATATTTTATACATGACACAAAGATGTGTAACATGTCTTCCATATCACCGCATATATCGCAGTTCGGAGTATCAGCGAGTCTCATTAAATAAAGGTACTTGTTAACCCTGCCGTGGCCGGTTCTTATCCTGGTCAGGATAACGATCTGTGTCCTGCTAAGTTGTCTGTCTGTCCTGGTGAACCAGGGGACCTGCCTGGGACTCTTCTGGATCCTGTAGTAAAACTGTCCCTTGGTGTGACATGTTTCCTCGAAGCTCTTCCTCCATCTCTCTCCTGTCTCCCGTCTGACCTCCTGGAATAGGTCGTACACAGGTACGTACTGTTCACTTCTCACTTCTCTCAACTCTTCTGTCTGTTTGGCCAACGAGTCAGCCCTCTCATTCCCATACAGATTCACGTGTCCCGGTACCCATTGTATGACGTAGTCATTCTCAGTCTTATCAAGGAGTTTTATTATGTCATTCAGAATAACGTTATTTGTACTGCATCTGTACATATATTTTAACTGTTGGATGGAGACTTTTGAATCGGTTAGGATTACAATGCGATAGTTATTAAAATGACTTTCAGTATAACCTATAGCTGTTTTTATCGCTTCAAGTTCTGCATTATTTATGGATAATAAATTGTGAAGTTTGTGGTTTATTGAATGGTGTGTTTGTGGATCATAAATTCCTATCCCTACGTTGTCTTGAGACTTAGAGGCGTCAGTAAAAATTCTGTAGGTGTCTCTATATAATGTGTCCAGGTGATCCAGCGTCATATGTTTCAGAACTACTGGGTTTAGTGTTTTTTTGCTTACATTTAAGTTAGGAATGTTGGTGTGTGTTTCTACTGTGATTTGGGTTATTGGTCGAAATGTATCAAATTTGTAAGGGCCGTTGTTTGGTTTGATGAGTTGTTTAATGTCTTGTAGTTGGAGGTTCTGTGTTGTAAGGTAAGTATTGAGTTGGGGGTTTTGATTGTTTATCAGTGTGTGCAATGGGTGGCACTGGTCTGAGTATATTTTGATGAGTTTTTTTTGGATGAGCCATTCCCTTCGAAGATTGAGCGGTATTTCCCCGGCTTCCGAGAGAAGGACATGGACGGGCGTGGTTCGAAAGGATCCTAGACATATTCTTAAAGCTTGGTTCTGAATGGTTTGAAGTTTGTGGATGAGAGGGGACTTCGAGGTATGGTAGATTTCACATCCGTAATCAGAGAGAGGCCTCACTATTGCTTTATACAGGATGAGCATGTTAGTAGGGTGAGCACCCCAGCTGATACCTGCCAGGGCTTTTAGAACATTTATACTTTTTTTAGATTTTGTAATTATTTCATCTAAATGAGTTTTAAAATTTAGTTTATTATCTAATGTTAGACCTAAAAATTTTTTTTGTTTTTCAGCATTAATGGATTTGTTGTTTACTTCCAACTTGATAATTTCAAATTTTATTCTTTTCTTCGTGAAAGGAACCAGTGCACATTTGTCCGGGTTTATTGTTAATTTGAGTTTGTCTAGTACCCTTGTAATGTGGTTGTATCCCTCGAGTATGATGTGAGTGGCTGTGTCTATTGTCCGTTGGGTGGTGAATATGACGATGTCGTCGGCATACTGGATGAGGGTGAGTTGCTGAGGCAGGTCGTGATGGAGCTGGTTGGTGTAGATGTTGAAGAGGAGAGGAGACCAGACGTCCCCCTGCAGGAGCCCCCGCTCGCTCTCCCCCACCACCTCCCCCTCGGCCGTCTTGATGAAGAATCTCTTCTTTCGGATGCATTCGTAGATCCATCTAATTATCTTGTCCGGCACTCTGCTTTCTATTAGTCTGTCCATCAGGCTTTGGGTTTGGACATTATCATAAGCCTTATTGATATCGATGAATAGTGCAAGGAGTATCTGCTTCTTTCTGAATGCTTCTTCTACGGCACTGACTAGCAACATGAGGGCATCCGCAGTTGACCTGCACTTTCTAAATCCCAGGGAGTAGGGGCTCAACAGTCGATGTTTCTCTACAAACCATTCCAATCGGTTTTTTATCATACCATTTATGATCTTAGCCAGACATGGGATCAGGGCTATTCCACGATATGAACTTACTAGCTCCAGGTTTTGATGTGGTTTTGGAATGGGAATGATGTTAATGTTCCGCCACTCCTCCGGTAGTTCGCATCTAGAAAACATACCATTGTACATTTCTAGTAATGTTTCCTTTGCTTCGGTGGGGAGATACTTCACCATTTCATAGTTGACTTCATCCCTGCCAGGTGCGCTACCTTTCTTTCTGTAGAGGACTGCTTCTAGCTCCGACATCTGGAATGGTTGAGTCATGAACGGGACTTCACTGTCGTCACAGTGCCTTCTCCTCAGTGGGATCACATATGTACCCAGTTTCTCCTCCTTTCTGATTGAAGCTAGAAAGTCAGTAGCTGCATTTTTATTTTCTATTATCTTGTTTTTTTCTTGTTGAAATTTGCCTCGGATCGCTCTTATGTTTTTCCACATAACATTTAGCATATTAGGAGTGACGTTTTCCGTAAATTCTATCCAACATTTTTTTTTTTCTTCTCTTATCAATTTTTTTGTTAAGTTAATTTTTTGTCTCATTTCTTTATAAGTCTGAAGTGTCATATTCTTCTTGAAGTTTTTGATTGAATCTATTTTTCCTTCATGTGCTTTTTTTATATCATCATTCCACCAGCATTTTGCCTTGACTTTGCGATTTGGTCCGGTCTTATGTCGTGGAATAGCTTTGTCTCCAGCCCTGTTCATGATGGCTATCAGGTGGTTGATGTTAGTTATGCTGGTGGTCGCTAACTCCTTTTCGACTTCCGTCTGATACGTGGTGTAGTCTGCCTGTCTGAAGTTCCTCCGGTCAGTGTACGGTCTGTTCGGGGTGAGTGGAGTGTCCAGCTGTGCTTGGGTGAGGATGGGAAGGTGGTCGCTACCCATCGAGTCGTCCAACACCTGCCAAATGAGGCTGTGAACCAGGTCTGGGGTGGCTAGGGTTAAGTCCACACAGGACCGAGCTTGGCTCGGCTGAGTTAGTCGGGTTTCAGATCCGTCGTTCAGTAAGATCAGCCGAGAGTCGTCCAGTTCTTCACTAATCAGTCGTCCTTGTCTTGACTCACTACTACTGCCCCACACCGGGCTGTTCCCATTTAAATCTCCACAAAGTATAGAAAAGTTTTTACTTTCTACTTCAAAAAATAATTTCTTAATTTGATTTTTATTGAGGGAATTATTAGGAGCTATATAAACATTAAATATTGATATTTTAGGTCGGGAGTTTACAATTTGAATTCCGATGACTTCTATATTGTTAATGGGTTGAATGTCTATTTTTTCAAAAATTAACCCCTTATGGAGGAGGAACGCCACCCCTCCGTAGCCATCGCTCCGGTCCTGCCTATAGAGTTGATAGTTGGCCGTCGAGAAGGTCAGTTCCGGTCTAAGCCACGTCTCCTGAAAAACTCCCACGTGAATCCCATTTACGTTTAGAAAATTAGTTATTTCTGACCATTTATTTTTGATACTTCGACAGTTTAACTGCACAATGTTTATATTTTGATTTTGAATTTTATTCATAGAATTTTAAAGCTTTTGTAAATGTATTTTATGTTACCAATTGTTTAAAAACGAGAAGAAAAAAAAATAATAATACGAGACCTGACAAATAAAAGAAAACAAAAACAAACAGATTATTTGCGACACATTAAATGTAGGGATTGTATGTATCAATTGTCCTTGCCTTTCTGCGATATTGATGATCCTACTTGAGGATTAATTTTATTTACTATTTCTTGATTTTCGTCGACAATATTATACAAAGTTCCACCTACTAAATTAATTAGATCTATCTCGTTGTTTTCTTTTGAACTTATTTTGTGAATTAACTGGGTCAGCATGTCGATCAGTCGTTCCTGAACGGTAGTTTTATGAGGATTGTTGGTTATAGGACGGGATATGGATGTAGTTGAACCGGAAACCAGAGGAAAGGGGGGTGGCGGTCGGGGGGGCGAGCTGAGAGGCGAGGAAGAGGGTCGTTTCGTAGATATCGTTTTCGTAATTCGACCATAGCTCGGACCTGGCACGGGTGATATCATTGCCGCTCTTGGCATGAAATTTATATTTTTTACTGTCGGTAGATCAGGGTATTCTGTTAGAGCTGAGAATCTATTAAACGAAACAAAATTACTTTTCTTGTGAGTTTCAGCGGCCTCTTTATATGGGATTCCCTTTTCTGCCATGGTTCGCTTGATGCTTTTTTGTCTGTTATATTCGGTACAGTTGTTCCTATCAGTGGGCTTGTGGGGTGTTTTGCAATGGATGCAATTAGTCAGGTTGGGACAGGAATCTTCTTCGTGGTCCGGCTCTTCCCGACCGCAATTACCGCATCTAATTTTACTTTTACAGAATTTTTTAATATGGTTGAAATTATAGCAACGGAAACATTGAACTACATTATAAACATATGGTTCTACTTTACGCGGTGCTAAAAACAAATGTACTTTTTCAGGAAGATTTTGAGAGTAAAAGTAAATTTTAACAGACCCGGAATTTACATATTTAGTTTCCTCGTTCTCGTCTCTTATCCTTCTCTTTATGCGAACAACATCCAAGATTGTGGTTTTACTTGACAAATTTTCTTTAATTTCACATTCTTCCATGTCGAGGGGGATGTTTCGGATTACTCCTATTCTATTGACACATTGTATCGGAATATATGCTTCACATTTCAGTATTTTAATAACTGGGTGGGATACAAAGGAATTAGCCAGGTCCGGTTTCAGAAAATTTACTTTGACTTTTTTATTATTCACTCTGTTAATTTCTATAAATTTTACATTATATTGCATCAATATTTTACCCACCTTTATTTCATGTAAGTCGTATTCTGCTTGTAATATTACATAAAACGGGCCTTGAAAATAAGGCAGGTATTTAGCGTTAATTTTTTTTGCTACTGTCTCCTTGTTATTCATTGACTCATTTATATTTATATTTTGACCTGTGTCAGTAATATCTGGAGGCTCCGAGTCCTCCATTTTCTTATTAACTAAAACTAAAACTATTAACTGGTATGAAATCAATCGAGATAAATAATATTAGATATATGAATTAACAAAGAAGAGAAAAAAAAGGAACTTAGCTGTGTATACGAGTTGAGTGAGTTAATCCTCTGGACACGATGTAAACTCTACCACTGGTAACCACAGACTGATTTGAATACTTATTTGCAGTCACTTACCTAATGATTATATCTTTATATCGCTCGCTTTTTAAATGAAAACTTAAATGACACGAAACGGGTGGACGATTCGATTGGCCTCTCGATTTCAGTTTAGGCTAGCACGGAGTCGGTATAAAAATTTCGACGACACAGTTCACACTAATTATACAGATGGCGTTCATTCAGTTTAACCCGGGAATGGGCGCGCACACGGTCATTTCGACCGACCAACAAAGATAGCCACTCCCGGGTTAAAAGTGATAAATTATTGTTTAAACGGTTAATTTTAGTAATCATCGAAACAATTTTTTGTTAATTCAAAAAATTCCAGGCAGTTTTGTGAAATTCCCTGACTTTTCCCTCATATTTCCAGGTACAACAAAATTCCCTGCCTTTTCCAGGTTTTCCAGGTGCGCAACAACCCTGGACAGTAAATTTACAATGTGAATTGACATTGGAAGGGTCTAATTTAGAAGATGGTCTCTTTATTTTTTTATTGTGTATAAAGGATGTTAATTAGTAAGAAATTTTGAACATAGCGTCACGTACGTAGATTTTCAATACTACTTCAAAATGGCCACTAATATGTTTTTCAATAAATTAGTCTTATTTATGTAAATTTGTAAAAAATGTTTTAATTTTTTTTTTGTTTCTTCCCACAATCTCTCTCAAATAAAATTAAGAATTCAAAACTTACAGCAATCTACGGATTCATGCCTATGGGTAGGTACCAATGCGCGGAACATAAAGTTTTATTTCAATAATAAAAATCGGGAACTATTTTGGATTCATTGGTGCAGGTAGAGCAGCTTCATATTTTTTCCTAAGTAATTTATATTAAATTTTCTTGGAGCTTCACTCGAAATATTTTTGATAACTGTTATTTTTCATTATTTATTATTTTTTCTTTAGTAAATTTTTAAAAATAAATATATTAAGTAAATTCATTTAAATTCATTTTTTTTTTTTATTAACTTCAAGTAATTTCAGTTAATTTCATTTTATTTGAAGATTTAATTTTATTATTAACAATTATAGTTTTTCTTACACTGTACAAAAACAATAAGTAGAAAGGTTGACAATAAGAAGCAAGAAACAAGAAAGGAATATGTAGATTAACAAGTTGAATGAAGAAAAGGACAGGAATTTATTTAAAAAATGAAAAATATGAGTTGTCTCCTGAGATTAGTTGTCAGTTGTGTTCTTTGGGGGAGAGGGATGACGAGGTCCACCGTTTAAGGTAACTCATTATGAGCAATAAAGATATTCAGGGCAAATGGAAGTCACTCTAATAGAAGGAGTCGGGTCCAAGTCCACCGGAGCGGCGATATGACCTCATAGTTGTCAGTTGTGTTCTTTGGGAGAGAGGGATGACGAGGTCCACCGTTTAAGGTAACTCATTATGAGCAATAAAGATATTCAGGGCGAATGGAAGTCACTCTAATAGAAGGAGTCGGGTTCATGTCCACCGGAGCGACGATATGACCTCATAGTTGTCAGTTGTGTTCTTTGGGAGAGAGGGATGACGAGGTCCACCGTTTAAGGTAACTCATTATGAGCAATAAAGATATTCAGGGCAAATGGAAGTCACTCTAATAGAAGGAGTCGGGTCCAAGTCCACCGGAGCGGCGATATGACCTCATAGTTGTCAGTTGTGTTCTTTGGGAGAGAGGGATGACGAGGTCCACCGTTTAAGGTAACTCATTATGAGCAATAAAGATATTCAGGGCGAATGGAAGTCACTCTAATAGAAGGAGTCGGGTTCATGTCCACCGGAGCGACGATATGACCTCATAGTTGTCAGTTGTGTTCTTTGGGAGAGAGGGATGACGAGGTCCACCGTTTAAGGTAACTCATTATGAGCAATAAAGATATTCAGGGCGAATGGAAGTCATTCTAATAGATGAGTAGGGTTCACGTCCACCGGAGCGACGAAAGAGTGGCGACATGACCCAGTAGTTGTCAGTTGTGTTCTTTGGGGGAGAGGGATGACAAGGTCCACCGTTTAAGGTAACCCAATAGGAGCAACAAAGTTATTCACGGTGAATGGAAGTCACTCTAATAGAAGGAGTCGGGTTCATGTCCACCGGAGCGGCGATACGACCTCGCAGTTGTCAGTTGTGTTCTTTGGGGGAGAGGGATGACAAGGTCCACCGTTTAAGGTAACTCATTATGAGCAATAAAGATATTCATGGCGAATGGAAGTCATTCTAATAGATGAGTAGGGTTCACGTCCACCGGAGCGACGAAAGCGTGGCGATATGACCTCGTAGTTGTCAGTTGTGTTCTTTGGGGGGAGGGATGACAAGGTCCACCGTTTAAGGTAACTCATTATGAGCAATAAAGATATTCAGGGCGAATGGAAGTCATTCTAATAGATGAGTAGGGTTCACGTCCACCGGAGCGACGAAAGAGTGGCGATATGACCTCGTAGTTGTCAGTTGTGTTCTTTGGGGGAGAGGGATGACAAGGTCCACCGTTTAAGGTAACCCAATAGGAGCAACAAAGTTATTCACGGTGAATGGAAGTCACTCTAAGCGAAGTGCTCGGGTTCAAGTCCACCCGAGAGACGAAAGAGCGGCGATATGACCTCGTAGTTGTCAGTTGTGTTCTTTGGGGGAGAGGGATGACAAGGTCCACCGTTCAAGGTAACTCATTATGAGCAATAAAGATATTCAGGGCGAATGGAAGTCACTCCAATAGAAGGAGTAGGGTACAAGTCAACCGGAGCGACGAAAGAGCTAGAGAGATATGACCTCGTAGTTGTCAGTTGTGGTCTTTGCGGGAGAGGGATGACGAGGTCCACTGTTTAAGGTAACTCAATATGAGCAATAAAGATATTCAGGGCGAATGGAAGTCACTCCAAAAAAAGGAGTAGGGTTCAAGTCCACCGGAGCGACGAAAGAGCGGCGATATGACCTCGTAGTTGTCAGTTGTGTTCTTTGGGGGAAAGGGATGACAAGGTCCACCGTTTAAGGTAACTCATTATGAGCAATAAAGATATTCAGGGCGAATAGAAGTCACTCTAATAGAAGGAGTAGGGTTCACGTCCACCGGAGAGACGAAAGAGCTGCGATATGACCTCGTAGTTGTCAGTTGGGTTCTTTGGGAGAGAGCGATGACGTGGTCCACCGTTTGAAATAACTCAATATGAGCAATAAAGATATTCAGGGCGAATGGAAGTCACTCCAATAGAAGGAGTAGGGTTCAAGTACACCGGAGCGACGAAAGAGCGGCGATATGACCTCGCAGTTGTCAGTTGTGTTCTTTGGGGGAGAGGGATGACGAGGTCCACTGTTTAAGGTAACTCAATATGAGCAATAAAGATATTCAGGGCGAATGGAAGTCACTCCAAAAAAAGGAGTAGGGTTCAAGTCCACCGGAGCGACGAAAGAGCGGCGATATGACCTCATAGTTGTCAGTTGTGTTCCTTGGGAGAGAGGGATGACGAGGTCCACCGTTTAAGGTAATTCATTATGAGCAATAAAGATATTCAGGGCGAATGGAAGTCACTCTAATAGAAGGAGTCGGGTTCATGTCCACCGGAGCAACGATATGACCTCATTGTTGTCAGTTGTGTTCTTTGGGGGAGAGGGATGACGAGGTCCACCGTTTAAGGTAACTCATTATGAGCAATAAAGATATTCAGGACGAATGGAAGTCACTCTAATAGAAGGAGTCGGGTTCAAGTCCGCCGGAGAGACGAAAGAGCGGCGATCCTTTTTCAAATTCTTCTTAATAATTAACTGTCTTTTCCTAAAAATTTTCACAACCTTCTACCGACTCGTTTTTTAATTATTGACCTTTTCTTAATTTTGCTTATAATTTCCTGAAATTTTCTTCATTCCTTCTTCTTTTAGCTGTTTCATTTTGTTCCTGGGTGTTAAAATAGTCCCTTCTGAAAATTTGGTTTCATTTTAAAGTCGGTGGATCTGGTAATTGATGTACAAAATGTTGGTTGATAACTGTAAGGTTAGGCCTACAGCCACCTTTTCTTCCTTTTAAAGTTATTCTTACTTTCTTCCTGTTGATTTTCTATTTTAGTTTCTTCATCCTTAGGTTTCTTTCTTCTTTATTTTCTTTCGTCCTTTTCTAAATTGGTTTTAAAAAATATATATAGTGGCTTCTAAATCCGTTGCCTTGGCAACGGGCTTGTTTATATTACATTGCCTTCTTCCACTTTTCAGAGCAAAAATTGTGTCTCTGGAAACACGGTTTTTGTTCAACAGGTCCCTTCTTCATGAGTCTGCTCTTAGTCCTCCTCCGTTTGGTCGTCGTGAACCGGCACTTTCGGGTGTCTCTATCACTCACAACAACCTCAAAAAATTCATCTCGCACTTGTCACTTCACTTCATCATCCATGGCTTTTACAAAAACTTTATATTGAACAAAAAAAAATTTTCTTACAAACTAATTATAAATTTTTATGAGCTCAGTTTGGACGAGCGGAAGACAAATAAAATTGTCTTTTAATTTCCATATATAAAAAAAAATATTGAACATATTATTACCTAAATGCAAACTTTACTGTAATTAATATCCTTTGGACATAGGTACCAGAACAAACAAAATTTATATTTAATTATTATATTGCCGCTTCACCACTTAATATTTTCTATTACGTTCCATCCTTCTTTCCCATCTTAATCGCAAAATTTAAATTTCTATTCTACTTTCAAATCATAAAGAAAAAAATTAATAATTGGGTTGCTTTTCTAAATTCAGTTCCTCATTCCTCATCATCATTTTCTAAATATTTCTTCACATATCTTTGGTTCAATTAAAATTCAACTTCCTATGTCAACTTCTCAAGTTACAAAATTCCCCCCTACAAAGTATAAATATTCCTTATCCCATTATTTCGACGTTACCTAGGCCTTCGCCCATTCCCTAACTCCTCCTATAGCTCAAAAACAAAAACTTCAACTTCTTAATCTCAAAAAAAAAAAAAATCCCTGATAACTTCTTATATCATCGTAGATTATAATTCTCATATATCGTCGCAGAAAATGTGGATCCTCCCTTCCGTGGGTAGGCTATCTCACAAAAAAATGTAAATATCTAGCTATCTATTCTCTAATAGCTCTAACTTCCAAATAACTTCCTCAATATCTAAGTTTTCAGTAACGTCTTGTAAGTCTCAAAGAAAAAAATATCCCCATGTATTCTAATTATTTTATTATTAATCATATTACATCCCCTTTTCTTAGACAAAACATATCTAGATGAAACTATTTATAAAATTCTTAATTCTTCCCGCGAATAATCCTATCCCTTCACTCTCTTTACCAAAAAAAAAACTAAAAAAATACTTGCCAGCAAATCTACTAATCTTCCACTTCCTACGGTCTTACATATATGTATAATAAAGATAGATGTACTGATGTAAGAAACCAACTTATGGGTCTATGCAAATGCAAAAATACTAGTGATTGGTATGTTAGAAATGGCTGCACAAATCCGCTTATGGAAAAATGCAAAAATAATAAAGGTATGTGTGTTAGAAAGGCTGCACAAATCCGCTTATGGGAAAATGCAAAATAATAGTGGTATATATCTTAGAAAAGGCTGCACAAATCCACTTATGGGAAAATGCAAAAAATAATAGTGGTATGTGTGTTAGAAAAGACTGCACAAATCCGCTTATGGGAAAATGCAAAAAAAAAAATATTAGTGATAAGTATGTTAGAAAGGCTGCATAAATCCATTTATGGGAAAATGCAAAAATAATAAAGGTATGTATGTTAATAATGACTGCACAAATCCACTTATGGGAAAATGCAAAAATAATAGTGGTATGTGTGTTAGAAAAGACTGCACAAATCCGCTTATGGGAAAATGCTTAAATAATAATGGTATGTGTGTTAATAGGCTGCACAACATAAAAATATATATATATATATATATTAATAACCATTTCCCTCCCTGTGTGAGTGCAAATCACGTAATTAATAAAATAAATAAAATTGAGATCGAAAAATTATTAAATTTGAAAATTATTTAAATCGCGACTTTAATTAAACAATGCCTGAATAGCTGAAAGCACTCCCACGGGAAGAACGGTTACAAGATCCTAACGGTTAGTTGACATCAGTAATTAACAATAATTAATTACTGTTGTCAACCAGAAGAAGCATGAGTGGGGGGGGGAAATGAAATGAATCAAACCTATAACTTTAACATATTTATTTTAATGAGAACATATTTACAAAACAACAATTGAATATATATAATTTGGCCGTGTGTCTGAAGGACTGAATTATAACTTAATTACGAGGTACCTCGATACGATATCCATGGCGAATGACGGCGTGATCACCCTTTCTGGACTTCCCGTAGAAATCGTCTATTCACATAGTCCCTGAAGATCTGCGTAGTTTCGAGGGCACACCAGAAGTTACACCCCCACTGACTTTGCACCGTCCAAGATCAAAGTGTGTCTCTACGACTAATTCACATATTCAAACTGATATTACTTATAGAAAAGATACGTAGTGATCACCCAAGACATGAACGAAGAAAACTCAATTCACATATTTAAACTCAACTGTACAATATAAAAAGAACGTGGTGACCAGCCAAGACATGAGCGAAGAAAGTACTTTCACATACTGAAACTAGGCTTTACAAAGAGAGGAACGTGGTGATCCACCAAGATATGAACGAAGAATGAGTAAAACGGGGAGTGGCTTCCGATATCCGACCGTGGTAGGGGACAGTTCTCCAGGCTTGATTGGTCGTCGGACTCCGCCCATTTTATTTCCAGCCAATCGCATATTACCAATTAACATCTGCCTCTAGTTGTGTGAAAACCTGGAGTAAGAAAAAAAACCTTTACTGCTTATTCCTTATACACCGGATGTAGACAATTATCTTGGCTTCCTTTCCATTGTGTCTCTATTATTCTTTATTTTCCGCTCCCAGCGATCGCGATTCTCTCGCAGGCATCATTGGTTCCGAGCATGCTCTTCCAAATGCAATCCTCTTTAATTTGATACCCCACAACCCATACTTTGCTCCTAGCGATCGCGATCCTCTCGTAGACATCGCCAGTTCTGAGCATTATCTATAGGGTAGACATGCTACAATATATATATATATATATATATATATATATATATATATATATATATATATATATTGTCTTCCCCCCTATTTCGCGATCATTCACTCTCAATTTCTTTCATACCAGCAAACATTCCTCTAATCCTAAATTAACACATCTACACTATATACAAATAAAATCATAAAAAAATGCAAAATAATACAAAATCCCCTCCTGTGTATTGTGTAAGTTGAGTAATGGAAAATGATTTCGTTTCTTAATGTTGTGTTGTCCGTACGGTGTAACATAAATGTATCAAATAAATCATAAATCCCCGAAATAATGTATGTTTTGTGTGTATTAGCTTTGTCTAAGTGTTCCTGAGATTGGCTGGGTGCGGCTCCCACAGGATCAGCTAAAAATCCTTCTCTGGCCCCTAGGCTGGGCAAAGTGCAGACGCCAAATACTGCAAGAGACCTAATTGTCTCCGCCTGCTTATCGGCAGGGGATCAATTAGTCTCCGCTTGCTTATTTACTACAAAAAAAAACGACTAATCTACTTCATTTATTCCTACTTCTTTCATTCTCGGTTACTAAATAAACTAAACTCACCAAAAAAAATTTCTAATAAAAAAAATTATCTAAACTAACCATGAATCCTTTGGATGGATCCGGTTTAAATTCGTGATCTGAGTTATCTATTCCATACTTCAGTTCGATCTAACTATCGACCCGGCTTGATCGATTCAACGAATGGACGAACTAACGTTCATCACAACAACACTTACTGATAAACTACGTCAACAATTACTATTCTTAGATAAACAAACAAACATAATACTTCACAGACCCACATCAATCTCTAATATAAACATCTTATGACAACAATCACAACAAAAGTATGTACATTTCAAAATTCATCCATTCCTTTATCAATTCTAAATTTCATTCATCCAAAGTTTTCTGTCTAAAGTTTTGCTCAGTTCGTCTGTCTGTCAGTCTATAACTCATTCGAGTTGCAAAAAAAAATATGTTCACCATAAAAAGTGGCTAATGCAATAATATTGCAAAGCCCAAATTTAATTCTTTCTTTTTCCGGATACCCCGGCGAATGGTGTCTCTAAACATCCCATCCACCTTCTTTAAATATTCATTCAGTGTTAATTTTCTCCTGTAATGTAAACAAACCCGTTGCCAAGACAACCGATGTCGAAGCGACGTTATTTTTTTGGAATCCATTTAAAAAAAAGAAAGAAGAAAAGAAAATGGAAATCTGAAGAACAAAACAAGTTTAAAAAGAAATAAAATACAGTAAAAGTAAAGAAAAGGTAGTTTTAGGCCTAACCTTACAGTTATCAACAAACATTTTAAATAATAATTACAAGATCCACCGACTTCAAAAGGAAACTAAATTTTCAGAAGGGATTAATTTAGCACCCAGAAACAAAATGAAACAGCTAAAAGAAGAAATTTCAGGAAATTATAAGCAAAATTAAGAAAAGGTCAATAATTAAAAAACGAGTCGGTAGAAAGTTGTGAAAATTTTTAGGAAGAGACAGTTAGTTATTAAGAAAAGATTAAAGAAGAAAAAGAAGAGAAAAACTGCCCACATCAGAAAGAAAAGCCAGTAGTAAATTTTGAAGAAACGGTCAGTTCTAAAATACATCGAATCAACTAGGCCGGATCCCATCTGAAATAATACAAGTGATCCGAAAGTGTATACCACAAACTTTAAACACTGTTTTCGAGAAATGAAGAAGGCAAAATTAAAAAGAAAAGTTACAGAAAATTAAGATGACAAATTAGAAAAGAGAAGAAACGGAAGAAAGGAGAGAAAACACCAAAAAATATTAATATTTAGAAGTAAAACAAGAGACAACAAAAAAAAGAAACTCGAATTTGCTACCCATAATTCCTTGCGGAGGCAGTTTAGTCAGTCTACGCTGGGTTCTGATAGAGGCAAAATCTGTGAAGGACTGGTCCCTGTTTCTGTGTAAAAAAAAGTGACAAAGTAGTGAGTGGAATGGTGGAAGTGAGTGGGAAGTGACTAATGAAGAGTTAAGATGAGGTGGAGAGAGCCTGGACTCCGATTTCTTTTGTAAAATATAATTAATTAGAATTTTATGTTCCAGGTGACGTCACCAAGGTATGATCCATTTTTTTGTACATATAATTTCTAAGATGGCCATTTTTAATTTCAAAATTCATAATAGTTTTATTAAAGTTATATTGTTTGTAAATATGTTTTAATTTTCTCTTAACTCCCCATATCTCTCTCAATGAAATTCAAATCTCAAAACTCATAGGCCTTGCGAATCAACACCTTTGAGATAAGCGCCAATCGTTATCGGGACATAATATTTAATAATCTTAATTTTCAAAATCACACCGGGAGACTTTTGGATTTTTGGATTGGTGCAAGTAACGTAGTTTGAAAATTTTACAGAGTTATTTATAACATATGTTTTTCATTTTTTTTAAGAGCTTCACTCAACCATAAGGTAGATTATTTATTTTTGAAATTATAGATTTAATTAACTTAAATTTTTTATTATTCAAAATTTTATTCATTTTTTAATTTATTGTGAAAGGCATCAAGTCAATAAAAGAAATAAAACCTTTCATTATGGCATATCCCTTGTGTGGAAATTAAATTCAATTTTTTTATATACTCAAAGTAATATAACTATAGTAACCTCAAATTTATAAACAAAACATAATAAGAAATCTAGCACTCCTTAATACCTGTTTAAATTCTCTTACTCTTTTTTTAAAATTGTTCTTATGTCTTTTATTAGCCTCCTTTCTATTTCCAGTTTGTCTGTAAGTTTTAACTATATTTTCTTTAAAATTAAAATTTGTCTTTTGTTTGTTGTCCTCAGTCTGTTCGTTTGTTTTGTCTAATAACATCAAAATGTTCCTTTCACTCTGTCCATCCACATCAATATTAATCCTATTTTCTTGAATTTCACTTAATTCGAATTTTTCT
Source organism: Aradus depressus (assembly GCA_963662175.1). NCBI lineage: Eukaryota > Metazoa > Arthropoda > Insecta > Hemiptera > Aradidae > Aradus > Aradus depressus. The sequence goes on along the minus strand of OY759214.1, from coordinate 51,943,591 downwards.
ACATTTTGACTCTCTTCCTCCACCTCTTTCTCTAAAATTTGGGTCTGTTCCTCCCCACTGTTATTCTCTTTTCCTTCTACCTCATCAACTTGTGACTGACTGTCAATAATAAGAACCTCTTTTTCTACTTCAGAATTCCCTTCATCCAACTTGTTAATTTTTTGATTTAAGTGCTTTTCTAAGTTTTCTCCTGCTTTATCTATTTCTACAGTTTGAACCTTTCCCATTCTCTTATCTAATCTCACCTCTAAATCTTGAATGTCCCTTCTCAAATTAGTCATAACCCCTCGTAAATTTGTCTCTAAATTTGTCATGTTTGTTTTCTGTTCGTCAATCTTACTACTTAAATTTGTCTCTACCCCACTTAAGTTTGTCTCTATGTTTCTTAATTTGTCCCCCATTTCCCTTTTTAAATTTGTCTCTAAACCTTGAGATTGGTCCCTCATATCCCCTTTTAAATTTTCTATATTTTGAGACTGCTCTTTCCTTAAATTTGTCATATCATTTTTTTGTTCCGCCATACTCTGATTGAGATTTGCTAATTGCTGGGTCATTAATTCCATGAATCTATCCATCTTGTCTGGTTTCTCATCTATTTTCTCTTTCATCCCTACCTCTGTCTCTTTACTAACCACATCAATCTCCTGTACCTCCTCATTAGTACCCTCTTTGGTCTCCATTGCAACGGGTATTTCCCTATCTGTTTCCTCCGAAATCTCTACTTCGGACCCTTCGTCAGAACTAAATTCCTCCCCCTTGTTCTCTTCCTCTAATCTTTTTGCTTCCCCTCTCGTCAATGGCATGATTAAATATTAATACAAAAACAAAATTAAATTTATAGAAATATCGCAACAAACGCAATTGTGTTCAATATTATTATATATACATATATTGAAAAATTTCATACCATATTCCCCACTCTCTCAACGAAACTCACATCTCCCCATGGCCTTATTCTTCCTGATTTTAAATAAATGCAACTTTTAGGCATATTTACTCTTTATTAAAGATAATGTTTCGTTGACTCTATGCGAGTTATTTATTGATCAAAGAATGCAAAATAAAAAAAACAAGAAATTATCCTCACAAGGAGATGCCATAATGAAAGTTATATTTTTATTGTTATTACTATTTTATCTATATAAAAAGAAAATCATATAAGACTGAATTTAAATTTTGTTGAATTTAATTTACTAAAAAAAATGAACTATAAATTGATTAATGGAGTGAGGCTCCCAAGAAAAAAACTATGTCATAAATAACTCTTCTCATTCTTGGAATTTACGTTACCGGTACCAATAAAAATCAAAATTATTTCCCGGTATGATTCTAAATAAAATATTAATTATTACTATTATGTCCTGAATAATTGGTACTCACCTCCAAAGGTAATTTTGGGGTCCGCAAGGCCTATGGGTTTTGAAATTTGAATTTCATTGAGAGAGATATGGGGAAATTAAAAAGAAATTAAAACATGTTTATAAATAATATAAATTATAATAATATAATATAATATATATAAATTTGAAAATTAAAGTGGCCATATTGAAAATTATATACAAAATGGATATTACCTGGTGACGTCACCCTTGAACATATAAACAATTTACTTTACTTTTTTTTAACACAAATTTTGGAGTCCACACTTTCTCCACATCCCTTCAACCCTTTACCGGTCACTTTCACTCACTTTCAATTGTCACTCACAACTTTTTACACATTTTGTCTAAAAAAATTAGAGACTAGTCTCTCACCGGTTCCACCTCTACCAGAACCCAGCGTAGACTGACTAAACTGCCTCCGCACGGAATTATGGGTAGCAAATTCGAGTTTCTTTTTCCTGTTGTCTCTTGTTTTACTTCTAAATATTAATATTTTTTGGCGTTTTCTCTCCTTTCTTCCGTTTCTTCTTTCTTCTAAATTGTCATCTTAATTTTCTGTAACTTTTCTTTTTAATTTTGACTCCTTCATCTCTCGAAAATAGCATGTAAATTTTGTGATATACACCTTCAGATCATTTATACTGCTTTGGATTGGATCCGTCCTCTATAATTGGATCATTTTTGGAACTTGCTTCCTTTTTGAAATTTTGAGCTGGCTTTTCCATCTGATGTGGGTAGTTTTTCTCTTCTTTTCCTTTTTCAAATTCTTCTTAATAATTAACTGTCTTTTCCTAAAAATTTTCACAACCATCTACCGACTCGTTTTTTAATTATTGACCTTTTCTTAATTTTGCTTATAATTTCCTGAAATTTTCTTCATTCCTTCTTCTTTAAGCTGTTTCATTTTGTTCCTGGGTGTTAAAATAGTCCCTTCTGAAAATTTGGTTTCATTTTAAAGTCGGTGGATCTGGTAATTGATGTACAAAATGTTGGTTGATAACTGTAAGGTTAAGCCTACAGCCACCTTTTCTTCCTTTTAAAGTTATTCTTACTTTCTTCCTGTTGATTTTCTATTTTATTTTCTTCATCCTTAGGTTTCTTTCTTCTTTATTTTCTTTCGTCCTTTTCTAAATTGGTTTTAAAAAATATATATAGTGGCTTCTAAATCCGTTGCCTTGGCAACGGGCTTGTTTATATTACAAAAGATATTCAGGGCGAATGGAAGTCACTCTAATAGAAGGAGTCGGGTTCATGTCCACCGGAGCGGCGATATGACCTCAAAGTTGTCAGTTGTGTTCTTTGGGAGAGAGGGATGACGATGTCCACCGTTTAAGGTAACTCATTATGAGCAATAAAGATATTCAGGGCGAATGGAAGTCATTCTAATAGATGAGTAGGGTTCACGTCCACCGGAGCGACGAAAGAGTGGCGATATGACCTCGTAGTTGTCAGTTGTGTTCTTTGGGGGAGAGGGATGACAAGGTCCACCGTTTAAGGTAACTCATTATGAGCAATAAAGATATTCAGGGCGAATGGAAGTCATTCTAATAGATGAGTAGGGTTCACGTCCACCGGAGCGACGAAAGAGTGGCGACATGACCCAGTAGTTGTCAGTTGTGTTCTTTGGGGGAGAGGGATGACAAGGTCCACCGTTTAAGGTAACCCAATAGGAGCAACAAAGTTATTCACGGTGAATGGAAGTCACTCTAATAGAAGGAGTCGGGTTCATGTCCACCGGAGCGGCGATACGACCTCGCAGTTGTCAGTTGTGTTCTTTGCGGGAGAGGGATGACGAGGTTCACCGTTTAAGGTAACTCATTATGAGCAATAAAGATATTCAGGGCGAATGGAAGTCACTCTAATAGTAGGAGTCGGGTTCAAGTCCACCGGAGATACGAAAGAGCGGCGATATGTCCTCGTAGTTGTCAGTTGTGTTCTTTGGGGGAGAGGGATGACGAGGTCCGCCGTTTAAGGTAACTCAATATGAGCAATAAAGATATTCAGGGCGAATGGAAGTGATCCTAATAGAAGGAGTCGGGTTCAAGTCCACCGGAGATACGAAAGAGCGGCGATATGACCTCGTAGTTGTCAGTTGTGTTCTTTGGGGGAGAAGGATTACACGGTCCACCGTTCAAGGTAAATCAATATGAGCAATAAAGATATTCAGGGCGAATGGAAGTCATTCTAATAAATGAGTAAGGTTCAAGTCCACCGGAGCGACGAAAGAGTGGCGATATGACCTCATAGTTGTCACTTGTGTTCTTTGGGGGAGAGGGATGACGAGGTCCACCGTTTAAGGTAACTCATTATGAGCAATAAAGATATTCAGGGCGAATGGAAGTCACTCTAATAGAAAGAGTCGGGTTCAAGTCCACCAGAGCGGCCATATGACCTCGTAGTTGTCAGTTGTGTTCTTTGGGGGAGAGGGATGACGAGGTCCGCCGTTTAAGGTAACTCAATATGAGCAATAAAGATATTCAGGGCGAATGGAAGTGATTCTAATAGAAGGAGTCGGGTTCAAGTCCACCGGAGATACGAAAGAGCGGCGATATGACCTCGTAGTTGTCAGTTGTGTTCTTTGGGGGAGAGGGATTACACGGTCCACCGTTTAAGGTAACTCAATATGAGCAATAAAAATATTCAGGGCGAATGGAAGTCATTCCAATAGAAGGAGTAGGGTTCAAGTCCACCGGAGCGACGAAAGAGCGGCGATATGACCTCGTAGTTGTCAGTTGTGTTCTTTGGGGGAGAGGGATGACAAGATCCACCGTTCAAGGTAACTCATTATGAGCAATAAAGATATTCAGGGCGAATGGAAGTCACTCCGATAGAAGGAGTAGGGTTCAAGTACACCGGAGCGACGAAAGAGCGGCGATATGACCTCGCAGTTGTCAGTTGTGTTCTTTGCGGGAGAGGGATGACAAGATCCACCGTTCAAGGTAACTCATTATGAGCAATAAAGATATTCAGGGCGAATGGAAGTCACTCCAATAGAAGGAGTAGGGTTCAAGTACACCGGAGCGACGAAACAGCGGCGATATGACCTCGCAGTTGTCAGTTGTGTTCTTTGCGGGAGAGGGATGACGTGGTCCACCGTTTAAGGAAACTTATTATGAGCAATAAAGACATTCAGGGAGGATGGAAGTCACTCTAATAGAAGGAGTCGAGTTCATGTCCACCGGAGCGGCGATATGACCTCATAGTTGTCAGTTGTGTTCTTTGGGGGAGAGGGATGGCGAGGTCCACCGTTTAAGGTAACTCATTAAGAGCAATAAAGATATTCAGGGCGAATGGAAGTCACTCTAATAGAAGCAGTCGGGTTCATGTCCACCGGAGCGGCGATATGACCTCATTGTTGTCAGTTGTGTTCTTTGGGGGAGAGGGATGACGAGGTCCACCGTTTAAGGTAACTCATTATGAGCAATAAAGATATTCAGGACGAATGGAAGTCACTCAATAGAAGGAGTCGGGTTCAAGTCCACCGGAGATACGAGAGAGCGGCGATATGTCCTCGTAGTTGTCAGTTGTGTTCTTTGGGGGAGAGGGATGACGAGGTCCGCCGTTTAAGGTAACTCAATATGAGCAATAAAGATATTCAGGGCGAATGGAAGTGATCCTAATAGAAGGAGTCGGGTTCAAGTCCACCGGAGATACGAAAGAGCGGCGATATGACCTCGTAGTTGTCAGTTGTGTTCTTTGGGGGAGAAGGATTACACGGTCCACCGTTTAAGGTAAATCAATATGAGCAATAAAGATATTCAGGGCGAATGGAAGTCATTCTAATAAATGAGTAAGGTTCAAGTCCACCGGAGCGACGAAAGAGTGGCGATATGACCTCATAGTTGTCACTTGTGTTCTTTGGGGGAGAGGGATGACGAGGTCCACCGTTTAAGGTAACTCATTATGAGCAATAAAGATATTCAGGGCGAATGGAAGTCACTCTAATAGAAAGAGTCGGGTTCAAGTCCACCAGAGCGGCCATATGACCTCGTAGTTGTCAGTTGTGTTCTTTGGGGGAGAGGGATGACGAGGTCCGCCGTTTAAGGTAACTCAATATGAGCAATAAAGATATTCAGGGCGAATGGAAGTGATTCTAATAGAAGGAGTCGGGTTCAAGTCCACCGGAGATACGAAAGAGCGGCGATATGACCTCGTAGTTGTCAGTTGTGTTCTTTGGGAGAGAGGGTTTACACGGTCCACCGTTTAAGGTAACTCAATATGAGCAATAAAGATATTCAGGGCGAATGGAAGTCACTCTAATAGAAGGAGTCGGGTTCAAGTACACCGGAGCGACGAAAGAGCGGCGATATGACCTCGCAGTTGTCAGTTGTGTTCTTTGCGGGAGAGGGATGACAAGATCCACCGTTCAAGGTAACTCATTATGAGCAATAAAGATATTCAGGGCGAATGGAAGTCACTCCAATAGAAGGAGTAGGGTTCAAGTACACCGGAGCGACGAAAGAGCGGCGATATGACCTCGCAGTTGTCAGTTGTGTTCTTTGCGGGAGAGGGATGACGTGGTCCACCGTTTAAGGAAACTTATTATGAGTAATAAAGACATTCAGGGAGGATGGAAGTCACTCTAATAGAAGGAGTCGAGTTCATGTCCACCGGAGCGGCGATATGACCTCATAGTTGTCAGTTGTGTTCTTTGGGGGAGAGGGATGGCGAGGTCCACCGTTTAAGGTAACTCATTGAGAGCAATAAAGATATTCAGGGCGAATGGAAGTCACTCTAATAGAAGCAGTCGGGTTCATGTCCACCGGAGCGGCGATATGACCTCATTGTTGTCAGTTGTGTTCTTTGGGGGAGAGGGATGACGAGGTCCACCGTTTAAGGTAACTCATTATGAGCAATAAAGATATTCAGGGCGAATGGAAGTCATTCTAATAAATGAGTAAGGTTCAAGTCCACCGGAGCGACGAAAGAGTGGCGATATGACCTCATAGTTGTCAGTTGTGTTCTTAGGGGGAGAGGGATGACGAGGTCCACCGTTTAAGGTAACTCATTATGAGCAATAAAGATATTCAGGGCGAATGGAAGTCACTCTAATAGAAGGAGTCGGGTTCAAGTACACCGGAGCGACGAAAGAGCGGCGATATGACCTCGCAGTTGTCAGTTGTGTTCTTTGCGGAAGAGGGATGACAAGATCCACCATTTAAGGAAACATATTATGAGCAATAAAGACATTCAGGGAGGATGGAGGTCACTCTAATGGAAGGAGTCGAGTTCATGTCCACCGGAGCGGCGATATGACCTCATAGTTGTCAGTTGTGTTCTTTGGGGGAGAGGGATGGCGAGGTCCACCGTTTAAGGTAACTCATTAAGAGCAATAAAGATATTCAGGGCGAATGGAAGTCACTCTAATAGAAGCAGTCGGGTTCATGTCCACCGGAGCGGCGATATGACCTCATAGTTGTCAGTTGTGTTCTTTGGGGGAGAGGGATGACGAGGTCCACCGTTTAAGGTAACTCATTATGAGCAATAAAGATATTCAGGGCGAATGGAAATCACTCTAATAGAAGGAGTCGGGTTCAAGTCCACCGGAGATACGAAAGAGCGGCGATATGACCTCGTAGTTGTCAGTTGTGTTCTTTGGGGGAGAGGGATGACGAGGTCCGCCGTTTAAGGTAACTCAATATGAGCAATAAAGATATTCAGGGCGAATGGAAGTCATTCTAATAGATGAGTAGGGTTCACGTCCACCGGAGCGACGAAAGAGTGGCGTTATGACCTCGTAGTTGTCAGTTATGTTCTTTGGGGGAGAGGGATGACAAGGTCCACCGTGTAAGGTAGCTCATTATGAGCAATAAAGATATTCAGGGCGAATGGAAGTCATTCTAATAGATGAGTAGGGTTCACGTCCACCGGAGATACGAAAGAGCGGCGATATGACCTCGTAGTTGTCAGTTGTGTTCTTTGGGGGGGAGGGATGACGAGGTCCACCGTGTAAGGTAGCTCATTATGAGCAATAAAGATATTCAGGGCGAATGGAAGTCATTCTAGTAGATGAGTAGGGTTCACGTCCACCGGAGCGACGAAAGAGTGGCGATATGATCTCGTAGTTGTCAGTTGTGTTCTTTGGGGGAGAGGGATGACAAGGTCCACCGTGTAAGGTAGCTCATTATGAGCAATAAAGATATTCAGGGCGAATGGAAGTCATTCTAATAGATGAGTAGGGTGCACGTCCACCGGAGCGACGAAAGAGTGGCGATATGACATCGTAGTTGTCAGTTGTGTTCTTTGGGGGAGAGGGATGACAAGGTCCACCGTGTAAGGTAGCTCATTATGAGCAATAAAGATATTCAGGGCGAATGGAAGTCATTCTAATAGATGAGTAGGGTGCACGTCCACCGGAGCGACGAAAGAGTGGCGATATGACATCGTAGTTGTCAGTTGTGTTCTTTGGGGGAGAGGGATGAGGAGGTCCACCGTTTAAGGTAGCTCATTATGAGCAATAAAGATATTCAGGGCGAATGGAAGTCATTCTCATAGAAGGAGTCGGGTTCAAGTCCACCGGAGATACGAAAGAGCGGCGATATGACCTCGTAGTTGTCAGATGTGTTCTTTGGGGGGGAGGGATGACAAGGTCCACCGTGTAAGGTAGCTCATTATGAGCAATAAAGATATTCAGGGCGAATGGAAGTCATTCTAATAGATGAGTAGGGTTCACGTCCACCGGAGCGACGAAAGAGTGGCGATATGACCTCGTAGTTGTCAGTTGTGTTCTTTGGGGGAGAGGGATGACAAGGTCCACCGTGTAAGGTAGCTCATTATGAGCAATAAAGATATTCAGGGCGAATGGAAGTCATTCTAGTAGATGAGTAGGGTGCACGTCCACCGGAGCGACGAAAGAGTGGCGATATGACATCGTAGTTGTCAGTTGTGTTCTTTGGGGGAGAGGGATGAGGAGGTCCACCGTTTAAGGTAGCTCATTATGAGCAATAAAGATATTCAGGGCGAATGGAAGTCATTCTAGTAGATGAGTAGGGTTCACGTCCACCGGAGCGACGAAAGAGTGGCGATATGACCTCGTAGTTGTCAGTTGTGTTCTTTGGGGGAGAGGGATGACAAGGTCCACCGTGTAAGGTAGCTCATTATGAGCAATAAAGATATTCAGGGCGAATGGAAGTCATTCTTATAGATGAGTAGGGTTCACGTCCACCGGAGCGACGAAAGAGTGGCGATATGACATCGTAGTTGTCAGTTGTGTTCTTTGGGGGAGAGGGATGACAAGGTCCACCGTGTAAGGTAGCTCATTATGAGCAATAAAGATATTCAGGGCGAATGGAAGTCATTCTAATAGATGAGTAGGGTTCACGTCCACCGGAGCGACGAAAGAGTGGCGATATGACCTCGTAGTTGTCAGTTGTGTTCTTTGGGGGAGAGGGATGACAAGGTCCACCGTTTAAGGTAGCTCATTATGAGCAATAAAGATATTCAGGGCGAATGGAAGTCATTCTAGTAGATGAGTAGGGTTCACGTCCACCGGAGCGACGAAAGAGTGGCGATATGACCTCGTAGTTGTCAGTTGTGTTCTTTGGGGGAGAGGGATGACAAGGTCCACCGTGTAAGGTAGCTCATTATGAGCAATAAAGATATTCAGGGCGAATGGAAGTCATTCTAATAGATGAGTAGGGTGCACGTCCACCGGAGCGACGAAAGAGTGGCGATATGACATCGTAGTTGTCAGTTGTGTTCTTTGGGGGAGAGGGATGACAAGGTCCACCGTGTAAGGTAGCTCATTATGAGCAATAAAGATATTCAGGGCGAATGGAAGTCATTCTAATAGATGAGTAGGGTGCACGTCCACCGGAGCGACGAAAGAGTGGCGATATGACATCGTAGTTGTCAGTTGTGTTCTTTGGGGGAGAGGGATGACAAGGTCCACCGTTTAAGGTAGCTCATTATGAGCAATAAAGATATTCAGGGCGAATGGAAGTCATTCTCATAGAAGGAGTCGGGTTCAAGTCCACCGGAGATACGAAAGAGCGGCGATATGACCTCGTAGTTGTCAGATGTGTTCTTTGGGGGAGAGGGATAACAAGGTCAACCGTGTAAGGTAGCTCATTATGAGCAATAAAGATATTCAGGGCGAATGGAAGTCATTCTAATAGATGAGTAGGGTTCACGTCCACCGGAGCGACGAAAGAGTGGCGATATGACCTCGTAGTTGTCAGTTGTGTTCTTTGGGGGAGAGGGATGACAAGGTCCACCGTTTAAGGTAGCTCATTATGAGCAATAAAGATATTCAGGGCGAATGGAAGTCATTCTAGTAGATGAGTAGGGTTCACGTCCACCGGAGCGACGAAAGAGTGGCGATATGACCTCGTAGTTGTCAGTTGTGTTCTTTGGGGGAGAGGGATGACAAGGTCCACCGTGTAAGGTAGCTCATTATGAGCAATAAAGATATTCAGGGCGAATGGAAGTCATTCTAGTAGATGAGTAGGGTTCACGTCCACCGGAGCGACGAAAGAGTGGCGATATGACCTCGTAGTTGTCAGTTGTGTTCTTTGGGGGAGAGGGATGACAAGGTCCACCGTGTAAGGTAGCTCATTATGAGCAATAAAGATATTCAGGGCGAATGGAAGTCATTCTAGTAGATGAGTAGGGTTCACGTCCACCGGAGCGACGAAAGAGTGGCGATATGACCTCGTAGTTGTCAGTTGTGTTCTTTGGGGGAGAGGGATGACAAGGTCCACCGTGTAAGGTAGCTCATTATGAGCAATAAAGATATTCAGGGCGAATGGAAGTCATTCTAGTAGATGAGTAGGGTTCACGTCCACCGGAGCGACGAAAGAGTGGCGATATGACATCGTAGTTGTCAGTTGTGTTCTTTGGGGGAGAGGGATGACAAGGTCCACCGTGTAAGGTAGCTCATTATGAGCAATAAAGATATTCAGGGCGAATGGAAGTCATTCTAATAGATGAGTAGGGTTCACGTCCACCGGAGCGACGAAAGAGTGGCGATATGACATCGTAGTTGTCAGTTGTCTTCTTTGGGGGAGAGGGATGACAAGGTCCACCGTGTAAGGTAGCTCATTATGAGCAATAAAGATATTCAGGGCGAATGGAAGTCATTCTCATAGAAGCAGTCGGGTTCAAGTCCACCGGAGATACGAAAGAGTGGCGATATGACCTCGTAGTTGTCAGTTGTGTTCTTTGGGGGAGAGGGATGACAAGGTCAACCGTGTAAGGTAGCTCATTATGAGCAATAAAGATATTCAGGGCGAATGGAAGTCATTCTTATAGATGAGAAGGGTTCACGTCCACCGGAGCGACGAAAGAGTGGCGATATGACCTCGTAGTTGTCAGTTGTGTTCTTTGGGGGAGAGGGATGACAAGGTCAACCGTGTAAGGTAGCTCATTATGAGCAATAAAGATATTCAGGGCGAATGGAAGTCATTCTCATAGAAGGAGTCGGGTTCAACTCTACCGGAGATACGAAAGAGCGGCGATATGACCTCGTAGTTGTCAGTTGTGTTCTTTGGGGGAGAGGGATGACAAGGTCCACCGTGTAAGGTAGCTCATTATGAGCAATAAAGATATTCAGGGCGAATGGAAGTCATTCTCATAGAAGGAGTCGGGTTCAAGTCCACCGGAGATACGAAAGAGCGGCGATATGACCTCGTAGTTGTCAGTTGTGTTCTTTGGGGGAGAGGGATGACAAGGTCCACCGTGTAAGGTAGCTCATTATGAGCAATAAAGATATTCAGGGCGAATGGAAGTCATTCTAATAGATGAGTAGGGTTCACGTCCACCGGAGCGACGAAAGAGTGGCGATATGACCTCGTAGTTGTCAGTTGTGTTCTTTGGGGGAGAGGGATGACGAGGTCCACCGTTTAAGGTAACTCATTATGAGCGAAAAAGATATTCAGGGCGAATGGAAGTTATTCTTATAGATGAGCAGGGTTCACGTCCACCGGAGCGACGAAAGAGTGGCGATATGACATCGTAGTTGTCAGTTGTGTTCTTTGGGGGAGAGGGATGACAAGGTCCACCGTGTAAGGTAGCTCATTATGAGCAATAAAGATATTCAGGGCGAATGGAAGTCATTCTCATAGAAGGAGTCGGGTTCAAGTCCACCGGAGATACGAAAGAGCGGCGATATGACCTCGTAGTTGTCAGTTGTGTTCTTTGGGGGAGAGGGATGACAAGGTCCACCGTGTAAGGTATCTCATTATGAGCAATAAAGATATTCAGGGCGAATGGAAGTCATTCTTATAGATGAGTAGGGTTCACGTCCACCGGAGCGACGAAAGAGTGGCGTTATGACCTCGTAGTTGTCAGTTGTGTTCTTTGGGGGAGAGGGATGACAAGGTCCCCCGTTATGGTAGCTCATTATGAGCAATAAAGATATTCAGGGCGAATGGAAGTCATTCTAATAGATGAGTAGGGTGCACGTCCACCGGAGCGACGAAAGAGTGGCGATATGACATCGTAGTTGTCAGTTGTGTTCTTTGGGGGAGAGGGATGACAAGGTCCACCGTTTAAGGTAGCTCATTATGAGCAATAAAGATATTCAGGGCGAATGGAAGTCATTCTCATAGAAGGAGTCGGGTTCAAGTCCACCGGAGATACGAAAGAGCGGCGATATGACCTCGTAGTTGTCAGATGTGTTCTTTGGGGGAGAGGGATAACAAGGTCAACCGTGTAAGGTAGCTCATTATGAGCAATAAAGATATTCAGGGCGAATGGAAGTCATTCTAATAGATGAGTAGGGTTCACGTCCACCGGAGCGACGAAAGAGTGGCGATATGACATCGTAGTTGTCAGTTGTGTTCTTTGGGGGAGAGGGATGACAAGGTCCACCGTGTAAGGTAGCTCATTATGAGCAATAAAGATATTCAGGGCGAATGGAAGTCATTCTAATAGATGAGTAGGGTTCACGTCCACCGGAGCGACGAAAGAGTGGCGATATGACATCGTAGTTGTCAGTTGTGTTCTTTGGGGGAGAGGGATGACAAGGTCCACCGTGTAAGGTAGCTCATTATGAGCAATAAAGATATTCAGGGCGAATGGAAGTCATTCTAATAGATGAGTAGGGTGCACGTCCACCGGAGCGACGAAAGAGTGGCGATATGACATCGTAGTTGTCAGTTGTGTTCTTTGGGGGAGAGGGATGACAAGGTCCACCGTTTAAGGTAGCTCATTATGAGCAATAAAGATATTCAGGGCGAATGGAAGTCATTCTCATAGAAGGAGTCGGGTTCAAGTCCACCGGAGATACGAAAGAGCGGCGATATGACCTCGTAGTTGTCAGATGTGTTCTTTGGGGGAGAGGGATAACAAGGTCAACCGTGTAAGGTAGCTCATTATGAGCAATAAAGATATTCAGGGCGAATGGAAGTCATTCTAATAGATGAGTAGGGTTCACGTCCACCGGAGCGACGAAAGAGTGGCGATATGACATCGTAGTTGTCAGTTGTGTTCTTTGGGGGAGAGGGATGACAAGGTCCACCGTGTAAGGTAGCTCATTATGAGCAATAAAGATATTCAGGGCGAATGGAAGTCATTCTAATAGATGAGTAGGGTGCACGTCCACCGGAGCGACGAAAGAGTGGCGATATGACATCGTAGTTGTCAGTTGTGTTCTTTGGGGGAGAGGGATGACAAGGTCCACCGTTTAAGGTAGCTCATTATGAGCAATAAAGATATTCAGGGCGAATGGAAGTCATTCTCATAGAAGGAGTCGGGTTCAAGTCCACCGGAGATACGAAAGAGCGGCGATATGACCTCGTAGTTGTCAGATGCGTTCTTTGGGGGAGAGGGATAACAAGGTCAACCGTGTAAGGTAGCTCATTATGAGCAATAAAGATATTCAGGGCGAATGGAAGTCATTCTAATAGATGAGTAGGGTTCACGTCCACCGGAGCGACGAAAGAGTGGCGATATGACATCGTAGTTGTCAGTTGTGTTCTTTGGGGGAGAGGGATGACAAGGTCCACCGTGTAAGGTAGCTCATTATGAGCAATAAAGATATTCAGGGCGAATGGAAGTCATTCTAATAGATGAGTAGGGTGCACGTCCACCGGAGCGACGAAAGAGTGGCGATATGACCTCGTAGTTGTCAGTTGTGTTCTTTGGGGGAGAGGGATGACAAGGTCCACCGTTTAAGGTAGCTCATTATGAGCAATAAAGATATTCAGGGCGAATGGAAGTCATTCTAGTAGATGAGTAGGGTTCACGTCCACCGGAGCGACGAAAGAGTGGCGATATGACCTCGTAGTTGTCAGTTGTGTTCTTTGGGGGAGAGGGATGACAAGGTCCACCGTGTAAGGTAGCTCATTATGAGCAATAAAGATATTCAGGGCGAATGGAAGTCATTCTAATAGATGAGTAGGGTGCACGTCCACCGGAGCGACGAAAGAGTGGCGATATGACATCGTAGTTGTCAGTTGTGTTCTTTGGGGGAGAGGGATGACAAGGTCCACCGTGTAAGGTAGCTCATTATGAGCAATAAAGATATTCAGGGCGAATGGAAGTCATTCTAATAGATGAGTAGGGTGCACGACCACCGGAGCGACGAAAGAGTGGCGATATGACATCGTAGTTGTCAGTTGTGTTCTTTGGGGGAGAGGGATGACAAGGTCCACCGTTTAAGGTAGCTCATTATGAGCAATAAAGATATTCAGGGCGAATGGAAGTCATTCTCATAGAAGGAGTCGGGTTCAAGTCCACCGGAGATACGAAAGAGCGGCGATATGACCTCGTAGTTGTCAGATGTGTTCTTTGGGGGAGAGGGATAACAAGGTCAACCGTGTAAGGTAGCTCATTATGAGCAATAAAGATATTCAGGGCGAATGGAAGTCATTCTCATAGAAGGAGTCGGGTTCAAGTCCACCGGAGATACGAAAGAGCGGCGATATGACCTCGTAGTTGTCAGTTGTGTTCTTTGGGGGAGAGGGATAACAAGGTCAACCGTGTAAGGTAGCTCATTATGAGCAATAAAGATATTCAGGGCGAATGGAAGTCATTCTAATAGATGAGTAGGGTTCACGTCCACCGGAGCGACGAAAGAGTGGCGATATGACATCGTAGTTGTCAGTTGTGTTCTTTGGGGGAGAGGGATGACAAGGTCCACCGTGTAAGGTAGCTCATTATGAGCAATAAAGATATTCAGGGCGAATGGAAGTCATTCTAATAGATGAGTAGGGTTCACGTCCACCGGAGCGACGAAAGAGTGGCGATATGACATCGTAGTTGTCAGTTGTGTTCTTTGGGGGAGAGGGATGACAAGGTCCACCGTGTAAGGTAGCTCATTATGAGCAATAAAGATATTCAGGGCGAATGGAAGTCATTCTCATAGAAGCAGTCGGGTTCAAGTCCACCGGAGATACGAAAGAGTGGCGATATGACCTCGTAGTTGTCAGTTGTGTTCTTTGGGGGAGAGGGATGACAAGGTCAACCGTGTAAGGTAGCTCATTATGAGCAATAAAGATATTCAGGGCGAATGGAAGTCATTCTTATAGATGAGAAGGGTTCACGTCCACCGGAGCGACGAAAGAGTGGCGATATGACATCGTAGTTGTCAGTTGTGTTCTTTGGGGGAGAGGGATGACAAGGTCAACCGTGTAAGGTAGCTCATTATGAGCAATAAAGATATTCAGGGCGAATGGAAGTCATTCTTATAGATGAGAAGGGTTCACGTCCACCGGAGCGACGAAAGAGTGGCGATATGACCTCGTAGTTGTCAGTTGTGTTCTTTGGGGGAGAGGGATGACAAGGTCCACCGTTTAAGGTAGCTCATTATGAGCAATAAAGATATTCAGGGCGAATGGAAGTCATTCTAGTAGATGAGTAGGGTTCACGTCCACCGGAGCGACGAAAGAGTGGCGATATGACCTCGTAGTTGTCAGTTGTGTTCTTTGGGGGAGAGGGATGACAAGGTCCACCGTGTAAGGTAGCTCATTATGAGCAATAAAGATATTCAGGGCGAATGGAAGTCATTCTAATAGATGAGTAGGGTGCACGTCCACCGGAGCGACGAAAGAGTGGCGATATGACATCGTAGTTGTCAGTTGTGTTCTTTGGGGGAGAGGGATGACAAGGTCCACCGTGTAAGGTAGCTCATTATGAGCAATAAAGATATTCAGGGCGAATGGAAGTCATTCTAATAGATGAGTAGGGTTCACGTCCACCGGAGCGACGAAAGAGTGGCGATATGACATCGTAGTTGTCAGTTGTGTTCTTTGGGGGAGAGGGATGACAAGGTCCACCGTGTAAGGTAGCTCATTATGAGCAATAAAGATATTCAGGGCGAATGGAAGTCATTCTAATAGATGAGTAGGGTGCACGTCCACCGGAGCGACGAAAGAGTGGCGATATGACATCGTAGTTGTCAGTTGTGTTCTTTGGGGGAGAGGGATGACAAGGTCCACCGTTTAAGGTAGCTCATTATGAGCAATAAAGATATTCAGGGCGAATGGAAGTCATTCTCATAGAAGGAGTCGGGTTCAAGTCCACCGGAGATACGAAAGAGCGGCGATATGACCTCGTAGTTGTCAGATGTGTTCTTTGGGGGAGAGGGATAACAAGGTCAACCGTGTAAGGTAGCTCATTATGAGCAATAAAGATATTCAGGGCGAATGGAAGTCATTCTAATAGATGAGTAGGGTTCACGTCCACCGGAGCGACGAAAGAGTGGCGATATGACATCGTAGTTGTCAGTTGTGTTCTTTGGGGGAGAGGGATGACAAGGTCCACCGTGTAAGGTAGCTCATTATGAGCAATAAAGATATTCAGGGCGAATGGAAGTCATTCTAATAGATGAGTAGGGTTCACGTCCACCGGAGCGACGAAAGAGTGGCGATATGACATCGTAGTTGTCAGTTGTGTTCTTTGGGGGAGAGGGATGACAAGGTCCACCGTGTAAGGTAGCTCATTATGAGCAATAAAGATATTCAGGGCGAATGGAAGTCATTCTCATAGAAGCAGTCGGGTTCAAGTCCACCGGAGATACGAAAGAGTGGCGATATGACCTCGTAGTTGTCAGTTGTGTTCTTTGGGGGAGAGGGATGACAAGGTCAACCGTGTAAGGTAGCTCATTATGAGCAATAAAGATATTCAGGGCGAATGGAAGTCATTCTTATAGATGAGAAGGGTTCACGTCCACCGGAGCGACGAAAGAGTGGCGATATGACATCGTAGTTGTCAGTTGTGTTCTTTGGGGGAGAGGGATGACAAGGTCAACCGTGTAAGGTAGCTCATTATGAGCAATAAAGATATTCAGGGCGAATGGAAGTCATTCTTATAGATGAGAAGGGTTCACGTCCACCGGAGCGACGAAAGAGTGGCGATATGACCTCGTAGTTGTCAGTTGTGTTCTTTGGGGGAGAGGGATGACAAGGTCAACCGTGTAAGGTAGCTCATTATGAGCAATAAAGATATTCAGGGCGAATGGAAGTCATTCTCATAGAAGGAGTCGGGTTCAACTCTACCGGAGATACGAAAGAGCGGCGATATGACCTCGTAGTTGTCAGTTGTGTTCTTTGGGGGAGAGGGATGACAAGGTCCACCGTGTAAGGTAGCTCATTATGAGCAATAAAGATATTCAGGGCGAATGGAAGTCATTCTCATAGAAGGAGTCGGGTTCAAGTCCACCGGAGATACGAAAGAGCGGCGATATGACCTCGTAGTTGTCAGTTGTGTTCTTTGGGGGAGAGGGATGACAAGGTCCACCGTGTAAGGTAGCTCATTATGAGCAATAAAGATATTCAGGGCGAATGGAAGTCATTCTAATAGATGAGTAGGGTTCACGTCCACCGGAGCGACGAAAGAGTGGCGATATGACCTCGTAGTTGTCAGTTGTGTTCTTTGGGGGAGAGGGATGACGAGGTCCACCGTTTAAGGTAACTCATTATGAGCGAAAAAGATATTCAGGGCGAATGGAAGTTATTCTTATAGATGAGCAGGGTTCACGTCCACCGGAGCGACGAAAGAGTGGCGATATGACATCGTAGTTGTCAGTTGTGTTCTTTGGGGGAGAGGGATGACAAGGTCCACCGTGTAAGGTAGCTCATTATGAGCAATAAAGATATTCAGGGCGAATGGAAGTCATTCTCATAGAAGGAGTCGGGTTCAAGTCCACCGGAGATACGAAAGAGCGGCGATATGACCTCGTAGTTGTCAGTTGTGTTCTTTGGGGGAGAGGGATGACAAGGTCCACCGTGTAAGGTATCTCATTATGAGCAATAAAGATATTCAGGGCGAATGGAAGTCATTCTTATAGATGAGCAGGGTTCACGTCCACCGGAGCGACGAAAGAGTGGCGATATGACCTCGTAGTTGTCAGTTGTGTTCTTTGGGGGAGAGGGATGACGAGGTCCACCGTTTAAGGTAACTCATTATGAGCGAAAAAGATATTCAGGGCGAATGGAAGTTATTCTTATAGATGAGCAGGGTTCACGTCCACCGGAGCGACGAAAGAGTGGCGTTATGACCTCGTAGTTGTCAGTTATGTTCTTTGGGGGAGAGGGATGACAAGGTCCACCGTGTAAGGTAGCTCATTATGAGCAATAAAGATATTCAGGGCGAATGGAAGTCATTCTCATAGAAGGAGTCGGGTTCAAGTCCACCGGAGATACGAAAGAGCGGCGATATGACCTCGTAGTTGTCAGTTGTGTTCTTTGGGGGAGAGGGATGACAAGGTCCACCGTGTAAGGTATCTCATTATGAGCAATAAAGATATTCAGGGCGAATGGAAGTCATTCTTATAGATGAGAAGGGTTCACGTCCACCGGAGCGACGAAAGAGTGGCGATATGACATCGTAGTTGTCAGTTGTGTTCTTTGGGGGAGAGGGATGACAAGGTCAACCGTGTAAGGTAGCTCATTATGAGCAATAAAGATATTCAGGGCGAATGGAAGTCATTCTTATAGATGAGAAGGGTTCACGTCCACCGGAGCGACGAAAGAGTGGCGATATGACCTCGTAGTTGTCAGTTGTGTTCTTTGGGGGAGAGGGATGACAAGGTCAACCGTGTAAGGTAGCTCATTATGAGCAATAAAGATATTCAGGGCGAATGGAAGTCATTCTCATAGAAGGAGTCGGGTTCAACTCTACCGGAGATACGAAAGAGCGGCGATATGACCTCGTAGTTGTCAGTTGTGTTCTTTGGGGGAGAGGGATGACAAGGTCCACCGTGTAAGGTAGCTCATTATGAGCAATAAAGATATTCAGGGCGAATGGAAGTCATTCTCATAGAAGGAGTCGGGTTCAAGTCCACCGGAGATACGAAAGAGCGGCGATATGACCTCGTAGTTGTCAGTTGTGTTCTTTGGGGGAGAGGGATGACAAGGTCCACCGTGTAAGGTAGCTCATTATGAGCAATAAAGATATTCAGGGCGAATGGAAGTCATTCTAATAGATGAGTAGGGTTCACGTCCACCGGAGCGACGAAAGAGTGGCGATATGACATCGTAGTTGTCAGTTGTGTTCTTTGGGGGAGAGGGATGACAAGGTCAACCGTGTAAGGTAGCTCATTATGAGCAATAAAGATATTCAGGGCGAATGGAAGTCATTCTCATAGAAGGAGTCGGGTTCAACTCTACCGGAGATACGAAAGAGCGGCGATATGACCTCGTAGTTGTCAGTTGTGTTCTTTGGGGGAGAGGGATGACAAGGTCCACCGTGTAAGGTAGCTCATTATGAGCAATAAAGATATTCAGGGCGAATGGAAGTCATTCTCATAGAAGGAGTCGGGTTCAAGTCCACCGGAGATACGAAAGAGCGGCGATATGACCTCGTAGTTGTCAGTTGTGTTCTTTGGGGGAGAGGGATGACAAGGTCCACCGTGTAAGGTAGCTCATTATGAGCAATAAAGATATTCAGGGCGAATGGAAGTCATTCTAATAGATGAGTAGGGTTCACGTCCACCGGAGCGACGAAAGAGTGGCGATATGACCTCGTAGTTGTCAGTTGTGTTCTTTGGGGGAGAGGGATGACGAGGTCCACCGTTTAAGGTAACTCATTATGAGCGAAAAAGATATTCAGGGCGAATGGAAGTTATTCTTATAGATGAGCAGGGTTCACGTCCACCGGAGCGACGAAAGAGTGGCGATATGACATCGTAGTTGTCAGTTGTGTTCTTTGGGGGAGAGGGATGACAAGGTCCACCGTGTAAGGTAGCTCATTATGAGCAATAAAGATATTCAGGGCGAATGGAAGTCATTCTAGTAGATGAGTAGGGTGCACGTCCACCGGAGCGACGAAAGAGTGGCGATATGACCTCGTAGTTGTCAGTTGTGTTCTTTGGGGGAGAGGGATGACAAGGTCCACCGTGTAAGGTATCTCATTATGAGCAATAAAGATATTCAGGGCGAATGGAAGTCATTCTTATAGATGAGTAGGGTTCACGTCCACCGGAGCGACGAAAGAGTGGCGATATGACCTCGTAGTTGTCAGTTGTGTTCTTTGGGGGAGAGGGATGACAAGGTCCACCGTGTAAGGTATCTCATTATGAGCAATAAAGATATTCAGGGCGAATGGAAGTCATTCTCATAGAAGGAGTCGGGTTCAAGTCCACCGGAGATACGAAAGAGCGGCGATATGACCTCGTAGTTGTCAGTTGTGTTCTTTGGGGGAGAGGGATGACAAGGTCCACCGTGTAAGGTATCTCATTATGAGCAATAAAGATATTCAGGGCGAATGGAAGTCATTCTTATAGATGAGTAGGGTTCACGTCCACCGGAGCGACGAAAGAGTGGCGATATGACCTCGTAGTTGTCAGTTGTGTTCTTTGGGGGAGAGGGATGACAAGGTCCACCGTGTAAGGTATCTCATTATGAGCAATAAAGATATTCAGGGCGAATGGAAGTCATTCTCATAGAAGGAGTCGGGTTCAAGTCCACCGGAGATACGAAAGAGCGGCGATATGACCTCGTAGTTGTCAGTTGTGTTCTTTGGGGGAGAGGGATGACAAGGTCCACCGTGTAAGGTATCTCATTATGAGCAATAAAGATATTCAGGGCGAATGGAAGTCATTCTTATAGATGAGTAGGGTTCACGTCCACCGGAGCGACGAAAGAGTGGCGTTATGACCTCGTAGTTGTCAGTTGTGTTCTTTGGGGGAGAGGGATGACAAGGTCCCCCGTTATGGTAGCTCATTATGAGCAATAAAGATATTCAGGGCGAATGGAAGTCATTCTAATAGATGAGTAGGGTTCACGTCCACCGGAGCGACGGAAGAGTGGCGATACGACCTCGTAGTTGTCAGTTGTGTTCTTTGGGGGAGAGGGATGACAAGGTCCACCGTTTAAGGTAACTCATTATGAGCAATAAAGATATTCAGGGCGAATGGAAGTCATTCTAATAGATGAGTAGGGTTCATGTCCACCGGAGCGACGAAAGAGTGGCGATACGACCTCGTAGTTGTCAGTTGTGTTCTTTGGGGGAGAGGGATGACGAGGTCCACCGTTTAAGGTAACTCATTATGAGCAATAAAGATATTCAGGGCGAATGGAAGTCATTCTTATAGATGAGCAGGGTTCACGTCCACCGGAGCGACGAAAGAGTGGCGATATGACCTCGTAGTTGTCAGTTGTGTTCTTTGGGGGAGAGGGATGACAAGGTCCACCGTGTAAGGTAGCTCATTATGAGCAATAAAGATATTCAGGGCGAATGGAAGTCATTCTCATAGAAGGAGTCGGGTTCAAGTCCACCGGAGATACGAAAGAGCGGCGATATGACCTCGTAGTTGTCAGTTGTGTTCTTTGGGGGAGAGGGATGACAAGGTCCACCGTGTAAGGTAGCTCATTATGAGCAATAAAGATATTCAGGGCGAATGGAAGTCATTCTAATAGATGAGTAGGGTTCACGTCCACCGGAGCGACGAAAGAGTGGCGATACGACCTCGTAGTTGTCAGTTGTATTCTTTGGGGGAGAGGGATGACAAGGTCCACCGTGTAAGGTAGCTCATTATGAGCAATAAAGATATTCAGGGCGAATGGAAGTCATTCTCATAGAAGGAGTCGGGTTCAAGTCCACCGGAGATATGAAAGAGTGGCGATATGGCCTCGTAGTTGTCAGTTGTGTTCTTTGGGGGAGAGGGATGACAAGGTCCACCGTGTAAGGTAGCTCATTATGAGCAATAAAGATATTCAGGGCGAATGGAAGTCATTCTCATAGAAGGAGTCGGGTTCAAGTCCACCGGAGATACGAAAGAGTGGCGATATGGCCTCGTAGTTGTCAGTTGTGTTCTTTGGGGGAGAGGGATGACAAGGTCCACCGTGTAAGGTAGCTCATTATGAGCAATAAAGATATTCAGGGCGAATGGAAGTCATTCTTATAGATGAGTAGGGTTCACGTCCACCGGAGCGACGAAAGAGTGGCGTTATGACCTCGTAGTTGTCAGTTGTGTTCTTTGGGGGAGAGGGATGACAAGGTCCACCGTTTAAGGTAGCTCATTATGAGCAATAAAGATATTCAGGGCGAATGGAAGTCATTCTCATAGAAGGAGTCGGGTTCAAGTCCACCGGAGATACGAAAGAGTGGCGATATGACCTCGTAGTTGTCAGTTGTGTTCTTTGGGGGAGAGGGATGACGAGGTCCACCGTTTAAGGTAACTCATTATGAGCGAAAAAGATATTCAGGGCGAATGGAAGTTATTCTTATAGATGAGCAGGGTTCACGTCCACCGGAGCGACGAAAGAGTGGCGATATGACATCGTAGTTGTCAGTTGTGTTCTTTGGGGGTGAGGGATGACAAGGTCCACCGTTTAAGGTAACTCATTATGAGCAATAAAGATATTCAGGGCGAATGGAAGTCATTCTAATAGATGAGTAGGGTTCACGTCCACCGGAGCGACGAAAGAGTGGCGATACGACCTCGTAGTTGTCAGTTGTGTTCTTTGGGGGAGAGGGATGACGAGGTCCACCGTTTAAGGTAACTCATTATGAGCAATAAAGATATTCAGGGCGAATGGAAGTCATTCTTATAGATGAGCAGGGTTCACGTCCACCGGAGCGACGAAAGAGTGGCGATATGACCTCGTAGTTGTCAGTTGTGTTCTTTGGGGGAGAGGGATGACAAGGTCCACCGTGTAAGGTAGCTCATTATGAGCAATAAAGATATTCAGGGCGAATGGAAGTCATTCTAATAGATGAGTAGGGTTCACGTCCACCGGAGCGACGAAAGAGTGGCGATATGACCTCGTAGTTGTCAGTTGTGTTCTTTGGGGGAGAGGGATGACAAGGTCCACCGTGTAAGGTAGCTCATTATGAGCAATAAAGATATTCAGGGCGAATGGAAGTCATTCTAATAGATGAGTGGCGTTCACGTCCACCGGAGCGACGAAAGAGTGGCGATATGACATCGTAGTTGTCAGTTGTGTTCTTTGGGGGAGAGGGATGAGGAGGTCCACCGTTTAAGGTAGCTCATTATGAGCAATAAAGATATTCAGGGCGAATGGAAGTCATTCTAGTAGATGAGTAGGGTTCACGTCCACCGGAGACACGAAAGAGTGGCGATATGACATCGTAGTTGTCAGTTGTGTTCTTTGGGGGAGAGGGATGACAAGGTCCACCGATTAAGGTAGCTCATTATGAGCAATAAAGATATTCAGGGCGAATGGAAGTCATTCTAATAGATGAGTGGCGTTCACGTCCACCGGAGCGACGAAAGAGCGGCGATATGACCTCGTAGTTGTCAGTTGTGTTCTCTGGGGGAGAGGGGTGACAAGGTCCACCGTTTAAGGTAACCCAATAGGAGCAACAAAGTTATTCAGGGCGAATGGAAGTCATTCTAATAGATGAGTGGCGTTCACGTCCACCGGAGCGACGAAAGAGCGGCGATATGACCTCGTAGTTGTCAGTTGTGTTCTCTGGGGGAGAGGGGTGACAAGGTCCACCGTTTAAGGTAGCTCATTATGAGCAATAAAGATATTCAGGGCGAATGGAAGTCATTCTTATAGATGAGTAGGGTTCACGTCCACCGGAGCGACGAAAGAGCGGCGATATGACCTCGTAGTTGTCAGTTGTGTTCTCTGGGGGAGAGGGGTGACAAGGTCCACCGTTTAAGGTAGCTCATTATGAGCAATAAAGATATTCAGGGCGAATGGAAGTCATTCTTATAGATGAGTAGGGTTCACGTCCACCGGAGCGACGAAAGAGTGGCGATATGACCTCGTAGTTGTCAGTTGTATTCTTTGGGGGAGAGGGATGACAAGGTCCACCGTGTAAGGTAGCTCATTATGAGCAATAAAGATATTCAGGGCGAATGGAAGTCACTCCAATAGAAGGAGTAGGGTTCACGTCCACCGGAGCGACGAAAGAGTGGCGATATGACCTCGTAGTTGTCAGTTGTATTCTTTGGGGGAGAGGGATGACGAGGTCCACCGTTTAAGGTAACCCAATAGGAGCAACAAAGTTATTCAGGGCGAATGGAAGTCATTCTAATAGATGAGTGGCGTTCACGTCCACCGGAGCGACGAAAGAGCGGCGATATGACCTCGTAGTTGTCAGTTGTATTCTTTGGGGGAGAGGGATGACGAGGTCCACCGTTTAAGGTAACCCAATAGGAGCAACAAAGTTATTCAGGGTGAATGGAAGTCACTCTAAGCGAAGTGCTCGGGTTCAAGTCCACCGGAGAGACGAAAGAGCGGCGATATGACCTCGTAGTTGTCAGTTGTGTTCTTTGGGGGAGAGGGATGACAAGGTCCACCGTTTAAGGAAACTTATTATGAGCAATAAAAAATTTAAAATGACCACTCATCATCTCTTCATCGATTTTGACACCGTAAGAAGGCCCAAGCCTTATAAAGCTATGGAGGAAATGAATATCCCCTCGAAGCTGATTCGCTTAGTCAGAATGACGATGCAAGACGTGCAGTGTAAAGTACGCATTCAGTCGGACTATTCTTCAGAGTTTCCCGCTAGCAAGGGATTGAGGCAAGGTGATGCCCTAGCTTGCTTATTGTTTAACTTAGCCCTAGAGAAAGTAGTGAGGGATTCCGGTATTCGAATAAGGGGCACAATATTTTCAAAATCAGTCCAACTGCGCGGCTACGCCGATGACTAGGATATTGTTGCACGATCTTACCCAGCTCTTGAGAGTGCCTTTCTGGGATTGCAGGAAGCGGCAGCTGCAATGGGTCTCCGAATAAATGAGTCCAAGACTAAATATATGTATACAGGTGTAGACGCGAACCCCCATAGCCGAAGTATATCGATTGGCCCATATTCCTTCGAGAGGGTCAAAGAATTTACGTACTTGGGCTCTCAAATCACCACCAGGAACGAGACATCAGCCGAAATTAAGAAAAGACTTACGGCAGCGAATCAATGCTATTTTGGATTGCTGAGGCATATGCGAAGCTCTCTACTGAGCAGGCATACCAAACTCCGGCTCTATAAGACCCTGATCCGTCCAGTCCTTACCTACGCCAGTCAAACATGGAGTCCACCGGAGCGACGAAAGAGCGGCGATATGAACTCGTAGTTGTCAGTTGTGTTCTTTGCGGGAGAGGGATGACGAGGACCACTGTTTAAGGTAACTCATTATGAGCAATAAAGATATTCAGGGCGAATGGAAGTCACTCTAATAGAAGGAGTCGGGTTCGAGTCCACCGGAGCGACGATATGAACTCGTAGTTGTCAGTTGTGTTCTTTGCGGGAGAGGGATGACGAGGTCCACAGTTTAAGGTAACTCAATATGAGCAATAAAGATATTCAGGGCGAATGGAAGTCACTCTAATAGAAGGAGTCGGGTTCGAGTCCACCGGAGCGACGATAGGAACTCGTAGTTGTCAGTTGTGTTCTTTGCGGGAGAGGGATGACGAGGTCCACCGTTCAAGGTAACTCATTATGAGCAATAAAGTTATTCAGGGCGAATGGAAGTAGTAAAAGCCCGGGCATGAGTCGTAATAACCAACTCTATGTTGTCAAAATAAGCCGTATTTGGTTAGCATGTTCGTATTTGTAATTTAGTACACATTTTCAAAGATAGAAGAAAGAATACAGGTAACTGATCGTTCACTCGACGGCTGACTATATATGTACGTTACTTACGCACACGTGCAGAGATATCTTCTTCTAATAGGTCCGGTTCCTCTTTAATGCCCATCAATCTTTCTCCTTGCCCTGTCAACATAAAAAACAGAACTGTAAAAAGATATCATACGACCAAAATATCAGTCTAACGATAAACAACTATTGCTTTTCAGGTAAATTAGCCAAAGAATAGGGGGATTAGGCGGGAGACAATAACATAAAAACCGCCAAAAGCCGACAGAATGAATATATCGACATGAAATTGTCTATATGTGACCAAAAGCCCATAAGGACAACACCTATCGATTTTCAGCCAAGTCAGTCGAAGGGAAAATATTTTAGCGATTTTTTTTTTCTCATAAATACACCTTTTCCTTTAGCTTAATTATATTTTCAATACAACATAATGTATACATAGATCTAAGTTTTCGACCTACGTACTTAGATATAGTTAACAAAACAAAACATTTTTTGTAACAAAAATAAAAATAGAAAAATTATTTATTATATCAGGATTTCAAAACTTCTTTATAGACTGGACTTTACAATAATGTGAAGATGAGAGTGGTTAAGGACCTTTAGGAAATGTTGGTATCAATGTTGAGGGGGAGGGATGGCCTCAAGAACTACAGGAAGTGAGGGTCTCAAGTAGAACCTAGATTAGGGAGTGCAAACAGAGAGCTCATCAGGAGCGGAGCACGCACTGACAGCATTTCATGTACTTGAATCGG
Organism: Aradus depressus; assembly: GCA_963662175.1. Taxonomy (NCBI): domain Eukaryota; kingdom Metazoa; phylum Arthropoda; class Insecta; order Hemiptera; family Aradidae; genus Aradus; species Aradus depressus. The sequence goes on along the minus strand of OY759214.1, from coordinate 51,917,490 downwards.
AAAATAAATACAACTCTTCAAAATATTCAATTTGATTCTGATGAATATTTGATTAACTCTAGATGAAAATTATCTATGATGTTGGTGGAGGCATTAAAGAAATATTCATAATTGTAATTATATTTTGTGTTGTTAAAAACTTAAAGGTTAAAAAAAGTTAATATGTGCCCCACCATGGCTTACCTCCACTTAAAAAAATAACCCCACTCTCAAGTTATTAAGTTGTGAGTCAGATGGTCTCCAATCATTGTAAATTGGTGCTATAGATGAGGCAAAAAATTGTCTCTAAAGTCACATTAAATTATTTTTATGTCGACGACCTGTTGACAGGTTGCCAAGAACAAGAGCAACTACTCTCAATTGATACAAAGGTTAGGTTCAGCAGGATTTGAGCTTCGGAAATGGTGCTCAAATTGTCCTGCATTGATAGACAACATACTTCAAGACTCAATCCAAATTATGCTATTCAGATTACAAATAAAAATGATGTACAGGTCAAGACATTAGGTTTGAACTGGTTCCCTAAAGAAGACTGCTTTAGATACACATTGAACTTAAACAATGAGATACCCAAAACAAAACGGGACATTTAATCAGAAATAGCGCGTGTTTACGATCCCTTAGGATTAATATCCCCAATAATAGTAGAGGCAAAAATTTATATGCAGAATTTATGGGCATTGCAACTTGATTGGGATCAATAAATTCCAGATGAACATTTAAACAGATGGATCAAATACCGAGAAACATTATTAGAAATAAAAAACATACGGGTATTAAGACATACATCGACATTATCAGAAATTACCAGTTACGAACTTCATGGATTTTGTGATGCTTCGGAGAAAGCATATGGAGCTTGCGTTTATTTTAAATCGGTCGACAAAGAATAAAAAACATCAGTTCATTTACTTATATCAAAATGGCGCGTGACTCCTGTTTTCAGATTTCTCTCCCTAGACTGGAACTTTGTTCTGCAGTACTTTTATCAGAATTATATAAAATAATTCAACAGATTTTTCACATTAAAATTTCCAGAACATATATGTGGACAGATTCATCCGTGGTTCTATCATGGACATCAGAAGAGTCTAACTAATGGAAAACATTTGTGGCGAACCGAGTTTCTATTATATACAAAAACACTAAACATTGTCCTTGGTCACATGTAAGGTCACAAGAAAATCCTGTTGATATCCTATCTAGAGGCTGTACACCGAACAACCTCAATCGTCACCCAATTTGGTGGACAGGGCCAAAATGGCTATCTTATTAAAATAACAACTGGCCTGAAGTAATAATTCCAAGTGTCGAACCTCAAGAAATGCACAATTTACAAGTAAATGTGCTTGCTAGTTGTCGTCCAGTTGAATTAACATGTTTCAATAAATTATCTAATTGGTGTCGGTTAATACGTACATTTGCATTTGTATTGAGATCCACAAAGAACTGCAGATCTATTGCATTTGAAAGGCAGTATCAAGAGTTAAAGGTGCAAGAAATTAACGCCAACGAAAATTATTGTATAAAGACAGTGCAAAGTTCAACATTTGTTCAAGAAATCAAAGCACTTACAGAAAAAAAACCAGATACCACGGAACAGCTTGATTGTATCATTAAGCCCCTTTTTGGATAAGTTGGGAGTTTTGAGAGTTGGTGGGAGACTACAATATTCTAATATTCCATATGCTCAAAAACATCCCATAATTCTACCCAACAACAAATTAATGTTAACACAAAATTTATTTGCATCCAGGTTCAAATTTTCTTCTATCACTGCTCAGAGTGTAATACTGGCCACTTCGGGGTAAATCACTATGCAACATCATAACACATCGTTGCATTACCTGTTTTAAGACAAAACCAAAAGAACAGGAACAGTTAATGGCCCCATTACCGAAGGAGCCCCATTACCCTAGACAGTATGGTTGCTTGAGGGGTAGGTCAACCGAGGACGCGTTGATAACGCTGAGGTCGGATGTTGAAGGGAACAGAAGCAAATATGCCCTCTGTATCTTCTTTGACATCGCGGCGGCGTTCGCCTGCCATCCTCACGCGACTGCGTGCTATGGGACCACCTAGAAATATATTTGGGCTGATATCCAGTTTCCTTGACGGCCCTTGACTGCGACTGTAAGTCAGTTGTATGCCAGCACATCAGTGAACATCACCAGAGGATATCCCCAGGGCTCGGTCTTGGTCCAACACTCTGGAACATACTCTTTGATGGACTGCTCCGTGAACTCGAGAACCGTGAATATAAGGCTATAGCCTGTTGACGATCTCGTAATCACGGTGCACGCTGATAGCCGGGCAGCCCAAGCCGCCATCGATTTCGTCGATAGCTGGTGCTGCGCCAACAAACTGGCCCTCTCACCAAGCAAGACTACGGCCCTGCTGATGAGAGGGAAAACCGACGCCGGTCACCCCTTCTCCTTGAGGATCCGGGGGATGCGCGTTGAATTCCCGGAGGCAGTCACATACCTAGGTGTGAGATTGGGCCCGGGCTTCAGCGCGACTCCCCACGCTGTTGCCATCAAGGAAAGGACAAATGCCACCTTTAACGCTCTGAGCCGCCTAGCTCGCGCAACGTGGGGCCTCGAGTACTCAGCGTGTAGAACAATCTACACGGGGGTGTTCGAGGCTGTGGCTCGGTACGCTGCTGCAGGGTGGTGGTTTCGCCCCACCAAGCAGCAGAGGACGAGATTACTGCAGGCCCAGAGAGCTGCCCTCCTGAGGGTCACAAGGGCCTATCGTACTGTCTCCACGGCAGCGCTACAGGTACTGGCGGGAGCTCCACCCTTAGACTTGGTCTTGGACGGGGCAGTCGCCACGTACTTCTGTAAACGCAACTTGCCCCTGAGAGCAGATATAGATGAGTCCTTGCGCCTCGCCCTGGGGGGCGAGCTACGTGGACAGAACGGACCAGAGCGTTGCAGGGACATTCTTCAGGAGTGGATAATGGACAGGTGGCAACAGCGATAGCCGCACTCCTCCGATGGCCGAACGACCTTCGCCTACTTACCGGACGTCCGAGTCCGCCTGCGCTCCACTTGGGTACAGCCCGATCACTGGACATCTCAGGTACTTTCAGGTCACGGCGACTTCAACTCCAAACTCTTCTACTAAGAGGAAGGGTAGCCCGACTGTTCGTGTGGCGGCATCGAGACTGCAGAACATGTGGTCCTCGATTGCCCGCTGTACGACAGGTCTAGGGTGGAGTTGATCCGCGCGACAGGATCGCATCTGGGGTTGATCCTGCCGGAGCTGATGATGGAGTCCAACTAGCCGGCGTTCAGCCGGTTTGTCACCTCCTGGCGGGAACAGAAAAAGCCATCTTGACCCGGCGCCGGGGGCGATTGACGGGCCAAGCCCGAAGACTACCCCCGGCGACCGCGATGTAGAAACAGCCCCATCCCACAAATCTCGAGCCCCCTCGGCGCCACCAGGTAGCCGCAACACTAGGAGGTCTGGGAGTGACAGCCTGTCCCGTTATGGACCAGAGACTGTCGCCCCCAGACACCCCCATACCATAAATTGTATATAGTTATATTGATTGTATTGTTCTGTATATTGTACATTGTTACCTTTGATATAGTCTCTTCCCCAACGAAGTTGCGGGGCGGGTAATTTACCGGAGCACCCGGAAGGAATAAAAAAAAAAAAAAAAAAAAAAAAAAAAAAAAAAAATTACCGAAGGAGCGAGTTGAAGCATGTTTTCTACAGTAGGAGTAGATTATGCTGGACCATTGTACGTAAAAGTTTCGCAACGAAGAAATGCACCAACCAGAAAGGCATACATATGTGTATTTGTATGCTTCTCTACAAAAGCGATACATTTAGAACTAGTATCAGATATGACCACGGAGGCATTTATTGCCGTCCTTAAACGATTTATATCTAGACGTGGACTTTGTAGCAACATTTTTTGTGACAACGACTCAAATTTCATTGGTGCCATCAATATGTTAAAGGAACTATATAAACTGCTACACTCATTGTTCAACAATTATTCTGAATGAACGCAATCAATAAATTTCAAAAAATAACGATTTGATTTTTAAGAACAAAATGCAATGAAATTCCTTCAACGGGATGTTCAGTTTAATGTTCATAATTGTAATTATTATTTCGTGTTGTTAAAAACTTAAAGGTTAAAAAAAGTTAATCTCTGCCCCACCATGGTTCTCCCACTTAAAAAAATAACCCCACTCTTAGTTATTCAGATCTGAGTCAGATGGTCTCCAATCATTGTAAAGTCAACATAAAATAAATATATTAAGAAAATAAAAAGTTGTGTATCCTCATTCATCAAATATCATCATAAACCGTAGTTGTCTGTAGACCTCTTAGTAGGTAGGAACTAGATTATACAGAAAACAGGAAGATGCTCGTATAGTTTAGAGTAGAACAAACTTACCGAGGTAATCGTCTATCAGAAACTCCGGTTCTTCTTTGATATGGACTTTCCGTTCTTCGTAATCTGGAAATACAAAACAAATTAGCCACCCGCTGTCATTAAAAAGAAAATATAGGAGAGATCCCTCAGCGTCTATCAGAAGCTCCGGTTGTTCTTTGATATGGACTTCTCGCCCTTCGAAATACAAAATAATCAGTGTAATACATTAATTATATAATGAATTAACAATGCTTAGATATCAAAAAGGAAATATTGCTGTGATACCGTACCATCAAACATTATGCTAGAACTATTCAATGAAGTAATGTAATTGTTAAAGAAATGTAATTTGAGGTAGTTTTCACTTTACGATTGCACAGGGAACGCCACCCTTAGGATGAGACTTTAAGTGATGGTCCCTAGCCTGCGCGATGTAAGAAACTCATTAAGAACCTATCCAAGGTAACTAGAGGAGCACATCACAAAATTCAAAACATGTACCTTGGGGATATTGTGAACAATGAAGCCATTGTTTCTGTACCTTGAAAATTATTGTTCTTTTTTGGAACTTTTAGTTGCCAGCATGCAATATTTCAGTATATATCATATAAAACTACTCACCTGATCTCTGATCCATAACTTCACAAATAATACCAATGAAAAGAGTGACCTCCAACGAGATAACCTAAACTGGGAAAGAAGACAAACCCTAGTTGACTGGGATGTCATAGTTGATTATAATAACAAGGTTTTGGGACTATCGATTTATTACGTTTACTAAACTTATAACATTTAGTTAATTCCTGATTTTCTTATTTGTTCACCGGTAACTCTAATTGCAAGTGATGTATTGTAAAAATGGAAATTATGTTTTTTTAAATAAGTGATAATAAGATTGTTTGTGGGTCTCAGAGGGGGGCTGAATATAAAACTTCAAGTAACTCCCGATGTATTGAATGTTTAGACACGAAAATTCATAACCAATAAAATAGCTCAAATCAGTTTTCAGTCAAGTCAGAGCTGCCCATTTTCGAGGAAATCGTCCGGAGAGAAGGGATTTGTGGAGGAGGATAAATACCCTAATAATTGAAGATAATACTTAATGAAAGTATGTATGTACATGATATTCAGTATGAGGACTCAGAAGTCCTTCAGTGAAACACCTATAGTTTTACATATATTTCGTGTACTAGCAGTAATACCCGGCGTTGCCCGGGGAACTTTGACTTTTCTCCCAATATCTCCTATAAGGCTATTCAGTTCCTCGACAGTACATTCATGATGTTACAATTTTCAATTATTCATTCGGAATAAGGCTTATAGTCCTTCAACTGTAGTAACGCTAGTAAGTTTTTAGGACCCCTGGGCACCACAGCTAGTATGCGTCTTTCAAAGGCGGAAACCACAGCTAGTGAATACTTAGGCTGGCTTTCGCTGGACGTCCTAGCCAGTGCGTACTTAAGAACGTTTGTGACCACAGTTAGTATGTACCTTGCAACGCTTGGCACCACGTACGTAGTTAGGAACGCTGGGCACCACAGCTAGTATGTGCCTCGCAACCGCAGACCCCAAAGCTAGTACGAAGTAAGGAACGCTGGGCATCACAGCTAGTAAGTGCCTTGCAACAGAGGACCCCACAGCTAGTACGTAGTTAGAACCACTGGTCACCACAGCTAGTATGTGCCTCGCAACAGCGGATCCCACAGCTAGTACGAAGTTAGGAACGCTGATCATCACAGCTAGTGAGTGCCTTGCAACAACGGACCCCACAGATAGTACGTTTTTAGGAACGCTGGGCCCTACAGCTATTAAGTGCCTTGCAAAAGCGGACCCCACAGCTAGTACGAAGTTAGGAACGCTGAGCACCACATCTAGTATGTGCCTTGCAACAGCGGACCCCACAGCTAGTACGAAGTTAGGAACGCTGAACACCACATCTAGTATGTGCCTTGCAACAGCGGACACCACAGCTAGTACGCAGTTAGGACCCCTGGGCACCACAGTTAGTAACTGTTTTGTAACAGCGGACCCCATAGATACTACATAGTTAGGAACGCTGAGCACCATAGATAGTATGTGCCTTGCAACAGCGGACCCCACAGCTAGTACGAAGTTAGGAACGCTGAGCACCACATCTAGTATGTGCCTTGCAACAGCGGACCCCACAGCTAGTACGAAGTTAGGAACGCTGAACACCACATCTAGTATGTGCCTTGCAACAGCGGACACCACAGCTAGTACGCAGTTAGGACCCCTGGGCACCACAGTTAGTAACTGTTTTGTAACAGCGGACCCTATAGATACTACATAGTTAGGAACACTGGGCATCACAGCTAGTAAGTGCCTTGCATCAGCGGACCCCACAGCTAGTACGAAGTTAGGAACGCTGAACACCACATCTAGTATGTGCCTTGCAACAGCGGACACCACAGCTAGTACGCAGTTAGGACCCCTGGGCACCACAGTTAGTAACTGTTTTGTAACAGCGGACCCCATAGATACTACATAGTTAGGAACACTGGGCATCACAGCTAGTAAGTGCCTTGCATCAGCGGACCCCACAGCTAGTACATAGTTAGGAACGCTGGGCACTACAGCTAGTAAGTGCCTTGCAACAGCGGACCCCACAGCTAGTACGAAGTTAGGAACGCTGAGCACCATATATAGTATGTGCCTTGCAACAGCGGACCCCACACCTAGTAAGAAGTTAGGAACCCTGGGCACCACATATAGTATGTGCCTTGCAATAGCGGACCCCACAGCTAGTACGAAGTTCGGAACGCTGGGCAACACAGCTAGTAAGTGTTTTGTAACAGCGGACCCCATAGATACTACATAGTTAGGAACGCTGGGCACTACAGCTAGTAAGTGCCTTGCAACAGCGGACCCCACAGCTAGTACGAAGTTAGGAACGGTGAGCACCATATATAGTATGTGCCTTGCAACAGCGGACCCCACAGCTAGTACGAAGTTAGGATCGCTGAGCACCACATCTAGTATGTGCCTTGCAACAGCGGACACCACAGTTAGTAAGAAGTTAGGAACCCTGGGCACCACATATAGTATGTGCCTTGCAATAGCGGACCCCACAGCTAGTACGAAGTTCGGAACGCTGGGCAACACAGCTAGTAAGTGTTTTGTAACAGCGGACCCCATAGATACTACATAGTTAGGAACACTGGGCATCACAGCTAGTAAATGTCTTGCAACAGTGAATCCTACAGCGAATACACAGTTACTACTACTACATGTGAAATTCATGACAATCCAATCATCCGTTAATGACCTATCACTATCTTCAAATTTAGGTCTAACCCCATAACCCCCCTCCCGTTCACAATTTTTTGATGTCAAACACCCTATTTTCTATTTGGCCTTTATGAATACTACATGTGAAATTTCGTGACAATCCGATCATCCGTTAATGACTTATCACTATACTTATACTTAGGCCCCCATCAATCCATCCTCCCGTTCAAAATTTTGTGACTTATACACCTTATATTTCTATTTGGCTTATAAGAATACTACATGTGAAATTCCATGACAATACGACCAACCGTTAAAGAGCTACCACTATATTTATACTTAGCCCCCCCCCCCCTCCACAACCCCCCCTCCCGTACAAAATTTTAAGCCGTCACACACCCTATTTTTCTATTTGGCCTTCAGGAATACTACAAGTGAAGTTTCGAGACAATCCGACCAACCATTAATGAGCTAGCTCTATATTTATACGTAGGCCCCCCCACAACGCCCCTCCCGTTCAAAACTTTGGGACGCCACACCTTATTTTTCTATTTGGCCTTCAGGAATACTACATCCGAAATTTCATGATAATCCGACCAACCGTTAAAGCGTTAACACTATATTTATACTTAGGCCCCCCCACAATCCCCCCTCCTGTTCAAATTTTTGGGACGCCGCACAGCTTATTTTTCTATTTGCCCTTCAGGAATACTACATACGAAATTTCGTGACAATCTGATCAATCCGTTAATGACTTATCAATATATATATACTTAGGCCCCGATCAACCCACCCTCCCGTTCAAAATTTTGTGAGATATACACCCCATTTTTCTATTTGGCTTTTAAGAATACTACATGAGAAATTCCATGACAATACGACCAACCGTTAATGAGCTAGACCTATATTTATACTTAGGCCCCCCCACAACCCCCCCTCCCGTACAAAATTTTGAGCCGTCACACACCCTATTTTTCTATTTGGCCTTCAGGAATACTATATGCGAAATTTCGTGAAAATACGACCAACCGTTAATGAGCTAGCATTATATTTATACTTAGGCCCCCCACAACCCCCCCTCCCATACAAAATTTTGAGCCTTCACACACCCTATTTTTCTATTTGGCCTTCAGGAATACTACATGTGAAGTTTCGAGACAATCCGATTAACCATTATTGAGCTAGCTCTATATTTATACGTAGGCCCCCCCACAACCCCCCCTCCCGTTCAAACCTTTGGGACGCCACACCTCATTTTTCTACCCCACACAGCTAGTACGAAGTTAGGAACGCTGAGCACCATAGATAGTATGTGCCTTGCAACAGCGGACCCCACAGCTAGTACGAAGTTAGGATCGCTGAGCACCACATCTAGTATGTGCCTTGCAACAGCGGACACCACAGTTAGTAAGAAGTTAGGAACCCTGGGCACCACATCTAGTATGTGCCTTGCAACAGCGGACCCCACAGCTAGTACGAAGTTCGGAACGCTGGGCAACACAGCTAGTAAGTGTTTTGTAACAGCGGACCCCATAGATACTACATAGTTAGGAACACTGGGCATCACAGCTAGTAAATGTCTTGCAACAGTGAACCCAACAGCGAATACACAGTTACTACTACTACATGTGAAATTCATGACAATCCGATCATCCGTTAATGACATATAACTATACTTATACTTAGGCCCCCATCAATCCATCCTCCCGTTCAAAATATTGTGACTTATACACCTTATATTTCTATTTGGCTTTTAAGAATACTACATGTGAAATTCCATGACAATATGACCAACCGTTAATGAGCTACCACTATATTTATACTTAGCCCCCCCCCCTCCACAACCCCCCCTCCCGTACAAAATTTTGAGCTGTCACACACCCTATTTTTCTATTTGGAATACTACAGGAATACTACATGTGAAGTTTCGAGACAATCCGACCAACCGTTAAAGAGTTAGCACTATATTTATACTTAGGCCCCCCCACAAACCCCCCTCCCGCACAAACTTTTGAGCCGTCACACACCCTATTTTTCTATTTGGCCTTTAAAAATACTACATGTGAAATTCCATGACAATCTGATCATCCGTTAATGACCTATCACTATCTTTATATTTAAGCTTCCCCCCACAACCCCCCCTCCCGCTAAACATTTTGGGACGGCACACACAATATTTTTCAATTTGGCCTTTAAAAGTACTACATGTGAAATTTCGTGACAATATGACCAACCGTTAATGAGCTAGGACTATATTTATATTTAGGCCCCCCCACAACCCCCCCTCCCGTTCAAAATTTTGGGACGCCACATAGCCTATTATTCAATCGGGCTCAAAAGGATGCTACATGGGAAGTTTCATAAAAATCCGTCCAGCCGGTTGGGCGTGATGCTGGAACAAACATACATACATACATACATACATACATACATACATACATACATACATACAAACAAACAAACAAACAAACCCCGTTTCAGATTTATTAATATAGATTAGAGAGGGCAGTAGGAGCGGAAACTTCGTTATTATGGATAGCTTGCTATATAATTATACCCATATAATTATACTTCAAAAGAGATACTATTCTATAGTGACAATTCTCATATTCAAATAAATATTTCCAGATATTTCCGAAAAGTGTGGTTGGTATAAAAAAGTCCTGCTTGGCCACAGATATATTTTTTTTATCCCTTACTAGCACTGTATTTTGTTAGTTTCAAAATTAATAACGAAGAAATAACAATATATCGGTTGTGGCAAACACAGGACATCTTTATGCCAACCATGTTTTTACAGATCTGGCCTTTGCCTCCCCGAATGTATACCAAAGTTGTGTACCCAAGGTTCCTCAATAGGGTAGTATTCAACCCAGGGCAGGAAATTCATGATGTGCTTAGAGAATGTGGAGGGCGGGCGGCAATTATTTCAAATAATTTATGGTTTCCAGATTTACTTTGTGAAGCTCCATTCTAGGAATAGATAATTAAAATACACAATTTCTTTGTCAAACTTCACTATATATTCTCAAATACTCAACTAGTTTCGCCGTGTTAAGGCATTATCAAGAGTCACTTACAAACTGACAGAATTGGTTGACAGGGTAGAAGGCACAGTTATGGAGGGGGTTTTTAGGTAATGACGGGGAATCCCTTGTTTTTGTTGCTTTATACATTCCAATAAACAGATATTTACAAGATAATAATAAATATAAAATAAAAAGAAATAAATTATATATATATATATAAAATCTAATAAAGCTAATCTAACAGTAAAGTGTTGGTATTTATAAAGGTATGACTCATGAATTATATAAATATAAAATATTAAAGTGAATAAAAACAAATACATAGAATTTTAAGACAAATTAAAACATCAAATGAAAAATATAGTATTCTCTGAATGTCAGTTGGCAAAACATTTCCACAATCATCAGACTCTTAGCTACTTGATATTTAAATTAAGAAGGGGGGAATGGTTCAGTTCTATTTGTTCATTTAGCATTACAATATCGTTATTTTTGTTCAGTTTATTTATTTCTACCGCTTCCAGTAAATTCAAAAGTGGACCTTTTTGGCAGATATGTATTATATTTGGTTTGTGTTGTGAGTCTATGGTATGTCCTGTTTCTGTGAGATGTTGGTGAAATGAGGAAGTGTTGGAGTTTGTATTTCTTGTGTGTTCCCTGTACCTAATCTTAAAGGATCTCCCTGTCTGTCCCGCGTATTTGGCATTACATTCTGGGCATTCCAATTGATACACTCCACATTTATCCATTAAATCTATTTTTTCTTTTGAATTAAATAATATTCTACCCAGATTGGGGTTGGATTTGAAGGCTGGATTTAAGTTATGCTTACTTAATCTCTTTTTTATTATTTGGGATAATATACCAGTGTAAGGGATAGAGTAATAATTACATTTTTCTGTTTGTGGTTTAGAGTAGATATTATGATAAGTTATCTGTTTTAATTTACTAGATATTAGTTTGTCTATTATACTGGTATTAAAGTTATTGCCTGCTGCAATTTGCTTTAATTTGGCTATTTCTTGTTTTTTGTTTGTGTTCGTTAGAGGCAATGAGAAGCATCTATGTATCATGGACTTGAAGTATGCATATTTGTGAGATTCCGGGGCGTAAGAGTCATTGGGGATTATGGCGTCCGTGTAAGTGTCTTTTCTGTATATGTTAAATAGGAAGGAATTGTCTTGTCTTGTTATTGTTAGGTCTAGAAAGTTTATGTTGTTCTGTTCGTTCTCTATTTCTACAGTAAATTTTATATTTTTGTGGAGGTTATTAATAAAGTTATTAAATTGGTCCAACTGTCTGTCTGTGCCTGTGAAACCAGTTAAGACGTCATCGACATATCTAAACCAAAATAAAATATGTTTTTTTGCTAATTTTGTTTTTAGTATTTTATTTTCTAAGTCGTCCATAAATATATCTGCTAAGAGTGGGCTGAGGGGGGAGCCCATTGGAAGTCCAGATTTTTGAAGGTACGTTTTTTTGTTAAATTGGAAATAATTTTGGTTGAGGCATGTATTTAGTATTGACATGATTTCTATGTAGACACTGGGGTTGATATTTTTCCTACATAAAATATGCTCTACTAAGTTGACGGTTTCTGCAGTAGGTATGTTGGGAAACATATTACTGACATCAAAAGAGACTAATCTAAATTTTTTACCCTTAAGATTAATATTATTAAGTTTTTTAGTGAGGTCTATGGAATTTCGTACGGTATGATCAGGGTTAAAATGGGTTAAAAGTCTGAATTGATTGTTGAAAAATTTGTCCAACTTACAGGTAGGTGGTTACTGTAGGAGACAACTGGTCGTACTGGAATTATTTGTTTTTATTCACTTTAATATTTATTATATTTTACATTTATATAATTCATGAGTCATACCTATATAAATACCAACACTTTACTGTTAGATTCGCTTTATTAGATTTTATATATATATATATATATATATAATTTATTTCTTTTTATTTTATATTTATTATTATCTTGTAAATATCTATTTATTGGAATGTATAGAGTAACAAAAACAAAGGATTCCCCGTCATTACCTAAAAAACCCCTCCATAACTGTACCTTCTACCCTGTCAACCAATTCTGTCAGTTTGTAAGTGACTCTTGATAATGCCTTAACACGGCGAAACTCGTTGAGTATTTGAGAATATATAGTGAAGTTTGACAAAGGCAATTATTTCCTTCAAGTCAAGAAATGAAAATGGAATTTTGACAAGATAAAGGATAAATAATGAATAAAAAAATGTTGGGGTATTAATACTTTAATAATAATATTAGTAAAAATAACAACATTGAATAATTACAAAAACTCCATGTAAGTTAGGAGTTGCATAGATTTATTTCACAGATAATTTGGAAAAAGAAGAAGAAAAGTTTATTATACCTGTCATTTACAAAGGTACAATTATACAATAAGATTCCTTAACCATAACCCTTATACACAAAATACAAATCGTAAATAATCAGTTAAAATAAAAACAATGCTACTGCTAAAGAGTGCCTTGAAAAAAGCAGTTCTTAATGAAAACTATCAGATCTGTGAACTGGAACGTATTAATACTATTGGACAACAAAGAGTTAAAATTGAAAATAATATTAAAGATACAGTTGAACAATACGTAAGCCCAGCTAAGCAGCAAAATAAAGAACTTGCTTATATTGAAGATTCAGAAGACAGTTTAAAAGACCCAAATTATGAACAATCTGATATTGAAACAGGTTCAACTTCTGATGAAAAAAGTAACCATGATCAAAAAGTGGAATCAAAGTTTTGGTACCCAAGTAGCGGCATTAATCACAATTTGTTGCCGTCTTCCCATGCCAAAACTGTAGGCCCTCCATGTGAAATAACATGACCCTTTTAAATGCTTTCAATGCATTTCTGCCCAAAGTCGAGAAGATATTAAATCAAAGTTTTGGCACCCATGTGCCGCCATTAATCACAAACGACAATTTGTTGCTTCCCATGTCAAAACTGTACGCCCTCCATGTGAAACAACATGGCCCTTTTAAATGCTTTCAAGGCGCTAGACAGTATTCAAGGAAATATAATTTTGAAATTGAAGAAGAAGAAATAAGAGTGTGAAACATGTCTTTCATAATAGGTTGAATATTTCGCAAACTTTTGTTACGACTGCTATTGCAAAGGAGTAGTTATAAAGCGATACGTGTGATGACTGCGATCACTTACAAATATGCCTGAAAGATACATCAGACCAACAAGAAAAAATGTTGATCGATAAAAAATACAAAGAGCATTTGAATGAAGCATCAAAAAGATACTTATTTAAAAAAAGTGACAAAGAAGAATGCTTGAGGATGTTATAGTCCCACACCAGGGACGAAAGCACCCAAGAGCTCAGGGGAGTGGTTTTAGTGGAAAACAAAAATGAGGTACACCCCACTGTTGGGAATGCACGTGTATCCCTCCGTTGAAAGTATTCTCATCGCCCTGCGGATAAAAAAGAATAATGCTTAAAAGATAAGGGTCAGAGAGTAATGTTGTGTTGACTTACAAAAGTGTCTGCCCACCCCGGTATCAAACAACGTTTAAAGGTCTTACATTTTGAAACTGTGGTGGAAACTATAACTTACAATATGATGGCACAAATAAAAAAGAGACTTGTATTGTCTCGCATGAGTCGTGGATAACAGAAGAGGTTTAGGTTTAGGTTTTATGACTCATGCCCGGGCTTTAACTACGAGGTCATATCGCCTACTACCAGAGCGCTCTTTCGTCACTCTGGTGGACATGAGCCCGACTCTATTGTGGGAGTCCTAAATTTTGCCTACCCTAATTTTTTTTTTTTTTTTTTCTAGGGTAGGGGTCTTTAACGAGTACCTGACATCGTACAGGCTCGGGACCATCGCTTAACGTCCCATCCGAAGGACGGCGTGCTTAAGTTTATTTTACCTCCCAGATAAAATAAACTAAGGGCCTCGGTCGGGCTACGAACCCACGACCTTGAGCTCAGAAGTCAAGCACGCATACCACTGAGCTACCGGCGCCCTCTGATAACAGAAGATATTAGACCGCAGCATAAAGATAGAACAATTCGGTTGAATAACTGTTCATCTCAACACAGACAATTTCATGATCATGACATATTTTTGGATTTTAACCAAATTTCCTAACGTAACTGTCATTAGCCACAACGTTTTATTGTATACGTACATACTAAACTCGAAGTTGACGCAAGTCATTCACTGATTGGGAGATACAAAAAAGAAGTGTGTTGGTTTCCAGATAATAACTCCTTGGGATTGGCAGCAACTTGCTCAAAGATTCCTACACCCATTTGTTGTATTAACAACAATATCACCTTCAGATTATATATTATGGAGCTAAGTCCAGGAACCAACAAACTTTCACATCATGGACGTTAAATCCAGGCAGAGGTGTGTTCAATATAATAATATACATTAAGTTTCTTATATTTAATTAATATAATTTACACTTTTATATTTAACGTACTAGTATGTACTTTTTTCAAACAGCTTCAGCCAAGCGTAGAATTTTGGCTGCATCTTCAGCATCACAAGGGTTCTATATGGTCCATTATAATGTGTTTTAATCCTGCATGTTTCAAGATATGGTTTTTCAAAGAGCCAGAATGTCTTCAACTGTAGCTGCACAACTTTCATTAAAACGTTTTCCCCCTTATGTAACATCATATGCTTCCTCAAGCCGCCAGAGTGTCTACAAATGTACCTACACAACTCACATTGGAAATTTATGAGACGCAGAATGGAGTCGAAAAGTATAATGTGACGGGCGGCGTTCCGCAGGGATCGGTACTCGGACCATTCATGTGGAACGTGATGTACGATCTCTTATTGAGACTGCCGCTACCAGCGAACGTTAAGCTAGTGGCGTTTGCAGATGACGTGGCATACGTCATTACTGATAAGACACTGGACGAAGTAAATAGCGACTTCGAGTATGTCATGGTACTCATCCATGAGTGGATGAAGTCAGTAGGCCTACAATTGGCAGAACATAAGACGGAGACAGTCTTGATAACGAGCAGGAAAAAGAGGGAGACCATCACCCTTGAGGTTGGTGACCATGCCATCCCGTCACAACCTTACATCCGCTACCTCGGTATTATGTTGGATGCAAGGCTATCCTTCAAGTATCACATCGAGCAAGCCAGCAAAAAGGCCGCGAACATCAATGCAGCACTGTCCCGGATAATGCCTAACGCGGGTGGACCAAGACAAGTAGCGAGAAGGTTGCTGGCTTCAGTTACCTCCTCAGTACTGCTCTACGGAGCTCCAATCTGGTCAGAAGCCCTTAAGGTGGCAATGTACCGAAGCAAGATGGCGGCTGTGCATCGGATAGCTGCAATAAGAGTGACGGCCGCATTTCGCACCGTGTCCGGTGATGCTGTGTGCGTCATAGCTGGAATGCCACCGATAGACATCACTGCGGAAGAGCGCCAGAGGCTTTATCTGCGACGCACGACCGATCAAGCAGAAAAAATACAGATCCGAGAGAAAGAAAGGAAGACCAGCCTGCAACAGTGGCAAACAAGGTGGAAAAATTCACCGAATGGCAGGTGGACCCGCCGATTAATATTGAATATTGAGAAGTGGGTAAACCGGCCCCATAGTGAAGTAGGGTACTACCTGACCCAACTGCTGTCTGGGCACGGGTGTTTCTGGGCATACCTGTTCAGATTTAAACGAGTAGAAGACCCGGACTGTCCACACTGCTGCGGAGCAAGGGAAGATGTTGAGCATATATTCTTCCAGTGTGCTCGCTTCAGCGAGGAGCGTCATGAGCTCGAAAGAGTTCTAGGTGAGCCGCTCACGCCGGAGACCCTAGTGAGCTGCATGCTGGAGTCGCAGGAGAAGTGGACTGCGGTCGGCGGGTATGCTGCGGAAGTCCTCAGGAAGCTCCGAGAGATGGAGAAGCGTGGAATTGAGTAATGCTTAGTTGTCTTTGAGGGAGAGCGTCAGCTAGAGCCTCCCCCGTGAAGTAATGCGATGGCGGTTCCACGGGGATAATGAGGCAGGAGAGGATACAGGGAGGTATTTTTTAGTGAGTAGTCCCAATGAGGGAGACTTATGTATCAACATATGGCTTTTCAAGTTCCCAGACACTCTACAACTATACGTGGACAACTCACATTGGAAAGGTTTCTCACTCTTATGTATGAACATATGCTTCCTCAAGTCGCCAGAGTGTCTACAACTGTAGCTACACACCTCACATTGGTAAGGTTTCTCTCCCTTATGTATCAACATATGGCTTTTCAAATGGCCAGACTGTCTACAACTGTAGCTACACAGCTCACATTGGAAAGGTTTCTCTCCGTTATGTATCAACATATGGCTCTTCAAACTCGCAGATGTTCTACAACTGTAGCTACACAACTCACATTGGAAAGGTTTCTCTCCCTTATGTATCAACATATGGCTCTTCAAACTCTCAGATGCTCTACAACTGTAGCTACACAACTCACATTGGAATGGTTTCTCTCCCTTATGTATCAACATATGGCTCTTCAAACTCGCAGATGTTCTACAACTGTAGCTACACAACTCACATTGGAATGGTTTCTCTCCCTTATGTATCAACATATGCCTCATCAAATTGCTAGATTCTCTACAACTGTAGCTACACAATGGAAGGGTTTCTCTCCCGTATGTTAGTTCTTCTTTAACATGGACAGTGCCATCTTCAAAACCTGGAAATACATCAAATTAGATACCACTCGTTGCTATTGAAGAGACAATGTAGGAGAATCCCCTTAAACCAAAATTCAAAAATTATGTTTAAACATCAATGCATTACGCGGAAACCATTCTTTTTGTTGACTCTTTTGGGTTGCCGAGGTCCACCGTTTAAGGTAACTCATTATGAGCAATAAAGATATTCAGGGCGAATGGAAGTCACTCTAATAGAAGGAGTCGGGTTCAAGTTCACCGGAGCGGCGATATGACCTCGTAGTTGTCAGTTGTGTTCTTTGGGGGAGAGGGATGACGAGGTCCACCGTTTAAGGAAACTCATTATAAGCAAGAAAGATATTCAGGGCGAATGGAAGTCACTCTAATAGAAGGAGTCGGGTTCATGTTCACCGGAGAAACGAAATGACCTCGTAGTTGTGAGTTTTGTTCTTTGTGGGAGAGGGATGACGAGGTCCACTGTTTAAGGTAACTCAATATAAGCAATAAAGATATTCAGGGCGAATGGAAGTCACTCCAATAGAAGGAGTAGGGTTCATGTCCACCGGAGAGACGAAAGAGCGGCGATATGACCTCGCAGTTGTCAGTTGTGTTCTTTGCGGGAGAGGGATGACAAAATCCACCGTTCAAGGTAACTCATTATGAGCAATAAAGATATTCAGGGCGAATGGAAGTCACTCCAATAGAAGGAGTAGGGTTCAAGTAAACCGGAGCGACGAAAGAGCGGCGATATGACCTCGTAGTTGTCAGTTGTGTTCTTTGCGGAAGAGGGATGACGAGGTCCACTGTTTAAGGTAACTCAATATGAGCAATAAAGATATTCAGGGCGAATGGAAGTCATTCTAATAGAAGGAGTCGGGTTCAAGTCCACCAGAGCGGCGATATGACCTCGTAGTTGTCAGTAGTGTTCTTTGGGAGAGAGGGATGACGAGGTCCACCGTTCAATGTAACTCATTATGAGCAATAAAGATATTCAGAGCGAATGGAAGTAGTAAAAGCCCGGGCATGAGTCGTAATAACCAACTCTATGTTGTCAAAATAAGCCGTATTTGGTTAGCATGTTCGTATTTGTAATTTAGTATACATTATTAAAGATAGAAGAAAGAATACAGGTAACTGATCGTTCTTTCGACGGCTGACTATATATGTACGTTAGAAATGATTGCATAATTTGGTACGTATGAAGGGTGTATGTAGTTTTTTGATGAGCCTGTATCGATTAACCATTTTAGATTGTTTCTATCTTCAAAGTAAGCTAGAGAACATATTTGAATATTTAAGGGATATTCGGGGCAGATGGTTGGTCGCCTAATTCTAAAAACGATCAAATTGTTCCGTCAGTCTACTTAGTTTTGACTCAAGTTGGTTCATTCTGTCATTATCTTCCGTTTCTACGTGATTCATTTGATTATGATTAAATCTTTGCTGGTTTTATCTTCCTACCGTTCTCATTGAAAGCGTGTTTTGGGGTTGTGGATTGAACGGTGAAGAGGGGAAGTTATTCGTTTGAGGCCGCTGTTGGAAAGGTTGGTAATTTTGGTTAAATTGGGATCTTTGATATGAATTTTGCTGAGAGAAAAGTTTATGATTTTGTTGGGAGTTGAATCTTTGAAAACTATTCTGTTGAAAAGGTTGTTGGAAATTTGGGTTATAATTGTTTTTAGGATAAAAGTTATTAGATTGTTTTTGTTTACTTGGATTAGGTTTTTTGTGACTTGTATAATTTCCTTTGGTATTGTCATGTCCGTAAGGGAACAGTCTTGTTAGAATTAAGGAACACTCGTTAAATAGGTGGGTACGCATTGTGTCTAAGTCTGGTAAAGTCATATGCTGCAAAAAATTACTTAGCTCCGGATGTAAATTGGTTAGTACATGATGTATAATTTCTTTTTTATTATAATCTTTCAAGACAGCAAAGACCGTGTCTGTATGATTTTCTAACTTTAATCTGGAATATATTAAGGCTCTGACTGCATCAATTCTATTTAAAAAATCAACTGGATGTTCTCTGGGATGGGATTTAATGCTGAACAGTTCTAGTTTTAATTGTTCTACTGTTCTAGCGTCTTTAAAAGTGTTTTCAAGATAAGTTAATAGTTCTGGGATACTTAAGAACTTATGTGTTAATAGTATGGTCTTGACTTGACCTACTAACCTAGAAGTAACTTTTAATAATAATTTTGCATGGTTGGTTTCTCTAGAGGCATTTTCTATTCCTGGGTTCTTCGGGTCTGCTGGAGTTAATGGATGAAGATCCAAAGTAGAGCTCCTGGAATCACCTGATGACGAGATCGTTGACTGATTGATCTTCAATCCCGGGTGACTGTGGATCGTTGACTAGTTGATCCTCCAATATTTTGAGGTGGTAATGTTCGCTAGAAATCACCTTAACTTCAAAATACTCCTTGTTGCAATACTCTTCCAGGTCCCTGTTCGCGGGCGCCAGTTAAAGAACTTGATTCACCAAATCACTTTTAAAAACATTTTATTTCACAAGTACAAACAAGTTATGAACACTACAACTACTTTACATCAACTGAGAGATAAGAAGATCGGCTCCTCCTTTTACTAGGGGGTATATATACTATGTCAACGGAATGCTGGGCTGCAGGTGGCTCAGGTGTCAAGTTGGTATTTAACTGTCAGAGAGTAATGCTGTGTTGACTTACAAAAGTGTCTGCCCACCCCGGTATTAAACAACGCTTAAAGTTCTTCCATTTTGAAACTTTGGTGGAAACTATAACTTACAATAGGATGGCACAAATAAAAAAGAGACTTGTATTGTCTGGCGTGAGTCGTGGATAACAGAAGATATTAGACCGCAGCATAAAGATAGAACAATTCGGTCGAATAACTGTTCATCTCAACACAGACAATTTTATGATCATGACATATTTTTGGATTTTAACCAAATTTCCTGACGTAACTGTCATTAGCCACAACGTTTTATTGTATACGTGCATACTAAACTCGAAGTTGACGCAAGTCATTCACTGATTGGGAGATAAAAAAGAAGTGTGTTGGTTTCCAGATAATAACTCCTTGGGATTGGCAGCAACTTGCTCAAAGATTCCTACACCCATTTTTTGTATTAACAACAATATCACCTTCAGATTATATATTATGGAGCTAAGTCCAGGAACCAACAAACTTTCACATCATGGACGTTAAATCCAGGCAGAGGTGTGTTCAATATAATAATATACATTAAGTTTCTCATATTTAATTAATATAATTTACACTTTTATATTTAACGTACTAGTATGTACTTTTTTCAAAAAGCTTCAGCCAAGCGTAGAATTTTGGCTGCACCTTCAGCATCACAAGGGTTCTGTATGGTCCATTATAATGTGTTTTAATCCTGCATGTTTCAAGATATGGTTTTTCAAAGAGCCAGAATGTCTTCAACTGTAGCTGCACAACTTTCATTAAAAAGTTTTCTCCCCCTCATGTATCATCATATGCTTCCTCAAGCCGCCAGAGTGTCTACAAATGTAGCTACACAACTCACATTGGAAAGGTTTCACTCCATTATGTATCAACATATGGCTCTTCAAATGGCCAGACTGTCTACCACTGTAGCTATACAAGTCACAATGGAATGGTTTCTCTCCCTTATGCATCAACATATGGCTTTTCAAGTTGCCAGACACTCTACAACTGTAGCTACACAACTCACATTGGAGAGGTTTCTCTCCCTTATGTATCAACATATGGCTCTTCAAATGCGCAGATGTTCTACAACTGTAGCTACACACCTCACATCGGAAAGGTTTCTCTCCCTTATGTATCAACAAATGCCTTTTCAAATGGCCAGATTGTCTACAATTGAAGCTACACAACTCACATTGGAAAGGTTTCTCTCCCTTATGTATCAACATATGGCTCGTCAAGCTTTCAGAACGTCTACAACTGTAACTACACAACTCACATTGGAGAGGTTTCTCTCCCTTATGTATCAACAAATGCCTCTTCAAATGGCCAGATTGTCTACAATTGAAGCTACACAACTCACATTGGAAAGGTTTCTCCCCCTTATGTATCAACATATGCGTCTTCAAGTTGCCAGACTGTCTACAACTGTAGCTACACAAGTCACAATGGAATGGTTTCTCTCCCTTATGTATCAACATATGCCTCCTCAAGTTGCCAGATGTTCTACAACTGTGGATACACAAGTCACAATGGAATGGTTTCTCTCCCTTATGTATCAACATATGCCTCTTCAAATGGCCAGAGTGTCTACAACTGTAGCTACACAAGTCACAATGGAAAGGTTTCTCTCCCTTATGTATCAACATATGCCTCCTCAAGTTGCCAGACTGTCTACAACCGTAGCTACACAAGTAACATTGGAATGGTTTCTCTCCCTTATGTATCAACATATGCTTCTTCAAGTCGCCAGACTGTCTGCAACTGTAGCTACACAAGTAACATTGGAATGGTTTCTCTCCCTTATATATCAACATATGGCTCTTCAAGTCGCCAGACTGTCTGCAACTGTAGCTACACAAGTAACATTGGAATGGTTTCTCTCCCTTATATATCAACATATGGCTCTTCAAGTCGCCAGACTGTCTGCAACTGTAGCTACACAAGTAACATTGGAATGGTTTCTCTCCCTTATATATCAACATATGGTTCTTCAAAGTGCCACGAGCTGTACATCTACAGCTACTAAATGAACATTTAGAAATGTTTTTTACATTTTTTATCGTTGTACTATTATCCTCCAATGTCGAAGGTATATCCAGCTGCGAAGGGACCGCTCTTATATGCCACCAGACAATGTGTTTCCTAAGTCTGCCTAGGCTGGCTGACATATGACCACAGTGAAAACACTCCATCCACAGGGAGGCCCCAACACCTAAAACAGACATTTATTTTAAGATTTAATGCTATCAACTCTTTCAGAGACGAAGAATAGTTTCTACAGTTTTTTATTTGCTAGAAGATCTAGAAAAAATATCGGCGTAAAAATTTAATCATTGCCTTAATTCGGAAGAAGAAGCTATTAAACTGAAAATATAGCCGAGTTCCCTCAAAACCTAACTTCTAAGTTTATTCAAAACAATTCAATCGTCCTGAAGGTATGCAATTCTAACAAGAAAAGTAATTTGAAGCAAACAAAAATGGAAAGATGAATAAGAATAGAGCTGGTAGAACTATTTTAGAGTAGAACGAACTTACCGAAGTCATCGTCTATCAGCAGCTCTTCTTTGATATGGACTTTTAGTTCTTCTTTAACATGGACAGTGCCATCTTCAAAACCTGGAAATACATCAAATTAGACACCACTCGTTGCTATTAAAGAGAAAATGTAGGAGAATCCCTTTAAACCAAAATTCAAAAACTATGTTTAAACATCAATGCATTACGCGGAAACCATTCTTTTTGTCGTTCTACAATCTGTACGAAAACAATAAGTAGAAAGGTTGTCAATAAGAAGCAAGAAACAAAAAAGGAATATGTAGATTAACAAGAAAAGAACAGAAATTAATTTAAAAAATGAAAAATATGAGTTGTCTCCTGAGGTTAGTTGTCCGTTGTGTTGTTTGGGGGAGAGGGATGACGAGGTCCACCGTTTAAGGTAACTCAATATGAGCAATAAAGTTATTCAGGGCGAATGGAAGTAGTAAAAGCCCGGGCATGAGTCGTAATAACTAACTCTATGTTGTCAAAAAAAAACCGTATTTGGTTAGCATGTTCGTATTTGTAACTGATCGTTCACTCGACGGCTGACTATATAAGTACGTTACTTACGCACACGTGCACAGGTATCTTCTTCTAATAGGTCCGGTTCCTCTTTAATGCCCATCAATCTTTCTCCTTGAACTAAAACTTAAAGGTTAAAAAAAGTTAATCTGTGCCCCACCATGGCTTACCCCCACTTAAAAAAATATCCCCTCTCAAGTTATTCAGATCTGAGTCAGATGGTCTCCAATCATTGTGAAGTCAACATAAAATAAATACATTAGGAAATAAAAAGTTGTTAATCCTCATTCATCAAACATCATCATAAACCGTAGTTGTCTGTAGACCTCTTAGTAGGTAGGAACTAGATTATACAGAAAACAGGAAGATGCTTTCTATAGTTTAGAGTAGAACAGACTTACCGAGGTAATCGTCTATCAGAAACTCCGGTTCTTCCTTGATATGGACTTTCCGTTCTTCGAAATCTGGAAATACAAAACAAATTAGCCACCCGCTGTCATTAAATAGAAAATATAGGAGAGATCCCTCAGCGTCTATCAGAAGCTCCGGTTATTCTTTGATATGGACTTCTCGCCCTTCGAAATACAAAATAATCAGTGTAATACATTAATTATATAATGAATTAACAATGCTTAGATATCAAAAAGGAAATATTGCTGTGTTACCGTACAATCAAACATCAAAAATTATGCTAGAACTACTCAATAATGTAATTGTTAAAAAAATGTAATTTGTAACGTTTTGACTTTCCAATTGCACAGGGAACGCCACCCTTAGGATGAGACTTTAAGTGATGGTTCCTAGCCTGCGCGATGTAAGGAACTCGTTAAGAACCTATTCAAGGTAACTAGAGGAGCACATCACAAAATTCAAAACATGTACCTTGAGAATATTGTGAACAATGAAGCCATTGTTTCTGTACCTTGAAAATTATTGTTCTTTTTTGGAACTTTTAGTTGCCAGCATGCAATATTTCAGTATATATCATAAAAAACTACTCACCTGATCTCTGATCCATAACTTCACAAATAATACCAATGAAAATAGTGACCTCCAACGAGATTACTTAAACTGGAAAAGAAGACAAACCCTAGTTGACTGGGATGTCATAGTTGATTATAATAACGAGGTTTTGGGACTATCGATTTATTACGTTTACTAAACTTATAACATTTAGTTAATTCCTGATTTTCTTATTTGTTCACTGGTAACTCTAATTGCAAGTGATGTATTGTAAAAATGGAAATTATGTTTTTTTAAATAAGTGATAATAAGATTGTTTGTGGGTCTGAGAGGGGGGCTGAATATAAAACTTCAAGTAACTCCCGATGTATTGAATGTTTAGACACGAAAATTCATAACCAATAAAATAGCTCAAATCAGTTTTCAGTCAAGTCAGAGCTGCCCATTTTCGAGGAAATCGTCCGGAGAGAAGGGATTTGTGGAGGAGGATAAATACCCTAATAATTGAAGATAATACTTAATGAAAGTATGTATGTACATGATATTCAGTATGAGGACTCAGAAGTCCTTCAGTGAAACACCTATAGTTTTACATATATTTCGTGTATTAGTGAGGGCAGTAGGAGCGGAAACTTCGTTATTATGGATAGCTTGCTATATAATTATACCCATATAACGGGCCTTAACTGCGTGGTCAAATCGCTTACTACCAGAATGGTCTTTCGTCTATTATGGGAGTCTTACATTTTTATTCACTTATATATTATAATTACCGAAAAAGGAGGTAGAGCGTAGATAATATATAAAATTCTGAATTCATTTTTTCAAAAAAAAAAAAAATAGGATGAATAGTTTCGTATGAAACAGGAAACTATGGTATAGAAACTTGCCGCTCCCCGACATGCTCAATCTGTGTTTTGACAGCTGTCAACTTTCGAAATCGACTTATTGATAACGGCATCTTATTCAGCGACCTCGAAAACCTCTAAAACCATAAGTTTTAAGAATACCAATGAAAACCTATGGAGCTAAGCATGCGCGAAAGCAATAGTCGTTGAATCCTATGTTAACACGTTGACTGCCACGGAATTTTTCACGATTTCGGCCTAAAAAGCCAATTTGATTTAATTATGTTATTAAAAACTTTAATAATAGTACATAGTAATAATCAAAAAGCTTAAAAAAGGTTTGTTTTTATGGTTTTTTTTTTGTAAAAACATGTTACGAATTATTTTGTAAAATAAAACTTATAAAGTTTAGAGAAGCATTCGTCAACGCGTTGATTGGAGAAGAGATTGAACCAATTAAAAAAAAAAAAAACAGGATCGCAGGAGCTTCATTATTTACAGAGTATTCCACCTACCGAAAAAAAACTGCGTCCGACAAAGCCATGCCGATTTTGTACCAAAGCTAAAAAACGGCGCGAAACACGCTACTTCTGTCTAATCTGCCAAGAGAAGCATTTTCCTTTGCGTGGAAGATTGTTTTAAAAATTATCACAAAACATAAAAATTTATTTCCTTGTATATTCTTTTTTTTTTTATAAACTTTGTATAATTATTATATTTTCTGTTCATTTAAGCCAAACCTGATTTTTTATTCTCTTTCCTGAGGCCATCTATTCATATTTACACTGTTATGCTACGAGTTTCCTCGTAGCTGTACAAATATGGCAAGTAATGAAGGGACGAGATAACTCGTAGTAGGCGTCCTGGGCAAGTAAACAACCTACGAGATATCTCGTAGTTGGCAGTCAACGTGTTAAATTCCATTAAAATTTCCACCCTTGTGGGGCACGGGTTTTTTAATGGTATTTTTAATTTTTTTAGCGCCAACAATTTTGTTTCGGGTTGAAGAAATTTTTTAGGGTGCGCACGTTTCAAAATCGCGAAATGGCATATTTAAGGACCACCCTAATATACATAGTGGAATGGAAACTGCTGGAGTCAGTCACACTGGCCACTCTGTTGTACTCCTCGGAAATATGGGCTTTAGAATACCTGGAGAAACTAGATACGGTGCTCACAAGATACTACAAAAGAGTACTGAAGCTTCCAAAGTCAACTCCAAACAGCTTCGTGAGAGTAGAGACTAACAGCTACAATCTTAGTGCCATCGTAATCGGAAGAGCAGTGGGCTGGTGGAGCAAAATACTGGAGATGCCGGCCGACAGGTACCCTAGACTATGTTACGAACGTCTCCTGTTCCTGAGCAAGCAGCCTTCAGACCTACCGGCCTACAACTGGGTGACTCAACTCCGGAATATCCTAACCTCTGTAGGCTATTCATGGTTATGGGATACTCAGGACCCTGATCTTATTAGCAGGCATAAGAAAAAGATTGTGAGTCGATTTGAAGAAAGGAGCCGCAATAGAGACATTCAGCACATCCTCGAATCTAACTATAACCTCATATACAAAGATATTTACGGCTACATCGTCTACTTAAAGCTGAGGACAAACATCGAGAGGACGAGAGTGTTGGCTCAGATACGGCTCTGTAGAGAAAGCCTGGCTAGAGTGACGGTGGGAGGAGTGACCTACCTCTTCAACAGGGAAGAGAGCTGTAGTGTCTGCAACGAGACCGACCGGACGACATCCACCACTTCTTCATGAGAGTCCAGCCTTCAGCCAATTAAAAATAAAGTACCTGGTAGAAGCACTAAAGAGCCCGCAACCTCACGAGACCCTTTTCAACATTACCAACAACCAAAACCTCAATAATATCATACTATACATAGTATGGGCGCTAAAAATTAGAAGACATTGAAGTATTTAAATAAAATACCATTTCAGTAAAAGTTTTTTCTATATATTTTTATTATTTTTTTTTGTTTTCATTTGTTAATTAACAGTTAGGTTCTATTACTTTGTATTTTATTATTATTATTATTTTCATTTATTTGTACTTTTTTTAACTGAATAATGTATATATCAGGCCGAACCCTGAGCCTAAAAGATGTATTTCCTAAAGACTAATTAAGAATTGATAATTGATATACATAGTGGAATAGTGCAAAATGAATGAAAAGCAGTTAGAAACATGAAAAATTGTATTATTATAAAGTTAACTTAATAAAATGACATGCAATAAAAAAATTCAGAGTTAAAATCATAATCTATATTAATAAAGCTGAAACGGAGTTTGTTTGTTTGTTTGTTTGTTTGTATGTATGTATGTTTGTTCCAGCATCACGCCCAAACGGCTGGACGGATTTTTATGAAACTTCCCATGTAGCATTCTTTTGAGCCCGATTGAATAATAGGCTATGTGGCGTCCCAAAATTTTGAACGGGAGGGGGGGTTGTAAGGGGGGCCTAAGTATATAAATAGTGCTAACTCATTAACTAATGGTCGAATTGTCATGAAATTTCACATGTAGTATTTTTAAAAGCCAAATAGGAAAAAAAGGTGTGTGGCGTCCCAAAGTTTTGAACGGGAGGGGGGGTTGTGGGGGGGCCTAAGTATGAATATAGTGCTAACACATTAACTAATGGTCGATTTGTCATGAAATTTCACACGTAGTCTTTTTAAAAGCCAAACAAGAAAAAAGGTGTGTGGCGTCCCAAAGTTTTGAACGGGAGGGGGGGTTGTGGGGGGGCCTAAGTATAAATATAGAGCTAACTCATTAACTAATGGGCGAATCGTCATGAAATTTCACATGTAGTATTTTTAAAAGCCAAATAGGAAAAAAAGGTGTGTGGCGTCCCAAAGTTTTGATCGGGAGGGGGGGGTTGTAAGGGGGGCCTAAGTATAAATATAGAGCTAACTCATTAACTAATGGGCGAATCGTCATGAAATTTCACGTAGTATTTTTAAAAGCCAAATAGGAAAAAAAGGTGTGTGGCGTCCCAAAGTTTTGAACGGGAGGGGGGGTTGTGGGGGGGCCTAAGTATAAATATAGAGCTAACTCATTAACTAATGGGCGAATCGTCATGAAATTTCACATGTAGTATTTTTAAAAGCCAAATAGGAAAAAAAGGTGTGTGGCGTCCCAAAGTTTTGAACGGGAGGGGGGGTTGTGGGGGGGCCTAAGTATAAATATAGAGCTAATTCTTTAACGGTTCGTCGGATTGTCACGAAATTTCACATGGAGTATTCCTGAAGGCCAAATAGAAAAATAAGGTGTGTGGCGTCCCAAAGTTTTGAACGGGAGGGGGGTTGTGGGGGGGGGCCTAAGTATAAATATAGAGCTAACTCATTAACTAATGGGCGAATCGTCATGAAATTTCACGTAGTATTTTTAAAAGCCAAATAGGAAAAAAAGGTGTGTGGCGTCCCAAAGTTTTGAACGGGAGGGGGGTTGTGGGGGGGCCTAAGTATAAATATAGAGCTAACTCTTTAACAGTTGGTCGGATTGTCACGAAGTTTCACATGTAGTATTCCTGAAGACCAAATAAAAAAATAGGCGGTGTGACGGCTCAAATGTTTTTACGTGAGGGGGGGTAGTGGGGGGGCCTAAGTATAAATATAGAGCTAACTCATTAACTAATGGGCGAATCGTCATGAAATTTGACATGTAATATTCCTAAAGGTCAAATAGAAATATTAGGTGTGTGACGGCCCAAAATTTTGAACAGGAAGGAGGGTGTTGGGGGGGGGGGGCTAAATATACATATAGAGTTAGCTCATTAACGGTTGGTCGTATTGTCACGAAATTTTGCATATATTATTCCTGAAGGCCAAATAGAAAAATAAGGTGTGTGGCGTCCCGAAGTTTTGAACGGGTGGCGGGGTTGAGGGGGGGGGGACTAAGTATAAATATAGAGCTAGCTCATTAACGGTTGATCGTATTGTCATGAATCGGATTGTCATGAATTTCACATGTAGTAGTAGTAGTAACTATGTATTCGCTGTGGGGTTCACTGTTGCAGGACATTTACTAGCTGTGATGTCCTGCGTTCCTAATATCGTACTAGCTGTGGGGTCCGCTTTTGCAAGGCACTTACTAGCTGTAGTGCTCAGCCCCAGCGTTCCTAACTATGTACTGGCTGTGGGGTTCGCTGTTGCAAGGCACCTACAAGACATTTACAAGCTGTGATGCCCAGCGTTCCTAATTACGTACTAGCTGTGGGGTCTGCTGTCGCAAGGCGCTAGCAGTGTGGCCCAGCGTATTTAACTACGTAGGTACTAGCTGTGGGGTCCACCGTTGCAAAACTCATACTAGCTGTGATGCCCTATGGTTCTAACTACATACTATCTGTGGGGTCCGCAGTTGCAAGGCACCTACTACCTGTAGGGCCCAGCATTCCTAAAAACGTACTAACTGTGGGGTCCGTCGTTGCAAAAGCATACTAGCTGTGATGCCCAGGGTTCCTAATATCGTACTAGCTGTGGGGTCCGTTGTTGCAAGGCATTTACTAGCTGTAGTGCCCAGCGTTCCTAACTATGTACTAGCTGTGAAGTTCGCTGTTTCAAAGCACTTACTAACTGTAATGCCCAGCGTATTTAACTACGTACTAGCTGTGGGGTCCGCTGTTGCAAGGCACTTAATTGCTGTGATGCCCAGCGTTCCTAACTTCGTACTAGCTGTGGGGTCCGCTGTTGCGAGGCACATACTAGCTGTGGTGACCAGCGTTCCAAACTACGTACTAGCTGTGGGGTCCGTTGTTGCAAGGCATTTACTAGCTGTAGTGCCCAGCGTTCCTAACTATGTACTAGCTGTGAAGTTCGCTGTTGCAAAGCACTTACTAACTGTAATGCCCAACGTATTTAATGTTGCGAGGCACATACTAGCTGTGGTGACCAGCGTTCCTAACTACGTACTAGCTGTTGGGTCCGCCGTCGCAAGGCACATACTAGCTATGATGCCCAGCATTCCCAACTACGTACTAGGTGTGGTGCTCAGCGTTGCAAGCCACATACTAGCTGTGGTCACAAACGTTCTTAAGTACGCACTGACTATGACGTCCAGCGATGCTAAGTATTCACTAGGTGTGGCTTCCGCCGTTGAAAGGCGCATACTAGCTGTGGTGCTCAGGAGTCCTAAAAACTTACTAGCGTTACAACAGCTGAAGGACTATAAGCCTTATTCCGTATGAATAATTGAAAATTATATCATCATGAATGTACTGTCGAGGAACTGAATAGCGTTATAGAAGATATTGGGAAAAAATCAAAGTTCCCCGGGCAACGCCGGTATTACTGCTAGTCTATATTAATAAAGCTGAAACGGGGTTTGTTTGTTTGTTTGTTTGTTTGTTTGTATGTATGTATGTTTGTTCCAGCATCACGCCCAAACGGCTGGACGGATCTTCATGAAACTTCACATGTAGCATTCTTTTGAGCCCGATTGAATAATAGGCTATGTCGCATCCCAAAATTTTGAACGGGAGGGGGGGTTGTAGGGGGGGCCTAAGTATATAAATAGTGCTAACTCATTAACTAATTGTTGGATTGTAATGAAATTACGTATGTAGTATGCTTAAAGGCCAAATAGAAATATAAGGTGTGTGGCGTTCCAAAATTTTTAACGGGAGGGGGGTTGTGGGGGGGGGGGGGGCTCAGTATAAATAAAGTGCTAGCTCATTAACGGTTAATGAGTTAGCACTATTTATATACTTAGGCCCCCCTTACAACCCCCCCTCCCGATCAAAATTTTGGGACGCCACATAGCCTATTATTCAATCGGGCTCAAAAGAATGCTACATGGGAAGTTTCATAAAAATCCGTCCAGCGGTTTGGGCGTGATGCTGGAACAAACATACATACATACATACATACATACAAACAAACAAACAAACAAACAAACAAACCCCGTTCCAGCTTTATTAATATAGACTAGCAGTAATACCCGGCGTTGCCCGGGGAACTTTGACTTTTCTCCCAATATCTCATATAAGGCTATTCAGTTCCTCGACAGTACATTTTCAATTATTCATACGGAATAAGGCTTATAGTCCTTCAATTGTAGTAACGCTAGTAAGTTTTTAGGACCCCTGGGCACCACAGCTAGTATGCGCCTTTCGATGGCGGAAACCACAGCTAGTGAATACTTAGCATCGCTGGACGTCCTAGCCAGTGCGTATTTAAGAACGTTTGTGACCACAGCTAGTATGTGCCTTGCAACGCTGGGCACCACAGCTAGTACGTAGTTAGGAACGCTGGGACTGAGCACTACAGCTAGTAAGTGCCTTGCAACAGCGGACCCCACAGCTAGTACGATATTAGGAACGCTGGGCATCACAGCTAGTAAATGCCTTGCAACAGTGGACCCCACAGCGAATACATAGTTACTACTACTACATGTGAAATTCATGACAATCCGATTACCCTTTAATCATTCAGCATTATTTTTATGCTTAGCCCCCCCCCCCCCCCCCCCTCCCAAATTTTTAACATGTCACAAGTGTATTTTTCTATTTGGCCATCAAGAATACTACATGTGAATTTCCATGTAGTCAAATTGTCATGAAATTTCACACGTAGTCTTTTTAAAAGCCAAACAGGAAAAAAAGGTGTGTGGGGTCCCAAAGTTTTGAACGGGAGGGGGGGTTGTGGGGGGGCCTAAGTATAAATATAGAGCTAACTCATTAACTAATGGGCGAATCGTCATGAAATTTCACATGTAGTATTTTTAAAAGCCAAATAGGAAAAAAAGGTGTGTGGCGTCCCAAAGTTTTGAACGGGAGGGGGGGTTGTGGGGGGGCCTAAGTATAAATATAGAGCTAACTCTTTGACAGTTGGTCGGATTGTCACGAAGTTTCACATGTAGTATTTTTAAAAGCCAAATAGGAAAAAAAGGTGTGTGGCGTCCCAAAGTTTTGAACGGGAGGGGGGGTTGTGGGGGGGCCTAAGTATAAATATAGAGCTAACTCTTTAACAGTTGGTCGGATTGTCACGAAGTTTCACATGTAGTATTTTTAAAAGCCAAATAGGAAATAAAAGTGTGTGGCGTCCCAAAGTTTTGATCGGGAGGGGGGGTTGTAAGGGGGGCCTAAGTATAAATATAGAGCTAACTCATTAACTAATGGGCGAATCGTCATGAAATTTCACATGTAGTATTTTTAAAAGCCAAATAGGAAAAAAAGGTGTGTGGCGTCCCAAAGTTTTGATCGGGAGGGGGGGTTGTAAGGGGGGCCTAAGTATATAAATAGTGCTAACACATTAACTAATGGTCGAATTGTCATGAAATTTCACACGTAGTCTTTTTAAAAGCCAAATAGGAAAAAAAGGTGTGTGGCGTCCCAAAGTTTTGAACGGGAGGGGGGGTTGTGGGGGGGCCTAAGTATAAATATAGAGCTAACTCATTAACTAATGGGCGAATCGTCATGAAATTTCACGTAGTATTTTTAAAAGCCAAATAGGAAAATAAGGTGAGTGGCGTCCCAAAGTTTTGAACGGGAGGGGGGGTTGTGGGGGGGCCTAAGTATAAATATAGAGCTAATTCTTTAACGGTTGGTCGGATTGTCACGAAATTTCACATGGAGTATTCCTGAAGGCCAAATAGAAAAATAAGGTGTGTGGCGTCCCAAAGTTTTGATCGGGAGGAGGGGTTGTAAGGGGGGCCTAAGTATATAAATAGTGCTAACACATTAACTAATGGTCGAATTGTCATGAAATTTCACACGTAGTCTTTTTAAAAGCCAAACAGGAAAAAAAGGTGTGTGGCGTCCCAAGGTTTTGAACGGGAGGGGGGGTTGTGGGGGGGCCTAAGTATAAATATAGAGCTAACTCTTTGACAGTTGGTCGGATTGTCACGAAGTTTCACATGTAGTATTTTTAAAAGCCAAATAGGAAAAAAAGGTGTGTGGCGTCCCAAAGTTTTGAACGGGAGGGGGGGTTGTGGGGGGGCCTAAGTATAAATATAGAGCTAACTCTTTAACAGTTGGTCGGATTGTCACGAAGTTTCACATGTAGTATTTTTAAAAGCCAAATAGGAAAAAAAAGTGTGTGGCGTCCCAAAGTTTTGATCGGGAGGGGGGGTTGTAAGGGGGGCCTAAGTATAAATATAGAGCTAACTCATTAACTAATGGGCGAATCGTCATGAAATTTCACATGTAGTATTTTTAAAAGCCAAATAGGAAAAAAAAGATGTGTGGCGTCCCAAAGTTTTGATCGGGAGGGGGGGTTGTAAGGGGGGCCTAAGTATATAAATAGTGCTAACACATTAACTAATGGTCGAATTATCATGAAATTTCACACGTAGTCTTTTTAAAAGCCAAATAGGAAAAAAAGGTGTGTAACGGCTCAAAATTATGTACGGGAGGGGGGGTAGTGGCGGGGGGACCTAAGTATAAATATGGTGCTAGCTCAATAACGGTTGGTCGTATTGTCATGGAATTTCACATGTAGTATTCTTAAAAGCCAAATAGAAATATAGGGTGTATATGTCACAAAATTTTGAACGGGAGGGTGGGTTGATGGGAGCCTAAGTATAAGTATAGTGATAAGTCATTAACGGATGATCGGATTGTCACGAAATTTCACATGTAGTATTCCTGGAGGTCAAATAGAAAAATAGGCGGTGTGACGGCTCAAAATTGTTTACGGGATGGGGGGTTGTGGCGGGGGGGCCTAAGTATAAATATAGTGCTAGCTCATTAACGGTTGGTCGTATTGTCATGGAATTTCACATGTAGTATTATTAAAAGCCAAATAGAAATATAGAGTGTATATGTCACAAAATTTTGAACGGGAGGGTGGGTTGATGGGGGCATAAGTATAAGTATAGTGATAAGTCATTAACGGATGATCGGATTGTCACGAAATTTCACATGAAGTATTCATAAAGGCCAAATAGGAAAATAGGGTGTGTGACGTCAAAAAATTGTGAACGGGAGGGGGGTTATGGGGGTAGGCCTAAATTTGAAGATAGTGATAGGTCATTAACGGATGATCGGATTGTCACGAAATTTCACATGTAGTAATCTTGATGGTCAAATAAAAAAATACACTATGTGACATTTTAAAAATTTGGGAGGGGGGCTAAGCATAAAAATAATGCTGAATCATTGAAGGGTAATCGGATTGTCATGAATTTCACATGTAGTAGTAGTAACTATGTATTCGCTGTGGGGTTCACTGTTGCAAGACATTTACTAGCTGTGATGCCCAGCGTTCCTAATATCGTACTAGCTGTGGGGTCCGCTGTTGCAAGGCACTTACTAACTGTAGTGCTCAGCCCCAGCGTTCCTAACTATGTACTGGCTGTGGGGTCTGCTGTTGCAAGGCGCTAGCAGTGTGGCCCAGCGTATTTAACTACGTAGGTACTAGCTGTGGGGTCCGCAGTTGCAAGGCACCTACTACCTGTAGGGCCCAGCGTTCCTAAAAACGTACTAGCTGTGGGGTCCGTCGTTGCAAAAGCATACTAGCTGTGATGCTCAGCGTTTCTAACTACGTACTAGCTGTGGGGTCCGCCGTTGCAAAACACATACTAGCTGTGATGCCCAGTGGGTCTAACTACGTACTAGCTGTGGGGTCCGCTGTTGCAAGGCACTTACTAGCTGTGATGCCCAGCGTTCCTAACTTCGTACTAGCTGTGGGGTCCGCTCTTGCGAGGCACATACTAGCTGCGGTCAATAGCGTTCTTAAGTACGCACTGGCTAGGATGTCCAGCGATGCTAAGTATTCACTATCTGTGGTTTCCGCCGTTGAAAGACGCATACTAGCTGTGATGCCCAGGGGTCCTAAAAACTTACTAGCTGGGGTGTTTGACGTTGAAGGACTATAAGCCTTATTCCGTATGAATAATTGAAAATTATAACATCATGAATGTACTGTTGATGAATTTAAAAGACTTGTAGGAGATAATAGTAGAAAAGTCAAAGTTCCCCGGGCAATGCCGGGTATTACTGCTAGTCTATATTAATAAAGCTGAAACGGGGTTTGTGTGTGTGTTTGTTTGTATGTTTGTTCCAGCATCACGCCCAAACGGCTGGACGGATCTTCATGAATCTTCACATGTAGCATTCTTTTGAGCCCGATTGAATAATAGGCTATGTGGCGTCCCAAAATTTCGAACGGTAGGGGGGGTTGTAAGGGGGGCCTAAGTATATAAATAGTCCTACCTCATCAACGGTTGGTCGGATGTCACGAAATTTCACATGTAGTATTCTTAAAGGCCAAGTTAAAGAATAAGGCGTGTGGTGTCCCAACATTTTGTACGGGAGGGGGGGTTGTGGGGGGGCCTAAGTATAAATATAGTGCTAGCTCAATTACGGCTGGTCGGATTGTCACGAAATTTCACACGTAGTATTCCTGAAGGCCAAATAGAAAAATAAGGTGTGTGACGGCTCAAAAGTTTGTACGGGAGGGGGGGTTGTGGGGGGACTTAAGTATAAATATAGTGCTAGCTCAATTACGGCTGGTCGGATTGTCTCGAAACTCCACTTGTAGTATTCCTGAAGGCCAAATAGAAAAATAGGGTGTGTGACGGCTCAAAATGTTGTACGGGAGGGGGGGTTGTGGGGGGGTCTAAGTATAAATATAGAGCTAGCTCCTTAACGGTTGGTCGTATTGTCACGACATTTCGTATGTAGTATTCCTGGAGGCCAAATAGAAAAATAGGGTGTGTGACGGCTCAAAATGTTGTACGGGAGGGGGGGTTGTGGGGGGGGTCTAAGTATAAATATAGAGCTAGCTCTTTAACGGTTGGTCGTATTGTCACGACATTTCGTATGTAGTATTCCTGGAGGCCAAATAGAAAAATAGGGTGTGTGGCGGCTCAAAATGTTGTACGATTGGGGGGGTTGTGGGGGGGGTCTAAGTATAAATATAGAGCTAGCTCTTTAACGGTTGGTCGTATTGTCACGACATTTCGTATGTAGTATTCCTGGAGGCCAAATAGAAAAATAGGGTGTGTGACGGCTCAAAATGTTGTACGGGAGGGGGGGTTGTGGGGGGGTCTAAGTATAAATATAGAGCTAGCTCTTTAACGGTTGGTCGTATTGTCACGACATTTCGTATGTAGTATTCCTGGAGGCCAAATAGAAAAATAGGGTGTGTGACGGCTCAAAATGTTGTACGGGAGGGGGGGTTGTGGGGGGGTCTAAGTATAAATATAGTGCTAGATCATTATCGATTGGTCGTATTGTCATGGAATATCACATGTAGTATTCTTAAAAGCCAAATAGAAAAATGGGGTGTATATGTCACAAACTTTTGAACGGGAGGGTGGGTTGATCGGGGCCTAAGTATAAGTATAGTGATAAGTCATTAACGGATGGATCAGATTGTAACGAAATTTCACATGTAGTATTCATAAAGGCCAAATAGAAAAATAGGGTATGTGACGTCACAAAATTGTGAACGGGAGGGGGGTTATGGGGTAGGCCTAAATATGAAGATAGTGATAGATCATTAACGGATGATCGGATTGTCATGGAATTTCACATGTGGTATTCTTGATGGCCAAATAGAAAAATACACTATGTGACATCTTAAAAATTTGAACGGGGGGGGGGGGGGGGGGTAGGCCCAAAGAAGATAGTGATAGGTCATTAACGGATGATCGGATCGTCATGGAATTTCACATGTGGTATTCTTGATGGCCAAATAGAAAAATAAGGTGTGTGACATCACAAAATTGTGAACGGGAGGGGGGGGGGGTTGTGGGAGTAGGCCTAAATATGAAAATAGTGATAGATCATTAACGCACCTGTAGTAGTAGTAACTATGTATTCGCTGTGGGGTTCACTGTTGCAAGACATTTACTAGCTGTGATGTCCAGCGTTCCTAATATCGTACTAGCTGTGGGGTCCGCTGTTGCAAGGCACTTACTAGCTGTAGTGCTCAGCCTCAGCGTTCCTAACTATGTACTAGCTGTGGGGTTCGCTGTTGCAAGGCACCTACAAGACATTTATTAGCTGAGATGCCCAGCGTTCCTAATTACGTACTGTCCGCTGTTGCGAGGCGCTAGCAGTGTGGCCCAGCGTATTTAACTACGTACTAGCTTTGGGGTCCGCTGTTGCAAGGCGCTAGCAGTGTGGCCCAGCGTATTTAACTACGTACTAGCTGTGGGGTCCGCAGTTGCAAGGCATCTACTAGCTGTAGGGCCCAGCGTTCCTAAAAACGTACTAGCTGTGGGGTCCGCCGTTGCAAAAACATACTAGCGGTGATGCCCAGCGTTTCTAATTTGGTACTAGCGGTGGGGTCCGCCGTTGCAGAACACATACTAGCTGTGATGCCCAGTGGGTCTAACTACGTACTAGCTGTGGGGTCCGCTGTTGCAAGGCACTTACTAGCTGTGATGCCCAGCGTTCCTAACTTCGTACTAGCTCTGGGGTCCGTTGTTGCTAGGCACATACTAGCTGTGGTGACCAGCGTTCCTAACTACGTACTAGCAGTGGGGTCCGCCGTCGCAAGGCACATACTAGCTGTGATGCCCAGCATTCCCAACTACCTACTAGCTGTGGGGTCCGCCGTTGCAAGGCATATACTACCTGTGGTGCCCAGCGTTCCTAACTACGTACTAGCTGTGTTGCCCAGCGTTGCAAGGCACATACTAGCTGTGGTCAAAACGTTCTTAAGTACGCACTGGCTAGGACGTCCAGCGATGCTAAGTATTCACTAGCTGTCGTTTCCGCAGTTGAAAGGCGCATACTAGCTGTGGTGCCCAGGGGTCCTAAAAAATTACTAGCGTTACTACAGTTGATTTCCGTATGAATAATTAAAAATTATAACATCATGAATGTACTGTCGAGGAACTGAATAGCCTTATAGGAGATATTGGGAGAAAAGTCAAAGTTTCCCGGGCAACGCCGGGTATTACTGCTAGTCTATATAAATAAAGCTGAAACGGGGTTTGTATGTGTGTTTGTTTGTATGTTTGTTCCAGCATCACGCCCAAACGGCTGGACGGATCTTCATGAAACTTCACATGAAGCATTCTTTTGAGCCCGATTGAATAATAGGCTATGTGGCGTTTCAAAATTTTGAACGGGAGGGGGGGTTGTAGGGGGGGCCTAAGTATATAAATAGTGCTAACTCATCAACTAATGGACGAATTGTCATGAAATTTCACATGTAGTATTTTTAAAAGCCAAATAGAAATATTAGGTGTGTGGCTTCCCAAGATTTTGAACGGGAGGGGGGTTGAGAGGGGGGGCCTAAGTATAAATATAGAGCTAGCTGATTAACAGTTGGTCATATTGTCACGAAATTTCACATGTAGTATTTTTAAAAGCCAAATAGAAATATTAGATGTGTGGCGACCCCAAAGTTTTGAACGGGAGGGGAGGTTGTGGGGATAGGCCTAAGTATAAATATAGTGCTGGCTCATTAACGGTTGGTCAGATTGTCACGGAATTTCACATGTAGTATTCCTGAAAGTCAAATGGAAAAATGCCCATAACTGAGAAAAAAAAAAAATAGGCGGTGTGACGGCTCAAAATTTTGTACGGGAGGGGGGGGGGGGTAGTGGCGGGGGGGCCTAAGTATAGATATAGTGGTGCTAGCTCAATAACGGTTGGTCGTATTGTCATGGAATTTCACATTTAGTATTATTGATGGCCAAATAGAAAAATACACTATGACATGTGATGCCCAGCATTCCCAACTACGTACTAGCTGTGGTGCCCAGCGTTGCAAGGCACATAATAGCTGTGGTCAAAACGTTCTTAAGTATGCACTGGCTAGGACGTCCAGCGAAGCTAAGTATTCACTAGCTGTCGTTTCCGCAGTTGAAAGGCGCATACTAGCTGTGGTGCCCAGCGTTGCAAGGCACATAATAGCTGTGGTCAAAACGTTCTTAAGTATGCACTGGCTAGGACGTCCAGCGAAGCTAAGTATTCACTAGCTGTCGTTTCCGCAGTTGAAAGGCGCATACTAGCTGTGGTGCCCAGGGGTCCTTACTAGGGTTACTACAGTTGAATTCCGTATGAATAATTAAAAATTATAACATCATGAATATACTGTCGAGGAACTGATTAGCCTTATAGGAGATATTGGGAGAAAAGTCAAAGTTCCCCGGGCAACGCCGGGTATTACTGCTAGTCTATATTAATAAAGCTGAAACGGGGTTTGTTTGTATGTATGTTTGTTCCAGCATCACGCCCAAACGGCTGGACGGATTTTCATGAAACTACCCATGTAGCATCCTTTTGAGCCCGATTGAATAATGGGCTATGTGGCGTCCCAAAATTTTGAACGGGAGGGGGGGTTGTAAGGGGGGCCTAAGTATAAATATAGAGCTAACTCTTTAACGGTTGGTCGGATTGTCACGAAATTTCACATGTAGTATTTTTAAAAGCCAAATAGAAATATAAGGTGTGTGGCGACCCAAAGTTTTGAACGGAAGGGGGGGTTGTGGGGGTAGGCCCAATATAAATATAGTGCTGGTTCATTAACGGTTGGTCAGATTGTCACGAAATTTCACATGTAGTATTCCTGAAGGCCAAATAGAAAAATAGGCGGTGTGACGGCTCAAACTTTTATACGGGAGGAGGGGTTGTGGGGGGGGGGGGGGGGGCTAAGTATAAACATAGTGTGCTAGCTCATTAACGGTTGGTCAGATTGTCACGAAATTTCACATGTAGTATTCCTGAAGGCCAAATAGAAAAATAGGCGGTGTGACGGCTCAAACTTTTATACGGGAGGAGGGGTTGTGGGGGGGGGGGGCTAAGTATAAATATAGTGATAGCTC
Organism: Aradus depressus; assembly: GCA_963662175.1. Classification (NCBI taxonomy): domain Eukaryota; kingdom Metazoa; phylum Arthropoda; class Insecta; order Hemiptera; family Aradidae; genus Aradus; species Aradus depressus. The sequence continues at coordinate 51,877,847 of OY759214.1, read as the reverse complement.
ATTAACGGTTGGTCAGTTTGTCACGAAATTTCACATGTAGTATTCCTGAAGGCCAAATAGAAAAATAGGCGGTGTGACGGCTTAAACGTTTATACGGGAGGAGGGGTTGTGGGGGGGGGGGGGGGAGGGGGGCTAAGTATAAATATAGTGATAGCTCATTAACGGTTGGTCAGATTGTCACGAAATTTCACATGTAGTATTCCTGAAGGACAAATAGAAAAACAGGCGGTGTGACGGCTCAAACGTTTATACGGGAGGAGGGGTTGTGGGGGGGGGGGGGAGGGCTAAGTATAAATATAGTGCTAGCTCATTAACGGTTGGTCGTATTGTCATGGAATTTCACATGTAGTATTCTTAAAAGTCAAATAGAAATATAGGGTGTATAAGTCACAAAATTTTGAACCGGAGGGTGGGTTGATGGGGGCCTAAGTATAGTGATAAGTCATTAACGGATGATCGGATTGTCACGAAATTTCACATGTAATATTCATAAAGGCCAAATAAAAAAATAGGGTGTGTGACGTCAAAATATTGTGAACGGGAGGGGGGTTATGGGGTTAGGCCTAAATTTGAAGATAGTGATAGGTCATTAACGGATGATCGGATTGTCATGGAATTTCACATGTAGAATTCTTGATGGCCAAATAGAAAAATACACTATGTGACATCTTAAAAATTTGGGAGGGGGGGGGGGGCTAAGCATAAAAATAATGCTGAAATAAAAGGGTAATCGGATTGTCATGAATTTCACATGTAGTAGTAGTAACTATGTATTCGCTATGGGGTTCACTGTTGCAAGACATTTACTAGCTGTGATGCCCAGCGTTCCTAATATCGTACTAGCTGTGAGGTCCGCTGTTGCAAGGCACTTACTAGCTGTAGTGCTCAGCCCCAGCGTTCCTAACTATGTACTAGCTGTGGGGTTCGCTGTTGCAAGGCACCTACAAATTTGGTTTAAAGGGTAATAGGATTGTCAGGAATCTCACGCAGTTACAAGGCGCTAGCAGTGTGGCCCAGCGTATTTAACTACGTACTAGCTGTGGGGTCCGCCGTTGCAAAAACATACTAGCTGTGATGCCCAGCGTTTCTGACTAGGTACTAGCGGTGGGGTCCGCCCTTGCAGAACACATACTAGCTGTGATGCTGAGCGTTTCTAACTACGTACTAGCTGTGGGGTACGCTGTTGCAAGGCATTTACTAGCTGTGATGCCCAGCGTTCCTAATTACGTACTAGATGTGGGGTCCGCTGTTGCAAGGCGCTAGCAGCGTGGCCCAGCGTATTGAACTACCTACGTACTAGCTGTGGAGTCCGCCGTTGCTGAACACATACTAGCTGTCATGCTCAGTGGTTCTAACTACGTACTAGCTGTGGGGTCGGCTGTTGCAAGGCACTTACTAGCTGTGATGCCCAGCGTTCCTAACTTCGTACTAGCTGTGGGGTCCGCTGTGGCGAGGCACATACTAGCTGTGGTCACAAACGTTCTTAAGTACACACTGGCTAGGACGTCCAGCGATGCTAAGTATTCACTAGCTGTGGTTTCCGCCGTTGAAAGGCGGATACTAGCTGTGGTGCCCAGGGGTCCTAAAAACTTACTAGCGTTACTACAGTTGAAGGACTATAAGCCTTATTCCGTATGAATAATTGAAAATTATAACATCATGAATGTACTGTCGAGGAACTGAATAGCCTTATAGGAGATATTGGGAGAAAAGTCAAAGTTCACCGGGCAACGCCGGGTATTATTGCTAGTTAACAATATTTTTAAAAAATATGGATCAGTGGCCTCATCAGTTATCTGGAACAGATAAAGGAGGTATTTGTTTGGAAGTATTTGATGGATGGATCTGGTCAGTACCGGATGAAGCGAATAGAAAATTTTTGGGGCCCCCCTTTTTTACAAACTGCAATAAAATGTTTATTTATGCATTTAACAATGGATTTATATTATTTCTAATCTATATCTGCGATCGTTTGCGGATCAGTAGAAATGGAAAGAAGTAATCTGAGAACTGGTGTTTCATGGTTGAATTTTCCGGTAAGGCTCCGAATTTTGTTCCAGACCGTTCGTATTGGTGTGTTCTGGTTGATCTCAGAGACGAATTTTTTCCATGAGGAGAACTTTTTTTCTTTCATTAGTCTTCTACATGCAGCCCTTAATATTTTGAACTGAGCCAAGTTGTGAGTTGACAGTTGTCTCTTGAATAACCTCAATGCACGTCTTCTTTCTTTTATAGCGTTTTGGCATTCCTCATCGACCCAGGGGACTCGTCTCTTTGGTTAGGTGTTCTTAGTTTTCGGGATGGTCCTTTGGGCGGCTACTATTATAGTTTCTGTTATCTACGTCGTAAGTTCGTCAGGGTTTCTAGGAAACGCGTTCTCATTGAGTCGTGCTAGGTCTCTAAAGGATGTGTATCCGCCATTACTTGCCACTGAAGACCCAAATAGATTCCGGGTGAGCAGAAGGTGAGGTCAATGTAGGAGAAAGTTCCATAGGCAGGACTGAGGTATGTTGGATGGCCAGTGTTCACCAGAAGAGCGTCCATATTATCAATAAGCCTCCGTATTTTGATGCCTCTTGGGTTGTTGGTAGAGGAACCCCAGGAGGTGTGGGCCGCATTCATGTCACCCATCACGATGTACGGCTGAGGGAGGTTGTTGACTAGTTGGGTGAGCGCTGTCTCGTCAATATCTTCTGTGGGTGGTAGATATAGATTGCAGATGGTAAAGGGAACATGCCCGTAGCATCTGACAACTACAGCCTGAAACGGTGTGGATACATTGAGCAGTTCTCCATACATGCTTTTATGGATTCCTTAATTACACCTCCACTAGCCCTGTTAAAAGGGTTCTTTCTTATCTTTCCTATAGATATTTTAATTCTTCAAACTGAATTTGTCTGCTGGACGTAGGTGAGTCTCTTGGAAGGAAAATACAGTTGGTAGATATCTACTGAGTATAAGTTGCATCTCCTCTATCTGTCCATAGATACCGTTACAGTTCCATTGTATAATAGTTTGTTTTGTCATATCTTATTGTTGTAAATTGTGTGTTCGACATATTCGTCAATGAACCATTTGCAGGTGAGGGTGGTGTTATGTATAACAGAATAAATTTGTTATCAAGGTGTAAGTTGAAAGCAGCCATTTCAATATACAAATGACCGCAATGTAGTTTGATTATGGTAATGTTATCAGGGTGGTGATTTTGCATTAGTTGTAATAGTAATAAGTAAGGTTGTAGTTCGTGCAGAGGCATATATATATGTAAGAGTGAAGTGGGGTAAGATTAATTTTCTTTTTAACTCTAGTTCGTCTTTCCGGGACTGTTTTTTGCCCTCGAGGTGAGTCATCTCTCTTACTTTTAGTAGAATTCTTTGGGATTATATGGATTTTTCTATTCGTGAGACGTTTAGCAGGAGGTGGAGATGTGGTGGTTCTAAGAGGAAGTAGGAGGGAAGGGGAGGTGACGGTAGTAGTGAGAGGTGGTCTGCGGGAGGGTGGCGTTGAGTTAGGTGGACAAGAGACTTGGGGAAGTGGAAGGGGTGTGCTGGAGGTATGAGGTGGGACACAAGGACAGGGATCGGGAGGTGGTAAGTAGGGGTCAGGGGGTGAGTTAGGGGGAAGACAGAGGGTGGTAGAGTGCAGCAGATCCGAGTTGGGGGCTGGAAAGGAGGTAGAAGGTAAACCGGTAAGGAGAGGGGAGTCAGGAGGTGGGTGGGGGGAGGAAGATAAGGCGGGAGGAACGATGTCAAAAGTTGAAGGGAGAGGTGGATAGGAAACAAGAGGAGAGTTGGAGGAGGAAGGAAGTAGAAGAGCTGTGCTGGGGATGGGTGTGCACATTAGGGTTGGACAAGAGGCGGAAGGAGAGGAAGGAGGTGAACATCTAGTGGGAGGAGGATTGGAGGGGGGCGGTTCTCAACTGACAGCGGGGGATGAAATAGGTGGTCGACGGGAGGTGAAAGGGAACATAGGGGAAGGAAAGGAGACGGTGGACAAGTATCTGTTTGTGTAGCTATGTTGGCGGTATGGGGTTTCATCTGGACCCATTCCTTATCAACTTTCATACTATTTCCATTTAGACTGGAGGTAGAAGCTACGACGCGTGCAAATGATTTACTAAAGATTGGAGCCAATTTCTCTTTGTATAATTTCTTCGCATGACCGAAAGTGAGTTTTTCATTAGTTTGAATCTCTTTTATGGCCTTTTCCTCTATGTATCTCGGACACTCGTTCGAAAAGCAGTTATGATTACCTGTACACCTGTACAGTTTATGCAGGACTTCGGTTGTTCGCAAACAGTGTTTGCGTTTGTATGTAGGGGCTGACTACAATTTGGACAAATAGGGTTATGAGGGCATTGCAACTTTATATAACCGTGTGAGAAGGCGGTGAAGGGGACTTTGTCAGAAAACTCGAAAGAGTTCAGGAAAAACAAATCTTTGTTCCCCGTTTATTGAGATTGGCTCGGCCAAGGAACCGCGATTGTGACATCGAGAGTATTGACCCGTAAACAGGATATTTGACATTGACCAAGGTAAACATTTCCGCTCCTCAAAGGTTAAATACCGATGAGGAGATGCGTTGTGGTCAGATTCTGGAACCTGGTCAGACGTGTGGACTGCTCTCTCTCTACTTCTGGACGTAAGTCGAATTCCTATTGTTTATGTTTCCAAGTGTTAAACTGTTCTTGTCATATCTTATTATCTGTCATGAGTTCTGACATTTAAAATACATTCTCTAAGAAGTTATTCAACAGCCTAATTGGTGTTATTATTGAAACCCCCTAGAATTAACAAGTACCATTAAGTTAAGATCCCGGTTTGGTGAGTGAAGCACCATACCTTAAATTAAAGTAAAGACAGTCATTCTTATTATTCACCTAACATTCTCATAAATTATATTATTTACAAATACAGTCTTTTTTAATCTTCACAACAGAAACGAAAACATTTATTGCATCGGATGGGGTTTGGAGTAAATTTACGTACTTTAAGGGCGTAAAACCCAACTTTCAATATTTCTGGGGGGGACGGAATCGAGAATGTTATGACGTATGTATTTGTTTTTCTTTCTTTTCCTCCATTTTTGGAAATTATTCTTTTTACAGCAGTGACCGATTGAGTTTGTAGTTCGTTCAGTATTTCGTCTTCCGTTAGTTCGGAAAGATCGAAGCACGTAATTACACCCTTTGATGAGTTCAAAAAGCGATGGGGTTCAACAGTAATTGGGATTTGATCAAGAAACGTTGTCATTTTTGGTAATGCTATTGATTGACTCTTAGTTTTTGTTTCCACTAACAGGGTGCCGTTTCGGAGTTTTCTAATCAGTTTCATGTCACCTAATTTACTTACTAAAGCCTTATGCATTAAGAACGGGGACACTTTATTTAGAGTGCCCTCATTAGCCCTAGAAATTACGAAAAAAGTTGGGGTGACTCCTCCGAAATTTTCATGTTCATGTTTTGTTGATTTTAATCTCGTTATGTCTGGGGGTAAGTTCATGTTTATTTTTCATATGTTTGTATATTTTTACGAAAGAATTATGGAGTTAGATAGTTGAGTGATATATTGGTGAATATGTAGAAGTTGTAAGGTAGGTAGAAGTAGTAAGGTATGTACTCCCTGACTGGACTTGATATGAATTAGAAGGGGGGCACGTGAAGACTGTTCAAGTTCACACTTGGTCGATTACTGGCAGGCCGTCGCGGAGAGATCATAGTTTATTTTCATGGAGAGAGTCATATGATGTTAAAAGGTTGAGATTCACTCAGATCTTGGTGATTCAATCTTCTTAGTCCTTTCCCGTTTTTGCGCCAAAATGTTGCTATAGTATTAGAGTAGAATTGAAATTGAGAATTCTTAATCTTACTTTTGTGATTTTTGTTAAGGTTATATATTTTTTCAACACTCAGCACAAGTTCACCTATATATATATATATATATATATATATTGTAATGGTTGCAATGCTATATAGTGTTGGGCGCCATTAAAATTACGAGAGTAATCTTAAAAAATTTTTTAAATGATTGCACCATTTTTTGCTCTTTCCTCAGGGTTGAATAATTATCTTAATCGAGGGTTCTTTTAGGGAGCGGGTGATAAATATAACAGATAAAGGAAAACATTTTGTAATTTTTTCTCAGAGTGAACATTAAAAAATGAAACATAAAAACATATAAAATTGAGTTGCGAGTTATTTGGGTTATACTTAATGACTATCACTTATCGTCCTCTATTGCGAATTCACTTTTTTTTTATACATGTCAGACAAATTTATAATTTAAAATTGGATTTAGGCATATTGGTAATTATTTAGTATTATTAGAGAAATTTGGAGGGTACTCATTCAAACATGACGTTTGAAGGTGTCTTCTCACCGGGGTATTTCACAAAATGTGCATCAGTGTCCATGTGATCCTGAATCCAGTTATATCGTCGTCATCGGGCACACCAGCTACAATCTTAAGCCGCTTCCATACAATGGGACATTGTATCACTTCTCCTTTCTAAGATACTGAACTACGAGAGGAGTCGAAATCTTCCCACCTCACTTGTTCAGATTCCACCAGAGACTGTCTCCATCGTCCTTTCAGCTGCTATCCCCTCTTCCTCTCTTCTTATTACTGCCACCTATGCCTTCTTATATTATTTTAATGCCTGTATTTTTTATTTGTTAAGGTTTATTTATTATTTTAATAATTGTAATTATATTAGTGCTATTATTTCAATCATATAAGAAATTTATAAATAATAATGTATCATTTCTCCTAGTATTGCACGGTTGACATTAATTTCTTCATCGCTGCTAGATAGTTCCGCCTGGCGGGTCATAGTCATCAGACGAGATTTCAATATAGACAAGGAATATTGGGGTCCACAGCCTCATTCTTCATCAACTAAAACATGAAAACATCCCACAAATATCAAATAATTTATTAAAATTAAAAGTGAAATGAGTAAACAACTCTAAACAAAATTCAAACTGCTCCTGCTTTAAAACTTTAGGAACAAATCAATAGCAAATCTGTATTACTAGCGAGGTGTAATAATTATGGCATAAATCAGCTCCAATTATTTATTCTCAACGAGTTTTAATAATTTCGGCATTTTTTCCCAGTTTTAATCTCTTTCTCAAAGATGAATAGTTATAGTTGTTCATTTCCAAAGAGTCTTTTCGCAATTAGTAATTTATTCGTGTCTTTATAGTTTTTGGCATAAAGTCGCAATTGTTGATTCTCCGCGAATTCTATAATGGTTGAGGTAAATCAATCGTAATAGACTATTTCAGTTGTTTTAATAAAACAGAAACTTTCACAAAAATCAATAAAAATTGTTCATGTTGTCCCTATTTTGAAAATTGTGTGAACAAGTGGAAATTGTTTATGGTGTAGGTATATTAGGTTTGAAAATATAATCCTCTGAAGTGTTTACATGTCTCATAACACCTTGATTAATCAGCTGAATATACCCTACGCAGACGTTATTCGCGTCAAAAATATGAAGTTAGTCAATCGATACTGTTTCAATTTAATAAAGCTGTTCAATTTAATAAAGCTGTCGAACAAATGGAGCGAGCAGGCTGTCCAGGGGAGCACAGACCCCGACAGAATATTGGCTAAGGGAGGCCGCGGAGCTCCTCAGTAAATAAAAAGATAAATGGGGAAAACAAAACCTACATCAATGGCTGGTTTTTAGGGGAGCAGTCAGTTTGTATGTTGACCGGACATGAAAAAGTTAGTGTAGATCACGAAGTGAGGAATGAATGTGTGCCATTGTCACTTTTGTAGAATGCGGAGTGAATGTCGTTAAGGGTTTCTACGGGGAGCCAGTCTTCTCTCAGGTGAGCTTCAGTGAAAGGGTCGCAACACTCCACGTCCAACCCTTCGACACGGTTCGGCAAAATCAGTCTGAAACAAAAAAACACATACCGCCTATATGCATGGCTCAGGACACTTTTCTGTGTCCAGGGTTAGCAAGACACATATCTGGTCAAAAGTGTCTACGTCAAACAATAATAAATAATATTAATCAAAGAACAAGCAGCAGAGATATTTAATGAACTTAAAATGTTGCCATTACCTCTGCTGTTTATACTTTAATAGTTTGTGATAATTTGAAAAAAAAATTGCTAAATTAAATTACTTAGCCTACATTATAAATAACATCAAAACATCAATATCAAATAAAAAATCAAATTACTTACAATAAAAATCTTACAAACTAATTTCTACATCTACTTTAGTCTCTTCTCTTTTAAAATATTGTGGCCATTCCTTAATTCAATTTTACATTGGACATGTATACATGTAAATAAATAAAAAGTACCTTCTCGCATCTACTACTTCCACTGTTATATTTTCCACTCCTACATGGTTCACTTTTCTCACTCCTTAACCCTTAATCATATCTCTCTAGACTATGCATTCGTCTTTAAACAAAATGCGACTAGTCCATCTCTGTATATTTATTCACTAATTATTTTACATCTCAACTCCTAACAGCTGTTTTTGTACAAATTATAATAATTGATTTTATAATAAGTATTTTTTTTTTTTTTTTTTTTTTTTTTTTTTTTTTTTTTTTTTTTTTTTTTTTCATTTATTGATAATTTTTGTAAAATGTACATTCAATTGTGCTAAAATAAAATAAAAAACAAAACATCTGGCACTTGAATGAGGCCGCTGACCAGCGTCAGTCCTCCTAAGTATATCAATAATTTTAATGTGTGTATGAAATAATTTCAACAATTATTGTTTACATCATAGGTTATTAGAAATTTCTGCTTTTTTAACATTGTGAAAAAAATCACGTTTTTGAATAGAAGGGTTTCTCTAAAATAAACATTTTAAATTGAATTCTAAAATGTTTTATTGTATCTATTGATTTCAAGAAGTCTGTCTGGGCTCCTCCCTCCAGTATCCCGTCTTTAGCAGAATTATCTTTTATACTGTAGTTTAAGAATAGCAATGGCTAGTGTGGTGTCTGCCGAGGCCAAAAAGGAAAAAAAAAAAAAAGTGGAAGAGGACATTAAAGGAGTTGATTCCTTGACGTGTAACACTTGTTTCGAAAAGAAGGAACAATGTTTAGTTATTCGACATTATTCTTCTTCCTTATGGAATCATGTCTAGTAATGTTGAAAGAGTAACTTTTACATTTTAGAATTCAATTTAAAATGTTTATATTAGAGAAAAACTTCTATTCAGAAACGTGATTCTTTTCACAATGTTAAAAAAGCAGAAATCAAACATATATAAAAGTAGGGTTACTTATATAAAAGCTTCAATTCTTGCTTTCATTTTCATTTTCCTGGCAGAGCTCCTCCACCAATATCCTATAATTTCGTTATTATTTTTTAAAAATATTTTTATTACTATCATAATTTTTTTAGTTATATCCTATTTACTTTACTGAAATTTGTCAATTTTTTAAAATATATTTCGCTTCTTATAACCTGAAGAAGGTGCCCCTGATCGTCCCGTATTCCTGAATCTATCTGTATTTATCTATAGAAATATGAATATAAAATATTCCGTGATATAAATAGTATCTATTGTATTAGGAATTTGATATTCTTCTGTCTTCTATTATTTATTTAAAATATTTATGCATATATATATTTTTTTAAATAAATAATAGAAGACACATGAATATCAAATTCCTAATACAATAGATACTATTTATAGAGGGCGCCGATAACTCAATGGTATGCGTGCTTGCCTTCTGAGCTCAAGGTCGTGGGTTCGAAACCCGGCCGAGGCCCTTAGTTTATTTGATCTGGGAAGTAAAATAAACTTCGGATGGGACGTTAAGCGATGGTCCCGAGTCTGTACGATGTCAGGTACTTGTTAAAGACCCCTGCCCTAGGTGAATAAAAATTTAGGGTAGGCAAAATGCATTTATGACTCCCATAGTAGAGTCGGGCTCATGTCCACCAGAGTGACGAAAGAGCGCCCTGGTAGTAGGTAATATATCCTCGTAGTTAAAGCCATAAGTCATAATAACTAACTACTATTTATATCAGTGAATATTATATATATATATATATATATTACTATTGAGGACGCCGGCGGCTCAGATGTAAACCCAGCCAAGGCCCTTAGGTTTTTTTTATGTGGGAGGTAAAAAACTTTGAGCGGCAAGCTCCGGACGGTGTGACCTAGGTAACAAAACCTGGGTAGGCAACATTTAGGACTTCCGCAGTAGAGGGAAAGAAAACTCTGGTAGTAGGCGATAAGGCCCGGGCATGAACCACAATAACTATATTATTTATCTAAAATGATAATTATTATGACTCACGCTCAGGCTTTAAACTGCAAGGTCATATATCGCCTACTACCGGAGCGCTATTTCGTCACTCTAGTGGACATGAGCCCGACTCTACTATGGGAGACCTAAATTTTGCCTTAAAAAGTGAAAAGAAAAAAATTAAGTGGAAATGCATAAAAAATGGTTACCTTAAAGCATGTAAAAATGTTCTGTAAGGGGAGACATCTTTCCTGCTTGAGTAGGTGAAGTCGCCGACGATGGTATGGCCGAGAGAGGCACAATGAACCCGTAGCTGGTGGCGTCGGCCTGTCCAACAACAAGGAATATTACAGAGCAATGTGATCAGGTGACATCAAACACTAAACTGTCAAGAGGTCAGCCCACGCAATAAATGCGTAAACTTAGCAAAGTAGTCAACTTTTCCTGGCGCATGGCGCAAATGCAAAATTCAACATTTACTTATTAACAGAAGCTGTTTGTTTAGAGGTAAAGTGATACAATTTTGAACGGCAGATCTCTGTTTCTAATGGATCTAGGCGAACTACCAATGTTCACCTCATCTTGTTATTGTTATGTATATATATATATATTTATGCATGTAATGTTTAGTATATTTTAAGTCGTGGCTGAAGATGGTAGCAATACCGAAGGTACTCCCATAATATACATAGTTTGTGAAATAGACAATATTTTCTAAGAAACATAAGTTTTTTCTTTACTTTTCATCTTGTTACCTCAAAATAAAGAAGAAAAAAAACACTTGCGCAAAAGAGCAATTTAAAAAATATATATATTTTAATATTTCGAACCTCGACAAATTGAATAGTAATAACAATGTATGTATTACACTATAGAAAAAACAAAACCCTTCTTTTATACCTAATAAACCAACAAATGTTAAGTATCAACAAAAATAAGATACATGAAGTGATACTATATAAATTGTTAATACTACTCAATTTGTACAAAAATAATATTATATATTAAATATATATGTATAAATACTAGCAGTAATACCCGGCGTTGCCCGGGGAACTTTTACTTTTCTCCTAATATCTCTAGTTCGAATTATATTCAATTCTTCAACAGTACATTCATGATGTTATAATTTTCAATTATTCATACGGAATAAGGCTTATAGTCCTTCAACGGCAGACATCCAGCTAGTAAGTTATTAGGACCCCTGGGCACCACAGCTAGTATGCGCCTTTCTATGACGGAAACTACAGCTAGTGAATACTTAGCATCGCTGGACATCCTAGCCAGTTCGTACTTAAGAATGCTTGTGACCACATCCAGTACGTGCCTTGTCACGGCAGACACCCCAGCTAGTAAGTGTTTAGGACCCCTGGGCAACACAGCTGGTATGAGCTTTGCAACGGCGGACCCTTCAGCAAGTACGTAGTTAGGAACGCTGGGCATCGCAGCTAGTATGTGCCTTGCAACAGCGGACACCACAGCTAGTACATAGTTACTACTACTACATGTGAAATTTCATGAGAATCCGATTAACCTTAAATTATTTTTATATTTAGCCCCCCCTCCCGTTCAAATCACATAGTGTATTTTTCTATTTCGCTTCGAAAAGTACTAAATGTGTAATTCCATCACGATAACTCCCGATTTTTGATCACGATAACCCTCGATTTTTTATCACGATAACTCCCGATTTTTGTTCGCGATGACTCCCGATTTTTGTTCACGATAACTCCCGATTCTCGTTCACGATAACTCCCGATTTTTGATCACGATAACTTGCGATTTTTAATCACAATAACTTGCGATTTTTAATCACAATAACTCCCGATATTTGATCACGATAACTCCCGATTTTTGTTCACGATTACTCCCGATTTTTTTTATCACGATTACTTCCGATTTTTGATCACGATTACTCCCTGACAGTCCGATCATCCATTAATGAGCTAGCACTGTGTTCATATTTAGGCCTACCCCCACAACCCCCCTCCTGTTCACAATTTTGTGACGTCACACACCCTATTTTTCTATTTGGCCTTTAAGAATACTACATGTGAAATTCCATGACAATTCACCATTAGTTAATGAGCTAGCACTATATTTATACTTAAACCCCTCACAACCCCCCCTCCCGTTCAAAATTTTGGGATGCCTCATAGCCTATTATTCAATCGGGCTCAAAAGGATGTTACATATGAAGTTTCATGAAATCCGTCCAGCCGTTTGGGCGAGATGTTGGAACAAACATACAAACAAACAAACAAACCCCGTTTCAGCTTTATTAATATAGATAACACGAAGGGAATGAAATCATTTGAAAACACTTGCATGTTCTGCTGCCCGAAAACTTTTTTGGAATTCTCTGGAGAGATGAGCTTGAGTTAAAAAGAAAAAAACGAAATCCTATCTTGCACCGTTTCGATCCCGTATTTGGCATTCCCTGGGGGAAATCGAAAATATGGTGGCAGTCGTCTTACCAGCTGGGTGAGTGCTGTCCACATTCGTTGGATAAGTAAACTTTATTAGAAAAATAAAAAATACCTTAATTAATACTACAGAAAGGTATAGTGAGATGACACAATGAAGGGTGTAGGTGCGTATTCAATGTAATAAATCAAATGACAACAGTACACGTTTGCGCCTATTCCCTACGAAGAATTTATTCTTTCGAACGACAAAGGTAACAAATGCAAATAAGCAAAATGGACCTGTGGTGGGTTTGAGGAGGACCTTAGTAGCTGGGTAGGACTGGAATAGACCTCTCTGTAGCACGACCAGCCTGGTGTGAGCAGTTCTGGGGAAGCGGCAGTCTCTGGAGGCAGGGGTGCACATCTTGTGCGGAGTCTCTCTCTCTCTCACCACACCCACCTCTCCTACGTCACAAGCAACCAATCAATCAGATAATAGACAACTTTTCTGTCCGCAGTACACGCGGGGCGCTGGTAGCTCAGGGGTAGCATGCTTTCTTAATGAGCTCAAGATCGCGTATTCGAAATCTGGCCGAGGCCCTTAGGTTTTTCATTTCGGAGGTGAAAAAACTTGAGCACGCCTTCCTTCGGATGGAACGTTAAGCGATGGACCCGAGCCTGTAGGATGTCACGTACTCGTTGAGGACCCTTACCCTAAGTGAATAGAAATGTAAGGTAGGCAGAATTTAGGACTCACACTACACAGGGTTCATTTCCACCAGAGCGACGAGAAAGCGCTCTGGTAGTAGACCTCGTGACCTCGTAGTTAAAGCCCGGGCATGAGTTATAACGACTATACCCGCGAAACGGTTTGCAGTTGCACTGATCTCATGAGACTTGCACTTTCTGCGGTTTGTCCCCAGAGCACTCACGTTCCTCAAGATAGCATCCTGGTCTCATGCCTTTCACGATGTACACATCTGACATCCCTACCCAATCTTTGACACAGGTGAGGTATTATTATGGTGACACCCCCCCAAACATTGAAATACAGTTACACATCGCTGTCATTTCTACTACCGGGAAGATCTCTAGGCCATTGCCATTCAAGGTGTCTTTCAGGGTTTTGAGGAAATGTGGCGGAGTTAAGAGCAGAGATTGGAGAATTATTGTGGGAACTAAGGTAGAAATGGTACTTCTTATATCTGAATTAACTTAGGTTATGAGAGAAACATTGAAGATAGAATGAAGGGATTTGTAAGAGAAGTGATAAGGAGCATTGGCTATCCAAAAGTATTGGATGTCTTAGCAGAACCCCATTGTTCAAGTCCGTAAGTCCACAGAAGTTTCAGTAGAGTATTATGTAGAATTCCTTTTTGTTTTGACAGATAATTTACATCTTTGGTCAAGTAATCTCTGTAAAGGTTTATAGTGTCTAATTATTTCTTGTTGCTTCAGTCTTGTGTGTGGGTTCCAGGTAAGTGGCTTGTCAACGATTTTTGAAAGGGTAGGATTGTTGAAGTAAACTGGGGTAGCAGACGTTTCCACGACGAAGAGTGAACTCACATATGTCGTTCATCATCATACTCCAACATTTGTACCAGGACTGAAGGTTGTAAGTTGTTCTTGGAGGTGTCTCGCGATAGGACTGGATCAGAACGGGGGATATGATAGCAGTGGCTCTGCAAAGTTGTCGAAGGGGTGGGAAGGGATGCCAGCTGTGTATTGAGTGAAATGGATGGCACCCAGGATGCTTTCTTGAGGAAATCTTTCTCAAACAAAAGGTTCCTTCGATCCTTAGGTAGTAGTTAAGGATCAGAAAGAATGTGATGTGAAGGGATGGACGGCTCAGATCTTCCACTCGGAATAGCAGGGTCTTTCAACATAAACCCCTTTTGTTACAAAATGTTACCCAAGACACAGCGCTGTCATTCTTATGTGACAAAAATGCGGCCACTATTTGAAAAATGTCTGATCATATGGATATCTTCACTATTATAACAGTCACATTAAAATTTCAGTTTTATCTTAAACGGATACTACAACTTACAATAAATAACTTTATAACTGTTTTCGTTTCTTTTTTTTATCATTGTTCGTATATCAAATGAGAGTAAAATAAATGGTTATGAAACAAGTTTTAGTTTAATTTAATTTAAAAAATAGAAAATAAAAGTAAATTACCTATGGAGGTAGCCACATCGATGATTTCTCCATGTACATGACCCCGTAATAAGGCAATGTAATACTTGCTGGCAAGCCGTTTTTCAAAAGACATGGCGGCAGCGGTGGCAGCTGCCTTATTTAAGGCCACACACAATACACCACTTGTCACGTAATCTAAACGATGAACAAAATGGAAGTTGTGAACCAACTTCGGATTGATCAGTGAAGGATAAGCTTTACTGAGCTGTGAATGCAAGGACTCCTACAAAAATAATGAAACAAGTCGACAAGTTTATTTCTTATTTGAAAGCTATTTCTTATCATATAAGCTTTACTTACTGAAATGGTTGGATCATTGCTATTAATTAAAATATCATAATTTTTATTAATAACAATAAAATTTGAACTATGGTGTAAAACCTGGATATTCACTTTATTGCCCTTGATAGTCCTAAGAAGAAAAGACCACATCCTATAGAGGTGTGTAGCAAATTTAATCAGTTCTTGAAACATCTTTTTACAACCAAAGCTCAGAAAAATATGCTTTAAGTATAGAATAATTTTTAAAAAATGATTCAGAACCAAAAATCTCCAAGAACCACACACTAACCTCCCAACAAATAGAACATATCGATATGTGATGTAATATCGATGAACGAAACAGTACCATACCTATGTATTTCCAACCGGACGATGATAACCATGGAAGTTTTTCGCCCTAAAACCACAATCTCACTCTCTCTCTCTCTCTTTCTATATATATATATATATATTCAAAACATGAAGAAAATTGAATATTTTTAAGAATTGGAGGAATAACAAAATGAAAAAGCAGAAAGTGTGACTTTCTTTTCTAAGAACGAAATAGTCTTACTGTTGCCCCCTCCAAAATCTAAAAATAATACATATTTTCTAAAGTACTGGCTGTAGAACCTGGAAGAGTCACGCAACTTTGATCTCCAATAGCGTTATTATATCTAGTATTACACCGCGTGAACGAAAACCCTCGTCATCCGTACTTTAAAATCTCCACTGGAATGGGGGGGGGGGGGGGGGGGGTCAAGTTGTACCTACTTTTAAAGACTTTTCAGGAATAAGATAGAACCAAGTTAGTATGACGTCACTGTTATGAAACATCACCAATCACGCTGACCGTATTATATGAAAAAAGAAGGAGACACTCTCTACCAGGTCCCCCCTCTTCAGAAATTGGATATTTTAAGAGTGTCAAACAGTAATGAAAGCCGGGTTCTATCTCATCTTGAAGGTCTTGTTAGAGTGAACAACTTGCACTTATCTCAAAGGTTTTTCGAAGCTCACTGCAAGTGTGTGAGGATTGTGATTTTCAAATCAATTAAGAAAGTGTCCGTATAGCACACCGTTAGAACGTTCTTCAAATGTACATTACAAAACAAAGAGTCTGCTTCCATTCCTTGAATAATTCACCAATAATTGGTAAGCACGCCAAAAGGAGGGGGACCCGAAAATTCCCCTAAAATAGCCAATAGAGCAAGAGTTGAAAAACCTTCCAGATAAAAGCTCCATATAAGATGAAAATATTGTGGTAATTTAAAAAAAAGGTTTGAGTGTTAATCTTATATAAATAAAAATATAAATAATAATTGAATTAATAAATTAAACAAATGAAATAATAATAATTAAATAAACATTACCACATTTCCTGTAGAAATTTTATCTGTTTTCTCTTACTAAATTTTGATTTCTACAGCAGTTTTTCGAAAAGGGCCCTAAAAACATATCAAAAGTTCAAGACGTGCAATTTTAAAGAAAGTGCACGTATATTTTAAAAAAATTTCAATTAACAAACTTTTCATTTGGATTTCTAAAGAGATCCATCTTGTCTTCTAAATTTTACAAAAATATTAAATCTAATTCAAAGGTTTTCAAATTATCTTACTGGGACAACAGGGAATATGAATACAACAAAACTTACGAGAACAAATATTGGGTTTATTTTCTTAAATCTACATTATTAAAATTAAAAAACAAACAAAAATCAAAAGAAAAATCTTAACAACTAAATTCTTAACACTAATTCAATCTTTTTTTGTTTTATATTTCGGCCATTCCTTTAAAATTTGAGTTATATATTTCTGGGCATATATCCTGTACATACAAAAAATAACAGTACCTTGTTTACGGATCAATTCCACCGTCAATTCACTTCTATTTAGTTCTTCACAACTTTAAGCCTAAAACCACTCTCCATGTTCACTCAGACCAACTCACCTCAACCCAGGCCTCCACTCGTCTCTCCACAACACTAAAAAAAACAGCTGATAGCCGTTTTTTTTACTCATTTGTTTTTAAAAGAAATTTGCTTTTTATATAAAAATAAATATAATTCATTTTTTAATGTTTATAATTTAATCATTTTAATGTGTGTATTATTTTTATACATCACAGGATATTCAAAATGGGGTACAACTCGGGCGCTATTACTGCTTGCCATTCATTAAAAAATGAATCATCATATATAATATAAAAAATCATTAATCCATTGCGGTCGTTAGAAGTTTCGAAGTTTGACTAGGTAAAAAGAAACATTGAAAGCCTGAGGATAGTTAGCGTCAAAACAGGTAATATATGTATAACGTTTTTGTGGAATAGACATTTCAAAAGGAAGTGTATGTCAGCTTTTCTCAATTCAAAAAAATTAGTTTAGTTTGTTTTTCATTAGTTTGACTACGCATATAGTTATATTTGTTAGTCCATGAATTAGATATTTTAGCAAAACTTTGATGAGAAAGAAATCTGGTTTCGAAACTGGTATCTTGGAAGTTGGCCAGGTTAGCTACAACTCAATGAGCTAGCATGCATGCCCTTGCTCTCGTCAGGAATAAAGTAACACAACCTTTTAAATAGTTATAATATCTGTTATACTTCGCCAATTTGTCAAGATAATTTTATTTATCATAAAAAAAGATTGTCTGAAACAAACAAAAATGTTGGCAAAAATAAATACGCTTATCATAAATTTTCTACAAAAAGTACCGGGATAGTGACGTAATTGGAGCAGTGAGTATCAATACTACAAAAGAGTTAAGATTCTCCTACTAAATTCACTGTGCCAACAACAATAATTTTCTGGAATTAGTTTTGTAATACAATTAATGATCTCGGAGAGCGAAAAAAACAAAAAAAGGGAAAATATTTAATAGAATGATTATTCCAAGAGGTAGTGATCAATCTTCCAAGAGGTAGTGCTCAATCTTCCAAGAGGTAGTGATCAATCTTCCAAGAGGTAGTGATCAATCTTCCAAGAGGTAGTGATCAATCTTCCAAGAGGTAGTGATCAATCTTCCAAGAGGTAGTGCTCAATCTTCCAAGAGGTAGTGATCAATCTTCCAAGAGGTAGTGATCAATCTTCCAAGAGGTAGTGCTCAATCTTCCAAGAGGTAGTGATCAATCTTCCAAGAGGTAGCCCTTGATGAAAGGAAGTCCGGTGGGAACATTTCTTTGATAGTCCATGTACTCCTGTCCGAAGAATGACAACAACGTCACTTCTTCTATTGTTATTCGGTCTGAAAAGAATTTCCAGCTCGCCAGGGTGTACGCAACAGCACACAATGGGTTCAATAACAGTACCTGGAATCACATCAGACAGGTTGATACATTACACAGAAAATTGATAAGGAGAGAATTACACTAACAGGAAAATTATTTATTTTGTTTATTATTAATTACGAAAGAAAAAGAGGGCGCCGATAGCTGATAGCCTTAGTTTATTCTATCTGGAAGGTAAAAAAAAAACGTAAGCACGCCGTCTTTCGGATGGGACGTTAAGCGATGGTCGAACGACTTATGAATACTTTCCAGATGCCCGGGTACGCCTTGACTCGACGTGGATACAGCCTGACCACTGGATGTCCCAGATATTATCAGGTCACGGAGATTTTAAACTCCAAACTCTTTTTCATTAGGAGGAAGAACAACCCAAACTGTTCCCTTCCTATGGGCCATCGAGACTGCAGAACACGTGGTCCTCGATTGCCCGCTGTATGACCAGGCCAGAGTGGAGTTCATTCGCGGCACCGGATCATACCTGGGACTGGATCTGCGGCAGCAGGTGACGGAGACTGGCTACCCAGTGTTCAGCCGGTTTGTCGACTCCTGGTGGGAGCAGAAAAAAGCGGTGTGACGGGCTGAGGCGACCATAGATCGTCACACGTTGGTCGACTGATGGTCGCCCCCGGCCCGCCATAGCCTTACTTAAGCACTAGCCAGATCCCGAACTCCCTCGAAAAACAGAGACGGGTGATGTTGCACAAACAAGGTGCACCCGACACATTACATAACAATAAATAGGTGCCGAGCCTGTACAATGTCAGGTACTCGTTAAGGACCCCTACCCTGGGTGAATAAAGATGTATCCAGAGTAGAATCTGGTTCATGTCCACCAGATCCATAATAACTAACTACAAAAGAAAAAATGTTAGGAGCGTAATCATGACGGCAGATAATTTTACTGCCATTAATGATTTTTGCTTATAAATGTTTCGCAAACTACAGAGATGCGTGGCGGTGAGTGGTCTCGATGCTGTTGTTTCAATGAGAAGTAAAACTTGGTGAGTGAATGACCGGCAAGGTACGTGCCTAGTGCGAATTGATGACCCACTAACGCAACCAACCAACCTATTTGGATGAAAATCTACAGGTGCCTTATTCACTCACTTCTGAATTCTCATATAAAACTTTGAATCGATATGAACATGCACTACATTGACAGTTATTTGGGTTTTCAAATGGAACTTCCCAACCTTCCTTTTCGCCAATTCGGCTTGAAATCAATAGAAAACGTCCATAATAGGTCTTGGATCAACATAAAAATGTCTAGTGGATTCATTTATTGGGGGGGTTCAGTTCAATAAATGTCCTTGTGGGATTCTGGATACAAATATAAGTTGATATATAAATTAAAGTTGATAAATTCATTCTGTTGGGATTTATCGAGGCACACGCGCAGACATGCATTTGTTTGAAAACATGAAAACTCAACATATAGCTGTATGACGTAAAAATAGATGTGGGAAAAAAAATTAAATTGTATATTTTCATGTTAAGTAGGATAGTGAGAAAAATGCTTCGAAAACATTTATATTTGTGTTTTGAAAAAAACAGGTGCCAAACTTTTTATTTTTTAAATATTTGCAAGGAATACGAACCTGAGTTCCGATGGCCCAGTAGAACCAGCCCACATAGGAGGGATGTCTGCTCCACGAGTATACTCCAGTTTTCACCAGTTGGTGTCCCGACTTCTTCTCAACCTGAACAGTATGAGTAAAGTTGGAACTGGCAGTAAACATGGCCACTTTCCGAAGAGCTTCTCCACTGATGCAGAGGATAAGTCCAACTATCGCTATCCACCAACAGACCTTCATATCTGCTCCAATCAGAATTAACAATGTTTTGATTAGAATTGATCTCCACTTATATAAAAGGGCGCCTCCATTTGGAAATAATAAGAATGTCCTCGGCGAATCACCGGTAGTGTCCTTCCCCACAACGATTTAATCAATGAAGTATTCGCTTCATTAATACTATTGACTGAATATTATTTATATTGGCCGCAACACTGTATATCGAGTATACTAATTGATTTGTTCTTTAAAAAAACGGAATTTACATTATTGGTGAATGTCATAGAGATATACATAACGATTGTACTTCGGGAAACAAAATAAAACTTACTGCTACCTAAATGAAAACTGACATAATTGCAGAGATATTGTGAAATAATTCAAATGGACTTGAAAAATAAAATAAAACTGGTTTATTTAATATATTGTCTAATTTCACTAACTATATATACATGGGAGTACTTTCGGTATTTCTACCATCCTCAGCCAAAAGCATAAGAGATAAGACTCCTTATCTCTTATGCTTTTGGCTGAGGATGGTAGAAATACCGAAAGTACTCCCATGTATATATAGTTAGTGAAATTAGACAATATATTAAATAAACCAGTTTTATTTTATTTTTCAAGTCCATGCTACCTAAATATCTTTGAATTTCAATTATTCACCGTTTATATTCTGTGCTTCTCTGAAGCTATTGATAAAAAATCCTACCTACATACGAACATTCTTCCAGATAGATGGGGTAAGAGCTTATGATATTTTGCATCGAGATTAATTTTTTTGGTGAAATAGTAGGCAGCATGAAACTTAAATCTTATTAATCAAACAAGGTCGATTCACTTCGGTTTCGGTATACTATCAGAGATAAAAACTTTCGACACAAAACATAATTTACTTACCTTTCTTCCCATCCAAATAGTACATTTATTTATAATACTCACTTATTGAATATTTAATACTACCTAATTACTTTTGTAACAATGACTAAATATTTATTTCTGTAAATGAATGAAAAAAAATATAAATAAATAAAACATATAATCCTGTGAAGTGGCATGGCTCTCATTTACTATTTCTTTGTTGATTTTTCCGGCATTTTTTTCCAAAGGTGTCTTCTTTTTTAACAATACTTCGGGACAATTTCACATCCCTTCTTCTGGTCACTATGAACTTTGAAGAAGGGACGTGGAAGTGTCTCGAAATATTATCAAAAAAAGAAGACACCCCTGGAAAAATATTCTGGAAAAAATCAACATAGTAACATCTCAGAGTACCATTTCTTAAGTAAAACCAACCATTCCTTGTTTCCCCCAGTTTTTCTTTTATGAAAAATCCCTAAATATTTGTACAACAATATATATATACATACATTCATTAGCAGGTAAGTAAGTTAATTTTATATTACTTTGCTGGCAATGGAGCTTTTTTCTCAAGAGTTTAAAGCGTTCTTATCGCTCTGCGACGTTTTGCTATCAAGATATAAAGGAGAATCTTCAGTTTTAGTCCCCAATTTTTGGTATGCTAATTTGAATTTTCAAGTTTGCAAATTTTTCTAGTATACCTACTACAGCTGATTGATTATTGAAATAGATGTATGTGCTAGACGACATAGCGATATGTGTAATGATGATATTCTTTAACAACTGAATGTTACCTCAAAATCGTTAACAGGTACCTTTCGTATGTGATAAATTAGGAAAATGACCCTTATTACTACGGTTCTTATTTGAATACGAATCGAAGGACAGCTCATGCATGTATAGGCGGTCAATCGTCTTCGCGGATTAATCAAGAAAGATAAAACCTCTATGACAGTTGTTCCGAAGTTATGCCTTTCAACTGCAGGGAATAGGAAATGACCCTATCGCTTCCTTCCTTGTGTCAATATAACATCTTCATACTTTTTTGTTCTTACGTTTACCGTCATTTCTCCCTACACAGAAAAATGGAAGAAGGGCCACTTGATGCCGTTCCTTATTAAAAAAGAAAACCCAATGATACTAAATACATATATATGCGACTGTCTTCACAGGGAAAATCAAAGTTTTCCCTTTTTTTCTCCCTCCTCATGGGGAAAATTTAAAAAAAAAAAATTGCGACATTACAACCTATCTCATTAAAAATAAAATCTATTGTTTCGTGCATAGGCGGTTAACCATCTTCTCGTAAAACATCGAGAGGGTAGCACCTTTAAAAAGGCCTAAAAAACAGGTTTTCCCAAAATAATTCTTTGTTCAGGAGAAATTCAAGAAAAATTACGACTTTACAACCTTCTTAATGTCAAGAAGAAGCCCAATGAAAAATTCTTAATCAAAACTGCTTCTAATAGTTCATATAATAGATGTAGTTCATATTGAATAAGTACCTGTATATTTTTAATGATTTGAAAAGTACATTGTAACTAAGTTATAATGGAGTTACTCCCGGGCAACGCAGAGTGAACCTGCTAGTTGTGTATATTTGAAAAATAAATAAACAATACAATACCTGGGTAAAAATAGCGTTCAATAAAATACTCTATCCAGCTAACAATAAGAGCAATTTTATAGTCTGGTGAGTGGTCCAAAATAAACGAGTCCAACGACAAAGTTTCTGGGTTTGACAGTGCAATGGCGACAAATTCTGAGTAATGGAAGAATGAAAGAACACTCATATAGCTGAAAAATAAACATTTTAGACAGAAAAACAACTGATATTAACATTTAAAAAATACATACAACAATTATCCTTACCATCCAAAAACTTTGTAGGAGTTGGGAGCCAATATGGCTACACATATCCCACAAGAAAATACACCACCCAAAAATAAGGCTCGAACACCTACCTAAAAATTATAGTTTGGTCAGTGTCCATAAATAGTATATTCATAGAAACAATATCAATATTAGAAGTAGGTATATAATAAATATGATATACTCCAAAAATTTTAGACATTCTTGCAAACATTCGAAAATGAATAATATAAAAAAGTATTATAACCATATACCTTATAAAGGAAATCCTTCAGAAACAATCTTGTAACAACAAATAAAAGAGCAAAATAGCTTGTAATTAAAATTATTACATCAGGGATAAAATTTCTGTCTAAAAGCAGTGGCCCCAGAAAATTCAATAACAAAAATAATAAGCTAAACAAGGAAGAAATAAAGCAATATATACTTATGTTTCCAGCATAAGCAGTCATTTTTAGTTTCAAAAATAATTCATTAAAATTTCGGAAAAGTCGTCTATACATATCAATATAATATTAGGGGATAAGAGATAGACTAGCCACTTTTAAAATCCATTTCTAGAAGCTGTATACACGCAATGTTTACAGAAAGAATTAAAAAACTGTTATCTGAATTCACCAAAAACCAGTGATTAAATAGAACAAATCGATTTATTAGATAAAGTCTTAATTGACATCGATTGTTTAATTTGCCAACGGCATGCTTTTAATATTATTGGAGTTATGTTTTGGAGTTAATCCCCCCTCCCCGTTGGCGGATTTGACTGAATATCAGTAGGTGTTGTCTTTATGGGGTTCTGGTCAAACATATAAAATTTCGTTGAGGGCGCCAGTAGCTCAGTGGTATACGTGCTTGCCTTCTGAGCTCAAGATCGTGGGTTCGAAACCCGACCGAGGCTCTTAGTTTATTTTATCTGGAAGGTAAAATAAACGTGAGCACGCCGTCCTTCGGATGGGACGTTAAGCGATGGTCCCGAGCCTGTACGATGTCAGGTACTCGTTAAAGACCCGTACCCTAGATGAATAAAAATTTAGGGTAGGCAAAATTTAGGACTCCCACAGTAGAGTCGGGCTCATGTCCACCAGAGTGACGAAAGAGCGCTCTGGTAGTAGGCGATATGACCTCGTAGTTAAAGCCCGGGCATGAGTCATAAAACCTAACCTAACCTAATATTATTTCTATATAATATATTATTACATCACTTCTCCCATTTATTTTTCCCCTCCTCGAAAAATAGTATTTAAAAACGTTTTCTGAAGCACTCCCTTCATCAATATTATAATACATGTGTTTTTTTAGGTTAACTATTTCTTCTGTCAATCAGAATCTTACTTTTATAGAAAAAATTGAGTTGACTATATTTCAACATCTAGTAAGAGCATATATTATACAGGGTGTCCTTTTTAGATGGCCCGGCTGAATTTCTCTTGAACCGATAACGTTATAAAAAAAATAAAAAATACGTATTTAATATTTTTCAGTCTAGTTTAAAATTTCGACCGGTTTTTGAAAAAAAATTATACGGGGTATCCCAGGACCAGTACAACTTAAAAATTTCAAATAGGACCCTATACCTTCCGATACATCATTTTAAAGGATATTTACGCAGAAATCAATGGTGCAACCCGATTTCAAATTAGTCAAAAAACTACAAAGTTATGGTACAAAGTTTAAAAAAACAAAAACATTTTGTTTGTTTTTGTATTAATTCCAATAAACCTAATTTTAGTAAAAACGTTAATCGCTTTTATTGTTCACATTCACTGTCATTGTTTACCCAAATGGTCTTATGACAGGGAATTTTAATTCCTGGAAATAAACAACTTTTACAACAATACATACTTCCTTATATTCAGTATTAATCAGCCAGTCAAAATGAATAGAACCGAAGGGTGCAGTTTTCCCATCAGGAACAAGTTGATATGTACAATTGTTTTATTGAAAGTGTGGTATTGCTCGCCGTGCAGTCGTGTTATACTCCCAGAAATTTCCCGTAACAGCGTTTATGCCAATCATAACCCTGCAACATCAGTTGAAGAACTGCAGCAAAGAGTGGGAAATGCTTGTCGATCCGTCTCTCCTCAGTCAATGGCACTGAGCACCAGCGAAGAGTGGTTAAGAAGGGCCAATCTTTGCATCTTCAAAGAGGGTAGTTTGAACATGAAATGTAGGTTCACCAACCTCTATGCGTATGGGATTTTTTTATTATTAAAAATAGCTAACAAAATGTATTGTTTTTTAAAAAAGATTTTGAACCATAACTTTGAAATTGTTTGACCAATTAAAAATCGGGTTACACCATTGATTTCAGCGTAACAAAATAATGTATCGGAATGTACATGGTCCTATTTGAAATTTTTAAGTTGTATTGGTCCTGGGGTATCCCGTATAATTTTTTTTCAAAAACAGGTCGAAATTTTAAACTAGACTGAAAAATATTAAATACGTATTTTTTATTTTTTTTATAACGTTATCGGTTCAAGAGAAATTCAGCCGGGCCATCTAAAAAGGACACTTTGAATATGAATTAAGAATCTACTTACACAACCCAACAAGTAAAAATATTTCTTTTATTATATTAGAAGCATTCCAACCCTCTGTTAATTTTTTTCTCCCGTTAATATAACATTAACTTTTAATGCCTGACTTTTGAAAGCTCTGTAGTAGAACAACACTGGCACATATTATTGTCAGATATTTATATATCGATAGTCTTGTATCGTCTTATATATATAGGAAACCTTCCATTATGTTTATTTTATCTGTGTGCCGTGAGTGGATTTCTTTGGGAGGTATTGTTATTGTTTAAATTAAAAAATGGTTGTTTCATTAGGCTTTGAAGGCAGTGCTAACAAATTAGGGATCGGTATAGTCAAAGATGGTGAAGTATTGTCCAACTGCCGGAGGACCTACATTACCCCACCTGGAGAAGGTTGGTCACATATTTGTATTGTTCTTCTATCAGCCTGAATTGGGCTATTACTATTAGTGAACGGCTCAATTGCACTGTGGGTCATTCCATATGAATTCACGAACGCATCCCACGTTCTTGTTTTTATTTGAAACCGCTCTAACCGAATGATATTACATTGCCAACTATCAGACCCGAAAAAAGGTTTTGCATCTTTTTCAATCATTTGAATTTTGTAATTCCATCATATATGAATGTGGTTTGAAATCGTGTATTGAAATGGAAGTGGACAAGCCCTTGATTTGATGTAGAACGACGCCCATCCTTCTGTTTATCATTTTTATAAATGTTGTTACTTATAATAATAATAATATAATTACTAATTATAGGATTTTTGCCAAAGGAAACAGCGAAGCACCACGCAGAGAATGTGTTGCCATTGCTGAAAGAAGCGCTGTCCGTGGCTAAGGTGACACCCCAGGATATAGACATTGTCTGTTTCACCAAAGGACCTGGAATGGCACCGCCACTAGTCTGTGTGGCTGTCGTTGCTCGGACTGTTGCACAGCTCTGGAAAAAACCTATCCTTGGTGTCAATCACTGTATTGCTCGTATCCTTTCACAACTTGACTTTATTGGAACTTGATTGTAAATGTTAAAACGGTTAATAAGTAATAGACAGAAGAATTAATATAATTGAACAGAAAAACCGTCGTCGGTGAATCACATACTAAATTTTGAATTGATAAATTCATTTCATAGGTAGATATTAGGATTTGTAAATCGAGCCCCTCTCCTGAACCCCTCTTCCATTCGGCCGATATAGCTGCAATTTGAAAGGGTTATGTTCTCAATGAGATTTAACTTCAAATATGAAATTTCAAGACCATAAGTTCATTACATTGGCAGTTATTGGGTTTTTGTGTTAAGCCTCGCCCCTAATCCCTTTGATCGATTTGGGTGAAAATCAGTAGGTGTCGTCATTAGAGGGTTCTGGACCCACATATCAAATTTTGTGTCGATACATTTATTGCATCGCGAGGTATCGTGTTCACACCACTCTGGCAGACAGAATCTGGAGGTCGGCAAACATGACTTTTTCCATGAAGGTGCATTACGTCAGTATTTATTACTGTTTTCGGACAATCAGACATTTTTTTAAAAATATTTATTATTATTTATATATTTTATATAGGTATCTAAACTGAGGATTCTTGAGAAATACTGTAACAACAATTCTTTAACAGTCAACATTGACAAAACAGTTGTTCTAAAGTTCCACAAAGGCCGCCCTTAAAAATCTAATCCCCTAACGTACCAAAATGCAGCTATTAAAGAGGTCAAAACGTTACCTATTTCCGGGTAACCGTATTTAGTTCTGTGAAATTTTCTCAAGCAGGTCATGTTTTTTTCTCTAAATCTGTAATAGCAAACACCGTTGTGTTCAGTATTCTACGAGGTAGTAAATCTGACTCCTGGGATACTAAATGTATGTTGTATGAGTCAATTAGTGAAGGTGTCCTATTGTACATGTCGGAGATCTGGGGCTGTCAATGCTGGGACAGCTGACTTTTTTCAAAACCCTCCTCAACCTGCCTTTGAACACTCCAAACTCATATGTAAGGATGGAAACAGGTAGAGTCCGCTCTCGAGTCAAGATATTCGGGAGGATGCTGGGCTGGTGGATAGAGTTGTTGGGCATGTCGGAGGATCGTTTGTCAAAGGCTACCCCAGATTGTGGGAGCTTATCGACTGGAACTCCATTCCTTTCAACTGGGTTGTCGAACTTCGCAATTGTTTGGTGGAGATGAGAGCGCTGAATATATGGTAGGGACAAGAATATCAGACAGTAAAGTCAAACAGAAGAGATCTGATTCAGGCTTATGAGAGTCACTGGATTTGCAAAAATATAGACTGTACTTAACTCCTCTTATAGCTCCCACTATAGATGTCTGAGTAGCTTAGGTTCGGGAGAGGGCTACCTTTGCCTGAACTGTAGCATAGCCAAGATGAGGGTGCTCGCACAGGTCAGAATGGCAGGAAGTCAGCACATAAGGCTGCTTGTTCAGGGGGAGCGACACGTGCTACAGCCTGACCGGATATGCCCTCTGTGTGCTGATGAGACTGTGAGAGATGACCTGGCCCATTTGTTCCTCCACTGTCCTGCCTACTCTCCACTCAGGGATATGCTCCTAGCTAGGTATTTGCCCCCTTCCCAGGAGGCCGCCCTCCTCGCTATGGGCCACCTCGCCTCTCTCTATCTCTACCTAACTGAGGCTCTCCAGCATAGCAAAACAATACTGGGTAGCTATCTATCTATCTCTCTGGCGCTACAACCCTAGTGGGTCCTGGCCTCCTCAATGAGCCTCCGCCATTCGGCTCTGTCCTGTGCAGCTGCTTTCCAATTTCGCTGTCCAAGAAGCTCTCTCGCGTCAGCTGCCACACCATCCATCCATCTTAGCCTCGGTCTGCCTGCTCTTCTTGATCGGTACAAAGGCTCCTCAAGGACTGTTCTTGGCACTTCGCCCTCTTCCGTTCGGGCTACATGGCCTGCCCAACTCAACCTTCCCAACTTCACCACCCTCACTACATCAGCCTCACCAAACTGCTCGTAGATTTCCCTATTCTTGCGAATTCTCCAAACCAGTCCGTCCTTCACAGGGCCGAAAACCCTTCGAAGAATTTTCCTTTCAAATATCAACAGGTCCTTCTCGTCAGACTTGGATAGGGTCCATGTTTGACTGGGTACTGACCAGCTAGGTACTTGCCTCCTTCCCAGGAGGCCGCCCTCCTCGCTATGGGCCACCTCGCCTCTCTCTATCTCTACCTAACTGAGGCTCTCCAGCATAGCAAAACAATACTGGGTAGCACATAAATATTATTGGATTGTACTGATTCAGTTTATTCTACTTTAGTCATTATTTTTTTTACTTATGTTAATTTTCAAGTATGTTATTTATTTTCCTTTTTCTTTTATTAGTCCCAAGCTAGTCATTTATTTTGTATGTTATCCTCAACCATAGTGCGTATTAACATTTCTATTTCCATTTCTATTATCTATTTCTATTATTGATACGCATGAAAGATCTTCATTTTCTTCTCCTGAGTCCGTTTTTTATGTTCTCAATTATTTACTTTGTTTTTTATTTATTTTGCATTAGGTCTATAAGGTCATTATTGTATATAAGACTCCAATCTCTTGCAATAAGATCCATGTATCTTCTTATGCAATAAAGAATTATTGTTATTATTATCAGCGTGGAAAAAAAATATATATATATATATATAATATATATATATATATATATATATGTATATTTTGGGATGTATAAAAAAAAATACACACATTAAGTTGTTAATATTAAAAAAATTAATTATATTTATTTTTCTATAAAAAACAATTTTATTTAAAAAAAATAAGTAAAAAAAAAACACGCCCATCCGCTGTTTTAGTGTGTCGAGAGACGGGTCGAGGGCTAGGTTGAGGTGAGTTGGTCTGAGTATGTGGAGAGTGGTGTCTAGGCTTAAAATGTAATGAACTAAATAGAAGTGAATTGACGGTGAAATTGATCCGCAAAGAAAGTACTGTTGTTTGTTTAATATGCCCAGAAATATATAACTTAAATTTTTAAAAAATGGCCAAAATATAAAAACAAAAAAGATTGAATTAGCGTTAAGAATTTAGTTTGTAAGATTTTTCTTTTGATTTTTGTTTTTTTATTCAATAATGTAGATGAAAAAAAATAAATCCAAATTATTTGTTCTCGTAAATTATATTGTATTCATTTTCCCTGTTGGCCCAGTAAGATAATTTAAAAACCTTTGGATTAGATTTAATACTTTGCAAAATTTATAAGACAAGATGGCATCTCTTTAGATATCCAAATAAAAAGTTTGTTAATTTTTGAAATTTTTTAAAGAAATTACGTGCACTGTAGAAATCAAAATTTAGTAAAAGAAAAGAGATAACATTTCTACAGGGAATGTGGTAATTAATTTATTATTTCATTATTATTATTAATTATTATTTATATTTTTATGTGTTTATCATTTATTTAAGATTAACACTTAAACCTTTTTATTTTTTGATTTATTTTAACTTTACATTAATATTTTCATTTTTTACCACAATATATTATATTTCATATTTATATGTGTTCAATATTTCTTCCAGGCAAAATCAGGACCTATTAAAATGTACCTTTGGATCCCTGATCCGTGCCCCTCACAGCTCGTGAACTAATCCTGTTAGAACTAGTAATGGACATCATTTCACTTTTCTATTTTTCTTAAATATTTTCTTGATTTTTTTTTTGTTTTATATTATACCTTAAATAATATACATATAGATATTGAAATGGGCAGACAGATTACTAAATCGGACAATCCGACAATCCTGTATGTGAGCGGAGGTAATACACAAGTGATTGCCTTCGCTCGAGGCAGATATAGAATTTTTGGGGAAACTATCGATATAGCTGTTGGTAACTGTTTAGACAGGTTCGCTCGAGTTATCAATCTCTCCAACGATCCAAGTCCTGGCTACAATATTGAACAAATGGCCAAAAAGTAGGTGAATATAAACCATTTGTGATGTTTAAGGAGATGTCAAGTCAAGTTATCTTCTTTCGTTGGAGCTCATTGCCCGTCTTTATTTGAAACTTATTCTTGCTATATAGATGTCGTGTTGCCGGTCCATCCTCATTGTCTGTGTTTTAGTAGTCCATTAGATATTGTATGTACAATTTTTCTCGTCTCTTCCACATTTTTCACCGCTTCTGAACTGTAAATTTGGTGATGTATTAATTAAAAAAATAACTTTTCACAAATGAAAATGGTTAATTTCTAATTGGTCATAAAAAACATAAAGAATAATAATACTTTTTTTTTATATGAAACCAGAAAAACATGATTTTTTTCCAATAAAAAAAGTCAATATCAAAACGTGAGGGCACCATTAGCTTAGTGGTAGGTATACTAGCCTTCAATGGTCAAGATCGCGGCTTTGAAGGCCCAATTCCGGCCAAGGCGGTCGACTTGTGGGATGTTGACTCAAAAAGAAAGGAATGAGTAAATAAAGTGGCATCAAGAAGAAGTAGAAATGTGGAAGAGACAAGGAAAACTTTACATATGTAAATATAAGACGAAGATACAGCCTTGTCTCAGGGGCTTGCAGTCCGAGAACCTCTATTTAGAAAACATATGACTTAATTAAAGTGGCAAGAAAAGAACTACAACTAGAGAATACAAAATTATATTTATTTTTTAGCTTTTATTTCTTGTGGTATTTTCCCAATAAAAAAAAATATATATGTATTTTTTCAATGTTTCTATTGTCTTTGGGCAAATTACTATTATATTTTAAACTTTTAGTAAAATTTGACTTTTCTGTGCAGTTCTTTCAATATTTCTAGTTTATGTCAAATGCTAATTATAACTCTTAGTTTAAAATAATAATTGATAAAAATAGAAATAAAAAAAATAATATGAGAACTGAGAAAAAAAAGTTGAAGTTATGTTATTGTTCAGATCGCAACAGTAAAACAAACGGAGGTGTTGGCAGAAATGATGTGGTTGTATAGTTGTAGAAGGAACGTTAAAATAACATGCAACAACGGACATCACAAAACGCATACACAAAGGGACACTAATGTTATTAATTGTTGTGTGTATTTCAGAGGTAGCAAGTATTTGGCGCTTCCTTACTGCGTCAAAGGGATGGATGTATCATTTTCGGGTCTTCTCTCTTGGATAGAAGACAGAGCTGATCAGCTGATCTCTTCAGGGAAATATACAAAAGAGGATCTGTGCTTCTCTTTACAAGAAACTGTCTTTGCTATGCTGGTTGAAACTTCAGGTACGACAAACTAGAACTATTTATATCATTTAATAATTTAAATACATTTTATAACTTTAATTCACATAAACATTTAATAAGAATTAGTTCAACATAAAAATGATGTTTATCAATACATAGTTTTTGGAATGATTAAATAAACTAGATATTGCCGTTTTAAAGGCCTCAAAATGGCTGATTTTACGAAGTTTGTAATTAATATCTCAAAAAAAGTAGACATAATTTAGATGTTTTCAACATTTATTCAAACTGTCACTACATACTCGTACTGCAGGTCTGGTCTGGTAGGAAGGGCAGGTCGATCACCCCTCGAGTCCAAAGTTCAGGGGTCACTCAGGAAATCTCGAGGCCATTTCCTCTTAAGGCCTCGGGGAGAGCCTCACCTGGTAGTGGTAGCCATTTTGTGATTTTTAATACCGGCAATATCTTCCATAACCTTCGAATTCGGCGGGGAGTTTTATACATTGCTAAGAATAATTTCTGAAATTGGTTAAACTATACATTGTTAAGAAAAATTATGAAAATAGATGAAAACTTCAGCCTTTAAATCATAAACAACTTAGTTATATAGTCATTACAGACTCACTAAGTGCCATTCTAGCAATACGGAGTCTGTACAGCAGGCACCCAGTTGTCCAGGCTATTCACAATGCGATATATATGTTACGGAGAGCAAACGTGAGGGTGGTATTTGTCTGGGTGCCTGGACACTGCGGGATTCGTGGCAATGAGGCGGTAGACGTAGAAGCTAAAGCTGCTGCTGCTGCTGATCCAGAGGGACGCAGCTCCGCTCCCATCCCGTGGGCAGACATAAAGCCAACAATCAAAAAGACTGTTCTGGATGAGTGGGAGACTTGGTGGCAACAGAAAACCAATAATAAAATAAGAATGGTCAAGCCGACTACGAGGACTTGGATGTCCAGCTACAGGGAGAGACGCCGCGAGGAGGTAGTGATCTGCCGCCTTCGGCTGGGGCACACTTGGCTGACCCATGGCCACCTCATGGCAGGCCAGCCTCCCCCCCTCTGTGCCACTTGCCACCTGCCTCTCACTGTCATTCATATATTGGTGGAGTGTCCCTCCTATCAGCGGGACCGAACAGCGGCCAATCTGCCCTCCTCCCCGCCCCTTCTTTTGGGGGATCATCCGGAGAATCTGTCCAAATTAATTCAGTTCCTAATCAAAATTTCCGTATTAGAGTTGTTGTGAACCTTCCTAAAATATATAAACTGAATCAAATTTATTTCCTACATTTTTTTTTTTTTTTTTTTGTTATTGCAAATTTTTGGCTTCCTTATTTATTATTATTAATTTTATTTGCCTAATATTCGCGTAGCGTTGTTCGAAACATGTAATGCCTTGGGGCCCTCTGGTACCATGGCGGATGTGCGCTGGCTCGCCGGGGGGGCCGGGGGAGACACCACCGGGCTCTCTAGACTGAAGAGTCCATGGCTTGGAGGGTGTGGACGGTTTCAGTCACATGCACACCCTTGTTCCCAAGCTTTCCCACCACTAGCCATGTTAATGCTATAGCATATTACGGACATGAGAGTAGCCCGGGGGTGCCTTGCTCTGTCCCTCGTGTCGGGTCGGGCCGCCGGCTGTGGACTAGAGAGACTCAATCAAATGTAGCATGGGGCACCCATGACCCTTCAGGGTTGAACTGCCCCTTAAAAAAAAAAAAAAAAAAAAAAAAAAAAAAAAAAAAAAAAAAAAAACTTATTTCTTTAATATTTTTATATTTCGTTTTATTTTTTATTATGTTACTGAGCTCAGGATCTCTTAAGTTTTTTATTTAGGAGGTGAAAGAACGTTGAGCATGCCGTCCTTCGGATGGGACATTAAGCGATGGTCTCGTGCCTGTACGATGTTAGCGACCCATACCCTTCGGGGAAAAAAATTTAGTGTAGGCAAAATTTGGGACTCCCATAGTAGCGTCGGCTCATGTGCACCAGAGCGACGAAAGAGCGCACTGATAGTAGACGACATGACCTTGTTGTTAAAGCCCGAACATGAGTCACAATAACTAACTATTACCTTTTACAAAATCCTGTGGGTCAAATTTTCATTAATATAGCTTGAATAGGAACCCAAAAAATGAAGTATAAAAGAAAATAAGAGATGAGATGTTCTGGAAAGGGAAGGATAAGAGCATTTGTCTGTTTGTGGTGTTGTTAGAGCGAGCGATGGCGCACACTGGCTCCCAGGAGGTGCTCTGTGTCGGCGGAGTGGCCTGCAACCTCAGACTCCAGTCGATGCTCTCCCTCATGTGTGAGGAGCGAGGGGCCAAGCTTCATGCCACGGACGAAAGGTAACATTCATTATAGCTCTGTTATCCGCTCTTGATCGGCAGATACCATTTAATTTAGTTATGTGGTAACTAAGATACAAACAAAGATGCCTGTTCGCGTTATAACTTCCAAACGCTTATTCCGATTTTGTTTTCAAACTGCACGAAAATTGTTCTTGTAAAAGGGAAGATGGAGTTCGTTGCACCAGATGAATCGAAACCAACAAAAGAAGGGGAGGCAAGGTCCGTCTTATTTTTGTCGCCGGCTACATTGAAGAGTAGGAGGTTACCTGCCGTTACCGCGTTAATAACTTTGCGTTGGTTACTAACTTATAGTAAGCAAGTATGTAGTATATAATCTAAGGGGTTAGTTCCGCCAGTAAATATGTTACTGTTGTCATACCTTTCGGTGGATACCGTCGTCACTGGCTGCTGGTCGAGTACTGTGGGCGAGCGCTTTCGATGTAAAGACATCATCTTCAAGCCACTGTTAATGTTGTACAACATTAACAGTGGCTTGAAGATGATGTCTTTACATCGAAAGCGCTCGCCCACAGTACTCGACCAGCAGCCAGTGACGACGGTATCCACCGAAAGGTATGACAACAGTAAGTATGTAGTATCTTATTATTGGCTTGTGTTTGAACGGGGCTTATAAAGATGAAACTACGGCCAGCCGTTAAAGAGCCTAGCTCATTGCCCCCTCCCTCATCAAGCCCACCATCGTCAAGATTTAAAAAAAATGTATTAGTTGTTGCACCTCTTCAGGTCTTTGCATTACTATTGATCTCCACACTTGTCAGTATTGACTTATACAAATAGATCGATATTGCGTCGATAGTTTCATATTAAAGGTGTGAGATAATCCAGTGAGAGAGCCCCCACCCCTCCTTCTCCACCTTGCCAACTCTCGTTACTCGAAAAACGTATTTATCTCCGTTATTTTAACTTTGGCGAAAAATGTATGGGAAAAAATGAATATGTCTACGATATTGATTCCATAGTTTCACCCTCTACTCAGGGATCGAGGCCCCTAGATGTTTAATCTGGGTGGTGAAAAATCCTTGAGCACGCCATCCTTCGGATGGAACGTTAAGCGATGGTCCCGAGTCTGTACGAAGTCAGGTACTCGTTAAAGATCTCTATACTTGGAAAATAAATCTAGGTAGGCAACTTTAGTACTCCCACAGTAAAGGGCTCATGTCCACCAAAGGACGAAAGAGCGCTCTGGTAGTAGGCGATAGCTATAGCCCAGGCATTAGTCAAAATAACTAACAACTCTACACAGGGATTTCGAAATGATATGTATTCTAAAACCTATTCCTGAATAGACAGATAAAAAATATAAAGATAAATAATATGATTAGACAGTTTCGTTTCCCATGATGATGGAATTAGCAGACAAGATGAAGATAACGAAAAACTACCTGTATGACCTTTCTTTATCTTCAAACGGATAAAAACACATTTTGACAAATACTCAATATAAAGATAATCCCCCCCCCCCCATTTTATTAATGACAATGTTTGTATTTTCTAGATATTGCATTGACAATGGTGCCATGATAGCTCATGCTGGATCCCTTCTGTACCAACACACTGGACCAACCTCTTGGGAAGACACTGCCATCACACAAAGGTTTTTATTTTTTGACGATCTTTCTGCCTATAGGCTCAGTTGGGGTTAACATGAGACAGAGAACACAAGCTTATGCTCTCAGTGGGTTGATAACACCTAAGAACCGGGGAGGGGGGGGGGGGGGGGGGGGGCTTTAATACCATTTGCGGTGTCCTTGAAATTTTCACTACACGCTACATAGACGAGTCTGTTCGCGCTATAACTTCCAAACGCTTATTCCGATTTTGTTTTCAAACTGCACGAAATTTGTTCTTGTAAAAGGGAAGATCGAGTTACACCAGATGAATCGGGACCAACGAAAGAAGGGGAGGCAAGACAGACATTAAAATATTTATAATATTCTACAACTTTCTTAAATTTGAGCCATAAAACATTCGTTTATGTTCGTAGGTTTTTTATCTCTAATCTAAAGAAACCTTGAACACGCCGTCTTGGTTAGGCAACATTAAGGACTCACAAAGTATAGTCTGGCTCATGTCGATATGGGTGATGAAAAAGCGCACTCGTAGTAGGTGATATGACCTCGTAGAGCCCGGACTAGAGTCACAAAAACACATAAGAAAAAAACCTTGAGCACGCCAATCTTCGAATGATACGTTAAGCGATGGTCCCGAGCCTGTACGATGTCACTTACTCGTTAAAGCGTTAATTACCCCTATCCTTGCTAACTAAAAACTAGACTTCGGTAGACAAAATTTCGGTATCCCAAAGTTGAGTTGGGCTCGTGTCCACCGTTGTGAATAAAGAGCGCATTGGTAGTAGGCGATATGACCTCATAGTTAAAGCCAAAGCATATGTCACGAGTAAATAATAATAATAATAATAAATTGAGGTTAGGAAAAAGTTATTATTGACAAGACAACCTCAATATCGTAATAGATTCACTGAACTGTTGGAAAATGTTGACATTTTTGACCCTTAGATTTGGAAGGATCACATACATTTGATCAGATACAATTTCTTTACGTTTTATTTCAATTTATGTCTTTAGAAACAAAGACATAAAATGATAATACAATTTGAAACCCGTATTCCCTTTGACATGTTCAAATCAAAGTGGACACTATATGTAAAGCTAAGCTAGTTGTCGATAAACAAATGTAACTTTATGAGACGAGTTGCATTCAGGAGCTGGGATGTCATCTAAACTCTGGTTTACACATTCCCGAGGCAACTCTTTCATAAAATATATAGATGTATTTTTGAGTAATTCCTATGCATAGATAAAACAAAGTTGGAGTTACGTTCCCAATTAGGTCGTGTTCTGTGTCTTGTCTTTCAGATAAGTCTCCAGGCTATGCTAATAGAATCTGATGGAACATTTACGAGGTATTTCTTAACGGTGGCGACAACCATCAGTTAGCGACATACGGCCCGTCTCTTACTTTAAAATTGATGGATTTTAAACAATATATAAAAAATGGTCTAATAAAATAATATGGTCTAATATTTGTGTCCGTTTGCTCGATGACTCCTCAATGCTGATTCTATTTGTTTTTTAACTTTGCAAAAAATTGTTCTCTTCAAAAAATCTAAAAAAATTAAAATTACTGTTGTGTTCACCTCGTGTTACCCCTGCATCATATTGCTCCCGACTGTTCTATATTTGTCTATGGTACTTTTTCCAGACCGATATTGTATATGACAAATAAAAACATTTACAGTAAACTGTCAATCATTAGTCACATTAGATAAACCCGTTTTTAAAGATGACTAAGAAGAAATGACCGATGGTAGAGAGGGAGGAGGGACTGCCCCCACTCCTGCCCTCCCAGGGGAGAGACAGAAACACCTATAAGGTTCTCCAAATCATTATCTGATTCTATGGAGATTCGCTGCTCGTGGATTCCAAATCGGACAATGAAATATCACGAAACTTTCGCAAACATTGTCAGTTATTACTTCCAATTTTGGAGTTCCATAGGTAGAAGATCGTGATTCACACCCCCGGCTTTAAGTGTGAGGTCTTACCGCCTACTACCAGAGCGCTCTTTTGTCGCTCTGGTGAACATGAGCCAGACTCTTACTATGGGAATGGTAAATTTTGCCTATCCTAAATTTTTATTCACCTAGGGTAGTCATCTTTAACGAGTACCTGACATCGTACAGGCTCTGGACCATCGCTTAATGTCCCATTCGAAGGACGGCGTGTTCAAGATTTTTCCAGCTCCCAGATAGAAAACTTAGGTTTTTACCCCTTCTACCCTTAGGAGTCTCGACAGGGTCTTGAACCCGCAATCTTGAGTTCAGTAAGCGAGCGCGCATACTACTGAGCTACCGGGGCTTTCAAATGCAATGTATATACAACGATTCCATGGTTTTGAAAATCTTTAATGAATTAGTAATTTCTATTCATACTAATTGCAATTACATAGATTTTAGCTAATAAATATATATATGTATATTATTTTTCAAAAAAAAAATTCCGTTTTTATTCCTGACCCAAATGTACGTGCGACATTTTCAATGCAATGTCCCACACTGAAGGTTTCCGTAGGCGAAAAATCCTTCTATATAAACACATATTTCTGCAATGCATTTAGATTCCACGATTTCGAAAGTCTCTTCTATAATATAACGGTGAATAAAAGCAAGCCGGTAGGACAGCTGATGATCGCGGGGAGAAGCGATGGTCCCGAGCCATCGTTAAACACCCCTATCCTAGATAGGCAATATTTAGGACTCTCATAGTACAGTCGGACTCAGGACCACCAGATTAACGAATGAGCGCTCCGGTAGTAGGCAATATAACCTCGTAGTTAAAGCCCAGGCATGAGTCAAAATAACTACGGTGAATAAAAACATGACAAGATGTCAAACACTTTAATAGGATTTCTTATATGGTCTTAGGATTTCTTATAGAACCCTAAGAAATGTAAATGTTTTCATTGTCGCCAATTTAACAAAAGACAAATGAGATGGTGGATGTGAGATAGTGAGGATGGACTGCGTGGTGGAGGGGGTGGCTACCCCCACTTTACCCACCTGTCATCTCTTCTTAGTTCATCTCTACGCATTACCTTCCTTGAATATTTTTATTTTGTTTTCATATTAATATTATATTAATACTTAAATTTTTGAATTTCAGATATCGCACTGATGAAGTTGAAGTCACTTGGAGATAACACATATTGTTATTTATTTAATAAAATATTATTTTTAGAGGACTTATGATTTTTTATGAGTGTATGTAGTGAGTTGAGTAGTCCGGGTTGAAGGATCCGTGAGACTCTGACACAAGTTGGCAGCTGGATACTGAGGGGATTGTTCATCGAAGTAAACACATTAACTTAAATTTGCAAAAGTGAAATGAAGAGAATGAATACCTACAACCATGATACGTAACATAGTGTATTGCCACCTTCATAACGACTTAGTGAATATCTAGCATTAGTCGGCCACCCAGGAGCGGACTTGCCTACAGTGGACCTCAGTTAGTTACACATGAGCTTTGAAGAAAAAAAAAAATCATTATTTAAGATTTTCTTGACAGCTAATTGTCGACAGCTGTCAAGTGTGAAAAGTATTTTTAGAAATTGATTAAATATAGAAAAATGTTTTCCTTACATTTTTTTAATCGAAACTAGTAGACATTTTTGTTTAGAAACTGATAATACTCAAAAAAACCGTGATTATGAAAAAAGTATATGATTATGACGGGTTTTTTGACAGCTACCATGTATTAAAATGAGTTTTTAACATCATATTCTGCTTCAGCGACCCCGAAAACCCCTGAGTACCATTTTCTACCTTAAAGCGATGGAAATTAATGGCTCAGTAATCGATCGACTGAAGAAAACTTTGAAACCCATATTAAATCCCATTTAAAATTCAACCTCGTTGGGGGACGGGTTATTTAATATGTTTTCTCGTTTTTTCGGCGCCAAAAAAATTTTTTTGGGAACTACTTTCGACCTAGGGGGAGCACGTTTTAAAATTTCAACTTTTTCACTTTAAGGACCACCCTAAAAAAAGACACAAGTTAATGTTTTCGTTTGTGTTTATTATACTTATAAAATTACATTGATCATATGAGGAACCAGAGAATCCTGGCGAGGAAGAGAAAGACGAGGAATAGGGCAGAACAGTGGAAGAGGAAGGAGGGAGGGCTGTGTTGGAGTGTGAAGAGGAGGCGGTTGGAGGCGGACCACCAGGTGGGCTGGGGATGAGCCTCAATTATCCGGCCTTTCATGCTGTACTTGGAGGCGGCCTCGATCTCAACAGTTACCATCCGACCCATCACATCTTTGTCTCCGGCCACCAGCACCTGCAAATATATACAACATTTATCTTAAATCTTCAGAAAACAAAAAAGGTCGTACCTTGCGCGATAAGGTTCCCGTACCTTCACAATTTTCCCTGTGCATATATTTTTGCGGAAACAATGAAACTAATTTTTGTGAAAATTTCTGATTTGTCTCAATATTTGAAACTTTTTTTTCAGAATTTCTTGAGTACATTCGGAAAGAAGGAAATGGACAATGGTGCAAATGCGTTTAATCGAGTTTCTTGAAAACAATTAAAAAGGATAAAACCAAACAATTGTATATTTTTGAAATTTTCATACCTATATCTTTTCAACGACACACCACTGAAAAGTTATAAGAATTTTTTATATTTTGGGAGTACAATTAATTATTAATAACATCCGCCTTTATCGTTATTGTTGACATATTATTGAGATTATGTCTCTTTGATATGATCAGTCTACCTGAAACTTTTTAGCTCTTTAGGTTAAACGCTT
The DNA here is from genome assembly GCA_963662175.1 of Aradus depressus. Classification (NCBI taxonomy): domain Eukaryota; kingdom Metazoa; phylum Arthropoda; class Insecta; order Hemiptera; family Aradidae; genus Aradus; species Aradus depressus. The sequence goes on along the minus strand of OY759214.1, from coordinate 51,837,473 downwards.
CAAAAGTTATAATGCTGTGAACGAATGATAGACAGGCTAGCACTCAGTTTTACATAAGGGTTCCGTTTGGGCGGACCCTGCACGAGGCTAGAGCTTCTCATCTCGATATATATTTTGGGATCGAGATTAGAAAATATACCTAATAGTCGGTGTAACAAATTTAAATTTAGCACTACTTCCGCCTCTTATTCAAGTGACATTTCATTGCGTTACACAGCTGCGCCGCTATCAATGCCTCCAAACACTATTAAATACGGTCGAGCAAGCACTATATTACACTAGATGCTCCCGTGAATTTTTTAAACAATCATTCACATTGAATACAGTTTACAGAATAAATGCACTCAAAAGATGAAACTGATTTCTCCGACTTTTCCTGGATCAAAGAATAAAAAGAAAAACGTATGTTTGTTTAAAAGATGTTAGATTGTATAATAATATAGTTAGTTAGTTAAAGTTTGGCGATAAAAGGGGTGAATATCTGACATTGGTCTGATCGTTCATTCAATTTCCTTTTTGTAGCGCTCTGTTCATTTCCAGTTGTTCCAGTGAGTTGAGTAATGTACCTTTGTCACAGAAATGTAGGTATTGTATGCCTGTATTATCCAAATGGTGTTTGGTTTCGTTGATGTGTTGTGCGAAAGTTGATTTTAATGAGTTGTTTGTTGTGTCAGTTTAAGAAAACCTACGTTTTTGTTTATATTTTTTACTAAGTGTTCCACAATATCTCTGCAAAAAATGTTAAATATAATTTTCCTGGATCGCATCACATTAATTAATTTTCAAATGTTCGACTAAAGAACTCGTTTTAGAACCGTCGATAAAATGTAATCTTTGAGGAGTTACCTGCTGATACGCTTTATTATGGCCGACAAAATGGTGACCATCGTGTGCGATCTCCGTTACCAGCACCCGCTGTTTCGACCCAACTTGGTCTTCGTATGGCTCGTACGAATGGAACAGTGCGGTCAGCTGTTTCGTTCTCTCCTTCACCTTTACAGACAGACAAAGGTTAGTTATCGTTAACAATAAAAATTTTATATAATAAAATTTTTAAAAAAAAGTTGGTCAGATCTCCAGGGTAGATGGACAGCAACTCACCTCCCCCCTCATGGCAAGTCATGCTGGTTCTCAAAGACTAGAGGACACGATCAAGAAGTGAATAGGATGACTGACAAGGTACTAGTTGGCTGGCCAGACGGCACCACTAGTCTCTATGACGCCTCTACATGAATGTTCTGTTGTTCCTGCGCGTTGTTGCATATCTCGGAGCAATACACCTGCACAGTAACTGTATCTGTGATAAAACATGTATAAAACCTTAGACACCATGACTTGGAAACAGAATCGTTCCTCCCGTCTGTGCTACCCAACAACATCCATTCGCCTTTAAAACTGCTACAAATGTAATTGGTTTCCATGTTTACTAAACATTAGGAAACGGCATGAACAATAGTTTATTCAATAACAATGTATACGATAGAACAATCTACGTGCAACTGCAAACTTCATATCGGTAATCGATGAGGGCATGATTATTCATTACAACCTTTATTTCCCCGGCTATGCGAAGTTTATATGAGTGTCCAGAACCCTCGAAGGACAGCACCAATTGATATTCAGCCAAATCGGCCAAAGGTAAAGGGAGGATTAGAGAAGGAAGGCTTAACACAAAAACTCGAATAACTGCCGTTGTAATGAATGTATTGACATAAAATTTCATATGTAAAATCAAAGCCTTATAAGGATGACACCTGTTAATTTTCAGCGAAATTAGAAATTAGGGAGGGAGGGATTAGAAGGGGGCTCAACTCAAAAGTCCCAACAACTGCCGATTTAATGAATGTATCGACACAACATTTAGTTTGAGGATTCAGGAGCCCCTAAATAAGTCAAATATTGAGTTTTAGCCAAAACGACCGATTGACTTTGGAGGAGAGCGAAAACATAATGGATTAATTGCTGGGGAAGTACATAGCCGGTGATTCACTCTTTTCCTGTACACTCAAAATTCCGACTACTAGTTGCAAATCTGCAAGTCGGCATGCGAAAATCAAAACCTCACCTGTAATGAGAGAGCAAAACATGAGAGTTGTCTTCTTAAACATCTGATGTACAGGTTTAATAATGTAGATGGTATATCGACTAGAGGATCACCGAGGTTTCCTTTCATGCCACGTCCCCATCCAAAGTTTTGTTTTTACCTGTTTGGGAGGTATCCTAGGCATTTTTGCAGCAGGGGTCCCCGGTCTTGGAAAGAACTGATTGATGAAGAGTGAGGGGAACTTGTATTTGGAACATAGATCCAGGGTCTCCTGGAAGTCCTCCTCTGTCTCAGTTGGGAACCCGCAGATGATATCCGTGGCTATGGTAACTCCTCCACCAACTCTGCAACCAATAAGAGGTATTACTTGGACCATATCCATTATCTCCCAAGAGCTCCACTAACAATATTCAAAAGTGGATGGGCTTCCCTCGGCAGGAAGAGCTAAAGCCGAAGTGAACAACAGCAAGAAGCTGCGTCAAGTTGGCACATTTCCGAGGAAGGTATTCAATTTTTTTTTTTTTCGTTTTCCGAGTTCAAAACATACTACTACTCCAAAGTTTCGTATCATTCTAAAACGAAGTACCAAAAACAGCTATATACAAATCTGCACAAGTTCAAGCCACATGCTCCCGTTCAACACATTGGTGGAAGTAATGTCGGTCCGGTCCTTGCCGGGGAACCCTCCTCGGCGACTGAATCCACGTTGGCCGCGTGGTCTCCTGCCTGAGGAGGCGATGGTGCTGATCAGCCTCTTCATCAAGAGACTGAAGTCATGTGTTTTTTTTTTGTTCATATGTTCTTATCGTGATGTATGTTCAGTCGGAAATTTCAAAATAAATGTGAAAAAAAAAAATATATATTTATGTCGGTTAATTTTTAATTTTTGTCAGAAAGATGCCACATGAGTCGTTACATTTGATGAACAATGCTGTCGATAGCCAGAATTAAATAACAAGACTACGACACAAACTAAAAATGAACCGACATAAATATTGAAAGAGATAATATCCAGTAAATACAGAAACAACAAATTAATGAGAAACTGAAAGGATAGGAGAATTTAACCGAAACGTCAGTGTACTAGGTATTTTTTGAACTCAGAAAACATATGGGAGAATAATGTATTGCTTGCGGACCCCATCTCTAGAGGGCGCCATTTCACAATGAACTCATATGATAAACAATATGTAAGTTATATTTGAAGTAGAGTTCCTGTTTATATGGTGCTTTTTGGATTAAAAAATAAATAAATTATCGACGTTTAAATAGCTTTCAGGAATGGACGAAGACCTAGATGTTTATCAAAACATTCGCACCAGCTCAACTACCTCGAAATGCAGTAAAACTGACCACACCATTCTCAGAGATAAATATTTTAATTTTATATATATCTTACAAAATAACATATTTCTTTAGAAGTGTTTACCTGCTGGTTAGGTACTCGACGACGTGTTCAAAATCCGCACGACAGTACTCCCTCTTCATATCCCTCAGAACGGAGTCACTACCAGACTGGACCGGCACGTGAAGAAAACTGTACACTCGTTCATGGGACAGAATTTTGGCTATTTCCTGCAATGATAGTTGGTTTTTTCCAGTTTTATAAGACTCAACTATACGTAAAATTATACAGGTTTGTATAATATTCAGTTTAATTAAAACGCAAATCAACATGTATATTAACATATTTGGTGATATACTTAGTTCCTGGCTTATTTCATCCCTTAAAACTTCCACAATTCTTTAGCATCTCCTTCCACGGTTCAATATTCCTTCCCCAGTTATACGAAGTATAGAGGAAATTATGTAATCGATCGAAAATTCGATGCGGAATTTCATGTTTTCCAACCTCTAATTCCACGATAATTCCCGATAGAATGTACTAATCGATATGAAATTGTATATGTGAACCCAGAATCTTCTATCGACGACACCTATTATTTTTCAACCAAATCTACCAAAGAGAAAGGGGATTAGAGGGGAGGCTTAACTCAGAAACTCTAATAACTGCCCTTGTAATGAATGAATCGACACGGAATTATAATGTGTGAGCACACGCCCATACGGATAACACCAATTGATTTTAATGCAAATTTGACAAATGGGAAGGAGATTAGAATAAAGGCTGAACCAAAAAACTCTAATAACTGCCCTTGTAATGAATGTATCGACATGAAATTTCATATTTAAAATACATTTTAATAAGAGGATTTAGGAGCCTCTATATAAGTCAAGTATTGAATATTAGCGCAAACGATCGACTGGTTTTGGAGGGGGAAGACGAAAAGTGAATTGATTAATTCGTTCTTTGCCGGTGATTCACCAACGACTATTTTAATCAGTAAATGAGTAAATGAAAAAATCTTTAGCACGCTATCCTACAAATGGGACGTGAAGCGAGGTTCCCGAGCCTGTACAATGTCAGGGTACTCGTTAAAGATCCCTACCCTAAGTGAACAAACCTACGCAAAATTTAGGACTCCTACAGTAGAGTCGGGCTCATGTCCACGAGAGGGACGAAAGAGCGCTCTGATAGTAGGCGATATGACCTCGCAGTTAGAGCCCGGAGACGGGATACAATAACTAACTTAAGTGATTTGAACGGCTCCTTGACCCGAGTCAACTAGGCAAAAAACTTTAAATTTCTTACATTAAGATGTTCAAGGATGTAGGGTGGATTTGTCATTCCGATCCTGAGTCTGCAGCTGTCCGGGATCACCTCCACCAAACCTCGCAACAAGGTTGGTAAATTCGTGTTAATGTCTCTTCCATAGGCACCTGTGTCCTCCGAGGTGAGCCAAAGTTCCACAACCCCTTCAGAGAAAGCCTGTTTAGCTCTCAAGATGATTTCCTCTAGAAAAAAAAAAAAAAAAAAAAAAAAAAATTAATAACTGGGTTGTTGTATGTATAATAATGTATATGTGGAAAACATATATATTAAGTTTTTTTTTATTACATTCACTGCGAGTTGCCATCTGTGGTGACTCCGGGGGATTGGTGCGGACCTGGCATCCTTCATCACGCAGTGGTCAAACGAAACAAAACTGTAACTTACCTGAAGATTATCAAGAAATACAGAACTGAATCTGCACTTCCACCGCTCGTAAATAGTAAAGGTGATGTTTACATAATCTGTCAGAAATTCAAGTTTCTCGACACCAAAACTCAAAAAATGAAAACAAAAAGTCATGTGTTTGTATGTGGACACAATAACTCCCGACATAAATCAATAGGTGTCGTTCTTAGAGAGCTATGAATTTACATACGAAATTTCGTGTGAACACACTCATCACAACCGCAGTTATTAGAGTTGTTGTGTTCAGCCTCCCTCCTAACCCCCTTCCCTTTGACTGATTTGGCTGAAAATCATTAGGTGTCGTCCTTAGAGGATTCTGAATACACGTACAAAATTTCTTATCGGATACATTCATTCTATCGGGAGTTATCGAGTTCACAGACAAACAGAAATAGTTTTTTTACATTTGTGGAATCAGGAGGTCGAAAAACATGAAATTCCGTTGAAAAACCGCATCGAATTTTCGACCGATTAGATATAATTCGTATAGCCGGGGAAGTAATATATGTAGATATATTAACAGTGATGTGCTTGGGTGGGACAAGGACAAGCTAGATTGGCAAATGTGGGATGATCCGCTTGCCATAACTCCGACAGCAGAGACTCACCTGGAGGGTAGCTGCCGAGTTCACCACGTGCATGTTTCGTCTTACAGTAGGTACACTGGTTAAGACATCCGGTGTTGATGGGGATGATTTCTATCAGAGGATTTCGGCGCACTTTCGGCAGTGACAGAGGGGCCCCTCCTAGTTTTTTACCTCCTGATTTTTTCTGTCCCAAAAGTCGTACGCTATTCCCTGAAAAAAATTAACAATATTTAAAAAAAAAAATCAATACTCTGATTCAAAAATGACTAATTCATTGGTTATTTTATACAACCAATGTTATCACAAATTACAAAATAAATAAGAACGAGAAAAAGAACTTGTTTAAAATTTAGTGAATCTTTTGAACTTTGTGCTGACGATGGCATAAGCCGAAACCAGTACACATTATAAATATAATTTTTAATAAGACAAGATAAAAGGTAATGTTCTTTGTTTTTATTTATTTTATTAGCTCTTCACTATATACGATGACACAAAGTATTCGGACAAATTCCATACAGAATACCCCAAGAACGTTAAAAGAGAGAGAGACTTGCGATTTTATTAAATAGTTGAGGACGGACTTTGGGAACGTTGGTCGTTATGCAAGTCGAAACTTTGGTCTTAGCTCGAAAATAACGAACATGATGAGTGCTTCTGATAACCCAAATAATATCATGGTAGCAAGTAAATTTAGGTGTAAGTATCAAAATATGTAAGTTTATTGATTGGCGGGTCCAAACGGAAGTTTAGGCTTAGCACCAAACTTCCGTACAAGCCTGCCTTTTTTAATTTTACTTTATTTGTTTTTTTTACTAAATAAAAATTATTATAATTCTAACCAAGATAGCTATTTAAAAAAAATAAAATATTTAGCATTAATCAAAGATGAAAGATGTCATCATTGACCCCCCCCCCCCCTCTCCATTTAACACATACATATGTAGATGGCGTTTTAAGCAATTTGTTACCGTGTTATGGCAGCTTATAGATATAATCACTTTTTAAAAGCTGAGTGTTTTATCAATAACATTAACCTCCAAAAAATGTAAAAATTGTAATCAATAAATAAGGATGAAGATGAGTGAAAGATAAGTGATATCCTACATTATTGCAAAGGCTTTTATTGGTTGAGAGCTATAATTTATTCACTGCACTAAATAAGTAACTAATAGTTATTGAAAAAAGGATTTCACAATCGCGATCTATTAAAATATTACGTTTCTTTTTTTAATTTAATTTTGTATTTACAACTACATACAATACATAATAAATAAATGTCTTGGATGTTGAAAGAGAAATCATTCACTAATGACACTCCATTATCTTGTTATTACGGATGAGAAAGAGAAATTAAAATATATATATAAAAAACAAATATATGAAAAAGAAACTAAATTACGTTTGTAGGCGATTAGTCTTCAATCCACTAGTAGGTCTCGAGGCTATTGCCGCCTTAGTCTCCGAACATGAACATTAGGAAGGGTTCTTTCTTGTGGTAGGTCTGCGGACTAAAGGATTAGGGTGAAAGGAAAGGGTAGAATGGAATTTTCTGTAGCGGGATTTAATTACATCCCTTACAAAGGGAATCTGCAGGTCATTAGAGACGTAGATTGGAGCGTTTGTGATTTTACGAAGGATACGGGATTGTAGGGTTTGGATTCTATAAGAATTCGAAGGTTTAATTGAGCCTCAGAGTTCAGCTCCATGCGCCCATACTGGCTTCAATAATTGGTTGTAAATGAGTCTTTTTTTTATTACTTAATTAAGTTTCGATCTGTTGTCTAAAAGTTGTAATAAGAGTTTGTATCGTCAAGTTCTTGTCTTCTAAGTGTAGTATGAGGGTTAAAACCAATGTTTCGAATTGCATAATGACGAATTGTTCCAACGCCAAATTCCCAACTCATAACAAATATCCGCATGTTTCTCTCTTGAGATATTGGACTTTTCAACACTTATTAATATATAATATAATAGGTACCTTTAAGTGTTTCCTCGACTACTTCGACAACCCTGTCAATCTGTTGAACCCCGATAATGCTAAGTCCCTTCAAGAACTCAGACTTTGGGGCGCCCTGAGACACACAACCAGCCACCACTACTTTCTTCCCTGCTTTATGACCAGCCTGAATTTCATTCCTAATAAACAGACACATTTCCAGTTTTAAAATCCGATAAAAAAGTTATTTTATTTTCATATAAAATATCTATTCAAATGCATACCGAAAATGGTCTTCAGCTGGGCTTTTAACTGTACAGCTGTTGAGTAGCCAAAGGTCTGCAGCTAATTTATCATCTAAGAACAATTAAAATTACATTGAATAAGGAAATTCAAAATATCAAAATAAATAAAATATTTATATGTTGGTGTAAATACTAACGTACTAGTCAAATTGTAACCGTATGTAGACAACAATCCCGACATATATTCGCTATCAGAACTGTTGTGAGTACATCCCCATGTTTTGACAAATATTGCCTGGGTGCCAGGTATGATACTTTTCAAAATATCATCGTTTCGAGTGTCTTCACCTTCACTGTCAACTTCACCATTTTTTTTACTTAACTCCTCAGATATGATGACAGACCTTTTCTTTTTATTTACCCTCACTGTCACTCCTTTCCTATATGATTCTCGAGCGTCCAAATCCTCCGAAGTAAGATCTTCAATATCTTCGATTACCTCGTTACCAAAACTTGACATTCTTATAAATATTTATAACACATAATTAAGGATAAATTGACGTAAAATAAATATAAATGAATATTCACGACCAAGCAAGACCATTCACATAAAACCTGTGATAACCTCAAAATAAACTCCTTTACAGTGCAGCCATTTTATATTTACAACATTTTCATAAATTAGAAGAGAAAGACTATATACAATTTAAAAAATAGTCCAAGTATCCCAAAACTCATCTGCAAACTAAAATATAAAATCAATAAGGAGCATCTGAAATGGTTATTACCATATATGACCGGGCCACCCCTCCAAAACTCTAATAACAATATACCCGATTCATGTTCAGCCCGGGCATGAGTCATAATAAATAATAAACTAATACTCTCCATTGCAACTAACATTTATCAAAACTGGGATATAAAACTATCCCATAATATAAACTCCTATTATAAAACAGCTGATTTTTTAAGTTTTCTTCAAATTTTGAAGATGTTGCAGTCCTTATTAGTTACAATAATACTACTACTGCAGTACTTCAACTGCTCAATTAATACTGTGCTAATGTTTTGTAATTGGTCAATTAAAATTTTATAGAACACATTCAGAAATGCATGCATTACATTTAGTTCCTTTAAGAGAATCATCAAAAATTCCAGATTCACATTTATGTCTTATGCTTAATTTATGTTGATGAAAACAAAAAAATGACACAAATCACATTTGGTTATTAGAAGTCGCTATTGGAAACCTTATGTGTTGGGAAATGGGACCGATTACATAAACGAAATTATACATATTTCAAGATGCAAGAATCCAAGATTTGAAAAGAAAAGTAAGTTATTGTAATATTGCCATTTTCAGTGGAGTTCAGACTTTTAACAAAAAAAAAAAAATTTTCACGTATGAAATAGAATAATTTATCAGTTACCGGTGTCCTTATATAGCGTCCTTTAAAGCGTCCTACCCTCGGCCAGGTTCCGAACCCGCGATCTTGAGCTCAATAGACAAGCACTTAGGTATTGTATATTCTGTAGTAAACATATGATGTTAATAGTTACGCCTGCGATACCATCTACAGACCACTCATGTTCCTTATTCTAATACACAACTATCTATCACTGTAAAGTTCACTTTTCGCTGAGGTTGTCGGGGAAATTCCCCTTCTCTATCTTAATATGTCTGATATATATATAATATGACGGTAGCTCAGTGGTTGCTTACTGAGTTCAAGATTGCGGGTTCGAAACCCGGGCGAGGCCTTTTGGTTTTTTTATCTGAGATTTGGAAAAACCCTTGAACATTCCGTCCTTCGGATGGAACATTAGAAGATGGGTCCCGATATCAAGTACTCGTAAAGACCCTAGGCGAAAAAAAATTTAGGGTAGGCAAAAGCTTGGACTCCCATAGTAGAGTCGGGCTCATGTCCTCCAGAGTGACGAAAGAGCGTTCTGGTAGTAGGCGAAATGATCTTTTAGTTCAAGCCCGGGTATGAGTCATAATAACTATTAACTAACTCATGTGAATAATTGACATGTAGTTTGATTTTAAATTATTCTACTTATACATGTTTAAGTAAATATTATTTTATGACTATTTTTCAGTGGAAAACAAACAATACAGAATATGGACCTGTTATGGGAAGGAATGTTGAAGAAAGCAGGATTTAGCGAGCGTACAATGGAGCGGCAGACTTCCTTTACATGAGGTAATCTCAGCTCTCCTCAATAAAAAATACATTACGTTTTTACTTGTTCAGCTTTACCAAGTAAAGGGGAAGTTATGTAATCGGTCGGAAATTTCAAGTTTTCCGACCTCCTGATTCCAAAAATAAAAAAACTCAACTGCCATTGTAATGAATGTATTGACACGAAATTTCATTGTAAAATCAAAGTCTTGTAAGGGCGACATTTATTAATTTTCAGCAGAATTAGTCGAAGGGGAAGGTAGGATCGGAGAGGTGCTCAACTCAAAAATCCCAATAACTGCCGTTTTAAATAATGTATAGACACAAAATTAAGTATCTGGATTCAGAAGGTGCAATGTAAATCAAATATTGAGTTTTAGCCTAAACGGTCGACTGGCTTTAGAGAGAAAGGGAAAAAGTAATTGATTAATTTGTGTTGGGCAAGTACATAGCAGGTGATTCACTGACGATTTTTTGAATAATTTAGCTAAGTTAATATTATATAATTATTAACAAAATGACTCTTTAATAAATATTTTTTATTATTTCAGTTCAACTTTATAAACATCATTCCAATTGGATCAAAGATGAACAACCGCTAAAGTACGATATGACGCTCTTTGACATTCGTTAATGGTGAGGAAAGAAGGATATTAAGAGCAATTCTTTAACATTTCGTAACTATTCCATACATGCGTACTTCAAGTAAATATGTCGAACGCATTTTTTGAAAAAAGGCTTAAAGAAGGATTCACCGAGCTACAAATCGCCCTTGAAGATGACAAAATATATCTCCGTTCTCGTCCCATCTCAACTGTATCCAAAGTTGTCAGTATGTTGGGACTGCCCTACATCAGGTAATCTTTTTTTTTTTTATAATATATGTATATTTTATTATTTTTAAATATTTTTATATTTAAGTAAATTTTAAAAATGTTTTAAATGTAAATATTGCTAAAAAGAAAACTTCTGCCTGTTTTCTTTTATATATACTAATATATATATATATAGAGAAAGTTTGTGTGTTTGAGGTTATCTCACCGATTTGGATAGTTCTTTCACCGTTTTGAAGATTATTTCTTTCCGGTGAACGTAGGCTATACATCTTCACGCGTTATTAAAAGGGAGGTGAGCAGTGATGGTAAAAGTCGGAAGAGAAACGGCCATCCGGGCGCCATTTATTGCATACGCTGCCCAAACCATTGAATATAATATATATTAGATGATTAGAAATAGTTCTGGAGATCTACATTGCCGAACATTCATCGTGACGATTTGTTTAATTTCATGCTATATGTATTATAGGGGAAGTTATGTAGTTCGTGTACGTGCGCGCCTGTGGAGATAAAATGAATATATCGACACCTTCTGAATTTCAGCTATATCGGTCAAAGGGAAGGGGATCAGAGAAGGAGAGAGTTAAACTCAAAATCACCAATAACTGTTGATACGCTTTGATTGGCACCAAAGCGGAGTCGATACCATTTTTCATTCGCGAGATATCGTGCAGGAAAAATTGACCATGCACACTTCTTTCCAAAAATAGTGTAAATATACTGTAGTGACCTTGAAATATAAAAATATGTTGAAAATGTTGATTTCGATTTTCGGACCTATTATTTGTCGAGATTGACATTGGAGTTGGAACAAAAGGTTTATTATAACGCACAGTAGGCGGCTGCTGCTGATTTGCAGTTTGTTGCCTTGACGGCTGACTTTGAACTTGTTAAGAGTTCTGAGGAACAAATGGGTATCTAATCTGACTACTCCTATCTGCTACTTATCCGGTACTAGTGTTCTAGCCTACTGAGTTTAAGATCGCGGGGTCTAGTTTTATATCTAGGACGTGAAAAAACCATCGGATGGGACGTTATGCGATGGTACCGAGTCTGTACGGTGTCAAGTATTCGTTTAAGCCGTTAAAGTCAGGCTCATGTCCACCAGAGCGACGAAAAAGGCCTTTATGACCTCGTATTTAAAGGCCGGGCAATAAAATTTGGATTTAGTTATAGTTTCTATTGTCTTTGAAAAGTGGGGAAAGGCGTTAAAGGTATATAGTTGAGAATGATTCGAAATGGAGGGCCGACTTTGCCGTAACCCCAAGCCATGAAGTCATAAACCTTTCATTGACGTCCACCTCCCATTCATTTGTCCATACTCATTGAGAGGAACGATAAACTTTTACTTGATAATCCTGACCATCAACACCGACCTGACACTTTCCTCTAGTGTAAGGACTCGCTATTTCGGCCCGGGCTCAAACTGAACCCCGAGCACAAGCCCAAGTACATGTTCCTTCTGGCCTACGCCACCAGTGTTAGCGAAACTGTACCGACCGGGAGCAAGGGGAAGGGCAGCAAGCAAGGAGCGGGACAGCGAGGTCTGAACAAGGAAGAGCTGAAGGCGACCTCGATGGCGGCCGAAAGACGGTTTGCTCTTTTCACCTCCCAGATATAAAAAAAGTACACTACCTCTGAGCTACCGGTGCCCTTTATAGTTTAAAACACCAAACGAATAGTTAATAAAAAATTCCCACATTTACAGTTCTGTTTCCACACATAGAGAGGGCACCTATTAATATTCAGCTAAATCGGTTGAAGGAAAGGGGAGGGTGAAAAAAATCAGAGAAAGAGCACTCTACTCAAACACCCTAATTAACTGCCGATGTAATGAATGTATTAACGCATGATTTAGTATGAAGATTCAGAAGAAGCCACTATGAAAATTAACTATTCAGATTTGCGCACTTATCTAGTGAACTAAACATTTCAAAATTGTGGAAAATGTACAACGAAGTTGTTAGTGATTTGAATGTTAAAGTTAAGGAATCATATTGAGGTATTTTCAACACAAGATTCAACATATCGCTCTTCACACCGGCTACTGACGAGTGTAGCATCTGGTCTAAAACTAAAATATGTTGTTCCAGTTTCCCATTCTGTGTAGTCGATAGGGCTGAGAGCGCGATCCATGAAGTCAACGATAGTTTCGTACATGTAAAGTTACATTGAACTGTACTCGTTATCTTCGTCTGGGTAGGCCTGAAATTTGACAACAATGTTTACATTATATTAGTAAATTTCAAATTGTATGAAGAAATTATTAAACATATATTATATCAAAATGACGTATGGAGAAATTGCTAGTAATAAAAATTTTTACAAAAAAGTCTGCAACAGCATATAACTCTCTGTGACAGATTGCTTTCAAAAAGAGTTTTTTTAATTATGTATATCGCACCCTTGCTTAAAAAGTGCCACAACTCAAAAAACTCAGTTTTTCAGGAAATGCGAAAAACAGCTTCCAGCTGGGTTAGGTAATTTTTAGATGATCTAGTGACGTCACCAAGCAAAACTATGCATATAATTTACGATAGATTGTGGTCCTGCAGATTTTCCAAGTTTTCAACTATAAATCTCGGTTTTTGGAGTTGTGGCCCTTTTGTTGCCTAACAAAGACTAATGAGTGCAAACATAAAAAACGACACAACTGTTACCTAGCGGCTGGATTTTCAGTGCATTATCTGGCGCTTTAGGTGATTGGTATAAACTTAAAAAACAAGCCGAATGGCAGTCTTAACTAAAAACCCGAATTTTTGAGTTGTGGCACTTTTGAAGCAAGGGTGCGATATATCCGTAGTTTTGTCTATCCTATGTGTTCGTAACAAGTTGGCGAAAATCTACCGAACCGATTATGTAACATCGTTATGAGCCCAATTGAATTTTAGGCTATGTGGTGAGGCATATATAGCTCCTTAATTTTGTTTGACTTTTCGAGGTTAATAAAAGACCAAAAATGTAGCATCAACGTTAAGGATATTTGATGCGGAACCTAATTAATTCGTTCTGGGGAAGTACACTGCAAGTGATTCACTGACCACTTTTTTTTTAAGTTTATTCAAGCCATTATAAGTCATGGGATAGCTCGAAATCGAAATCAGATAATACTTATTTTTGGGTGGATTTTAGATAAATTCTTAGCGAAAGTAATTTCATAGCAAAATCTCAATTTTGAATATTTTCGACTTAAACTGATAAGCCTCTGAGCTATACCACAAAAAGTTGAAAAATACAAAAACTGTAATTTTCAGCCCCATCGACCAAATAGAAAGGGAATTAATTAGAGGGAGGCTTAACATAAAAACTCTAATAACTTCTGATAGAATAAATGTATCAACACGAGATTGCATATGTGCATCCATAACCCTCTAAGGACGACATCTATTGGTTTTCAGCCAAATAGGCCAAAGAAGAGGGGAGGCTTAACAAAGAAACTTGGACGACACACCTTTCACACAAATTGTCACATAAGTCGTTGCTACGCGATACAGTTAGATCATTACTTTAGTGGCATTGGTCCTACCTCAAATCTAACGGTATATAAATACAATGAGGAGGGGTGTAAAGTCAATTTCAGAGATCGGAGGATCCTCAAAAGGGCAAAAACAGAAGTTAAGAGACTGAAGGTTTAGAGGGAGAGCGGAAACTTACATCTGAGTCGGTGTGTTGCCTAAAATTCAGAGATCGAAGGACCCACGAAACTGAAGTCAAGGGTCCAGCAAATAAAGATTCCGAAGGTTTAGAAGGAGAGCAGAAACTTGCGTTTAAGTTTGGGTGTGACCTCTGTAGCCTCTCGCACATTAATACTGCAATGTCAATAGGGAGGCTTCAACCAGACATGATCGGCTACCATAAGTAAAGATAGAAATTTGTTTTGTTTTTAACCAAAATAGTCCATAAAGAAACATAGAATACAAGTCGTCCTTGTGGCCCCGATTCTTCATATTGTCTGAAAAAACAGTGATGTTGGTAAATAGGCTCCAAGCAGATACCATGATAGTCCAGGTAGCCGATTCTCTGTTCCAGACCCGGGTCCACGGTTCCATTTTCCACTAACTTCCCGATAAGGTAAAAGGCGTGCAAGTTTTTTAAGGCTCAAATGTAAGTTTTCGCTCTCCCTCTAAATTGTTGATCTTTTTATTTGGTGGACCCTTCCTTCTGTTTTTGTAAAACGACAATATTCCAGGAATTAAATGCATAAAAATAACTCCACATTTTTGGAAAAACACAATTTTTTTTAAAATTCTGGGAACAAGTCAGATAGCTTTCGCGAATCAATCAGTTTTGGTAAGTATTAAGTCAATAAACTCAACAAAAGGGAAAATCTCACTAAAAAATGTATGAAAATAGAACACTTTTCTGTAAGAACGCTGTTCTTATTTCAGATATGAGTCGCATTCAGAATATTTTGGCTTTTTCTACAGTTTTAAAAAGAATTAAGTAGTTAAATTACACAAAATGACGATATTCCAATAATTAAATAATTGAAAATAGCACCACTTTATTGGAAATACGCTGATTTCGCTCAAGATTGGAGGACAATTGAGATTGTTTTGGCTTTTCTACTGTTTTAATATTCAGTCGATAAACGACCAAAAACGACGATATTCTAGGAATTAAATGTATAAAATAGCTCACAATTTTGGAAATACTTTGATTGGGCTCAAGATTGGAGTACAATTCCGTTCAGACTGTTTTGGCTTTTTCTACCGTTTTAAGTTTCACTTGATCACTGTTGATCCATTAATCTAGGGCGGGGAAATGTTCGATCCCCGAGTTGGGGAGGTCATTGGCTGTGTTCTAATGCACCGAACTTTCTTCTTGCAGATATATCAAGGCGTTAAATTTAATGGTTGAATCACACGATGGCCTCC
Source organism: Aradus depressus (assembly GCA_963662175.1). NCBI lineage: Eukaryota > Metazoa > Arthropoda > Insecta > Hemiptera > Aradidae > Aradus > Aradus depressus. Next base: position 51,821,680 of record OY759214.1, on the reverse strand, counting down.
TTCATCCAAACAAAAGAGCAGATGTGAAGAATATTATTGAACATATTATAGCGAGAATATTGGAAATCAAGCATGAAATGATCGACGTTGAAAGATCCGACTTTCAGTAAGTATCTTATTGTTGTTTTATATTGAATTGAGAAGTTTATTATAGTTATAGAATTGGACGCCAGTAGTTTGAGGGCGCCGGGAGCTCAGAGGTAGCCTAGAGCTAGAACAGACCCACCCGAGACTTTCAGATTTTCTATCTGGGAGGTAAGAATATCTTGAGCACGCCGTCCGTCGGATGGGACGTTAAGCTATAGTTCCGAGACTGTGCGATATCAGGTACTCCATAAAGACCCCTTCTACCTGAGGTAATTAAATTATGATACCTGGTTAGGCATAATTTAGGACCCACAGTAGAGTCTGACTCATATCCACAGTAGGCGATAATAATTCAAGTTTTCGCTCTTCCTCCAAAACCTGTCGACCGTTTGGGCTAAAAATATGAAGTTGACTTACATAAAGGTTTCTGAATCCTCACAGTAAATTTCATTTTGATACATTCGTTACATCGGTAGTTATTGGGGTTTTTGACTTGAGCCTCCCTTCTGATCACGCCCCTTTTCTTTGGCCGATTTGGCTGAGAATCAACAGGGGGTCGTCCTTATGACGTACTTGATACACATATAAAATTAATTTTTTAATAATATAATTTTTTTTTTAGATATCTTGATAACATAATCATTAAAAATCAATTGTCTAGAAAAAGTGCTGAAATTTCTATACCCAAATACTATAGAAATGAAAGGATTCGAGTTCTTGAAGCACTCAATGAACGGATAGACAAGATTCGAGCCTTAAGAGGTATCTATTAGAAATATTTGCTACAAATATGACATTGGCGTGGGCAGAGGGGGGCCGCCTTCTTTCTTCAAACCTCTCCTCGCCATGCTCCCATCCTCTCTCCTTCTCCTCGCCATGCTCCCACCCTCTCCAGGTTCGCCATGCTCCCACCCTCTCCAGGTTCGCCATGCTCCCACCCTCTCCAGGTTCGCCATGCTCCCACCCTCTCCAGGTTCGCCATGTTCCCATCCTCTCTCCTTCTCCTCGCCATGCTCCCACCCTCTCCAGGTTCGCCATGCTCCCACCCTCTCCAGGTTCGCCATGCTCCCACCCTCTCCAGGTTCGCCATGTTCCCATCCTCTCTCCTTCTCCTCGCCATGCTCCCACCCTCTCCAGGTTCGCCATGCTCCCACCCTCTCCAGGTTCGCCATGCTCCCACCCTCTCCAGGTTCGCCATGCTCCCATCCTCTTTCCTTCTCCTCGCCATGCTCCCACCCTCTCCAGGTTCGCCATGCTCCCATCCTCTTTCCTTCTCCTCGCCATGCTCCCACCCTCTCCAGGTTCGCCATGCTCCCACCCTCTTTCCCTCTCCTCGCCATGCTCCCATCCTCTCTCCTTCTCCTCGCCATGCTCCCACCCTCTCCAGGTTCGCCATGCTCCCACCCTCTCTCCCTCTCCTCTCCAGGTTCGCCATGTTCCCACCCTCTCCAGGTTCGCCATGTTCCCACCCTCTCCAGGTTCGCCATGCTCCCACCCTCTCCAGGTTCGCCATGCTCCCACCCTCTCCAGGTTCGCCATGCTCCCACCCTCTCCAGGTTCGCCATGCTCCCACCCTCTCTCCCTCTTTTACAGTACACCCTAAATCAGCAAACACCCATTTTATCTTCCGAACCGAACATTTTCTTACTTTGTTCTCTTTTCCATTTTTATTACCTGGGAAAGTGAAGATTGAAGGTTCGAATCTAGCCCGTAGCATCTTATTTGTTATTGATGCTTCGCACTAACAACTGCCAACAACTTCCAGTGAAGGACGGAAGTAAATCAGTAGGGGTCTTACGTGGTTCTGAATTCACATAACAAATACATCATTCTAACGAAAGTTATCGTGTTCACTGACATATATTGTAACACCTCTCCCTCTCGTGTGAGTTGACATCAGTAATCAACAATAATTAATTACTGTTGTCAACCAGAAGAAGCATGGGAGGGGGAAATGGAATGAACCAACTCTAGAAAGTTAACATATTTATTAATTAAAAGAACATTAAATATTTACAACAGAAAATAAAATAATTGAATAAGATTTGGCCATATGTCTGAAGGACTTTATAACTCAATTACGAGGTACCTCGCTAATGATATCCATGGCGAATGGCGGCGTGATCCTCCTTTCTGGACTTCCCGTAGACATCATCTAATCCCATAGTCCTTCTAGATCTGCGTAGTTTCGAGGGCATACCAGAAGTTACACCCACACTGACTTTGCACCGTCCGAAATCAAAGTGTATCTCACCGACTAGTTCGATGTGGCCAGTCTGGCCCCAAGCATGAAGAAGACATGATATCACCTATTCAAACTTAATTATAGAAAAGATACGTGGTGCTCGACTGAGACATGAACCAAGAAATAGTACTTTCACATATTCACACTAATATGAAAACAGAGAAGATACGTGGTGACCGACCAAGACATGAACGCAGAGTGCTTCTCAATTCACATACTGAAATTAGGCTGTACAAAAAAAAGAACGTGGTGATCGGTCGGGACATGAACACAGAGAAAGTACTTTCACATATTCACACTAATATTAAAACAGAGAAGATACGTGGTGACAGACCAAGACATGAACGCAGAGTGAGCCAAAACGGGGAGTGGTCTGTCGGTATCCGACCGTGGTAGGGGACGGTTCTCGAGGCTCATTGACTGCTGGTTTCCCCCAAATTTATCTCCAGCCAATCACAGGTCATCGATTGCATCATCTTGTTCTAGTAAATCAGGGTGTGGGTAGACCATCTCACTGTTCCTTATACACCGGATGTAGACAATTATCTTGGCTTCCTTTCCATTGTATCTTTATAGTTCTTTATTTTCGCTCCCAGCGATCACGATTCCCTCGCAGACATCGCTGGTTCCGAGCATGCTCTTCCAAATGCAATTCTCTTTGATTCAATACCCCACAACCCATACTTTGCTCCTAGCGATCGCGATCCTCTCGCAGACATCGCTAGTTCTGAGCCTTATAATAACGATAAATATTGTCTATAGGATAGACATGCTACAATATACATTTGGGGATGAAGTGGTTCGGAAAACATGAAATATCAGTGACAAGGCAACATCGAACTTTTGACGGATGTTATGTCTCCTCTATACTATGAGTCGCCAACCGCCTTGAAAATTTTACGGCCTGCGAGATTCATCACAATTTTATAAAATATGTCTTTTTTTGTGCAATATTTTTGTTTTTAGTATTTTTTTTTTGCTTTGTAACAAATATATAAAAGTAGATTTTTATAACACTTATATCACAAAAGAAATATTTTCTAATTTGAGAAATCTGACACAAAAAGTTGTGAGTGCTTTTGGATCAACTTACACCTGCGAATTTACCGAACATAAATCACGCTCGAACTCTACGGACGAAAACCTGCAACTTGAATTACGATGTGCAAATACTCGCATTGAGATCGACTTGCAAAAGCTAAGTGAAAGAGTGGAGAAACAAATATCTCACTAAATTAAATATTATTCGATCATTTCCTTAATATCATTATTTTATTATCTATGTTTATATGTATGAATAATAATAAAAAGAATAGTAATAATTCATTCTGTTTTAAATTTTCACTCGAAAAAAGTATTGTAGTGAAGTCCAAATCTAATATGGGGATATAATATTTTATATGCGGCCCGCGGGATTATAATGCATTTCCAAAGTGGCCCGCAAGATCATTTGGTTTGGCCACCCCTGATCTATACTATCATTCGTAAAAGTCGAGATTGGAACTTTTTTTTGTATCAATATAAATATGCATATTTTTCTTTATTTTGTTCATTGTGATTTTTATTTTTCATTATTTTGTTCCATTTGCCTTCCTACCATGGGCCAAACCCTTTCGTTACTATAGTTATTTGCGTTTACGAGCTTACACAAATTATAATTATAATGTTCTTTGTCGGTATGAATAAAATAAATGTATAAAAAATATGTTTAGATGATCCTGATAAAATGAAGTCAATATTGTCTTTGGCGTCAAGTGTGAAGTTATCATCCGCCCGAACGAGCAAAGGGAGCAGATCTTCAAAAACATCTCGGGAGAGAGACTCCAGAATATCTGCAACATGTAAGATATATGGTACTAGCAGCTTTACCCGGCGTTGACCGGCAGTAAATAGTACTTTATTATACCTGTAGTATAAGGAAATATTGTGATAGTGCGAAAATCCGAGATCGAGGTTTCATCTGATTTTCACGTTTCAAGGTCCCTTGACTAGTGTGTGTCTGTGTGTATGTGATTGAAAAGTTGTGAGATCTCTACCACAAAAACGATTGTAGCTTTGAACTTGAAATTAGGAATGAAGGGATTACATGTTCTAACTTAGGTCTGTTTAGATTTTGGCCGAAATCGAAAGAAAATTGAGGCTACTTTCCTCCGAGAGCTAACTACATTTTACAAGATACAGCTTATGTTTATGACCTAATCAAAAATCTTTTCGAGTAATAGTTGTAGAAAATATTGAAATACATAATTTATATGAAATATGATTTTTTATAGGTCGTCCGGTTTTCGAGATACATGCCGAAAACCATCTTGAAATGTAGTTTTGAAACACAAACATATTTTTAGACGTTTCCTTGATTTACCCGAAAACGTTTAGTCCTATCGAAAAAAAAAAATGATTTACCAAAATTGTTCCCTATAAGATTTCCAATCGCTAATGAGTCCTCAGATTTGAGATAGGATCAATACGATAATATAGTTTATGAAATGGTAGTTTTTTTTTTTTTTGAAAAATTATAAAAATTAAGAAAAATATGTGACGTGGCCATTACAGAGTTTTCTTCTACCAACAACGCTTACAGATCTCCCTCTCCCCCCCCCCTGCTCAAAATGTTTTCATTTTGTCTCTTTGAACAGCGTTATCTTGAGAGTAGGACATTCTTATGTATGAAATATACCTATGCCAGTATGAAATAATTTTGAGAAGGGGGGAAGGGAATGATCTGTAAGCGTGGTTGGTATAAGAAAGTCCTGTAATAGCCACATAATTTTGTTATAAATTAGTTACAACTCTAGAAGATGAATAAATAGTCTCACTATGGTTCGGGAAACACTTCTTTAGAACCTTCTTTAGAACCAAATTGTTTCGTATTTCTTTGATTAAAAAAAATAAATTGTCGTTGAATTACCGGCAATGTACTTCCCCAGAAAGAATTAATCAATCAATTTTCCACTCTCTCTTTTAAACTAGTTGACCATCCTCACACAACACATTGTATCAATACATTTATAAATTACTTTATTTTCCCTGACACTCTGGTCCTTGTAGAACCTGGGCCTCCGCAACTATCTTCCGCCGTCTCATCGTCCCTGAGGTCGTCCTCCAGCCAATGTAAGCTGGGGCTCTCTCTTCTTCTCTGTCCTCCCGAGTGTCCCTCCAGTATCCTCCTCGGCAATCTGTCTGGCTCCATCCTCTGTAGATGACCCAGTTATCGTAGCCGTTCCTGCCCGGGCTCTTCTTCAGGCCCCTTACCTCTCCATTGGACCGTATGCTCCATCATATATTTATTACATCAGCTGTTATTAGGGTTTTTGTGTCGAACCCACCTCCTCTGACAGCTGATTCCGATGATAATTAATAGGTGTCATCAGGGGCGTAGCCAGGATTTTGAACATGGGGGGGGGGGGGGGGGGGGGGAGAAAGGCTACGAGGGGGGGGGGGGGGGGGGTATATACTCCCGGGGGCACAGCCCGCAGTTTCCGTGGTTAGCGTTGCAGACTTTTTGTTATTAATTTGGGAGACTCGGGCCTCTAGAAGCTCCCCCTGAGGTAATCACTGACTGTAATACTTAAGTTGACTTTACATGAGCAGCAAAAATGCAAAGCGCAGCAGCAGTAAATGCACGCTGTGGTTTCTGTGCTTTTAGAATTAAATGACTCACATCCAATAGCGTGCATTTGCTGCTGCTGCGCTTTGCATTTTTACTGCGCATGTAAAATCCGCTTTAAGAGTATAAAGTATAACATAAATGACGATTTTGAGCGAGGAAATAAATGTAATATGACTTGTTTGTACATGTAGGTACATTTGTGTAACAGCTGATTGCTGATTTAGGAATCAGACGCACGGGAAGATCCTATTGGTAACTTGCAATCAATCCATTTTTAATAAAAACAATTTTTTTAGTTTATTTAATTTTTATCTTGGGGGGGGGCACCCCCCCACCATGGCTACGCCCCTTCTTATCAGCACAATTTCCAGTCAAATCAGGCGAAGGGGTGGGGGATCTAAGGGAAGCGCAAATCCCACAAATCCCAATAACTGCCGATGTTATGAATGTATCGACACAATGTTTAGTGTGATTCAGAACCTACTATATGTAAGCCAAATATTAAGTTTTTGCGCAAACGACCAAAAGAGCAAAAAAGAGACGAGAGCAAAAAAACATAACTTATTTATTTGTGCTGAGGAAGTACATAGCCGGTGATCCACCGACGACTTTTTATATGTCAGTATCTTAGCTCGTAAATGTAATAATCTTGTATGCAAATTGATTTTAGCAGAATATTTTTTTTTATTTTATTTTCTCTAACAAAAATGAATTTTAGCTACTTAATTTATATATTGTCTAATTCTGACTAGCTAAAAAAGATGCGGAAGTGAAAGAATCCGTCAGAAGGTCTGTCACAGAGCAGATGGATATGAAGAGTGTTGTGCAGGATGCTGCAGGTAAAAGGCCTGCAGTTAAAACATCTATTGTACATGTCTATGTAAGTATTGTAATACTGTCCATCAGGAATGTTCACTAAAGTATTAAATGGTATCGATTGTTTACATATCTATATATTGTGAAGAATAGGATTTAAAGATAAAAGGTTAACTCTAACTTGAGTTTTATCCTCAAGTGCTTCACACACACCAACCGGGATCTATATCTCACTTATGCTTCAATTAAACTACAGATAAAAATAAATGAAACTTCTTTAATCTTATTCTGTATGGTACAAAATGAATTTGTAATAAATAATAATTCAGAACTCACAATCATAACAACATAAATGACATGAACAGTTAACAGATGGAAACAAGAACTCCAGTGAAGTCCAACAGCAGAGTGAGAGAGGGTGAGTGAGCAAGGTGGTAGGACGCAAGATTCCAGAACTGACAGAGGGTGCCTCCCTTGCGTCGATATTTAACAGCTACGGTCATGTTTTACTGAAGTGTTGATTCATGGTCAATATCAATATCTTGTAGGTTTATATAGGCCAACAGATGACATAACTGCAATCAGGGCCGAGAAATTGTTTTGTTAATAATGTTGAACAAGGTTTTCTTGCTCTTTTTAACATAATCGCCAAGATCATCCTCCGTGCCCTATCACAATGTATAGGTATTTAAAATAAAAAGAGGGTGCCGATAGCTCAGTGGTATGCGTGCTTACCTTCTGAGCTCAAGATCGTGGGTTCGAAACCTGGACGAGGCCCTTAGTTTATTTTATCTCCCAGATACTTAAGCACGCCGTCCTTCGGATGAGATGTTAAGCGATGGTCTCGAGCCTGTACGATGTCAGGTACTCGTTAAAGACCCCTGCCTAGGTGAATAAAAATTTAGGATAGGCAAAATTTAGGACTCCTATAGTAGAGTCGGGCTCATGTCCACCAGAGTGGCGAAAGAGCGCTCTGGTAGTAGGCGATATGACCTCGTAGTTAAAGCCCGGGCATGAGTCATAATAACTAACTATAAAATAAAATGGAATCTATTGTTTACATATCTATATGTAGGTATATATAAAATAAAATTTCCAAATATTCTTTTACAAAATGCACTTTGTCTATTTACTTATCTGAAGGTTCAATTCTCGGTGTACATTTTTTGAAGTCGAAAACCATATACGAAACCCTTCTAACGAGTGTCTCCCTATCTGCTATCTTGGAACTGTACTACTGAAACTTTGTACCTAAAGAGATGAAGGATGATATCTAGGCCCAGCCATAATTCGAGAACTCATCACACTTCCCTGTAATATTATTTTCTGTATTTTTAGGAGTTCGAAAAAGAGATTAAAATCGTTCAAAAATATGAAAGAGCTAGAATTGGACGACTTAGATATCTTCAAGGTGAGTACAATTAAGGTTTAGAAAAATTGTCCTATAAACAATGTGACCCTATATAACAGAACTATGCACTCAATTAATGTATATTTATTTGTAGATTATTCTTTATTTATGGAATCCTTCAATGTGTGATCTGATGACACTCTGTAATGTTTTTATGACTCAATTTAAACAATTTTTATTTATTTGTTCTTTTATCTATACTTTTCAGATTATGAACTCTACCGTATGCGCAACGACGTGAATTATATTCTGTTTAAGCCTATCCCAAATGACATGAAACTGAAATGTGTCTTAGCTATTCAAAAATTTTGGAGACGATACAGATTAAGGAGAACTATCGAATATAAACAAAGAAGGCAAGATGAACTAAAAGGTAATTTTATTTAGATGGAGGAAGTGGCCTCGTTGTACGAAAATCAATAGGGATTAATTTTCCTAATTTGAGCTCACTCAAAATCGAGGGTTCGATTGATGTTTTGTTATGTATAATATATTATATTTTATTTTTATTATATAATATAATGTAACATACATAATGATGACAAACTGACATTACTGGAAAATTTGGGTTTTCCCGAACCATACTGAATCGGTGGCACTACATCGACCTGTTTTTAAAATTTTCTGTGTTGCTATTATAGTTAGGACGAAACAAAACATATGTTAAATCTTCACTTTTGGTAGCCTATTGTCGCATCTGATTGAAGTCAATTTACTGACGTTGCTGGAAAAAACTGAGTTTTCCCAGTGTTGGTGGGAATCGGTGGCGTAGTGTCATCTATATCTTACATTTCCCTTACGGCTACTTTAGTTAGGACGAAACAAAACATATTTTTCATTTTCACTTATGGTAGCCTATCGTCTCATCTGATTGGAAAGGAGGATAAGAGGGGCTCAGCTCAAAGTTCCAATAACTGCCCATTTGACGAATGTATCGACATGAAATTTCATATTTAATGTCAAAACCCAATCAGAACTTAACCTGTCAAATTTCAGCGATATCGGCCGAAGGGAAGGGGTGCTCAGGGGGCTGTATTCAAAAACCCTAATAACTGCCGATCTAATGAATTTATCGACACAAAAGTTACTTGGAGGATTTAGGAGCCACTACGTAAGTCAACTATTGAATATAAGCACAAACGGTTTTGGTGGGGAAACTATAGGTTGATTGATTAATTCGTTGTGGGGAAGTACATTGCTGGTGATTCAACGACGACCTTTTTGTTTATATGTTGATCCGCAACACACCGGGACGTAGAGGGGCCGACCGGGGAGCTCAATTCGGAAGTATTCCCAGAAGACTGAGAAGCTCCTCAATAGGATACTTTTTTGATGATTTTCAGTCAAATTGGTCTGAGGGTGCAGGGTTTAGAGGGAGAGCCACTACTTAGTTAATGATAAAAAATTGTAGATGGGGAAGTATATTGGCGAAGATTCACTGACGACTTTATTACTTCTTTAGCTATACGAAATATAGGGGAAGTTATGTAATATGTTTGCCGACCTCCAGATTCCAAATGAGAAAAAAAAATTGCTGTATGTCTGTGAACACTATAACTGCCGATAGAATGAATGTATCGAAACGAAATTTTATGTGTGAATCCAGAACCTTCTAACGTCGACATTTAAAGAGTTCCACCCATAAATTGTAGGGCAAAAACTTTGGATATGACAACTGAATTGGTTCCCGACGATATTTCTTTACACAACTTTACTCCTGCTTAAATGTGTATTTTATTTTTATTTCAGGTTTGAACTACTTGTCGTACAGAGATAAAACAGAACTGGACGCTGCAAAAAAGATCAACATAGACCGAAGGAAGCTGCAGCTGGAGCTGGAGGATGCGATGACGGAGGCGGCTGTCGTCACTCGCATCCATTTGGATATGGATTTTGCTGATGAAATTTTTGAAGACATAATTGACGAACTAAGGTAGTTATAGGCGAAATTAACAAAAAAAACAGCTTCATTAAATAGTCACAGTGGAGGTAGAGTAGATTTGTATTGTCTTGAAATAAATCAGCCATGTTTGTTTGTGTCAGCTGGTCCTGGACCTTGGATGAGATGAATACTAGCACTAGTGAGGGCGCCGGTAGCATGCTAGCCTATTGAGCTCAAGATCGCGGGTTCGAAGGTGTTTTATCTGGGAGGTGACAAAATCTTAAGCTCGCCTTCCTTCGGATGGAACGTTAAGCGATTGTCACGAGCCTGTACAATGTCAGTTACCTACTCGTTAAAGTCCCCTACCCCGGGTAAATGAAACTTTAAGGTAGGCAAAATTTGAAACTCACATAGTAGTGTCGGGCTCATCTCCACCAGAATGACGAAAGAGTGCTCTGGTAGTAGGCGATATGACCTTGTAGTTAAGGTCCGGTCATGAGACATAATAATTAACTAACTAGCTTGGTCAAATGGAAGAATGCTCCAACCCTTTTGTGTTCGATTTAATACAGAAAGCTAACAATTTTGAAATGTTAACTTCATTCAATAACTAACTTAACTTCTTACTGAAAAATATAATTCATGATTATTATTATATACTCGTATCTCTTGAACAGGTTTCGAATTGAAGCTACCATTTCACCGAATATGTAAATGACAGTCGATTTACATAAATTAAGAATCATTGTATAGGTACATTTCAAAATTGTAATTTAGTTTACGTTTGTTATTTCGTATCGAAAATTCATATTTTCCTCAATTTCTCTGAAGGTTAACAGTTTATTCAATTTATACATTATACAAAACTCTGGCGGGAATCGTGGAACCCTGTACTCCTTCTCTGAAATGACAGACGCACTGTGGGAGCAAGTGTTCAAAAATCCCTGTCATCTAAATGTGAAAATGAAGCAAAAAAGTTGTAACGGATCTCGTTTTTTTATTTTTTTATTTCATTTATACTCAAGATATACTTTGTTTAATTTTACATCAGGTGAAGATCGATTAATTGTAAAAAAATACTATAATTAAACAAAACCACACCATCAACTTTTTTTTGAATGACACAATTTCCGTTTTAAATTTACAAAATTTATATTTTTTATGAATTTTCCCATGTAGGACATAATCTGTAAAAATCTCAGCAATATCGGCCAAAGGAAAAGAAGATCTCATGGGAGGGGGCATAATTCAAAAACCCTAATAACTGGCGATGTAATCAATTTATCGATACAACATTTAGTATAGAAACCCTTTGTAAATCTACTATTCAATATTATGAGGTCGACTGGTTTTTTTTTTTGGGGGGGGGGGGGGGGGGGGGGGTGAAAAGTTAATTGGTTAATTCGTTCTGGGGAAGTACATTGCCGGTGACGACTTCCCCCCCCCCTTTTTTTTGCAATAGTGAAAACGTTTTTCTTTGCAAAAATAATATATACATATATTAGTCTATACAAACAGTCGTTGATATAAACATCAAACCTATTGAGTCCCTACTAAACACAAACACACATCTCTATCTCTCTCTAACCTATTGAGTCCCTACTAAACACAAACACATCTCTATCTCTCTCTAACTTATTGAGTCCCTACTAAACACAAACACATCTCTATCTCTCTCTAACCTATTGAGTCCCTACTAAACACAAACATATCTCTATCTCTCTCTAATCTATTCTATTCTTGCTTTCGTCCGATCTTAGTGTCCAACTGATCAATTTCTGGCTTATTGTTTGAGCTTTATGGGACTGAATGTATATTCATGAAATGTTGAACAAGATTGAGGGAGAGGGGGGATTATAAAATGAGTGCTACTACTCTTGATTGCATTTTCATGAAAATTTCGTACGTAATTTCCTTATAAGTTCGATTTAATAACGTAGGCCGAAGGGGGGAGGGGGGAGGTAGTTAAAATGAAACAAATGATTTTTTTTTCTTCTTTTTTTTTTTGTGTGTGTGTCAGAGAAAATCTCATGGACACATGGAGCCTCCATAGGTCCGAGGTAGTGTGGGACTCTAACTCCCCTAAAAACACCTCCCTTGCAACAACTGAGCGGGCCCAACAAGTTGCTCTTCTTTCATATTATAATCCTTTCCGTTTCCTTATAAGTTCTATTCAAAAACGTAGGCTATATGCGTTTCAAAATTTTGAACCAAAGGGGGGAGGGGGAGGAAGTAGAAATGAAAAAAAAATGAAATGAATAGAAATTTTATTATTCTGGGACCGAGGTCTTCTAAGAATAAATACATATACAATAAAGAACAGCAAACAATGAAATTTATTTAAACTGAAACTATATAATATATAGATACTATATTATAGTATCAGTATGACGTACAAAGAAATAAATAAATTAGTGCTACATTGGAGAAAAACTAGAAAATTATAAATATAGATAAACAAAAGATTAACATGAAAAAAACATAAAATTAACAGCTTAATTATGAAGAAAAAATAAATAAAAGTATCGATATAAATGAAAAAGAATATTTAAAAAAAATAAAATAGATTAGTGGTAGGGGTGGGTCTTCGGTGGTTGGTCGTGTTCTTTGCCTAAAAGCAAAATCCAAGTCTTCTGGGGCCAGGTTGAGCCCGACGCTGGAGACCAAGCTCTCCGGTGATTCTCCTGGCCTCACCGGGATCCCCCTGATCTCCAGGAGGAGGTTGTGCAGCGCTCAAAACATAAAATGTGTGCTAGTTCTATAATTATAGAACTATAATGCTTGATCGGATATTCATGTTATATAACCATAATATATAACCTGAGAAATGCGGTTCGAACATAACAGAAGGACCTCATTAAGATAGGACTGAAGATATTCTTCTTTATGTCGAAAAGTCCTCTTAATTATTATTGTAAAAAATTTTTGGAAGACCGAATTCATTTTTTTTGTCCATTTCAATTAAGATGTCTTCCTCTCCTCTCCATTGATGTTTTATTGATTCATGCAAAAATGGTCTGTTCTATTAAAAAACTTAAATTTGAGAGAAATGGTTAATTAAATTGAAATTGTCAATGTTCAGATGGTTTGTTCGTGTTTGGTACGATACGACCCACTCCTGGCTTATCAGAGGCTTTCCTGAATTCCCATTTTGGCCAAACGATGAACCTATTATTCCACCTTATGGCTACCTTGGCGTTCCAGAGAGTAAGTATACATGGGGGGGGGGGGGGGGGGGGGGGGGGGGGGGGGGGGATGTGTTAATTGGTTCAGCTAATGCTGTATAGTGCTATAGAGCCACAGTGCTATACATATCTGAAGGTACATTTCCTGGGAGAGTGAACATGAGTGAGTGAACAGCTTACACAAAACCCCAACTGTGTTACAAGAAATTTCGTGTATATGCATAAATCCCAAACCTCAAGAGGATACCTTTATATTTTCATTCAAATTAGTCAAATGCTCAAAAACCTAATGAATACCAATGTATGAACACAACATTTAATGATGGTACAGAAGTCCCAGAGCACCTATTGATTGAGGACACAAATCGGTAGATCTGTTTCAGGGGCACTATGATGGCTTCGAACTCAAAATAGAACTTCTGACAGATTTAGTGTAAATAATTTAAATGTTATTTGTTGATTTAGTCACATTTTGTTTATTACATCTTTATATAACCTTACTGGCAATGTATATATAGCAATATGAGCCTGGTCAATACGAGCTGTGAAGAAGAGAAACTTAGTACTTAGCTTGACAGAAATTCTACGAGTTTCTATCGACCATAAGCCTCATCTCTCCTCCTTCCTGTTGCAGAGAGGTTTCAATCTCCTGCCCAGCGTCAGAGATTTAATATTGGTTGATGTATATACATATGTATATGTTTTATAAACAATTTTGATGCACATTTGACAATGCCAACATTGCATGTCGTATGCAATTACCATTTTATGGTTCAGCAGAAATAAATATTGTTATGTAGTGGGACACATTCCAAAAAAAGTTACCAGAAAACTACACAAAGATTGTAACCCTGTACTACTACATAAGAATATGATATATAATGGGATATATTTAAAAAAAAAAATACCAGGAAAGGGCAAAAAACATTTTTTGCCGATCTTCCGGTTTTTGAGATACATACCGAAAACTGTCCTGAAATGTAGTTTTGAAACACATATTCTTAGATGTTTTCTTTCTTTATTTTTTCTTTTTCTTTTGCCAAACATAAAACTTTTTATTATTTTATTTTTTTATCATTATTTGTATTAATTTCTAAATTTAACCACAAATATGTAATAAAATAAATGTGTATTATGTTGGAGACACCGCTAGTCAAGTGAGATGACTAATAGCCTCATGTCTTTTGACAGAATGTCCTAAAGAGTTTGCAAAGGAGTGGTTTGTGGACGTGGTGAACACGCTGACAGGACACGTGCTGCCGCCCCTCGTCGGCTCAGCTGTCATAGTGGCAGGTCACTGGATACCTCTGGACATCTACGTCCCTTGCATGGACCTCATTCGGAAGAAGGAGGTTAAAGCCGAGCCCAAGGATATGGCCCAGATCAAAGCTAAGGAAGCTGTAAATAGACCCTTTTTATTCAACTTGGTTTGGTCGAGAGGATGCCTTGATGTGCTATATCTCCACGTGTTATAAACCTGAAATGTTGCACATAATTCCTACTCTGGCAAGACGAAATTGTAATTTACAAATATTTTTATTATTCTCATCAGAATCTTAATCTACAAGACATATAGGAAGTGAATCTTTATTTTTCCTGTTAAGAGGATTAAGAACGTTCCTGACTTGCTTCGTTATCGTTACGTCCTCTGCGACGTCAGTGGATGGGTGTAGTTGCTTAAGAACGAAATATCCGAAATGATTTTTCTGTTTGAAACTAATAATTATGAAGGTCAGCCTTTCGTAAATATTTTATAGTTTTCCGACAGCTATCTGAACTACTGGTCGCATAGCTGTGTTATCTACTACACACACACTATGGTAAATAGTAATTGTTAATGTAAAATGCTAAGAAAATAATACACAGACCGCGGTTCAAAACGTATCGGGTACTTCCAGTGGAGCTAGAAACTTGAAATTATGGAGACAGGATTTAGGGGCTATTAACGGGAGTGCCCTAAAACCCCGATATTCCCGCATCAAACCATAATAGAAGGGGTTGCGGTAATCATTGATAACAATATATCGCAAAACAGTATATTGCAACACATTTGACAAACTGGACAGTATGTTCGTGAAAACATCCAAATTATTATCATCTCCATCATGTTTTGACGGAAACGGTTGGCTCCATGGAGAAAGTTTCTTGTGTGAACATGGTGGGGCGAATGGACCGTGTTAACAATAATCTGTTTTCAGATAGCTCTTAAAGAAAAAGAAAGAAGGGAAAAAGAATTGGCGGAAAAGATCCTGGAAGAGTTGCGAAGAGAAGGTCACGTTCCTGAAGAATCTCACTTCCACAACGAACTCAAGGTACACATCGCCGAATTCAAGAGGCACTGGTACGAAGGAGAGGACATCAAGAATAATGTAAAACAGGTTGGTTTTCTCACATTACTTTATTTTTTATTTAATTCTTTTTGTTATGAGTCCGTCCATAAATTGCGTCACTTGTCCAAGGTGGAAGGGATTTCAATAAATTTTCATAACTTCATTCTTAATTTTTATCAATTAAATTTTTTTTGTATACCTACTATTATTTATTTTGATTTGGTAGGATGGGAATTTAGTTATCGACTGTACTGTGGTAGTCTTTAATTTTGCCATCCTAGGTTTATTCAACTACAGTAAGGGTCTTTAATGAGAACCTGACATCGCACAGGCTCGGGACCATCGTTTAACGTCCCATCCGAAGGACGGAGTGCTCAAGGTTTTTTCACTTCCCAGATAAAAAAATTAGATAATATAACAGTTGAACAAGGTCATAGTTTTCATTTACTTGTTCTTTAGTTGTGAAATCATTGAAACATGTTGTTATTTATTCAAAATTATCATTTTATTTTTTACAAAAGCACCAAAAAGATTTGTGGATCTATACATCTTGAAAAAGTTCGGGTTAAAGAAGGTCTGTCCACTTTATTGTTCTTTTTTCCATATCGGCAGGAGCACAAAGCGTGTTATTTGAAGGAAGATTTCGCTTATGAGATGCAAATCGGTGAGAGAATACGCGCCGACGAATTAATAAGAGAAGACCTGAACAAGCTCCAAGAAGCCCTAGTTAAGGATATCCGTAAGTTTAGGAGAGTTTATATTAAAATGCAGCCCTAATCCTGTATGTAGATGCATCCTTTGACCTTTGTGGAGTATAATAAAAATATAAAACTATTTTTTGTCAGAATCAGTTTTGAGGAAAAAAAATATTTATTGACACTTTTTTTTTTACAGCTATTAGGACGATGGACGAAAGGGAAAAACCACCGGTTAAGAAAGAAAAAGCAAAGAAGAAGAAGAAAAAAAAGAAGAAGAAGGATATTACGGGAAACACTAAGATAACAACACTGTTTGACAGGTTGGCCAGCCAAGACATCATAGAAAAATGTGAAGAATTGGAGGTTAATAGTCTGCCGGGGGAGTACAACTACAGAGCCATGGAGGAGCGGCGCAACTGTGTGGAGTCCACCCACTGCGCTGCCGATGTCTATCAGGTAGAATTGAAGTTTTGGTGGCCCAACAAAAAAAAAAATGTGATGAGTCGAATTTCGACATAATTTAGCAAAATTAGAAAGGGTTCCTCTCTATAAGAAGATATCTCACTTCCTTTGTCTGTTGGCAGGTTGCCAAAGAGTTGATTGTGTTCCCCCTGGTGAGTCCGATGGTCCGTGCCTCCAAATTGCCATCCTTCAAGTCTGTCCTTCTGGTGGGTCCCTCACACTACACCACTCCTCTCGTCCATGCTCTCTGTCATCAGACAGGCTCTGTCCTCTTCCACCTCAGGGCACTCGGCTGCACCCAGAAGTACAACATGAAGATGCTCATACATCTCTTGTATAAGGTGTTTTATTGTTATTTCTTTATTGGGTTTCATGTTTCATTTCAAAGTGCACACAAAATTTTAATAAAGCAAAAAATTAAGAATTTTTCCTTACTTTTTACCATTATACAATTTTTTCGACTTCTGCCGAAGGAGACAAACAACCCCAAGTTCTAAGTGACGGGCAAGAAGTGTCAACACCGCACCCCGCCTGAAGTGGCAACACCATATCCCGCCCATTGGATACCGCACACCACGCCCTCTTAATGCTCAATTCCACTGAAGCAACACTGAACGACAAGAGCCATGCTACATGTTTCCTAGAGATGTCTGCTTCTAGGTGTGCGACTATTTGTCATAAATTTTAACAATGTCGCATTCGGAATTTGAGTCCCCGCATTGCATGCGCTTTGTCGTTTATGCTTGTAGCATGCGTTTAAACTTCAATTTCGTGCATCATGTATTTTTACAAACAGTCGTGGCGGTGCATATTTGGTAATAGCTTTGAATCGTAGAAAAAAAAGAAGAAAGCCAAGGTGGTGGAGAAGAGTGTGAGCATGTTGGTGGTCAAGAAGCTCATAATGTTTTTTACAAGAAATTGGTTGCTGACGATCAAGCTTTATTTCGTAATTTCACACGAATGAGCATAGAAAATTTTGAGTACTTGAAAAAGACTCACCTATTATAAAGAAATATGATAGCAACTTTGGTGAGGCAATTACACCATGTGAGGATGTTAGTAGCATTGAGATATTTGGCTACGGGTGATAGCTATCCATCACTATGTATCTATTTCGGATAACTGAGGCTAGCATTTCCTGTTGTCTTTATAATCACTAATTTTATTGTTCCACAACTCCGGTAATCTTCAATAAACAAGGTAGTTTTCTCAATATACCCCTCCATGTCGCATGATACAAGCCGCACCGTCGTCAATACCGCTATACGTTGCTTCAGTGGAATTGGGCCTTTAGAGCATTAGTTGCCATGTCTCACCAGCTCTAAACTAATTTTGTAAAATGTTTCAAGGTTCCAAAAGCTTACGAGCCAAGCATAATATTCATAGAAGGAGCTGAAAAACCATTCTACAAGAAAGTACCTAAACTGGAGAGGCCATTAAAACCGGGCTTCTTAAAGAGAATAATACCCAAAGTTATTAAAAATATCAAAAAGGAAGATAAGATTATAGTGATTGGAACAGCTGAGAGGCCTTGGGAAAGCAGAGCTGGCTTTGTAAGTTGTCATTTACGTTTTGTGTATTTTGATAAAATACGATACATTTACTTTATTTTTAAATATGAAATCAGAGGGAAGCCATGACTTCGGTAATGCACGGCTATTAAAATGGAACCCAATACTACATTTTTAATAGTTAGTTATTACGACACATGCCCGGGCTTTAAATACAAGGGACTATGACTAATTTTTGTCTATCCTAAATTTTTATTCTCCCTACGAAGGGCGGCGTGCTCATTATTATTTATTTCCTAGATAAAAAAATTCGGTGAATCATCGTTTGAGTTAATATTCAACAGTTGCCTTACATAGGGGCTTCTTAACCTTCATACCAAATTGTGTATCCATAAATTTATTATATCGGCAGTTATTAGGGTTTTTGAATTGAGCCCCCTGTCCTAAACCCTCTTCCCTTCAGCCGATATCGCTGAATTTCGGCAGATTATGTCCACGTTGGGTTTTGACTTTAAATTTGAAATTTCATGTCGATACATTTATTACATCGGTAGTTATAGTTTTTTTTTTAGTTGAGCCCTCTCTGATTACCCCTTTCCCTTCTATACTGTATATTGAACTATAATATATATTGAAAGGTAAAATGTGTATTTATTTTCTCCAGGCGAAACAATATAAAAAGATGCTTGTGTTTCCTGAGTATGACTACCACTCGGTGGCAACATTTTGTCAGGAGATCATTCTGGGTTATCATAATATTGACAGAAACTTCATGTATGGCATACCAGCAAGAATTTACAAAGGTAAGCTTCGGTTTTTCATGATTGTTCTGCATCCTTCCCCACGGGACTGGAGTAAATGCTAAAAATAAAAATCTTCATGTAACGGAGAATCGTTGCGGAGGCGAAGTAACATAATGTAGAACATATTTTGCTAACATTTAAATGATTAATTGAACACACTGTCGCTGGGTTCGGACCGGGGATCTTGTTATGTCTTGGCTAGTAGTGTTTATTTGTCCTTGCTCCCATCTTGCCATTCTGTAGAGTGTAGCTCTATAGCTATAGCCCTCATTACATACCATTGTCAATGCTCCACATAAATACTATCATCATTATATAAAGAACATGGACAGAAAAGTACATAACCGCTCTATTGTTACATCATCTTTTAAAAATCGCCATAATTTCTGTTTAGTTAGTTATTGTGACTGATGCCCGGGCTTTAACTATAAGGTCATAATCTGTTTCGTCGCTCTGGTGAACATGAGTCCAATTCTACAGTAGATATCCTAAAATTTGCCTTCCCAAGTTTATTCACCTAGGGTTAGGAGTCTTTAACGAGTATCTGACATTGTACAGGCTCGGGACCTTCGCTTAACGTCCTAGCCGAGGGACGACATGCTCAAGATTTTTTACCTACTAGATAAAAAAAGAACTAAGTGCCTAAGCCAGGTTTTGAACGAGCGATGTGGAACTCAGTAAATAAGCGAGCTACTTCTGATCAATTTGCGTTAAACAAACTTTGTCATGACCTAATAGTTTAACAGTGTCATCTATTATAAAGAACAGACCTAAATAAGCGAGCTACTTGTGATCAATTTGCGTTAAACAAACTTTGTCATGACCTAATAGTTTAACAGTGTCATCTATTATAAAGAACAGACCTAAATAAGCGAGCTACTTGTGATCAATTTGCGTTAAACAAACTTTGTCATGACCTAATAGTTTAACAGTGTCATCTATTATAAAGAACAGACCTAAATAAGCGAGCTACTTGTGATCAATTTGCGTTAAACAAACTTTGTCATGACCTAATAGTTTAACAGTGTCATCTATTATAAAGAACAGACCTAAATAAGCGAGCTACTTCTGATCAATTTGCGTTAAACAAACTTTGTCATGACCTAATAGTTTAACAGTGTCATCTATTATAAAGAACAGACCTAAAACAAAAATCTTGAGAAGCGAAACATTCATTACACAAATTGTCTTCAAAGAGATCCATCAATAGTAATCACCATTTGTTTTTCATAATTATTGTCAAAGTGATTTATGAGAAACGTTTTTGGTCATGAAAGGATGTGAAATAAATTGCATTATTTTTTAATTAAAAAATCGGAATGTTACAAGAAAAAATTGATAAATTATGTGTTTTTGTTTAATTTTGATTTTATTACATTTTATTTAAAAAAAAAGTAATCCTAATGTCAATGCTGAAATAAAATAACTCAGTTAAGAGAAAAATAGAGAAAATGCCATTTATTGATCGCTACGACCACAAATTGTACCTAATCTTTATTTAAGTCAACATTCAAAGCACAGAATACTTCAGTGGCCGAATGGAGATTATGCGAGTCTTAGATATAAAAAAAATTTAATGCAAATATATTTAAAAAATTTGTTGGTGAATCACCAGCAATTACTTCTCCAAGTCGAATTATTTGTAATAAGTTAAGTTTCCGCTCTTCCTCTAAACTCCTTTTCTTCTTTGTCCTATTTGATTGAAAAGCGGTAGTCGAATTAATTCTGGATTTTCGAAAACCCACATGCAATTTCATACATATCTCCCAAGGCCCACCTATTCTGGAAATAGCATCACCGAAAAAAGAGGAAATGGGGTGTATTCTCTTTTAATGTTAATTTTACGCTACTCTCAAAATTTCCGTTTTCGGATTATATAGTGGTTACGTCAATTCTAGCCATAAAGTGTTCGTCTGCTTCCATCAGAAGCTGAGGTATGGCATTTATAATAGTAACGTCTTACCCCTAACAGCGCCTCGTGACAGCTTCTGGTAAATAAAGAGTTTTGCATTTTCCGTCTTTGTCTAGCCAATGTGGCCGATCATGTAACTTCCCCATTACGTTACTACAAACTGGGGGTTATTATTATTTTTTAATCAATTTATTATACCTGATTTTCTGATAGCCTCTTTATCTTCCACAGGGATGCCATTCCCCGAGTTGGAGGAGAGATTCAGGGAAATATTGAAATTTGACCGGCTCAGATCGCTCAAAGTTAATCCACTGACAATAGAAGAGTTGAGAGTTATCGAGATGGATCCGATGAAGAAGACACCGATAGAGGATTGGTACAAAGCCACGTACCCCATGTGTGCTGAACGGGAGGAGGCGATGCAGAAGGAGCGGGAGATGAAAGCCCGGGAGGCTCGTCTCAAGGATCAAGCCGCACGGAGGAAGGCCATGATCAACAAATAATATACCTACATTCGGCACATCAACATTGGCCAATATCATCTCTGTATTATATAAAGTTTTACAAATAATATGCGTTGTCATTTTGTTTGAACAGATCCAATAAAGAAGTTATTCCGGGAGACTGAACTTTAGTAGTTTATCCAAAATCATAAAGAAATCGGACGATAAAACAACTTGAAACGGGGCTGAAAATTCCAGTGAAAATCCAACATCGAATTTCTTCGTCCCGTATATTTCATATGGCAGAGGGAGAGGTTGTGATAAAGTCTATATATTGCTGGACACGGTGTCACTATCTGTAGAAGTTTATCGTGAAGTCCTACATACTTAGCTGAAACACTTCTCATCTCGTTAACCAATCTATGTACTTGTATGTCTTCCTTCCTATTCAACTGATTAAACGAGATTCGATGTTGGCTTTTCACCGGAATTTCATTTTTTCCTACCCCCTGATTTCAAAAATGAAAAAAAAAAACTGGCTCCACCAGCCCACTGCATTAAGCCGTCCTCTCCAGGATCGTCCCACGTCTCTCTCCGGTGCCACATCCAGGAGTTTCCTCGGGATGAGGTCCTCGTCCATCCTTCTTACGTGTACAGACCAGCGGTGTCTGTCCACTCTAATCCAGTGACAAATTAAACAAATTAAACTACTGTTAACTTCACTTTATTAGATTTTATATACATATATATTTTCTTTTTCTTTTTATATTTATTATTATCTTGTAAATATCTGTTTATTAGAATGTATAGAGTAACATACAAGGGATTCCCCGTCACTACCTAAAAACCCGCCTCCATAACTGTACATTCTACCCTGTCAACCATTTCTGTCAATTTATAAGTGACTCTTAACAGGGCGAAACTAGTTTAGTATTTGAGAATATATAGTGAAGTTTGACAAACAAATTGTGTATTTTAATTATCTATTCCTATAATGGAGCTTCACAAAGTAAATCTGGAAACCATAAATTATTTGTAATCAAAGAGAGTCAAATATGGCAAAACTACTAAAGTCCAAAATTCCCGGGATGACTTCCATGATGGGAAAGAAGTGAAATGAAAAAAGTACAGGTAGAATGGTGTGAGTAGATATAAAGTATATTCACCAAAAATAATAAACAAAATGTACACAGATTCACTCAAGTTTTTCAATATCAAGTTTTTTATACACTGATTTGTGATGAGGACATCTTCTTATTTTATTTTTGATATTTACATTCCAAAATTTAAAATCATCCTCAACTTTGTCAGGGTCAAGTTGAAGATCATTTCTTGATATCATTTTTAAAGTTTCATCCTGAAAACATAAATAAAAAAAGCTTTAGAAATATAGGTATTTAAAAAACAGAAGAATATAATAATAAAAGTAATATAACTATACAAAGACAGGAACTTTACTAGGACTTAGTATGTTTATGACTAAACTTCAAGATGGTGTAATGCAGAAACCGGTAGTATTTGTATAACAATTTTTTGTGGAATAATCAATATTTCAGAAAAGAAGTTTTATTTATTACAAGTTTCCACAATATATTCGCCTTTCTCAACTTAGAATTTATTATCTCCACAAATTCCCGGTAATTCTCTTTTCTATATTTAGCACATTGTGACCTGAGGAAGGCATGTAAGAACGTCCAGAAATGTCGTCATGAAAAAGACATTTCCAGAAATGTTATCGAAAATTATTATCTTAATTTCAATTAAATTAAAAAATATATTCTATTTATTGTATACTTTATTTATCTACTGTATAATATTATCATTTTTGTACTCATATTTTCAAGTATTTATTTATTCATTTCTTTTTACTTTTAGTAGTATTGTTAATGCAAATCCATGAGTGTCTGTCTCTAAGAGTTAATACCTGTTTAAGTATCTATCTATTATATTATATATTTATTATTCTTATTAATACACTGTAAGCGACATTTTTGTAAGACTTGAGATATTTATACTATATAGTTATTGGGGTATTTGAGTCGAGCGCCCCTTCTCCGGTGTCCTTTCCCCATCGAACGATCTCAAGGAAAATTAAAATTTCGATACATTCATTACTACATCAGTTTTGGGAATTTTGTGTTGAGCCCTCCCTTTGATCATTTCATCTATCGGGAGTTATCGTGTTCACAGAAACACACAGTTTTTTTTTTTTTTGGAATCAGGAGATTGGAAAAGATGAATTTCCATTGAAAACTGCGCATCGAATTTCCGACTGGTTACATAACTCCCCCTATAGCTGGGGAAGTAATTAATATGAAAACAGTTTTTCTTGATTCCTGTAAACTTTGAGTTTTGGTTCTTACGACGGTTCTCCAGGAAGATGTCGATATGAAAACAATTATTAACTTGCAAAGTTGATATTTTTTAAGCGAAAACTTCTCTATTTCTACTCACCCGAAGAAATTGTTTTAATTTACTTACACTGAACACATTCATGTGCAGTGAACTAGGCTTACCCGAATGTAATTGATGACACGGAGAGGGCGACAGTCACAGAGCTGTGGGTCGAGCGGCCGGCTTGCAATGAGGGCGAGTAGCTCCCTGAGAAAGGCGAGTCCAGTAGCAGCCACATCCTGCCACACTCCTCCAAGGTAGTAGTTCGAACTGTTCCCTTGATCTAGACCAGATTACAGGTTAGGTTAAGGTAGGATCAACTAGGCTCAAATTATCTTAATAAATAAAACTATAAGAGACGTATGTCTGTCCATTGAGTATTTTTGAAAACTATTTTGGTTTTATTATTATAAAGTCAGAACACACAACCATGTGGGGTCGTGTCTGTTTGTCCCTTTATAATGTGAAAATATCTGAAAATAATTCAACCAAACTTCATATGTTGAATCTGTCTCTACACAAATGAGGAGTTTGGAGCCAGAGCGGACCAACCCACAATTTTTCGGAAAATGAGTTATTACCATCCTGATGTTGGCATAGGTTCCCTTTTTCAAAACCAGTGTGGATCACTTAGTTTCTTCACTTCAGTGATAGATAGCAGCATTTTAAGTTTAGTCCACAAGTATTTTGTGCATATATTTTCAAAGTCACAATGGATCATACGGCCTTCAAAAACTTTATAGAACACAAAAAGGGATCACTCATCCAATACTATTCTAAAATTTCAAATATAAATAAATATTCGGGGCCCATTTATGGAGATAAACAAAATGTACTCAATTTTCAATTGCCATTTTCTTCCTGTTCAGTTTTAACCAGTTGGTCCGCTCTGGCTCCAAACTCCTCAAATAATTGTTAGGATAATTACCGTTTCAGAATCAGAAGTAAGAGTATAATAATATCATCTCTTCTCAATTATTATTGATTCTATCTGAGAAAGTTACAAAATCAATATGAAGGACATTCTTATTTTGAACTTTACTTTGTTTTATATAGAATAATTAAGTAAATGCGTTAAAGTTTGACAAGATTAGTGTCAAAATATAGCATAGTTAAACTGAGAGGTAGGCTCTCAAGGCCAAAACATTTGTTTTCATTCCAAAACGAAAAATATAATTCGCTATTTCTTGGATTTTATTCTGGAAATTACAGCTGTCCAAGAAGGCCTAGAAATGGCATGAAATATAGTGAGTTTTTCCAAAGCAAAACTAACAAAAACGTCTGAAGTCAGAGCAATCGGTGTGATTTCCCCTGACTTCCCAGTTCGTGGCAATAGTGATTAAATGTCTGAAATAAGTTATAAAATTTAAGAAGCTCATAAAACTGTTGAGTTGTGGGACTTGCTGTTAAGATTCGAGTTCTGGAAACTCAATCTTTCTTGCATCTAACCCGCTCACAACACTACAATTGACAGATGAGGTTTACAATGATAATTAGCGATTTTTTTTTTTTTTCCGCTACAGTCATCTAACGATAGAGATGAAATTCAGATAAATTGTGTAATGGGCTAGCTAGTTGTGGTCTACCTGTGGAATGGGCTAGCTCTATCCTCAGTCCGTTGGAAGAGATCCGGGGGTCAGTCACCACCAGAGTGCCTCGGCTACGTCCTACCTCAGTCGCTGTCTCCAGGCTTCTCAGAGCAGTCCACAGGGAGCCACCCAAATTTCTACGTCATACATGAACACAGAACACAGTTAGGTACAGTTGAGACGATAAGTCAAACGTCTTGAGAGGTAGGGGAAAACCAGTTACTTCACGGCAATTTATTATACAATTTTTCTCTTTTTAAGAAAAAAATATTTATTCAAAAGAAAATGAAAAGAATGAAATTTATTCCTGGTAATAACATAGATAGGGAAAGCGTATAAAATTTTGTTTTAGAAATACTACTTCAAAAAGTCATACACATCATAAATAACAAAATTTAAGAATACAAACTTCATTTTTTGAACAAATTATTTTTATTAACTTTTCTAAAAGTGTACATGATTAAAATCAGATAAAAAAATGTAAATAATATATTATTCATTAATAAAATTTATTCGCAAAAACAGAAAAAATGTTCATATATTTTGGCTGCCTAAAGAAAGAGGGAACATGAGTATACCCCCCAACACCCCTCGGTCCTCAAACCAGGTTCCTCGCCACATATGGCTTATATTATTTGTATTTTAAGTTGATTCATATTCTGAAATCAATTACATTGTATGTCCAAGAGTAAAAAATATCGCACCTAAATAATCAATATTGTGAAAAGACAAGTCTACATTTAAAATAATTAAGAAAGCAATGTTTTTGAGAAGGGCAATGACTGGACTATGCCTACTCGTGTGTGATGTGAAGAGGCTCCTCCAAAGGCTTGATCGGGAGAGACATCCTGGACAGATTATTGAAGAACAAGAGAGACTCAGCCATCCGCCGGACACTGAACAGGTAGAACTCATTACCAATCCGAACTGTTCTTAGGTCCTCATTTAGCTCTTTGAGAAAGTGAAAATCATCCTCTGAATCAACATCGTTAAGATATCTGAAATTAATAAGTATATATTACCAAGATAATAATAAGAGATAGGATATAATAATATATTAAGTAGTAAATAAAGGGAGCCTCGCGGCCCGCGGCCAGACAGCACTAAACATATATTTGGAGTTGGTTGAGAAATAAAACGAAAACAAGAAGTAAATTGAATTTAATACTTAGTAAAGTATTGAGATAAAATACTGAAAGAACGTTGTTTTGAATAAGCATGTTTCAGTTGGGCCAACAGCACCAAATAGAAATCTCGCATTTGCGGACCACCGTGGTACATAGAATTTTTCCTAGATTCTTGAAAAAAGTAATTAAACTATTTTCAGTAAGTTAATTTATCCTTTAATTTGTTTTTATAGGTCCCTTCTCAGTTTATGCATATAATAATGTATTAATTTTTATCCACCTGTAGAGTGTCCCAGAAAAAATTACCCAATCTGAGTAAATATCTCCTTAGGGAAGAAAAATCGAGAAAAATATTTTTTTCCCTGGTTTCTAGTTAATAGATATGTCAATTTTTAAGTAAAAATGTAACATTGGTCACGGACATATAAAAAAAAGCTCGGTTTTCATTATGAAGTTAATTTTCTATAACGAAATTTGAAAGAGAAGAAATCCAATCCCTTGATCCTTTTCCCTGTGTTCAGAACGGCCAAGTTATGTCCCAAAACTTGAATTTTCTGTTTATTGATCCTATTTAATTATTATTTTTGATTATGCTTTTATCCAAATTTGCTTGCCCAATTCATTTCAATCGAATTAAGGCGATAAAAACCAACAGCAGTTTCTACGATCTCAGGAGAAATTGACTGACAAGCCACCAGTATCCTATTTTTAAGGACTTCAGGGGGGGTTGAATTGCATAAATCAAACCTTTCAGAGTTCTCCAAATTAAAAAAAAAAAAAACTAGTAGCGTTAAATGAGATGACGTAACAAGGTAACAGGATATGTCATAAAAATGGATACATCAAGATAGCTTATAAATTAGATATTTAAAAGTTATTAGTTCTTACAGTCGAGCACATGTGAATGGTGATAAAAATAATAATAAATAATAAAATAAAACTGAATAAATAAATAATAGAAAATAAATAAATACAATAATAATAATATTAATAAATACAATTTTGAATTATGAAAAATATTTTTTATAATTCTCCCAAGAGTATCTTATATCACGACGATAGTTTCGTTTAGATGAACTAAACAAAGTTCCCCAAAAAGAGTATTGGGCCGATTTCCGTAATACTAATAATGGTAATGTAGATTGTCAGAGATTTCAAGAATTACTATTTTAAACTGTAAAGCGCCGAAAGCTCAATGGTATACGTGCTTGCGTACTGAGCTCAAAATCGCGGGTTCGGAGTCTGGCCGAGAACCTTAGGTTTTTTATCTGGGAGGTGAAAAAACCTTGTATGCCGTCCATCCAATGGAACGCTAGCGATGTTCCCCTTCCCTTAAGCACACCTAAGCAGACAAAATTTAGGGCTCCCCATAGTAGCGTCGGGCTCATGTCCGCGAGAGCGATGAAAGGGATTTCATAAATTCAAAAAACAGTATTTAAATTAACTACCCTTAATAAATTTTAACTTAAGAAAAAAAGCCGACTAATTTATCGAATTGAAAAACTTCAAAAATGTTGAATTTTGA
Source organism: Aradus depressus (assembly GCA_963662175.1). Lineage (NCBI taxonomy): Eukaryota > Metazoa > Arthropoda > Insecta > Hemiptera > Aradidae > Aradus > Aradus depressus. The sequence continues at coordinate 51,793,650 of OY759214.1, read as the reverse complement.
GTAGATACTGAAATTTTCGCGGTTGGGGACCTGTGAAACTTAATTAAAGTCCAGAGTTAATGTTTAACGAATAATTTCGATTAGTTAAATATATTACTCAATAAAATATAAATGTTACTTCAAGTAGGTTTTGGATCCAACTTAACCAGAAATATATTACTTCTTTTTGCACCCTATTATTTTATGCTCAATTGATTTTTTGCTGGATCTATGGAATCCTAAAAAAGGTTTGAACGTGAGAGGAGGCAGATTTCATTACTTTCCTTAAACATCCTCTACCTTCGTTTGATGGCTTCCTTTAAACCTACCACCGTAATGTCCAGTACCTCAGTTTTCCAGTAAGACTTTTTCTTTAATATTCTATTTTCTCTACTTTTCGTCACAAATTGTTCTAATTTCTCTCTCATGAGACGCTTCGCTCTGTCCTCTTTGTCCTTGGACTTGTTCTTTGCCTTCTCGTTGTACATTTCTTTTTCATCTTCCTGAAGCTCCTTCCACTTGGAGGCAACTTCGCTCGCCACTTTGGCAAAAGACAGGCCAGGAGAGTCTTCTAACACTGCAATTTAAAGTAATTTTAGATTAGAACAATACATAGCATGGCCAACTCAAAATAAGCAATAAGCTTCACCCGACATCCTAGTCGGTTCCCTCAAAGAATACTTTGTTTTTGTGACACACCTAATTTTTGCCCCCACGCGTGGGGAGAAACTATTCTGTTGCATGCGCTTACAATTTTCTTGCTTGCTATATAAAGTTCATATGAGGGCAGACGTAGACTTACTTTTGCTCCTCATCTGGGCCGCATAGCTCGTGAAGCCGGCCATCTCCTTGCAGCCCATCTGACTGCTCACACTCCGCTCCTGTGAGCTGGTCACCTCAGTATCCTCAATCATCCTCCGACTGTCCTCATTAACTATAGCAACCACGGATCTGTCCTCTTGCTCAATATGTCTGCTGGAGGTGGCTCCAATGTCCAGTCTCTCCACTCCACCATTCCCAATTACAGTAGAGCTCTGTAACACACAATAATGGAGCGTTAATAAACTACAACAACTCATTTTAAACACTTTAAATTCTCTCTTTAACGCAAAATTATTATTTTTATCTGGTTCGTTTTAATTGGTTAATTAAATTAGTCTTCATTTAATTTTATGCAAAGTTAAATATATATATATAGGTATATACATACAAATCAGCATATATAATATATTACACATATATAAAGTGAGCTCAAGATAGCGGATTCGAAACCCGACCTCGGCTCTTAGGTTTTCTATCTGCGAGGTGAAAGCATGCCGTCCTTAGAATAGGACGTTAGAAGATGTACGATGTCAGGTACGCGTTAAAGACCAATAGATGAATAAACTAGGATAGGCAAAATTTAGGACTCCCACAATAGAGTCAGGCTCATGTCCACCAGAGTGACGAAAGAGTGCTCTGGTAGTAGGCGATATGACCTCGTAGTTAAAAGTTCAAGCATGAGTCATAATAACTAATTATAAATCAGCGTTCAGGAGTTATCGACTGATGTTTGTTTTCGTGTTGTTTACAAAACTAATTACCAGATCATATCCCCTACTAGAGAGCTTTTTGTCAATCTGGTGAACATGAGTGCAATGCTACTGAAGGACAGCGTGTTCAAGCTATGCATGTTACTATATTGTTATATTGACAATATATTGTTATAATCGGTATTAGCACAGTGAACTAGTTAATGTCGGAATATTGATTATTTAAACCTTGATTTCTGACATCCTCTTAGCTATTGGCAATGGCTATCGACCACTGTTATTGTTGGTAGAAAGTAGCTTATATAATACATTATAGTTTCTATCAGATATATATGATTTGTATATGTGAAAAATCTTTATCATGAACTATATAGAGGTAGTTGTCATAACATTATCATGTTTCCAAAATACAATTTTGACCCTCCCTTCGGTCTTTTTGTGAAGTAGTACAGGTTCTCCTGTCATATATATATATACATATATATATATATATAAAATCAGAATCTTATTTCCAAAGTTAAGAGTGGTCTGTAGCTTTGAGGACATTCGTTAAGAGGAAGCTAGATAAAGACGGAAATCAAAGTGGAAATAATCAAGACCACTCTCATAATATCGACAATAATATATACACTACACAATAATACATAATAACAAGCAACTGTCGATAATAGTTCATTGACATTAGCAGTAACAAATATGTATTAGAATAACGAGATCAATTTACATACCTTTTGAACGAGTAATTGTATCGAGATGGGAATAAATGCGAATTTCTTCGGATGGAAAGGCAATGTAGGTAGGAAATGACATTGTGTTGACTAATAAAGGAACTCACTACCTACATTGTTTGTTTTAACGTCACTCCAATCTCGGGCAGAAAGGACTAGCTCTCTATGTATACTTACATTGAGGGTAACTCCGTTGAGTGCCAGATGACCTCGACTCCACTGAGACAGACTGATTCTGTCCAGATCTTCATCTGACATCTTTACACTGTTTTCTTCATTCTCCTTCCTTGCTTCTTTATCAGTAAGTCTCTCTTCAACGTTACTCCACTGTGACAGACCGATTCTGTCCAGATCTTCATCTGACATATTTACACTGTTTTCTTCATTCTCCTTCCTTGCTTCTTTAACAGTATGTGTCTCTTCAACGTCACTTTTCGAACAGTCAGGGAATATTCCTTCAAAAAAAGCATTCAAATTTCGTAGTTTCTCCTCGCTACAGGAGGAACTGCTCAACTTCTCTTCACTGTCAATATCATCATCAAGCTTCTCATCAGGATTCCTTGAACTGTCTACTTTACTTTCATCATTCTGTACAATTTCTTCAACGTTTTTTGTTATTACATCTTCATTACCAATATCTTGAATGGTTTCACTGTTCTGTTTGTATAGTCTGGCTACTTTTATTTTAGGTATTTCATTTTCAATAATATCTTTATCATTTCCATCTATTTTCCTTTTGCAAGGAGTCTTTATTTTTTCATCTTTATTTTCTGTCTTCTCATTGGCTGGATCAGAGTCTAGACTGGACTGTGGAGGATCAGAACTCCCGATGTAGTACGCAAAAAGTTCATTTTTCAATAATAGAATCACCTCTCCCTAAAATAAAACAAACATACAAAATTATTTTTAAAACCATAGGTGTAAAAAAAAATAACAAGAAAGAAAACAACTGATAGGAGCAAAAAAAATTTCGATAAGAAAATAATAAAAATAAATAAAATGGAGAAGGTGCTTTTAACAAGTAGATCATATCGCCTACTACCAGAGCGCTCTTTCGTCACTCTGGTGGACATGAGCCCGCCTCTACTGTGGGAGTCCTAAATTTTTATTCATCTAGGGTAGGGGGTCTTTAACGAGTATCTGACGTACAGGCTCGGGACCATCGCTCAACGTCTCATACGAAGGACGGCGTGCTCAAGGTTTTTTCTTTCCACCTTCCAAATAAAAAAACTAAGGGACTCGGCCGGGTTTCGTCCCCTCGAGCACTCTCTTTATAATAAAGAAACCTGTTCAACTGGACGATTACGACAAAGTAAGTAGGACTCAAATCGAGGTTAGTAAGTTCTATTAATTATTTCAATTATACAAAAACATATTTTATATCTTAGAGAAAAAACAATTTGTTCCCTTTTTAAGATAACAATTCTAGAGAAAAGTTTGAATAAAATCGGAATAAACGTTTAGGAACTGTCGCGCGAACGGACACATATATACAATATAAATATAAAAGAATTTTAGCGAACCCAAGATAGATTGATATGAATGAATAACCGTGCAGGCTAAAGCGTAGGGCTTTGATCTCATGGTCTCACCATGGTTTGCGGGTTCGGATCTCGTCCGGGAGTGAGTTTTATTTCCTAGATAGAACTCCCTCCCGGGGCCATGGATGTTGTAAATAACTAGTTAACACAGGGACATGGCTAATATGCATCGTACATATGGTCAAAAAAAACGTATCTTACAGCAAGGAGTTCGATATATAATCATAAACAAACAATTTCTAAATAATAAGGTCTAAATTAAAATAAAACAAAGCAAATAACATTAATTACAAAACAATGCCTTCTTCAAAATTAAATAACCTGACACTAAAAAACTAAATTTTGGATAACAATAAGAAAGGTAAATGAAACAAAACAATAAGTAGGTAAAATTAGTCTTTTAGAGTTTTCCTTAACTGCAAAGTTGTCAGAACAAACAAACAGATATCATAAAACTTCAAGTAGATTGTATATATAAAGGTAAGAATTTGAAGGACACCCCAAATCGTGTTCAAGGGAGGATGTTTGATGAAAGCATCTTAGTAGTATTATCCATAGGTGTAAGAGCCCAGCTGAGTTCTTTAGTAATCTGCATTTTTAAAAACAGACAGAAATGTTGTCATCATTACATAACTGCCCCCAAGGGAAATGAATAATACAAGTACAAATATACATAAATATATGAATACCATGTCTTTGATGATGACTCTTGTCTTGTTTGGTTCCAGGTTGACATCGAGGCCGTCCGGAGGCAGTGTGATGGAGATGAGACAGGTCGGATATCTGCCTGCGGGGATCACAGAGCCGAAATACTGGCAAATCTCTTCAACAGCCGCCTGTAGCAGAGAAAACACGGTTAGCACAAGGATCTGCGAAGGGCCTGCTCACTAATACTACAGGCAGGGCACAAGTTGAGACGCAGTTCGGTGAGGTGACACAGAGTGATTCACCGTGAGTTTCAATGAAACACAGAAATGAATACAACCGCGAATGTTCATACGCAGCGTGAAGTGACTCAATGTCTTCCTGGCGTGAGTCTGCGAAGGTCTGTGTTCGTTCACAGTTTTCACGGCGTGAGTTACGACAACCCCAGTGTTTTTTTTTTTCATTTTAAACACGGAAAAAAAACTTCTAGAGGTAGTTCGTGGGAGAAAGATGTTGTACCACACTAGTCATGAGTATTAGATTTAAATCAGAGATATGGGAAGAACTTGCGACAGAGATTGGGGTAAAATCAGTTAATAATTCTTGTATTTTTCAATAGCAAAATCATCCTTAAGGAAGAATTCTCCATGGGTCTTTCTTTTTTCCAAATAACTACTTTTCGGAAGCTTCTTATGAAAATATAAAGTTGCAATTTCTTCGTCGTCGTTATCTTAACCAGATTCTGAACTTAATATACAATTTGCAAATATTGCTCTCATCGCACACATAGTCGACACAACGTCAAGGACATGCAGTGGTGATATAACTGTGCCTTCAATTTTCGCTATCCCTGCGCGCGGTTCATTCAGCTCCTGCAGCTCCTCATCGAACTGCGTCTCAACTTGCGTCCTGCCTAATAGTCGGTCTAGTGTACCCGTACACAGAGTATATAGTATAGAGCAGTGGTCGCCAAACTTTTAAGCGACTGAGCTACCTTACAGCTCATAAACTTTACTGTGAGCTACCCAACAAAATAGTGAGGGGGGGGGGGGGGGGGATAATACATGTTTTTGTTTAAATCACACAGTTGTTTATTATCTACAAATATACATTTCTAGTTTATATTAAATCTAATTAAATGCAATTTCTAACATTGCAATTAATATCATAAGAATTTATATAACAAAATATTTGCATTAGAAAAACATAGTTCAATGTGAGGGGTGGCTCTTTTTTGTCATCAACAATTTTTTTAATGTTAGGCTCATTGTTGTAGCAGTCATTCGAATGCAGTTGTCCAAATGTTCATTTGGGACGCGTAGTGGGGATGAGGGGGATGAGTAGTGCAGATTAGCCAACCCAAGCGCTGCGTCTGAAATTTCCCCGCGAGCTACCAAAAATTTCCCTGCGAGCTACGGGTTGGCGACCACTGGTATAGAGTATTTATACATCCAGCAGCGAAACTGACATACATTCCCTGATATATCCCTCCATAAATTTTTCATTTTTATTATGATGCACCAAATTAATGAAATGATTAATTTATAATTAGGTGCATCAGTGTAAAATAAATAAATAAAAAACATAGAATTTCATGAAATATGTAATTACAATAATTATTACAATGTTCTAAAATATAGTTTTGCCCACACCACTACATGGAGACATGAAATCAAGGTTTCGAATCTGCTTCACCAGAGGAATTGACTGGATAATAAAATAAATATAAAATAAAATGTTTCAAGACATTATGACTCGAGGTTTCCAACTCCACAACGAGGGGACTATACGAGTATTTTAATTGCGAAATCAACAAAATAAAAAATATCTTGTTCAATATTTTCATATTACCTTAAAAATATATACAAAAATACTAAAAACAACAAATATAAATGTTATTTGAAACATATCTTTAGATAAACTCTTGGAATTCCTAAAACACCATCATAGCTACGTCCCATAACCTAAAAATACTAAATTTTTGTCGCTTAATATTTCCTTTATACTAAATTACACTTTTGCTCCATTTTCACTGTAAAATAATCTTCTCAATGGTGAACAATTTAATTTTCTATTAGTTCTAATGAAATACTTTCAATGCAACGCAATTAGTTCAGAAAAACGCTCTTTGCACAAGACAACAGTTATTGACAGTGGGTGTTAATTGAGAGATTGAACTTTTCCCGAACGAACAAGCCTGCTGATCAAAAAAAATGTAAAGTCATGTAAAGAGGATGTTAAAGATTGCCGCTAACACTGGTGGCCATCGAATTTTTGACTGATTACATAACTTTCCCTATACGACGTATGGCTGGGAAAGTAAAATCAATAAAATGAAAAATGGCGCTGCTAATCTCCGGAGATACAGACTCTAATATTGAGAGTTGGTTACCTTGGTAATATCTTTGTCCACAACTGGTCGGAGATTGATGAACAAGAAGAGGGCCTCTCCAGGCTGTCCAAAACAGGTGCTGATCACATTGCCCAACCTATCTGGGACAAGAACGTTGAAGGAAGCCTAAACAGACACAACAAGATAACATTGGATAAATAAATATTACTTTTTCAAATATTGTCTATTCCACAAAACTGTACATTTAGGACTTTGTTTTGAAATGTTTTCCCCTGTCTAATAACAGTGGTAAAACTAAAATTGTTAATTTCTAACAACTTATAATTAGCTATTATCGATACACATGAAATGATATTTTTGTATATTTAACAAAATGATTACTGATCAAATGAAAATATATTATGATAAAATAAGAAGAGTTCGCACTCAGCAAATTATCTTAGTTTATAACTAAACTTGACGATGATCAATTACTGAAACCAGTATTGTATGTATAATATTTTTGTGAAATAGATAATATCTCAAACAAAAGGACTTTATTTATTTATTATAAGTTTCTCAACTTAGAAAAGAACATTAGATCGTCAAGTTGAGGAGAGAGTACATATAAAACAAACAGCAGACAGAAACCCTCAAAATATAAGCCTTTAAAATATTGGAGAGAGCAGTAGTACTTTAAATAGCGAGAGTCTATCGCTTCTCCAACGATTTTTTTTTGGTTTTTCAGTCTAGATCTCACTGGAACAGTACAGGCCTAGATAGGTGAAAGTTGGGGGTTCGAAGTAACAAATACTCGTAGCAGTAACCAGGAATAGATACCGGTATGTTTTGGGTAACAGATATGTTTTGCCACAAGTAACACTTGCCATAGTTTTTAGGAGGAGGAATACTTACTTTATCATTGGAGAAGGAGAGTTGGTGGAGATGTTTGACGACGACTGGAGGCATGACCTGTACCAAGGACTGACGGAGTGTTGTCACACTTGTCTTCTGCCAGATGGACAACTTGTTATGAGATAAGGCAACCCTGAGTCCTAGCTGGATCATGGCGACCCACTTTTAGGAGGAGAAATGCTTACTTTATCATTGGAGAAGGAGAGTTGGTGGAGATGTTTGACGACGACTGGAGGCATGACCTGTACCAAGGACTGACGGAGTGTTGTCACACTTGTCTTCTGCCAGATGGAGAACTTGTTATGAGACAAGGCAACCCTGAGTCCTGGCTGGATCATGGCGACCCACTTTTAGGAGGAGGAATACTTACCTTATCGTTGGAGAAGGAGAGTTGGTGGAGATGTTTGACGACGACTGGAGGCATGACCTGTACCAAGGACTGACGGAGTGTTGTCACACTTGTCTTCTGCCAGATGGAGAACTTGTTATGAGATAAGGCAACCCTGAGTCCTGGCTGGATCATGGCAAGCCACTTCACTATCTGTTCTACTCTCTTTATCTCCTCTCCTCTTCTTTTACCATTTGACAAAAGTTGTTTTCGTACAGGAAGATTTTTAAACAGATTTTCTACGATGACAGTTGTACCTAAAATAAATATATATATTTTTTTTAATACAGAAATTCCTCAAGTTCTTGCTCCCGAATTCGAAAAATAGAACATTAAAAAAAAAAGTAAAAATCCCGACTAAAAAAAGGGAGAAACAAGATATTCTTTGATCTAGAACAGGAGGCCAACTGCTGAAGTTCGGATACAATCTCAGGTATCTTTGATATATAATACTAACAATAGTGACAGATAACTAACGTTTATGTTGCCGAAGTCGGGCTCCCAAACTAAATGTTTTCAGTTGTTGTCGTATGTGAACTGTATGTACAGTTGCCATATGCGGGCCCCCGACTTCAGTATTTTAAACATCGACGTCGCATACTTCCCGGACGTCTGGGTATGCCTTGACTCAACATGGGTACAGCCTAATCACTGGACGTCTCAAATATTATCAGGTCATGGTGATTTCAACTCCAAGCTGTTCTTTTTTCACAGGAAGAACACTCCGAACTGTTCATGCGGCGGTATCGAGACTGCAGAACATGTGGTCCTCGAATGTCCGCTATACGACCTAGCTAGGGTGGAGTTGATTCATGGGACAAGATCGTATTTGGGACTGGATCTACGGCAGATGGTGACGGAAACAAACTACCCGATGCTCTGCCGATTCGTCGGCTCCTGGCGGGAGCAGAAACAGACAATGTAAGATGGGCTGGGGACGATCGGCGCAATAGTTCTGCCGATGGCCAATCCCAGTCCCTCAGTAATCCTTGATCCCCGAGCTTTTCTAACGTTGACTGGGTGATGTTGCTGCAATGCAAGACGCATCCTCTTTTAAACCCTAATAAAAAAAAAAAAGTATTTTAAACATTTTTTTTTTTTTTTTTGCTTTATGTACGGTGCATATTAGCCCTGTCAATGTGTTATATATAATTATTTAAGAGGGCGCCGGTAGCTCAGTGGTATGCGTGCTTGACTTCTGAGCTCAAGGTTGTGGGTTCGTAGCCCGACCGAGGCCCTTAGTTTATTTTATCTGGGAGGTAAAATAAACTTAAGCACGCCGTCCTTCGGATGGGACGTTAAGCGATGGTCCCGAGCCTGTACGATGTCAGGTACTCGTTAAAGACCCCTACCCTAGATGAATAAAAATTTAGGGCAGGCAAAATTTAGGACTCCCACAGTAGAGTCGGGCTCATGTCCACCAGAATGACGAAAGAGCGCTCTGGTAGTAGGCGATATGACCTCGTAGTTAAAGCCCGGGCATGAGTCATAAAACCTAACCTAACCTATAATTATTTAAGACATCCATGGCCCCGGGAGGGAGTTCTATCTACGAAATAAAACTCACTCCCGGACGGGATTCGAACCCGCAAACCATGGTGAGACCATGCGACCAAAGCCCTACGCTCTAGCCCGCACGGCCACCATGGCCCCCATTTTAAACATTAGTGATCTGTAATTATTACACTCTCTTGAATAGCAATACGATACCTGCCTATGCATCTCACAGCTGTTGAACACAGGTGAAAAAATTTGTTTTTCTCTTTTTATTTAGTCGGTTTATTTTATTATTTAAAATTATATTTCTATTTAATTATTTTTAATGCTTTGCTGAAGACTTTGAAGATGATTTTTCAGGATGTTTCAGGCATACCTTGAGCACGCCGTTTTTCGGGTGGGACGTAAAGCGATGGTCCCGAGCCTGTGCGATGTCAGGTACTCGTTAAAGACCCCTACCCTAGATAATAAAATTTAGGACTCCCATGGTAGAGCGACGAAACAACACTCTGGTAATAGGCGATATGACCTCGTAGTTAAAGCCTGGACATGAGCCACAATAACTGACTCTACAAATGCGATTTTCTCCAACACAGATACCGAATTTTTCAGTATATTACCTTCCATTTTCCTAACCTATTTCGAGATATTAAGCAAAATAAGTGAAAAAACAATTTAGCTGACTTATTTAAGAACATTCCTAAGAAATACCTGTGTTTTTGTTTCAGTAAAATCGATTCAGTAATTTTTGCTCTAGGTGGTAACAAATAAACATACACAAACCGCGAGGACAACAATCAACAACCCTCCTCAGAAGTCAGTAAAAAGGACTTCTTAGGGGGCTACTGTTGTCCGCACTGTTTGTGTGTTTTTATTTGTTACCATCTAGACCAAAAATTGCAGAACCGATTTTACTGAAACAAAAACACGTGTATTTTTTGAGGAATGTTCTTAAATAAGTTAGTAAGCTTACATGTTTTTTTCACCTATTTTGCTTAATATCTGGAAAACGTTTAGGAAAGTGGAAGGTGATATTCTGATATATAATTTAAAATAAAAAATGGGGGCCATGGTGGCCGTGTGGGCTAGAGCGTAGGGCTCTGGTCGCATGGTCTCACCATGGTTTGCGGGTTCGAATCCCGTCCGGGAGTGAGTTTTATTTCGTAGATAGAACTCTCTCCCAAGGCCATGGATGTCGTAAATAACTAGATAACACAGTTAACATGGCTAATATGCATCGAACATGAAGCCAAAAAAAAAAAATAAATAAAAAAAAAAATAAAAATACTACAAAAAAGGGAAAAAACAGCTGTGAGGTATCTTATAGCTGTGTAATAATAATTATTACAGATCACTAATGTTTAAAATACTGAAATACCGTGTAGTAAAATACTGGCAATATAAACGTTAGTTGTCTGTCACTTTTGTTAGTTAAAAACATTTAATTAGTTGAAAGAATTCTGGGAAATATTATCATCTTAACAATGATAATGGTTACCTTTGTTAATATGTGATATCTTTGAACCTGTTACTTCTCCATCATGACTGAACTCATAGCTCATGGCAACAGAGTCAGCTTCAGTGACTGTAGTAACGGTTACCTTAGATACGGCACAAAGAGAGCTCAATGCTTCTCCACGAAACCCATAAGTATACAGATTGTCTGAAAGAAAATATTTGTGTTATCAGTAACCAATATTCAAATTTGGAAAGTGTTCGTACAGACAAAATAACTTACATAAATCAGCAAAATCATGAATTTTAGAAGTATAATTTTTTTTACACATAAGAAATACATCTTCTTTACTAACACCTTTTCCATTGTCCTTGACTTCAATCTTGGTTAAACCGTGATTTTCCTAAGAAAAACAAAGAAAAAAAGTATGAAAACAATTGTTGAACTTAGTAACACTTGAAACAGTATAACTTTGTTGACTAACCAGTTTAACTTCAACATTAGTAGCTCCTGCATCGATAGAGTTTTCCATTAACTCCTTAACTACAGAGGAGACAGACGTGATCACTTGCGAGCTACTGATGAGTTTAACAGTAGAGGATGGCAACTGACTCAATGACATTATTGTTGGTAAGAAAATGTTTTTAAAAAAACATATAAATCAATCCCTATTATTATGAATAAACATAGTGACTATTTTTGAAAATACTTTACATAGTAAAGTATCCTTAAATAAGTAGCCGGGCAAATTCTTGTTTTAAAATAACCCGCCATGATTGATCTAATTTCATTTTTAATATATACTAAAATTTCACTGTAAGACTGACAAAGAAAAATAAATTCATTTGAAAAACATTTGGCGGATTCAAGTTATCACATAATTAAAAGCGAAGGTTAAACCTTGGTTATATATTTATCAAGTGGAGCTTACGATACTTCAAATCGATATTATAATTTTTTTTTGTTTTATTAGCCTTATGCACTGTGCATATTAGCCATGTCTCTTTTAACTGGGTTACTTAGTTATTTACTACAACATCCATGGACCTGTTCTCTCTACGAAATTAAACTCACTCTTGGACAGGATTCGAACCCGCTAACCATGATGAGACCATGAGACCAAAGCCCGCACGGCCACCATGCCCCCCAAATATTATAATTATTCTTGTAATATCACGATTATATATTTACACTATAAGTATTACTTTAACCCTGTAGCAGGCGCGCAGCGGCACTGCATGTCGCACTTCTCGGAGAACCCTATTATTTCATAAATCTGATCATTTCAGCAATCCCCCCCCCCCCCTCCCCGTATTCCTTCCTAGTAATGTTTTTGTCTATTTCCATGGTCTTGCTTGTGGTGGTTTTGTTCTATTCAGTAGTTGTTTAGTCTCAAGTAAGTGAAAAAATTGGGCTATTTTCATAGATTTGTTTAGTGAGATTTTCCCTTTTTTCGAGTTTATCGACTTAATACTTACAAAAACTGATTGAATCGCCAGGGCTCTCTGACCTGTTCTCAGAACAAGAAAGAAAAATGTGTTTTTCCAAAAATGTGGAGGTATTATTTGCATTTAATTCCTGGAATATTGTCTTTTTCGGTCTTTTATCTACTGAATTCTTGTTAAAAAGGTAGAAAAAGCCAAAATAATATGAATTGTACTCAAATCTTGAGAAAAATCAGGGTTTTTCCAAAAGCGTTTTTATACATTTAATTCCTGGAATATCTTCATTTTTCGTAGTTTATAGACTGAATTCTTGTTAAAACGGTAGAAAAAGCCAAACCATTCTGAATGCGACTCATATCTCAAATAAAAACAGCGTTCTTACAGAAAAGATTTAATTCCTGGAATATCTTCATTTTTCGTAGTTTATCGACTGAATTGTTGTGAAAGTGTCTCCCCCATTAACCCTCGTCTATAAACGTTTAGTTCCGAGACACACATATAAACGTTGGGTCGTATTCGACCCACGGTGAATTTAATGTTATTTTTCAGAAATAAACGAACAGGGGGAATAAATTATTGTCTGAAATTGATGAATATAATTTTATTTGTAGAATTGAAAAACAGAACAAACATTTTTTAAACAAAACAGGTCGTTCTCAAAGAACTCTTAATTTGGCACTCAAAGCACCTACTTACTACTATTAAAAAGGCAAAATAAAAGGAACTAAAATTGTAGGTACCTGACATCTTAAAGGCTCGGGACCATCGCTTAACGTCCCATCCGAAACGTTTTAACACCCCATTAAATAACTATATGTATACATTATATTATATTTCTTCATGTCACTATACTTCTTACAGATATTTATATTACTTTCTGTTTTATTAAGTTTTCTTATTCCTATCTTATATTTTCCTGAATTTCTGTAGTTTCATAATCTTTTGTTTTTATTATTCTGTATTCTCAATATTTCTTTATGTAGTTTATTTGCATATTTATTTTATTATATCCTACTTAATAACTACTAACTAACTTAGAACCTATATATTATATACACAAACTATAATTGTAGTAGGAAAGTCATAATAAACAAATCAATTAAAGGTGATACAAGGAAAAATCTGATTAGAAAAATGAATTCAATCAATCTGACCACCAGAAATTGGAAGAAAATCAATGATAATCAATGTACCTGTAACATTTCAAATATGTATTTAATATATAAATATTCTAAAATAGTTTTAATAATGTATTATGTATTTCTTGTGAATAAACGCATTGTTTTTCTATAATTGATTATTTTCTATTTATTTCCATTTCCTGTTTGTTTTAAAAATTTCAAGAATTATTACTATGGATGCTGTGTAATGTAGTCAATATGCGTAGGCCAAATGGATTGTAATTTAAAGTATGTAAAATACATAATATGTATATAATTGAGAAATAAACAATAATTTTGGAGGCTGGAGACAGGTATCAAGGGATAACCAAGAGAGGTACCAGGCTCAGGTATCAAGGGACAGCAAAAGGGGACCCTTGTACCTTCATCAATTACATGTAGTCATACAAATTTTACAACCCAGTTTGACAGAGAATGGAGATATTACCGGATTAGAGTCCCAAGCCCGCTGCCAGACTAATATAAAACTGTCTGAATTGCCAACATAAAGATTGACAAAGGTCAAATTGGATGTCTCCAGGGAGAAGCCGAGAACTTCCCAAGATAGCAGAGGAGAAGAGACCAGTGGAAGTCTGCAGTTCTAGTTGAGAGGTGGAAGTGGCCAGTTCTGATCCAGCAGTCGAAGAGACCAGTTGAAGTCTGGAGTTCTAGTCAAGAGGTGGAAGCCTACATCATTGAGTTGTATTCTGGAAGTCGAAGAGATCAGTCTCCAGCCGAGATGATCAGCTCCAGTCCAGACCGACAGTCATCCTTCTACTCGAAAGCCCTCGCAGATCTACCCAGCATCCAATTAGTCTCCAGCCCCTGTCGTTCTACAGCTTTCATTATCCATAAGGTTTAAATTTTATATTATGTTGTTTTTTTATTTTAATTATTAATTTTTTTGTAAATATACTCTTTTAAATATGAGTGGCTAAATTTCAGTAGTTTGCTTCCTATGCTCTATCCTAGGTCAGTAATGGTTTAACAATTTGGTTTTTAAAAACTCTCTTCGCTGAACGAACTTTTCGCCTTTGGTCTATAGAAATCCAATTTATATATTAAAATCAGTAAATTTAATGATGGTTCTATTAAATAGGCGGTCTGGCATTCTTTAAATATTTTAATTTAGTAAAAACAAATCATTTTGAGAAAATCTCCGCAGCTTAGAGTAAAAGTAAAGTAAATATATATCATTTTTTTTTAAAAGTAAAACCGCGGCGCGAAACCATTTTATTACAATTTGGCATCCTCCTTGTGGGGATATTTTAAAAGAGTAAAGATAAATAAAACTACATTATTACAATACTTTGATATGAACAAAAACGTTTAATTACATTAAAAAATATTATTTGCATTTTAAGTAAAGTTCTAAATGGCATCAAAAAATAAATGGAGAAATTAATATGGATTATTGGAGAGGGACAACACTGAAGTGAAAATGTGTAAATTTACTGCATCTCACTAAAATATATACTGTAGCTGCAACTCTTCTTAATGCAACACAAAAAATTAATACAAAAACCGTTATAGCCCTCTACCTAGCAGAAATGTGTGAATTAAAAGCTTATATAGAATAGAATAGTTTTTATTTATCGGCGTCCAATGACAAAGATTTGTGACGCCTTTAACTCGATTAAATTAGGTCTATGAGGTGTGTTGCTTTCATCGTGTTTAGGACAGCTTCAATAGATGAGTTGTCGTCTCCGAGCATCTCATGTAGGTCCCTTTTATGCACACCCATGGCCTTTAGTATATCCTCATATCCAGGGCACTCCTCCAGGATGTGGCTCACTGTGAGAGGCCAGGCCCCACACCCGCCACAGCCCGGGGCCATCGCCCTGGTTATGAGGTGGCCATGGGTTAGGCGAGTGTGACCTACACGGAGCCGCATCAAACATACCTCCTCCTGTCTATTCTGTCTTTCAGAGCTTTGCCATTTGTCAACATTAGCTTTGATGGACCTAAGCTTATTTGTTGGGTCCATGTTGGTCCACAAAGAGGTCCAGCTCTCTTTTATTTTGTGACGTATGCAGATCTTTAGGTCCGGAATTGTCGTTATTATTCTTCCTTCTCCAGGCAGCGCTGCTGCTTCCCTTGCCATTCTATCCGCAGCATGGTTCCCTTCAATACCCACGTGTGAGGGAATCCAGCAAAAAAAAACACTTGCTTGCTATCCCTTATGCAATTCCCGAGAAGCTTTTGTATTTTATATACTAGGGGGCAGCGGCTGTTAAACTGTTGGATACTCTGAAGAGCGGAGATGGAGCCGCTACAAATCATGTAGTTCCGACCTACATCGGAAGTAACAAAACTCATTGCTTCAGCAACGGCGCACAGTTCTGCAGTGTAACTGCTGCAGTAGCTTGGCAGCCTGCATTTATACACTGAAGACTGGGTTACTACAGCATAGCCTACATGTTCCTCGCTTTTCGATCCGTCCGTGTAAATGTTTTGGTACCCATGGAAGGTTCGTCTTATTTTAGAGAACATGATCTTGTAGACATTTGGTGATGTTTCTGCTTTGTTTAGTCGGCCTAAGCGGGATATGACTTTCGGCTTGGGTAGTGTCCATGGAGGTTCGTCGGTATTCTCAACTGTAGGGATTTTGTCTAGGAGTTCTAGAATATGTTCCCTTGCTCGTATGCCCAGGGGGCGGGTGGCCCGTTGGTTTCCGTTGTACAGATGGAGATTATCTGGCTCGAAAATGTATTTGAAAGCTGGGTTCCAACTGTTCGGAAGCAGAGACACGATGTAAGAGATCCCCAAGAGAAGCCTTCTGAAGTGTAAAGGTTGTTGTCCACATTCCGCACAGATGCTGATCACTGGGCTCGTCCTGAAGGCTCCAGTGGCCAGCCTCAGGCCAGTATGGTGTACTGCATCTAGGAGGTTAAGACAGCTCTTCCTGGCCGACCCGTAGACGAATGATCCATAATCTAGTTTGGATCTAATCAGACACTGGTAAATTTTTAGTAGAGTTGATCTGTCTGCGCCCCACGTTGTATGGGACAAGACTTTCATAATGTTCAGTCGCTTTTGACATATTTCCTTTATATATTTAATATGGTTCACCCAAGTAAGCCTCCTATCCAACACTAGACCAAGGAAGTTTGTTTCACCTCGGAATGCCAGTTGGTGCCCACCCAAGGTGAGATGTGGGTCAGGGCTCGGGTTTCGTCTTCTGGTGAAGTGGATACAGTGGGTCTTTTGCAGAGAGAATCTAAGTCTTGAGTTGGTCGACCACTCTTGTAGTCTATCAAGAATGGACTGAAGGTCATTTTGGGAATCACGAGGGTTTTGGAACCTATATAGGATACTTAAGTCATCTACAAATAGGTATGCTTTAATTTTGGGGTGGTTTACTATGGAGGCTAAGTTGTTAATTGCTATAGCAAAAAGCGTGCAGCTCAGTACACTGCCCTGAGGAATTCCCTGTGTCACCTGCCTTCTGTCCGAGTCTTATATATATATACGATATATGTATAGTTTTAAACGTAAAACAAGTTATATTGCTTTTCTTTTTACATTTTTTATACCTATAGTAGAAGGAATATAATCGTGCGAAAATTCGAGATCAAGGTTACATTGGACTTTCAGGTTTCAAGGTCCCCTGAATATGTTTTGACAATTTCCGCGAAGATGTATGTTTCTGCGTGTGTGTGTATATATATGTTATTAGAAAGTTGTGATTGCTCTCTACCGGAAAAACGATTGTAGTTATGAACTTGTTTAGAGCCACATGTGCTACCTTAGATTTTGGCCGAATTCGGAAGAAAATTGAATCACTTTACTCCGGGGCCTAAATACATTTTAAAAGTTACTACTTATGTTTATGACCCAATCAAAAATATTTTCAAGTAATAGTTGAACAAAACAAAAATATTATTTTATGTGAAATACGATGTTTTGTAGGTTGTGCAGTTTTTGAGATGTATGCCGAAAACCGTCCTGAAATATATTTTAGGAACACACATTTCTAGAAGTTTCCTTGATTTCCCGAAAACGGTTAGGCGATCGAACAATTGGTTTCTACCAGAAATGTTTCTTATTAAATTCCCAATCGCTTTAAGTCCTCAGATATGAGGTAGGATTAATACGACAAAAGGTACAGCATCTCAAATAATGAAAAATAAATATATGTAGGAAATATTCTTAGATATTGTAAATTGGTCAATTGGGGCGCACATAAGTCTGCCAGACCCATCCACCGACGTTGTATCTCCTAAATATAGTTTTGTATGTTCTTGGAGTTGATCTTCTTGGAGGGGTATGATGAACATCTATCTACGAGTCAGTGGAACTGGTTGAGTTGCACTCCTTGTCCCAGTCTGTCGGGGCCACTGAAGAGACGAGGTGGCTGAAGTGTGACAGGGAGCACGGGGTGGTGCAGACCGGGACATCCAGGATGTTGGGCACGACATGGGCACTGCTGTTGTAGTACAGCACCTGCACAGAATAGGGACAACAAACTCAGTATCCTTCTGCTCTTTGTAGGTCAGATCTGCAATGGAAAAATTGTCATAGAACTAATAGCTGGTTCTGATAGATTTGTGGGTCTTGTCATTAAAAATTGTAAAACAATCGTCGGTGAATTGTTGGCAACCTACTTCCCGCGAGAACCAATTCACCGATTAATAAAGGAAACGGTTCATCGAGACGAAAACGACAAATCGTGTTTCACTCAAATTGATCAAATAAAACCTAGATTATTGAGATTTTACAAGATGACTGTTTTATGAAGATGGCTGATGTAGCGAGAAGTGATTATTTCACAGTTTGTAAAATAAAATATAGTCTGACCTCTCACAGATTTTATTGAAATTTGCTACCCGGGTATCGAGGTTGCCCTCAACATCAGGCAGTCTGATGAAATAATTTTGAAAATAACATGGATTAAAAAGTTTTTATAAATAAAATACAAAAAAAAATTAAAATAAACAACCTCAGATTGTGACTCAGATGAGGGCAGGAATAACATATCTGTCCCCATCCATTAAATTTTAAATTGTTAAAGTTGTTAGATTTTTATATATTTTTTATGCACGTTTATTTTAAATTTTATTTATTAAAACATTTTAATTATGCTATTTTCTAAATTATTTTATGAGGCAGCTTGATGAAGAGGGACCTCGAAAGCCGGCTAGCAAATTTCAATAAAATCTGTGAGAGGTCAGACTATATTTTATTTTACAACCTGTGAGATGACTGTTTGTATTACCAGATTGCGTGAAATCAGATCACCTTTTAATTGGAAATGAATTGAATATTACCAGTAAATATAACAGAGATATATACTTAGTAGACAGTGAGTGCTGATCAGATGAGCGATTAAACGCACCACTAAATTTACACTCGAAGTTGTCAAATTTCAAAATAATTTTTCCAGAAGTTGTCAAATTTCAAAATAATTTTTCCAATCAATAAGCTTTAAAATGATATTCCCAAATGTTCTATTATTTCAGGTCAATTTACAGACATTTAAATTTTAAAAATGTCGTCGGGAGCTAGGCAAATGGATGTAAAATATGTGAAAAGTAGAAATTTCTGCAATTTTTGATAATATGTAAAATTAATTAAACTAAAACCTGAATTCAGAATAAAATGTATCGCTATTTTTTTTGTTTTGGCCTTAGCTTTTCGCCATAGCCAATCTATGTATAGCTAATTATAAATATATATATAGTTTTGATTGCTCAAACCCTGATGGAAATGTCGTGACGTAACACTGAATAATATCCACCTCAACCTTCTATCTATCCACTTTTGCCTAGTGAACCTTTATGATATTCATAATGATATATTAATTATGATAGTATTTGTTAAGTCGTGGCTGAAGATGGTAGCAATACCGAAAGTAGTCCCATATATTTTATATATCTTGTCAAATAGAGAATATAAAAAAACATTCGTGTTTTCTTTATAATTTAGTGAACCTTTAGTTTGTAAAAATCCAAAACGAAAAAAGAAAAAAAAAAAAAAAAAAAAAAACTTGGACGTAAGATCTGGAGTATTAAATTTGGATAAGTAGCATTAAGCCGAAAGGGATTTATTGATCAAAAACATACTTCTAGGTAAAAACATGAAAAAATGCAATTACCTGGAAACGAGTGAGAATCGGATCAACGTTTATATGACTTTTTTGTTCGTCTTGGGAAGTACTTCCATCCCTTATAAATTATTACATAGGGTAAATGACCCTTTACATATTTTTAAAAAAAATTAATGAAAATGTCTTCTATATTGATTTAATAACTTAACCACTTAGGATGAATACTAGATAATAGTTTCATGAGATTACTGCAGCCTAAGATCTACATTACCTGTACAGTGTGGCCCTGGGTGGACTCGTGTAGTTCGAAGACAATGAAGGCGGATGTCTCTATGGGGAAGGGAGATGTGAAGCCGAGGGCAGAGAGGATCGCCTGAAGGGTAGTATCGTGAGCTGCTTCGATGAACATACGTCGGTCAGGAACTAGACCACCTCCAGCCTTCTTCAGCATCTGGTGATTCACCATCTTCAGGATAGGACCTACCAATGTACAATTAACTACATAGTAGAGATCTTAAGTGGAATATATATATATCTCTTGAGAATACCCCCTCCCTTCTAAATTTCCGATCCCCACCCACCCCCCAACCTATTCCAATAAAGAACCTCCTTGTCGATAGTTTGAAATGGTGTAAAATATGTGGAAAAGTCTTCGGCAAATCACCGGATATGTACACCCCAGAAAGAATTAATGTTATCGGCCTTATCGCTCCCCCTCCAAAACCAAACGATCTTTTGTGCTAATTCAATAGTTGACTTATGGAATATTAGCACAAAAGGTCGCCTGGTTTTGGAGGGAAAGAAAAAAGTTCTGATTAATTTTTTCTGGGGAAGTACATAGCCGGTGAATCACCGAAGACTTTTTCACATCATTTACACCATTTCAAACTATCGACAAGGAGGTTATTTATTGAATAGGTTGGTGGGTGTCAAGGCGAGGTGGGGCACCTAAATCCTCATACAAAATTCTGTCCAAAAAAATTCATTACATCGGCAGTTATTAGGGTTTTGGATTTGAATGTGCCCCCTCCCCTTCAGCCGATATCGCTGAAATACGACAGGTTTTGACATCAATTGTGAAATTTCATGTCGATACATTCAGTTATTAGAGTTATCACCTTCTCATTGATTGTAAATTGATTGGTGCTGTCCTAAATGTATTTTTTTGAAGGGTGGGGGGGGGGGGGGGGAGGCTTAACTAAATAATAAGACATTTAGCGAGTATGCTTAAGTTTTTTTTAAGTATACAAATTAATAATATTACCTGCAGCTAATCTGATCATTTCTGGAGTACCAGCTATTTCAGCGGCAAAAGAGCTGGCATACAATGGAGCTAATTTGTCCGGGAAAACTGCTTTGGTCCATTGCGGCAATTTGTAGCCATTTTCTGACTGAAAAAAATAAATACATTTTATTCAAATTGTATAAATCAAGAATATAAACCTCATACCTACTATTAATTTTTACATATATATAGAGCAAAGTCATCTGCAGTCTCACTGAGGAGGAGTCATCTGCAGGCTTACTGAGGAGGAAGTCTTGTGGTCTATAAATATGGAAATTTGCATGTAGGTACCTTTTAGAGTGCGAGTCACGGGGTTATTTGAAGTCAAGTCCTTCAGTGAATAGAAAAATGCTAAGAACGGGAATTATATGCTGATATGATACCATTTTTACTTCCCCAGGTATACAGTATAGGGGAAGTTATGTAATCGGTCAGATATCAGTTCAACAAAAAAAAAAAATTAAATTCATTTTTCTTGGCTATCATTCTTGATTCTTATGGGAAATTGCCTCCTGGATTCAAATCTGTAATTAGTTTTTCTATGTCAGGCATAGTTTTGAAGTTATACGCAATTTCAGTTTTTTCAAAATTGTTACACTTCTTATTTCCACGCCGTGTATTTATAAAGGCAAAACATGCAACTATCAATATTTTAGTCACTTATAAAATTATTTAGAAACATTTTAGACATTATAAAACAAAAACATGAAGGAGCCCATAAATTATCATCATATATTGTATTAAAAAACTTATTTAAGATTAGAAAATATGATAAAAATCATCTTTTACCCAAGAATTTAAAAGGCTCATTTTCATCTCTTGTGTTCAATTTTGCAGTCTCGAATAATGTTCCAGCTGTAGTCAGCAAGCATTGCAGACATCCATTTCCCTTCATACCGCTTTTCCATGGTAATTATATCTTTATGGAACCTTTCACCATATCGGAAACATCACTGCAGTTTTCAGGAAAATAATGTAGATGTGAGTCCAGGAAATGCACTTTTAAAAAACATGTTACATCCTAAATCTCTATATGCATTTATCATTTCTTGAACCAGTTGTCCTTAGTTGTTAGCTCGTTTTCTTCCCAGAAAGTTTTGTTGACCCACGCTCTTCTCTCTTTTGGTGAAAGGCATTGTTCAAAATGTGAGTCCTTCTGAAGTTCTTTAATTTGGGTATTTTATATATTACAGGTGTCAGAATAATATACTGTAGTTAAAACGTAAATATATGTATATAAATATAGTATGTATATTTACTCACATGATATGGAAGGTCTCCACCATCTACATTTGCTAGTTTAACACGCTATAAAATTCAATTTTAAATAGTTTAACAATAACTTGCTTATTAACTAACATAAATCTATTTGCAAAAGGAAGTCAACTCTTGAATATGAAAACAAATGGAAGACAAAATTCATTGTTGCCAACTGTTGTTATCTTTATGCCAGTACTAAAAATTTCAGTAAAAAGTTTCATAAAACGTATTTTCATATAAGAAAATTTACCCTTGTCGAACAGTGTATTCCATGCGAAACTTTATGTTTTCTGAACTGAATGAAAACAAAAAATGTGTGTGCCCTCATGGATATCGATTTATATTTCTTGTCGATATTGGTGTGTAGAGAACCCTCAAGAACGACATTTATTGATATTCAGCCAAAACGGCTAAAGGCAAGGAAATGAGGGGGGGGAGGGGGGGGGGGGGGGGGGGGGGGGAGGTACCCCAATAATTCCCGATGTAATGAATGCATCAATGTAAAATTTAATATGAGCATTTAGTAGCCACCATGTCAAATATAGAGTTTTAGCCCTCACGATGATTGGCTTTGGAGGGAGAGCGAAAACGTAATTGATTAATTCGTGCTGGGTAAGTACTTAACTGGTGATTCATCGGCGACTTTTTATTTCAATTTGTTTATTGATTTCTCCATTTTATTTTCCAATTGTTTACCTTAAATGAACCTGCTCACACTATTTATTTATTTATTTGTTAAATTTGATTATACTTTATTTCTAGTTTTTCTTAGCGGATTTCACTGCCAGAATAAAGATTTTATTTATTCCTTTTGATAGAATAGAAATGTTGCAAGTAAGTTCTAAGAGAGGTTCTCCCTCTAAGGCTTACCAACCTGCAACTGAAGAACGTCCCAGACGTCGATAGAGTCAGTAATATTGTCCATGTCGGTCCCGATATGTCTGGAGATGAAGGAGAGAAGACCTCTGTATTTCTTACTGTGTTTGTTGATCTCCTTGATAGCTATCCTCTGTTCTTCTGCATACCTTGGACATAGCTCTGGCTTCGAAGCTAGCTAGTAGGCAAACAAGGAAACTTAATTAAATAATGTTTAGATATCGATACTAGAATCGACAATTTGTAATTCGACCAGCGAGATGCAGCAATCGAGAATAACACATGTTTATCATTGATACATATGTAAACAACAATAAAAATTCGTTAAAGACCATATATAGCTAAGTAACTGAATCTAGGGAGCCATGGTGGTCGTGTGGGCTAGGGCGTAGGGCTTTGGTCGCATGGTCCTACCATGGTTTGCGGGTTTGAATCTCGTCCGGGAGTGAGTTTTATTTAGTAGATAGAACTCCCTCCAGGGGCCATGGATGTAGTAAAATAACTTAATAACAAACACATATGGCTAGTGTGGAGTCTGCCGAGGAGAATCAGAGAAAAAAAAAAAAAAAAAAAACTAAAGCTGGATAGGCAAAATCTAGGACTCCCACTGAAGAGTCGGGCCATCAGAGAAGGAGTGCTCTGGTAGTAGGCGATATGACCTTGTAGTTAAAGCCCGGACATAATAACTAACTAAGTTGAGGAAGCGAACATATTGTGGAAACATATAATAAATAAAACAAATGTCTTTTTAAATATTGTCTATTCCACAGAAAAAATATTGTCTATCAAATATATAAATTTTATTTATTTATTTCATTTATATATGTATATATTTTTTAATTATTATTTTCTTTTTTTTATCTTTTCTATATTTTGCACATTGTGAATTAAGAGTTATGAACTTCCAAAATGTCGTGAAAAAGATACTTCCGGAAATCATTAAAAATCATTATCTTAATTTTAATTTAATTAAACAAATTATCTATTATAATATAAAATATATTATATTTTAACAAATTATCTATTATTATATAAAATATATTATATTTTAACAAATTATCTATTATTATATAAAATATATTATATTTTAACAAATTATCTATTATTATATAAAATATATTATATTTTAACAAATTATCTATTATAATATAAAATATATTATATTTTAACAAATTATCTATTATTATATAAAATATATTATATTTTAACAAATTATCTATTATTATATAAAATATATTATATTTTATCTACTATATAATATATAATTTTTGTGCTCATATTTTCAAGTATTTATTTATCCATTTCTTGTTTACTTTTTAGTAGTATTATTAACTCTAATCCATTTGTGTCAGACTCTAAGAGTCAACATCTGTTTATGCAGGGCCGTCACGTGGGTGGGGCGACCACCCTGGGCGCCGCGGACAGGGGGGCGCCGCGGAAGCGAAAAGTAATTTTAAAAAAATTTGAAAAAATTAAGTTAGATGTACATAACGTATTTTGGAAAGTTATGTATAACTGAATTTTGAATATTACGTTGTATGCATTTATTGAACAAATACATATTTGACACCAATCACTTTATATATTTGCGACGTTTTCCCAAATTAAATATTTTATCAAAATTGAGTAGCTGGATTTGCTTGTATACTGCTTTTAGTTTAGTAATAATAGCCTAATAATGAACTCCTCTGTGGAGTTGAAGGCCCTGTCCCAACTTAGTTATCTTAATATAAATCAATATTGCAATGTCGCATAGTGTCGTGTCGCTCTGTACCCACGAGTCAGTAATTTAATTCCTGACTAGTATTTTTGTAAGGTAATTCAATCCGTTTAGGTGTCTCTTGTTGGGCATTAAAACGCAGGCAGCGACGCAACCCGCCACGCAACTTTGTATAACGATCGTCGCTCATTGTGTGTTGGGGGGGGGGGGTCTGACAACATCTCGCCCCGGGCGCCAATAAACCACGCGACGGCCCTGTGTTTATGTATCTACTTTTTTATAAGCTATCTTAATGTATACAATCCTATTACAATGTTATGGTTTTACGGAAATAAATATTATATGTTGAGTTTCGAACCAACTGATGGAAGTTCAAAATGTTTGGACTGACAGCAGTTGTGAAAATACCCGCTTTTTAAATTTATGTATATCATAATTTAAGCATTACTATGGGCTGGACTGGATGCTTAGTCCACAGCCCTCCTTTCCGCCGCCAATGGGCACGGCACTGTACATCTCAAGTGAATAAAGTTGTCGGTGAATCACCGGCTATGTACTTCCCCACAACGAAATGATCAATTCACTTTTCGCCCCCCCCCCCCCCCCCCCCCCCCCCCTCCAAACCCAGTCCACTGTTTGCGCTAATATTCAACAGTCCACTTATATAGGGGCTCCTAAATCCTCATACTAAATTTTGTATAGATAAATTCACTACATCGGCAGTTATTACGGTTTTTGAATTGAGCCCCCTCCCCTAAACACTCCCCATTCCTTCGGCTGATATCGCTGAAATTTACCGGGTTATGTCCTTATTGGGTTTTTACTTCAGATATTAAATTTCATCTCGATACATTCGTTACATTGGCAGTTATTGGGGTTTATGAGTTGAGCCCCCATCTGATCCCACTTTTCCTTCTACCGACTCAGCTGAAAATTAATAAGTGACGTCCTTTGCGGTTTTGAATTCACAAATTAAATTTTGTGTCGATACATTCATTCTATCAGCCGTTGTTCGGGTTTTTGTGTTAAGCCTCCCCCTTCTCTTTAGTCAATTTGGCTGAAAATCAATAAGTGTCGTTGGGAGGTTCTGGATACACCTATAACATTTCATGTTAATACATTCATTCTATTAGGATTTATCGTGTTCACAGTCATTTTTTTTTTATATTTTGGATCCCGGAAGTCGAAAAACATGATATTACGTTGAAAACTGGGCATTGAATTGTCCTATACTTTGTTCAGTTGGGGAAGTGTAAGTTATTGAACCAACATAAAAGACAACAGAGAGCGGAATGAGTCTTTTCATGCTGCTTGGAGTGGTTTGATCCTGTTGATGCACGACAATACTTAATAAAGGTGTTTAATAATTTTGATTTTGAAATATAAGTTAAATGGCCGAAACAAAAATAACTTCCTAAATTAATTCTATCGAATACAACTTACTCAAAATTTGAGTAAGATTTAATCTTTTGCCAATGAAATATTATTATTACAAGAAATTCGGCCTTAAGTTAGGGCTGTGCTACTATTTCCATTTGCATCAAGTTTATCTAGACACCAACAATAGAGAGAGAGAGAGTGAGATTGTGGTTTTAGGGCGAAAAACTGCCATGTTTATCATCGCCCGAAATAATACAAGAATATACAAACACACACTAAAAATTATTACAACAAATAAAAACAAACATAATTAATATTCAGAAAAACTAATTTAAATACAGAGGGAGCCTCTACTTCAAAATTATATAATTTCTGCCAATAGGGCACTATTCATAATCATTTCATGAACTGTAATATAAAAAATAATTGAAAAATAATTCAATACATAAGTATATAAACAGTAAAAATAGTGAATATTTGTTGTCATTAAATAACGACATGAGTTAGTGATTTTCTAAAACAACATAGGGCCTGCTTGTCATAAAAATATTTTTACTTAGCAACTAGTTTTAACATAAGTTTTCCAAGAGATAAAGTATTTTATCCGATAGAAATATCGGTCGTCGGTAAATCATAGGCAGTGTACTTCCCCAAAAACATTAATCTATTTTGTCTGTTCGAAACCCGACCGAGGCCCTTTAGTTTATTTTATCTGGGAGGTAAAATAAACTTAAGCACGCCGTCCTTCGGATGGGACGTTAAGCGATGGTCCCGAGCCTGTACGATGACAGGTACTCGTTAAAGACCCCTACCCTAGATGAATAAAAATTTAGGGTAGGCAAAATTTAGGACTCTCACAGTAGAGTCGGGCTCATGTCCACCAGAGTGACGAAAGAGCGCTCTGGTAGTAGGCGATATGACCTCGTAGTTAAAGCCCGGGCATGAGTCATAAAACCTAACCTAACCTAACCAAGAGTTAGTGATATTATCCATTACACAAAAAAATGTTCACAATAATAAAAATATCATAAACATTGTTACTGTCAAGACGTTAACGAAATGTAGTTACCACATGATGCCATGAATACTAACTAACCTACGTCAGTTATAATCTTTGATGCGAGCTAGCAATGCCAACTTGGAAGCACAAATATTGTAAGCACTTAACAAATCTGTGCACACAGTGTTTCGAAACTCAAAGGATGGTCTTATGTTATAAACACTCATCTACGGCACACACTTTTGAAAGTTGGACTTTGCACATACGACTACTGTGCACTGAACAGATAATGTATTGGACGACTAGGAAATGCACTTGAACATTTTCACCAAAAATGTCACAACAAATCTGTGAGGTTTAACCATTGACATTTTTTTCGTTTTAAACATTTTACAAATTTAACAGCTAGCAATAGGGAAATAAAATCGATAATATTTTTTCTCCTCTGATCCCTTCCCTTCGGCCAATTAAGCTGAAAAAGTAATAGATGATGGTTATAAAACAATAGTTGTGGGGGTATGAAATTTCGAGTCGATATATTGGAAGTTAATAGACAGGGTTTTTGTGTGAAGACACTATTCCTGATAGCATTTCCATAAAATTGGGCACAGAAGGCGAGAAATAGTTAGTATAAATAAAATGAACTAAAAAAGAGGTATACCTCGGCCACGTCGAAGGGGTCCTCCCAGATGGGTATGGGCTGCCACATGATGAAGGGATCCCAGAGCTGGTAGCCGGCGGGAGGGTAGAGTCCTGCCAAGAGACAAGCTGCCGACATGAAGTCCCTGTCGTATCTAGAAATGTCGTTCAAACAACGTGAAAAAGTGGTTCTTTTCAACATAATATAACCAGAAATTAGGAAAAAGATGGTATCGTCGCCTAAGAAGCAACATTGTGCATCTCAAATTTCGTTATTTCACAAGGGAAGCAAAAAACTCCTTATCTCATGAGATGAACAATGTTGCGCAGACGTTTTGAGACGCCCAGTGTTGGCAAAAATGTTTTTAGTGACGCTCCTGGTGGTGAAAAATTTGAATCCAGTAATGTGCATTGTTGATTTTCGATAAAAATTGAGATGCACAATGTTGCATCTTAGGCGACGATATACTGGCCAGAACTTTTTTATATTCCTTTTTATACCAAATTGCAGACACTGTATAATCTAAATGTTTTTTTATTTATTCGTCATATTTACAATTAATAAAAATCATAAGTAAACGTAATGTCAGTGATGGATAATAGAATAAAGTAAAATAATTGGCAAAATGTACAGTGATAAGAAAATAGTCTCGTGGACATGGTCCGTTCAATAGACACCTACAGACTAGGAGTGATGGACAGTCCAAACCTGTGACAGATGTGCAGACGGCACTTCACTACCTGGACGAGATTTCACATTTCGGTAAAGATGTGATCATAGAGGAGGACTTTAGAAGATTGGACCACAGGAGCATTCTCAGGTTCATAAGGAAACTGGGAGACTGGGTCCATGAGGAAGGGCTTGGTTTTGGTTGTACAAACAACAAGGTAACAGAGTGAGGTGGAAGATTGGCACTTCCAGGCAAGGGATAAGAGCATTGGATGCTTAGGTACCTAGGTGCAAAGCACCAGCCCATCAAATATATTATTATTATCATAAATAGTCTCGTGAAGAATATGTACAAATTAAAAACTATATATACATATATATATAGATCCCCTGAAATACGCATTTACTCCAACATAATGGAGATAGAAAAAGCCATGGCAGCCCCTTGCCAACTGTCTCTATCAGCCTCTAACCAGCAGTGGTGGCAGACTGAAAGGGACAGGAGAACTGAGGGAAGAAACTGGCCATTGCCAGCATTTCTTAAATGATAGCTACTTTAATGTAACAGGTATCTCAGCCTGCTGGACCACCGCCTCAATCTTTGGGGAGGATTGTAAGATTGGAAATGGAATGATAAAGATTTGGTGAACGGATTTTCATGAAAAGAAAGTGTTCAATGGAAGTTTAAGAAGCGGGATTTGATAAGCTCTTTGACAAGAATAATGTTAAGGTCATTATCCGAAATAAACAAAATTGGAAGTGTAGCCACTTCACTTCACTTACAAATCTTAAAATATTCGCTACTAGCTATGGTACCTGGCGTTGACCGGTAAAGTGACTACTTTTCACACATTTCGAATCTCATGGCAGCGAAATGTCAAATCACGATTTAAGGATCAGAATACACTGAATTTGGATTGATGACCCCTACTTTAGGTAACTAAACCTGGGCAAGCAACATTTAGGACTCCCTCTGTCGAGTTGGACTCATGTCCACCAGAGTGAGGAAAGAGCGCTCTGGTAGTAGGCGATATGACGTAGTTAAAGCATCAGGCATGAATCACAAAAACAAGAACATAAGATATAAGTTCAGACAATATCCAACATAAAAATCCTCATTATATGTCTGTATACATTTAAATTGACATGATGCCCTGATAAGGAACTTAAATTGACATGATGCACTGATAA
Source organism: Aradus depressus (assembly GCA_963662175.1). Taxonomy (NCBI): domain Eukaryota; kingdom Metazoa; phylum Arthropoda; class Insecta; order Hemiptera; family Aradidae; genus Aradus; species Aradus depressus. The sequence continues at coordinate 51,763,962 of OY759214.1, read as the reverse complement.
GGAACTTAAATTGACATGAGTCCTGATAAGCAAGTTATTTTCTACAAAAAATATAATCGTCATTTCAATTTTTGGTTGCCATTATGTTTCAAGGTTTTAGATAGTTTCAAATGTATGTATAATATGGAGCAACGTTACCTGTTAGCTCTTACGGTAGTGTCGTTAGGATGGTAGTTGAGAGCCAGAAATCCGTTGTAGCGCATCCTCAGAGTCTGTCCAGTAGCGTACAGCTGTTGCTTACCGTACTGAAACACAGTTTTGTATAAACAACAGGTATTTGTGAACCTAATGGTAATCCTAAAAAGCTTGAGGAAGTATGATTTGTGTTAAGCGGGTCAGACAGGGAACCAGGCGCCTGGAGCCAAGCAGACCAAAGGACAAGGGACAGCACATAGGGTATGCATGTGACAGCAACTATACCCCCCAAGCCAGGGACTGTATCAGTCCAGAGGCCCCGGAGGCTGATATAACTTCACACAGCTTTACCCGCATCAGTTAACAAGTACAAGTATGGCGTTGGTAGCGCAGATTTAGAGTGCTTGCTTAGTGTGCTTGAGATCGCGGGTTCGAAACCCAGCTGAGGCCCTTAACCATCAAATCTTAATGAATATAACGTTAGACTCCATAACTTATTCATTGACTTTACATAAGCCGGAGGAGAGAGGAGCTGCTGAATGACTTGATAAGCCCAGGAATTCCAGGGAAGTTAGTGAGGCCAGTGAAAATGCCTCTGGGAGGCTGAAGGTGTAGAGTGAAGCTGCAGAATAAGAAATAGAAGAGTTTGAGGTCGGACAAGGAGACTCAGTCTCACCTGTTCTACTCAACGTGATCAAGGAAAGTGTAGTTAGGAACATCCGGGCAAATCCGGGAGGAACTATTATGACATGGTCACAGCACGCACAAAAGCAAAGAAACGTGACCTTCATTTGAATGAAGAAAATACAGTGTACATGAAGACCTTACAGAACCCTGTGCAAGACGCTCCTGGAGTAGTCAATGTCAATGAAGACCATTTCAAACGGGAGACCTAGATATCGTTGGCTGAACGAAGTGTTTGGCATTATAAGAGAGAGCCGGGTTCTTTCAGGACTGTAGCGCTGCAGGAAGAAGAGAGTAGAAACACTAGAACCAACGTACCCTGGTGAGCTGCCCGGGTCCATCCGGCCAGAATGTGGAGTTGGTGAAGGGGTAGGGGTCCGTTGGAAATGTCACCGTCGGGGACCTGCTACCATGACGAGTTATCTGAAAAATATCACAAACATTCAATCACATTTTAATATTATTTTTTAACGCCATGTTTTTGGAGACCAGTACTATTGTTATGCAGCTTATTGAACATTTTATAACTAAGATATCAACCATTCTGGGGTTTTGTATTCAGCCCCTCCCTTGATCCTCCTCCTCCCCAATTTGGCTGAAAACCAATAGGTGTCGTCCTACCCAGGTGTTGGATGCACACATAAACATGTCATGTCTGTTTGTTTGGTAGACTCTTAACTACTGTTTTTGCTCTTTTAAGGGTCCTCCGATCTCTGAATTTAAGGTTACTGCCTCATACTTATCTTTCCACTCACCCTCTAAACCTTCAATCTCTTAATTGGTGGATCTATACCATCTGATTTGGCTCTTTCCCGGTCCTTGCAGCTCTGAATGGATAGAACCTCACTCCCAAGATAGCAGGTAGAGTCAACCAAGTGAAGATATCGGTTATAGTGGGAGAGCCAAAAAATATGTGTAGCCTTAACAACCTCCGAGAACGAAGAACATTGAAAATAGCAAAAACAGAAGTTAAAGGTCCAACAAATAAAGAGATCGAAGTTTTAGAGGGAGAGCGGAAACTTATGTGTGAGTCGGAGTGTAGCCTTAACAACCTCAGAGAACGAAGAACTTTGAAAATAGCAAAAACAGAACTTAAAGGTCCAACAAATAAAGATATCAAAGTTTTAGAGGGAGAGCGGAAACTTATGTGTGAGTTGGAGTGTAGCCTTAACAAACTCAGAGAACGAAGAACATTGAAAATAGCCAAAACGGAACTTAAAGGTCCAACAAATAAAGAGATCGAAGTTTTAGAGGGAGAGCGGAAACTTAGGACCAACCAGAATAAAAAATTCTTCTTTATTTATGATATACTGTATAGGTAATATCTGGTTGAAGCATAAGTACCGACACAGCTGTATTTACGATTTTTTGGAAATGTAAAGAATTGGTACTATAAGAACCACAAATATTCCATATATATTTCTTCTTCGTCAATCCTAGAACCAACCAGTATATATTTTTTATTTATACTTATGGCTGACAAACATCGAAGTTTGGTTGAAGCCTTTCTACTGACATAGCTGTTTTAATGATTTTTCAGAAAATGTGAAGAATCGGTGCCGCAAGGACGTCCAATATTCTTTGTTTCTTCCTCGTTTTTTTTGGTTAGAACTAGAATATATTTTCATATTTTCTTATCTATTGGCTATGATCGTATCTGGTCGAAGCCTCTCTACTGACATTGCTTTATTAATGTGTATTTCTAGCCTACACCGAAACGCACCCATAAGTTTCCGCTCTCCCCCTATACTTCCATTCTCTTTATTGGTGAACCTTTACTATCTGTTCCGGATCTTCACCTGTCCTTCCATCTCTGTATTTGGGGCTACACTCCTTTTTTATCCTTCTAAAAGTTCGGACTCTTTTTTTGGCGGATTCTTACCTCGTTTGAGGGCTCCAGACCCCGAACTAGGTCTCGAACCATGCTTGGGTTTAGAGGAAGAGCAACAACTTTCTTTTTTCATTTTTGGATTCAGGCTGTTGGGAAACATAAATACCGGGGAATACTCATAATATAAATTTCCCGCCGGTTACATAACTTCCCCTGCACTTCGTTTATCTGCAGCATTAAACGAGCTTAATATTAATCAAATCCTCTTTCTAAACTCCTAAATGACACTTTCTGATTCAAACCTATTATTGTCAAGACACTTATCTCTGTAAAGGTCCAAACTAGAGCTCTCTATGTAAATGTGAATTATCTCCTGATAACAAACTTCCTGTCACTTTTAGCAATTTTTTAAACAAAAATTTTTATAATTGGATAACTTTTCAGATAAGGTAAATTTCCTGCTAATAAGAAAGAAATATTATATTTCCCAATGTGGTTTTGGAAAATAGTTTGAAAGATTTTTGGCTGAGGTTACAAATAGCATTATCAGTCATTCCGAAGAATCAATCAGTCAGAGAGAATTCTCACAGCTTTTATTGAAACTGGATCTTTCGGTACATTCAATATCTTCGAAATAGAATTTTTCTATAAAATCACTGGAGAGACCCTATGAGAATTTCTTTTAGGTTCTGCGGCGGGTCTGTAAAAATATAAAAAAATTATAGTTGTCTTCGCTACCACAGGTACCATTGGCGGTGGAACGACTTTATTTATCTGTTTCCGGGGGGATTAGAACCGTGATCACTTATGAAAACTTATATTGTAAAGAGTATTATACACCAGTGCTGCCTTCATATCTTCTTGAGTTCTAAACGAACTTGCAAATGATTGAAATTATAATATGTATGAAGTAACTCCAGCATTATATTCGCGTTATTACATTTGTACAGTAGTTTATTTAAAGTTTTGGTGTGGGCTTCATTCATTGAGATGAGAAATTAAATTTGTATTCAAATTGTACTCTATAAGCCTACATAAAGGCTTTAGGACGTTACAAATAATTATGTATTTATATAGATATAAGTTGATGATTCACATCGATGGTTGAACTTAACACACTTGGGTTAAGTGATATTTTTGGTGGAATTAGATATTATGACTCATGTCCGGGCTTTAACTACAAGGTCATATCGCCTACTACCAGAGCGCTCTTTTGTCGCTCTGGTGGACATGAGCCTGACTCTACTCTGGGCGTCCTAAATTTTGCCTGCCCTAAATTTTTATTCACTTAGGGCAAGGGGCCTTTAACGAGTATCTGAAAAAGTACAGGCTTGGGACCATCGCTTAACGTTCCATCTGAAAGATGGAGTGCGCAAAGTTTATTCACCGCCTAGATAAAAAAAAATAATCTAAGGGCCTCAGCCGAGTTTCGAACCGAAGTTGAGCTCAAACAGTTATTGTAAATATCCAGATTGAAATCTTCGCTACTCCTATGTACTTATTAGCAAAAGTATCTTTTTCACTTTCTGGAACACAAGTGTGGTACGAATGCACTTAAAAAGTCAATAAATAGGTAACACAAACTGCATATACTAAAAAATGTTTTCAAATTCTCATTCTATGAGTGCAAAATATTGGATATATGTAGAGGTTAGGTTAGGTTTTATGACTCATGCCCGGGCTTTAACAACGAGGTCATATCGCCTACTACCAGAGCGCACTTTCGTCACTCTGGTGGACATGAGCCCGACTCTACTGTGGGAGTCCTAAATTTTGCCTACCCTAAATTTTTATTCATCTAGGGTAGGGGTCTTTAACGAGTACCTGACATCGTACAGGCTCGGGACCATCGCTTAACGTCCCATCCGAAGGACGGCGTGCTTAAGTTTATTTTACCTTCCAGATAAAATAAACTAAGGGCCTCGGTCGGGTTACGAACCCACGTTCTTGAGCTCAGAAGTCAAGCACGCATACCACTGAGCTACCGGCGCCGGATATATGTAGATTATTGAATGCTTTAGAGAAAGATTTAATTATGAAAATCACAAATTGAAAGGTAAATTTTCTTCAATATATAGGGTACCTAATAACTTATTGATTAATTACCATTTTTATCGCGTAATCTCAAATAAATCCATCAAACTGTAAAATGTTTATAATTATTTACCTACAAATCTTGTAATGAACACATTTTTTTTTCTAGTAAAATAAATGTGACTGCCTATTGAACTAATTCAATTTATTTCGATTACAGATTAATAAGTAATCAACTTTAACTGTTTATTGCTTAGGTACAAATGTGATTAAGTGCATATTTCTTTTGGCTAAAAGTGGTAAGAGCATTTTTAATGAGTGGGAATTATTTTGTATAGAAAGGAGAATTCATTCCTCTTTTAGTTATTAAATATCGGAAGATTAACGAATAGCTGTCTCATTGTTTATGTTTTTTTTTATCCTCTTGGCCTGATGTGATTGTTAATGTTAACGGCATATATCTCGTCCGGGTGTGAGTTTTATTTCGTAGATAGAACTCCCTCCCGGGGCCATGGATGTCGTAAATAATTAGATTACACAGTGTGACATGGCTAATATGCATCGTACATAAGGCCAAACCAAAACAAACAAACGAAAAAAAACTAACGGCATATATAGCAATTTACACATTATAGTAACGTAATTCTTTGAATCCTTCTCCTGAAAATGTTGATTTTTGTCAGTAAACCCAACTGTGCAGGTACGCCATCGAAACAATGATTCGTATATAACCTCCCATCCTTTATTGCCTTCCATCTCAAGACTCTACCGACCAACTCCCATTCTAAAACTGAAATTTGAAACAATAATAACATATTTTTACAAGCGAATAAATAAATACAGTTTAATTTATAGATATATCATTTATCCTAGCAGGTTATCCAGTTTTTCGCCCGGAGTAACTTTAAGTGGAATGGCAGCCATGATGGCCGTGCGGGCTAGAGCGTAGGGCTTTTGGTCGCATGGTCTGGTCTCACCTTGGTTTGCGGGTTCGAATCCCGTCCGGGGGAGTGAGTTTTATTTCGTAGATAGAACTTCCCCCGGGGCCATGGATGTCGTAAATAATTAGGTAAAACACCATTATAAGAGTCATGGCTGACATGCATTGTACATAAGACAAACAAAAAAAAAAAAAAAAAAAAAACTTAAAGTTAGATGATTTTAGAAATAAGTTGACATTTTCAATGATTTTGAGGCCGGTGGTTTGTGACCTCAACATAAATGAAAATCCCGATCCATCAAGGTCAACAATGTTTTTGCTTAATTCAAAACCGGAGACCCATACTGGCAGCGTCTTTTTAGAACTCCAATACCAGAGTCGAGCTAATGTCCACCAGAGCTACATAAGAGCGCTCTGGTAGTAGGTGATATGATCTCGTAGTTAAAAGCCCGGGCATTAGTCATAATAACTCATAGTAATGAATTTATTTTTAATTCTAAAAAGCTAATAATTTTGAGGCCCTTAAGTTTTTTTTTTTTTTTGGAAGGTAAAAAACTTCAGCACGCTCTCCTTCGGATGGTAAACGATGGTCCCGAGTCTGTACGATGTTAGGGACGGGCTCATGACCATCCGAGCGACGATATATTATTGAGATTTTCAATATATGTATCTCTGAAATCATATAATTTAAAAATATAATGAAACTAATGGTAGAAAGCATTTACCTATAATATTTTTTGATAATATACTAGGTATATAGCAGTTGCAACTGAAATTCTAATTCTAATTGCAGTTACATTAGTCAACCCCGGATGAACCTGCTAGTATTTGTACAAGTGTGCACTTACAACACAGGCGTACTTGAGAGTTTCCAGGGATGAGGCGGACTGAGGAAGGTTGAAGGGCTGCATGAGAAGAGCATCATCGGCCTCTGAAGAGGACAGGAGCGCTGAGACGAGATCTGGAAGTGGGTTGGGGAGGAGGCTGGAGCCGCCTTGAGGACTGTCTCTGGAGCACTGTGCTGGCTCTAGCACTAGCACTAGCAGTGCAGACAGGTACAGTAGCAGTTCACAGCACATCCTTACAGCTAACTCACCTCACACTAAACTTAACACACTTCGCCACTTATCTCACAGATAAACACTTTCTTTTTTCAACTTTAACAGCTCTTTTTTTTACCTGGTTTCCACTCATTTGGCGATAATTCTCGTTAAAAATTATAATGAAGAGACAAAGCAAGCCATAGGCCTTATCCCGGCAACTTTCCTTTTATCTACAAAAACAAAATCTTTAAAAGGTGGACTTTTTTCATGAGTGGGGAAGAATTAGGCCAAGCGTCTCCTTCCGCCAGATCTAGTTTTCGGATTGTGGCGAAATTCAACACAATATATCAGCTAGCTGTACTCAAGCAACAGGTCTAGGGTGGAGCTAATCCGCGCGACAGGATCGTATCTGGAACTGACCCTGCCGGAGTTGATGGCGGAGTCGAGCTATCCGGCGTTCGGCCGGTTTGTCACCTCCTGGCGGGAACAGAAGAAAGCCCTTTGATCCGGCGCCGGGGGCGATTGACGGGCCGCGGCCCGATGTCTACCCTCGGCGACCGCGATGTAGAAGCAGCTCCACTCCACCAATCCCGAGTTCTCTCGGCGCCACCAGGCAGCCGCAACACAAGGGGGTCTGGGAGCGCCAACCTGTCCTGCAAGGGACTAGGGGATGTCGCCCCCAGACACCCATAGCAACAGAATGTCAAATAAAACATACATATTGTACTACCTCTTCCCCCGACGATATCGGAACGGGTAATTTACCGGAGCATCCGCAAAAAAAAAAAAAAACTACTCAAGCAGGGCCGGATAAAGAATGGACACATCGCAGAATCTAAACTAAGCTGGAAGATCCAAGACGGAAAATAAATTAAAATATGTTTTTTTTGTTTTTTTACTTCGCCAGCTATACGAAGTATAGGGCAAGTTATTTAATCAATCAAAAATTCGATTCCAAATAAGAAAAAAAAATACATGTGTGTGTGTCTGTGAACACTATAACTCACGATACAATGAATACATCAACACGAAATTTAATATGTGAATCCATAAACCTCTAACTATTATTGATTTTCAGCCAAATCGACCAAAGAGAAGGGAGAGATTAGTGGGTAGGCTTAGCACAAAAACTGTAATAACTGCCTATTGTTATATTATGTATGACCGAAGCTTCATAAAGACACCTATTGATTTTTAGGTTTTAGGTTTTATGACTCATGCCCGGGCTTTAACTACGAGGTCATATCGCCTACTACCAGAGCGCTCTTTCGTCACTCTGGTGGACATGAGCCCGACTCTACTGTGGGAGTCCTAAATTTTGCCTACCCTAAATTTTTATTCACCTAGGGTAGGGGTCTTTAACGAGTACCTGACATCGTACAGGCTCGGGACCATCGCTTAACGTCCCATCCGAAGGACGGCGTGCTTAAGTTTATTTTACCTCCCAGATAAAATAAACTAAGGGCCTCGGTCGGGTTACGAACCCACGACCTTGAGCTCAGAAGTCAAGCACGCTTACCACTGAGCTACCGGCGCCCTATTGATTTTTAGGCGAATCGTTCGAAAAAATGGGGGGATTAGTAGATAGGCTTAGCACAAAAACTGTAATAACTGCCGTTGTAATGAATATATCGACACAAAATTGCATATGTGAATTCAAAACCCTTTAGGGACCACACATTAATGTTTAGCTATACCGGCTGGCGGAAGGGGAGGTTCGGAGGGACTCAATTCAAAAACCCTAATAACTGCTAATGTAATGAATGTATCGACATGAAATTTAGTAAGAGGATTTAGGAGCCCCTATGTAAGCCAACTGTCGAAAATTGGCGCATACAGCTAGTTTTGGAGGGGGAGCCAAAAGTTAATAGATTAATTCGTTCTGGGGAAGTGCATTACCGGTGATTCACTGGCGACTTTTTTTTATTATGCCATTCAATATTTACAAAAATAAAAAGAATAAATGATTACATCAGTCGGCTACCTCCCAGAAGACAGAGTCTGAGTGTGGGAAAGGGAGCAGTCAGCTAGGACAGTACAATCGTTAGTAGTAATTAAATAAATGATTACATCAGTCGGCTACCTCCTCCCAGAAGACAGAGTCTGAGTGTGGGAAGGGGAGCAGTCAGCTAGGACAGTACAATCGTTAGTAGTAATTAAATAAAAAGAATAAATGATTACATCAGTCGGCTACCTCCTCCCAGAAGACAGAGTCTGAGTGTGGGAAGGGGAGCAGTCAGCTAGGACAGTACAATCGTTAGTAGTAATTAAATAAAAAGAATAAATGATTACATCAGTCGGCTACCTCCTCCCAGAAGACAGAGTCTGAGTGTGGGAAGGGGAGCAGTCAGCTAGGACAGTACAATCGTTAGTAGTAATTAAATAAAAAGAATAAATGATTACATCAGTCGGCTACCTCCTCCCAGAAGACAGAGTCTGAGTGTGGGAAGGGGAGCAGTCAGCTAGGACAGTACAATTGTTAGTAGTAATTAAATAAAAAGAATAAATGATTACATCAGTCGGCTACCTCCTCCCAGAAGACAGAGTCTGAGTGTGGGAAGGGGAGCAGTCAGCTAGGACAATACAATCGTTAGTAGTAATTAAATAAAAAGAATAAATGATTACATCAGTCGGCTACCTCCTCCCAGAAGACAGAGTCTGAGTGTGGGAAGGGGAGCAGTCAGCTAGGACAGTACAATCGTTAGTAGTAATTAAATAAATGATTACATCAGTCGGCTACCTCCTCCCAGAAGACAGAGTCTGAGTGTGGGAAGGGGAGCAGTCAGCTAGGACAGTACAATCGTTAGTAGTAATTAAATAAATGATTACATCAGTCGGCTACCTCCTCCCAGAAGACAGAGTCTGAGTGTGGGAAGGGGAGCAGTCAGCTAGGACAGTACAATCGTTAGTAGTAATTAAATAAATGATTACATCAGTGGGCTACCTCCCAGAAGACAGAGTCTGAGTGTGGGAAGGGGAGCAGTCAGCTAGGACAGTACAATCGTTAGTAGTAATTAAATAAATGATTACATCAGTGGGCTACCTCCCAGAAGACAGAGTCTGAGTGTGGGAAGGGGAGCAGTCAGCTAGGACAGTACAATCGTTAGTAGTAATTAAATAAAAAGAATAAATGATTACATCAGTCGGCTACCTCCTCCCAGAAGACAGAGTCTGAGTGTGGGAAGGGGAGCAGTCAGCTAGGACAGTACAATCGTTAGTAGTAATTAAATAAAAAGAATAAATGATTACATCAGTCGGCTACCTCCTCCCAGAAGACAGAGTCTGAGTGTGGGAAGGGGAGCAGTCAGCTAGGACAGTACAATCGTTAGTAGTAATTAAATAAAAAGAATAAATGATTACATCAGTCGGCTACCTCCTCCCAGAAGACAGAGTCTGAGTGTGGGAAGGGGAGCAGTCAGCTAGGACAATACAATCGTTAGTAGTAATTAAATAAAAAGAATAAATGATTACATCAGTCGGCTACCTCCTCCCAGAAGACAGAGTCTGAGTGTGGGAAGGGGAGCAGTCAGCTAGGACAGTACAATCGTTAGTAGTAATTAAATAAATGATTACATCAGTCGGCTACCTCCTCCCAGAAGACAGAGTCTGAGTGTGGGAAGGGGAGCAGTCAGCTAGGACAGTACAATCGTTAGTAGTAATTAAATAAATGATTACATCAGTCGGCTACCTCCTCCCAGAAGACAGAGTCTGAGTGTGGGAAGGGGAGCAGTCAGCTAGGACAGTACAATCGTTAGTAGTAATTAAATAAATGATTACATCAGTGGGCTACCTCCCAGAAGACAGAGTCTGAGTGTGGGAAGGGGAGCAGTCAGCTAGGACAGTACAATCGTTAGTAGTAATTAAATAAATGATTACATCAGTGGGCTACCTCCCAGAAGACAGAGTCTGAGTGTGGGAAGGGGAGCAGTCAGCTAGGACAGTACAATCGTTAGTAGTAATTAAATAAAAAGAATAAATGATTACATCAGTCGGCTACCTCCTCCCAGAAGACAGAGTCTGAGTGTGGGAAGGGGAGCAGTCAGCTAGGACAGTACAATCGTTAGTAGTAATTAAATAAAAAGAATAAATGATTACATCAGTCGGCTACCTCCTCCCAGAAGACAGAGTCTGAGTGTGGGAAGGGGAGCAGTCAGCTAGGACAGTACAATCGTTAGTAGTAATTAAATAAAAAGAATAAATGATTACATCAGTCGGCTACCTCCTCCCAGAAGACAGAGTCTGAGTGTGGGAAGGGGAGCAGTCAGCTAGGACAATACAATCGTTAGTAGTAATTAAATAAAAAGAATAAATGATTACATCAGTCGGCTACCTCCTCCCAGAAGACAGAGTCTGAGTGTGGGAAGGGGAGCAGTCAGCTAGGACAGTACAATCGTTAGTAGTAATTAAATAAATGATTACATCAGTCGGCTACCTCCTCCCAGAAGACAGAGTCTGAGTGTGGGAAGGGGAGCAGTCAGCTAGGACAGTACAATCGTTAGTAGTAATTAAATAAAAAGAATAAATGATTACATCAGTCGGCTACCTCCTCCCAGAAGACAGAGTCTGAGTGTGGGAAGGGGAGCAGTCAGCTAGGACAGTACAATCGTTAGTAGTAATTAAATAAAAAGAATAAATGATTACATCAGTCGGCTACCTCCTCCCAGAAGACAGAGTCTGAGTGTGGGAAGGGGAGCAGTCAGCTAGGACAGTACAATTGTTAGTAGTAATTAAATAAAAAGAATAAATGATTACATCAGTCGGCTACCTCCTCCCAGAAGACAGAGTCTGAGTGTGGGAAGGGGAGCAGTCAGCTAGGACAATACAATCGTTAGTAGTAATTAAATAAAAAGAATAAATGATTACATCAGTCGGCTACCTCCTCCCAGAAGACAGAGTCTGAGTGTGGGAAGGGGAGCAGTCAGCTAGGACAGTACAATCGTTAGTAGTAATTAAATAAATGATTACATCAGTCGGCTACCTCCTCCCAGAAGACAGAGTCTGAGTGTGGGAAGGGGAGCAGTCAGCTAGGACAGTACAATCGTTAGTAGTAATTAAATAAATGATTACATCAGTCGGCTACCTCCTCCCAGAAGACAGAGTCTGAGTGTGGGAAGGGGAGCAGTCAGCTAGGACAGTACAATCGTTAGTAGTAATTAAATAAATGATTACATCAGTGGGCTACCTCCCAGAAGACAGAGTCTGAGTGTGGGAAGGGGAGCAGTCAGCTAGGACAGTACAATCGTTAGTAGTAATTAAATAAATGATTACATCAGTGGGCTACCTCCCAGAAGACAGAGTCTGAGTGTGGGAAGGGGAGCAGTCAGCTAGGACAGTACAATCGTTAGTAGTAATTAAATAAAAAGAATAAATGATTACATCAGTCGGCTACCTCCTCCCAGAAGACAGAGTCTGAGTGTGGGAAGGGGAGCAGTCAGCTAGGACAGTACAATCGTTAGTAGTAATTAAATAAAAAGAATAAATGATTACATCAGTCGGCTACCTCCTCCCAGAAGACAGAGTCTGAGTGTGGGAAGGGGAGCAGTCAGCTAGGACAGTACAATCGTTAGTAGTAATTAAATAAAAAGAATAAATGATTACATCAGTCGGCTACCTCCTCCCAGAAGACAGAGTCTGAGTGTGGGAAGGGGAGCAGTCAGCTAGGACAATACAATCGTTAGTAGTAATTAAATAAAAAGAATAAATGATTACATCAGTCGGCTACCTCCTCCCAGAAGACAGAGTCTGAGTGTGGGAAGGGGAGCAGTCAGCTAGGACAGTACAATCGTTAGTAGTAATTAAATAAATGATTACATCAGTCGGCTACCTCCTCCCAGAAGACAGAGTCTGAGTGTGGGAAGGGGAGCAGTCAGCTAGGACAGTACAATCGTTAGTAGTAATTAAATAAATGATTACATCAGTGGGCTACCTCCCAGAAGACAGAGTCTGAGTGTGGGAAGGGGAGCAGTCAGCTAGGACAGTACAATCGTTAGTAGTAATTAAATAAAAAGAATAAATGATTACATCAGTCGGCTACCTCCTCCCAGAAGACAGAGTCTGAGTGTGGGAAGGGGAGCAGTCAGCTAGGACAGTACAATCGTTAGTAGTAATTAAATAAAAAGAATAAATGATTACATCAGTCGGCTACCTCCTCCCAGAAGACAGAGTCTGAGTGTGGGAAGGGGAGCAGTCAGCTAGGACAGTACAATCGTTAGTAGTAATTAAATAAATGATTACATCAGTGGGCTACCTCCCAGAAGACAGAGTCTGAGTGTGGGAAGGAGAGCAGTCAGCTAGGACAGTACAATCGTTAGTAGTAATTAAATAAAAAGAATAAATGATTACATCAGTCGGCTACCTCCTCCCAGAAGACAGAGTCTGAGTGTGGGAAGGGGAGCAGTCAGCTAGGACAGTACAATCGTTAGTAGTAATTAAATAAAAAGAATAAATGATTACATCAGTCGGCTACCTCCTCCCAGAAGACAGAGTCTGAGTGTGGGAAGGGGAGCAGTCAGCTAGGACAGTACAATCGTTAGTAGTAATTAAATAAATGATTACATCAGTGGGCTACCTCCCAGAAGACAGAGTCTGAGTGTGGGAAGGGGAGCAGTCAGCTAGGACAGTACAATCGTTAGTAGTAATTAAATAAAAAGAATAAATGATTACATCAGTCGGCTACCTCCTCCCAGAAGACAGAGTCTGAGTGTGGGAAGGGGAGCAGTCAGCTAGGACAGTACAATCGTTAGTAGTAATTAAATAAAAAGAATAAATGATTACATCAGTCGGCTACCTCCTCCCAGAAGACAGAGTCTGAGTGTGGGAAGGGGAGCAGTCAGCTAGGACAGTACAATCGTTAGTAGTAATTAAATAAATGATTACATCAGTGGGCTACCTCCCAGAAGACAGAGTCTGAGTGTGGGAAGGAGAGCAGTCAGCTAGGACAGTACAATCGTTAGTAGTAATTAAATAAAAAGAATAAATGATTACATCAGTCGGCTACCTCCTCCCAGAAGACAGAGTCTGAGTGTGGGAAGGGGAGCAGTCAGCTAGGACAGTACAATCGTTAGTAGTAATTAAATAAAAAGAATAAATGATTACATCAGTCGGCTACCTCCTCCCAGAAGACAGAGTCTGAGTGTGGGAAGGGGAGCAGTCAGCTAGGACAGTACAATCGTTAGTAGTAATTAAATAAATGATTACATCAGTCGGCTACCTCCTCCCAGAAGACAGAGTCTGAGTGTGGGAAGGGGAGCAGTCAGCTAGGACAGTACAATCGTTAGTAGTAATTAAATAAATGATTACATCAGTCGGCTACCTCCTCCCAGAAGACAGAGTCTGAGTGTGGGAAGGGGAGCAGTCAGCTAGGACAGTACAATCGTTAGTAGTAATTAAACGTTAATAATTAGAAAATTAAGTAGATAAATTGAAATAATAGTAATATTATAATACTAAAAAAAAGAAATAACAATGATAATAAGAATTAAAATATGATAATATAAAATGAAAAGAGAGAGAAATAATCAAATAAGATAAAATTGAATAAATAACGAAAATAAAAGTAAAATTATTTAATAACAATAAAAGTAACCAACATATCTGTTATAAAAATTAAAATTGATGAACATACTCTCATAAAATATTTATGAATATACAATTTTAATATGATGGACAGCCCCAGAGAGAGAAGGAAGCAAGGATGCCGTACTACTGAGAACAGTGATGAGTCTGGTGACATAAAGTTTCAATGTCCTATAACAGGACTTTCTTATACAAACCACTTTTGTTCTCAATCTCTCCTCAAATTCATTTCATACTGGCGTTTACTGGATACATGAAAGAAATTTGTTTAATTTTACAGTGATTCTGGAGTGACGTACAAAAGTAGTTCCTATAAGAAAGTCCTGGTATGCCTACATCACATATACTTTACTATTCTTTGTTTTTATGTCCTTAAAAAAAAAAAAAAAAAAAAAAAAAACTACCAATAGTACAACCATATATTTAATTTCGTTGCTATGGGTTACAATTTAAACATTAATTATTTAAAATATTTCCCATACAAATTTACATTTTTTGGGGCGCTATAACTTTGATCGTATGATTCTATCTCAATCCTGAGCATAAATTAGCTGCTGGAAATTTAATGAGGAACATTTTTGGTAAGAATCATTTTTGCGGTAGTGTTAGGGCAACATTTAGTTCATTTTGATTTTGTTAGAGGTATATTTTTTAAATTAATAAAACAAACTTATTTTTGAAATATTGTCTATTCCACTAAAGATATATATATATATATACAACTACCGGTTTCGGCTTTATACCATCGTCAGGTCTAGTTATGAACTAAGTCAGTTTGCAGTCTAAATTTACATAAAACAATATTACTAGACTAATCGTGGCAAAACAACAAATAAATAAGTACAAATACATATAAATAATAAAAATAGAAATAAAATTAATAATAATATTAAGATTTAGATAACATTAAATATATATGTGGAACCAAATATTAATAACAGATAATACAAACATATAATATATGTTTGTATTATCGGTTATTGATATTTGGTTCCACATATATATTTAATGTTATCTAAATCTTAATATTATTAGATGAGAGAAAGGAGTAACAGTTACACAAAGATAGGAAACAAGGGATATGCATGGGCACAATATTCAATTCATTTCTCATCGTTACACAGAGAAGAAGTTACGTCAATTGTAGGCTAGAACAAAGTTATTATCTTAAGGCAGTTATTATCTGTTCCTCTAATATTTCCAATGTTTTAAACGTTGAAAACGTTTTCAGTAGGTTCATTAGAAAATTATGTGACGAAAAAACGAGACAAAATAGATGAAAGGAATATTTCGCTAGATTTTCATCAAAGTCTAAATAAATTGGTGTAGTATTTTTTATGGGAAACTATAAGTTTGCTGTGTTGTTATGGGAAACTAGTTATTATTTTTATAACTTAGAAAAGGATGAGAGAGCGTATCCTTCCTTGCCTTAATCTCAGTAATTCGAGATGCCAAAACTGAAAAAAACAAAAAAACAATTACTTACATGTATTGCATGTTTTCAGGGAACTGAAATGGAGAAGGCATGCTCAGTTGCCAGAAGAGCCTTAAAGCAAATAAATATTCGTCTGGAGCAAGAAAGACTCAATATTTGGGTTGCATTACTCAATTTGCAAAATCATTATGCTTGTGACGTCTCAACTTTTTGAACCTGAGGGGCGGGGATGCATTAATACTGAAGGAATTTCACATGTAGCTTTCTCTTCTTCTGTCCGCCGCTGCAAAGCAGATACTAGGGTGTCTGCCGTTGAAGGACTATAACCCTTATTTCATATGAATAATTGAAAATTAAAACATCATGAATGTACTGTTGAAGAATTGAATAGGATTCGAATGAGAAATATTAGGCGAAAAGTCAAAGTTCCCCGGGCAACGCCGGGTGTTACTGCTAGTAAATATATAAAGAAAAAATCAATTTAACAGTAATTTCTTTTGAAGTGAGGTCCACTTGAATTTGTGAGCAGCATTTATGTATTATGAAGCTACTGCACTTAGGTTTGTTATAGATGGGGATGCAAAATGACAGAAAAAACCTGAAATAGTGATGAAATACGTATTATGTGGAAACAGAACTGGATCAGGGTGTTAACAAAGGGGAATAGTTGAAATAAATTTGGTCATTCATACAAATGTTCCTTTTGTTAGCTTTATTTATTTCTAATTGTTCTAAGCTATTAAGTAGCCTGCTTTTTGAGCAATAATGGAGATATTTGATGCCTGTAGATGGGTCGAAAGTGTGGCTATTGTCAATTATATGGGTCGCGAATGTAGAACGGTTTCCTCGGTCCTTTATTTCGGCCGTGTGTTCTTTAATTCTTTCCCTAAAACGACGTCCTGTCTGTCCAATGTATAATTGACTGCACGTCGCACACTCTAGACTATAAACACCGCTTTTATTTTCAATATCTGTTTTGTCCCTACCTCTCTCTAGGCACTGGCTTATGGGATTGATAGTTTTAAACCCGATATTGAAACCTTCTTTTTTCAACTCTTTACCTATTTTTTCTGAAATTTTTCCGTGGTAAGTTAAGCTGACCCATTTATTATAAACTTTATTTTGTGTTTCTAATTTGGTCAGTTTGTTCCTAAAATTATGATTTTTGACCTTCTTTTCAATTTTATTTATTGTTTTTTGTGGGTAGCTATTGTTTTTGGCTATTTCCTTAATAATCTTAAGTTTTTTATCTTTTGATTGTCGGGTCATTGGAATTGAGTAGGCTCTGTGGAACATGGAATAAAAGGCCGCGTATTTGTTACTGGAAGGACAGTTAGAAGATGGGTGTATTACCGTGTCTGTTGCAGTCGGTTTTCTGTGAATGCTAAATTCGAATTTCTTGTTATTAATTTTGATCTCCAAGTCCAGAAAATTTATGGTTTGACCTCCTATTTCCAACGTGAATTTTATTTTGTTGTGGACTTTGTTGACATAGTCAAAAAATAAGTTAATTTGTCTTTCTGTTCCGTTAAAAAGTATCAAAATATTGTCCACGTACCGCTTCCAAAACATGATATTACTGATAAATGGAGACTTCTCCATAAGTTCCCTCTCAATTAGAGAGAGGTAGGGACAAAACAGATATTGAAAATAAAAGCGGTGTTTATAGTCTAGAGTGTGCGACGTGCAGTCAATTATACATTGGACAGACAGGACGTCGTTTTAAGGAAAGAATTAAAGAACACACGGCCGAAATAAAGAACCGAGGACACCGTTCTACATTCGCGACCCACATAATCGCGAAAGCCACACTTTCGACCCATCTACAGGCATCAAATATCTCCATTATTGCTCAAAAAGCAGGCTACTTGATAGCTTAGAACAATTAGAAATAAATAAAGCTAACAGAAACATTTGTATGAATGACCAAATTTATTTCAACTATTCCCCTTTGTTAACACCCTGATCCAGTTCTGTTTCCACATATATGTTTGTATTATCTGTTATTAATATTTGGTTCCACATATATATTTAATGTTATCTAAATCTTAATATTATTAATTTTATTTCTATTTTTATTATTTATTTGTATTTGTACTTATTTATTTGTTGTTTTGCCACGATTAGTCTAGTAATATTGTTTTATGTAAATTTAGAACTAGGTTTTGTTAGGAAATATTTCATGAGTTAGCTAACGGTACAGCCGGGGGACTCCCAAGTTTTAATGGCACCCTTTCACCCGAGATGTATTAGAAGGGTCGCTCTCTGCAAACTGACTTAGTTCATAACTAGACCTGACGATGGTATAAAGCCGAAACCGGTAGTTGTATATATATATATATATATATATATATCTTTAGTGGAATAGACAATATTTCAAAATTAAGTTTGTTTTATTCATTTATTACAAGTTTCCACAATATGTCCGCGTTCCTCAACTTAGAAGTTGTATATTTTTTATATTTTCTTTAATTAATAATTCTAATAATTATTAATATTATTATTATTATTTTTATCATTATTATTTCTGTAATTTATTATTAAGTTTCATTTCACATAAACTGCTCATATTAACAATTTGTGGGAGGAGCCTATGAATGTAGGAGTGGGGAGAAGTTGGTTCTATGACCGCTGGACAGTGTTGGACAGAGAGTCTTCCATGGTCCTTCAGTCTGTTGACATTAGGGCACTCCTGAGGACCATCAACGGATCGCCTTTCCGTGGACCTCTGAAGTCTGGTACCTGGCTCATCTGGTGTGACGGCGTCCTCAGCCTACTCCCAGATCTTCTCAGCCTTATTTGGAGATCAATTCATCAGCCCATCTTCCACATTCTCCCCTCCACATCAGGAGAATTAATTTTTTTTTTTTTCTTATAATTACGCCGACTGGCCCTTGTATTTGAAATTAAATATACATATCTTTTTTTTTTTTTAATCTAGTCTATGTTATTTATTAACAGGTAGGTATAACTGTTTTCGCGTAACAAGCAGACGTCTAAACAAAAAATGGTTTCAGAACGGTTTTGGGCATATTTCTTGCAAACCAAGTAACCTTCGAAGAAAATAGTTTTCAATATAAAATGTGACTCACTTTTGTCTACAACTTTCATTTGAAAAGAATTTTGATTAGTTCATAAATATAAGCTGTATCTTGTAAAATGTACCTAGGCCCCGAAATAAAGTGTTTTATTTACGTCAGATGTATCCCAAAATCTAATCAGATCTATGTTAGAATATGTTCATTCCAAAATTCAAGTTCATAGCTACAATCCTTTCTGGGTCAATCAGAAAAAAATGAATTTGACACCCATGATCTCAGATTTTGGTGAAACTTGGCATGTTTGTTCCTTTTATGGATTTAAGTAAGGACATAAAATGTTTTTGCTCTATCTTAAGCTATTTCGGTTTTACAGCCTGTTAACGTTTTTGGAATTTCGCGGTTTTTATAGATCGGGCGGAGGAAACGCACTTTGTTTCTTTATAGAAAATAAATTATATCTCCCTTGTTTACCAACTAATGTTGATGAAATTTTTTATGAGTATACATCAATATGCAAGGAGTCCAGAAAAAAATTAATTAAACCTACAAGTATCTATACATAGACAGAAAAAATTCCAAAAATGTTATTTATAGATTTTTTAAAATGAAATACTGAGTTCTACGCTAAATGGAATATCTTCAAAAGGGAAAAGGATAATGAAAACATTTTTTTAAATTCTTGTTCTTCAAGATATGCTCTACCACAAGAAAAACATTTAATGAATGGTTTTTTTTACTCCTTTATTATTTTTTCTCACTTCAAAGATAGAAATCACTTCACTCACTCATTTTCATGAAATCGTTAAATTTAAATTTACTAATTTAAACAAGCATGCCTGCTCAGTAGATAGAGCACCATTTAATGGTTTTGTCACAGCTTCAGTGTTTTGATTGCTTATAATATTTCTTGAAATAAGTTACTGTTAGTGAGTTGACTAGTTTAGAATTTGTTTTTAGAACTAAATTAAACTGTAATGGAATTTTATTTTCTTTAATTAGGCCTAATTGTTGAAAATAAGGAAATCAGTTTATTTAGAGATAATCTCAATTAAGATATAATTATGGATAACCTACTTCATAACATTTTTTTTGTTGGACAGGCATGATTAACATTATTAATCTTATGCCAAAAGCCACTGATTCTTTTAAATTTTGAAATTGTTGAAAACATTTTGAATTACTGAATTTTTTGATTTATTTTAAAGTTTTTTTTTGTTTTAATCATTAAATGGGACTTGTCTAATTTTATTTGAATATGGTTGATATGTGACATTTTTAGCTCAAATTTTACTAAAATTGTAATTTTAATTTAACGTTTTCAAGAAAATTATGGCATCCCAGCTGCTGCAATTCTTGCAAAACACCGGAGTGTATCACCAACAAATTATATGATGCCAGTCGTAGAGGAATAGCTATCCCCGGGATAGGACCTCTCCCATGGAGACTGGAAGAGAACCACACTCTCACAAGAACGGAGGTGCGGTGGACAGGAAGCTCCCCACTCTGCCAGTTGGACCCACCCAAGGAGATAGCCGTAGCCATATTATGTCACCTTATCTACTATAATAATAGTTGTGCTGGCGCTAATGGCCTCTGCAGTCGGTGCGCCTAATAAAAAAAAAAAAACTAAAGGATTAAATTATAATACATACGAAAATATAAAGTATATAAAATAACTGTTACATCCATGGATCACTTTGTGTGAAGCATGTATTGCTTCCCTCCTACAGTGGCCCAGGCGACAGTGAAGCATGTATTGCCTCCCTCCTACAGTGGCCCAGGCGACAGTGAAGCATGTATTGCCTCCCTTCTACAGTGGCCCAGGCGACAGTGAAGCATGTATTGCCTCCCTCCTACAGTGGGCCAGGCGACAGTGAAGCATGTATTGCTTCCCTCCTACAGTGGCCCAGGCGACAGTGAAGCATGTATTGCCTCCCTCCTACAGTGGCCCAGGCGACAGTGAAGCATGTATTGCCTCCCTCCTACAGTGGCCCAGGCGACAGTGAAGCATGTATTGCTTCCCTCCTACAGTGGCCCAGGCGACAGTGAAGCATGTATTGCCTCCCTCCTACAGTGGCCCAGCCGACAGTGAAGCATGTATTGCCTCCCATCTACAGTGGCCCAGGCGACAGTGAAGCATGTATTGCTTCCCTCCTACAGTAGCCCAGGCGACAGTGAAGCATGTATTGCCTCCCTCCTACAGTGGCCCAGGCGACAGTGAAGCATGTATTGCCTCCCTTCTACAGTGGCCCAGGCGACAGTGAAGCATGTATTGCCTCCCTCCTACAGTGGCCCAGGCGACAGTGAAGCATGTATTGCCTCCCTTCTACAGTGGCCCAGGCGACAGTGAAGCATGTATTGCCTCCCTCCTACAGTGCCCCAGGCGCAGTGAAGCATGTATTGCCTCCCTTCTACAGTGGCCCAGGCGACAGTGAAGCATGTATTGCCTCTCTTCTACAGTGGCCCAGGCGACAGTGAAGCATGTATTGCCTCCCTCCTACAGTGGCCCAGGCGTCAGTGAAGCATGTATTGCCTCCCTCCTACAGTGGCCCAGGCGACAGTGAAGCATGTATTGCCTCCCTCCTACAGTAGCCCAGGCGACAGTGAAGCATGTATTGCCTCCCTCCTACAGTAGCCCAGGCGACAGTGAAGCATGTATTGCCTCCCTCCTACAGTGGCCCAGGCGACAGTGAAGCATGTATTGCCTCCCTTCTACAGTGGCCCAGGCGACAGTGAAGCATGTATTGCCTCCCTTCTACAGTGGCCCAGGCGACAGTGAAGCATGTATTGCCTCCCTCCTACAGTGCCCCAGGCGCAGTGAAGCATGTATTGCCTCCCTTCCACAGTGGCCCAGGCGACAGTGAAGCATGTATTGCCTCCCTCCTACAGTGGCCCAGGCGACAGTGAAGCATGTATTGCCTCCCTCCTACAGTGGCCCAGGCGACAGTGAAGCATGTATTGCCTCCCTTCTACAGTGGCCCAGGCGTCAGTGAAGCATGTATTGCCTCCCTCCTACAGTGGCCCAGGCGACAGTGAAGCATGTATTGCCTCCCTCCTACAGTAGCCCAGGCGACAGTGAAGCATGTATTGCCTCCCTCCTACAGTGGCCCAGGCGACAGTGAAGCATGTATTGCCTCCCTTCTACAGTGGCCCAGGCGACAGTGAAGCATGTATTGCCTCCCTCCTACAGTGCCCCAGGCGCAGTGAAGCATGTATTGCCTCCCTTCCACAGTGGCCCAGGCGACAGTGAAGCATGTATTGCCTCCCTTCTACAGTGACCCAGGCGACAGTGAAGCATGTATTGCCTCCCTTCTACAGTGGCCCAGGCGACAGTGAAGCATGTATTGCCTCCCTCCTACAGTGGCCCAGGCGTCAGTGAAGCATGTATTGCCTCCCTCCTACAGTGGCCCAGGAGACAGTGAAGCATGTATTGCCTCCCTCCTACAGTGGCCCAGGCGACAGTGAAGCATGTATTGCCTCCCTCCTACAGTGGCCCGGGCGACAGTGAAGCATGTATTGCCTCCCTCCTACAGTGGCCCGGGCGACAGTGAAGCATGTATTGCCTCCCTTCTACAGTGGCCCAGACGACAGTGAAGCATGTATTGCCTCCCTTCTACAGTGGCCCAGGCGACAGTGAAGCATGTATTGCCTCCCTCCTACAGTGGCCCAGGCGACAGTGAAGCATGTATTGCCTCCCTTCTACAGTGGCCCAGGCGACAGTGAAGCATGTATTGCCTCCCTTCTACAGTGGCCCAGGCGACAGTGAAGCATGTATTGCTTCCCTTCTACAGTGGCCCAGCCGACAGTGAAGCATGTATTGCCTCCCTTCTACAGTGGTCCAGGCGACAGTGAAGCATGTATTGCCTCCCTCCTACAGTGGCCCAGGCGACAGTGAAGCATGTATTGCCTCCCTCCTACAGTGGCCCAGGCAACAGTGAAGCATGTATTGCCTCCCTCCTACAGTGGCCCAGGCGACAGTGAAGCATGTATTGCCTCCCTTCTACAGTGGCCCAGGCGACAGTGAAGCATGTATTGCCTCCCTCCTACAGTGGCCCAGGCGACAGTGAAGCATGTATTGCCTCTCTTCCACAGTGGCCCAGGCGACAGTGAAGCATGTATTACCTCCCTTCTACAGTGGCCCAGGCGACAGTGAAGCATGTATTGCCTCCCTTCTACAGTGGCCCAGGCGACAGTGAAGCATGTATTGCCTCCCTTCTACAGTGGCCCAGGCGACAGTGAAGCATGTATTGCCTCCCTCCTACAGTGGCCCAGGCGACAGTGAAGCATGTATTGCCTCCCTCCTACAGTGGCCCAGGCGACAGTGAAGCATGTATTGCCTCCCTTCTACAGTGGGCCAGGCGACAGTGAAGCATGTATTGCTTCCCTCCTACAGTGGCCCAGGCGACAGTGAAGCATGTATTGCCTCCCTCCTACAGTGGCCCAGGCGACAGTGAAGCATGTATTGCCTCCCTTCTACAGTGGCCCAGGCGACAGTGAAGCATGTATTGCTTCCCTCCTACAGTGGCCCAGGCGACAGTGAAGCATGTATTGCCTCCCTCCTACAGTGGCCCAGGCGACAGTGAAGCATGTATTGCCTCCCTCCTACAGTGGCCCAGGCGACAGTGAAGCATGTATTGCCTCCCTCCTACAGTGGCCCAGGCGACAGTGAAGCATGTAATGCTTCCCTCCTACATTGGCCCAGGCGACAGTGAAGCATGTATTGCCTCCCTCCTACAGTGGCCCAGGCGACAGTGAAGCATGTATTGCCTCCCTCCTACAGTGGCCCAGGCGACAGTGAAGCATGTATTGCTTCCCTCCTACAGTGGCCCAGGCGACAGTGAAGCATGTATTGCCTCCCTCCTACAGTGGCCCAGGCGACAGTGAAGCATGTATTGCCTCCCTCCTACAGTGGCCCAGGCGACAGTGAAGCATGTATTGCCTCCCTCCTACAGTGGCCCAAGCGACAGTGAAGCATGTAATGCTTCCCTCCTACATTGGCCCAGGCGACAGTGAAGCATGTAATGCTTCCCTCCTACATTGGCCCAGGCGACAATGAAGCATGTAATGCTTCCCTCCTACATTGGCCCAGGCGACAGTGAAGCATGTAATGCTTCCCTCCTACATTGGCCCAGGCGACAGTGAAGCAGGTATTGCCTCCCTCCTACATTGGCCCAGGCGACAGTGAAGCATGTATTGCCTCCCTCCTACATTGGCCCAGGCGACAGTGAAGCATGTATTGCCTCCCTCCTATAGTAGCAGTTGCATCCCACTATTTGACATAGAGATACATTTGATTTATTTATTTAAATTTAATGAAGGGTGCCCTTTGCAATAGTGATATAACCCTTTCATAAGTCGAGAGGTGAACTCGGGATCCGGGGTTACTGAGGGATTGGGACTGGCCACCGGCGGAACAGTCTGCGGCGATCTGGTTTAACATAGATAATAGATACCGTCTGTAATAACTTTTTATCTATACCATTTCCATTATCTTTTTCTTCCGTGGAGTCATTTTGAATGAGCTTCACTTTCAAAAATATAAGCAATGTCTTTACTTTTTATTTAATGAAAATATCTTTTTATAAATTTTGCACTATTTATATGAAAACTTTTTTTGGAGGGGGGGGGGGCGGGGGGGCGTTGCCGACCTCCACGACACCTGTTCGCCGAAGAAAGGGCCTATCATGTTTATTTATTGATAAAAGTCTGTTGCTGCGGTCGGCTAAATGCGAAACCCCCAGCCCACCTTGATTTTATTGGCCGACGCCGCTTGGTATGCCGGGAGAGCTCGGGATAAATGTGGGGCGCTGGCTGGATGTAGTATGGGGGGGGGGGGGGGGGGGGGGGCCACCGGCGTGCCTGCAGTCGTCGTTATATGTAAACCTGGAGAAAAATAAAAATATTTGGGTAAAAAGGAAATATTAATGAAAATATCTAGGTATACCTTTTAGATTATGTTAGAGAAAATCTGTTTCGAATAGCATTTATGTTGAATGTCTTAGTGCATTTAACTAATGAAGGCCCAACATTATTTTTAATGAGTTTATAAAACATAATAAATGTGTACTTGCCTTCTGAGCACAAAAGATCGCGTTTTCGAAACCCGGCGGAAACTGTTAGTGTTATTTTATCTGGAAGGTAGAAAAACCTTGAGCACGCCATCCTTCAGATGGGACGTTAAGCGAGAAGAGGTCCCGAGCATGTATGTGAGGTACTTAAGGACAACCCCTACCCTAAGAAACTAAACTTGGGTAAAATGTAGGACTCTCACAGTAGATGTCCACCAGAGCGAAATAGAAGAATGTATATAATAAAAAATCTATAAATATGAAGAAAAAAATGAATTAATAAAAATCGACGGAGCATAATACAATGATGGTTACCTATTAAAGAGAAGGAAGGATGCCGAGAGGAGGATTAAGAAGAAAAATTAATTTAAATAAGTAGGGGCTAAACCAAAAAAGTAGCGAATAGACAGAAGAAGAACAATAATAATACTAATAAAATAAATAATGAACACTTTGGCAGGAAGGCAATTAGCTGCACAACTTTCAAAATAATGAACACTTTGGCAGGAAGGCAATTAGCTGCACAACTTTCAAAATAATGAACACTTTGGCAGGAAGGCAATTAGCTACACAACTTTCAAAATAATGAACACTTTGGCTGGAAGGCAATTAGCTACACAACTTTCAAAATAATGAACACTTTGGCAGGAAGGCAATTAGCTGCACAACTTTCAAAATAATGAACACTTTGGTAGGAAGGCAATTAGCTGCACAACTTTCAAAATAATGAACACTTTGGCAGGAAGGCAATTAGCTGCACAACTTTCAAAATAATGAACCCTTTGGCAGGAAGGCAATTAGCTGCACAACTTTCAAAATAATGAACACTTTGGCAGGAAGGCAATTAGCTGCACAACTTTCAAAATAATGAACACTTTGGCAGGAAGGCAATTAGCTGCACAACTTTCAAAATAATGAACACTTTGGCAGGAAGGATATTAGCTGCACAACTTCCAAATAATGAACACTTTGGCAGGAAGGCAATTAGCTGCACAACTTTCAAATAATGAACACTTTGGCAGGAAGGCAATTAGCTGCACAACTTTCAAAATAATGAACACTTTAGAAGAAGGCAATTAGCTACACAACTTTCAAAATAATGAACACTTTGGCAGGAAGGCAATTAGCTACACAACTTTCAAAATAATGAACACTTTGGCAGGAAGGCAATTAGCTGCACAACTTTCAAAATAATGAACACTTTGGCAGGAAGGCAATTAGCTGCACAACTTTCAAAATAATGAACACTTTGGCAGGAAGGCAATTAGCTGCACAACTTTCAAAATAATGAACACTTTGGCAGGAAGGCAATTAGCTACACAACTTTCAAAATAATGAACACTTTGGCAGGAAGGCAATTAGCTGCACAACTTTCAAAATAATGAACACTTTGGTAGGAAGGCAATTAGCTGCACAACTTTCAAAATAATGAACACTTTGGCAGGAAGGCAATTAGCTGCACAACTTTCAAAATAATGAACACTTTGGCAGGAAGGCAATTAGCTGCACAACTTTCAAAATAATGAACACTTTGGCAGGAAGGCAATTAGCTGCACAACTTTCAAAATAATGAACACTTTGGCAGGAAGGCAATTAGCTGCACAACTTTCAAAATACTTTATTTCATTGTTTTCTTTTTGCTTAAGACGTTTCGACTACATTCGTCATTTTCAATTCTAAAAAACAAGTCAACATTTTAAAAAATAACATTAATTCTGATTTTCACAACCAATCTTTTTCCATAACATTATCACATACATAGAAATAATGTTAAAACGTCTTGAGAAAAAAGAAAATAATGAAATAAAGTATTTTGAAAGTTTTATATCTAATTGCCTTACTGCCAAAGTGTTCATTAAATAAAAAGGTATTCAAATTCATAATTTTATAAAATAAATAAATGAATGATAAAAGTATATCAATATGTAAAAGAGTTATAATATTATTATGATAGAATTAGGTAAATAAGGGGAAAAATGGGATAAGTAGATAACTTGAATAGTTAGAGATAATTGATGTCGACGAATGGGAAAATAGAGAAATTAAGAACTAATCAAAGGGGAGTGGATTGTTTAGCGAAAAGGAATTGGAATAGTGAGGATTTGAAGGAAGTCACGGAAGAAGAGTGACGGGGGAGGCAGGGAGTCCCAAAGGGTCCCGTGGAGCGATGGCAGAGGATGAAGAGGTCCGAAGGACGGGATCTCGTGTGTCTTTGGTGGACGGAGGACTGGAATTGAAACTTTCGGTTAATGTAGAAGGATTCTTTGGATTAAGGCATTTGGAGGTAATATAGTCGGTAGAAGGGTTTGAGCCATTTCAACTCGGAGATTTAGGGAGGTCTGAAAGCAGCAGTAGTGAATAGGATTGTGTTAACGTTGGTCCTATCTGTCTTCTCAGGTCATAGAGAAGTGTCTGGACGAGTATGACAATGAGGAAGTGTTCTTGTCGTTCAACGTCGGGAAGGACTGCACGGCCCTTCTGCACTTGATCCACACGGTGTTGGTGAAGAGACACGGTCCTCGTCCCTATCCCAGGCTTACTGCAGTCTACTTCAGACCCAGTAACCCTTTCAAAGAGGTGGAGAACTTCATCCACGAGACAGCCAACAGGTACATTTTTTACTAGCTTTTTACAACCTTCCTTGATATGAAGTTTTCAGGGTTTCCTGAGTAAATCAAGTAACCCTATTGTTTCCGTTCGCATGTCTGTTGGTCTGACCGCTTTCCCACAGTCCAAGCCATCGAAAGTAGAGACCTAATTCTTGGTGCTTCAAACTTCATATGTACTCAAAACTTGGTCTGTGGGTCCTAAAAAGTCTCGACTCTAATTATAATATGTATAATAAAATAATCAAACAGTAAATCTTTATTGTGCTATTTTCTCATGTCTCATCCTTTATGTATTTCCATTAATCCTTTATGACTAGGTCAAATGTAGAAAAAAGGCAATGATGGTATACGTTTTTTTATTAGAACACATTTTAAAGCCTAAGGATAACATAACCTGACACGGATAACAACAAAAGAGAGTTCCCATCTTGTTCGTCCTGATGGTGAGCGGTGGTCGGGCTGGGTTTGGGTCACGTAATGAAAATGTTGGTTATTGGGTGGAATTTTGTCTAATTGTGAGTGGGCGTTATTGTTACAGATACAAAGTGAACTTGATCACAGAGGAGAGCGAGATAAAGGAAGGTCTGGGGAGGTTGATGAAGGAGCCCTACAAGAAGTGGAAGGCCTGCTTTGTCGGAGTCCGGAGGGTGGACCCCAAGTGTACCTACCCATCTCTCTAGCTTCCAGGTTAGCGCTCCCCTCCTCTCCTTTAGGTTGATGAAGGAACCCTACAAGAAGTGGAAGGCCTGCTTGGTCGGAGTTCGGAGGGTGGACCCCAAGTGTACCTACCCATCTCTCTAGCTTCCAGGTTAGCGCTCCCCTCCTCTCCTTTAGGTTGATGAAGGAACCCTACAAGAAGTGGAAGGCCTGCTTGGTCGGAGTTCGGAGGATGGACCCCAAGTGTACCCATCTCTCTAGCTTCCGGATTAGCGCTCCCCTCCTCTCCTTTAGGTTGATGAAGGAACCCTACAAGGAGTGGAAGGCCTGCTTGATCGGAGTTTGGAGGGTGGACCCCAAGTGTACCTACCCATCTCTCTAGCTTCCAGGTTAGCGCTCCCCTCCTCTCCTTTAGGTTGATGAAGGAACCCTACAAGAAGTCGTTGGGCTTGTAGATACAATCAGACTTCGTTTAACCAAAAAAAAGAAAATAATAAAGAGATTACTCTGTAGATAATTGATGCTACGCATCTTTTGCCTGCCAAGATGTAGGTTTGTTTAAGGCATAGTTTTTATAAGAAACGAAATAGTTCAACGAGGAGACGATCACGACAATTTGTTCCACTCAAATCGGTGAAGTTGGACCGAAATTATAGTGAATAAAAAAAAATGTAATAGAGCGTGGCAACTCTGAGGTGGCCTCTTCTTGAAACAAACAGCAACTTCTACATTGGAATAATGCTTGGAACCATTCTATAAAAAACTTGGAAGACAGTTATGAGTTCATAACAAAATTGAAAAAACTCGTATTAATTTGCGATCCTGACGTAGTTATTTTATTGTCAAATGTTAGGCGATGTTAAACCAAAATTACCCGATTCCTTCAACAGACCAGGTCTCGAACCTTTATCATTGAAACTTACAATTTTACAGACAGTAATACAAACTTTTTTGACCATATCTAATATCGATTTAGTTGTAACGCCTGAAAATAAGTAAAGTTCCAAAAAGAACCTTGAACTTTGTGGATGTTGAGGCCTGGAGTCTCCGAGAGAACAGCGCTCCCCGGCTCTCATTATCTTTTATGAATGCGGTCCACAAAATATAGCCCTCTCAGTAGCAGATCCAAAATCTTCTTCTGGACGAGGATACATCGGCCAACAGGGGGGTGATTCAACATACGTCTTGGACGCTGTGTTCCTTGGAGCTCAGGTATACATTTGTTAGCTTCTTTATGAGATGGACTTTATTGCACTTCTAAAAAATATTTATATGTATAATTACTACGTTTTACATGGAATAAACTCATTTTACCAAATATACATCTATTTCATTTTTACTATATTTAGTTTATTAGAAAAGTCAAGAAACAAACACACTCAGGGAATGAATGCTTCCCGTCAGGTTGCTGCATTTTCCAACTCTTGAAAAGGTTCACTGGCAAATTGGTGTTGGGAGAGAAAAGGAAAGGATTCGGGGGCGGGGGGGGGGGACAGTTATTCTGCGTCAGAAGCAGAGACACATTGTCTCATTGGGAGGGCGTTCCTCCTGGTTGCGCCCTACTTAAAGAGGGTAGACTCCCCATCCAGAGTTAGACCCACAATTAACCTTATAACACTCACGTTACAAGTTTTTATTTGGTATCTACTAAACTTTCAACATAACTTCATTCCTAAAAAATAATTATATTGCTGCAAGGAGGTCGATATATAATAATAAATACAAACAATTTCTGTATAAAATGTTAAAATAAGAAAAAACAAATCAGATAACATTAATTAGCAAAACGGACAGATTTCTTCATACTGACTAATGAAACAAAAAAAATATACAATAATGATATTTAAAAAAATGTTTAATGAAGTAAACAATGAGTAAGTAAACTTTAGTCTTTTAGAGTTTTCCTAACTGCAAACTTGGCAGAAGAAAGAAATATCATGAAGCTTCTGTTCATGTGAAAATATTAGCAAAGATATGCCTGTTGATGAGAGACATCTACCGGCTCATCTCCCAAATAGTTAGCCTAACAGAAAGTGTACCAAGTCACCCCTCTCCCACACACAACTACCGGTTCGCGCCTCTGGCTTCCTTGTCTCAGCCCGATCCTGCAGATAACAACAAACCGAAGCCCATGATCCGGATTCCCCCCCATATTCTTGCTTGATACCGGGAACTTTCAAGAAATAATAACACTGTGGAGGGATATGGTACATGGATTAATGTTATGGTGACAGGTTTTTGGGATTATGTTAATCCTGTTGAGAAACATTCATCACGTTAAACAAAAAAAAAAGGAAGTAAGGATAAATCAAAGAGACATTATTTAGATTATCAAAAGAATTTAATTCATCACAAAATATTATTATAAATAACTAATAGTTGAGTGCACAGAATAGTGCGACGCCACGTTTGATCCAATGACTTTCCGGGTTGGCGGTGGGCACTTCGACAGCCAAGATGAAGTTCGTGGAATGTCCCGTCGTAGAGAGGACCCCAGCTCGCAGGAGTGTCTTATAGATGGGACACATATAGGTATGGGCCGGCTGACGATGAAACTCTTCTGGGATGAGGTAGATGGAAGGCATCTCTGAAACAACACACACCACACCATTAGACTATAGTCCACGCTACTTTTCCCTTTTATACCCACAATTGTTTTTACTTTTCAATTTTATTCTATAGTATGGACACTGGACTGTCTTATATGTTACAGCTAATGTCGTTGATGTTTATAACTATTATCGACAATAGACTAGACTTGTTACGGTCAGAAATATGATGATCTCAACCGCGATTTTCGGATTTATCTTTTTATTAGCTTATGTCGACAATAACCACTGACCACTGTTAACGTTCGAAATAAGAAAATTAATTCAAAGGGGGCTGCTATTCACCTGTTCTTACATATTTCGTTTTTAAACATATTATATTTACGTATAGTTTCGCAGACTCTCGTCCATGGAAAACTACTATCTAGCGTCTGCTTGGAACATACTGACAGTCCAGAGGTCTGGCGACCTTACGCTGGTTCCAGTAACTACAGCCCCTACGGACCCGACCTCTCGGTAGTGCTGCTTGGAACATACTGACAGTCTAAAGCAGCCAACCCCGTAGTACCATAATTCATGTTCGTAATAGAAGATAAGAGTGTACCTGTGTAGAGTTCCTTGGGTAGGTTGTCTGCCAGCTGCTGGAGGTTCGGGTCCCATCTGGCTCCCTCCAGGAACAGACCGTAGATGATACACCCGTCGGGAGGTCTCTCCTCTGGGATCCCCGACAGGATCTACAAAAAATTGAAAACAAATATATTGATACTAATTTCAACGCTTATAGCGGACTTCTTTTTCAGAAATCAGCTTACGCACTTATTCCCGGTCAGTAAGAAATGGTAGCTCTATAGGCAACTAATAATATGAAGGATCATACAGCCAAAAATGGTTGGGTTGTGAAATTGTCTTTCTGTGACAAACAATATTTGTCACAGAAAGACAATTGTAGTGGTGTCATATACTTTAAATTGTAGATCCTAGAGCTTAGCGACTTAAATGGCAACAAGGTGCGAGTGCCATGTTTTAGTAGCATTCAAAAGATTTTCACTTTTCAACTTTGATATTGAGAGTTACCTAATGAGTTGATCAATAACTTGGATAAGGCTCTCGTCCCCCCTCCCCCTCTCGTCTGTCCATCTAAGAAAATATAACCCAAATAAAAAAAGGTTGAGTCTTGTTCTATTTTTGTGTTACTTCTATATGGAAATTTTTTAACAATTTTAATAAAGATGAAGCGTCCTAAAATTCGTAGAAGTATAAGTCAGAAAGCTAACATGGTCTTATAAGATAATATCACAAGAGCGCGGCTGGATCACAGACAGTTTAGTAGTTGCTATGCTACAATATTGTAAAACAATCATTTAGTATTAATAATGATGATTACCTCAAATTTATAATTGATAGAGTCTATAGAAATGATATATTTCCTGGCAAAGTTCTGTAGACAGCCGGTGAGGAATGCCTGCGGGAAGTAGAAGCCGGATATCCAGAATCTCTTGGGGATCCCGTCCGCAATCCACCGCTCGATGAACTGGATTCTCTGTTGTAGGTCCGTCACCCATGTTCCTGATAATATTTGCATTAATTTTTTCAATCATCTGTTTATAATCATAGAGTGGCTCATCTGAAGAATACATTCTACTTTGTTGTCTTTGTTAGAGGTATTTTTAATGTAGTACATCTTTCTCGACATCATCAGAGTGAATTATAAAAAACAAAATCTCAGTAAAACGAAACAGCAATACCTCAATATCTAAAATATATTGTTGTATAATTTGGTTAACTAATTGAACAGACTCCTTGGTTCGAACTGGGTATCTTGACATTGACAGATGGACATGGATTTTTTTTTCTTTTCATATTTGGATTTAGAGAATCGGTGAAAATTCAAAATAGAATTTCTGACAGATAAAAATAACATTTCATACTGAGTAAAAAATTTCGAATATTCAATTGACGAATGTCAAGTTTGTGTACATCACGATTTTGAGGAATTATCGTATCTCCATTAAAAAGGTTTAGTTGATTACCTAACGGTTTCAAAGATGGATACGCTTTGGATGCCCACAATTGAGGCACAGTGTTAGTAAACAAACTGGTAGCCATGGTTTCCAGGGCTTCTGACATGACGACGAATCCAGCCAACGCCTTGAGTAGGTCCTTCAGACTTGAATGAATGATCAACAAGAGCTTGTTGAATCGGATCACTTCTTGTAATAGAACCGTGTTCAATGATTCATTGTAAAGAACAGGATACCTGGAAAAGCGACTTCTTAAACAGGACAGCCAGCATTTAGGATTTGACGACTAGCCGACTAACTAGGTATAGCCCGGTAAGTTACTTTAAGCTGGCTAAGCACGTATCCGCCAGATTAGTAACTTCATGTTAAACGACACGAACAAATAATGAAACCATAATTTCATAAAATCCAATCAAAATGGCGCATGGAGTATGTTTGGACCGGGCTTGGAAGGATGCTTACCACATGTGGAAGTTTAGGGAACCCCGACCGACCGCTAAAGAACTAGCACTCTTTTTATGTGTTGGCCCCCCAATAATCCTGGCCCCGTTCGAAATATTGATATGACTCATGCTAAATGTGAAACTTCATGAAAATCCGATCAGAGGTTTAGGATTCAGATCAGAGCATTGCAAGGACATGGCAACAAAATCGGTGACGAAGTTCGGATGTCCGAACGATGTACGCATACTTACCGGTCGTCCGGGCAAGACTGGACCTCCCAGATATCAGGTTATGTTCATGTGGGGGGATCGAGACAGCAGAACATGTTCGCTGTGCTTCGATTCCTGCGATCGGATCGTACCTGGGTCTGGACCTGCTGCCGCTACTAATTCGAGGTATGTAGACCCCACATATTACTTTTAGTGCATTAGTAAAAGGTAATATGAAAATGTAGAAGGAATCATTAAATTAATTAAAAACTAAAGAACTCATCTGGTACTCCACTCCACAACGTTTGGTACTCCACTCCACAACGTTTGGTACTCCACAACGTTTGGTACTCCACTCCACAACGTTTGGTACTCCACTCCACAACGTTTGGTACTCCACTCCACAACGTTTGGTACTCCACTCCACAACGTTTGGTACTCCACTCCACAATGGCGGAGTTAGGAATGAAATTTGTCCTTACCTCATTAACGAACTTTTTTTAAACCATTTTTTATTCACTATACAGACAATACATCTGCGTTCAACTCGGTGGCGTTCGCGAAAACTATTTCTTGAACATTATAATATAATTATTAAATGCATATTAACTAATATCTTTCTTTCTCTGCCCCCTCTTGTATCCGCTCGTACAGGGTTCTTATGAGAGTTTAGCTATTCATTATGTAGAAAGCCCTTACCTCTCCTGAAGCTGCGGGATATTGCTGAACGGAGCGGGAACCTGTGTAAGCATGGCCTCAGCCAAATGTTTGGTAACATCGTCCTGGTTGGTGCCTTCCGTCCCCACCTGCTTCGGTTGCAACGACAACAACACTGACAGACTGCTGTATGTCTCCGCCTGAGCACAAGTGATGTCCGCATTGCCATGCAGACCAAATATGGCCGGGTTGTCATTAACCGGCAACTGTTTGATGTAGATGATGTAGTCTGCAATTGGTGTCTTCTCAACAAGCTGAAACAATAAAAATAACATTATCTAACAGGCCGATTTACCTCATTCATGCCACCTACATGGAGAGAGATCTACTGACTTTCATCCAAATCAGACAAAGAAAAGACAGGGTTTAGAGAACTTAGCAGTAATTCATAAACTAAGAGAAAAAACAACCCGTACTGTTAATGAGGGGATATAGAGTCGCGGGATCGGATCGTACCGGGACTGGACCTGCGGCAGTTGAAAACCGGGTACCATGACAACAGTTATTAGGGTTTTTGTGCTAAACCAATCCTCCCCTTGGCCGATTTAGCTGAAAATCAATAGTCTCGTCCTGATGGTGTTCTGGATACACTTGTCGATACATTCAATTTAGTATCGATATGAGGGTGCCAGAAAGTGGGTTCAACTAAAAAATCCTAGTAACTGCCGATGTAATAAATGTATCGACACGATATTTTGCATGACGATTCAGAAGTCCCATAATAAGACACCTATTGATTTTGAACCAAATCAGTCGATCGGTTTTAGAGGGAGAGCAACAGCTTGATATACATTACCGGTGATTCACCGACAACAGTTGTTTTCCGCATTATAAATTTTGAAATTTGTCTGGTGTGCGTATTTTGCGCACATATTTGCAGAGTATTCATTTATAATGAGTTTAAAAAATTATAATTATCTATCTATACCCCCTCCTTGATACCCTAAAGTTTGAATTTTAATTATATTAGCCAGGTAGTATGTTACCTGATAGTAGCCAGGTAGTATGTTACCTGATAGTAGCCAGGTAGTATGTTACTTGATAGTAGCCAGGTAGTATGTTACCTGATAGTAGCACATCTGTTCATCGAAGTAGTAGTTGGGGGCCACCACCTCAGGAGCGTAGTAGTCGTTGAGAATGTTCATGATACAGCGGCGGTCCCAGTCGTCCGTGACCCGCCCTCCGTAGTTGATCTGACCAGCCGTGTAAGTGAGCACCTAAAACAATCAAATATAAGAAAAATATTATTGTCAGCCCTTGGCATAAGCAGGACTTTAGTCAAGGAGGAGGGGGATGCAAAATCGGAAATTTTAAATGAAATTTGCAAATGATTTTATTATTTACTTTCTCAGCTATATGGTAGACAGGAAGTTATGTAATCGGCCAGAAACACGATGTTGAGTTTTGACCGGAATTTCATCTTTTCCGATCCCCGGAATTCAAAAATGAAAAACAAATGCGTTGTAACACTGCAATAAGTGTGTGTGGATGTGAGCCCATAAGGACACCACTAATTGATTTCAGCCAAATGCTAGTGATATCTTGATCCAAAACTATTACTTTAAATGAAAAACAACAATAAAATAACTCAAACAAACTATTTCTAAACACAAAACGACTGCAATACACATGTTTCCATGAATATAAATAAAAACATTGGTCAAAACTCAATGAATTAATAGATTATTACAAATGAACTCAACAATGAAGGGTAGTTTTCTAATAGTAATAAAAGTTACAACTTTTTTTAAATAAATACAATTTTTTTATTATTTACGTATTACGGTTCAACGTCTAACGTCGGTATGAGAGGATATTTCATGGAGCGATATAAGAGGCTCTCCCCACCATTCTCCGTTTCCCCCAACCCACAGGATGCTACTTTGTGATCTCTACTGTAGTTATTAGTTTACCTTGAAGGGAATTTCATCGTACTCGAGGAGGAACATATGTAGCTGAGATATACAGATGCGGAGGTCGCCATCCGTGAATTCGTATGGAATGTTGAAGCCAAGCGGGCCGAATTTCCGCCGTTCCAAGCAGACCCCATGGAACAGGCATAGAGAGAACAAAAGCCACTTGAAATTTTGTGCTTTTGTATTATCGGAATTTAAAAATTCAACATATTCGGTCACCTGACCTGCATACGCTCTCAGCAAATTGGCCTGAAAAAAAGAATGAATGTGAAAACAGTTTCAAATGTGCAGTGCAATTAAGAACTGCTGACGTAACGAATGATTCCACAGCAAATTGTACACGAAAAATCCAAAACCCCATAAGGACGACATCTATCAATTTTAAGTTTTAGAGGAAGAGCGAAAACGTTATTAATTCGCCCGCTGGTGAAGAACATTGCCGGTGATACATCGATGACATTTTACTATTATTATTTATTTTTATGTTACGTTATGGAGGGGGTGATCACACTCTGACAGGGAGAAGGGGCAAAAATGTACATAAATTGCGTTAATTAATATAAGGATAGCCCTCAAGGTTGGCCTTCAACTTCTAATGTGATACGGGTATGACAGCTAAGAGTGGACACTGAACGAGGGCTGTTGTGTTACCTTGACTCCTCTAGGAGGCTCAATAGTCATCTTACTCCCCTTCTGGAGGATGGAGACAGGAAAGTCCGGAGAAGGAGTGGAGGTGAGCCAGACCCTGAAGTCCTTATGCACCATCTCAGGACTCACTCTGTCCACGAGGTACTCCAGTCGAGGCATCCAGCTGGGGGATAAGTGGTAATTCTGAAAAAGAACAAATATACTG
This sequence comes from Aradus depressus, assembly GCA_963662175.1. Classification (NCBI taxonomy): domain Eukaryota; kingdom Metazoa; phylum Arthropoda; class Insecta; order Hemiptera; family Aradidae; genus Aradus; species Aradus depressus. The sequence goes on along the minus strand of OY759214.1, from coordinate 51,727,201 downwards.
TCAGAAGCTAAGTTCTCCTGGCAAGGGATCCAATAGTTGACATCACAGGGCTGTAATATGTTGTAAGATAACTTGTTCTGACTCAGATCAGTTCCATTTGTAACCTTCTGCTACTGTATTATTAACTGTTATATTCCAGTATGAATAACTGTTCAATTTGGTGTTATTAACGACTTGGAGGAAGGTGGCATTTTTTTGGACTTTCCGGGTCAACAAGCTGTCCTTTTTAAAAAAAAACTTTATAAATAAAATTGTAAGGTGTGCTGTCTGTATTTGGGGCGTTTTTGAAAATATTTTGGTTTTATCCACTTCAGGTCAAACAAAGACCGTTAAAAAAATTGCTGATATAAATCAATCAAACTTCATATTATGAATCTGCCTATTCAGGAATAGAATTTAAGGTGCTTAAGATTTCAGAACCACTGTATGGAGGGGGTTTACTTGGAGACAGCCAACGTTATTTCATGTTTTTTCAGTACCTATCGATCTTACGGGAAAAAACTTGGAGAATTTTTTACTTTGAAGATCTTTTTTCTCGCTAAAGTCTGTCCGTTTTTTTTTTTTTTTTTTGCATCATCAGGGCGGGGAAATAACTGAACATATTTCAACCAAACGTCTTCATATTTTGAATCTGCCTATTCAGGAATAACATTTAGGATATATCTATATTAGAATAATATGATTTGTGTCACCAAGTTGTCGGATAACTCAAAAAGTTAAGTTGAAGGGAGAGGAAAAAATATTTTGAGTTACCTAAAGCTTTCTCAGTGGCTCCCTCCGTACATTAGATTAGTATCATACGTGGAGCCTGGATTGGCTTAAGGTTGCCGCCTCATGAAAGTGTTTGTGGATGGAGTTGGGACACGATAAAGAGGAACTAACCTGAAAGAAGACCCAGTTGCCGCTGTCTTTGGCCGCTATAAACATTGTTTCTGCCACCGGACCCTGTCCTTGGCCCAGAGAGATCGACGAAATCCTTTTACTCATTTTAGTCTGAAAGAATAAATAAATGAAATAAATTACAAAATTACTCCATGCTGGATTTCGTTTCGAATTGAAACCAGGTTAGGATCCGACGATTTTCCGAGGACGCGAAATTGCTAATTCCCCACACCTGATACAATAGATATTGATGTGGCCAATAAGATGGATATTTAATGAACACTTTTGTATTGTCTATATTTCCGCGCAGGATTCTAGTAGCCCACAGTGACCTGGAGTTGGCTGAATCAGCTGACCAAGCTTTCTCAAATAACCCTTTTCTTACCTGATGCCAAGGAGGGTTGCCATTCAGTCTTCTCGAAAAATTGGTACTCGAATATATCAGATGTAACCATAACATTACTTTCTTGTACCCACTATATTTGTAAAAATCACTCCCCCTCCTTTCTCTTAAATTAACTCCTCCCTCATTCCAAGCGGACATTACTGGGTACAAGGAAGTTACTCTTAGGAACACGCTGAACCTACCCTCAAACTAAGAACCTCTTTGGCGCCATAACTGTCAAATGATTCATCTTTTATCCCATAATACATATTATGTATTGCATATAAACTGGGCATTCCAGTTTTCTAAACTCTTATTTGAAGAGATTTTTGATCAGGTTATAAATATAAGCAGTGTCTTGTAAAATGTACTTAGGTCCCGAAGTAAAATGGTTTCAATTTTAATCTGATTTCAGCCAAAATCTAATCAAATCCAACACAGTGACACATTCATCTCCAATTTCAAGTTCATTGCTGAAATAGTTTTTGTGTTGAACAAAGTCAATCACATACAGACATAAATTGCAAAAATGGTCAAAGCGTGATCTGGGGACCTTGAAACGAAAATCCCTGTTCAAAACTCGATCTCGAACTGTCGCACATTTTCGGTAACAATACTTCCTTATACTAAAGGTATAACCCAGCAAAAATGTTCTATATGAAATTTCCTACCTTCAGATTCGAGATAGGACAAATATGAACAAAGTTGCAGCGTCCCTAAGAATGTAGAATAACATGCTGTAGAAGGTAGTAGAACCTAATGTTGGGCTAACAAAAGTATGTATAGACTACTCAGTCTTCTATATTTGTAATTCCAAATACACTAAATATGAGTTCAGCGGTTTATTGATAAGCGAAAATCTGTTCGCAAGGAAAGCACAAATTTTAGGAAACCAACTGGATGTAAGAAAAGCCACACCATATTTTTTATTTCCAATGATGGTTGATGATATATTTGTTCTATCAAGCCAGTAGGAATTTTATAAGAGCCCTTCACGGTTGTGGCACTCAAGATGGCAGGTTAACAAGACCACAAACGTCATTAGTTTGATGTGAAGTAGCTAATAATTGGGGTGGGTTGGGAGATCTCTAAATATAGGCAGAATGAGTTAATTGTGGCTACAATACCAATTTAGAGCAGTGGACCAAATAAGATGAGAGTTTAATGTTTTCATATGTTTTGGGACAGACACTACAGTTTATGGATAGAGTCTCAGAAATGTCTCAAATATTCTCTACCTTGTGGGCAAATTTGTAGAGTTCTGCGGCGGGGTCCGTGCCCGGGGAGAGTACGAAGATGAGCGGGGTGAGAGGATTGGACTCCTTGAACATAGCTTCGATGTCGGAGCCCTGCGGCTCGATGAACTGGGGCTCCAGATGGACAGATATGAAGTTCTGCATCGCATTGGTCACCTTGTCTGGACGAAGACACTTGATGAGCATCATCTTCTCAAACAGATCCAGTTGGTTCTCCCATGGCTCTGGCAACTGCTCTCTACAAACCAAACACAAACAGTAAGTTGAAAAAACGGTATTTATACAATATCACATGTACAATGGAGTCTCGATAATCCGAGCTGTGGTTGTTCGGATTATCGAAAATTCGAAAAAGATGTAAAAAAAAACTCAATTACAGAAAAGATAAAATAAAGTACATAAAAAGTAATTTACATTATCCGTGGGGATGAGGCTGTAAAGCACGAGTGGCCAACCCGCCGCTCGCCTTGAGTACTTTTACGGCCCGCGAGATTCATCACAATTTTCAAAATATGTTTTTGCACAAAACATGTGCAAATACACGCATTAAGATCGACTTGCAAAAGCTAAGAGAAAGAGTTCAGAAACAAATATCTCACTAATTAAATAAATTAAATATTATTCGATCATTTCATTATAATCATTATTATATTATATATGTTTATTTATATCTATGAATAATAATACAAAACAACAATAATAATTCATTCTGTTTTAAATTTTCACTCCAAAAATTTTTTATAGTGGGTATAAATCTAATATGGGGATATATAATTTTATATGCGGCCCGCGGGATTATAATGCATTTCCAAAGTGGCCCGCAAGATCATTTGGGTTGGCCACCCCTGCTCAAGAGCATCTCATAGTCAAATATTATGACACATTCTAAGTGATTACCATCATCATTATTTTGGGAACCTATGCTTTTTCTAAAAACTACAGCAACTAGTTATTTTCACTAAATTTGCCAAAAGAAAATTGTAACAGTTTTTACAAACTTTGTACTTGGTATTGTAGGTTTCATGGTGGGGTTGATAAACCTCTAGGACTATCTATAATTATTCTAGGAATGTGTTTTGCAGTCTTTGGGCTTTACAGTAGTTACTGTTACAAGTTAGATTCCAACAAGGAGCGGCTGAGTAAGGACAGGTCTTACCTTAATATGTAAACCAATAACATGTTCTTATAAGAAAATGTCTAATTTCTACACAGCAGCGGAAATGATAGTGAAATAACAGCGCACGAATTTATATATTTGGACTCAAAATAAAACTTTCGGTCCAGAAAACAACAAACAAATATTTCCCAATAGCTCCCCATATGTAAATAGTATAGCTTGTTTAATTTCAATCTCCATTCATTAAAACGCTTTTTAAATCTGTTGACGGATGTTCGCAGCACATTTGCAATAGTATCACATCTCCGCAGGATGTATAAAAGACAGTATCGTCGGCAAATAAGGATATATTTACTCCATCAATTTTAGGCATGTTATTAAGTTGGCGGTAGTTGGCGATAAGACTGAACCTTGCGGCAGGTCGGACAACATATGTTAACGATCTGACATCCTTTCATGTAGGTAGGTTACCTGTGAGGTTCCGGCGAGTCCACAATGGTCTTGTACAGTGAGAAGTCTCCTATGAAGTGTTCCACAAACGGTTTCCATTTGGGAATGTTCTCCAGAGAGAGAGTCTCCATCCAGCTCCTTTCTGTTAACCAAACTACGTTCGGTTTTAGGATATCCTGTAACATCATCATTAGCATTAGTTAGAGGGCAGGCACAGTCAATCAGTATTTCAAAAATAAATTGTTCAACATTATTTGTTCCCGAATTTCTACAAGAAATAAGTTAATGCACTTATCCTCTTCGGGAAGACCACGGAACCACTGCCTGAACACGAATTGGACTGTCTTTGAAAATCTTACCTTGTACGTTGTATATGTACATATGTCCGTTCGCATGGTATAACATTTTACGTCTTTGAATCAAGATAATACGATTTACCTCGAGGGAAAAACAAAACAAAATAGTAAATATCTACCAAAGGAATCCACGAAATTTACGCAGTTTCTGCGTGCAATGACAATTTTTTAAAAATCGGAACGAAGCAAAGCTGAAAGCTCTTGGCTAAATCCAGCCACAATTTGTGAATATAAGGAAAGTAAAACTACATTTCGGTGAAAATCAACAAAATGATTCAGCGCAGTTCAGTGAGTGGGAGTGAGAAACATTGCCGCTCCAGAAAGTAGCTCGACTGAACTTGCCTTGTCCAGCATGAGAATAAACATAGTGGGGGATGCATAATTGTTGCAAATTGTAATTGAGAATTGATTGAAAATGCAAAATCGTTAGATGCGTAAGAATGCGAACACAACAGAAACGAAGCAAAGAAAGATTTTATTTCAACACAACAGAATAGTTCATTTTAAATTAAAGAAAGGAGCCTGTGACCTGATGAGAGAACTGTTGCAGGCTTGCTCTAAGCAAGCCCCCCTCCCCTCGTGTATCCTGTTCGTTCCGCAGGTTGAAGATTGTTTCAATCAATACATTTGTGGCAAGCTTGTTTCGATACCATGAGTTCGTCATGACTCAATGCACTGGCGTAGTAGCGTAATATTTGACAACCAATATAATTATTTTCAACAAATAAATCAACACCCATTACCCTCAATGGTGACCCTCCGGCGAGAAAAAGATTCCATTCAACCATATCAATCTTGTTGTCGTTCATCATGATCCTGCAGCAGAGCAGGAAAGCAAACTGCAGTTTGTTCTTCTCAAACAAACTCCTGCAGATGTTGGCGAAAAGAGAGAATGTAAAGTGTTCATTGATGATCTTGGTCCGGGCGTGAATATCCTCTGAAAAACGTCAGTTTTAACCGCTGTTAGTTCATTTGAATCCCAAAATATATAAAATGTACAATTATAATACTGAATCCACGGCGAGCCCAAACTGAGTTTATATTTTATTTACATATTGTACATAGATAGCAAAAAATAATAGTTGAGAATAATTTCATATCAACCCATTTGTTGTTTTTCTATTATTGCACATGATGTTTTGTTATCTTTGTAAAACAGTTTTATATAAAATAAAGAATATGTCAAGACAATAAAGACGTAAATTGCATACATTTTAACAATAATAATGTAGCGGGCCTTTGCTCACCTAAACCATAAAACAGATGTTTCGATGCAACACAAATTCTTCACTGAGGAAGTAAATTTTTGGGTACAAAACATAAATAAACGGATCTATAAAATAATGTATTTCAGATTGAATACCTGATTTTAGCAATCGGTGTAATTAAGTGAACTGGATAAAGGAGACGATCAAACATCATGTGACTGCAAAACAAGAACTCGAAAAGTGGAAACAAGGATGACGAAACACGAGAGCGGAGCGGGTCCAATAACTACATTTGCAATGTTGCCATAGCAATGGCGAAAATCTTTAAAATATCCCAGTAGCCAGGTACATCTTACCACGCAAAAGGTCGGCTATTCGATTTTTTTTTTCCTACATGCATATATTGAGGCCAGTAGTGAAAAATTAAGTTTTCCAATTAGAAAGACCTCGGCCGAATTTTCTGAGGCCTAAACTACATTTTTAGACTTGTTTTTGTTCTTTTCAAAATATCTCTCCACGGGTTGGCTTTAGAGCTTTGGTAGTTATATCAATCTTAAAGAAGACAAACTTTTGAACAAATTTTTTCATTACAACGTTTTTCTAAACCCAATAATAAGCGCGCTGCAGCACCTGGAAAATGGGAAAGTTTTGCAAATTTGGAGTAAAAAAACAAAACTCAGTTTTCTAATACCATTACTCACTGAGTAGCGACTCAGGTGCTGGATCTCTGGTCCAATTATATGATGTTAGAAAACTGAGAATGGTGTTAGAAAACTGAGTTTTGTGTTTTTTACGCGAAAAACTGTCCCATTTTCCAGGTGCTGCAGCGCGCTTATTATTGGGTATAGAAAAAAGTTTTAATCATGAAAATTGTTCAAAATGTGTCCTCTTTAAGATTGATATAACTACCAGAGCTCTAAAGCCAACCCGTGCAAAAAGTTTTGAAAAAAAAAAAAAAAAAGTACAAGAATGTCGTGGTTTTTAGGCCACAAAAAATTTTCCGAATTGGAAAACTTGGTTTGTCACCACTGGCCTCAAATACATGTAGGAAAAAAAAAAATCTAATACCCGACCTTTTGCGAGGTACGCCCAGTTTTTTGAACCCAGCTACTGGGCTATAAGACGATAACCCTCTTTACAAGAAACTGTATATAGCTCAGTTTATAGAAAAATTGCAGATGGGTCGCTATTTTAATAAGAAAAAAAGTGTGGAGTGTAGGTACCAGTTTTTTCAGTGATAGCAATGCTGTTAACAAAGACAGTGATGAACCAGTCTAGACTGTACTGGTACATAGGGTCCACGTTGGCCAGGTCCGAGACACAGAAGAAAAGGATCTGTGCTCGTACCGCTACAGGAATGAACTGCACTCGGATCACTTCTATCTTTTCTTGCGTTTCTGCCGCCGTTTTCACTTTCTCCTAAAAAAAAAACTTATCATTATAATAATAAACAAATTCTTCGTTTATATTTAATTTCCACTATATTGAGTTAGTTTGTCTTATTGCCTATATTGACACAGATGATAGAGTAAGGATCCCTGATAGTTTTTGATTTTGCTCAATTTTTCCTTCAACTGTTTAGCGCTTGCACATAGTCCATACAGTCTAACTTAGATTTTTCAAATTGAATTATATATTTTCGCTTACTTAATTTTACTTTTTCATAGGCTCAAATTTACCAGATATCCAATCCATTTGTGTAGAAATCATTCTCAACATTTTGAAAGAAAAGTAACTTTGTTTTGAATTGTCTCGAAAATGTTTTGATTACCTGAAAAATGCATTGAACAAAACCTACTGCAAACTAAATTTCCCAAACAATTTAGGGAAATTATATGTATTTTTCAAAAATAAAATCGATTTTTTATGTATTATCAAAAACGTTTTTGTCGTCGAACTAAAGCTCTTCGAACTCTTCACGAGAAAATGTAGCCCTAAGGAAGGGCGAAGAATGTACCCTTTCTTGGATTATTTGCCAAGTTACTTAGCTACTACTACATGGAAACAGCCGTAGTAAGCTGGAACTCCAGGCCACGAAGTCTAATCTCTTCTGCAGCAATCTCAAGATAGTCCGGAGTAACCTTCCTGACTGCATCATTATGAGTATTCCAACTAGTCTTTCGTCTTCCATCAACTTATAGGAAAAATATAATATAAAAGTGAAGGGAACGAGTTCCTTCCTTAAAGTAGTTTTACACTTTCACCGTTTTCATCATTGGTAGTAGGCGATATGACCAGGTAGGTAACAGGTACTGCATCTTATTCTTCACGGTCTTTCCAAGTATTTTTCAAGGTTATATTATGTGTGGTCGCCCATCAACACCAAGACCACAAACTACATTACTTCGATATGAAGTAGGTAGTAAAACTGAGGGGCCTCGGATGACCTCCTTTAAATACTGTGCCATTGAATTGACATTCTATGTGTACAATTAATTAACAGTAGTGAACCATATAAGAAGATGCGAGCTAACATTATCATATATTTTTCTGGGGCATCCTAGTAGCAAGTTACCTTGATGTCTTTGGACTTGAGGTTGGACTCGTCCAGGGTAGCGATGAGAACGAGGTCGTCGACTGGGGAGCCCACAGTGGAGCTGATCATCTGTAGGATCTTGTCCTCCAGGCTCTTCATTTCCGCCTTCATCTGAGCACTGCTCACCACAATCCTGCTCCGAGACTCCTCCAGCTCTGGCAACTCCTCAACAACTGTGATCGACAATAACTGATCCTGGAGACCACTATATTAACAATAAAAATCAACATTTATTTATACAAATTAAAATAAAGTCTAAGGTAGAGCCATTGAAAATCATGGCAGCTAGGCTTCCAGCGGGCGTGTTGAGGGTGCGGTGCTGTATTGCCACCCCTATCGCCTGTCCCTGGTAGTGGCGGGCGGCTCCGAAGCAGGGAGGCGGTGAAACTTTTGGAAAGACTGCAGCCCCACTATTTCAAACAGCTCGTCTCCCCAGCTGCCAGGATGCACCGGCTCTTCATCAATTAAACAACAGAGGAGGAGCTATTCACAAAAAAACCGTCAACGTCGAAAATAATAAATTTCCATGAAGCTAAAAAATTTTAGGTGTTATCTTTATTATCTTCATATTTCAATATTAACGAGGGGGCGGGGGAGAGAGAGTGAAGAAGTGGGGATGATATGGAAACGGTAAAACACAGTACGAAACTTTTAGGGTAGGTTAGTGAGTGTCACTCAACATTAAAACATGGACGGTCTAGTTCCAATACCCCGGAGCTGCTAAAGTTCAAATTGTGACAAATATATATCAGAAAAATTGTCTATTCAAATTTAGCTTTATTTTTCTAACGACAACTTGTTCGAAATGCCCCGAACCAGCAAAAGTATATTTTTGTTTCATCAAAATAAGGCATGTTGAGAATTCAATTACCAGAGCATAAAATGAGCTCTCAAAAACTAAAAATAATGCAAAATTGTCTTCGCTGCTTTAGCATTACACCGTCAACTGTTTTGCTGGGGAAGATGACAATTTTTCATGTAATTTCGAGCATCTACCAATGAAAGTTATATTATGAGAGGAAGCTCTGCCAGAGATAGAGCCCAGGCTCATGGCTCAGTCTTCAAGTCATATCAGGCACCCATACTCTAACGTGTGCAGTATGATGTAAATATTATACTAATTTCAATAATTTGCGTTCTTCTATAATTTTATTGATTTTTTAACTACTATTAACTTACCTAGCGACGAGAGCGAAGTTGACAAGGAGAACTTTGATACAAAGCTCGGGGCTGTACCTCGGGTTCGGAAGGGTGGTCGTGATGAAGAGCCGGAACTCGTTATGATAGGGGATCACTGTGTCACCCAACTTGATACATTCGACCCCGTTCTGGAGGAAGAGTGCCTTGGCGAGTACTGGGTCGAGTGAAGGGTCCAGCTCCTCTCCCACGTTCTCTATGAGGACAGTCTGTCCGAACGAGATGGCCCCCTCGATCACTCGCATCAGATCCTTGTCCGAGAGCTTCACGATGTTCAGGCTTCGTTCTCTCCACTGAAACAAAAACAAAAAATACATGTATATACATATGCATACGAATTGTGACACATTAGAAGTATATATATCATATATATCCCATGCACGACCACAATTAATTACTTATACCTTAGTAATTAATTACACCGGAAGCATATATTGTCACCAGTGATCATTTTTCCTAATACTTATCCGCCATTTTACATCAGCAACCATTAACACCACTGCCCATTTTCAATCAAATTCGTTCATTGTTTCTAACACCTATCCGCCATATTGCATCCGCCATCTTTACTTTTTGCGATTAACACCGGAAGCATATATTGTCACTAGAGTTATGTGATATGTGACTGTACTAAATTATCAGTCAATCGGTTAATTGGGAAGGGGTTAAAATCGACTTGCAAGATTTGTTGTAGACAGACAACAAAGCAAGCTAAATAAAAGCTTGTAATAAAATACAATGGTCTTCGTCTTAGCTGACTTTTATATAATTTTCCATAAACAAAACCGAAATAATTATAACAAATCAATAATATATGTAATAACAGACATAATGGGAGAGTTGGTGTGTGCACTTAGGGATCTAAGCATCCAATGCCCTTACCCATTTCCTCTTAGCTCTACTGTGGGTGTCCTAAATTTAGTCTAACCAGGTTTAATAAGAGTAGGGATCTTCAACATGTACCTGACACAACAAAGGCTCGAGGCCTCCATTTAACGCCCATCTGAGAAGGACGGCATGCTCCAGATTTTCTTACCTTACGGGCCTAAGCCATATTGAAACCCGCGATCTTGCGCTTAGTAGGTAAATATGGTACCCCTGAGCTATTGGCGCCTACAAATAAATAATATCATTCCCAAGGAGGTTACAAATAGAAATGGTCAGCATACGTTATCTTACAAATATTAAATCTGTAATAATATTATAAACTTACAGTTTTCTTGAGCCATATGTTGGCCTGGCGTTGAGGGTCAATAAAGAGAGGCCACCGGGAGGAGTTGGTGACGAGGATAGCGTTCTCAGTAGAGAGGTAGTCCATGGGGAGGCCATCAAGCTGCCACTGACGGATCACAACTGGCTCGCCCAGGATGGTCACAGGATCACAGTCCGGAGTGTGGGGCACCCCCTTGGCATCGATGATGTGCTGCCAGTGAGAGAGCAGGCTACGGCGGTAGTCGTCAGTGAACGGGGCCAGGTAGGCCACTGCACCTGAAACACAATGGACAATTCTATATTTTGGGATTTTTCCCTGTTTAAGAATAATTTTGAAAGATTATGTTGTCGAGCAAGAAAGTTAGTGCAGTGATGTCTCCGCCCTCCGTGTGTTCTCACGGATCAAGCACCTAGTTGCTGCAACACTCAGTATTAAGCGACCAAAAGACAACCCAGCATCGTCTGTCCAGTGATGGAACCTACCTGCACTGATGAGGAAGTCCCCTACTATGTTGTCCAGCTGGAGGGTGAGTGCTGTGATTGTCTCCGCCCACCGCGTCTTCTCGCTAGCTAGGCCCCCTAGTAGCTGGAACGCTCGATCCAGCCGCTGTTGACACTTAAGCGCCTTATCTTCCAACTCGTCTCTAAAGTCATTCGTCTCTTTCAAATGTTGTTCAAGTTTATCCAATCTATTTGTTATCTAAAAAATAAAATACATTTTGTATTTATAAATAATAAACCTACCAGTGGCCTAATATGGGAACACCGAAGTTTAGCAGGATGTTATTGTAAATGTCAATTGATTTTCATAAAGTACATGTTCTAAAGAACCCATTTCAATAGAGAAAAATTTCCGATAGAGCAAAACACCACAATAGCGAATATTGAAAGTATGCTAGCTAGGCATACAAAAACGGAACCCAGGTAGAAAAGTCGTTGGAATGTTGAAGTACTGCAAATCTACCAACCTGCTCCATTCTAGCTTTGGAGCGGGCCAGTTTCTTGTTCATTTCCTCTTCCTTTTGTTTTGCCTGGGCCAACGCCATCCTCTTGGGCTCTACCTCTTTGTTGACGAAGTACCATTTGTAGAGGGCGTGCACCCACGCACAGAGTGATGTGCAAGCCTTCGAAACCTGCCAACATACATTTGAACTTTATAAAAAAAAATTGGGAGAGTATTCTGGTGCTGTTTGTAGACAAACTTGAGACACCTCCCCCCTGCCCCCTTCTACTATCGATATTATTAACTTCCCAGCATATAGGAAAGTTATTGTAATGGGTCCGAAAATCGAAATCAAAATTTTAATCAAATTTTTATGTTTCAACGTCATTACAGTATTTTTACACTATTTTTGGAAAGAAGTATGTGTGTGAGTACGTACGTATGTATGTGCGTGGTCAATTTTTCCTGCACGATATCTATCTCGCGAATGAAAAATGATATCGACTCCGCTTTAGTGCCAATCGAAGCGTATCAACGTAAATATCATCTGAAAGAATTTTTTTCAAATTCCGTCCATCCGTCTTTTTGGGGGATTGTGGGGGGGGGGGGGGGGGGGCTAAGCATAAAAATGGTTCTACGTCATTAACGGATTATCATGAAGTTTTACATGTAGTTGCAAAAGCAAAATTTAAAAAATTGACCACGCACGTACGTACATGCGTACGTACCTACACACCCACACATACTTATTTCCAAAAATAGTGCAAGAATACTGTAATGACCTTGAAACATAAAAATACGATGAAAATGTTGATTTCGATTTTCGGATTCATTACAATAACTTCGCTATGTGCTGGGAAGTTAATAATAGGCTATGTGACAAATGTGTATTTGCACCACAATTAAAAATCTATGTATAGATTAAATTCAATTAAATTAATAAATAATTGTGTAGCTACTGAATAAAATGCATATTTTTATGATATTAATACTATTGATATTTCTGTGGTGTTGGAGTAAAGGGGTATATGTCAGTTTTTCTGTTTTCAGTTTTCAGAGAACTCCCATGTTTCTCAGTTGTCCCCCCCCCCCCCTTTTCACTTCCTTTTTTTTCAATGATGTCATAAGATTCTGACTTATTTCTCTTTACCCCAACATAGAGATCACCTATCTAAAGCAAGTTATGACTTGCTTTAGATAGGTGTAACCCATTTTCACAAAAAATTGACATATACCCCTTTACCCAAACAGCACAGATTTATATGATGCTGGGAAGTTTGCCGTGTGGACCTCAAGGGCCGCACTTAGTCGAAACACACATCCGAGAACCTGCTTATTTTGGGTGGAGCCCCCAATGCGCTTTCTTGACCTAAGTGGGCAAGCATTTCATCGACTTTCAAAAATTCAAACAGCTGGCAACTTATGTATATAGTTGTGAGACCTGGCCGATGAAAGCGCTGTTGTCGGATCAGGAAAATAAATGAGAGCGGCTGGTATTGGTTCAGACGATATTAGCTAGAGTTGAACATCGATAGAAGAACATTGGTCTCATATCGGTGGTCAAAACACCGAACACCTAAGCTCCTTAGTATTGCTAGCACTCACCTTAATGATCTTCTTTGGGGTGAAGTCCGGGTTGTTGATGTACGGCTTCAGTTTGCTGATGAGCCGTTCGTCGAGTGCCCCCTTGTCATAGTTGAGCAGCGATTTGAGAAAGTTAGTTGGGTCGGCAAGCATCCCTCGAGCTGGCTCCCAATAGTCATCTATTTTTTCCCCTGGCATATTTCCCGGCAACTGCGAACAGGAAAAAAAAAGTTTTTCAGGAAATCATCGACAATGTAATTCCCCAGCTCGAATTATAAAATAAATTTCCGCTCTCCCTCTAAATCCTCCTTCGGTATAAGACGGTTGAAAACAAAAGAAAAAAAAATTGTCAATCGTGGATCAATCAGGTGTGCGGGCAGAGATCAGACAGTTGATAAAGGTGGCCAGAGTTACTATGACCTTCAATCACAGTTCAAGTCTCGGGTTCCCCAGGGACAACAAGGTGTGCGGCCAGTACAGAGGTAAGGCTGGGAGACGTGGAGACAGACCGTGGGGGAGGAGAGGCGTTACCATATCTTCAAGAGAATACTCCGTAAGATCTTCGGTGGGAGGAGAGTGTCCGGCCTATCCGATGACTCCAGGAGTTGAACTATACACCGAGCCCAAGATAGTGAACTGGATAAGACTACGTAAGAAAGATGGACGAAGATCGCGAGGAAGCTCCTGAATAACCCAGGAAGGCACGATCTAAAAGAGGAGGCCAAGGCTCTTGACGGCCTAGCGCGCCTATTATCATGATGATGGATGGCTATAAAGATTACCTTCTGTGGCTTGACCCTCTTCATCAGACAGAGCACCTCCATGACGAGTATGACACCGCCAGGGGGTTTCTTCAGCGCCTTCACCTCTGAGATGTCTCCCTTGTTCAACGCCTTTAGGCTCATCTCGGCAGAAAGCAAAGCTGGCATTGCCTTCTCTAAAATCAAACAATCAGTCATCAGAATATAAAACAGCGGTACTTATGAGTAAATAAGTTTCCAAAATTGCACACGAGAGAGGATGCGGCAATAAAAAAATAAAATATTCCAAGCATGCAGAATCTGCGTCGATGGCCAATATCTGAGACGGATGATAATTGGTTCATATTAAAGAAATCGCACAATACAGGGTGTCCTCTATAGACGAGGAGCCCTCACCAAACTCAAATTCTGTGATTTTGTTTAGAGATTTAATTCATTCTTTCCCATAAGTGAGTTTCTTGATTATAACTTCTTAAGAAAGCATTTGCGAATCCACGTTTATAGGAACTTTTTTTAAATTTATTTTGGTCTTTAGAATACTCTCCCGAAGTATTGGACAAAATGTTGATAACACTCTGTATTGTCTAATTCCACAAAAATACATACATATAGAGTACCGGTTACAGCTAATGCCATCATCTGCAAAACGTTCTACAATAATATTTAGAAAATATAAAGAAAAACGAATGTTTTTAAAATATTGTCTATTTCAGAAGTTATATAAATTATATATGAGTACTTTCGTTATTTTATTGCTACCATCTTCAGCCAGGACTTAACAATATTTGTCAAGTCGTGGCTGAAGATGGTAGTAATACCGACAGTACTCCTATATAATTTTTATAACTTGTGAAATTGACAATATTTTTTTTAAAACATTCGTTTTTCTTTATATTTTTTATGAAGTGTTGCACAATATCTCTGCGAAAAATGTTTAGGTTTGCCAAATTGACATATTTATACAATTCTGAGATTATGTCAGGCTGAGATTCTCCAACGTCAACAGAAACCCCACAGATAACATGAGTCCTACTGTCTTAACGGAAAAATCTAATCAAAAAACCTAAAACCCCCAAGGTGCCTCCTGAGCCACCAAGGTAGTCTCCTGAGCCTCCAAGGAGCCTCCTGAGCCACCAAGGAGCCTCTGAGCCACCAAGGAGCCTCCTGAGCCACCAAAGTGCTTCCTATCAGGCTCAACGTCCACCCTTTACTTTTCCCCACTTGGTTACGTCTAGTTTCGTATCATCATGAATTATATACCTACATATAATCAGTTTCTGAGAAAAAAATGTATTTTTTTCATTCCGATGGCCCAACTCCACGGGTTAACGAATTTGATCTTCCTTTTTCCTGGAACGATTTTCGTACTAAGTTTGAAAGAATCCGATTAAGCATTCGGAAATTATCGCGCGAAAAGACACATGGATTAATCGCGCAGTAGGACACAACATAACTTACCTAATTCAGCTTTCGCCTCATTTGCTATTTTCTCTGTTACTTGTGCTGTCTTCTCAGCTTCAGTTTTTTCAAAATCAATATCGGTCATTGTAACTTCTGCTATCGCCTGAAATAAACAAAAAATATATTTAAAAAAAAAAATGGTTCCAATGTTCAATATTTACTGTTATATAATAATAATTGATAAAAAATAAGAATTATAACTATTAGGTTGATAACGATAAAATTAGATTTTACCGTCTCTGTACGTCCAGTAGTTTTACCAGTGACTATAGCACCAGGGAACGCGCTTTAGTCAACTTTCTTTGATAAGAACTTTTGTTCGGCTACCAAAATAATTAATTAAAATATTATTATTGACTATTTCGGTAAGCTACATGCCTCTCCCCCTAAATCTGTGTACCTCCTCTAGACGGCCCAGCATGAGGTAAAAATGAGGTGAAAACGTACCCGATCTTTTTCTATCTGTTCGACCATGGTTTGAGCTTCTTGTTGTGCAACGACAAGGCGGGGCTGGGTCTCGACCAAATCTTGTTGTAGGACAACAACATCCTCCGAGGTCTTCAGCAATTTCCCAAGACCTGCAGCAGAATTGACAATTGTCCATCATCAGAAGGAATAATACAGATACATGGCTTAATTCTAAGAGAATACACATTTTATTTTCAAAAAGAGTACCTCTTAAAAAACAAAATAAATAAAAAAAAGTAAACATAAATAAAAATATATAAATAAGAGATAAAAAATATATAAATGAATAGAGAGGGGGAGGGGGGGGGGGGGGGGGGGGGGGGGGGGTCCAAGAGACAGACAAAGTTATTTCATGTTTTCTCAGTTACTACTGATCTTACGTGAAAAAGTAACAGAATCAATATGAAAGAGATTTTCAATTTAAACATTTGTTCGCTAATGTTAGAAATAACGAAGAGTAACTAAGGAGGTGAAGGGTGGCAGGTAGAAAGGGAGGGGAATGAGGAGAGGGGGAACAAGTTTTAATATTTTTTCCAGATATCGCACGTAATCAGCTTGAGGTAACGTTACTCTCAGGCAAGGCCGAGTAGCCTGCTAGTGTAATATACATTTAAATGTGAGTATAAGTACCAATTCTGAGTCTGTCGATCTGCTGCACGATCTCGTCCTTCTTCTTCTTAAACATAGCGCTGTAGCTGTGGAGGAGCTCCAGGTAGGAGGTGGGCGTAATATAGACATGTCTTGACAGCTCCTACATTATATAACAGATGTGCTATTATAGTTTATCTACATTAGAATTAGGTTGACAAAGTGTGGTACAGTAGAGCTAACAAGAAACAATGGTAGCTGCCCCCACTCCGGGGTCACAAGGGGAGAGGGAAGAAGCGTCGAGATTATCATCAATTCTAGAGATTAATCGCTGCCCGAGGATTCCATGTTTTATACAATCTTGTCAATGATTCATTTATTTACGATATTTTTAGTCTTCCGTACCAAAAATGTCCGTCCGTCCGTCTATCACAGGCGATTTTCTCTCAAACTATTCGACGTAAACATTTGAAATTTAGCACAGAGATAGATAGAATGTGGTGGCCCAATTATAGACGTGAAGTATAAAGAGTTGAATCTTGATTCTGGGGGTCAATTTCAAGGGGTAAATCGGGAAATGGAAAAAAACAAACATTTTTCAAGGACATCGCATAGGGTGTGAAATGAAAGCTTATTGAAGCACGAATTCAAGAGTATATATGATGTATTGTTTAAAATAGTTTCGGCAAAAACGCTTAAAAATTCCTGTCCCTCACCCTTATCACCAAAAGGATCGCTCAGAAAAATCTGAAAAAAAATCATGAGCATTCAGAATTAGGTGTAGATAGAGCCAAAATTATCAGGATTAAAAATTCTAGTGTTTTTAAATTGATATAAACAATTTAATTATTTATTTCCTTACAATTGGGGGGCTGATTACACGGAACACTAATTGTGCAAGTGTAATTTGCACTGGACTGATTTTTCAAAATATTTCTCCTCAGATTTAAGAGAGAAGTCACATAATTTCACCTTTTCATTAGGACTAACGTTTGAGTGCAATAATTGCACTCAATTATTGTAACATAACCTTTCAGTGTAGCCATTTGTTTTTAATTGGGTTTAAATCGGGGTGATATGGAAGCTGATCTAGAAATGAGGAGATAGAACCCCTCATATTTTTTCTCATTTTTCAATGAGAGGGGATGCGCTGAAGCTACATCAGACTGCCTGAAATCATGAAAGATCATAAACCAGGTATTAGCTTGAACTGTTGTGGTTTTGTCTCTATAAAGAGGAGGTGTGTCAGCTAGAAAAGTGCGCCTTGATTCTTCAGTGTAATGTTACCTGAGCAAACCGCTGATTGCTCTCTATAACGGACTGATGCATCGTCATGCAGGTGTAGACTATACCCTCCAGAATAGGTTCACTCGATAGGCCCAGGTCCGGCATCTTCTCAAGAAACTGGTAGCCAACACTCTGCAACAATCATATGTATACAAAATTAGCTTTCCAGACAAAATTGGCAGCAGGTAGACGTTAAAAACTCTAATAGGGTTATGTAGATAGTCTTCCATTTATGAAACCTTAAAAGTCGACCGTGAATCACTTACAATATACTTCCCCAGTCCGAATTATTAGGTATAAAGTTTCCGCACTCCCTCTAAACCCTGCTTCTGCTTTGCTAAAGTAAAGTCTTACTTCGGAGTACAAATATAAAATTCTTCCCATCAAATTGGTTATTATTGATTTTTCGACGACCAAAGGATCTGATTGCAATGTCTCATCTCTCTCTAACAATGTTTTCCAAAGATACGCAGCAATTCTCGTTTCTTCATATGTAGATATTGTAACGAATATTTTTGAACAAAGAAATAAACAAATGATTTTTTTCTTTAAATTCTTAAAATGTGAATTACAAATATACAAATAATAGTTTAATTTATGCTAAAAACAAACGTATATATTTGACCTTATCTTCATAACAATAATGCCTAGTAAAATAATAATGATTTTCCATCAGAGTATTTTAGGATAATTATTAGAGTAAAGGACTACCAAAATCTGTATCCACTCATTTGCGTGATTTGAAATTCCCGCTAATTGAAAATATAGTGGTTTAGGCCGGGCATGGATGTCATGGACCGGGTAGCATATAATCTTTCTACTCTAAATCATGATGATGATATGAGTTGACTGACCTCTAGGGCAGAGTTGGGCCAGTCGCAGAACCAGTCGATAGTGCAGCAGTTGACAAGGGCGGGGAACTGACGGAGACGGGCTCGGAACAGCTCTCCAATAGGACTGCACAACAGACACAAACTAATGTTAAAAACAATTAATTTTAATTGAAAAAAACACAAAACAAAAAGTACAATAGTAAAACCAGACCAATAAAAGTCTAATCGGAAAACTTCAACTTTAATCGATTACAATAAGCTAACTCTGAAGTTTAAATAGGTATCTAAGTTCCCCGACCATGAAAATTTTAAAGTGTGTACTCAAATATAACAATTTTGAACATTTTCCATTAGATTATTGGACAAGGTTTTTAAATTTTAACCTTATTTTTTTACTTTATGCTTAAAATTCTTAATAAATTATTTTAAAAATCTAACTCCTTGTCTGGGTTCGGGAGTTAAAAATATATATCACTCCAGAACCGTATTCTGCTGTCCAAGATATTACCTCATTTTCAATTTCACTTGGGCTCGAGTACTTTAAATATCCAATATGGCGGAAATTAATTGGGAATATTGCTCCAGAACGGCACCTCATTGTGATGCAGACATGAAGATTAGCCCGGACTATCTTGAGATAGCAGGAGAAGAGATTAGACTTGGTGGCCTGGAGTCCCAGCTCTGCCACGGCCATTTTCATAGCGTTGTTGATAATCTCCATGTCTTCCACAGCGTAGATGTTGGGCACGTCTCCAGAGTTGAGGATGTTATTCAAATCCTCCAAAAATGACTCTGCTTTGATCTAAAAGGAGAATAAAAAAAAATCCGAATGTATATTCACGAAATTTGCAGTCTATCAACGATTGTCCAACTTAAAATATAGACTATGAGGCCAGAACGTTGTGGGAGGCCTGAAACAGAAAGAAAACCTCCAGTTGTTTAACAGTTGATTGAAACTTGCAAGGAAGGCCCATCCTCAGATGTAGGCTACATGGCATCTTAAAATGGGAGGAGGCAGTTGTGGGGGTCTCAGAACATAACATGAATGCTGGTTATTTAATGATAATTGATGATTCATGAATTTCACACCAATGAAAAATATCATTTCCCCACTTGCTTTATTTTCTTACTTTTACTCTATATTATAACTGAAATGCACCGACCTTGCAAGGTCACGATTTAAGTTTCACGCCGCTTAATATAACGAGGGTAAGAGTAGGAGTGCAGGTTACCTGTGTGTCGGAGAAGAGGAAGACTGTCTCCCTCTTGTAGACCCCCGATTTGATCATTACGTTCTTCAGGTCCTCCCTCCACTCGTTGTTGCCATAGCTCTTGGAGAGTTCTATCTGGAAACAGAAGTACTCCAGCACAAAGGCAGAGAGTCTGGTCAGACTCTGTCGACCTGAAAACATACGTTGAAACATCTCAAGATCAACTCTGTTTCTAGGAACATAATATAGTGTAAAGCCGGGGATACATGACTCGCGGGATGCAATGTTGACAGCACTTCCTTATTGAATGGGTCATTGTGCGTAAATATATATTTTCTTTACATACTCATAGAATATGTACATACATCGAAGAATATGCATAGAAAATCACATTTTTGCAATACCCAATTAAAATCATATAGACCATAATTGAAAACTGACATTATTGCAGAGATATTGTGAAATAATTCAAATGAACTTGAATGAAATAAAACTCGTTTATTTGCGGTATTGTCTAATTTCACAGAATATTTATACATGGGAGTACTTTCGGTATTTCTACCATCCTCAGCCAAAAGCATAATGCATATCAGTTAGTCTTATCTCTTATGATTTTGGCTGAGGATGGTAGAAATACCGAAAGTATTCCCATGTATATATATATTCTGTGAAATTAGACAATACCACAAATAAACGAGTTTTATTTCATTCAAGTTCATAAACCATAATTGTTGGTCAATTTTAGTTTTGTATAAATTAAAATAGGAGAATACAATTAAATCTATAACTGGGAAGGTTACTGTGATGTGTGGCATCTCAGAGTTAATCTGATCATAGTTTTCCGAAAACCTGGACTGCTCTAAAGAAGAAGGCAGGGAAGTGTGAGTATAGTGAATACATCGCCACTACATTTTACATAGGGCTTGAGAAGTGAGTAAGACAACTAATGATATTCAGCCAATTAGAGCTGGTGAAACATGGCAGCTCGAGTTTACAGGTGGGGAAGTGGTATGCTGCATTATAGTGGCGGCCGGCGCAACGCTGCCATGCTCAACACGAAGGATTTCTGTCAATAGTGCTATAGTTGAATACCTGAACCAGCCATGCCGAGCAACAGTCCATTGCCGAGGGGCTGTCTCACTATCCTGGTGATCCTACAGACATGAGAGATGGCGTCCAGGAAGAGAACCAGGTTCATAGGGGCTGTCGTGTTGGCGTTGTAATCCTCCAGCCTGTCCTTCAGAACTTCTGAGATCTAAACGAAACGAAACACAACGAGGTAATATTTTATAAAGAACAAGCAAAACAGTGGTAGAAAATAATAAAAACATTTCTTTCAAAATAAAAAAAATTAAACTTTTAACTAAAGTTTCTTCCTCCGAAAAAGAAAATATTAGATTATATGGCAAAACGTATCCCCTAAATGAGAAGCTCAATGTGACTGGTCTGAACTATAAGTTGAAAATATTGTAGTGACAAAGGCCCTCACCCCAGAAATACTTGTAACTTCATGAAGAACAAACTTCGATTAAAGAATGTGACATCTTAAATTTTTTAAATTCCATGAAAATCTAGAAGTTTTCATAATTTCGCACTTGTCATTTCAGTTTCGAAACAATAAATGTAACAATTTCAACTAAACAACGAATCCGTACTTCTCCTCTGTCTTCCATGAGGATGTAGTTTCTGTTCTCTTGAAGACGGAGGAAGTCGCCGAAGAGGAGAACTTCCTCCCCGATGATGGAGTCTGCGTCACAGTTGAAATTGACAGATATCTTCGTCTTTATCATACTGTCGAACCATTCTCGGTCAGTGTCGTTCACTAGCCGGTCCTGGTAGACCCGGCAGTTCTCGTGGTAGTACAGTTTGATAAGATCTTCAAGTCTCTGAAAAAGTATTTTAAAAAGTCGTCGATGAACCAACGGGAGTGCACTTTCTCTATTTAAATTATTTGTAAATCCCCAAGTTTTGGCGCTGATTTTAAACCATTAAAATGTTGTAACGATACATTCATTACGTATGCAATTGCATGTGTTTTTGAGTTGACCCCTCTCTAATCAAACTTCCCTCCATTTGAAATTGGGGATCCAGGACGGCTATGTCTTCAGCAATAGAATGACCCCAAGCACACTGCCAACACAACTAAGGAGTAGCTGATATTTAATGTTGCTAGGCAGCTGCACACACCTCCCCAGTCAGCATCATTGAAAATGTATGGCATGTCCTTGATCAGAAGCTAAGGAAGCACCACATTACGGGACGAAAACATCTCAAAAACATTTTAGTGAAAGAATGGGAAAAAATCGATTTTGATTTAATAAAAAACCTGGTCCGTTCTATGTCAAGACGTCTAAAACCGTGATAGATGCTACAAGACTGTTCACTAAATATTCAATGTTAAAAATAAAAGTGTTAATTGTAAAAACTTAGTTGTGCAAAAACTTATTTCCAAGGAATTTTTCAATTTATTTTATATTGTTCTTGATGGTTAACGTGTTATTATTTTCTTTATATGAGAATTTGTTTCTTTTTAATGTATTTTTTATTTTTGTATGTAAAGAAGATTGAAGTTTTTATTCACCCGGATTTAAATATTTAAAACATTGTGAATGTGCAAATACTTCTTGCCGCCACTGTAGCTACCATTACATTTAATATATTATTTGCAGTGATACAAGCTGCATGAAGGTATTGCAGTCCGTTTAAACATATTCTTAGGAAAGTTACAATAAGACCATTTAGAAAAATTGATAACAAAGGATTTGTTCAAAAAATGAATTGCGTTGTACTGCAACCAAAGTGCGACAAATATCACTTATTTGTTTCAGTAATAATAAATAGGGAGGCGCCGGTAGCTCAGTGGTATGCGTGCTTGACTTCTGAGCTCAAGGTTGTGGGTTCGTAGCCCGACCGAGGCCCTTAGTTTATTTTATCTGGGAGGTAAAATAAACTTAAGCACGCCGTACTTCGGATGGGACGTTAAGCGATGGTCCCGAGCCTGTACGATGCCAGGTACTCGTTAAAGACCCCTACCCTAGGTGAATAAAAATTTAGGGTAGGCAAAATTTAGGACTCCCACAGTAGAGTCGGACTCATGTCCACCAGAGTGACGATAGAGCGCTCTGGTAGTAGGCGATATGACCTCGTAGTTAAAGCCCGGACATGAGTCATAAAACCTAACCTAACCTAAAAATAGAAGTATAAATAAAATAAGAGTTAAAAGATCAAAATACATATCCAAAATTATAAAATGAACTAGAAAGTTATAATATGGGTTGCCGTGCTAACCTGTAAAAATGTTATTCTATCAGTTAATAAGGTTTCATTATTTAAATACCATGGTTCAAGAAGATTGTCTACCGTGGAGCGATATCAGCAAATGCCCCCCCCCCCCCCCTCTCCCCTTCAGTACTGTGGTCTCTACACAATGGTTCTCCCTATCCCCCCCCCCCCCACCCTCCCCTTCAGTACTGTGGTGGTCTCTACACAAATAATAACCTACATTAAATAGTACTTTCCTCACTTCAATATTTTCAGGTCTTGCCATTAAGATTCCTTGGAAGACTTTACTAAGATCCCTTAGATTGAAGGTGTAATGTGTCTTGGTGGGTGTCGGTAACAGTTCCTTCTCGATCACTGTGAACACCTCCAGGGTCGTTGATAGCATTGCATCGTAAAGCTCCTTATGATGTGGAACTCGATCTATCCAAAATTGCAATATTTTTCCGAAAATTCTTTTCTATAAAAAAATATATTTATATGCAACAAGGTCATTCATGAAATACGTTACAGCGAGTATCGCCCAAGAAGTTGAGGTTAAGAATAAAAATTACCAGTGACTTAATTTTATATGAGGAATCCAAAATCTGTTCAAAATATTTTTCTGCGCCTAGGCGCTACGCATGCTAATTTTGTGTTTTCCAATAGGAAGACTTATTATTTCGTTTTTTGCAGATATCAATTCTACGATTTTTTAAAAACGAATTTATGGGAAAAGCGTCGTTAATTGATAACATAAACTGGAGGGTTGCGTCCAACAAACATGAAGAAGGGACGTAGATAGATCTGGTTTGAGGTTGTATTTCGACCCTACATGACATGAAGAAGGGACACAGATAGATACTGGTGTGAGGTTGTATTTCGACCCTTTATGGCATGAAGAAGGGACACAGATAGATACTGGTTTGAGGTTGTATTTCGACCCTACATGACATGAAGAAGGGACACAGATAGATACTGGTGTGAGGTTGTATTTCGACCCTTTATGGCATGAAGAAGGGACACAGATAGATACTGGTGTGAGATTGTATTTCGACCCTACATGACATGAAGAAGGGACACAGATAGATACTGGTGTGAGGTTGTATTTCGACCCTACATGACATGAAGAAGGGACACAGATAGATACTGGTGTGAGATTGTATTTCGACCCTACATGACATGAAGAAGGGACACAGATAGATACTGGTGTGAGATTGTATTTCGACCCTACATGACATGAAGAAGGGACACAGATAGATACTGGTGTGAGATTGTATTTCGACCCTACATGACATGAAGAAGGGACACAGATAGATACTGGTGTGAGATTGTATTTCGACCCTACATGACATGAAGAAGGGACACAGATAGATACTGGTGTGAGATTGTATTTCGACCCTACATGACATGAAGAAGGGACACAGATAGATACTGGTGTGAGGTTGTATTTCGACCCTACATGACATGAAGAAGGGACACAGATAGATACTGGTGTGAGGTTGTATTTCGACCCTACATGACATGAAGAAGGGACGTAGATAGATCTGGTTTGAGGTTGTATTTCGACCCTACATGACATGAAGAAGGGACACAGATAGATACTGGTGTGAGGTTGTATTTCGACCCTTTATGGCATGAAGAAGGGACACAGATAGATACTGGTGTGAGGTTGTATTTCGACCCTTTATGGCATGAAGAAGGGACACAGATAGATACTGGTGTGAGGTTGTATTTCGACCCTACATGACATGAAGAAGGGACACAGATAGATACTGGTGTGAGGTTGTATTTCGACCCTACATGACATGAAGAAGGGACGTAGATAGATCTGGTTTGAGGTTGTATTTCGACCCTACATGACATGAAGAAGGGACACAGATAGATACTGGTGTGAGGTTGTATTTCGACCCTTTATGGCATGAAGAAGGGACACAGATAGATACTGGTGTGAGGTTGTATTTCGACCCTACATGACATGAAGAAGGGACGTAGATAGATCTGGTTTGAGGTTGTATTTCGACCCTACATGACATGAAGAAGGGACACAGATAGATACTGGTGTGAGGTTGTATTTCGACCCTACATGACATGAAGAAGGGACACAGATAGATACTGGTGTGAGGTTGTATTTCGACCCTACATGACATGAAGAAGGGACGTAGATAGATCTGGTTTGAGGTTGTATTTCGACCCTACATGACATGAAGAAGGGACACATATAGATACTGGTGTGAGGTTGTATTTCGACCCTTTATGGCATGAAGAAGGGACACAGATAGATACTGGTGTGAGGTTGTATTTCGACCCTACATGACATGAAGAAGGGACGTAGATAGATCTGGTTTGAGGTTGTATTTCGACCCTACATGACATGAAGAAGGGACACAGATAGATACTGGTGTGAGGTTGTATTTCGACCCTTTATGGCATGAAGAAGGGACACAGATAGATACTGGTGTGAGGTTGTATTTCGACCCTACATGACATGAAGAAGGGACACAGATAGATACTGGTGTGAGGTTGTATTTCGACCCTTTATGGCATGAAGAAGGGACACAGATAGATACTGGTGTGAGATTGTATTTCGACCCTTTATGGCATGAAGAAGGGACACAGATAGATACTGGTGTGAGGTTGTATTTCGACCCTTTATGGCATGAAGAAGGGACACAGATAGATACTGGTGTGAGGTTGTATTTCGACCCTTTATGGCATGAAGAATCCTAATTAAATTTAGTCTACTACATAGTTGAAGAAAGTTCGTTGGAGAGCCCGACAGTTGCTTACCTTGCTGTCCATGCTGAGCTCTGTGAAGGCCACGTAATGGAAGTGCCTCAGCAGTCTGGCAGTAACCGGATTCCGACCTCCTCCGGGTGGACCCATCCCCGCTATTAGGTTTACATCTACCAGGTACTTGAACTCTCCAACTGTCTTCTTGTCGTACCAACCTAAAAAGAAAGAAAAAATATTATAGGCAAGTATACCCCACTTAATCATATTCATGAACATTTTTTGAATGCATTTTCCCTTATTTGAATCTCAGCCTAGTGTAGAATCCATGCTTCGACGCAAGCTATTTACGTTTTTCTTGAATGATGGGCGCACATTGCTTACATAGTTTTCGTATTTTTGAGTGTAGTAAGGTTTCGATATCAGAGGGAGGAGGGGTGGGGGCAACTGAAGTAAATAAATACAATTTCACATTTACTCGCACTAAGCTTTCATATGACACATCGGCTACCTCAAAAAAATATTTTCTTTGCGAGCCCCTAATTTTGGAGGAAAGGTTCTGATGTTGGCCGCTTATAGTTTCTCTGGCGTTGGGCCGAATTTTCAAATATTTCAGAAAAAAAAAACAACTTTGTAGTTCCAATGGTTTGGTCTCAAAAGAGACAAAAGACTTAGCTCGCTAAAAGGACCTGTTTTCGGTTTTCAACCTATTGAATCCTAAAAATAAGGGTACTCTGGTAATATTTGTAGGTAATTTAAGGTATG
The DNA here is from genome assembly GCA_963662175.1 of Aradus depressus. Classification (NCBI taxonomy): domain Eukaryota; kingdom Metazoa; phylum Arthropoda; class Insecta; order Hemiptera; family Aradidae; genus Aradus; species Aradus depressus. The sequence continues at coordinate 51,700,710 of OY759214.1, read as the reverse complement.
CAACATCTATTTAAGATTTTTACCCCCCCCCCCCCCCCTCCCCCAAAAAAATATATATAAATAAAATAAAACATAAAAGGACTCAATGAATGAGGAGCAATGTTTCCCCAGCTCGAATCGATCAACTAAATCCTTAATGAGTCAGCTGATTTGGGTGTCAATCAACAGGTCTTATTCAGAGACTCAGTAATCCAACACTCTGTATAACATGTCCTGTCCACAAATTCATTACATTGACGGTTATTGGCGTATCCTCATATAAAATGTCGTGTCTGCAATGAGCTATAAAGGAACCCCCTCCCCTTTCCCTTTGGCCGATTTGGTTGAAAATCAATAGGTGTCGTCTTTATGGGGTTCTCGATACGAATGAGATATAGGTGAGGTTTTGGATTAACATATGAAACTTCCCTTCGACACGTTCATTAGATCGGCAGTTATTAGGGTTTTTAAGGCAGGAAAATTGTAGCAGATTACTGGAAAGTCCATGTTCAAAATATCTTTTTGAAGTTCTCGATTCGATTTTTGGTCAGGTTTTTTTTAACATGTACCCCCAAAGAATCCAACGGAATCCTATTCTCCCCGCCAAGTCGTCCATCTATCTGTCCGTTCATCACAGAAAAATATTTCCCAAACTATAAGTGAAATGTTGACTGTAGAATTATGATAGCAATATATAGATTTGTATACAACATATTTATAAACTACAATTTTTAAGTTTGTTTTTTTCTTCTAGCAAAGTAGAATATGTCCCGATCTCAGGAATGGCGCCTGTGGGGGCTAGGAAAAGCGATTTGAAGTGCCCTTCCAAATGGATATTTTCTTATTAATATTTATAATGTTGGTTAATTTTTAATTTATAACGGAGACTTGTTATTCGAGTCGACATATTTGATGAAAAATATGCCCACTCAAATAACAAACTCTAAAATTAAAAAGGAAACAACATTATAATATTATTAAGAAAATGAATACAAAAAAAAACTTATTGAGAAACGGATGATGGGAAATTACACCCGAAACCTCTGTGTACTAAACATGCCTTGATTCTCAAAAAAATCAATGGGAGAAAAATATATCTCCCACATATATTATTATATATTCAAAATCTGCCTACACACCCCAACGATAGAAACCTCACTCGACAGCAGTGAGCCGATCCCCTCCACCCTCTGTCCGTATCTAAATATAGTGTGGTACCTCCGAAGTCCATGTATTGGCGTATCAACTCGAGGGGCGGTTGTGCACCGAACACCTCCAGGGCGGGCATGTTGAAGTCGTCTATAAAGAGGATCTGTCTTCTGAGTATTGGGGGCCCCAGCGCGTTTCGCCGCCTTCGCTCTAGTCTTGACTCGATTTGCTCCTAGAACATTATAGATTATTAAACACAATATCAACTAGATGAATTAGTGACCTCGCCAAGTTGTGTTCGTCTGAAAATATACAAATCGCCCATCGCATGGCCTTTCAGACCTATTTTAACATTTTTTAACCATCATTTTTCTGACAACAAACCAAAATAATATAAGACATTTACTTGCGATTCGTTTAAAAGCAGAAATTAAAAAAAAAACATTGTTTAAGAGCTGACGCGACAAAAAAAAAAATTATAATAAGTGAATAAAAAAAAAACAAAATAAAATATATGTTCAAACGTCCATTAAAAAATAGGGCAAGTGTACCTGAAAAGAAACTTCATTGTTTTTAAATAGAAATATCCTAGCAAGTAATGGAATGGGATATGTTCCCCTTGATATTATGCTGGCATATACAGGGTGTCCTTTTTAGATGGCCCGGCTGAATTTCTCTTAAACTGATAACGTTATAAAAAAAAATAAAAAATACGTATTTAATATTTTTCAGTCTAGTTTAATATTTCGAGTTGTTTTTGAAAAAAAAATTGTACGGGGTACCCCAGGACCAATACAACTTTAAAATTTCAAATAGGACCCTATACCTTCCGACACATCATTTTAAAGGATTTTTAACGCTGAAATCAATGGTGCAACCCGATTTTAAATTGGTCAAAAAATTATAAAGTTATGGTTCAAAATTAAAAAAAAAAAAAACATTTATTTTGTTTCGGTATTAATTCCAATAAACCGAATTTGCTTCCTAATTTTAGTAAAAACGTTAAATTGCTTTTATTGTTTACATTCACTGTCATTGTTTACCCAAATGGTCTTATGAAAGGGAATTTTAATTCCTGGAAATAAACAACTTTTACAACAGTACCTACTTCCTTTCATTCAGCATCAGCCAGTCAAAATGAACCGAAGGATGCAGTTTTCCCATCAGGAACAAGTTGATAGGTGGTATTGCTCGCCGTGCAGTCGTGTTGTACTCCCAGAAATTTCCCCATCGTCCCCAAGTGAACCACAAAACGTTTATTCGTGTTGCTCACAATATGAGGAGATTCGGATCAGTTGTGGGTCCATCAAGAAACCGGCAGCGCAATTCCGACGAGGAGCTGGATATTTTAATGTATGTTATGGAAAATCCAAATTCTTCTCTCCGAAATACTGGAAGGGTTTTAGGTTTTTCAAAGAACAAAATTAGAGATGTACTCCGGACTTATAATTTTAAGCCCTATCGCTCTCATCTTGTCCAGGGGCTTCGGGAGACTGATTATGACAGGCGTCTAATGTTCCTTGCACAAATGTCGATTTGGGAAGCTCAAGAAAGCATTCTCCCATACATCCTATGGACTGCTGAATCAAAGTTCACCACAAATGGTGTACTGAATCGTTGGAATTTTCGAACGTGAGCACAGGAAAATCCCAGAGTATCGTATTCTTGTCGTCACCAGGTGGTTCACAGCTTCAACGTTTGGTGTGGACTTCTCGGAAATAAATTAATTGGTCCTTATTTCTACCGAAACAATTTAAATGGAGCTCAGTTTCTAAATTTCTTGAGAGAGGAATTACCAACTTTACTAGAAGAGGTTCCTCTGCAGCAACGGCAAAGAATGCTCCTGCAGCTTGATGGATGTCCCGCACACAATTCTCTGCAGGTGAGAGATTATTTAAATCGTCACTACCGGGATAGGTGGATAGGACCTCACGGCCCCATCTGTTGGCCTCCTCGGTCACCCGATCTAACTCCGTTAGACTTTTTCTTGTGGGGACATTTGAAAAACAGCGTTTATGCCAATCATAACCCTGCAACGTCAGTTGAAGAACTGCAGCAAAGAGTGGAAAATGCTTGTCGATCCGTCTCTCCTCGCACTGAGCACCAGCGAAGAGTGGTTAAGACGAGCCAATCTTTGCATCTTCAAAGAGGGCAGGCAGTTTGAACATGAAATGTAGGTTCACCAACCTCTAGGGGTATGGGATTTTTTTATTATTAAAAATAGCTAACAAAATGTATTGTTTTTTTTTTGTCTTACCCATAACTTTATAATTTTTTGACCAATTTAAAATCGGGTTGCACCATTGATTTCAGCGTAAAAAATCCTTTAAAATGATGTATCGGAAGGTATAGGGTCCTATTTGAAATTTTAAAGTTGTATTGGTCCTGGGGTACCCCGTACAATTTTTTTTTCAAAAACAACTCAAAATATTAAACTAGATTGAAAAATATTAAATACGTATTTTTAATTTTTTTTATAACGTTATCGGTTCAAGAGAAATTCAGCCGGGCCATCTAAAAAGGACACCCTGTATACAGACATGTTGTGCACACGGGCGGCACTGGCTCCTGACTGGACTTGACCAGATGTGGAGTGAGAACTGACTGAGGAAGGTTGCCTCACACTCACAACGCGCTGGAAGACTTACCTGAGTCTGTGCTGCGGTTGTCCTCGCCGAGAAGGACATAAAGTCGCAGATAAACTTCTTGGGCATGTTCCGACTCATCTTTGACATGATTGTTAGTGTCTTGCCAGTGCCTGTTGGTCCGATGCACAGCACGTTTCGAAAGTCGCCTAGAAGGAGGCCCAACAGCTCCGCGCTCCGCACGTTGTCCATTGTCGGCACCTCGATGTCTGCAACAAACATGTTTAAAAGTTCAACAAAAGAATTAAATAAAACCTCAAATAAACACACAGTAAAACTAATATATGTAAGTACACTCAGTGCGTTACAAATAACATTAAATTAGATTTTTTCGCAGTAGTAGCATGGATCACGAGTAAAATATTATCTTTCAGTCCCTAAATTCTTGTTGGAATAAATTGTCAGGAGCAATTATCATGAGGTCACTCTCACGCCTTGGAGAGAGTGTTGTCGGGTATCGCTCCGGGTTGATAGCCTGTATCCGCTTTGTTATAATATTAAATTATAGTATGCTGCAAGTTATCCTTAGCAGACCCACTTTCGTCTAGCCTACTTAGTGGGCTCATGCTTTGGTACTTAGTGGGCTCATGCTTCGGTACTTAGTGGGCTCATGCTACGGTACTTAAATTGATGAGTTCTGTAACTTCCTTTTATAACTAAAATAAATAAACGCAAGACATAACAGGTTTTGTCATTGGAAAGAGCAATTTTTTGGATCACTAAGTCAAAATGATTTTAAAAAACTGGCTCAGGAAGCTCTTATAGTAAACCCACGAATTAATAGTTAACAAGTTCTAAGTTGAGAAATGAGAACCTACTCGTATTGTGGAAACGAATTATAAATAGAAAAAAAATAAACTCTATAAATTATTATCTCTTCCACAATATTTTTCAAATGAAATTTCATCATTTTGTTATAATTCCAATTTATATTTTTATTGTTATTCATTTAGTAATTTCAAAGATAGAAAACTCGGCTGATTATGATTTTATTAATATTCTCATGCCACCAGTAATCATTTTGTTGAATATATATATATATATATATATAAATAAAATTTCATCCAAATCACATATAAATTAGTTTATGTTAGAATTTAATAATTGTATCCACAAAACAAACTGACTTAGTTTATAAATGCAAAACATAACAGGTTTTGTCATTGAAAAGAGCACTTTTTTCAATAAATGTAGATCACTAAGTCAAAATGTTTTTAAAAAACTAGCTCAGGGAGCTCTAGTAGTAAACCAATAGTAACTGAATAGTTATCAAGTTCTAAGTAGAGAAACGGCAATGTATTGTGGAAACTTAAATAAATAGATAGAACAAACTTTAGTTTATCTGTAATAATTTTGTCTTTGATTTAAATTTTACCAGAGTTATTGAACAAAAAAAAAAAAAAGAAAATATTTCAAAACAAACGAATTCATGACAGTAAAAACACGGAGATTTCCTAGTTGAAAGTCCAACTCCTTCCTTACATATCTCATGAACCTCCTACACGTATGATTCGTATTCAGCAAACATGTCTTTAAAAAAAAAAATAGAGAAAACGAACGTTTTTTAAAAAATATTGTGTATTTCACAAAATATATATATTTTTTTTATCAAGTGTTTCACAATATCTCTGCATCATTAAACATGTCTTAGTATATATATATATATATATAAAATCTCCTGCGGAATATACAATTTTTGAAAAAAACTAAGTTTAATTCATTCATTTAATGTAAGTTTCCTCAATATGTCTGAGTTTTCAACCTAGAAGTAATTTATTAATAGTTAAACCGAAATATGTTGCCGATCTTATTGCCATTAATTCCAGGATTGAGGCAGCACCTGCAGGAGACATCCCCATTCTTTTCAAGATTCTCAGGATCCCCAAGGACGCCAAATATTGGCACGGTATCCTCCCCTTACATCCAGGCTGGTACCATAGGTATCAACCTGCTGAAGGTTGTTGGAAAAAGGTGCTATGATTACCTGAGTATCTGACGTCAATTTCTATGTGGTAGTCAGGAAGGCCCTCGAGCCAGCTCACCCATGAGGGCTTCCTGAAAGACCCATCCTCAGTCTGGTCAGCAAATCCGCCGTCGTGCAACCTAGCCAATAGAAAACAGGGGAAAATATTATTAATAATGGAAAAAAAAAAACTTGTTGTAATGAAACGCTGAATTAGAGTTTAAGAGGTGTCATTAATTGGTACGTAACATAAGGCTCAAACTTATGGAATGATTGGATTTAAATGAAATAGTACAGGTAACATTTCTCGTGGATCTGGTGAAAACAGGCTATTTCCTACTCAATATACTAAATTCGAGAACGGCTTTCGGAGGGATCAGAAACATAAAATTTTTGCTAACTCTATAATGGCTGATGTTACAAAAAGAGCTACTAAACCGAAGATGTAGTGGATCCAATTTACAATTTTTGTTTACATTCTATCCTTCTATACTTCCGAGTTGAGTCTACTTGTGACAATAAATAGTCCACAGTACAGTAACTCTATATTCACTACTTTCCAAAAGTACACGCTTTATGACCCCGTCCAGTCCAAAAGATAAATTGTGAGGAGAAAACACAAACCTCATTAAAATCAGTAGTAAAAAAAAATTATTTACATTAAAAAAATTAATCCACAACCAAATAGTAGAAAATCACTGAAATAAAAACTGAAAGCATATATTTTCTTAACTTAATAACTAATAAATGAATAGTGAGTTAAGTTACACAATCCATAAAACAGCTGACTGACTCTAATCTGTATATATATTTTCTAAAGAGAGCGTTCTTCAGTTTTAACTGAAACTTTCTGGAAGGTCTACAAGTGTATAACTAACTAATACAAAAGTGTCATGGACGCAACTGGTTTTATGAATGAACACAAACAAATAAAAATATAAGTAGACTCAAAAATCTATGAATAATTTGAATATTAAGGTTACACAATGGAACTCTTACCCCCTTTAGATCAACCAAGAATACATGAAATAACCAAAAAAAGTTACATTGAGTATATTTTCCTTAGGATCAATGAGAGCAGCCATATTTGAGAAAACTATTTTCCATGGTCGCAACCATTAAGCCAAGTTTATATTATTTATAAGTAAGCCATGAGAGGACCTAGAGAGATTTACAAGTGGGTTTACTGTTGATAAATATAGTATGATGTGGTTATAGACCCACCTGTAGTCATAGACGGATCCTCCTCCTGGGAACTGGGGGAACGCCCGATGTTTTAGCATTTTCTTCTTCATCCAGACAGAGAAGAGGTCCCTCGAGATGTGGTCCATTGTGGCTCCCACACTCCAGATGGTCGCGAACACCACCCATCCTGACTGCAGACCAGCTGAAACCAAATGGCCAGCATATTCTTATAAATAAAACTGATCTTATCTGTAAAGATGATACAAAGACCGTACAGATGAGTTTAAGCTTTAGTACGTTATTTACCCTCCAAAGAAAATTCTAATTTCGGTATAAAATTGCGCAGGTTTTATAAGCCAGGGTATTTGCATGTATAGGAGGGGGTGGCGAGGGGTCGTGACAGGATTTAGGGCCATTGTCAGAACATTGTTCATTTTCGTAAGCTCATAAGTCTGATTTAAGCACTCGAAAAAATTTGAAATGTTGTAACTCTCACTAGCCAACCTTATGCCAGGAGAATCATACAAATTTGAGATGTCAAGGTTCAGATTTCGGCTAATTTTCTTTGGTATGAACATGAGCACAGTTAGGGAGCTAAAAAGAGAAACCTGACAGACAAATTGGGGGACTACTTACCTAATGTTTCTTACATTAGTGAAAAAAAGTAAGAAGCAAAAAAAACTAAGTGTAGGATCCACAGTAACTGAGAAAACATGGAATAACTGCTTCTATCTCCAAGTAATATTCCCCCTCTTACCATATCAGCTGATTTCAAAATCATATGTAAACTAAATAATATTAATATGGCAGCCATATGAGCGGCCTCTACTTCCCCATCAGTTTCCACTTTTCTCTACATTTGGTTTGAGTACTTACGCATGAGATTCTGCTGGTCAGCGCCTGGAGGAGCTTTCCCATCGGGGCCAGTCAGTGGCTTCAGGAAATGATCCAATAATCGGAAGGTGGACTGTAGAATGTTCGAATCCACAGATGTTACAATTTCTTTGAGGTTTTCTCTGAGATATTGGAGTCCATTAAGTGCATAACGATAAAGGAGCTTCTCGAACCGCGGCCCAAGGAGCAAGGCAAGCTGTCGACAAGTTAGAGGTGGTTAGTATAATCAGACCATCACAAGGTTGTTGCTTGCCCCCTGACCTCGCCTGCCTCTTCGTTGGGTGCCCTGGCTCCCATGCTTTGCTCTTCCCCGGTCCCCCTGGACCCCTGTGGAATCCCATCATGGATGTTTTCGTTTTCATTTGAATAAAGAGCGCCCTGACTCAGTAAGGACAAGAAATATAACAAGGTAGAGTGATAATAACCAAAGCAGTTGTTCGCACCAAATAAACCAACCAACCATCACAAGGCTTCTTGTACATCTGGGCCATAAGGATGTGTAATGTGTAATTACCATACCCTAGATTATCGGATTTTGAAATCGCTTTCATTTTTATGCCAGGAAGCGCTTGTCTTTTCGGTTATTCGAAATTTTTAATTGAATTGCCGAGCCGGGATTGAATTTGTGACATACCTAATTGTTCCATTTAACAGTATTGTGTGTAATATTGCTAGTCTTAGTGAGTACCAGTAAAAATGATATTAATAAGACAACGTTTTTATAAAATCACAAGTTTATTATTTGGAGGTTAAGCGATGGCTCCGAGCCTGTACGATGTCAGGTATTCGTTAAAGACCCCTACCCTAGATAAATAAAAATTTAGGGTAGACAAAATTTAGGACTCCTATAATAGAGTCAAGCTCATGTCCACCAGTGACGAAAGGGTGCTATGGTAGTAGGCGAAATGATCTTGTAGTTAAACCCTGGCCATGAGTCACAATAACTAACATACATCTTCTTGTAAAATTCGCTGTGTTGTAAAAGATTGGCATGGGAACAACGTAGGTAGCCTAGACAGAAAAATACAGACATCATCCTGCGTCGAAAATATCCACAAAAAAACACTCTAAATAATATTATTTTAGAAATATAAGTGGGATTATCAAATTGAAAGTATGTAAGCCTTGATGAGAATCTAGGTTCACCCTTCCGGAATTTCTAAAACGGAGGCTGAAACTGTTGGCAATGTGTCGATAAGTCTTTTTAAGATTTTATCTCCGCATTTTACTCTAAAATGCAATAAAATTTAATAATATTAATAATATATAAATAATGAACCGTTTCCCTCTGTCCCACCAACACGTCAACACGAATAGCTTATGCTTCCTGCTATGGACTAAGTTACCTCAGGTAGTGTCTTGATCCAACAGTTGATGAATGGCTTGATGCCGAGGATTGCAGGCTCCAGGTAGACCATCCCACACCGGGACACTGTGGCTGGGCTTGCTACCGCCAGGTCTGCTACCTGAAACAAGCAGTTTATTTTACATTAATTATATTATTTATATACTATTTACTTTATTGCCATTTGTTAATTTATTTTGTATATAACTTATTTTTTCTGTATTTCGGTCATTGAGACCTGAAAGTGTCAACGCCCCAAAATATCGTCGTGAAAGAATACTTCATAAAAAAATATAAATATAAAATTTTTATAACTAAACATTTATAAAAATATAATCTATTGTATTTGTCAATATGTCAATATTATATGTTCATTTATTTTCTATTAGTTATTTATTTATTTAATTGTTTAATTTAATTTAGGTAAATTTCCAATTTTACTCTGTTTTTTCTTTGTGAACTCAAAGTAGATTGAGTAATTTGGCTTTACATTATGGACGTCTTTTGGTTAACATTTTTATGATTTTTTTGTAAATTTTCTGTGCTAATTTTTAGCAGATAAATGCTCTCATATAAAATAAAAACATTGATAATCCCATTTTCATGTTAACAACAGGGTGGAGGATGTAAACAACTATTTTAATCGACATCAAGTAAGATTGGACTGAATAAGACATATTTTTAGTTTCAACCAAATCGGTAGATTGGTTTCAGCAAGAGATCGACAACATAGTTGATTAATTCACGCTGGTGGTGAATATTGCTAGTTTTTCACCTTCGATTTTTTTAAATTAGCAACTCCCACTCCTAGGACTCATGAGCAAAATGTTGGTAAAGGAAATAAGGTTAATAAAGGGTTGGCCTCTCTTCAGAGATGAAGTCATATCGATATATTCATGGATCTATTAGTTGTTATTATTAATAATTATACGATATAAATGGAGAGGAATGGGTAGAGGGCGCACCTCGAACATCATGGTCATATGCTCTGTCATCTTGATGATCTCCCCGCTGGTGAGACAGAGCTTCTTGTTGTCATCCAGGACCGTGTTCATGTTCTCGATCCAGACGGCGTCCACAGGCCCGTCGAACACGTACCATCTCTTGTCGTTGTCTGTCGCCCCAGCTCCTAGCCGAACCATTGACGGCAGAATACCATCTGTCCTGCAAGATGAAACAATATCTCTCTCAGATCTCCACCATTCTCATCTGATGAATATAATACGAAATAAACAATTAATATACTGAAAATTATCGCTTCGCCACAAAGTAAATATTTTTTTGCCCATAAATTACTCCTGACAGTCTTAACACGGTGAAAACAATTGAGACTATACGCTTTAGTTTGAAGCATACGCCGTGACTAACAGTTCATATCGCCTAATATCACTCTTTCCTCATTCTGGTGGATCTAAGCCCGATTCTATTGTGGGAGTCCTAAAAATTGCAAATCCAGGTATAATTTGGGGCTTAAATAGTGCTTCAAAAATGTATGTATGTAATGATCTTTTGGAACTGATGGAAGTGAATCACAAGTAACATTTCCCTTCCTATTGTCCAGATTTTCACGAAATGTTGTTTTTATTTATTGGCCTAGAGACCTTTTGGAGGGAGAAGTCATGGAGAGAAAAGACCACATGTTCCTTCGGCAACTAGTACGAATGATTACAGGACACGGTCAATTCAATATCCAACTCTACATCATAGGAGTAAAGGACCCACCTGCAATCGGTGCGTAGCGGAAGACGAGACAGCAGCTCACTTCCCAGGAAGAGATTTAGCCTGACGAGATTTCGAATTTTCGGCCGAGAGGACTTAAGAAGTTAAGATTACCAAAGCATCCTTTGATTTGCCAAGGAAACTGGGATACTGGATCTTTTTGAGGAAGACCGGGCATCTTCAGATCTAGCTAAAACGACCTGTCACAGTAAGCGCTTCCAGGGAACGAATAAGCGAATTCGATGCTTAGATCTCTAGCTTTGTATCATCCCATCCATTATACGGGAGTATAATACAGTAGATTGATACTAAAGTATTTACCACTCGTGGGTCTGCAGATCGAACTCTCCGTAAAGCTGTCCCATGGTGATAGACTTGGGATTGAGAACGTAGGTCCAGACAGCCTCAAAGGGGAGTCCACTTGGTGACATCTCACCCTTGCACCCCGTCATTGCATCCTTCAACACCTCGTAGCACTGCAACAGGTATACACCATTACTAGAGTGTTCCAATGAAAATGTTAGATCTGACCTAATATGGCTCACTATTGTAAACTAATAATACAGGTAAACGTTCGACTCAATTGTGACGTATTTAGAGACCCCCGGAGCTCATTCTATTTTCAACTACTTAATGTAATGCGGCTTGTGGCCCAGTTAACCCTTTCAAGTCCATATGGGATCATTGACTTTATCGCCAATTATTCCATATCCAGAGGGAATGGGTTCAAATAAAATCAATTTAGTAGAAAAGACCTACAGACTGCACAAGAACTTGCCGGCTCAAAGCCAGCAGAAGAGTAAAATTCAGGTTTTAGAAGCGGCTGTCAATCTGTTTGCAATTTCGATTATGAACCTGAAATAATTAGTAGAAAGTGATCAAGTATGACAAAGAGCGCTCAGAGGTAGCGTGCTCAAGATCGCGGGTTCGAAACCCGGCGGAAGCCCTTACGTTTCTTTATCTGGGAGGTAAAAAAAAACATTGTTCTGGGCCATAACAGTTTCAATATGTTTTATAAAAGCTTTTAAGCCATGAGTGGGGACTCATAGGTGTTGTGGTCAAAATTACCGACGAATGATGTTCAGATTTTCTTTCACTGAAAATAAAATGTATTGTACTTATTGTGAACATTTACAGTAGAAGCATTAGGAATTATATCAACGCAAATAAGGATGCGGTTGTTTTGTTGTTAGGGCCAAGTCTGCAAATTGATTGCAAAGGGTCAGCCTGGGTTTTTTAACTACGAGGTCATATTGCCTACTTTCGTCGCTGTGATGAGCCCGACTCTACATTGGGTATCCTAAATGTTGCCTACCCAGGTTGTTATCCGAGGAGAGGTCTTTAACGAGTACCTGATATCGCACAGGCTTGAGATTATCGCTTAACGTCCCATTCGAAAGACGGCCTGCTTTACCCAACAGATAAAAAACTAAAGGTGAAAATAAACACCTATTTAACCTTTACCCAATAATTCCATTAAGTTGTGTGGATCACCAGGGTAGCTTTATTTCTTTTCATCATGCACCAATATAGACTAGAATTAAACGCATTCAATATTTTTTTGGTTAACAAGAATGAAGTTCTATTTCTATATTTTTTAAGGAAAACATTCAACAGTATTTTTTATTGCTTAGATATTTCGTTTATATGTTAAGACCTCCCTCCTCTTTCAGTCTGCCACTAATATCGGAGAACTGTTATACCTAGTTATGATATCTATTATACCTTGGTCTTGCCAGAACCGGTGGGCCCCACCAGCATAAGCCCGTGTCTCACCACTACAGTCTCGTAAAGTTGGATCACCTTCATCACATACTCTGAAATGTAGAAAAAGATCGTTAGCTGTCTCATCATAGGTAGGTAACTATTATCACTAGCATGGGTAGAGTGGCAGGGGAAGTCACGTGACCCATCACCACAAAGTGCAGGTACATTATCAGAATTAAATATGGTGTGGTTTCAAAGAACTCAAAAGGAATGTTCATAAACTGCATCAGATTGTGGGGAAGGGGGGAGGTGAAATTGTAATATCACACAAGAAAGTTTTTTAAAAAAAGGGTTGTGTGAATGATCGGCAATAATTCATTAACAAGTATTTGATTTCCCTCTGAAACGAACTCACCGTTTTGGTTGAAAATCATTAAGCGATCGGTAAAGGACTTGTGAATCCTCACACCAAATTACAGATCAACAGATATAAACCAGGAAGAAAAGATAGGAACTCGCTCCTTGGTTCCAATCAGTATTCCATGGTTAGTTCATATTGAAACTTAAATTGTACAGAGTAAAATAGCGAAATACAAGTGGGCATGTAGAAACATGTATAAAAAGTTTAAAAGAAAAATATAATTAGTTACCATTGACATCCTGGAGGTTGAGACTGAGGATTGTCTTTCGTATTGAGGTCTCTAGAGTGCCGTAGTCTATCGCTTCAGCTTCCATTCTAGGGAAAAGGTCAGACACTATACCTGGAAATTTACAGGTCATTTTAGATCTTACATAGTTGCTCTTAGCAAAGTGTGTAAATCTAAATGTTTTGAATTTAAGGGGTGTAACAATATATTGTGCAGAATTCGTTCATATATCCCTAGGAATTGTTAATAGTAACTTTATATATATATATTAACTTGCTAGGACATAATTTGACCTCGCAAATGCCTAGTTCCTTAAAAGATCTATCAATGTGCGTAGCTCCTAAGATAATCTCGTTGTTGTACTTATCGAGAGATTTAAAATACAAAAAACAACTAATCGTTCAACAAAAGTTGTATAAAAATATCACTTATATTTCATATAACCAAATAGAAATGAAAATGATAGTTGTTGCTAAAAGAAGTGGGCAAATTTGTAGAGTGGCATGATTACTAGATGAGTACTTTGGTACAGTTGGGAGTAAGGACAGACATTCTAGCTCTGGGGTAAAATATCTTAGCAATCTTAGAATACACGGTTCGAACCCAGGGCCAGTCTGATACAACTAAATGTTATTAATATAGATAAATATGTGAATCAAAAAACAAGAAATAATGATGTTAGCTCCGACCGTTTTACAAGGTCACTATAAATTAATAATACAGGTAATTTTTGAGATGTTCTATTGTTCATGTCTTCCAATGTACACACGTACCTACATGAATTATAAATGAAAAATGACACGACAATTCCGGATGAACCTGCTGAACGTACCTCTGAACAACTTGAGGTCATCTTTGAGGAACTTTGGTACGTTGACATCTTTGAGTGCCCTCAGGATGATCTGCTTCTCATCCATAGTGGGCAGTTCTCTCTTCAGATTGCCTGCCACTGCTATCACTGTCTTCACAGCTCGCATTCCGAAGTCATAATGATCCTGCAATTGTATAGAAACGCGGATATACTGTACATCTTATATATAATAAATAAATAAAACAAACTTATTTTTGAAATATTGTCTATTTCACAAGAATTGTACAAAGACACAACCAGTAACGGCATAACATTTCTGTGGAATAGATAATATTTCAGGAAGAAGTTTGTTTTATTTATTTAATTGTATAGCAATCATAGGTACACCATGAACCAGCTAATTTCTGACATGAGAAGGAAAACTTCCATACCTCATTTCCCAACGACATATGAAAACGACAAAATACTTCATATTTTTTTGCAATTAGAGAACAAACTGTTAGTTACTTAACAAAACTGTGATCCGACCAATAAAGACAGATGGACCGAAACTATAGGGCACAGCCAAGACATAAAGCTAATATAAATAGCATACAATTCTATCAGTCAAAAGTCATCATCGACATTGTCAATGGTCATTTCTATGTAACGATATCAAAGTGCTAAACATTCCAAATGTTCAATTTCGCTTCAAGAAGTCCAATTTGAACTGAATACCCATCCTAATCCTTTTACACAAAGTTTGCCCTCTGAGTCCCATCCCGACAACCGACCACGCTGACTGCTATCTTCAATAAAATGAGACTATCGAAAGGAATGACAGCTCTTGCTCATTTCTCCCAACTATTGTTCATTTTATTTTCCTGTCTGTCCACTTCCACCCATTTTATGTTTTGTAAGTATTGATTGTGGAAGAAATGTTTATAGAAATTTTGGGATTACCAAAGCCGACCCAAACAAACAATGGACGTTAATTTTTACAAATGGAGATTTCTTCAACCGCTACCACTCGATTTTTATAAAAAACTAATTCTAGGAAAAAAATGTTTTTTTGCCAGATTAACGATCATCGTTAGGATTTTTGATTGAGACGGAATAAAATAATTCAAAACAAATTGAATGGACAACCTTCATATGACAAAGTAGAGGTGACTCCCACAGTAAATTAATGTTTCCTTTGTTTGGTTCGTTATAATATTATCTTTCGTTTGTGTTTAAAAAGTGAAAAACCCTCTCATTGCGACTGACTGAAAATTGAAAACTAATTTCTTCTTCACTTTAGTCTCGATTCATTTTTATGGACCTTGGGAGTTATTAGTAAGTTCTTTCTGATAATTGTCTGCTAATATCTGTCTTTATAAAACCTCGAACATTGGTGCAATGAATGATATCGAATAATTACATGTACTAACTATTGTACTAAAAATAAATATATATGAAATAAAGTGTAATGATATCATTGATTACCTGAGTACTGAGCTGCTCTGAGCTCAATTTGAAAGTGGTGGTTATTTTGCCGGCAAGTTGTCTGGCATCAGAAAATCCAAAAGAGAAGAGGGATATTTCGGCAATGAGGGTATAGTCGGGGACCATCATAGCAACGGGCCGAAATAGGGCCTTGAGATTGTCCGGCAACTCGGTGCGACCTGCGTAGCCGGGGTTCATTGTGATGAACACTGCGCACGATGGCTTCAGCTCCAGGTATGTGCCCTCAAAAGTAAACCTGGGTCAAACAAGGAAAACATCACATTAGTACAACTATCATGGAGAATGAAATACAGACAGCTGTTGTAGAGCCGATGAGATGGGCTGGTTACAGTGGTAGGAGTGCAACAATGCCAAGATATGAACCCTCTCCCTGCCTCGGCCAGCCACTACAGAGGAGAGAGGTGGCAACACAGAACTCTTCCCGTTCGCCTCTCACCATGGCCCTTCCCCACCCCAGAACCCTAGCTGCCATGATTCAGTGGATCTAAACTGCACAAAGCTACAGCAGATTCAGTAGGAGGTTGACCAAATTCAGCGCAGAGGGAGCACAACTAATCTATGTAACTAAATAAACAAAATATATTAAAGACATTTTCATTGTTGATCCGGACAAGGCAAACTACTACCATATTTTCAGCAAAATTGCCCCCCGGAACGCATTTTAAGATTTTTTTTTAAACCGTGCAGGCAAGGAAGTTCAAGTTGGTTCATTGAAAAAATCGAACAACTTGAAAGAGAGACCAACAAATAACGAAAGAAAAAAAGTATTTCGCCTTAAATTCTCGAATTGGAATTTTCAGTCAGAAAAAAACATGTTTTTTTTCTAATTAATTAGAGCCATTAGGGGCAGCCCTGAATTATGTAACGAATTGAGAGTAGGAGTAGGGATTCAAAACTTTATGTTTGTAAAACATTATTTCACTCGTCGATACAAAAAAAAAAAAAAAAAAAAAAAAAAAACGTTACGGGTGAGGATTGTGACTCGTGAGGGGGAGGGGGTCGAAAATTTCGATACAATGTTTTTCTATGTTCATTAGAAGGTTTTTCTATGTAGATTAGTTGAGGTACGACGTCCAGAATAGTAGCGCCTTACCCCTGAACCAACAGCTCCTGTTTTTAGTGAATATTGACTTTTGCATTTCCCACTTTTCATCTAACCATTATGTAATACATCATGAGGAAGAAAAACAAAAAAAATATGAATAATTGTATAACGATTGTATGTATTGAACATGATATTGTTATGTAATGCTGTTATTTATAAATATGAAAATAAATAGTGTTTACCTGAGTTGGCTGATCCAGTCGAACTCGTTTGAGTTGATTACGTTGCCTTGTATGAGGTTGGCAAGGACGTCACGGGCATGGACCTCGATCACGATGAGGGCGCAGAGCACCTGCCGCTGAACCCGCGAGAGATAGCCCTTCACCAGAGACCGAAGACTGTCCAGCTGTAACATCGAAGTAACAGGTCAGAAAGTAAGAGACAAGAAGTGATGCATACTACCAGTGTAACATGGTATAGGGTAGACCTGGTGAGTGGACGGCATGGTCCTCATTGTGGATAAGCAGACAAAGCTACAGGAAGCAGTGAAGGGATGGATAAGAAGGCCTCAGAAGGAGAGGGTCGACTCTGACTCCAGAGAAAGGCTGTTAAAAATGTAAGCATGTAGGGTTGTCATGGAATAGGCAGTCCTGCTCCAGTGCGGCCGCGCATTTCAATAATTTAATGTATTCGGCTCAACTCTTGACTGTCCATTAGAGCAAAAATCAGCGAAAATATCCCAAACTATTGGCATCAGAACAACGGGAGGTTGTTGGGGAAAAGTGAGACAGAGAAAAGAGTGGATGGACTGCAGACAGGACAGAGTTGTCTGAGAGCGGATCAAACTCACTGATTAATAACTGTTTATTGCGGAGATCCTACCATAATGAGCATGTTCTTGAGGCACTTGGAGAGTCTCCTCCTGAGGATGGCTCGCTCCACGAGGGCTGTCCAGATAGCCTGAGACCCGGCTATCACTATCTGCCCCGGCCACCGCAACACCCACTCGGCCCGAGGTACCAGGGTGATGTCGATCAGGGAGCCACGGATCGTCATCTTCACTGTGTTCTTCATAGTCTCCTCCACCTGCAACACAGTGTCACAAATTGAATCATCATGTTTTCATTGTTGATCTAGAATGGCCTGGAACAAGTTTCCTTTCGTAACCTTAATATTTCTACTTAGCCGTGTTAATTTCATACTTCTCTTACATCTTTTTATTTACATTCACTCAAATAACGTGTGCATTTGTAAACTTTCCAAACGGTTTCAGACATTTTCATAATTCATATAATTTTTCGATTTTTACATATAATTTAATAACGTCTTCGTTCAGACTCAGAAGAGACTGGATCAGTCAGCTGTTCTATGTAAGTAATTCGTGCGCAGTTGAACAGTTAGTGAGTAAAATGAAAATAGTTGCTTTCCGTGTTCTCTATGTTTGCGCGAAATTGCGATGCTTCAAAAATCGCTCGGTCCAATTAGAAATGACGTGTCTAGCATAATGGGAGTATATAATGTTACCTTTCTGAGCCATGTCTCGCACTGTCCCTTGGGGAACATGGGAGGGATGAGTCGGACACACTCCCCTTCTGCAGAATACATCTCCGTTATCTCTAGTTTATCTTCAAATGTCAACTGAAAAAAAATATATATATATTTATATAGATTGACACACCAGCTCTGTCTCTGAGATGTTTATATCAAGATGCCTATATTTTTTTAACGGTTGGCAAAAATAGTAGCACACGAGAAGCCTAACTCCAAGCTAAGTAACGATGAGCCGGTAGCAAAGGAGAAGCGTGCTTGCCTCATGTGCACAACATCGCGACTTCGAAAACAGGCCGAGGTATTATACTTTTTTATCTGGGAGGTTTAAAAAAAACATAAAGAGGCCGTCCTTCGGAGGGGACGTTAAATGGTGGTCCCGAGTTTGTATGATGTTAAGTACTCGTTAAAGACCACTACCCTAATTAAATATTTTTCTTCAATTAATGGACTATTTAACAAAACAAATTGTACGCGCCATAGCCGATTTTATTTGAATCAGGTGGAGCGTAGGAAGGGAGGTTTGAACAGTGGACACAGGACTTGTGGATGGACTGCAGAGAGGACAGAGTTGGCCCCAGAGCGGATCAAACTCGTTGATTAATAACTATGGTGGAGACAGGACTTACATATGTTTGAACGCACTTACCCACTTCCAGGCTGAGCCATCTTCGCCCAGGGGCTTCTAACAAAACACAAATTGCTGGCCAGCGTTTGTCTGGAAGGTCAGGCTGGAGCAGGTAAACTAGGGGCCTCAGTGGAGGCAACGGGAGTACAGAATGCTGGGGCCGTGTAGGCAACGGTAGGTACAGTACGCCTCAGGGGGAGCCAACGTGGTGGAAATATTAAGGCTGTGTAGGCAACGAGAGTACAGAGATGATACTGATACAACTACTTAGGAGTGTAGAGGGTACTGGGGTCGTGTAGGCAACGGGGTTACTGATAGAACTACGGGGACCTCATGGGGAGGCAACGGGACTACTACTAGCTCAGGGGGAGGCAACTATAGGGAGACTACTAATCCTCACCTGGTCAACAAGTGGAAGGGGGCACATTAAGCGTAAAATAAACAATGCCATCTCTGGACCACACCTGGAACTGAGGTGGCCCAGGATCGGCGGGGTAGCTCAAGCTACTGGCCTGAACACAAATAAACTGCGTTATTTCAGAAACTTCAAGTATTGCAGATACAATGTTTTGTTATTCATTTGCTTATTCTATCACTTCCAGAATTATTTATTTTTATTTCTGAAATTGATTGAGAACTTCGGCAACGGTAATTTTTGTGTATTTTTTTTGTTGTATTATTTTTGTAAAAAAAAAAAAAAAGTGGGTAATTTCTCCTCTTCATAACATTTTTCTATTGGATTTTCGGGATGTTCAAAACGAATCGTTATTCACATGTAGTGTGACTTATGTAGTGACAACCAAAATTGCCCACCTGGTAAATCTATGATTCACTCTAAATAAACCTTGAAGCCCGATCTGCCTTCTGCGGCCCGCAAGTGAAATATAAATATATATTATTTTTTTGGGAGGGGGGGGGGGCAAAAAATGTATTTATCTGCAAAAGGAAAGAAATGCGTAGAGGCTGGCGTCAAATACAAAGTTTTCTAGTTGTTTCATACGTATCTAAGCGGATATATTATTTATTTTGGGTTCACATGCATTCCTCTTTTGAAATCATTTTGTATCATTCAAAACAGTAATGTTATTATATTGTTATCGGACATGTTAGATTACAAACATGTAAAATAACTGAAAATGACTAAAACCAAGAACGTAGAACTATTACCATATTACTACAAAACCAAATGAGACGATATACCATTTTATTTACTCCATTACAAAATATAAAATCCAAATCGATAATTGGTTAATAGTAATTAGATAACATCTATTCGAAAGAAAAAAAAATGATCCTCCAGTGAGTCTTTTTAGTGAAGCAGCGCACCTTCTCCGATTCATAATCAATATTGCAATAGGTAAAGTTCCAGTAATTTCAATTAAATTAAAATGAAATAGTTTCCATTCAAATAGCCAACAGTTTCCATTTATAGCCGGTGAGTAGTTGCGTCACATGGCGTCTTCCTTCTCTCAATGTTATCCATGAACCCCCCATAACGATATATAATATATATATAGGTTACCTTATATATGTTTTCGAAACACTTTCTGAGGTGAGGCTGCACGGCTAGGGGGTTCTTGGCCTGTGAGAGGATCTCCAACAGTTCGTCATCGCTGAGGAAGTAGAAACGAGGGAATGCCTTCCTCTTCGACTCTAGGTACTCGGCCAGCCCCCGAGCCACACTCTCCAGCGTCTCGTTGCTCTTCTGCAGTTGGTCCAAGAGCCGGACGTCCGAAGCCATCTCGATAATCTAGACAACAAACACAATATTCTTCCCATCAAGACGACTTAAACAGGCTGAGGCCAATATTAGCCAAAGTTAGTGTGCCATTACACATCCGGGTGTACTGGCCGTGTCCTCTAAAGCTTGACAGACAGGCATTAAGTTGTGGTCACATTTTGTGATCAACAGCATTATTTCATAAAAGTAACTATTTATTTTTTCTACCCAAAACTTTACTTGCTCAGCTATGGTAAGTATAGAGAAACTACTCAGACTTCCAAATCGGCAAATTGGATTCAGAGGGAGAGCAAAAACTTAGTTGAATGAGTCGTGCTGGGGAAGTACACTAGCAGAGATTATCCTTTGGGCCTAATTGAATCAGATTTACTTTCAAAATGTAATTTGTTTTTAAAAAATGGATGAGGAAAATGCAAAAAGTGGTCGGTGAATCACCGGCTAGGTACCTACCCAGCAACAATTAGTCAATTACGTTTTCGTCGGAGCCAATCGACCGTTTGGGTTAAAACGCAATATTTGACTTACATAGTCGCTTCTGAATCCTCAAACTAAATTTTGTGTCGACATATTCATTACATCGGCAGTTATTGGGATTTTTGAGTTGAGAATCGTCCTTAATAATTTTTTTATTTATTTATGAAATTTTGTGTCAATACATTCAGTACAACGGCAGTTATTAAAGTTTTTCTGTTAAACCTCCCTCCTAATCCCCCCCTTCGGCGAATTGGCTGAAAATCAACGTCGTCCTTAGAAGGATCTAGATAAACATATAAAATGTCATATCTATAAATTCTTTCTATCGGGAGTAATCGTGCTCACAGATTGTTTTTTTCAATTTTTGAAATAAGGAGGTCGGAAAACATAAAATTTCCTTGAAAAGTCCGCCTCGAATTGCGTAACTTGATCCAAACTTCCTGGGAAGTAAAATAAAGAAATAACTCTTCTAGAAGTGAACTTATCTTAGTTCCACTTCCTTCTTTAGATGTGATATATAAATATATGAGATCCGAACTTTATTTGTTTGTTACCAAATAATAAAGTTACGGAAGTCCAAATGTAACACAACATACAACAACACAATACAATCTTGTGTAATTCAAATATTTAATTGAACAGACTCAAATTACATGCTCCAAGGATTTTACTCTACCTTCACCTTATTTATTATTGGATGTAGTTGTGTTCGTTGTGAATTCTTCATAAATTCTGTATATAATACACAGTGGAAGGTTTGTCTATCAAAAATCAGTTGAGAGTCGCTTCTTTTTTATTTATTTATTTAAAACATTTTAACCTTACGCCATGAAATGAAAGAAATTATTATTAATAATAATATTCTACCAAAGGATTGTTGAATGCATTGTTCATAATTCTTTTCCAGGATCTTTGAACAATTTGAAACTTTTTATTCTCGAGCGGGAGCTGAGTCGATACGTCAGGACTAGTAAATATAGGCTCCAAGTACATCCATTGTCTGCAATTGATAAAATATATTAGAAATAAATAAATGTATTTACAGGATGTTGCAAACTTGTAGGAATAACGGGTTTTATCATCATGAGCGAAGTACAAAAATCTTTGTAATGGATGATTTGCTTAATTCATGGCAAAAAATCTCAATTTACCAAAAACATTTTTGTCAAGGAGTGATCAAGGCGGGAAACTCCAACTCAACTTCATTATTCCAAATGGGATCATATATTTTTCTGGACGAATTTTAAAACAAGATTTTACATGAAAAAAAAAAAAAAAAAAAAAGATTGAACGAGAACACTCCATTGGATACACATACACATGTTTCAAATAAGTATTATATTTATTCCGATCAGAAGAACTCGCTCTCGCCCAATGCTCATTTTTTATTTATAAAAATCTAATTTCAGAATTTATCAACAAAAATATAATCCCAGTTGAAATAAAGACGTGGAGTTCCACTTCTCATAAACCTGATACTTAAAAAAAAAAAAAAAAAAAAAAAGGTAAATATAGATTCCTTGGCAAAAATTAAGAGACATCCAGTAATCCAGTATCAATATCTTCATTACTGACATATTTTCAGAAAAAAACAATCCTACAAGCTGCGACTCCCTGTATATTGCATGCATACACATTATACATAACAATGATAGTTATTTAGAGATGGCACAAGGACACAGATTAAAAGGGCCTAACTGAGTGGCATTTGCATTTTAGGAACCTCCTACCATACCCATCCACTACAGGGGTGGGGAGGATCCTACACAACTTGACTCCCTCAACTCATGACCTCTACTGTAAATGATGCTTACTTCTGGACTTCTATCCACTCCTCGATGACGCTCATCACCAGCTTGATGGTGGTCTCCCACTCCTCAATCATCCCCTCGAAGGGTCCTTTGAAAGGACTGTATGCCAGCTGCTGGATCACCAGCATGTGATCCTCCATCTGCTGCATGTATTCCTCCGCTATCTTCATTATATACGTTCCTGTCAAAATAAAAAAAAAAACGTATTCAACATATAGATTTGGTACATAAAGAGAAAACAAGGACTTACTCCAGTAGCAATATTTGAGCATACAAACTAATACTTAACGTTTTTGCAGAATATGTAGGCACATAGGGAATCCACAGAGGGAGAGAGAGAGAGAGATTCGTGACTGAGTTGGTACATTTTGTAGATTTTAATTGTATGCAGGACGTCGTATTAATAATAGACTCAGCGGTTTTTTTCTGAAAATATTCGAGTTACAAAAATATTTATAATAAATGTCTTCTTAATTTTTGCCAAAAAATTTAAATTTACTTTCAACATTTTCCTTGGTTTCGGGCATATGGGACCCCGATCTCAACTTTCTTATCTCAACGGAGTGTTCTCCTTCAAAGCTCTCGTTTCATTTCATAAATAATTGGACAAGAGGATACACCTAGGGACCTGAGCATCCTATCCGCTTATTCCTTCCCTGGAAGCGCTGGACTTCTTCCTTACCTTGCCGCCTTGTCTTACCTCGATGTGAAGGTAATAAAGGACCTAGTCTAATCTAAGAATACTGTCGTGGTTTATTTCTCAAACATTTTCCTCTATGATCATATCTCTACCAAAAATGGAATCTCGTCCGAGCCTCTCCCAGGTCCCTTTCGTCGCCTGCTGAAGGTTCGGATCCAGGTTCAGGATCCAACACCTTGGAAGTCTCACCAAGGAACGTCTTCGACTGTCTGCACAGTCGCGATTTATTCTCTCCTTGGCTTCTCCAAAATACTCTACACTAGAAATATGAAAATTGAGTCATACTTGAGAAAAAGATTGATAGTAAATGTAGATTATTTGGAAAAAATAAGGAGACATCCATAACAAATATTTTTGTAACTCGCATATTTTCAGAGAAAACCCGCGGATCCAATAAGAATGCTAATTTTGCAAAACATTTCTACAACTCGGTCTTTGAGCCACGACAAAACGTAATAAGTGAATAAAAATGCATTATTAATAATCTAAATTACTAGAAACAAAATCTAAAGATTAATAGATAAAATAATAAAACCGGATGAGAAGTAAATAATATGATGCCTAACTAATTTCCCCAAAAAAGGTTTTGGGTCAATTAGTTAGTCATTTTCGTTTACAAATGATTAACTGTTAAAAATTCGAATTATTCTGCTAACTGACTCCAAAACTCTGGCAGATTGCTAGTTACTAGTTACTAGGACCGTGTAAAAGCTCTATTTAACAGGCAATTTTTTTGAACCGGAATTCGCTTTGGGTTAGCGAATAAAAAAAGCCAGTACACTATGTGAGGCAACCTCTCAAGGCTGGCCGCTAGGTTACAGGGAGGATTTTACCGGTGTTCTTGTACGGATTGACAGAGAGCTTGGCGTCCTCCCACTCGCTCCTGATCTTCTCAAGAGCTTGCTCTATCACGTATTCCTTGTTGGCCTTCTCAGAGATCAGTTTCATTTCTGGCCTGTGCTCTCCTATCCCTGTCTCCAGGATCTCCCTAAACGTGATATTAGGATTTATCACTATCCTTATTCCTGAAACAAAAACACATTGGTGTCTATACTATTTTATACAAACAAAATTGAAAGTTTGACTTTTGTCGTTCTATGCGTGAAAACATGACTGAACGTATATTATAGGGTACTTCGAGGATGACCCAATTTAGGATATAGGCAAACTGTCATCTCAAAATGTTAGCAGGGAGGGGTTGTGATTGTTTATGTGGGTGCTAACTTTCTACCGACCGATCCTTATAAGCCCGTTTCGTACATAGGCCAGAAGACTTCTTAAATGTTTGAAGGGAAGGGGTGGTTGGGGGGGTCGCCAAGTTACTCCCGCGCAAACTGCTAGTCCACGATATAAATAATGCAGAATGCCTGTCTATTTATCCGGCTGAAATCGGCTAAACATATATTCATGAAACTTGTAGGTATTTCAATGATTTACAGGAGTGATGTGTGACACACCATTTAGTATTCTCGATGCCACCCACTGCCGTAAATGAGGATGAGTGACCTTGACAACGCCGTCCATCGGATGGGATGTTAAGAGATGGTCACGAGCCTGTGTGACGTCAGGTGCTCCTTAAAGACCCCTACCCTCGATGAATAAACCTAGGTAGGCAACATTTAGAACTCCCTCAATAGAGTCAGGCTCTTGTCCACCAGAGCGACGAAAGAACGTACTCATAGGCGATATGACCTCTTAGTTAAAGCCCGAGCACGGTCACAATAAATAAATAACTCCTAATACAAAATGGCCAAATTCGAGTTAAATCCATCAGCGTTAGACTTTTCAAAATTGTGAGTAGCAACTATAAAAAAGGGTCAAACTCGAAGCTTCGAGCAACAACGTGATCCTATTTATTGCGCCATTTAGCTCACAAGCAGATTGGATCACTTTACCTAGTTAAACCAAGACTCACCAGTCTGTTTATATACTTCGTCCCAGTGACGCTCCCTCATCCCAGGGTTCCTGAGATGCTGCATCAGCGGAATGTACACCTTGAATTTCTCTATCTCCTCCTTGATAGTCAGCGCTATCCTCTGACAGCCTAGCAAAACAGTAATACAATCAGGTTATTATTAACCTTATAACATACGTATAATCTGTGAGTCCACAGATGAGTGAACTTGTTCAAAACTCTCAACAGTTATATTTCAGTTGAGAAAACTGAAAGCCGCAGTAACTGCAGCAGTACTGAAGCTCAATTATTTTATACAATTTGATAGATTGATGAACTGGGACGTCCTTCTGTTGGGCAACAGTAAGAAGAGTGTTTGTTCCAGCTGTGTGAGCGATGTGTGGGAGGATTGTCCAGCGTCATGGGAATACTGGCTCTGTCATGTACCTATATCTCCCCATGTAGTCTGTGTGTACCGCAGCTTTCCTTGGGTAACAAACAGAAGATAGCCCCAGCGCCATCTCCCTAAGAAGAACGCTCGCCTGACAAAGAATCCATTTAAGTAACTCAAATGAAATAAATTATTTTTGAATTGAAAAAAAACTTTTCTTTTTAAGATAAAACCGTTTTATTTTCAAAAGTAATATTTTATTACTTAATTTGTAAGTTCCATTGTAACTTCCAGAAAAAAATTGAGTTTAATGGTGTCCTACAAGCTGCCAGAGATATACGAAAAGAGCGTGGTCCCAGGGAATTAGGAGATCATCCATCAATTTTATAGCTCCACTTGAACTTCTAGAGAAACGTTTCACATAAACAAAATGGTACCTGGCATATCGTGGAAGGCACGAGCACACTTGCTTATCATCCTATAGTTGTCATTCACCATGAACTCGATAGTGTCCACCTTAACGTTCATTATGGGGTTGTCCATATACGTCTGGTACGAATTACGCCAATCTGAAAATATTAATTACCAAGTGTATGTAATATATCTAGTTTATTACCCTGCTTACAGGAGATATTTTATGGGGGTGGGGGAGGATTCAAGAGATACCTGCTGAGGTGAGCCAGAGACTCTTGTAAGGCTCGAACTCTCGGATCAGACTGTTGAGGTCGTCAAAAGGAGTGACTTTCATCCGGAAGAGCAGTTGTCGTTCGTTGAGCAGGAGGGCGTACTCCATCACCTCACGCATCTGTGCCCACACCTTGTCAACATCCACTGCCACTTCGTCTATCTGAAACCATAAACACACTTTAGGCTACAATAACATAAATATTCCCCTTTCTTATATAAATGAGAAGCAAACAACTGAAAAAGAAAAAAAGGTTTTGATGATTTGTCTCTTTCCCGACAGGACTAAAGTAAATTCCAAATATAAAAATCTTGGTGTTACTAACGAAATCTAATTATGTTTATCAATAGATGTAACCTATAACAATCCGGAATGAGTTTCATATTGTAGCCTTACAATGCGAACGTACCGTAGCATTATTATAGTATGTACTAATCGATGGATAAAGCAATAAGTTTTCATTATTTGACGCATCAATTAGACAACTTAGAAAAAAATTAATTAACGTTACAATACAGAAGGGGAAGGAAGTCACTGCAACAGGGCGGGGGTTGGGTCAAAAGGAAGTCACTGCAACAGGGAGGGAGAGGGTCAAAGGGAAGTCACTGCAACAGGGAGGGAGGGGGGTCAAAAGGAAGTCACTGCAACAGGGAGGGAGGGGGGTCAAAAGGAAGTCACTGCAACCGGGCGGGGGGTGGGTCAAAAGGAAGTCACTGCAACAGGGCGGAGATTTATGGACGCCCTTAGACCCTGCCTTAGTACAATATTGTCAACTTACTTTGTTTATGTCATCCTGCTTGGCGATATTTGTCACTAGCGTAGTAAGGTACTCTATTTTATCACCTAAATTAAATTCATTTTCGACTTGGATCTTCTTAAATTTTGCTGTAAGTTTAGTAAGCTCTTTTTTGACTTGTTTTATTTCCGAAAGAATCTTTTTAGGCCAAATTTTCGCTTCCCATTTCTGTTTAAAATCCACTTCTGCAACTTTATATTTGAAAAAATCAAGAAGATAATATTCCTGAAAAATAAATAGTTCATGTTGGAAAGTTTGTTTTAAAGCATAACTACCGAATGTAAACGCTACATCTACATAAATGAAATCCATAAAACTTAGCACTTCGAATTACGCCTTTATAATAAAACATTCATTTTGGCGTTCCCTCAATTGACTAAAAGTATAACCCGTTATTTCCCACAACTATTTATAATTAAAACATAATTTAAAATTGGTTCAGCATGCCTTGTTGAAATGGACCTCTGAGTTTTACTGGTAAAACCGTTAGGTTACTCCACAATCATTTTTGTAAAGCCCAGAAATGGTATCAGTTTCAAAACAGGTAAATATTATATCGAAATAATACCTTTTTCATTAGGAATATATACCAAGTTATAACGGATCAAGCTCCCATTGATAAGGCGAAAAACTTTGAGCCGGTTAGTAAAATTCCACCAATTTTCGATGGAAAAATTCGCCAAGAAATGTTTAATGGTACTAAGGCAACTTGAACTCAAAAGCACGACGAAAATTTGAGGAAAAAATGTCAATTGATGACTTCCGCGCGCTCACTGAACTTTATGATAACAAAACAGTTCCCAATCACACTTTTGCAATCAAGAAAAATAAATCATTCACTGTAATAACACAAGATATTATTTGTACGATAACAGAAGAGAAAATGCTTACTGACTGCATTAAATTTCGTTGCTAAACACCGAAAGAACGCAAACAAAGATTATGAACGGTTACTCTGGAAAACAAAGAGAAAACATCTATTCCACTGACAGACTATTTTACTGTGTCAATAGTGTTGAGCACAAAAATAAGACAAATAAAGTACCTACTACAATGCAAATATATTCAATGTTTTGTCCACCAAACACAGGATGTAATGAGTAGTTGTGTAAATGTCGTGAACATCATCACTAAAAAGAGAATCAATCCAGTTGAGTGTGTCAAGTGTGGAGCCCGCAATAGAGAACAGTGCAAAGTATCGTACCACTGTCAACCTGGAATGGCTTTCTGCACACAAAGAAAAACGAACTAGAACTACAAAGAAACTTCACTGTTGAAAGTAATAACAACAACAAACACACTGAACAGGAATCGTATCAAGATAACAGTATACTTTCATATCTCATGAAATTTATATTAGTCGACGGTTTATATTAGTTGAACAGATCCCATAAACCATAACAATAACACCGGTTATCTTCAAGGGTTATCTTTATCAGCGATTAATCGATTTACATACAGTTCGTTTCGAATCGATTATGATAAATGTTTAAAAAATCATATTAAAACAAATGGATTCCTAGCAAAACGTTGCGAATATACTATTTGCTCATAACATCGAAGTTGATAACGACTAAGGATACATTTTCTGTTCCTGGATATCAAGTATATAAAAACGGCAGAAATTTAAGAGGGGGAAGGTTTGCATATTAAAAAAAGAAAGTGATGTGGCCATTACATGACGTTTTATACCTATCACGCTTTTACAGACCCCACCCTCCCCTCTCAATCTCATTATATATAGGCACTACTGATGAGTATAAGAAATGCTGTAAAATGAAACATGCTGACCCCAAAGCATTACATTATCCACCAGTATGAAATCAATTTGAGAGGGGAGAGAATGTTCAATAAAATGCTGGTTGGTATAAGAAAGTCCTGTAATGGCCACACACCTATATCCAGAAGAATCAGTGCCACAAGGACCACCTAGAATCAATATATATAAATGGCATATATATATATATATATAAGATTATATTATAATAAAAATGTTTACTTATTGACAGGGATTGCACTGTCCTAGCTGACTGCTCCACACTCAAATTTCATCTTCTGAGAGGACACTGATGTAACCATTTATCTATCTTATTTTTGTAAATGTCAAATGGAATAATTAAAACAAAAAAAAAGTTAACTATAGTTACCCAACAGAGCTTGTGCACGTAAGTGGAATGGGATGTGACCCAGGTAGGGAGGGTCTCCAACCACTCTCGCATCTCCACGAGGTCTTCTATAGAGTTGGGCTCCTGTTCTAGTCGATGGATCACTCGACGGTACTCCTCCAGAGCCTATAAGTACACACCACTTCAGTATGAACCAACAGTAGGCATATTAGTATCAGTCACCTTAGATACTGCATATAGAAAACACATCTATATATTTAAGAGATTTTAAAACATCAAAGAACTTGTGTTGAAGAATTGGAGCAAGCTATTGTCCTTGTCAGATTCAAAGAATTTTTTTGTCATGGATTTCAGAATTCAAAGCTCTTTATAATATCTTTCTAAATAATTCAAGGTTATGCTTGAAGTGCTTATGATTGCATAGCTTATGAGTGCAAAGTGCATTTTGAAAAAAATTATTTAGCATTGCTGGGAAGCATGCTGAAGGGAGTGTGAATTCCTGAAGTATGAACCATTGTGTTAGTTTCTTTTTCTTTTTTGATGGGCGTTGTTGTTAAAAATGGCTAGATCTTAATTAGCAAAATATAAAAAATAAAAAAATAATAATGACCACATACATCTTTCATTAAAGTTCTCATTTTGTTAGCGTAAAAATCCAGATGTAATTGAGCGATGTTGTTGCGTTTTTCAATCAAATTCTCCTTGACGACCTGCATATTGAGTTCGAACATCCCCACCTCGAGGCTGTCCGGGACCATCGTTTTCAGATTATCCGCCTCTGTCATCTGGTTGACAATTTCGTCCCTGATCTCAACCACTGAATGTTCCGCTTGGCTATACTCTCTGAAATTGAAATAAGAATGTTATTAAAAACTAACTTTTACCGGTTGTTGATGGGGAAATATCGAATGCATAAAATCAGATTTTCAATTGAAAGTTAATTAAATACTACCAGTATAATATACTGGTAGTATTTAATTAACTTTCATTCTATATTATAGAATGAAGATAGACAGTGAAAGACCGATCTTCTGGCCTCAGGAAATAATTGTTTTTAGTGTTTGTCTGAGAACACAATAACTCCCGATTGAATGGATTGATCGACACGTTTTATATGTGAATATAAAACCCTATAACAACGACACCTGAATTTCAGCCAAATCGACCAAAGGGAAAGGGGAGATTAGGGAGAAGGCTTAATAACAAAACTGTACAAACTGCCGATAAAATTAATGTATCGACACTAAATTTCATATGTGTATTCTAAACGTAGTAAGGACGATCCTTATTATTTTCAGCGTAATCGGCAGAAGGGAAGGGGGGATCAGAGAAAGCTCAACTCAAAAACCCTAACAACTGCCAATATAATAAACGTATCTACATGAAATTTCATATTTGAAGCCAAAACCCATTGAGAAGATAACCTGTCAAATGTCTGTAATATCGACCGAAGGGAAGGGGGGTTCTATTCAATAACTCTAATAACTGCCGATGTAATAAATTTATTGACACAAAATTTAATAGAGGATTTAGGAGCCCCCATGTATGTCAAATATTGAATACAAGGGGAGCAAAAAGTTAATTAATTCGTTTTGGGAATTGCCAGTGATTCACCGACCATTCTTTTTAAAATAATTTTGTTCAATTAGCAGCATTGACTGGCTTATAATAGGAAAAAGTTGTTTTATTTAGTAAATTGGGAACTTTCCAATGATTGGACTGAGGCTGTTCATTGTCATAATAATAGATAAGTAATACTTGGAGAATGAACTTACAGGCAATATTCATCTGGGGTCAGCTTCCACAGGGGAAGAAACCTCTCGAACTGTTTGACATAGGCTCTGATGGCGATGAGACCGATCCGAACTGACGAGGACACGCGGTCAACAGCCTGAACCACAACGGCATCCTTCAGTCCCGTCCCCAAGAAGTTGTTCACCCGCCCGAACAGCAGCTTCTTGTGTACGAATGGCTCGATTTCGGCGATGTCGTGAAGCATGAGCACTGACTTCGTGATCATTCCCACAATCACATCCTGAAAAATAAAAAGAAGTTTTTCTTCAATTGTAAACCGTTTTATTTGATACTTTTAAAAAAGAAATGAATATATATATATAATTCCATATTCTTTTCTTATTTAAATTCTTCTTTCTTTGGAAATTTTTGTTATACTTGTTCCACCTAAAAGAAAACGATTTACTTTCCTAGCTATAGGTATCGTATGGAGAAATTTTGTAATCCGTAAAAAATAGAATGTTTTAACAGGAAGTTTTCCTTCCGATCCCAAGACCCGACAATAAAAAAAACAGCGAATCGAGAGGAAATATAGTATGAGGATGAGTACCTAATTGGGATGACACCTGTCGATTTTCTGCGAAATCCCAAACAATAATAGATGTAACAAATTGTACAACACGAACATCAGGAGGATTTAGAAGTTTATGGGTAAAACATTCACCGAGGTTCAGCCAAGTCGTTAGAGTGCATTCATAGGGAGAGCGAAAAATTGATAAATGTTTGCAGGGAAAGTGCATTGCCGGTCATTCACTGACAACATTCTTGGAAAGTGCATTGCCGGTCATTCACTGACAACATTCTTGGAAAGTGCATTGCCGGTCATTCACTGACAACATTCTTGGAAAGTGCATTGCCGGTCATTCACTGACAACATTCTTGGAAAGTGCATTGCCGGTCATTCACTGACAACATTCTTGGAAAGTACATTACATTCTTGTTTTGAAATATTAAAATGCATTTCAAATAATTTTGAAGATTTAAATTAATTTTCTCATATTTTTGGTTTGTTTTCGTTTTAATTGATTACAACTTAAATATAATTTTTCATATAAATTATATATGTATATATATTATACCATCTCTCCTTGCGTGAGTGCATTTTTTACGTAATTAGTAAATATAAAATTAAATCGGAAAAATTATTAAAATTGAGTATTTTTACATCGCGACTTTAATAAAAAACAATACCTGGATAGCCAAATGCACTCCCACGAGAAGGACGGGTACAAGTTCCTAAATGTAAGTTGACATCAGTAATTAACAATAATTAATTATTGCTGTCAACCAGAAGAAGAATGGGAGGGGGGAAATAGAATGGACAACTCAAACGTGAACCAAGAATCTCCAATCACATACTGAGCTAATGGCAAAATATAAAAGGAACGTGGTGAACTGTTGACACAAGAGCGAAGAGTTGAAGAATGTTTCCAAACTGCCTCCCCACCCTCGGCCCCCTTTTTTGGTGAGGATGATTCCTGATGTCTCATTGGTCGTCAGTCTCCGCCCACCCCATCTCCAGCCAATCACCGGTGACCACTTGAGAGTTCTGTGATAGCCTGCGGATGTTAAGCTGTGAATCCCAGCGGATATTAATTAGAGTTATGTGAAAAAACTGTTTAACAAAATGCTGATGCCGACAATATAAATTACCACACAGGATGCCGACAATTATCCTGGCTTCCTTTCTATTCCCCATCTCTATTGTTCTTTGTTCTTGCTCCCAGCGATTGCGATTTCCTCGCAGCAATCGCTGGTTTCGAGCATATTCTTCCGAATGCAATTCTCTTTCGTTCAACACCTCACAAGCCATATTTTACTCCTAGCGATCGCGATTCTCTGCAGCATCGCTAGTTCTGAGCATTATATATTGTCTATAAGGTAGGCATGCTACAATATCCCCCGTTCCCGTTAAAATAAAATATGTCGGCTAAATGACCATTGAAAGTCACATATTTTATTAGTTTCACTTAACACTTGCTTGTTCACTGAGCATATACACTTAACCAATATTCATTAAAAGATAAACTTGCCCAAAGTCATAATAAAATAATTATATATTACAAATACTCAGGTATCGACCTCATTATCATGCGTGACCAAAACATGATTTTAAATTTCCGTTCTATTCGGCATGGCTTGCCTATGCATGCGTGACCAAAGCATGATTTTACTTTACGCTGTACTTCTTGGAGTTGACCCTCTCCATTGGCAAATAACGACGATTCTATTTCTAGCATACATTCACTGACTAGTTAAAACATCAAAAACGGCCCCACGCCCCGACAATGCTTCAACTGAATTCCCATATCCTCAATCCGCTTCAACAAAAATTTGGGTTGACCAGACCCTAACCATATGCCTCCTTAGGCCTTCGACAGGTATTTACCTTCTGCCGGAACGACGACGAAATATAAAATAGAAAAATAAGCCCACTCAAATCCCATCTCAGTTTCATAAACATATGTAAATTGCGGCATCCACATTAATCAAGTAGCGAAACCCTTTCTTCAGTTCAAACCGTCAGTTCATGGCATAAAAAAAAATAAGCAAAACAAACTCCCGCCCCTTTTAAATGGATTCTACAAGCATCAATGGAGTGGCCCCTTCTCCGTGTGTACGATAATTAAATATTCAATTCTGGGTATCCCCTCCAGTTTATAATATATCTCCCCCTCCAGTCATGTATGCTTCGGCTCCTATTTCTCAATCTCTTATCCTCAATTTCTTAACTAAAATAAAAAAAAGGTTGTGGGTTCGTAGCCCGACCGAGGCCCTTAGTTTATTTTATCTGGGAGGTAAAATAAACATAAGCACGCCGTCCTTCGGATGGGACGTTAAGCGATGGTCCCGAGCCTGTACGATGTCAGGTACTCGTTAAAGACCCCTACCCTAGATGAATAAAAATTTAGGGTAGGCAAAATTTAGGACTCCCACAGTAGAGTCGGGCTCATGTCCACCAGAGTGACGAAAGAGCGCTCTGTTAGTAGGCGATATGACCTCGTAGTTAAAGCCCGGGCATGAGTCATAAAACCTAACCTAAACCTAACCTAAAAAAAATTGACATTTGACCTACTGTGGTCGACACTCTATCATAATAAGTAAGGTCCATACCTGAATATATGTGACAAATATATTTACAAGGCTTTCATTGGGTTAACATAGCCCATCATGGTCACTAGATAAAATATGGGTCAATGTGACATTTTCAATAGATACACATGGTCGGATACTAATACAAATATTATTTATTTGTCCACTTAACACTTGTTCGTTCACTGAGCATATACACTTAACCAATATTCATTGGTTATTGGTAACCAATATTCATTGATTAGAACTCTCAAGTGATCACCGGTGATTGGCTGGAGATGGGGTGGACGGAGACTGACGACCAATGAGACATCAGGAATCATCCTCACCAAAAAAGGGGGCCGAGGGTGGGGAGGCAGTTTGGAAACATTCTTCAACTCTTCGCTCTTGTGCCAACAGTTCACCACGTTCCTTTTATATTTTGCCCTTAGCTCAGTATGTGATTGGAGATTCTTGGTTCTTCGGATGATCAACACGTATAGTTTATATTTGACAGTGAGTTTGAATATATGAATTGAGCAGTGTTCGTTCATGTTTGGGGCCATTCAGGCGAGTGAGATACATTTTGATTTCGGACGCACATAAACTCAGTGAACAATCTAAATTCTATTGTGGCCTCCAGGCAGACCTACAAGGACTAGGTGAGTAGATGGGGTCTGAGGGATGTACATCAAGGATGATCACATCGCCACCTCCAGGGATCAGTATCGAGGTACCTCGTAATTAACGTAGAAAGTCCTTCAGACAAATGGCCAATTTATATTCAATTGTTTTTTTTCTTTTATAAATATGATACTTTATTCTAAAATAAATATGTTACTGTTCTAGGGTTTGAGTTGTCCATTCTATTTCCCCCCTCCCATTCTTCTTCTGGTTGACAGCAATAATTAATTATTGTTAATTACTGATGTCAACTTACAGTTAGGAACTTGTACCCGTCCTTCTCGTGGGAGTGCATTTGGCTATCCAGGTATTGTTTTTTATTAAAGTCGCGATGTAAAAATACTCAATTTTAATAATTTTTCCGATTTAATTTTATATTTACTAATTACGTAAAAAATGCACTCACGCAGGAAGGAGAGGTGGTATAATTGGCGCCCGTTAACAAGGACTTGATTTGTTTACTAATTATGCTAATTAGTATAATTAGTGAACCCCACTAATTGGTCCCTAATTAATTAATTAAATTTAAAAAACAATTTTCTTTTGCTTTTTAACATTGATTCCAGCCTATTGGGCTAAAATGATATATTTTTCCTTAAAGTCGGTAATTTAGAATCAAAACTGAAGAAGGATGGGAGGGATTAAGGAATACGAATGACATCAGTTATTAATATTTTATTTTTTTTGACATTTTAAATTTTTCTTGTGTAATTTTAGTATGCAGTATTTTAATTTTTTTACATATTATAACTATTGTTGTATTGTGATGCCATATGACAGGTCACGATAGAAATTAGGTAGCACCAGACCTCCCGTAATATTAATTGTTTTTGTTTTGAGTTAATTGTTTTGAGATATATATATTTCGTTTACCAGCATGGAAGGGAAAGGGAAGTCGGACTTAGAAATTTGACCTAGAGGCGATGTTTAAGGCCATGCAGGAACATATTTCGGGACTAGGACAACAGGGAAAGGCCATGCAGGAACAGATAGGACAGCAGGGAAAGGCCATGCACGAACAGATAGGACAGCAGGGAAAGGATTTAAAAGCGGACATGCAGGAACAGATAGGACAACAGACTTCCGAGATAAGGGGTGTGCGCCAAGAAATTTCGGCAATGGCAAATAATATCGAATCCATTAATCGCGATATGGGCACTCTACGATCTGAGTCCGGAGAATTGAGAACTAAACAGGACAATTTAGAAGGGAGATATGACAAACATGTTTCTGAAGTTAGGGACATGGTAGATGTCTGTTATCATGAAATGACAGGTAGGATCATGTCAGAAACACAACGTTTAGATAAGGAGGTCGAGGAAATAAATTCGAACCAAAATCTTTTTCGTACCGATTGTGAGAAGAGATTCGCCAATATCTCGAAGAGAATAGATACTGTTTCGGGTCAAAATCAGGTCTCAACCCCAAAACATAATGACCAAGTGACGTTCACCATCCCTGAAGAACATAAGGATTGGTATACAGGTCAGACCTTTGCTCGCGAACAGCCTAGTAACGTCACTTTCCAAAATACGTATATAAAAAATTACGAACGTAACAAAGTAACGTTCCGTAACAATGTGTTGGATTTACCCAACCATTTCATATCAAATTTAGAAATTGCATATAGTCACATTGGAGAATTTTATAATCTGAACGAATTTATAAAGTCACATTTAAAGGGCGAGGGTCTGGATTGGTTCCTTGTAA
Source organism: Aradus depressus (assembly GCA_963662175.1). Lineage (NCBI taxonomy): Eukaryota > Metazoa > Arthropoda > Insecta > Hemiptera > Aradidae > Aradus > Aradus depressus. The sequence continues at coordinate 51,664,079 of OY759214.1, read as the reverse complement.
AGTCAGGAAGTATCCGCTCTTTTGATGAATTCGTCAATGCGTTCAAAGATAGGTTCTGCGGGGAGAAATATGACGTGGGGGCCATGGTGGCCGTGCGGGCTAGAGCGTAGGGCTTTGGTTGCATGGTCTCACCATGGTTTGCGGGTTCGAATCCCGTCCGGGAGTGAGTTTTATTTCGTAGATAGAACTCCCTCCCGGGGCCATGGATGTCTTAAATAATTATACATAACACATTGACATGGCTAATATGCACCGTTCATAAAGCCAAAAGAAAAAAAAAAAAAAAAAAAAAAAATATGACGTTATAGTCCGTAGGGAACTTGATACCCAAGGCTATGCCGATCATATGGATAAAACACCCAGCGAACATTTTTCAAAATTAGTGTCACGACTCCAGGATAGTACATATAAAATTCCGGAAGGCTACGTATGTGAACTATTAAGCAAACATTACGGAGAGACGGTCGAAAATTCCGTTAGGATCCAGGGAATAATCTCTATTGAGAGACTACATGAGCAAATAATTAGGATAGGTAGACTATCAAGGACCAGCATGGAAGGGAAAGGGAAATCGGACTTAGAGCCGATACAGACACGGTCTAGGAAAACTATCCGTACGCCCCCGGAGTCCCCGTAGTAAATGCTGATGCCGACAATATAATTACCACACAGGATGCCGACAATTATCCTGGCTTCCTTTCTATTCCCCATCTCTATTGTTTTTTGTTCTTGCTCCCAGCGATTGCGATTTCCTCGCAGCAATCGCTGGTTTCGAGCATATTCTTCCGAATGCAATTCTCTTTCGTTCAACACCTCACAAGCCATATTTTACTCCTAGCGATCGCGATTCTCTGCAGCATCGCTAGTTCTGAGCATTATATATTGTCTATAAGGTAGGCATGCTACAATATATATAAATAAATACATATATAAGCACATATTCATCTTGTTTATTATAAATAAGTGCAAGTAAATACCTCGTATATATCCAAATTTTCGTTGAAGTATGCGCCCAGATCTACGTCCAGTCTGATTTTGAGTCTGAAGATAGGTTTGTCCCTGGAAGTGTATCTGGTGCTTGCCAGATCATCTCCCCAGTTGAACTCATCATTAACATCCGTCATATTTTCCGTGCAGATCTCAAACGCAGTGGCATAATTTTGCAATGACCTCGCAAGAAGTCTTTTGAATGACCCCTATACAAAAAGGGAAAACAAATGATTCAAGGAAACTGTACCAACTGCCCTCTGTTGGAAGCTGGTATCTATGTATAATGTGCATACTCGTACATGTATCTATCTATATGCCAGATAACTTGATCTCATCTGTTAGGTTAATTAAAATTAATTTATACTTTTATTTAATTTTCTCGGTCCTCCAAGACTTTCATTAGTTGTGAGCGGTCGAGGAGGTAATCCTTGAGTTGAGTTAGTAAATAAATAAATTAAGTTGACAAATAAAGAGTCCATGACTAATGAATAAACTGAATTTTCTCTATAATTGAATTTATTTATTTACGCACCCAACACCTTAATTACTTCTTTCTGACCCTATAGAGTTTAATGCAAATCTAATTAGCTGAAAAAATTAATTAAAAGTATAAATCAATTTTTATTTAAAACACCACAATGTTTATGATTCCTAGGTTTTCTAACGATAGGCAACAAATCCATATTATCTCTCTATTTCAAGAGAAAAACTTTTTCCATCTTTTTTTTTTTTATTAAATTCTTTATTTACCAGATCAACATGAATTTGTTTTGCATGGTATAATTATATAATTGAAAATCTATGCGTTAGTAACATTTGGCAAATGAAAAGTAACTTTCGGGATACATTAACCCCTAAAAGTTTGTTTAAGCAATTAATCAATAAAACAGAAAAAGTAGAAAATGTACAGATATTTAGAACATACAGCTGGCTGGAGTAGCAGTAACATAATGAAAAATTTAAGGGGGGGAAACTGGTAGTAAAACTTCATAATATAATGTCCTGAATGAGACGCGGCTTTAAACGAAGTGTACTACAACGAGCAGGTGCTTCCCCCCCCCCCCCCCCCCCCCCCCTTCAAATTAGATTGGAGATGAAAAGGAGGATCTAGCAAGATGTCCACAATATTCCAGGGTAGCCACGACAAAACATTCTCCCCTTATTAAGCCCTAAATATAAAAATAGTATTGATTAACCTCTATGAGGAGTTTGAATAATTTTAGCAATCTTGAGGTCTTGGTGCAGTGATACCAGAAGGTGCTGTTCCAGTAGATGTCATAGTGGCCCTTATAGAACGGTTCCAGGAAGGATACAACACTGTTAATTATCAAATTTCTGAAATGGCCAGACAGATAGCTCTGCGTCTGCAAAATGTAAATCACAACATAAGTTACATCTGTCCTGAAGCTTTCAAATATAAATGTGAAGTGTTTTACGAAATCAGATCTACATCATTGAATTTTACAGTGCAGCCAAAAAAAATAAAGTAATGTGGCCAGCACAGGAATTTCTTATGCCGTCAATTTCCTTAAATTTGTTTTTTCCCTGCAAACAGATTTTCTCTTATCAATAAACCGTTGGACTAAAAATAACCCTAAAACACTAACCTGCTGCTTATTACGCCTCCCAGAAATATATCACGAAACATTCCTTGTAGGAAGCTTTCTATTCAGAAACACGCTAAGATGAGGTTCATCTACAAAAACTCTCTAATTGATAACTTAAGTGATCTGATTTCTCTTACATAAACTTTTTAACACAAACAATGCCAAGGTTTAAAAACTCATCCGGATGGCGGGAAAGAAAGCTCTAGAACCGAGTAGCTGAAGAAGTGGTCTTAATGTTATATATTGTGAAATATTGGAGCAAATGGCTGGTTGGAGAGGGGAGAGGTGACCTACCCCGGTCCGCTGTCCGTCCATAGCTTCCTTAAACTCCTCCACAGTCTTATATCGAACATTGTCCATTTCCATCAGAGAGTTGCCGTCAGATAGTTCAAATATCAAGTCCATTATGATGTTGTACAGATCGTATATATTTTCTCTTGAGAATAAGTAAATACTATAAAACGTTCTCCAGGAGATGACGTAGTTGGACAAACCTGTGTCTACTTTGGCTGTAAGAAATTAAATAGATAAATAAGAGTAAAGTAGAGTGTTGAATTTATATAAATACTGTTTTAGATACATAGTTGATTGTTTATTTTAGTATGTACGAGTATTGTACTGTAAAAAACTAACCTTAAAAGTATAAAAAAACTATCTCATAACTTTCAGTAAAACATTTACTTACGTCGATAACGAGGTTGATCTCGACTAATCAAACGGTAGTATACGAAATGCTTCCACTTTTTACATAGTTTTCTGTAAAAATTTAGCTTTTTCATGAAAAGTTCTCGAATATCTCTTGCATATTTTCGATGTCTCTCATAGTTTAACTAGAAGAAGAAAAAAGAAACAAACAAAATCTTAATATTGCTTCCTGATAAGATAATGGCCAAGCTGGGAGACCTGGAGCGGGGAGCCGTCGCGACGGGACCTCTCGCTTGACGGGCCTCGAGACTGTTCCCGTACGGTTCCACTTTAGGCCTCTCTGAGAGATCTCTTATTTTAGTTTATCCCTCGAGGAAGGGGTCAGTTTAAAATAAAATCAGTATTAAGAAATATACGCTAATAATCCCAGATGTTGTGCGTCTATAAACATCACTGTCTTACTCTAAAGCCTTGACTTGTACACAAAATAATCTATAGACAAACAAAAAGTGAAACGTCGAACATGGAAGTAATAAAAATATAATGATTAGTCAAAAATTTGTGACAAAAAAAACGATCTGATGACTTTCATCAGGATTTTTAGCCTAATTAAGTGGCAGTACAGAAGTAGAGAACGGACAACTCCACGTATGAAGCTGCGGCAGAGCTAGAGGCTACTTGTCTAAAGCGGCCAATCAAGGAACTTAGAACATCCCAATTAAGAAATATTACAATTAACAGCTTTACACAAAAAAACATTTTAAACCATTGTATGTGTTTTGCCAATTGTCTTTTTGGTTGGCATTGGGATGCTTTGGTATGAGAAATCTGTATTCGTATGATGTTGAAAGCTTTTGCAGAACCATACATTTGTAAAAGAAGGTAGGGGTAACAATTTAGTTTTTGAGTCGATAATTTAGAATGCCCATTCAAAATGCTGTTTAATAGTCGTCGGCCTGGCGAACTTAAATGTTACTATAGAACTTTGTGTAGATGATAATGTAAGCCGGAACCGATACAATACATGTATACATATTTAGTGAAATTAGACAATATAAATGTTACTATAGAACTTTGTGTAGATGATAATGTAAGCCGGAACCGATACAATACATGTATACATATTTAGTGAAATTAGACAATATAAATGTTACTATAGAACTTTGTGTAGATGATAATGTAAGCCGGAACCGATACAATACATGTATACATATTTAGTGAAATTACACAATATAAATGTTACTATAGAACTTTGTGTAGATGATAATGTAAGCCGGAACCGATACAATACATGTATACATATTTAGTGAAATTAGACAATATAAATGTTACTATAGAACTTTGTGTAGATGATAATGTAAGCCGGAACCGATACAATACATGTATACATATTTAGTGAAATTAGACAATATAAATGTTACTATAGAACTTTGTGTAGATGATAATGTAAGCCGGAACCGATACAATACATGTATACATATTTAGTGAAATTAGACAATATAAATGTTACTATAGAACTTTGTGTAGATGATAATGTAAGCCGGAACCGATACAATACATGTATACATATTTAGTGAAATTAGACAATATAAATGTTACTATAGAACTTTGTGTAGATGATAATGTAAGCCGGAACCGATACAATACATGTATACATATTTAGTGAAATTAGACAATATAAATGTTACTATAGAACTTTGTGTAGATGATAATGTAAGCCGGAACCGATACAATACATGTATACATATTTAGTGAAATTAGACAATATAAATGTTACTATAGAACTTTGTGTAGATGATAATGTAAGCCGGAACCGATACAATACATGTATACATATTTAGTGAAATTAGACAATATAAATGTTACTATAGAACTTAGTGTAGATGATAATGTAAGCCGGAACCGAAACAATACATGTATACATATTTAGTGAAATTAGACAATATAAATGTTACTATAGAACTTTGTGTAGATGATAATGTAAGCCGGAACCGATACAATACATGTATACATATTTAGTGAAATTAGACAATATAAATGTTACTATAGAACTTTGTGTAGATGATAATGTAAGCCGGAACCGATACAATACATGTATACATATTTAGTGAAATTAGACAATATAAATGTTAAACAAGTTGTTTAGTTGGCCGTGTATCGCACAGATCGCAGAAGTGTATTGAAAGTGAGTCATAAGAATGTTTAGATACCATAGAAATCCAGTCTGGGCGCTCCAAAGCCATCAACTTCCTCCAGTAGAGTCTACGTTTTTGTTTCTTTGGTATATGACACAAATCATCCAGAATGGCATTCAGCTGAGGAACCAATGGCACGTCCTCAGCTGGGGTAATCAGCAGAAACAGAGAGTTCCTGAAAAATATCAGATGAGGTCCTCCGGCAAGAGCAACACGTTCTTTCACACAAACTCAGATAACAAATTTAACCTAATTTAACTTCAAGAGGAAAAAAAAAGTGATGAGAGAAGCCATATAAAACCTTCACAAAATTAAAGGAAGAATCAAATGTTGCTGCTGATCCTGGTCATGATCACCATCTTCCTATCTTCTCTTATTTTTTCTTTAATTTTTAGCATGCAACTTCAATAATATTTTTTTTCAGGTGTATGATGGCTAATGGCCGTTTTCACCAAAGTCACTGAAACAGTCTCCTATCTAAATATCTCCAACCTCAACTCAATCAGTCCTTATGACAGCCCTTAACGTAAATCGTGTTTCACTATTACATTCGATATTTAACCAAAGGCTTCATAGTGAAAGAATTTTTTTATGTCGTGTACTCTTGTTTTATGAGGTGAATTGTAAAGTAAGCCTAGTGTATATGAAATGAATTTTTATTGTTCGTAAATAGAAATATCATACAGCTAGTCATGGAATAAGATATAAATAAAAACATAATAGCTTATTGTTAAGTCGCGAGTTGAGTGTGGGTGAGTTCGGGAACACGCCGAGACAATCGATTTGTTGTTGATGAACTACTTGAGTGAGTTAGCAGTTGGGCACCACGCGGGGTGGACTGAGTTGGTTGAGTTGGCTGTTACCACGCGGGTATAAAGTGAGTCGTCTCTTAACAACGAGAGGGACCAGTTGGTCACCACACGGGGTGGACTGAGAGTCTGGGTCGAGCCAGCACGCGGTGTGCGGAATGGATTCGTCCTTATTACCACGCGGGTATAAGGTGAGTCGTTAGTTACCATGCGGAAGTGAATTGTTTATTACCACGCGGGTATTAAGTGAGTCGTCTGTTACCAAGCACAGTAAGTGAGTGACTTGTGTAGTTCCCACGCGGTATGGGACTTATTATTGAACAACTGACTTTGTGTTCGTTTCCACGCGGTTTTGTAATAAGGGTGTTGTCCAAATAAATATATCTCTTGTTCTACTCGAAGTTCTCATTTAACCTGTACCCAAACCCAACACTTATGAAATGTAGACACGAAAAGATTTTAAATATTTTCTTCAACAGGTAATATAACTAATACATACGAGTACAAAGAACAAAAGGGAAGGAAAAAGTAGATACATGTAAAATGTGCCTAATAGAAAAAAATAACTAATAGATAAATAAACCAGAAGAAGAAGAAGAAAAATATTTTTATTTGGACCAGTACTAAACATGTACTTTACACAAATTGGCAAACAAACATGAAAATTATAATTAAAATAAAAAGTTTGGGTACAGTCTCGGCTACAGCCTGCGAGCTACAGGCTGGCCGAGACTGTAGTGGACAGCACCAGAGCAGGCTGGCAGACCTTCATGGAAGCTTCGGGTGTTTTTCGATGTGGGCTGCAAAAGGAGCAACGGAATAAATAAAAGAATATTCTTATTTTAAAATTAACAATTTATTTTTATTTTTTTAAATTTAACAATATATTTTATCCAGCTAATGATTACTAAGGAAGAAAAAAAAAAGCTTATAATATAAATGTAATTACATATTCTGCGGAAAATTCGATTTATAGAGAGTGAGAGTCTGGTGACTTCGAATTATAGAGTGCTCGTAGCCGGAGCCGAAATCCGAAAACATTTCGAATTAACGAGTGTATCTAAAAACAAGGGTTATTTTTTCGATTTACCAAGAGTTTTTTAAGGGAACGGACGTTTAGTTCGAATTATCAAGGTTCGAATTAACGAGGGTCGACTGTACCGATTTGTGAAATCGCGTGGATTCGGAACTTCCCATTAGCAGGCTGCTCAAGATCTTCCCAGATGTGCTCAAGTTTTTTTTACCTCCCAGGTAAAATATATGAGATACAGGATTTTCTTATACTAACTGCTTTTGCACGCATTTCATACTGTTATTACTTTAGGTGTGTGGGGGTCACAAGTTAACAAGTATCATCCCTAAGGGCTTCCTGATTCGATATAGTATTTCATGTCGATAAATATCATATATCGATAACTTCCCGTCGGCAATTATCGTGCTCACCGATATAAAGACAGATTTGAGAAGCTGGAGATGAGAATGTTAGTGAAAGCCAAACACATTTTATGTATTCTCTAAAAGTTATGGTTATGTCTCTAACAGACATGCCCATCAAGTCGAATTTTTTAGAACAAAGAAAATCTTGCTAAAAAAAATGTTTTACAAATCGATTTTATTCAGTAACTAATACTCCTTCAGAATATTAAGTAGAAATAATGTATTCCAAATGAAACTTATTTAAACATTGCAATATTCAATTAATAATTGGACGTTTAGTTTTGGTTGGTGACACTGGAATGATCGGCTCTGCTTGGAATAATATTTAGTATTTTTTGATAAAGGAGACTTTATAGAATTTATATGTTTATTGCAATTTGTATGTAAAAGATACATCCTTTATTTTACAACAATTGTTAATTAGTTAAAACCACTAGCGACACCGAAAAATGACGCAATTATACCAGATTAACAAAACAGTTAAAAATCGTTTCAGCTATCAAAATTGAGAGGAATATGTTTCTTTATAACCTCGTTTGAATAAAACTGCGCCATAGCTCATTGATATGCGTGCTTGCTTACTGAGCTCCAAGGCCCTTAGTTTTTTTATCTGTAAGTAAAAAAAAACATAAGCACGCCGTCCTTCCGATGGGACGTTAAGCGATGGTCGCGAGCCGGTACGATGAGGTACTCGTTAGAGACCTCTAGCCTAGGTGAATAAAAATTGAGGGTAGGGAAAATTTAGGACTCCCACAGTAGAGTCGGGCTCATGTCCACCAGAGTGACGAAAGAGTGTTCTGGTAGTAGGTGATATGGCTTGTAGTTAAAGCCCGGGCATGAGTCATAATAACTAACTAGCGTCACTCATACTAGCTGGAGTTACTGGTCATCATATCCACCGTTGCTCGGCAAATGGTAGCTGGGCGCCCATCTTATCTCTGTACAGATTAAGGTCAGTGTACACTAACAGTTTTTTCAGCGTTTATTTTAACCACATTTCTAGTATTTGGTTTTGATTTTGAGTTGTGTGAGACTTTCAGGTAATACCTACACAACACTATTTTCAGGTAATACCTACACAACACTATTTTCAGGTAATACCTACACAACACTATTTTCAGGTAATACCTACACAATACTATTTGGCGTGAATTGCCTTTTTAAAAAGCAAATAATGTTGCTACTTTTGGACTCAGGCGATTCTAGTTTTATTCAGGTATTTTATTTTATTGTTTGCTAGTTATATAAAGACTTTTTTTTTTATTGCCGGGTTTTTTAAGCGTGTAATTAAAACAATTTGAAAATAATCAATGAAGTTATTATTAAGTTACCAGTAGACTCAGAAAGTCTGTGACAATATTTAACCAGTGAACGTACCTGGAGACAAAGTAAGGTCCGGAGAGAAGGTTGACGCTGAATACCTGGAACAGCTGTTCAGAAGGATTATAGTGGTAGATGGCCACCCGCTGCCAGGAGTAGGCACAGCGAACTGTATCATGGTAGGGCGGCAACAGGGAGTTCTGTCTCATCTGGGGGATGTAGGCTAGTCCTAGAGACAGGAAGGGGGCGTTCCTCACCCCATAGGCGTCCTCCAAGAGGTCTGGTCCTTCTCTGTCCGAGCAACAAACAAACAAACATATCACTAACTAATCTAAAGCCATGTATAGTTTTTTCTAATGTAATGGAATGAATGTTGAAAGTAAAATCTCATAAAATACGGATTTCACTTAAATCGGGGATCATAAAATTCCATTCAGAAAAAACTACATATTTTGTCTAAAGTTTATTATTTATTATTATTATTATTTTTGTGTTGGCCTATGTACTATGCTTATTAGCCAAGGTGTTTATCTTAGTTATTTACAACATCTATGGCCCCGGGAGAACTCAACTCAAAAGCCCTAATGTCTCTCCATGTATCAATATGAAATATAGTGTAAAGCTTTTGAAGTCTCTGAGTAAGGCACCTGTTTCAACCAAATCAGTCCATTTCAGAGAAAGAGCGAAAACTTAGTTGATTATTTGGCGCTTGGGAAATAAATTGTCGGTGATTCAAAAACGACGTAAAAAATAATTAGCGAGCTGGACCTACCTGTCCGAGGAATCGGCCTGGTGGAACATCTCCAACGGGAGGAAGTGACTGAAGTAACTGCCGAAGTACTTGCAGACCGGCCTATAGTCCGACTCGGGCTTGGACAGGTCCCAGTCCCTCATCTCATATTTCTCCTCCAGTATCTTCAGGATGGGGAAACTAAAGTTGCAAAGGTTTCTCTTGAAGTTGGCCGGGATCTGCCGTCTCCGGAGGACTTGCCATTCTTTGTTCTGTCTCTCTTTCGTTTTCTCCACAATGTCTATCTTGTCCTTTACATATCTAAAGGCTGTTTTGTGATAGACATTTTTATAGGCGACTGATAATGGGAATTTCTGAAAGCAAACAAAAACAAAAAAAATAATAAAATGATAAATAAGAGACTGTGTGATGTTCATAGTATCCTTACGAACTGAATCATTTATTGTTGGTAACTTTAATGTAGTTCATTGCTGATCTAGAACGACCCGCGGCAAGTTCCACTTTTCACCACCCGTTTCCATATTATTTATTTATGTTTTAGCTTAGTTTCATCACGTCCTCCAATTTTAACTTGGAAGTCTCGAAGTTAGACTTGCATCAAATACTAATCAAAAACGATATTCGGTATTCGGTAAAAAAATAATACATTTTATATAAGAGCAAATTTTTTAATATAATTTTGAGTTATCCTAATTTATTTTTGTTTCAACTGATGATATTAATGGATGGACTTGGAACAGGTGAGCTAGCTGTGGTATGGGTTACAGGTACCCCAAGGAGGTCATCTAACATTTCATATTACCTTTCTTCAGTCGAGGAAAATGGAATTTCGAAAGGAAATAAACCCATGTCTGTAACTCAGAACCAGAGTTACGTATGTCTGTGTTTTGTATTTTTGATGTTTATATAATCTTACTTATTACCTAAAAACAAATCAACAAAGAATGTAAATTGACATTTTTTTCAACAGTTTTTGGTGCTTATCTGCTTTTTTCTTAGAAAAGAAATAATTTCTATAGAAATAAAAAAAAGATAAAGGAGCAGATGAAATAATTTCATCCTATTTATATTTTCCCCAACTTTAGGGAAACAAGGTGTGATGTAAACAATTACACACATTAGGATTGCTAAAATATTACAGGCTCAATTATTATTATTTCAATGAAGGGGATCGCGAAATTGTTGAGTTTTTAATAAAAACAGCTGTTAGGAGTCGAGTGGTAAATTAATTAGTAAAGAACTATACAAAGATGGACCATTCGAATTTTGTTTAAAAAGGATCAGCTGTTTATATGTAGGTTAGGTTAGCTGTTTAGGTTAGGTTAGATTTTATCATCGGTTAGGTTATCAGCTGTTTAGGTTAGGTTAGGTTAGATTTTATGACTCATGCCCGGGCTTTAACTACGAGGTCTTATCGCCTACTACCAGAGCGCTCTTTTGTCACTCTGGTGGACATGAGCCCAACTCTACTGTGGGAGTCCTAAATTTTGCCTACCCTAAATTTTTATTCATCTAGGGCAGGGGTCTTTAACGAGTACCTGACATCTTACAGGCTCGGGACCATCCTTTAACATCCCATCAAGTTTATTTTACCTCTTAGATAAAATAAACTAAGGGCCTCGGTCGGGTTTCGAACTCACGATCTTGAGCTCAGAAGACAAGCACGCATACCACTGAGCTACCGGCGCCCTCTCAGCTGTTTATACATAGTCAAGAGACAGTCTAAGGAGAATTGAGGAAGTGTTGACAGTTTATGGAGAGTTGTGGAAGTGTGTACAGTCTAAGGGTTAAGATGTAGGAGGAGAGTGGTTTAGGGTGAACACAGTGCAAGTACGTAGATGCGCCAAGATACTTTTTATTTATTGATATGCCCAATAAAAGAATTTTAAAGAGTGACCAAAACAAAAGAACAAAAGAGACTAAGTAGTTTTAGAAATTAGTTCGTACGATTTTTCTTGAAAATAATATTTTTATTCTTTTCATTTTCCGATCTTAAATGTATAATGTAGGTTAAGAAAAAATAAACCCAATATTTGTTCTTTATTATATGCTATTAATTTTCTCTGTGAACCAAGTAAGATAATTTATACCTTTGGATTAGATTGAACATTTTTACAAATTTAGAAAAACAAGATGGCATCTCATAATTATTTTTAGAAGAAATCCAAATAAAATAATTATTAATTGAATTTTTTTTTATTTCAAAATTTCTTGAACTTTCGATATTTTTCTAGGGGCTTTTTCGAAAACTACTGTAGAAATCAAAATTTAGTAGAAGACCAGCAACAATATCTACAGGAAATGTGATTTTATTTTTTAAATTATTTTATTTTTTAATAATTTTTTTTTAAATTATCACAAAGGATAAAATGTTTCCATATAATTTTTGTTCTAAGAAAAAAACAAATAAGCACAGAAAACTGTTGAAAAAAAAAAATTTTGTTTTATTACTCACACATTTTCTGATGTACAAGTGGTGGAGGTCTAGTTTCTGGTAGGCCTTCCTGTTGACTCTCCTCTTCAGCTCTTTCTTGTCCAGGAACCTTTCGTCTCCCTCCAGGTCGTCTATGTCGAAGTACTGGTACTGCTTCTTGAAGTCCTCCGAGGTGCTCGGCTCGCTCTGAATCTCCTCTATCCGTTCCCTATAGTAGCAGGCTCCCTCCTCTGGGCGTTGTTCTGCAGCAGGCTGTTCCTCCTCGGTGGGCTCTTGGGCAGCGGCCTCTGGCTCCGCTTCCGGTTCTGGTTCTCCTTCTAGAATCTCTGCCTCCGGCCGTCCCTCACCCATTTCTTTTTCCTTTTTTGGAAATCCACCAATGCCAGGCTCAGACTTTCGAAGATCCACCAGAAGAGGGATCTTGTCTGAATCTCTGTCTTCATCATCTTCTTCTTCATCCTCCATTTCTTCCTTGTCGTCTTCATGTTTTTTGCGTCCTTTGACTTCTTCATGTTCTATTGGAACGTTCAACTCTTCAGATTCGTCTTCTAATGTTTCATCAATTTTTTTGAAAAATATTTCGGATTCAGCAAGATTTTTCAATCTTTTTTCTTTTTCGAACTTGGCGCGACCCTTTATTTGCTCAGCTATCACTTCCAGAGATATGCAAAACCCATACCTTGTATTATACCATCCCACTTCGTATGGGTATTCACTGTTGTCAGTTAAATCATACAATTTTTTAGGATTTTTTTGCTGAATTTTGGGTGGATCCCACTTTTCTTGGCGCACGTCTTTGAGGTCATAAAACATGATAGTCTCCCCAGGGTATAACTTCACTTTGTAATCCAACTGGTGTACACTCTTATCCATTATATGATATTTTTTTGTTGCCTTTATTTTTGACAAAATTTTTTCATCTTCATCTGACTGGTCATTAACAATCTTCTCTAGTTCTTCTTCGGAAGTACCTTCAAACTCATAGATGATCTGGCTGTCGTCGATCCAAGATTTGACCCTGGATTTGACATCAGAGTAATACCTGTTGGTTTCCGACCGGTCCCACTTGCTATACCCTCTGTAAATATTGTTATTCACATCAGAGTCTGATGAGGAACTCTCGTTCTGCGGCACATCGTATCCGAAGTCCCGCAGTGCCTTCAGCCCCTCTGCAGTGTATCTCTTTTCCAGTGGCTTCACACAAGAACTCCACACCTCGCCTTCCTCCGACTCTTCACTTGTCTTGCTTCCCTTCTCACTCTCCATGTAATTTAACCCACCTCCATCAAGAACTAAATGGTTCTCCAGATTGCTAACATCTCCATACATTATTACTTTTTCATTAAGATTCATGTCTTCTTCTGGTATTGGAAATTTCATTATTGTGCTTCTCAGGAAAATTTTAAAATTAGAAATTTGAAAATTGTCCTCCACCCACATGAGAAACGGATCTCTGTATGTGAACAAAATATGTATCGGAATTCTTATATAACTGAAATCAAGATATGAACAACACACTCTTCTGTAGTAACACCATCTTAGGCCCAAAGACGAACGAGGTTTGAAAAGAATATAGGCACGACTTGGACGTAAAATAAACGTTGTATACAACAAACCGTTATTCTTGATTTTGAAGAATGTCAGAGTTAGCCCAGAGAAGAGTTGGTTCGGGGCGGTGGTCATGCCATCGAAATCGGTAATGGATCGTCTGGGAAATGTGTTAACAAATCTATGAGAGTAGTACATGAGTTTGAACTGTGTAGGGAAGACGATAATATCATTAATGTCGTCATAGAGGTCCCAGTAGAAATACTCTGAGCTTCCCATCCCTGGCTCCGGGTACCCCACCTCCGAGAGATAATTGCGAACCCGCCAGTAGCGCCAACTTCCCCTCATCGGCTTCGTGTAGGGCTCTGCACAGATGGTCCTCATTCTTTTCGAGGTACTGAATAGTCTATAATGGAATGTTCTTATATAAGGCTTGAGCAGTTTTTTAATTCGCGGTTCAGAGGCAACGGTGATCAGTTTGAGACAGTTGACAGTAAAGTACTCCGGCGTGTATATACTGCAACCGGCGTCAATCTTCTGGCTTGCGACCAAACCTGGTCCCTTGTCCACTTCTTTCAAGGTGTACGTAACTGCAGACTGTCTCCTCTCATGGTGGTGTTTGCAAAAAGCCTGAAATACCATTTTTGGGGATCTTCCTGTCACGTGTTTATTGGGGAAAGAATGATCTTTTGGCATGACTTTGAGATACTTCAGACTACCTAATATTACGTTACTCCTTTGCCTCAAAGAAAGAGCACAAAACTGACTGTCGAACAAATAGCTTTGGTTCCAGGGGAGGGTTTTTCTTTTATCTAAATTTAGTTCTCGGGTTGAACTTTTCACCCTTTGGCCGAACAATTTTTCATCAGGACATTCAATGACAAGTTTACATGTACTTTGTCCATCTTTTGCGAAGTTCTCTTTTCCTCTTTCTTGGAATTCCTTTTTTTGTAAATGATGAATACTTTTGTATTGAGACGAGATTGCTTTCAAAAGACTACCTTCACTCTTGAATTTATAATACTTGTAAACTTTCTTAACAAGCTTAGCAAATTTTTTGTAACCTTCGATAATGTAATTTTTCCATTGCTTTACATTAAGTTCCGCAAGGGCCACCACAGACACACTCGTACATTCAAACTCTCCATCATTCTGTGAAGATTTCACTGACATGTTTGAATCTAGATTTTTGGAGTTTGGTGGCTTAGTTCTCAACTTGCAGGACTGCAAGTAATGCACGCGAGAAAAAGTAGTTTCACATTTTTCAATGGGAGTTTTTTCCCATTTTTGTTTACATATATCAAAGGCATCGCACATTATGTCAGAGTATAGTGTATATTGCTCCTTTTTGAGTTCACTGACAGTCTCCTCCAAGAAGACCATACCCTCCAGTATCCACTTGATGAGGGAGTACAGACTATCTGTATACACTTTTGTGCCTGCCTGGGCTGTCTCTTCTATCTTTGGTTTCTGAAAAAGGCTGTCTATAGCTTCTTTTATGTTGATATCCACCTTGTTACACCTACACAAACTTTCAATAGACTCTCTTGTACGACAATAAGGACAGATTATATCAGCTGTTCCACCATCTGTCTTTGATTTTGGGTCACTGCTATATGGGACAATGACGTTAGACTTCTCTTGTCCCCAGTGTCTGAGAGATCGCAAATAATCTCTTTTATTTTTTGTTACAAATTCATCATTTTCGTATACGACAACTTCTTCTTCATCAGAGGAACTGGAACTTGCAACAAGAACCTTTTTGTGTAGATATTGAGGAGGGGTGAGACCCTGCCTCTTGAACCACTCTTCGTAGACGACCATCTCAAAGTGGAGAGGGTTCCAGTCCGTTCCACCCGCCTCAGCAATAGTCACATACCCAGGCAACGGCTGACGGTCCAATATTATATCCCTCAGGACATTCCAAAAGGTGTAGAAGAGTTCCATGCGATATTCGAGGATGCTGGCTACCTTTTTGTCGAATTGGTCACCCAGGTTGCCCATGATCCGCTCTTGGTTGGCCCGAATGTCCTGGCCATGATGGGCCAAGATGAAAGGAACCAGTCTCCTGACAGCCAGTAGCAGGAGTGACACCGGGAGAAGGTCCTTTCCCTGAGGCAGCCCACATACCAGGTTCACCACATCGCTCTTCTGCAGCCTCTCCTGCCAGTCTGAAGGAGGCCTCAGTGTGAGGGCTCCCGGTGCCTCCGCACCTATCGGCAGGTGGAGAGAGGTGCTAGGAAACTGCCTTCGATACTTATCTTCTCCTGCTCCCTTCTCCAATCCAACTTTTAGTCCATCCTTGAATGGTTTTATTTTCAAGAAAGCACAACACTTTTTATTATTGATTCTTGTTTTTATGTTTCTAATCATTCCTGAGTCCTTCTCTTGTCCCCAGTGTCTGAGAGATCGCAAATAATCTCTTTTATTTTTTGTTACAAATTCATCATTTTCGTATACGACAACTTCTTCTTCATCAGAGGAACTGGAACTTGCAACAAGAACCTTTTTGTGTAGATATTGAGGAGGGGTGAGACCCTGCCTCTTGAACCACTCTTCGTAGACGACCATCTCAAAGTGGAGAGGGTTCCAGTCCGTTCCACCCGCCTCAGCAATAGTCACATACCCAGGCAACGGCTGACGGTCCAATATTATATCCCTCAGGACATTCCAAAAGGTGTAGAAGAGTTCCATGCGATATTCGAGGATGCTGGCTACCTTTTTGTCGAATTGGTCACCCAGGTTGCCCATGATCCGCTCTTGGTTGGCCCGAATGTCCTGGCCATGATGGGCCATGATGAAAGGAACCAGTCTCCTGACAGCCAGTAGCAGGAGTGACACCGGGAGAAGGTCCTTTCCCTGAGGCAGCCCACATACCAGGTTCACCACATCGCTCTTCTGCAGCCTCTCCTGCCAGTCTGAAGGAGGCCTCAGTGTGAGGGCTCCCGGTGCCTCCGCACCTATCGGCAGGTGGAGAGAGGTGCTAGGAAACTGCCTTCGATACTTATCTTCTCCTGCTCCCTTCTCCAATCCAACTATTAGTCCATCCTTGAATGGTTTTATTTTCAAGAAAGCACAACACTTTTTATTATTGGTTCTTGTTTTTATGTTTCTAATCATTCCTGAGTCCTTCTCTTGTCCCCAGTGTCTGAGAGATCGCAAATAATCTCTTTTATTTTTTGTTACAAATTCATCATTTTCGTATACGACAACTTCTTCTTCATCAGAGGAACTGGAACTTGCAACAAGAACCTTTTTGTGTAGATATTGAGGAGGGGTGAGACCCTGCCTCTTGAACCACTCTTCGTAGACGACCATCTCAAAGTGGAGAGGGTTCCAGTCCGTTCCACCCGCCTCAGCAATAGTCACATACCCAGGCAACGGCTGACGGTCCAATATTATATCCCTCAGGACATTCCAAAAGGTGTAGAAGAGTTCCATGCGATATTCGAGGATGCTGGCTACCTTTTTGTCGAATTGGTCACCCAGGTTGCCCATGATCCGCTCTTGGTTGGCCCGAATGTCCTGGCCATGATGGGCCATGATGAAAGGAACCAGTCTCCTGACAGCCAGTAGCAGAAGTGACACCGGGAGAAGGTCCTTTCCCTGAGGCAGCCCACATACCAGGTTCACCACATCGCTCTTCTGCAGCCTCTCCTGCCAGTCTGAAGGAGGCCTCAGTGTGAGGGCTCCCGGTGCCTCCGCACCTATCGGCAGGTGGAGAGAGGTGCTAGGAAACTGCCTTCGATACTTATCTTCTCCTGCTCCCTTCTCCAATCCAACTATTAGTCCATCCTTGAATGGTTTTATTTTCAAGAAAGCACAACACTTTTTATTATTGATTCTTGTTTTTATGTTTCTAATCATTCCTGAGTTAGCTATTCTTCTATTTTGTTGTGGTTTATTTCTTATCATACGCTTCATCACATTGCACACCTTTGATGGTACAGAAATGCGGGAAATGTCAAATACTTTACGCTTCCTCATTCGCAAAGAAGGAACCAAATCTTTTATTTTTTCAAAGTTTTCAATTAGAAATGATTTTTTTTCTGAAATTATATCAAGTGCCCCCTTATCGCATGAGTCCTGTGTGAGAGGATGTGATACTGACTGGAGATTGCTCGAGATGCTCCTCACCAGACTTGGCATCCCCTGTAGAACCGAATATTCGTTTATATCTTCTCTGTACACTCTACCCCCTGTAACTCCCGGAATAATATGAACATTTTTTGACACAGAAACCAAATTTAATGATAAATCTTTGTCGTACACTTTTTTGACATCTATAATAAAAGGCCCATAAACATCATTAAAATTATCGTATGCTTTTTGAACGTCTCCGACAAACTCAGAAGTTATCAAATAGCATCTAACTTCATTTGTTTCTTTTTCAAACATTTTCTTAATTTTCATCAATGCTTCCTTTGTTAGTAAACATTTCCTTTCTTGTGTGTCGAGTTTTTCTTTCACTTGGAATGCAGTGCCTTCATCCTTCATTGCTGCTTTGGCAATATAGACCCTGTAGAAAGGATCTGAGTCCAGAATTATCAACACAAGAGACCTTCCGAACCCTTTTATATCCTTCGGAAATAAGCACTTTTTCCTCAACTTCTCCAGAAGTTGTATTTCGCTGATGGAGAGGCCGAAGGTGGTCGCCAGATACTCTTCTAAGGGCAGCTCCACTATAGGAGCCACTATCTCCAGGTGTCCCTCAACTCCCCTGTATTTATCATCTAAATTTTTCTCTTCGCTTACCTTTTCAAAACTGTATCGCAGACTCACATCTGTTTTATATCTGTCCAACAATCTTGGATTTAATTCAAGACCGTATGGCATGTAGTCGTGAACTCGGTGCGATTGAAATTCGGAATCCTGTTCTTCTGAAGATGTGTCATCTATTTCACAGTATAAATATTCTTCATACTTGCGCATTTTGTCGATGCTTTCTAGTGTTGGAATATGATGTTTTTTTGCAAGAGCTTGTTGCAATATGTTTTGTTGAGCTCGTCTTGTAGAAGCATTATGGGAAGCCAGTTGATGTAACCTTTTAGTAACGTCCTTAAAAACATTCAACACTTCGTTGCTCACTTCATCTTCTTGTTTTCTCTTAATTTTTGCAAATATTTTTCCGAGCCCATCGGTTAACCAGTTCTGAATTCTATCTTTTTTGTAAGGAGTCACTCCTTTCTCTTGTGTTCTTCCTGGTTTGTATACATCTTCCATTAAAGTGATAACGAGGACCACTTCCTTCCAAAAGTCACTCGATTTTCCAGGCATCTCGGCCAGATGTTTAATTTCGGTCAATAGGGAGCACGATGAATCATCCATTTTATTCTTCCTCTCAGACTCATCTACAGCAGCGGAGAAATGATCACCACTTTCTGTCTTAAGCTGCTTCGAATCAGAAATTTCACTTTGTTTCAATTTATTCATAAAACATAACCTTGAAGAAGATTTAGCACTCGCAAAATCACCTCCTTCAAAATCCTCTCCTTCCGAGTCCATTTTCTGCGGGGCCTGAAATGACTTCAGTGAACAGGTGTACTCTTGCAACTTGTTCCTCTCTTCACTCTTATCTGTCTTCTTTGAGGACGATCCCATCTTGGAACTGGCCCTTTTACCATCTGTCGTCAATGATTCTTCATTTTGTTGTGCGTTCATCATTTTGCGGACAGAGGCTTCATAGGTTTTACCGAAGTCAACCTCTGGAACAAGTAACATGTTGTACAAGACTGAAGAATGGTTTTTGTACTGTACATTGACAGATGCTGCGGATCTTATTTCCCTGATACTTGTTCCCAACTGTGAGCTTCCCCTCTCCAGGAGGTTCCCGAAGGAGGAGTCATAGATCTCTTGGTCAGAATTGTATAATCTGGTGGTGATCACATCCTCCCCTGACATAATCGTCACATCCGAACTATGTTTGGTAGTAATTGTGGAAATGGAATTGGAAGAACACTCCAAGAACTTCTTGAAAAGGCAGGGGGCGATAACAGGACAGACTAGTGTGGTCCCGTCTCCCAGTTGGCACGTGAGATCGAATGGGACGTACTGCTTGCTTTTTTCCACCGTTTCCGGATAGAACTTGTCCGGGATCCCAAACATCCTGAGGATATACAGGTCTATGGCTCTTTTCTCTACGGCCATGGAAGTAAGCGAACTTTCGTCCAATCCCACCAGTTCCTTCCCCTTGGTCAGTTCTTCCTTCAGCTTTGCCCTGCTCCAAATGTCTCTGAAGATCTTCTTGCCTTTTCTCCGGTGGTATGAAACTTTCCTTGGGATCTCTTCCTTGTACGTATAGTCAATGATAATGTTGTCCGACTTTCCTGACTGTTTCTTCGTGCTTTTCGTTGGTGTGCATTTCTTGTAGGTCCAAAGTATAGGTTTACTTCTCAGTGGATCGTTTCGTCTTAGTCGGTTGTAGACTCTTTTTGGTTTGGAATTTCTTTCTTCATGTAACATATTATATTTTTTAAAACTAAAAAAAAAAAAGTTATAATAATCTACATGAATAAAATTGTAAGGGGAACATATAATGTATTAGGCAGAAGGAATATAAATTAACCTGAGATGGACAACCACCCGGAAAGTTATGCAAAACCACATCTCATGCCAGGCAATATAGTGATGTCATAAGGATACTTTAGTCAGAAATTTTAAAAGGGTAAAATATTTTGATAGCTTTTAAAATTGTATGTCAGCTTATATGAAGTCCAAAATAGGAGGATATATAACACATATTCTTCATAATATTTAATTCAAGTCCATTACGCTATGTGACGTCCTAAAAACATTTCATTGAAGGAGCAATAGATCGGGGCCTCCCTTTTTTTTGATAACCACAATGTGTGGCATACTGTTTCAAAGGATTCAAGATTACATATCTTTTTGGGCGGAGAGAGGAAAGATCAAGAATGTTTCATTTTTTATCCGTCGTTCACAAGCTGTTGTTAATATTCATAGTCAACTTATAGGGCAGGTACTCAAGGGTGAGGGCGTCGGTAGCTCAGTAGTATGCCTCCTTGCTTACTGAGCTAAAGATAGCGGGTTTTAGACCCGGCCGTTTATTTTATCTAGAAAGTAAAAGAAACATAAGCATGCCGTCTTTCGGATGGGGTGGTAAGGGATGTTCCCGAGCATGTACGATTCGAAACTCGTTAAAGACCCTAGGTGAATAAAAATTTAGGGTAGGCAAAATTTAGGCCTCCCATAGTAGAGTCTGGCGCTCTTTCGTCACTCTGGTAGTAGGCGATATGACCTCGTTGTTAAAGACCGGATATGAGTCATAATAACTAATTGGAGACGTCAAGGATGTACCAACTTACAATATATAGACTCATTTGGCACCCAAAATTATTGATGTGGGGTGGGGGGATATCTGTAGCACTTTAAAAGGATTCAAGTTCAAAAATATATGACTATTTTGAAGCTGGCAATAAGGCATGTTTAATTTTTCGATTTGTGGATCGATGTGGAAATTGATGAATTTTTAATGTAGTATTTGGGCGCGGGGCAGTCTCAATTGTTATTTTTTTTACAATGTAAACTGGCATGTTAATTAATAGGACGCGATGAGATATGATTAAATAAACAAAAATACGTTTCTTTTGAAGTTGGGAGGGGGAATAAATTGTTTTCTTTTTTATCCGGGATTATTCTTAACTATCACCAATGTCGACTATAAAAAACAACAAAGATAAACTAACCAGACATGAATAACCAGTCAGCAAGTTTCATAATAAACCTTCCAACACATTTCTAAAGTATCTCTTATGACACAAAAATTAATCATGACGAAACAAAATGTAAAATAACCTGACATTGATAACTATCACACAGTAACTCCTCCCCATCGTGTTTTTTAATCATCATTCTTATGACAAAAAAGCTATCATCGCAACTTGCGAACAGAGCAAATGGTGACCATAATATTAACAAAACGGGCGGCCCTGGGAAATGATAATAAAGCTATTAACGCAACTTGCGAACACAGGAAATGGCGACAATAATATTAACACTGGGAAATGTAAATGATTAACTCTACTCTACAAGCTATTTTCGAGGATACATCGCACATGGATGTACAAAGAAAGTTGTTTTTACTTTAGAATTTGTGTGTACCAGAGCCACCTCCATCACCCTCGTTCTGCCGTTGGGTCATTATTTTACATAACTGCTGCATATTCATGAATGTAGCATTAAATGGTACATTCATGAATATGCAGCAGTTATGGAAAATAATGACCCAACGGCAGAACGAGGGTGATGGAGGTGGCTCTGGTACACACAAATTCTAAAGTAAAAACAACTTTCTTTGTTGTTTGACTGATGTTTAACTAATAGTGAGTATAAATTTTATACTCACTATTAGTTAAACATTTAGAAGATGGCGCTAATGGTCGAGCGAGTTAAAGCATGATGATTGAATAATAAAAGTAATATTTGAAATAGAATTAACGAATTGTGATCCTAGAATATTATTAAGATTTAATGCTGCTTTCATGTTTGAATAAATTTGGATTATTAGGTTATGATTTAACAATAAACATACTCACAATTGTTGGTCTTATTTCTTCGCTGGTATAAATATTTATGAAGTTTTTTTTTATCAGTCAAGGCTTTTATATCGTTTTACTTAATGTTGCTATGATATGAAAATAAAAATTGTAAACAGAAAAATTCGACCTCTTAAAATATAAAACATTTATCACTTTTCGATTATCAATTGAAAACAAATATGTCTTATTTCGTTTTTGTTTCATGTGCACCAACTACGAGATCATGTCGCGTATTAATGCTATGCTATGCTCTCGACTTGCTCATATCATTGCACCAACTACGAGATCATGACGCGTATTAATGATGTGCTATGCTCTCGACCAGCTCATTTCATTGCACCAACTACGAGATCATGACGCGTATTAATGCTGTGCTATGCTCCCGACCAGCTCATTTCATTGCACCAACTACGAGATCATGACGCGTATTAATGCTGTGCTATGCTCTCTACCAGCTCATTTCATTGCACCAACTACGAGATCATGACGCGTATTAATGCTGTGCTATGCTCTCGACTTGCTCATTTCATTGCACCAACTACGAGATCATGACGCGTATTAATGCTGTGCTATGCTCTCGACCAGCTCATTTCATTGCACCAACTACGAGATCATGACGCGTATTAATGAAGTGCTATGCTCTCGACTTGCTCATTTCATTGCACCAACTACGAGATCATGACGCGTATTAATGCTGTGCTATGCTCTCGACCAGCTCATATCATTGCACCAACTACGAGATCATGACACGTATTATTGCTGTGCTATGCTCTCGACCTGCTCATTTCATTGCACCAACTACGAGATCATGACGCGTATTATTGCTGTGCTATGTTCTCGACCTGCTCATTTCATTGCACCAACTACGAGATCATGTCGCGTATTAATGCTGTGCTATGCTCTCGACTTGCTCATTTCATTGCACCAACTACGAGATCATGACGCGTATTAATGCTGTGCTATGCTCTCGACCAGCTCATTTCATTGCACCAACTACGAGATCATGACGCGTATTAATGAAGTGCTATGCTCTCGACTTGCTCATTTCATTGCACCAACTACGAGATCATGACGCGTATTAATGCTGTGCTATGCTCTCGACCAGCTCATTTCATTGCACCAACTACGAGATCATTTCGCGTATTATTGCTGTGCTATGCTCTCGACCTGCTCATTTCATTGCACCAACTACGAGATCATGACGCGTATTAATGATGTGCTATGCTCTCAACCAGCTCATTTCATTGCACCAACTACGAGATCATGACGCGTATTATTGCTGTGCTATGTTCTCGACCTGCTCATTTCATTGCACCAACTACGAGATCATGTCGCGTATTAATGCTGTGCTATGCTCTCGACTTGCTCATTTCATTGCACCAACTACGAGATCATGACGCGTATTAATGCTGTGCTATGCTCTCGACCAGCTCATTTCATTGCACCAACTACGAGATCATGACGCGTATTAATGATGTGCTATGCTCTCAACCAGCTCATTTCGTTGCACCAACTACGAGATCATGACGCGTATTAATGATGTGCTATGCTCTCCACTTGCTCATTTCTTCCTAGAAGTAGATTGTATAGGGTTTTCTTTAATTTGGGCTATAAAACTTTCGTTTACGTTCATTATGACTCATACCATACTCATTCACGTCTATTTGTGACTAATGTGCATTAAAATCACACTTCCACTGTTTCACATTCACACTAACATCTATTATTTACTCATTCACTTCTACTATTCATTCTATTTGCAATATTTATTACATAATTTTGAGTTGTGGTTGTCTCATTTCATAATCCTTCATATCTACTATATTCATTAATTTATTAGAAAATGTTTAATCTATTTAAATTTGCTCTTGATGCTTAAAGAGCCATTTAAATTAAGTGAAATGCCGGAGCGTCATCCAGTTAATAAAATTGTGTCCCAGAAATAGGCCCTATTTTATTTAATGATTGTTGCATGATATCAACATCTCATTGACCCTTTATTCTAGTAGATCGCCTCTACTTTCGATTGCAACTGACTGATGGACCTTTTAGTGTGGTCTATTGCAGGTTGGAGCTGGGACTCTACCAGGAGGCCTTCCACTAGGGATTGCATTTTCAATCCGCCTGGATTTATGCTGGATCAAAGCAAATCCAGCTGGATCCAGCATTAATCGATTTTTCAAAGAAATGAAACAATTTTTTTTAAAACTTTGGAAACTATAATAACTAACTACCTACATTTACATCACATATTTTTGGTGTTAGTTAAGTACTCTAATAGTACCTAAGTAATAGTTACGAGTATTATAATTATTATTAATTATCAGAATACAACCATAAATCACTTAAATTGACATCCTAGATATCTGAAATAGCTATTCATTAACCTTTTTTACTATAGTCTCAGTTTCTCAGTCTCACTAATTTTCAAAATAAAATTGCGTAACCCGCTTGTAAAATCATTAGTTAACTCTTATTACTTTAGAAGTAAAACTAATAATATAATTTAAGACTCGACTTGTCTTTTAAAGTGAAAATGAAGCCAATCAATAAGGTAACAGTTTATTTTTTACTTTTCTGAAAGTAAGATCTCAAGAAACAAATGTTATTGATGGTGTTATCTCCCAGCCTACTTCTTAAAGAACTGCATAAATGGCTCGCTCGGCCTCTACGCTGGTTGGTTTGAGAGTCATCAAATAATCATAAATTAAAGTTAAGTTTTCAGCTCTTACTCCCTCACTTTCATGAAGTGCTATTTCTTTCTTCAATATCTTATCATAATCCTTCCCAGATCCAGTTTCTTTTCGTTTCATGAAATTTTCTTTCTCATGCTTTTGTTCGATCTCCAATTCTTGCTCCAATGTGAGATTCACATTCAGGGAATCCACCCCATCGCATTCTACTTCCATTAGATTATCTTCTGCTTCTACTGGTTCTATTATACGTGTATTTACGCGAATAGCATATTTTTCATCGCCTGACGCATTGCATTTTTTTTTGGCATTGGAAATGAGCCATCAGGGTTTTTCACTTCGTTTTCGTACTTCATCGGGTTCTGCAGATATACTAACATCCCCGTGACCTCAGGATGACGCCGTTCTCCAATTCTCTGGCGTAGTGCCTGGGAAAGCTCAGCACTCAAAATTGTATCTTGGCTGTTAAGTTTATCTAAGACAAAGTTTAAAGTTGTGTCCGCGGTTATTAAACTGGAATCTCGTCTGCATAGAGCTTTTACGGCCAGTTTAAACGGCTGAAGACTGGTGATCAACTCATTGATTAGAGCCCATTCGTCAGCTAAGAATTGAGTATCTGAGTCTGACCCAATGTCGATTAAAGCTTTGTTGATGCAAACTTTCAAAATATAAAAGCGTTCTAGCATGCTCAACAAAGTGTTCCATCTAGTGCGGCAGTCAACAATTAAACTCAATTCCTTCCCTTTCTTTCTCTTCTATCACATATTTTTCTAGATACATGTCGTCTTTGTTAGGTGATTTCCTAAACATTTTAACCACTTTCCGCACTTTTTTTAATATTTTGCTATAACGCGGTATGACTTCTGCCAGTGGCTGTGGTTCAAATATGACTGGTACGCGCCCTCATTGATATCAGAGTCTTCGTCATAATATTCGTCTTTCTCACTTTCGTCTGTCTCAATGTGTTCAACCACCGTTTGTGGTTTATTTTTGTATAAGACGTCTACTACGGCCAACTGGATATCATACGCAAAGCAGAGTGGCTGCAAACATGGCAGTAGTCTTCCTACTTTCATCAACGCGTAACAAAGCGGCAACGTAAAGTTTTGAGGCGTTTTCGCGCGGAAAAAAAATTAGTTACTTATTTTTACGTGATTTCGGATCCGCACCGCTGGATCCAGCAAGCCCAAAAAGGATGTCTCCTGTCTTCCAGCTCCCTCAGCATCATCCTGAGTATCTCTTCCCAAAAAACCCACCTATTTCACTGAACAAATGATTTATGATTTCTTTATATACTTAACTTTTTTCTCTTTTTTTCACAACATTTATTGAATTTAGTCTTACTTTTTATTTTTATTTTGTTTATATGTATGTATATACTTTGCATTATTATTCTTGTTTTCCTATTATTATTTTGTATATATATTACATTGTACAAGACATCAAATTTACTTATGGTTTCTTTTGACCGATTGTAAATATACATGATAATAAAATAAAATAATATTCTTCATTCAACTTTATTTCCAAGAAGTCTATAGAGTATAAATATTCAGTTGGCACTCATGTTCCGCTCTTTCATAAGAATGTAGTCAGATATTTGAAATACATCAATTTTCCAATGATACACATAGTTTACATCGTTCTTAACTTCATGACTGTTTTCTTAGGTCTAAAGAAGTTTTTTTCTTATTCATTTTGATTATTTAACTAAAGATGACATCATTGAGAATGGGCTGATGATGAGCTTAGGTTCGAAATGTTCTTTTAAATACTAAAATATTAAAATTTGGAAGACAGAATGTCTGTATTCATTTAGTTTACCTGAGATGTCTTACTCCTCCTCCATATATGTATCTCTGTGTGAATGTTTATATAACAGCTGATAGGAAGCAATAATATATTTGTCCTGGTAAATATACTTTTTACAACAATAAAACAATTAAGATAAAACAAATTTACACAAACAAATAATTTAACATTACATAACAAAATAAGTAGTCAGCTTCACAAATAATGCATGTATCACTAATACTGTCTGTAGTTCGGTAACACTTACTGATAATAATCTGTTTCAATTCTTCTCCATTTCAAGAATTATTCAGTTTTTTTTTTTTTACTTTCCGTTAGGAAAGTTATGCGATTATGATAAAATTATAAATACGGTTTCTGATGATTTTTTTTTTCATGTTTTACGAACTTGGGAGCCTTTTTTTTTTTTTTTGTTTAAACTTAAGTACATTTGTTGATAATATGAATCTCTATTTAGTAATAAGTGTTGTTTGGTATACAGTAAGTTTTATAGTAGTCATTTCAGTATTGAAGGCACAGGGGATGACATTTTGAACACCTTTAGCGCTTATTTCGACAAACATTTTGAAATGTTTTGGCGAAAAATCAAATCATTGGTTTTTAGTGCCCTTTTTCTGTCTAAAGTCAACTAATATTTAACTACACTGAAAGTGTATGTAATCGAATTAAGCACACTGCTCAAATTTTCCGAAGCTCGTTTAGCTCCGAGCTGGTCACTGTATATGTATATTTAAAAAAAATTAAATATTGTAATAATTAATAGAATCTCAACTGGTATCACTTGACATATCATCCATTGAGATGCTCTGCTATAACTTTTGATGCAGTAACAATGACAAAACGTTGGGAATTTCGGCTCTACGTAAATACTACACAGTAAGGTATACAGTAAAACTTCGTTATAACGCTCCTGTTATAACGATTTCCTGGGTATAACGGCTCTTTTTCCTGGGCCCCGGTTCCAGTGGGGAATTTTCCAATGAAAGTTTTTTCGTTGTAACGCTCCGACTTCCCGTTTATAACGCTCCAATGAAAGGATTGAACACATTTTTTCTAACGACATTTTCATTTTTTAAAGTAGGCATTAGATGATATTATATCAAAATTAAATTAAAACCAGGAAAGAAACAACACGTGCCATGATCTAATGGATTCGGTGAAAATAATTTCTATGAATTTTCTCTCTCCCCTACAAAATGTTTCCATGAATTCAATTAACTTGTGCTTTTACAATACGAATCTAATTTTTCTTTCAGTATTTTATCTTCCTCGGTCCTGTTAACATCCTATAAAATGTTGCGAAAATCATTTTCAATAAAAGAAAAAAATGAATTGATAAAAGAGTTTGATCGAACTACATAACAGAATCAATCATAATAACACAGCTCAAAATAATCGATGTTTTGGATGTATTAAAGACGTTTCGTACATTTTTTGTTTGCAATACGGAAGTAGAAGACGAAACTTTCAAAAATATCAATCAATTACAAAACGCCTTTTTTAAAAAAAAACATAGGTTGTGTTAAACAAAAAAGAATAGATGAATATTTTGAGCCGGGGCCATCTAACAAGTAATGTGTATAATGTATTTAAGTAATTTTAATTATTTAATTTCTAAGTACATAATTACATATTTTTTTTTTATTCTTTATACATACCTACGTCCTGTTTAAATAAATATATATATATAAACAGGACATAGGTATGTATAAAGAATTTTTAAAAAATTATTAATTATATATATATGTATATTTTATTTATTTACAAATGTATATATTTATTTAAATTCTTCATTTGTCTGTCTATTTACGTACTACATACTACATTTTGAAATAAATATTTTCCATTTTAGCTGTTTTATTTTTTCCCGGTAATAGCGCTTTCCCGGCTACAGCGCTCTTTTTCTTCGGTCCCTAGAAGAGCGTTATAACGAAGTTTTACTGTATTTAACTTTTATAATGTTGGCAAGTAACGCGAATAAGTTACAACGTAACACTATTGTTACATTTTCTTTGTTATACTATGCTGCTGTTTGAAACACTTTGTTGTGATTATCGCATTGAACAGTTTCGTTTATCTTACACAAACCGTATGTTGTCTTATCTGATTGTTAATAAAGGTTACCAACCGAGGTTACCGAACTCGACATTTTTGTTCTAAATTTATTAACCGTTAATCTCTTCACATTCAATAAATATATTCAAATAACAATAGATCTCACATTTATATTAGTTCCAGTTTTCTTCTAAAATGATGGATCACATTATATCGTTAATTGATAATTGTTTAACAAATATTTGTAATGATTCTTAATCAATTATTAAAAAACAGTGCAGCTGAAAATTGTAAAATTTCGACTCTTCGAATAATTAAAAATATGAATTCCTTTCCCATATTTTTTACTTCCCCAGTTATACTAAGTATGAGGGAAGTTATATCGGTCAGCAATTAGATGCGGAATTTTCATTTTCTCTAAACCCCATAAAGACAACACTTAATTTTTAGCGGAATGGGCAGAAAGGAAGGGGTGATGAGAGGAGGCGCTCATCTCAAAAACCCCTAATGACTGCCGATGTAATGAATTTATCGAATCAGAATTTAGTATGAGGATTTAGGAGCCCCTATGTAAATCAAATGTTGAATATTAGCGCAAACGGTGGCCTTATTAATGGATTAATTCGTTCTGGGGAAGTACATTGCCGGTGATTCACCGATGAATTTTTTTTGATAGATTTCCCATAAAAACAGATTCAGACAGAGTGTGTAAAATAATACAGTGTTTCCATCTCCCCAGAGCTACCAGGAGTGACATCTTAACAATACTCTCAGTTATAACGACTTAAAATTAATCCAGGGCATCACCCAGTGAACATGTAAATTAAAACAATTAAATTTATTGAAAGTTCGTTAAATTTGGTCACATTCCATTTTCCAGTCTTGCGGTAGATAGGGGTGTATGTTCTCCTCAAACTTGGACAAAGAACAGTGTATCCCACAGTTGGGTAGAGACAGTACCAACGGCTCTTCCGTGTCTGACGAGTTCAAATAGACCGCCTGGAACAGTTAACATTTATCTATCTTATATATTATATATGCACGTTTCCAGAAAATATATATAAGTGTATATTTATCGGATGGCTAACCCTATTTCTGCAACAAATAAACACAAAAGTACACCGAGATGTGACATTACACAATTGTTTATACAAACATAATAACTATATACAATATTTACAACATTCACACCCCACAAGCATATTCACAATAAAAACAAATTATAATTTTTTAAAAAATTTAACACTGTCAGGGACAACCATTCTTCGTTAACTCACATTGTAATCTCCCTAGATCTAGGTTCTTCAGAAAAAAAACATTGAGAGAAACAGAGATAGTAAAAGAAAATAGACAAAGAAGTGCAGATCAATGTTTTATAAGCAATTATTATACATATTTAAAAGGTTAAATGAAGTAAAAAGGAAATTATAATTATACATTTTTCACAGCTTTATTCTTCTTCCATTTATTTTTTGGATTTTACAACCTAAATCTAGACGTTTTGGGAAGAACTCCCATCATCAGTATCTATAATTTATTATTTATATTATTTTTAAAAACATTTTTTCTTATAAATGGAATTATTCTTTTTCCAGAAGGTATTTATTGAGTCGACCTTTATGTTCAGCTCATATCAATTTTGACTTGGAGTTTCAACATAAGATGTATTGGCCATAAAAACCAAAAAATAAAGGGAACAACTGTAGAACTGTGATAAATATATTATATATAAATTCAGAATCTCCTTACACAACCCAAAAGTGATATCTCAAATATGTGAATCAAAACATAAACAAACGATTAATCGATACTAGGTACAAAAATAATATCTGAAAACTGGTCGTCCACCAATCGACCCGATTGAAATCTGGTCAGGCGAGAGGGGGCATGATTTGAGCCTTGCAACTAGGATCATGAGAGTATGTCGGGTATATTCAGTTGAACATAGATCACTGGCAGCCAGTATACAGTACGACGTCAAGAGAAAAGGATCGCTCAGATTCGGGACTATTTTGCGAGGCGGCAACAGAAAATTACAATTTTGACACGAAAATATGATTTTTTTTTTTTAAATCATCCTCTTTCCCCCTTTCAGTTGATCAGATTTATCAGGTGAAAGATTCTTTTTACAAGAATGATTTTTGTACAAGTTTTGAAAAATACAACAGAATAATCGTTATGAGTCTTCGGGCCAATAGACACAAATATTCTGAACAACATATTTTGACTTCTAATGAAGTTAAGACCAATGGGAGGCCAGATTGAAAATAAACTACAAAAATCGAGATTCCTTCGATATTTCCAGATATCAACTGGTTACTATTTTTAACGCTATGGACAAATGGAGGACCGACACCATCTACACTTTTGTATTCTCGTATCATAGGCTTCAAAATAGGCGTAAATACATTATAAAATCGAGTCAAAATTGTTGTCGAAAATGCGTATGACTCCAATAATTTCTCTATCTGATGAATGAGAAAGTGAATAATATCAGATTGAGGACTTATTTCAGGTACAATTCTAGTTAGTTCTTATGAATCATGCTCGGCCATTACCTACGAGATCAAATCGCCTATTATCAGAGCGCTCTTTCATCACTCTGGAGAACATGAGCCCGACTCTACTCCGGGAGTTCTAAATTGCCTACCCTAAATTTTTATTCACCTAGGGCAGGGGTCTTTAACGAGTACCTGACATCGTACTGGCTCGGGACCATCGCTTAACATCCCATCCGAAGGACAGCATGCTAAAGTTTATTTTACCTCCCAGATAAAATAAACAAAGGGCCTTGGCCGGGTTTCGAACCCACGATCTTGAGCTCAGAAGGCAAGCACGAATACCACTGACCTACCGGCCCCCTCGGTACAATTCTATATGAAGAAAATATGAACTCACTTTGACATAATGATCAAGAGGATCAGTGTGATACTCGAGTATGAAGGTGGCTCCGAAGTCTGGGAGATAGGCGGGATGGGAGAGGCCGAGGGTGTGCATGAGGGTGACCAAAGTGAGGTCGTGTCCGGAGTAGAGATGAACCTTCCCAGTCTCGCTCTTCAGCCTCCCTAGCCACTCCTTCAGGAGCGGCCCTGAAACAACAACAGGATCAGTGTGATACTCGAGTTTGAAGGTGGCTCCGAAGTCTGGGAGATAGGCGGGGTGGGAGAGGCCGAGGGTGTGCATGAGGGTGACCAAAGTGAGGTCGTGTCCGGAGTAGAGATGAACCTTCCGAGTCTCGCTCTTCAGCCTCCCTAGCCACTCCTTCAGGAGCGGCCCTGAAACAACAACAGGATCAGTGTGATACTCGAGTATGAAGGTGGCTCCGAAGTCTGGGAGATAGGCGGGGTGGGAGAGGCCGAGGGTGTGCATGAGGATGACCAAAGGGAGGTCGTGTCCGGAGTAGAGATGAACCTTCCCAGTCTCGCTCTTCAGCCTCCCTAGCCACTCCTTCAGGAGCGGCCCTGAAACAACAACAGGATCAGTGTGATACTCGAGTATGAAGGTGGCTCCGAAGTCTGGGAGTTAGGCGGGGTGGGAGAGGCCGAGGGTGTGCATGAGGATGACCAAAGGGAGGTCGTGTCCGGAGTAGAGATGAACCTTCCCAGTCTCGCTCTTCAGCCTCCCTAGCCACTCCTTCAGGAGCGGCCCTGAAACAACAACAGGATCAGTGTGATACTCGAGTAAGAAGGTGGCTCCGAAGTCTGGGAGATAGGCGGGGTGGGAGAGGCCGAGGGTGTGCATGAGGGTGACCGAAGTGAGGTCGTGTCCGGAGTAGAGATGAACCTTCCCAGTCTCGCTCTTCAGCCTCCCTAGCCACTCCTTCAGGAGCGGCCCTGAAACAACAACAGGATCAGTGTGATACTCGAGTATGAAGGTGGCTCCGAAGTCTGGGAGATAGGCGGGGTGGGAGAGGCCGAGGGTGTGCATGACGGTGACCAAAGTGAGGTCGTGTATGGAGTAGAGATGAACCTTCCCAGTCTCGCTCTTCAGCCTCCTTCAGGAGCGGCCCTGACACAACACACTCATCTCAACCAAGTTCCAAAACTACAACGGAAAACGGTTTGTCAAATTTCAAACATTTCTGAGCTTTATAAAACTAAAGATTAAAAAAATATATATATATTTTTCCAAGAAAATCTATTCTATGAAAACTACATGAAAGAGTTTGAAGTTAGTAGAGGAAGTTCTGTAATCGTTGCGCTTTCATCAGTCATTTTCCGATCCCCAAAGTCCAAAACTGGAAAAATTAATTCATAACCTGAAAATACCCAATTTTTTTTCGCTTAATATTACCTTTCTAATTATTTTTTTCCCTACTAATGTTTCGCTAAATCTACACATCAACTTTTAATTTTGTGGAAAGTTTCAGTAATATAGCTTCAATAGATTGGCAGGTGGCGAGGGCAGACAGATGTCAAACAGGTCGTCGTTAATAAGGTGTCATAGACAGTCTCCGACCTACGGAAACGTAAAAATGGGCACATGAAACTGACTGCACAAGAGTTGCATCCCATCCCCAAGAAGAAAATATCGATGTAACGCAAAAATATATATTTTAGCACAATTTAAATAGTTAATTGAACAGACTAGACTGTTCCAGGATTCGAACCGGGTATCTTGAGTAAAGCAGGCTAGCGTTTATCCGCCACGTTAGGACACGAATAAAGTTACGCATGAAGCTTTACTGTTTCGTTTTTTTAAAATCTCTATAATTTCAATTGTGTTTGACCGATTTGAGTGAAACAACGTTTGTCCTGATCGAATCGTTGAACTGATTCACTTAATACATGCTATTAAAGAACATGCCTAAAAGAAACCAAAGCTGAATATCATAAACAATCTGCAAAGAGTACCACGGTATCTCTCAACTTTTTTTCGGCTTCAAATCAAACTTTGCCGTTAATTATCTTCAGATCAGTAATGTGCACTATTACTTATTTTACGTTTTAGTGGTTCGAATTTTTTTTTAGTTCAATGAAAATAAATACCTCCTTGCAACTTCTTCAGTTTATCTGTTCTAGAATAAGATGCTAAGTTCATGGCAGCTATAGTTCTCATAGGTTCCGGAAACACAGTTTTTGTCCAAGCAGGAAGAACAAGACCATGGTCATTCTGTAAAAAAAAAAATAGAATGATGTTATATCGCACATCCAATTCCATATTGACATGGCCATTTTCTTAGATAAAAAATGATGCTATAACATTATAACATAACTCTAAAGAAATTATTGTTTCATATTATGAATATTATCACTAATTTTCTGGTGAAATGACTTCAAAACTACCATATAATGAAATATGGCTGTACTGAAAAATCAAAATTTCATATCATATCACAAAAAATAATAATACAATTGTTTGTTTTCTTTCTTTTTAACCTATATGCAATAGTTAGTTATGATTCATGCCCGGGCTGTTACTACAAAATCATATCATATCCTACTACCAGAGCGCTCTTTCGTCTACAGTGGGAGTCCTACATTTTGCTTATCTAGGTTTATTTACCTAGAATAGAGGTCTTTAACGAGTACCTGATATCGCACAGGCTCAGGACCATCACTTAACGTCCCATCCGGCTCGGCCGGATTTGGAACCCGCGATCTTGAGCTTAATAAGCAACAATTCAAAACTTGGAATGACATTTTCAGGAAAGGAGAATTTGTGGTAGTAATCTGGGATATATGTAAAAGGTTTTAGATTGCGAAGATATATAACTTTAAAGTTTACTATACCTCTATTTTCAGTGTTGAATAAAGAAACTCAACATCTTCGATTTTACTAATAAACTTATTAGTAAAGTTGGATAAATAGTGGAAAAGGTTCTTCTGCTCTGTTGTGAGGGAGTCACTGATTTCAGTATCTGACTTCATCTTTTCTGCCGTGAAAGCTTTACACGGTGCTTTACAAGCAAGCAACTGAAATTAATATAATAGGTTCATATTAGCCATTTACATATTAACTAGTAGACATCTCTCGGGTTACCACAGTCTTCCCTTCGCCAACCATCATTTCCTCAATATATATTATAAATAGAAACTTGATTATACTAAATAATGTGGGGCCAGGCCACCTCGATTAATCAATAATTTTTGATATTTTGCCTACAAATTACCCAGAAACAGTTCATTAATAACAATTGACGGGGTTAGAATCAAAATGGTCTAAGTGATATTTTTAAAACTTTGAAGAGACTAAATAAAACAAACTTATTTTTGAAATATTGTCTATTCCACTAAATATATATATATATATATATATATAACTACCGGTTTCGGCTTTATAGCATCGTCAGGTCTAGTTATGAACTAAGTTAGTTTGCAGAGAGCGACCCTTCAAATACATCTCAGGTGAAAGGGTGCTATTAAAACTTGGAAGTCCCCCGACTGTACCGTTAGCTATCTCATGAAATATTTCCTAACAAAACTTAGTTCTAAATTCACATAAAAGAATATCATTAGACTAATACGTGGAAAAAATAACAAATAAATAATAAAATTAGAAATAAAATTAACATTAATATTAAGATTTAGATAACATGAAACATATATGTGGAACCAACTAGTAATAACAGATAATACAAAATATGTGGAAACAGAACTGGTTCAGGGTGTTAACAAAGGGGAATAGTTGAAATAAATTGATCATTCATACAAATGTTCCTTTTGGTAGCTTTATTTATTTCTAATTGTTCTAAGCTATCAAATGGCCTGCTTTTTGAGCAATAATGGAGATATTTGATGTCTGTAGATGGGTCGAAAGTGTGGCTATTGTCAATTATGTGGATCGCGAATGTAGAACGGTTCCCTCGGTTCTTTATTTCGGCCGTGTGCTCTTTAATTATTTCCTTAAAACGACGTCCTGTCTGTCCAATGTATAATTGATTGCACGTCGCAACTTAGAAATTTGAAGAAACTGTGCATTCAGTTCTTAACTGATATAAAAATCTATAATTTATCGAAGCTGGAAGTATTTTGTCTTCTGCTTTTAAAATGAAAGTTGCTGTTAGCAAACCATAAAATTGAATAAAAATCTTGATTTCAAGGTCACTATTGATATGTTTAAGTTACTTGTTCATGTCATCAAAATGATAAGAGAGTAAGCGCTAAATATAAAATATATATATATTCGTTTCTTTATTTTTTATGCTTTTTATAAATAAAAATATGTGATGTGGCCATTACAGGACGTTCTTATACCAACCACGGTTACAGATCACTCTCTCTCCTCCCTGATTACTGGTTTTTCATAAAAACTACCAATAATAAGGATGAGGTTTAGGTTTTTTATGACTCATGCCCGGGCTTTAACTACGAGTTTTTATCGCCTACTACCAGAGCGCTCTTCCGTCACTCTGGTGGACGTGCGCCCAATAATAAGAAAAATATTTTATAATTAGTTGCTGCGATACAATATTTAAACATTATTTTTAAATATTTCCAACATAAATTTATTTTTTTATTGTTTGAGGCGCTATAATTTTTGTCGTATTGAACCTATCTCAAATCTGAAGGTTTCTTTGCGATGGGGAATGTATAAGAAACATTTTTTGTAAGAATCAATCTTACTTCCTGCTCTAAGCTTCTCCAACTTACAGCCAGAACTCATTTCCGAGCCGCCTACAATACTAGTCACCTGTACCGACAAAGCTCTAGTGACCTGTGCCGACAAAGCCCTAGTCACCTGTACCACAACGCCCTAATCACCTGTACCGACAAAGCCCTAGTGACCTGTACCGACAAAGCCCTAGTGACCTGTACCGACAGAGCCCTAGTCACCTGTACCACAACGCCCTAGTCACCTGTACCGACAAAGCCCTAGTCACCTGTACCGACAAAGCCCTTTGGCAGGAATAACGAAACATTTTACCCCTCCAAATTTGGGACATCGGGTAACCCAACAACCTCGGATCCCAAATGTCAACTCAGTTAATCGCGACCTCGGATAATTGAAGTTCTACTGTACATTGATGATTTGACCTGAGTTAGTAAAGTCAAGTAAATGTTATATTATAATCAGGGGTGATTTTAGAATTTTGCCACCCCGAAATTAATGGATTAACAGCGGTCAAGTAGAATATGATCAAGAAATACAGGGTTTTAGACCAATCATTTAAACGGATATAATGTAAATGATTAAGGTCGAATGATAGCTCTGTGAACAGTATTAACCAAACGACCATATAACAAAAAAAACATGGTCAGGGTCGTGAAATTCTAGTCACGAGACCTCAGGGCAAATATTTGCTTTAAAATTGAGACCCTCAGCCTTATCAGACTGAGCTCACATAGATATATATTCACAATGGCCATAGTTCCCTAGTAAATGATAAATAAACATAGATTCTTATGATAACTAACCCATACAAAAGTTTCTAATATCTGTATAATTTCATCCAACATTTTTTTAATCAAACAGCGCAGAATTTTCCTAGCTGTAAGAGATAAAATTGTTGTTGCCATTATTTTATGAAAAATGTCTTTCTCTTAAAATGCTTATTTCCCCAACTCTGTAATGATCTAGTATTATGTAATAAAAATATACGATTCATTATCGATCAAATTAAGAAGTATGCGTAATTTAATAATATATAATAATAAAGCAGTAGTAGTAACTATGTACTAGCTGTGGGGTCCGCTGTTGCAAGGCACATACTAGGCGTAGTGCCCAGCGTTCCTAATTACGTACTAGCTGCGGGGTCCGCCGTTGCAAGACATATACTAGCCGTGGTGCCTAGCGTTCCTAACTACGTACTAGCTGTGGGGTCCGCCGTTGCAGGCCACATATTAGCTGTGGTGCTCAGTCGTCCAAACTACGTACTAGCTGTGGGGTCCGCCGTTGCAAGGCATATACTATCTGTGGTGCCCAGTCGTCTCAACTACATACTAGCTGTGGGGTCCGCTGTTACAAGGCACATACTAGCTGTGATGCCCAGTGGTCCTAACTACGTACTAGCTGTGGGGTCTGCCGTTGCAAGGCAGTCCGCCGTTGAAGGACTATAAGCCTTATTCCATATGAATAATTGAAACTTATAACATCATAAATGTACTGTCGAAGAATTGAATAGGATTCGAACGAGAGATATAAGGAGAAAAGTCAAAGTTCCCCGGGCAACGCCGGGTATTACTGCTAGTTAAGAAATATAAATATGTGTATATATAGGTGTCGTTAAGAAGGTTTTAGAAAAAATTAATTTGGGAAAAATCCTAATTATTTTCTTATATGAATCTTAACTAGCATTTGACATGAAATAAAATATTATGGTCTCTAGATCGGAAAATTTTAAAGAAAGTAAATGCACTTTTGAGTGCAACTAAGATGTAATTAACAGTTTTAAAAATAGTAGTGATTCGCCCATGAATTAAAAAAAAAAAAATTGGGAAAGACCTATAAACAATAAATTAAAGCGAAGCAAAAAACTATATAAAAAATAAAGGTGCGTTTAGGATATGAACTTACATTGTCTGCCTCTCGGGGAATTGGATTGACAGGAATAGGTTGCCATAGAAGATGTTGATTCCAAATCTGAGTTCCAACTGGAGGATAGAGTCCAGCAAGAAGAGTCATAGCACTCATCTGACATCTCGGCAGATAGCTGCTTCTAACGGATAGCTCAGAAGGAAGATAATGTTCACTGATAAATCCGTTGTACAACTTCCTTAGTCGTTCTCCAAGTTTATAAGTTGACAATTTACCTGTCTAAAATAAAAATTAAATATATATATACTTATAGGGTTGAATATTATACCTTGGGGTGAATATGATACTGAGGCATTGAGCCAGTCTTGTATATGAAAGAATGTATATCTGTCTGCGTAACTGTATACGTTTCTATACAGTTGCCTTATGGGCAGGAAATGTATTTCCTACATGAAGGTTCGTTGGAATCAGTTTAATAAAATAGTAAAAACTCTTTTATTACTTCCGTAGAAATACGAAGTATGGAGGAAGTTATGTAATCGGTCTGAAATTTGATGCGAGTTTTCAACTGAATGATATCCGATCTTCTGATACCAAAAATGAAGCGGTAACACCCGATAGAATGAACGTATCGACCAGACATTTTATATCTGTATGCAGAAGTCAGTAGGGACGACCCCCTATTGAAGGAGTAGAGGAGAGGTTTAACACAAAAACTTCAATAACTGCCCTTGTGATGAACGTATTGAAAGGAAATTTCATATGTAAATTCAAAACGACATACTAATGGACAACTAACTGCCGCCAGAGAGTTAAATCATCAGCTGATTTGTATTGCAGTTTAGAACAAGTACATAGCTCATGAAACATATTGTGCGGACGAAACCCTTATCTCGCGAGGCGTGATCAATTTTCCTTAATTGATTTTATAAACAGGGAAATGCTTTTTTTATTTTTGTTTTGTATTACGAATTGTATAACAAAATATTACATTAAATGTCATACATTTTAGTAATTTTTAATGATATACAGGTCACAAAGCTTAGGAAATAAAGCGAAAGTTGCATTTTTTATGTTAAGCATCTCTCCCAACAGCATTAGAGTAAAACCTAAAGTACGAAATCTCCTTGTAACAAATAAAGTGTTACTGCAAAATATGTTTTTGTATAATTTAAATGATTAATTACTTTAAGAGACTTCCTTTAGGTTTCGAACAGGTTATTGTCAGGCTAGACTTTACCCACTGAGCCTTCCTTGCTCACGACGCGAACAAAGACACTGTTGGGTTATATGTGACCTTTTTGAGTTTTTGAAAGAGTCATCATCAAGAACATGCCTAAAACAAACCCATAAAGAATTTGGCAAACAGAAGATGTATTAATTATCTACAGAGAGTAATAGGATATTACATTTATTCAGTACCATATTCCCCTGATCCTATCAGATACATATGTTGTCTAATGAGGGTAGAATTAAAAAAATATTGATAACACATTACGTTTATAAGTTGTCCAGTCCCTCCTGGCCAAGGGTAACTTGAATGGGGGTCACTGGGATAAAACTGGTTCGGAGCTCTCTCCCCATGGCGAAATAACTATAATTTAAAGAATATTTATAAATATTTCATCATATAACACTAAATACCAGAAAAATAAGTAAATACAACTTACGATAATCACTTGTTTCAGACTTGGGTCAAACCTATGTTCAGTTCCAAAAGCAGCATAAGCTAGAAAAAAGGTTATTATTATAAGGCCAAGACATATCACAGTCAAGAATGTGTTCCGACGTTTAGATCTCAACTCTCGGAGTAAATAATAATTTCGAGTATTGCTGAACATTACCGCAGCCCACTCAAGACTGAACTGTTATATTCAAATACGATTTAATATGTACATTGTGTCATAATTGTGTATAAATATTATGTAAGATAGAAAGGAATGAGAAACATCGCAACGAACTGCCAACAAGTGTCAGTGTGTCAATAAACTAGGAACCGGCTGATCCAGTTTACTATCAGTGACAGCAATAGTCAGGGGAGTTCCTGAATAAACCGTGGAGGTGAACGATTGAACCTACGCCAACATATCTTTACGTTGTGAAAAGAGGTCCGTCAACAATATTCTAAACTAGCAGTAATACCCGGCGTTGCCCGGGGAACTTTGAATTTTCTCCCAATAACTCCTATAAGCCTATTCAGTTCCTCGACAGTACATTCATGATGTTATAATTTTCAATTATTCATACGGAATAAGGCTTATAGTCCTTTAACTGTAGTAACGCTAGCTTTGGAGCTAAAACTAATTTATTCAAAAAGATTTCTCATTAATCGTTGCAATGGTTTTCTAGTTACAAAGATTGCGTGAGTGGATGCGGTACAACGCACAGACATTTTCAGCTTTATATATATATGATAACTGTTTAATTATATAATGTTACACTAATGTTCAAGTGTTTAATTCATTGTTATATGATAAAAATGAAAGATAAACAATATAACCATAAAAATTGCGATGGTTTTTTAGAAACTTAAAATTGTTTTTAAAATTTATAACAGGGGCCTAGAGGGCTAGAGCGGACAGCTTCGGTTTCATGAACCCTCCACAGTCACGGTTTCGAGTCTCGGCCCGAGTAAAGTTTTATTTCATAAACAAAATTCTCTCGATGTTGTGTAAATAACCCGAGTTCAGTGTCATGGCTACTATGCACTGTCCGTAAGGTGAAAAAGAAAACAAAACTCATTTCCGATGCGATGGTCATTATGTGACGTGTAGAATGGGGGGGTCACAAAGAATAAAAGAAATTGTTATTCTTTATAAAAATAGTAGAAAAAAAAATAGTAAGTACAAATAAATAAAAATGTAGGTACATCTTGGCAAAAGATATTAAAAGTAAGAAAAAAGAATATGATTAATTGTAAAAGAAAAGACTAACCTGATGACATTGGGTGGGGGAAAAGATGGCGAGAAGGGCAGAAGGAGCCGACTCGTGGTAGTAGAGTTTTGGAGCATCTTGGAGGAGGTGTAGTCTGTTTTTGGAGGAACTTGGAGGAGGTGTCGGGTGTTTTGAAGAGTGTAGAAGGAGCATAGAAGATGGAAGGTAGCAAATTTATATAAAGGAGTGTCGTGGAAGTGAAAGAAAGAAAAATCCCGAGAAGTTAAGTTTTTATATATGGAAGGAGGATAAGGCTGAGAGGAGGGTGACGAAGAAGGAAAGATTCAAAGGAGGATATAGTGTGCCGTGAGTTGCCAGAAATTTCTAATCCATGTTTATAATCATCTAGTTTGTGTCATTTGCCAAGAGTACATTTTTTTCTGTCTAAATTAACTCATAAGAGGTTTATTTCATGTATTGTCAAAAATTTATAATAGTTCACTAACCCCGTAACCTTTTTTTTTAACCATTTACAAAAAAGAAATTAAAAATATACACTTATAAAACATTATGATTTAAAAATTGTAGTTATCATTTTTCCTTTATTTTCACATAAACACTCTAAATAAGAAAAGAATGCCACCCCTGTTTTTTTTTATAGATTTATGAATTAAAGAAGGAATAATATAAATCAAAGTAAGTAAGAATCATTTCATTGGCGCCCAACGTGGGGCATTTGCTAAAAAAAAATGAACAGATAATCAATTCATAGAAATAAGAATCATTTCATTGGCGCCCAACGTGGGGCAATTTAAAAAAATAAAATTAAATTCATAGAAGTAAGAATCATTTCATTGGCGCCCAACGTGGGGCAATTTAAAAAATAAAATTAAATTCATAGAATCATTAATCATTTCATTGGCGCCCAACGTGGGGCAATTTAAAAAATAAAATTAAATTCATAGTATAAGAATCATTTCATTGGCGCCCAACTAAGTGGCCAATTAGAGTGTGCGAATAAAGGGAAATCTAACAATTAAAGTGAAAATATATAGATTTCTATGTTTAATGTAGTTCAGTACAGTTTAATTTGATTAGAATTAAGAATATTTTTTGATCTGTAATATCTTGTAATTTTTTGTGTTGAATAAGTAGCATTGTGAAGCAAGATGGCGGACGAGGACACAGGTGAGTCGACCCATAGCATGGCGGGAGAGCAAGGTCCGGAGTTTGTTTACGATGGGGAGGCGGGAGAATTAGCTGCAGGAATGGACGGAATCGGGAGTGGCCTCGGCGGATTAGGACTCCGGAACGTAGATAGCGATGTTCGGGAATCTGGATTTGTAGAAGGAACGGGAGAAAATTCTATGATAGTCATGAGTCCGCTTATAGGAAGGTCGAATTCGGGGGATGAGGAAGCAAATAAAAAGAAAGACGATAATCCATTTAATCCGAGCCAATTTGAGCAAATGATGGATCGTATGGAACAGTTAAGTTGTAAGATAGAAACTAATAAAAAAAGAAATAATCGAGTCGGTTGAGCAAAGGTTTGGGTTTTGTGAAATACAAATAAGTAAAAATATAGAGCAACTAAGGGGGGAACAACAAAATAATTTAATAACAGTAAAAAAAAATTTAGAACAAAGTATAAATGTAAATAAAACCAAGATTGAAGAACTAGATATAATAGTTAAAACCGTTCACCAGGGGATACTAGAGACAAATGCTAACGTTAATGCATCCGTGGAACAAGGGAGAATGGAAACGCTCCAGAATATAACCGATGAAAAAAAAATTACCGAAATAATAGTGGAGACAAAAACAGATCTTATTGAAGTTGAAAATAAATGTGAAAATAAATTAATAACAGATGAGAAAAAGAAATTAAATGAAATAGGTAATGCTCAGAAAAATGAATTAGAAATAAGTAAAAGCAAATCAAATAGAAAGGAAAATAGAAAAATAAAATTGAACAAAGAAATAAATAAAGATTATATTCCGTTTAATACATTATGTCGGCTAGGTTTTATTAGAAAAAGTTATAAATTGTCAAAAATATCCAAAGATAAAATAAAAAATAAAAATATCCTTATCTTGAAAGTAAAATTAACAGAAATAAATTATAAGAATATTTGTAAAGGAAATTTGGGCCCTATTTGCCAAGAAAGTTGTGATAAGAAAAAATTAAAGAAAACTAATAAAAGAAAAGCTAAAGTAATGTTGCAGCCAAATTCTAGGAGAATTAGATATCGGAAGATAAAGTTGTACAAATATGAAAATAAACAGAAACAAAGTGCTTACTTTAAAAAACCACAACTAAGAAATTTAAAAAAAAAATGCCTGTAAATAAAAAAACAAATGGATTATTCTATGATAAGGAACTTGTGTAATTGGATTTTTAAATGAACTTATGGCTATGGTTTGTGTTTTTATAAATATATTTTTCTTAAATCATAATAATTAAAAATAAAACTAAATTATAAATTAAAAGTAATCAGCTAATGAATAAATTGTTTTTATTACGAAGTATCAAATAATAGCTTTGTTGTGTGTTTTTCACCTTGGAAATAAAGATTTAAAAAAAAATCTTAAATTGAGAAGTCGAAACTAGTGAAATATGAAAATCAAAATATAATAAAATCTGAATTGGTAGTACGGTCACTTATAAAACTGATATCACTAAACCAACATGTTGATGGAAGATAGATTCTGGTGGAGAGACGGACTGCAACTAACGGGATTCTGTGGGGCAGAGAGGTAGTACACACTTCAAATAGGATTATGATAGTTTGACCCATATAAACAATGCATGTAGGTCTGACCTAATGACCGATATCTAGTTAAAAAAAATGGTAATATAATTCGATTCTTGATATTTTGTGAATTTGTGATGTAGAGAGAATTTATTGAAGTCTTGTGTCATGTTGTAAAAATAATAATAATAACATAATAATTATCATTATGTGACTTGTCGGTCTTTGCTATGGCAATTTTGTTTTTGATCAAGTATGACCTCTTATATGTTAAAATCATGAGAGACCTTGCTCCATGTGTGTGTGGATCGGCTTGTCTGGGTCATATAAGCCTCGCTTAATCATATGTTTTTCTTTCTTAGTTTATGAAATTGAATTTGTTTTTTTTTGGTTATACATGTTCTTAAATTTTATGGTTATATGTGATATTGTTAAAAAAAAAAAAAAAATGTTTAGTGCCTTCTCCACTCTGAACAAAAAT
This sequence comes from Aradus depressus, assembly GCA_963662175.1. Lineage (NCBI taxonomy): Eukaryota > Metazoa > Arthropoda > Insecta > Hemiptera > Aradidae > Aradus > Aradus depressus. Next base: position 51,619,700 of record OY759214.1, on the reverse strand, counting down.
TTTGATATTTTAATGTTTTTTTATGATAAAAAAAAAAACAAAATTATTTATTGAAATTATATTATATTGCTTTAAAAAAAAAAAAAAAAAAAAAAAATTTGTTTGCTAGTTAATGTATTATTGCTTTAAAAAAAAAAAAAAAAAAAAAAATTTGTTTGTTAGTTACCTTTATATAAAAAAAAAAAAAAAAAAAAAAAAAAAAAAAAAAAAAAAAAATGTTTACATAAAATATGTGTCAAAAGGTTCAAAGTATTTGTATGCATAGGGCTGTAAAGAATAACAGATTTCTTTGTATATAGGAAGGGGATATGTGACGTGTAGAATGGGGGGGTCACAAAGAATAAAAGAAATTGTTATTCTTTATAAAAATAGTAGAAAAAAAAATAGTAAGTACAAATAAATAAAAATGTAGGTACATCTTGGCAAAAGATATTAAAAGTAAGAAAAAAGAATATGATTAATTGTAAAAGAAAAGACTAACCTGATGACATTGGGTGGGGGAAAAGATGGCGAGAAGGGCAGAAGGAGCCGACTCGTGGTAGTAGAGTTTTGGAGCATCTTGGAGGAGGTGTAGTCTGTTTTTGGAGGAACTTGGAGGAGGTGTCGGGTGTTTTGAAGAGTGTGGAAGGAGCATAGAAGATGGAAGGTAGCAAATTTATATAAAGGAGTGTCGTGGAAGTGAAAGAAAGAAAAATCCCGAGAAGTTAAGTTTTTATATATGGAAGGAGGATAAGGCTGAGAGGAGGGTGACGAAGAAGGAAAGATTCAAAAGAGGATATAGTGTGCCGTGAGTTGCCAGAAATTTCTAATCCATGTTTATAATCATCTAGTTTGTGTCATTTGCCAAGAGTACATTTTTTTCTGTCTAAATTAACTCATAAGAGGTTTATTTCATGTATTGTCAAAAATTTATAATAGTTCACTAACCCCGTAACCTTTTTTTTTAACCATTTACAAAAAAGAAATTAAAAATATACACTTATAAAACATTATGATTTAAAAATTGTAGTTATCATTTTTCCTTTATTTTCACATAAACACTCTAAATAAGAAAAGAATGCCACCCCTGTTTTTTTTTATAGATTTATGAATTAAAGAAGGAATAATATAAATCAAAGTAAGTAAGAATCATTTCATTGGCGCCCAACGTGGGGCATTTGCTAAAAAAAAATGAACAGATAATCAATTCATAGAAATAAGAATCATTTCAATATATATGATAACTGTTTAATTATATAATGTTACACTAATGTTCAAGTGTTTAATTCATTGTTATATGATAAAAATGAAAGATAAACAATATAACCATAAAAATTGCGATGGTTTTTTAGAAACTTAAAATTGTTTTTAAAATTTATAACAGGGGCCTAGAGGGCTAGAGCGGACAGCTTCGGTTTCATGAACCCTCCACAGTCACGGTTTCGAGTCTCGGCCCGAGTAAAGTTTTATTTCATAAACAAAATTCTCTCGATGTTGTGTAAATAACCCGAGTTCAGTGTCATGGCTACTATGCACTGTCCGTAAGGTGAAAAAGAAAACAAAACTAATTTCCAAGCTTGGGCTAACGTTGAAAGCGAAAATAGGAAGGCAGTTTAGTGTGCTGAGATGAGATGGATCCACTTTCGGGGGTAAACTTTGACCCTCTTTTTTACATAGTAAAAATTAACCGATTTTTAATCTAAAAACTCCATTTGTCTCAGTATGACGACCCATATGAAGGGTCGACAAGATTTTATGTTTTGAACTATTGGTTATGCGAAATATTTATATATTATATTTTTGCGAAATCTGAGCTGATAAACCCGTATAGAAAAAAATCTTGAATTAAACTCACTTTTCAAATTTGAAATAGATTTTGTAGATCAAACCGAATAGAGAAATCTACGATTTCAAAGGAATAATTGCCACCCCCGTGACAATCAAAACTTATCTCTCATCACATGTACCCCCACCCCGCCTGGTCTTCTAATGAGAATTTCGTGCACTGGTATGAATACGTACCCAATTGGGAGCTTTCATGTGAATTGTGATTTGTATAATATTTATTTATAGGCATTAAAATTATTTATATAAAAATACGTCACAAAATCTAACTTGTTGATATTTTCACTACATTTTCTATCTGAAGGATGAAACAGTAAAAAACGATATGTGCACGTCAGAGGAGCATAGAACTTTCCGTGCTGTTCGTGTGCTTTGGAACCTTTGAGAAATGCTCCTAATTCGATTAAATGAGTTTCAGTAAGGAACAATAGAAGGGTCTGTGGGAATGTTCCGTGCAGTTCCGACCTACACGTATGTTTTTTTTTAACAATTAAGGAAGGTTTCTGTCCTGAATTAGAGTAGGTTGATCAGTTTTGGAGTTTTTTTCTGCGGCTCTAGAACGTCTTATCCGATTATCCTCTGGGGACTATCTAATGTTCCTTTCGGAGGGAGGGTAGATTAAAAATAAAAAAACATATAAAATTACGTCATATGCTCGTTTTAGGGTTTTTAGAGTACACCCAAATTTTATTCCCCACTCTACATCTGGTTTTTTGATCTCCGAATTTAAGGCTACACTCCGGTTCACGCGTGAGTTTCAGGGCTACCTCTAAATGTGATTCGTCCACGGTTCCTGAGACGAATCCTGGTCCACACTTCCAGACCCAGACTCGAATCCACGATTCCAGGCCTGGGCACGGCTCTAAGCAAGGTTCGAGACTGGATCTCAGCCTGGAACCCTCAAATGAGGTAAGAGTTCACCAAGTGAACAGACTGAAGGTGTAGAGGGAGAGCGGAAACGAATTAGTCATTACTCAGGTGTAGCCTTAAGAGATCGAAGGACCCACAAAAGAGCAACAACTGAAAGTAATTTCCAGCAATTAAAAACTTCGAAGGTTTAGAAGGAGAGAAGAAACTTACGTTTAAGTTTGGCTGTAATCTTTGTAGTCTTGATAAGCACATTAATACTGCAATGTCAGTAGGGAGGCTTCAGCCAGATACCATGATGTAAAGATTAAAATTTGTTCAGGTTTTTATTGAAAATAGCCCAAGAAGAAATTAGGGATATAGGTTGTCCTTGCAGCTGCTATTCTTTATATTTTCTGAAAAATCATTAATCCAGCAATGTGAGTAGAGTGGCTTCACCCAGATACAATGTGTCTGTTAACCATAATATGAAAAAAAGAAAATTTGTTCTGACTAAAAAAGCCAAAAAATAAATATAGAATATAGGTGGACCTTTTAGCACCAATTCCTTGTAATTTCTGAAAAATCATTAATAAAACAGTGTTGTTAGCAATGTAGGTAGATAGCCTTCAACTAGATAAATTGATAGTTCATTAGTAGAGATGGTAAACGTTACTGGGTGAACCATGACCGACTGAAAATGGGGGGGAGATTAGTCGATGTATATACAATTCTTATTGAAGGCTATCTGTTATAGATAGGCATATGCTGCCGCATTGTATGTCCGGCTCAAAGTTTTAATAACTGTATACGTATGTAATTTATGGGCTAACTTGATGTATACATGTTTATGACATATCCTATTACCATGTAATGAATTAACGGGAATAAATGTTATTATTAGTCTAGGCCCTGTTCCAGACAGTGTCTCTTTTCGGAACTCGCCCGTCCATGTAATATATATCGATATTTTCTATTGGGAGGACTATGTAGTGGGAAGTGAATATTTTAATTTTATATTTATTATACAATTTTTACTGTGTAATATGTTCATCATTCATTTTAAAAACATCCAATAAATATGCTAAATTAGAATATTTAAAGAAAACTATTACTATAAAATAGCTTTACGCTAATCGCTTTGTGTAGTTATTTCTCAGAGCGCTGCTCTGAGGTTACCATTTGAATGCATGGGACATGATTCCGGGATTCCCTTCAACTAACATTGATTTCAAGTAACTATTTTGTTACAGGGCTCTTAAAATATTCAAACGTGCTTACAAGTGACACTCAATACAGACGAAATCACGGAAAGGTTGACCATAACATTTTACAACTGGCGGCGGTAGGCAAAGATCGTAGTAATGCCTCGATTATTCTGATAATGAGTTGAATATTTCCTGTTATAAAAAAACAAAAAAACAATTAATCCTATTTATAATGAATAGAAGAGGCTATAATAACTCTTCAAATAAGTTATGGGGGGAGATCAAATAAGTTATTCACGGAATATTTGGGACAAGTGGGGTCAACTTTATTAGCGGCCACTAAAAGTATAGCATTTTATACTGCCCTCACGAAAGTTTGGTAATATCAGACAAAGCGAAAATGTCTGTGGACACTAACCTAATATCATAGAATAATTTAATATAATTTTAATATAAAGTTATTCTGTAGTTTGGACAGTTCACGACTTGAACTCTAGAGTGCTGGGAGGTAATTTTGGTCGTTAGGTTATCTTTAGATGTTATCCTTTTTGATTGGTGTTTATTTTGTTATATACGAATTTTTAAGTATTATTCATATACATGTAAATTTTTAACTTTAATTTGCCTACTCTCGGGTTTAAAGTTATGATATAAGCATTATTACGTCTCCCTGTTTTTGAAATTAATGTTTCTACATATGGAATTTCACATGAAATTCAGCCTAAAAAGTTTTAAAAAGCGAAATGTAGTGAATCTACAAGGAATTTGAGGGTATGTTTATTTACCTTATTTATATAATTATCTATTTCACATCGTAAATACTTATTTTAAACAGTATATAGTCATTTCAAATACATTTTTATTCATACCATATTTTTTTCTTGTAATATAAGAATAGTCTCATTTTCCAAGGTGACAAATCAGCTAAATGTTGGAGATTGTATTGCAGAATAATGAGCTGGTATGTACTTCCTTTTTTTCATACACATATTAGTATATACAAAAAATACATTAGTTCTTGAGAATAGTTTTTTGTTTCTATCTTTCAAGAAAACCTACTTAACATCGTCTCATGTACCTGATGTTGCACATTTCTTTAGTTATTTTATCTTTGACTAGAGAAATAAATAGAAAATTTATGGTTTATTTAGTGTTTTTGATTATATTAATTTATAATTATGAATTTTTGTTGTGTTGAAGGTTTGCGAAGATCATCGCTCACCATCCGTATGTTGTGATAGTGGCCATTGTGGTGTTCACAGGGACTTGCTTCGTTATTCCTTTTACTATAGTTAAACTTCCTGACTTCAAGGATCCTCAGCTGGTATGCTGATTTGTATATTATTCTTTATGTTTTCTTATTATTATTTATAATTAATTATGATGTGTTCTATTTGTGTTTAATATAGGGTTTTGAAACGAGGGGAACAGAGATTGCTAAAAGACTGATTACTTGGGAGAATCTTCAAGAATCCATCAGGCCTTCAGGATTATTAACCGTCAATCCACTCCTACATAAAGATCGACCAGAATATTTTGTAAGTTTAAGGTTTCAGGTTTCACTAGGCATTACTCAACAATGGATGGCTCATTGTCTGATGAGACTACGGAGAAAAATTTTTAATCAGAATTTAGTTATACTTTTCTGAATTAATTGATGTATTTATTAGTTCACCACTGAATAGGTAAACTGTTCTATTACATCGGAAAAAGTGATGAAGTCACCCCAAAAGCTCATCGGATTGGAAAAAATATTTTGTAGTCAAGAATCATTCAGGGACTAAACGGACAGCCCATCTGTTACACTCTTTGACGACTTTTTAAACCACCCTTATATATACATATTTTCATGAAACTGAATATTACGAGGGCCTGGCTGGATGGATTTAAAGCGCCGATTCCCCATAAACGTTTTTGAAGGAAGCTTAAGTGGCTTAAAGCAAACGCCGTGCCTTTTGGGCGAACAAGTTTTATCATGGAAGCAGTGGTAGAGTAGTGACGCCATGTTGAGGATGCATGATCTACTAATTTTTATGCTGAAAACCTGCGATTTTTAGTCGAACTTTATATCCATGAGTATCTGGGCTTCACCTCGACTACTTCTAAGAAATGGACTTAATTTTATATATATATTGGTATACTTGTTATAATTCTTAAAGGACAAACTTAAACTCATCCATTGTTTTAGGGTGTAGATCGACGGTGAATTATGGCATGGAACCCGCGCACTGTCTGCTTATTTGATTTTGTTACATTCAGAACATCTGTCTACGAGATTATTTATTTGTATCTTTACTTTTGTAGAGTGAAACTTCGAAAGATGGTCCTGTTAAGCCTAATCAGTCGCCTGGTGAGAATGCCCTTTCTTCTAACCGGAGGTATTCTACAACAAACATTTCTTTTGTAAGTAGTTCTGTATGAACATGGACTATATTCTACTTCTAAAGCTGTACATAGTATAGGTTAAGTTATGTAATGAGTCAGCAATTCGATGTATGCAACATGAAACAAATGAATTGCATGTTTTCCGGCTACCTGAATTCAAAAAGTGTTAAATAGCTAGTACTCATTTTATATTTTGGTTGCCCCTTCCCTTTCAAAATTTAGAGATGTGTACCTCAATTTGAATAAAACACTTTATAATCGATTTCTGGACGGAGGATTTAGTGAGAAATTGATAAAAATTGGCTCCCCATTTCTCTGCTTTTCGTTGGTCAGATTTTTCTGGTTAAGAATGTTGATTCTTCACAATGATTTTTGTTCAAATTTTGAAAAAGTCTAGGAGTGGACACAAGAATGTGGCATACATAAGAACTCGGACGACCCCGAAATCGTGTTCAGGGGCGCATGATTGCTGTATGTATGATGAGTAGTTTCTGTAGGTCATAGCAATCGAGTGAGCCCATTGACTCTGATTTCTTGCTATTGAAATCCTCTAAAAACCTTTCTTCATAATATTCTGCCATTTTTTTAGAGTATTTTCACATTGTATAGTTGATGTTTATAATGTTCCTTTAGATAATAGAGTCCGGGAGGAACCGCACAGATGACGGAGAGGATGACTGGGAAGAAGAGATTCGAGAGATAGACAGGAGTCATCATCACCATCAGCATCTATCTCCTGATTCCTTCTTCTGCTCCACACCCAGTAAGAAGGGCATCAGTATATTTCTCAGGGTTGCCGCTAGTACGGATCAACTAATGTCCGATCTGTGTCCATATAGTGGAAAGCTAATGAAATGAATAGAAACAAAGAACTTGTCTTTTATACGTTAAATAAATAAAACAAACTTATTTTTGAAATATTTTCTATTCCACTAAAGATATATATATATATATGTATATATATATATATATCTTTATATATATTATATATATATATCTTTATATATATTATATATATATATCTTTATATATATGTATGTATAACCACCGGTTTCGGCCTTACACCATCGTCAGGTCTAGTTATGAACTAAGTTAGTTTGCAGAGAGCGACCCTTAATACATCTCAGGTGAAAGGGTGCTATTAAAACTTGGGAGTCCCCCGGCTGCTTAATAGCATCCTTTCACCTGAGATGTATTTGAAGGGTCGCTCTCTGCAAACTAACTTAGTTCATAACTAGACCTGACGATGGTGTAAGGCCGAAACCGGTAGTTATATATATATATATATATATATATATATATATATATATATATATATATATATATATATATATATATATATCTGCAGATCGAAGTAATATTCGAAACGCGAGTATTTACGTCTGTCGGTCTATCTGTCCTCCTCTGATATATTGGAAACTATAGGAGCTATATTCATGTCACCTCGCAAATTGAAGTGTGATATCTATCTACATATCACCACCCATATAACGAAAATTCAATAGGGCAAAACAAAACGTGGGAAAATGAATGATTATAGGAATAATACGCTTCAGATTACGTTGTATAGTTAATGACCTGTTAGAAAACCTTCTATATATATATATATCTGCAGATCGAAGTAATATTCGAAACGCGAGTATTTACGTCTGTCGGTCTATCTGTCCTCCTCTGATATATTGGAAACTATAGGAGCTATATTCATGTCACCTCGCAAATTGAAGTGTGATATCTATCTACATATCACCACCCATATAACGAAAATTCAATAGGGCAAAACAAAACGTGGGAAAATGAATGATTATAGGAATAATACGCTTCAGATTACGTTGTATAGTTAATGACCTGTTAGAAAATCTTCTATATATATATATATCTTTAGTGGAATAGACAATATTTCAAAAATAAGTTTGTTTTATTTATTTATTACAAGTTTCCACAATATGTCCGCGTTCCTCAACTTAGAAGTTTTATACCTTATGTATTTTCTACTATAAACTCCATTCTTCATTTTTCTTTTCAATTTCTCTATTATTTTTTCTTGATTTATTATATTTGACAACCCAAATATTTGTAAATATTACGGCAGGACTTTTAGGTAATCTGAGGTAACCTGAGGATTGTATAAATATGACAACCTAGCAAACTTAAATGTCACTTTTAATAATATAAAAGTTGAAGAAGTTCTTTGTTACTTCCCCAGCTAAACGAAGTATAGGGCAAGTTATATAATCGGTCAGAAATTCGATGTTGAATTTCAAACGGAATTTCATGTTTTCCAACCTTCTGATTCCAAAAATAAAAAAAATGTCTGTCTTGAATAAGATAACTCCTGATATAATGAATGTATCGACGCGAAATTTTATATGTGTATCCAGAACCCTCCAATGACGAAACCTATTTATATTCATTCAAAATTTAGTATGAGGGTTCAGAAGCCATTATGTGAGCTGCTGAAGAGCTGCCCCCCACTCCCTGCCCACCGAGGGAAAGGAGACAAGATAAACACCAGTATGGTTGTCATAGCATTATCAGATTCTATTGATGACCGCTGCTCGAGGATTCCATGTCGGACATTGATATGTTATTATAATTTATACATACAACATTGTCATGTAATGTGTCCCTTTATTTGTAGAGATCTGCAGATCGAAGTAATATTCGAAACGCGAGTATTTACGTCTGTCGGTCTATCTGTCCTCCTCTGATATATTGGAAACTATAGGAGCTATATTCATGTCACCTCGCAAATTGAAGTGTGATATCTATCTACATATCACCACCCATATAACGAAAATTCAATAGGGCAAAACAAAACGTGGGAAAATGAATGATTATAGGAATAATACGCTTCAGATTACGTTGTATAGTTAATGACCTGTTAGAAAACCTTCTTCAAATTACCTTTGTATTTAATTACTTAATATATTCTATAAAGTATAGGCCCAACAGTAATTATAATTTCATTTCTAAAATGGGATGAAAATGAAATAATATGAAGACATGTTATTAATATTTTATGATAATTAGGAGCTTGCGATGAGGGAAAATTATAAACATGATGTATGTCATGGTTAATTGATATAATAATAATAATAAACTTTATTCCATTTGAAATAAATACATTTCATTGGAAGGAGTTCAGCCAGCCTTCTTAAATAAAATTGAAAAATATAAAAAAGAATATATATAAAGTGTATCAGCTACAGTGAAAAAAAAGAAATGAAAATTGACATGGTAAAGTATTGAGATGAAATAATTATATTAAAAAAATGAAATGGATAAATATGGAAATACAAATTAAAAAATTGCTTCCTCTTGAATTTTGAAATAACGCAATCAATAATAATATTAAACACTATAATACAATTAATCCTGAGATTAGAAAAAACTAAAAAACACGTTCACAGAAAAATTGAAAAACAAAGAATGAAACTTCCAGTAAACAGTGCCCAATATTATACTAATTTCACCGATTTTGACAAGCAAATAAAGCCATTGACTATTGGATATTAACACTTTATCACAAGTTACAACACTTTTCTTCAGAAACACAGCCAGGCCCTGCTCACTCTCCCAACACAGTGTTTTCACCGCTTTGGTCGAGTATACTTCATATTGGTCCAGGAAAGAAGGGGGATTCCAGTTGTCGCTGTGAAGCCATGTTTTAGAGAGACAGATCAGGTCCATTATTATTTTTAATATTTATTTCCGTGGGTAGCATCGCTATGTTGAGAGTATTGAAGCCGTTTACATTCCAGAAACCGATTTTGGCCGAGGGTGACTTTGGTCCTTTACCTTTGGATTTACCAGAGGGGACCGCGGCATTAAAAACCTCTCTATGTTCCCGGCTTTAATTTTCTTTAATTTTCTCTTCCGTGAGAGAGATGGATCTGAGATAGACTGGTCAGTATCAATATTGTCATTGTCTGTTTCATAATCCGTGGGTACGCCAGTTGAGTCGTACGCTCTTTCTTCTGTCCTAAATTGGGATAGATCCTCTTCGCATCTTATTACAATGGCCGGACATCCTTCAACTTTACGAAACCTGATTAGGCCACTCCGAAACCAGACAAATTTAACCATTCCTAATTTTTGTAGTTTTTTACCTTTTTTGAAAAGATCATACGTATCTTTATTCATATGTTCGGATATGTAAATAGGAAGATTTGTTGATTCAGAACTAGAGAGAGAAAACAGGCCAGTATTAAGTACCTTTCTTTTGTTTTTACAAGCGGCCAGAAATTCATTTTTGTCTGCGCTTCGTACAAATTTTAAAACAATTGATGGTTCGTATTTTGAACTAATTCGTTTCATACGGTAATAGCTGTCTATTTGATCCCTTTTCAGTTCGAATCCAACAGCATTAGCAATGGTTTTGATATTTACAAAACTATCAATACTATCGGAGTAAGGTACATTTTTAATTTGCACTTTGTTAGAGTTTGATTGATTTTGATATTCTTGAAATTGGATTTTTATCTGTCTAATTTCTAGTTTCAGGGATTTATTTTCTTTTTTCAGAACAAGTTGCTCTTTTTTTATTTTAATGAGATCCTGATTGATTTTTTTAAAATTAGAGCTTATATTTTCTTCAATAGTGGACATCGTGGAGGAGGTTTTCTGGTTGTCAACTTTTATCTGGGCCAGGTCCGATTTGAGGGAGCCACTTGCTTCACTCTTATCTCCCATCTTACGTAACTCCAATAATGAATCTAGCTTCAAATCCCAAATAATATACGTATTTTATTTCACTTTTCCCTAATAGACACAAAATTAAATAGAAATCTACTTACATATTCCGATAGATCAGATTTTTAGCTTGATAATTGTACAAAAAAAAAAGTAATAAAAATGTTCTTGCTACCCACTATAAAGTACACTTTTTCAGAGACACAACAGACACGACCGGTCCCGACCAAGGCTAGACTACAACTCCTGGTTAATTGATATTCAAAAATATGATTTTATTCTTTGTTAAACTTAAATGTTTAGTTATTAGACAGTGTTTTTAAGACATGCGAAAAAAGGCGCTCTCGCAAGTTTCTAGGACAGGAGAATAATTGGGCTACAATACTTGAAAGTATAGTGTGCTATAATTATATCTCGGCTGTTTGGGCAAAAGGGCTTAAGTCAGAAAATCTGACTTTTCCTTTAAATCAAAGAAAACACATTTATATTACTAGAAATATTATTTCTATAAAATATTGAATATAAACAAAGTAAAATATTCCAACAATCAGTTATATATGGTAAAAATATTTAAATGCACTAAATCCTTTGGATCACAAGACTTATTCTAACTTAAGCCCTTTTGCCCAAACACCAGAGATATACAATATGGTGTTCCATCATGTTGGGTTTCAGGCAGTGACTACGGCCGAGTGGTAATGAGCTCCGTGGACGACTCAGATCTGTTCTCTTATGGGGCTGTCCTCGCCCTGTGTGTCTTGGAGACAGGCCTTATGTTGTGTTATGTTCTATCATGTTGGGTTTCAGACAGTGACTACGGCCGAGTGGTAATGAGCTTCATGGAGGACTCAGATCTGTTCTCTTGTGGGGCTGTCCTCGCCCTGTGTCTCTTGGAGACAGGCCTTATGTTGTGTTATGTTGTTATGTTCCATCATGTTGGGTTTCAGGCAGTGACTACGGCCGAGTGGTAATGAGCTCCGTGGACGACTCAGATCTGTTCTCTTATGGGGCTGTCCTCGCCCTGTGTGTCTTGGAGACAGGCCTTATGTTGTGTTATGTTGTTATGTTCTATCATGTTGGGTTTCAGACAGTGACTACGGCCGAGTGGTAATGAGCTTCATGGAGGACTCAGATCTGTTCTCTTGTGGGGCTGTCCTCGCCCTGTGTCTCTTGGAGACAGGCCTTATGTTGTGTTATGTTGTTATGTTCTATCATGTTGGGTTTCAGACAGTGACTACGGCCGAGTGGTAATGAGCTTCATGGAGGGCTCAGATCTGTTCTCTTATGGGGCTGTCCTCGCCCTGTGTCTCTTGGAGACAGGCCTTATGTTGTGTTATGTTGTTATGTTCTATCATGTTGGGTTTCAGACAGTGACTACGGCCGAGTGGTAATGAGCTCCATGGACGACTTAGATATATTCTCTTATGGGGCTGTCCTCGCCCTGTGTCTCTTGAAGACAAGCCTTATATTGTGTTATGTTGTTATGTTCTATCATGTTGGGTTTCAGACAGTGACTATGGCCGAGTGGTAATGAGCTCCATGGACGACTCGGATCTGTTCTCTTATGGGGCTGTCCTCGCATTGTGTCTCTTGGAGACAGGCCTTATCCAGAGACCTCTCTTCGCTGACCTCTGTGAGACCATCAGCCCCGGCCTGTGCTGCCGCCAATGGTCCCTCCCAAACTACATCGCCTTGATCAACAATAAAACATCTTGTCAAAATATTACGGTAATTTATAACTATCCTGCAACAACTAACAAATTTCGAAAGGTATCAATTGAAGCCTTGGTCCAAATAACGGTTTTTAACACTTCTGTTTATGTGATTACCTAAAGCCTTGTTTTCAAGATGGAGTTGTGAACCACTTGACGAAACTTAAGGAGTCGGGTGATTCTTGATGTTAAAGCTCGATGGACCAGAGGACATGAGAGAAAAGTTATTATATAATTTTGCGAAGGTTCGTCTGGAAAATCTTCTGAGCTTTCGAAAGACCAAATGTTACATTGGACCTGAAAGATCGTGGTGAGGTGCCACTAGATAGCTCCAATGAAGGAAACTACAGAAACTTGTTCAAAAGTCTATTATTTAATATTCGACACAGTCCGTGTGTACAGATAAACGATGAATAGCGATAAATGTACGTTATTACCAATCAAATTATCTTGCGCATGAAGAAAGAATCAGAACTAGGCAAAATGTATCTGGAAGGATAACCTTATTACGTTGAATAACAAGATACATTATCTAACCAAATACTCTCTTATTGAATAGTGGGCGCCGGAAAGTAAGAGGTGGCGTACTGAGCTCACTGAGCTCAAGATCGCGGTTTCGAAACCCGGGTGAGGTCCTTAGGTTTTTGATCTGGGAGGTGACAAAAATCTTGAGCACGCCGTTCTTTGGATGGGTCGTTAATCGATGGTCCCAAGCCTGTGCGAGGTCAGGTACTCGTTGAAGACTCCAGGTGAATGAACCAGAGTAGGCATAATTTAGGCATTATTGATTATTATATATATACTTGGACTCAGGTCAACCAAGAGGCCTTGGTTCGAACTAGTCTCAACAACCTTCTCCAAAACTTTGTCCTGATCCAAGCCTAATGGTTAATCTTGGTCTTTATTTATTTGTTCCAGGAGGAAGATGTTCTGCGAACGAAAGTTCTGCTTAACGATTGCCAAGAATATTTCAATGATTTTTTATACATAGCACCAGATCCAAAAGTGTATATATTTTATATATTATTATTATGATTAATGCTATATTATTATATTTGTTTTATATACATATGTGTTAGATGGCGCCGGTTGCTCAAAGGTAGCGGGCTAGCCTACAATGCTCAAGATCGCTGAGCCGAAACCCGGCCGAGGCTCTTAGGATTTTTACCGGGAGATGAAAAAAATATTAGATAATTTTTCTCTCTGTAAGCCTGTCTTTTGTTTCATCTTTTATATTACATAAAAGGTAATATAAATATTAAAATCTTTTGGTCAATTTAGGCAACGATTCAGTGCTTTACTTCGGTTGTCTTCGAGTTTGGTCGGGTCACTCCACTCGCCACCCACTCAACTATCGTAGGTTGTCTATTGCAATTCATTTGTAGTTGTTCTTTCTCCCGTCGCCTTTTTTTAAAGTACAAATTTGGAGGAGGGAAGGGGGGGCCATATTAGATAATTTTTCTCTCTGTAAGCCTGTCTTTTGTTTCAACTTTTATATTAACATTTTGTGTATTAATAGATAGTCAAAGGTATAGCATTCCAAAAACATATCTATTCTTCTTTCATTTAATTTGGAAATGTTTATTTCGACTAAAAATAAAATTTGAAAACTGTTGATTGATAATTCAGTTATGAAACTTTATATTAACCTAGTCCTGAAGATATTCGAATGATATTTCGAAAAGCTCAGTTTCGCGACGCGATGTGGGGCTTGGCGAACTCTTCGCTCGCTCCCAACATGGGCTGTACCTCTTAACTTTAAATATTAATTTTTTTTTTTTTCTGTACCAGAACTATTCCTGCCAATTGTTCCAAGCATAACGCTGTTTATATTCTGAAGCACTTCATTCTAGACTACTCTTATACAGTAAGTATATTAGAACTGTTCGGGTTTTGTTCATTTAAATTGTCCAAATAGTTTTCGTCATATTTTTAATTATTGATAATTTCCTACTGGAAATTTCGAAAGACAACCTTCACTTATATACTTGTACAATCTAAAATGACGTGAGGTTTTAGATCCTATCAGCAGTGGGGAATCGTATAAAATTCACAAATACATACAAACCACTTCTTTTTCATGTCTGGAGTAAATTTGTGTTGTATTACTTTCACTCTAGCTGATTATCTGCAATATCCGGACAAAGGATAAATCTCTCTCCCTCCAATTTCCACTTTCCCCTTCATCCTCACCACCAAAATCCCCTGTCTACCTCTCGCCTCTTTCGCTACTCGAAAAATCATATTTGTCCCTGTTAATAAAACTTTAGCGAAAAAATATAAGGATCAAAAAATGTTTAAAATCAAAATGTCTTTCTTATTGATTCCGTAAATTTTTCACGTTTTCTGTCTGGGAATGAACTTCCTCCATTCCCACTATTCATGAATTTTGAAATGATGTGTCCTAAATGTTATTTCTGAATAGGCAATTTCAAAATTAGTTTGGTTGAAATATGTTCTGTCATTTCCCCGTGATGATGGAACAGACTCCAGTGAAAATATGTATAGAACGAAAAATTTTTAAATGAAAATGTCATTCATATTGATTCTTCACATAGCATATGTAAAATAAAATTTTTTTTTTTAAGGGTGGGGGATTTGGGGGTCGAAAAAACCTTAATTGAGGGCGCCTGTAGTTCACAGGTAGCGTTTTTACCTACTGAGCTTAAGATTTCGGGTTCGAAACCCGTTTTTTTTTTTATCAGAGAAATGTTCAAAATTTGAGCATGCTCTCCTTTGGATGGGAGGATAAGCGATGGTCTCGAGCCTGAACGATCTAACTAGGTAACATTTAGGACTCCCACGGTAGAGTCGGACTCATGACCACCAGAGCTACAAAACAGGGCCCTAGTAATAGGCCATAATTAAAGCTCGGGCATAAGTTTCAATAACTAACTAAAACTTCCATTCCACTGAATGCTCCATAAATTTACTGGTTACATAACTTGCCCTGTATTAGGTATATCTGGGGATACTAACACAGCTTCTGGAGTAGAGTTTAGAGATTGTAGCAGTAGCAGATTGAACCAAGTGATATATCTGGGGATACTAACACAGCTTCTGGAGTAGAGATTAGAGGTTGTAGCAGTAGCAGATTGAACCAGGTGATATATCTGGGGATACTAACACACCTTCTGGAGTACAGTTTAGAGCTTGTAGCAGTAGCAGATTGAACTAAGTGATATATCTGGGGATACTAACACAGCTTCTGGAGTAGAGATTAGAGGTTGTAGCAGTAGCAGATTGAACCAAGTGATATATCTGGGGATACTAACACACCTTCTGGAGTAGAGTTTAGAGCTTGTAGCAGTAGCAGATTGAACCAAGTGATTTATCTGGGGATTCTAACACACCTTCTGGAGTAGAGTTTAGAGCTTGTAGCAGTAGCAAATTGAACCAAGTGATTTATCTGGGGATACTAACACACCTTCTGGAGTAGAGTTTAGAGCTTGTAGCAGTAGCAGATTGAACCAAGTGATATATCTGGGGATACTAACACAGCTTCTGGAGTAGAGATTAGAGGTTGTAGCAGTAGCAGATTGAACCAAGTGATATATCTGGGGATACTAACACAGCTTCTGGAGTAGAGATTATAGGTTGTAGCAGTAGCAGATTGAACCAAGCGATATATCTGGGGATACTAACACACCTTCTGGAGTAGAGTTTAGAGCTTGCTTGTAGCAGTAGCAGATTGAACCAAGTGATATATCTGGGGATACTAACACACTTTCTGGAGTAGAGTTTAGAGCTTGTAGCAGTAGCAGGTTGAACCAAGTGATATATCTGGGGATACTAACACACCTTCTGGAGTAGAGTTTAGAGCTTGTAGCAGTAGCAGATTGAACCAAGTGATTTATCTGGGGATACTAACACACCTTCTGGAGTACAGTCTAGAGCTTGTAGCAGTAGCAAATTGAACCAAGTGATTTATCTGGGGATACTAACACAGCTTCTGGAGTAGAGATTAGAGGTTGTAGCAGTAGCAGATTGAACCAAGTGATATATCTGGGGATACTAACACAGCTTCTGGAGTAGAGTTTAGAGCTTGTAGCAGTAGCAGATTGAACCAAGTGATTTATCTGGGGATACTAACACACCTTCTGGAGTAGAGTTTAGAGCTTGTAGCAGTAGCAGGTTGAACCAAGTGATATATCTGGGGATACTAACACACCTTCTGGAGTAGAGTTTAGAGCTTGTAGCAGTAGCAGATTGAACCAAGTGATATACTCGGTAAAGATTCCCTGAAATTAAAAGTCTATGTAATATAAGTTAACATTGCTACCAAATGGGCTTCCCTGTTTTAAGGCATATTCTCCCTAACTTTGATAATATTTTTTGTTATTCTGTTTTATCATAATTAATCCTATTTTCTTATTCTTTAGAAGTCGAGCTCTTCTCTGAAGAACGTGATGGTGTTGTTGCCGATAGCCCGCAGCTCCGCTGCTATACCTTACTACGACTCCTTAGACCCAGGACAATTATCCATTGGAAATATTAAAATAACTGCTATTGACTTCGGTAAGCTCCCATGTATTGTTACTTACAACACTAAAATTATTGCTTTTCCTGAATTCTTAATAAAAGTATTTTTACACGAGCCGATATTGGGAGGATGTTCTCGACGAAACGCAACTACCGGTCGTGAATGGAAACTGTGTAAAGATAAAACAATTCAAGGTAGAATTAACATTTCAGAAAATCAAAGTATTGCAACTTTAAAATGTTTTTTTTATTCATTTTTATTAGTTATTATAATCGCTTTCTTTCACTTCTTACGAAAGAAAAAAAAGTCGATATAGGCTTTTCTCTGGGATCTTATAATATTTTGTTCGTAAAAACTTACGAGCGGTAGCGAACGCAAACAATTACTTTCATGGATACAAAACAAATTTCTTTCAGTAGGCTATCTAATAACACAAAATGTTTAATATTTTTGAAACGTCAGCATAGTTGTTTTCATTATATATAATACATATATAGAGGGCGCCGGTAGCTCAGTGGTATGTGTGCTTGACTTCTGAGCTCAAGAACGTGGGTTCGTAACCCGACCGAGGCCCTTAGTTTATTTTATCTAGGAGGTAAAATAAACTTAGTACGCCGTCCTTCGGATGAGACGTTAAGCGATGGTCCCGAGCCTGTACGATGTCAGGTACTCGTTAAAGACCCTTACCCTAGGTGAATAAAAAATTAGGGTAGGCAAAATTTGGGACTCCCACAGTAGAGTCGGGCTCATGTCCATCAGAGTGACGAAAGAGCGCTCTGGTAGTAGACGATATGACCTCGTATTTAAAGCCCGGGCATGAGTCAATAACCCTAACCCTAACCCTATAATACATATACTTATAGTTCGTGACTCATTACAAATTAGCTCATAACAACTTTTAAGAAGGTCCAGTTATCCAATGTGACCTTTTTCAAGTGCACTATTCTTCAAGGGCATCATTAAAATTATTCAATTTCATTGGAATGCATGAAGGCCTCGCGTGGTTCCGACTGCTGCTCTTTGCTGGCCATCTGAAATTTACTGGAATTGTTGACCACGTCTACACTTTATGTAGTTGCTATGTAGGGTACTGTGCGCCGACTATGTCCCCAGCCGCCTCGATTACGATCCTTTAACCCAACGATCTGACAAAGTAGCCGGTGCACGGTCCTCTGTATGAATCATTGTCCGGCGCCCTACAGCGTATTGATAACTGAATGATTCTATAAATAGGTTATTCAAATTGATTTTAGTATAATTTAATTGTTATTCACTCCACGAAGAAAAAAAAAAACAAAGAGAAAAAGAAATATTTTCCTAATTAACACTGGGAGGCATTACACAGCGGTTTACGGAGCACCGTTTGGGAATCATTGCTGTAGACCATACGTTCTGTTCTGTCAGGTATAAAGGAGGCCCTGTTCGACAAGATCCTCGTGAAGGACATCCGTCTGATCGTGCTGGGAGGAGTGTTCGTCCTCATCTGTATCTGGCTCTACACCTCCTCCATCTTCCTCACTGTCGCCACCATGCTTGCCGTCTTCTTCTCACTCGTCATTGCCTTCTTCTTCTACAGTCTCGTTTTGGAAGTGACATTTTTTCCGTTCATGAACCTGTTAACTCTGGTCGTGGCTATTGGTATGTACTCCTTTGTCCATTTTATAGCATGTTACGATAATACTTCTTTCCATAACTATAGACTTTAATTTTTTTAGTGCCGAGCATTGCAATTTTTTCTACTCTTTCTCTCATTTTCTTGAAAATTGTTGTCCATTGGTTTGACTCAAAAAGATGTCTCAATTGTAATTGGTGGTTTAATAATGCACTTATATGGTCCCAAATTTGTTTATTTTTATACGCTAGTTCCCGTTTCATGCATTCAGACTTAGTGTTCCAGAAATACGTTATTCTCCTAATACAGAGAAGGATTGCGTTCGGTAATAGTAATTAAATTGGAAAAGTTCATGAACTGCTGAGAATATTTCTGTACTTATGTCCAACACCTTCCTCTTCAACGGATTCCACTTCATACATAGCACACATCCTAATTCTTCAGCACAACGCCTTATCCTCAGTCCCATCCTGACGACCCACTAAGGCATTGGCCTTGGCACCCTCTGTGAACTATATATGTTTGGTAATTTTTTGTATAGTATTTATTTATTTTTTAGACATTTAAATAGTTTTTACTTCTCTAGCTGTACGAGGTATAGGGGAAGTTATGTAATCGGTGGAAAATTCGATGCAGTATTTTTAACGGAATTTTCGCACCTCTGAATACGAAACATGAAAAGAAAAATTCAGAGTACACGATAACTTCTGATAGAACGAATGTATGTATCGACACGAAATTGTATATGTGTACCCAGAACCCTTTACTGACGACACATTTTGATTTTCAACCAAATCGACGGAAAGGGGGGATTAGAAAAACTCTAATAACTGCCTATAGAATGAATGAGATAATTTTATGTGTGTGACCAAGACCTCATAAGGACAACACCTATCGATTTTCAGTGAAATCGGCCAAAGGGGAGGGGGCTGAATTCAAAAACCCTAATAATAACTCCCAATCTAATGAATTTATCGACATAACATTTATTATGAGGATTTATGAGTCCCTCTGTAAGTAAACTATTGAATATTAGCGCCAACGTTCGACTGGTTTTAGAGGGGGGGGGGGGGGGCGAATAGGTAATTAATTAATTCGTTCTGGGTAAGTCGGTAGTATTGCTCGTGATTCACCGACGACTTTTGTATCTTACCTATTTAGTTTTCTACTATTTTTGGTCTTAAACCGTTGTTTTATCCAATAATTTTGCTTCATTTATTTCTCATTATCTTTGAAACCATCTGCTTATCACATGCCTATAAAAATTGTAGAATTTTATATAAAATAAATGTATTTATATTGAAAAGGATAATGACTTTAATAACTTATGAATTTAAAAGTTTAATTTGTATGTAAATACATACATGTTTTCTGTAGAATAAAGTTGTAATATGTTTGTGTGTTGTAGGTGTGGGTGGAGACTCGAGTCTGATGATCCACAAAGTATGGTTCCTTAGTCGGGAGGAGCAACCAGGAGCCCGTCCTGCCAAGTTGGTCCATGCCGTCCTCAAACACTCCGCTCTCTGTATGTTGGTTGTGTCCACCACCACCTCCATCGCATTCTACGCATCCTACGTCAGCAATATCACCTCAATCTCCTGTTTCAGGTCAGTACCATCTACCATTCTCCTGAAAACAAAACAAAAACATTCTAATTGTTATGTGTTGCTTGGAGGGTGGAAACGCTAGCGACAGACAGAGAAAACGGAGAAATATTGTTTTTTTTTTTTGAGGTTAGGGAAAACAGAGAAAAATCATTGAATATACAAACCTTCAAGGAAAAACTTCGCAAAGTTCGGGGAATTACACTTTTCAAGTTTTAATGTCAAGAGTTCACATGACGAAAACGATGACGTAAGAACGGTCTGATCAGAGCAAGGCCTAGCAGAACAAAATTCCAAGCGCAACATGACTATTGGTCCATCTGAGGTTATGTTATGTGAAGTATCGATACGTATACTTGTAGCTAGTATCGGAAAGAGGTATCGATGATTGATGCACACGATGGCTAACCCATTACAATATACTTATTGAATTGTATCGTATCGAATGATAGAAAAAGACATTGCCTGAAGTTTTTATTCTATTCCCATTTATTTTGCATCATTATTTTGTAGAGGCAAGATAACTGTAGCTTATATTAACTGAGAACAGTGTGCTCAAGTGCATCGCTATTAGTTGAATTCAGAATGTTTAATGGAAAAAAGGCTACATTTTTAGGGAAAAATCAGGGAATATTCTTGAGAGATAATTGTGGACACCCTGCTTTTCTATTGAGCGGTTAAGGTTATTTCTTGGCTTTACATATTGTTTAAAGAAATAGTTGAAATGTTTTTCAAAAATAGTGTAATAGTGGTAAGGAAGTTGCTGCTAGGCGGGTGAGAATGGGTTCTAGTAGTTTGAGGTACAGAGTGCAGAGCGCGGTCGCGAGTGAGAGGAACCCAAAAGGGCTCCAATGTAGAAATGTTGGTACTGAATTTCAGCCAATGAATGGAACTTTTAATTAAATGAACGGGGGCGGTGTTCCAATTCGGTAGGGAAGTTAGCCAGAGTTGATATTGTGTACCACAGAAGTGTGCATTTCTTATTAACTTACATTTTCATTACTTTCATTTTTCTGGGTACTTGTTTTTGAAAAAAAAATATTTGTAAGTCATGCCCATTAAGGGGGAAAGTTATCAAAGAAGTGAAAGTTATATTTTTCATGTCAATTTTCTTTTTATATGAGCAACAAAAACTTAACTAAGATTTTATTTTAATGTTGGTCGATCATAGAATCTCGCACCATAGTTTATCAGATTCTCATATTTGGCTATCCCTTGTGGGAATCAAAATTGTTTTTGTCCCTTAACAATTGTTGAGAGAGTGGCTCTACTGATGTTATGTTGGTGTGGCAGCCTGTTTGCAGGTACGGCGGTGTTGGCCAACCTCCTGGTGACCACCTTCTGGACCCCGGCCTGTCTCGTCCTCTCTGACAAACTCCCCTCCTTCCCCTCTCCCCCCACCCTCCCCGACCTTCAGCCTTTCCTTACGAAGCTCATCCTTCGTTTCCGCTACTTCTGGATCCTCCTTTTCACCGTCATTGCCATCCTCTCTCTTCTCGTCATCCTTCGTTCGCCTAGTCTCTCCCTCCCCGATTCACCCTCTCTACAACTCTTCGACTCGTCACATCCATTTGAGCAGTATGAATTGATTTATCGGAATCATTTCTGGTTCGACAGGGTTCTTAGGGTA